>OY986436.1:40725316-42012816 GCA_963920525.1 Dichetophora obliterata
ATATGGTCTTTGTTCAGTTATATTTACAATTATTTATGAATATTTACAATTGTTTCCAGTAATTCAGCAATTAATTGCTTATTGTTTAAAAAATTTTAAATCAATTTATAAGCTTCATTATTTGTTATATAGTTCCATTTATTTTTCCTAAGTGAAGACAATTTGCGATTAGAACAAGACACCACAGAACTCACCGCATTCAACAAATTGACCACATAAAGAAATGCGTTATCGAACTAAAAAAACATACTGTGCTGTGACGCAATTGCGTTAACGCATTACGCTGATACAGTAAAATGCGCTTGGGTTGGTATATCAGCGTAGCATTTTTTAATGCGTTACCCATGTCTAATAAGCTTTGATAGTTAGGATAAACTCTGCGTTTCAAATTTTACATATCTGGATAAAACCACGCCCTATAAAAGAAGCGTCATCAAAATTATACATCACTGACAACTTAGTATATACTAAAATACGGATGTGAAAGTATTTTAACTTTGGTACAGTCGAATTTAATTCCTTTGTTGTAGGAATACAGTGCTTTCATTATAAGTTTGTTATACTGGTTCAGCGAACTGTGTCTCCTTGGCTAAACAAATGATTTAAACTTTTTTATTTTAATAATAATAAATAATGCTTTATTCGTATAATGGTAGAAGAGCCTTTTAAGTTTTTTATGTTTATTTTTTTTTTTTCAATAATCTTATGTGATATAGCTCGAACTAATGAAATAAGAAGCTTATGAAAATATGTAAAAAATAAAAAAAAACAAAGACCAATATTAATGTTTTTTTGATTTCTAGTAAAATATACATAGTTTTTCTACTATCAACAGCTTTTGATGTATTTTATGTAGCAAGCAACAGCTCCTCTATAACGAGTTTTGGAGCGTATTAGTCGAATCGACTAACATTGGTTATAACGTATTAGAAATTTGATTGGTTATCCAGGGTTAAGAGTTTAGTTTTTTTTTTCGGTTTTAAAATATTAAAATTTACTTTAAGTAATTTAAGTAGAGTATTCTTAGATATCTAAGCATATTTTATATGTTTCATACAAAATTGCTACAATGTTATTTTAGTAAAGAAATGAAAACTCTTTCAAGCTAAATAGATTAATTAATATTTGAAGGTGGATAAATTGAAGTTGAATTCGATTATTTATAGATAAGCGAACATACCAAAAGTAATTAATATAAAATGTAATTAAATACTTGAGTTTGGAATGAAACAAATTATTAGAAATTTTGTTGCAATGTTTTTGTTGTGAAAACTTTTTTCTTTTGTTTAAACGTTTGTTAAAGAAAAATGTTAATAATAGTAAGATAAGAATGTCGGTGTTTTGTGTAGCAAACAAGCAAAACAGTTTTGGATTTCGATGGACAATAGGTCGCAGCAATATTTTGTTACTACTCTTAGGTGGTACGAGTGATCTACGTGCAACTTTTGTCAAGTGTTTATTGCACGTGTGGGTTGAGCGCTAGCAGATATTTTTTCGTTCCAGTGGAGTTGTGGTAAAGCCGTTTTCTATATATTTCGCGTGCACGTGGATTTTAGACGTTCACGGTTAATGTAGGTTTGTTTTTTTTTTTTCTTTTTTTCTGTCTATATTAATTTAGTTTATTGTTTAGTTTGTTTGGTTTAATGTTTATTATTTAAAATTATTTATTAAATAGCTCGAGTTCAATTAACTATAGTAAGCACCATTTATATTTTACATGTTACTATATGATAATATATGTTTAAAGAAACTGTACGGCTCTTTGTTTTTTTTATTTGCTTTTACTTAATTTGTTTAGCGAACTTATTACTTGACTTGACTTTTTCGAAATTAACGAGAGACCTATGCTTAGATTTTATTAAGCTCATTGCGCAAATGTATGTATTAGGTAACGGGTAAATCATGCGTGTTTGCTGGATTTTAGAAAAGGGGGTGGCATATAAATGTAGCGATATCTCTACAATTTTAGCTTGATATTTAACATAAGTATAATATTAGTATTAAATATAATCAAATATGATGGTATAAGAAATATATTAGGTATACATTTTTTTTTTATAAAATGTATTCTAATCTTTAGTAATATTATTATTGCTGAATCGTCTTCTTTTATTATATATTTATATTGATATAACAATCTTCTTTTATTAACCTTTATATTTAATGATTCCTATAATCAAAATAATATTTATTAATAGTTTATAACTTTTAGAGTTTATAGGAAAAAATTATATAATAAACGGAGGCGAGTTACTTAAGAAGTTTAGCATGAATATTATTTCAGAGGTGAGAAACAAAATTGTTCTTACGAGCCGAAATAATAAAAAAATTTCTTTGTATAAAACGACAGAAAACTGTTTTGTTGGACTTTATTAATTGTTTTTTCAACTAATTTTTAAAATTATTAAGCACAAATTATTAAATTATTTAAAAAATTTAAAAGCAAAGAAACAAATTGACTCGATACAGTGTTAGACCTTTTGGTGGAAATGCCCACATGTATCAACCCACCTAGCATTAAAAAGAGTTTTTTGTTGTCAAATACCTTAATGAGTATTTTTCAACTCCTCTTCAGGTTATGACAAACAATATACAGTGACTCCAAAAAGAATTCGCTCACCGAAATATGTTTCAAATAGACAAATGCATTAAAAAACTTTATGAACTAGAACTGCAAAACACATGCCCTTTTCCTAAATTAAACTATTTATTATCACTCTATTTGCAAAACTAAATTATTTGTAAGTCAATGGTACGCAAACACAAGAAAAGTACTGGAAATTTTTCGCATTGCAAAATATATGCGATCTTCTAATGTGTTTTCTTTTTAAACAGCAAATCTATGACGTTCAAAAAGAGTTTTAACCAAAATTTTGTGTTATTGATTTAGCTAGCGCGTCATTGGTGCAGAGTTTCGCAATTTAAAATTATTGTTTGCAGTTAAATGGGCCGAAACTAAAAAAAAATGAGCCACAGACAAAAAGAAACTTTTATAGAAGAACGAAAAATAATTTTGACTTTGCGTGATTCTGGCAAATCAATTCGTGATATTGGGAATTGGGTTAACAGGACACATTTAACCGTAAAAAGCAAAATTTACCCGGAACAAACCTATTAACAATGATCCCAGATCTGGAAACCCAAAAGAGTAAACTGATAAAGAAATATGATTCAGTATTAACAAATTAGAAAAAATATCTAAGGAAGAGTGCACCGAAACTTTTCAGTTCATACTGTGAAAAATGTGCTGTATAATGCTGGATTTTTTGGCAGAATAACTCGAAAGAAACCATTTATTAAAAAAATCAATAAAGCTAAATAATTTCTATTTGAGAAAACCTATAAATATGAGTCGAGAAACTTTTTGAACAGGTTTATATTTACAGATGAAAGCTATTATAATATCTCTGGTTCTGATGGCGGCAGTATGTATGTATTTTATGGCGGCAAAAGAACACAGAGTTTTAAGAAAACAACCTAAAGTATACATTTAAGCATGGGGAGGTTCAGTGTAAGTATGGGGCTGTAAAAGCACTCAAGCACTTGCCAATTTTACATTTTGTGGAAAGGATCATGGACCACAAAGAATAAGGCAAAATTCTTGAAGATCATTTCAATCAAAGTGCTGATAAAATAGGCTAAGATACAATTACATATTTACTAGGGTGTCCCAAAAAAGATTTTTTTTTTTTTTGTTTTGACAGATGTCCGTGGTTTTAGTACATTCATTTGACCTTAGAAACACCCTCTGTAAAGCGCATCTCAATTGGTAAAGGTTTAGAGGTCGCGAATTCATTTTCTAATTTTCCCATACGATTTGAATTGGGAAAAATCAGTTTTGTTGGTAAATTGAATTTAGGGCCATTAGCTTTTAAGCAAAATGGTTTAAAGAAAACCTGTTCCCTCAAATTTCGTCTGCTTTGACATATCCAAATTTCATTTTCATCGGATTATTATAATTTGGTGGCTGCCCAAAATGATTAAAAAATAAAAATATAAATTCAAAAAAACTACTTGTTGCAACTCTTAAGCCAAAAACATATAACAACCTTATGAATATTTTATTCATTGTGATTCCAACAATCATTATCTAAAATTTAAGACTAATAAAAATAGTGAAAATAGAGAACTCTACGAGATAATAATTTTTAATGAAATAATTCCAAGTAAAAGTATTCATCTTTATAAGTAGTTCTACGAAGTGAGCAATAGACCACCAAATAATAGTCATATGAAAATGAAATTTGGATATGTCATATTAGATGAAATTTGAGGCAACACTTTTTTTTTTAACCATTTTGCTGAAAAGATAATGGCACTCAATTCAATTTAACAGCAAAACTGATTTTCTCCATACAAATCGTACGGGAAAATTAGAAAATGAATTCGCGACCTGTAAATCTTTACAAATTGAGATGCACTTCACAGAGGGTGTTTCTAAGGTCAAATGGAAGTGGAAAAGCCGCTGACATCAAATACGATATTTTTGGGACACCCTAATATTTACCCAAGGCAACGATCCGAAACAAACGGTCTGAAAACGAAAATCGGAATAATTCATAAAATACATTGAAAGCTATTGATATTTTACTAGAATTAAAAAAACATTAATATTGGTCTTTGTTTTTTTTTATTTTTTAACATACTTTCATAAGCTTCTCATTTCATCAGTTCGAAAAAAGGAGAGTAGTGTTATAAGAAACGACTAACATTGGCTATCCAGGGTTAAACAGCTGATTTCGTTAGTTATGACAACGAACGTTAGGGGTCGTCCATAAACTACGTTACCAATTAAGGGGGGAGGAGGTGTTTTTAAATGCACTACGATAAGTAACGGTCGGGGGGGGAGGTGTTTAGATATTGTAACGTTACCAAACATTAAAAAAATCGACGAAAAACCTCTAATTAATAACACAATCATTTCAAAAATTTTTAACCTTGATGGTTAACTTTTGTTTCAACGATTTCTTCCACCACCTTTTCCCTCGACACAGGAACCTTTTGGTATTCCTTCACCATCTCAGCACACGTTTGAAAAAATTGGGTCTTTGCTTTTGCGACAGGCTTTGACGTTAAGGCCTGAATGTTCTTGATCAAAGGAGATACCGTATGACATGTACTGTCCTTCTCAGAAAGAAGAAATCGGTTCAAGGTCGTGTCCTACCTGCGGCTTGTATTTCGTTTTTAAAGCTTCTATGATTTGCCATAAGTTTGTATTATATCGTTTACAATAAATCGGAATAAAAAGTACTAATTAAATAAATCAATTTTCAGAAAGCATTTACACAAAAACACAGAATTTGGTGCAGCTCGGGTGCAGCCTTTAAGGGTACTCTGTCAAAGACCAGGTGAATTTCTTTGCGTTAGAAATGAGGATTCACCTGAATGAGTCGACATCCGATGAAAAATTATATTTTGAAGAATCCTCAACAAAGCTACCAGCTTCTTCTATCCCAGTGATTGAGAGCATCGAATCTTGGATCGCAGATGAAATAGCTTTGACAGATGATATTAACTATTGATTTTTTTTCCAATTGTTCCTTTAATGTATCTAGTCATACTAGTCACTAATACTAGTAAAAATTGTCAGAGCTAGTTAAAATATATAATCATTCGAATGAATTAATTTCATATGTCACGTTACTTTATGGGGGGGATGGGTTTTGAAAAGCACTACGAAAAGTAACGCAGGGGGAGGGGGGGTAAAAAAAACCGAAAATCAGTAACGTAGGTTATGGATGACCCTTTAGTGCTGCTGAAAAATCGACTTCCGAGTTTTGCAGCTCAGATTGTAATATATGCCAGAGTTATAAATAAATTAAATTAAAGCTTTTCATAAATTTTCTTACTTAATACAAAATGTGTAAGCCCTAAGTTTGTCAAAAAAATTAATCGAGCTTTAATAAATACTAAAAACTTCAATACTTTTTTTATTATATATAAGCTTTCTCTTATATTTAGGGGCAGCGCCAAGGCCTTTTCCTGCTTTACCTTTGCTACACCCAAGAATGAGCGTATACTTTTTCGTATTGTACTTGACCTGACCTACATATAACCTAAACTATGTCAATTAAAAAAAGAGTAGAAGTACATTTCCACTATAGCAGCGTTTAAATAATTATCATAATAATCTAAATACTATAAGAGTGAAATTTAAAAATATTAATTCAGAAATATTGCTTTAAAATCGATATAATATGTAAAATCGTACATTCTGCGCACTTTAATCTGGATTTGAAATATCCAGAGATGAAAAGTGAGCGTTCACATATCTGAAAACTCTAGAATTACAAACTCTTAAAAACACTATAACTTTGATTCCAGAGCACTTAGAGACTTCTAAAAACTCTAAAATTGAAAGTGTTGAATAGTACTACAAAAACTTGTACTAAATACATTTTTTAGTTGGCGCACTCTTTCAGAAAGTGCGATATAATTTGTTCCTAAAATCTGGTTAAAATATCGTCCTGAAAAATATAATTGCGTATATATTTATGATTTCGTTTTTTTTCACGTAGTTGACATATACTTCAGTGATAAAAAAATTGTTTCACTAATCTTTAGTGCATACGCTTTTATAGAGATCAATATTTATCAAACTACTACGTTAAAGTCGATTTTTTTCGATATGCTAACATTCTAGGGCGTGGCGCCACCTGAAGAAATCAATTGTGTACCTTCTCCTTGCACAGGTTTTTTATTTATGAATTAAAGCACCAGAAAATTGCTATTAGAAGTGAATTAAAAAAAGAACAAGACGATGCACCCTAATATGTAGGTCATATAATTCATGAATGGTTAAACAAAAAAAAAAAGCTTTTCGCGCGTGGAGTGTAGCGTTTCTTATCAATTGACCCAACAGACAAACGTTTTCGTCTTTCAAAGAAAAGTTTGAAATTGTTTCGCAGTAACAAAATTGGTTTTTTAATGCGATTTTTTAGTACACATGCAGTAAATCAAAAAAGTTTAGACACAAAGCTATTAAATGTGTTAGTTTGCTGGTAATATTTTCTTA
Source organism: Dichetophora obliterata (assembly GCA_963920525.1). Classification (NCBI taxonomy): domain Eukaryota; kingdom Metazoa; phylum Arthropoda; class Insecta; order Diptera; family Sciomyzidae; genus Dichetophora; species Dichetophora obliterata. The sequence continues at coordinate 40,732,332 of OY986436.1, forward strand.
CTTCACTTACAGAAAAATATAGTATGAGCATTAAAAAAATTAAGTTTAAACTACGAATATAAAACAAAAGATAATTTTATTTCAATTTTATTTCAGATTAAATGTTAAAAAAACTAAAAAGCCTTTTTTGGTTTCGTTGATGGTTTTTTTTTAAACAAAAAATTACTGAACGGAAACTTTTTTAGCACCGCTTTGATTTGAAACTCGAGCAAACGAAAAGCGACATTAAAAATATACAAGCATATACATTTGCTACATTCACATTAATATGTATTTTACTAGAGTGTTTCTGATAAGTCGTACTCCTTGCATACAAATTGTAAAACGCCAATAAAAGACCATACCTTTCATAAACTGAAAGAGTTAAAAAAGTTTTTTTCGGGCCCTGTGAGTTCATGTGAATTTATTAATTTTCATGCTGGCATTAAAGTTACCCGGAAATAAAAACAAAATTATATCCTCTTGTAAAATTTGTTGCTCAATCCGATTCCATGCTTTTATTTTAATTCGCCACAATGACGTTACTTTAAAATGTATATAAAATTATACACCAAAGTCTTAACACCTGCTTAATGATGTCAATATTAAAAGGAAAAATTTTTAAAATCTAACAATATTTAAGCGATACATATTATAATGTGAGTGTACTTTTTCGAAAAGTGTGAATTTCTTGTGTAGTATATCTGCTTTAATTACTGAGTCTGCTTTCGGCTCTTAAAAATTATCCTTACTTTATGTTATGATGATTCCCCAATAATTTCGACTCTATCGATAGCCATCCGTGAGCTGGAATGGTTTGAAATAACCTCTTAAAACGAGTTTTTTGTAAAAATATTGTAAGTTTAAGTAACAAACGACCAGAAATAATTATAATGAAAAATTTCTTTGAATCTGCATCAAAAACAAAAAAAAAAAAGTGTATATTTGCAGTCGGACCAAAGACAATGCAAATTTACGTGCATTTTTTAAACTCTTTTTTATTATTTTCACTTAAATTCAAATTAAGTATTTTTTCACATGTTTCTTTTAGCTAAATACATTGTCAGAAATAGTTTAAATTGAAGAATTACAAAGTTAACTATACCTTTTTTTGGGAAAATAAACTAAGATATTGATTTTTTTTAAAGTGATTTTTGAAATCTATTTTATGCAAATTTTATGAAAATATCTATAATTTAGGATCTTTTGATTGATTTAATATTCCAGGGAATCATTTAAATGTTAGTGACTACTACTTTCCATTCCTGCCACTAATTAATACTTATAAGCACATTTTTTTATACGTTTCGAAAATAGTTTGGCTGATTAAATTTGGGAAACTGGGGGCGATGGAACAATGTAACATGTCTGACTGTCTCAACCTGGCGAGGCCAGCATAATCTTTGTGAAATCGCCCCAAGTCGACTCAAACCTCCACGTGGTGTTTCCTGGGCAACGTCAAAACTGACAACCGTTAGTTTGGCGGCTAATCTGAGCGGCGGGCCTCTCTAGGCTTAAAATAGGTTGTGCGTCGGGTTTGAAGCCCACCCGTAAAAACAAATTTCAATTAAAACAAATAAGAAAAGAAGAAAAATGATCCCCAAATCTGATGACAACTACCGCAAACGAAAACCTGATAATGATTTACGGATATGCACCTGGAATGTCCGAACCCTTAATTGGGAAGGTGCCTCTATCCAACTGACTGATGTCTTGGAAAGATACAAAGCTGATATCACTGCTATCCAAGAAATGCGATGGAAGGGACAGGGTTGCATTCGGCATGCACCCTGTGATATCTACTACAGCGGCCATGCGGAGAAGCACGAGTTTGGATGCGGATTTGTGGTTGGCAAGAGACTTGGCCCCACGTCCTGCGATTCACACCTGTGAACGACTTGCCATAATCCGCATCAAGGTTAGATTTTTCAATATAAGCCTAATATGTGCGCACGCTCCGACAGAAGACAAGGACGATGAGATCAAGGAAATTTTCTACGAGCGCCTTGAAAATGCTTACGAGCGCTGCCCCCGCCACGACGTAAAAATCGTGCTTGGTGACTTCAACGCTAAGGTGGGAAAGGAAAATATTTTTGGTCCAACAGTCGGAAAGTTCAGCCTCCACGACAACACCTCCGATAACGGAATAAGGCTGATTGACTTCGCCGCAGCACGAAACATGGTCAAAAGTAGCACTAGATTCAAGCATATTAATATTCATAAAGCCACCTGTATGTCCCCTGATCAAAAAACAAAAAATCAAATTGATCACGTTTTGATCGACGGAAGGCACTCTTCCAGTGTATTGGATGTACGCCTGATCCGTGGTGCAAACATTGACTAGAATCACTATCTTGTTGCAGCCAAGATCCGTACACGTCTGTGCGCAGCTAAGAATACACGCAACCCTACACAGAGAAAGCTAGACGTTGACAAGCTGCAATCGAAACAGACAGCCGATGCTTTCGCCACTCGACTCTCACTCCTGCTTCAAAGCACTCCTCCAATCGATGATATATGCGCGCAGTGGACACACATTTCCAACTCCATGCGTGCGGCTGCTGAAGAGGTGATTGGCTACCAACGCCCTCGCCGAAACCAGTGGTACGACCAGGAGTGTCGCGACGCTACTGCAGAGAAAGACGCCGCCTACAAAGCCACCCTGCAGTCGGTTGTAACGTGCGCTGCTAAGGAGCGATACAAAGAAAAGAGGAGGGAAGAGAGATATATTTTCAGGCGGAAAAAAAGAGAGGCAGAAAAGCGCGAGCAGGAGAAGATTGAGATGTATGGTGACAGGAATGAAACCCGAAAATTTTTCGAAAAAATAAGACGCCTTGCCGATGGTTTTAAAACCGGGGCCTCTTCCTGCAAAGATGTAAACGGGAATCTTGTGACAGATGTCCAGAGTACACTGACGTTATGGAGGGAACACTTCTCTAAGCTTCTAAATGGCGACGCTGACAACAATCCCGCTAATGGAGATTATATTCCAGCAGGTTCCGCTGCCCGACATGATGAAGTTCTGACAGCTATAACTCGGCTTAAAAATAACAAAGCCGCGGGAGCTGATGGCTTACCTGCTGAGCTGTTAAGGAACGGAGGCGAAGCTCTACTTAAATGCATTCACGAGCTTCTATGCAGAATATGGTCGGAAGAATGCATTCCGAACGATTGGAATCTCAGTGTGCTCTGCCCAATCCACAAGAAAGGCAATCCCACTATCTGTGCCAATTACCGTGGGATAAGCCTTCTTAATATCGCATATAAGGTTCTGTCGAGCGTTTTATGTGAAAGATTGAAGCCCATTGTAAACGAACTGATCGGACCTTATCAGTGTGGCTTTAGACCTGGAAAGTCCACCATCGACCAGATTTTCACGCTACGACAAATCTTGGAGAAGACTCAAGAAAAACAAGTCGACACCCACAATCTTTTTGTCGACTACAAAGCCGCCTTCGACAGCCCAATAAGGAAGTACCTGTACTCCACAATGTCTGAATTTGGTATTCCTGCAAAACTAATACGACTTTGCAGGATGACACTGAGCAACACCAGCAGCGCAGTTAAAATCGGGAAGGACCTCTCCCCACCATTTATTACCAAACGAGGTTTCAGACAAGGTGATTCCTTATCGTGCGACTTTTTCAACCTAATGATGGAAAAGATCATCCGAGCTGCTGATCTGAGACGTAGTGGCACAATATTCTACAAGAGTGTTATGCTGCATGCGTATGCTGATGACATAGATATCATTGGCCATAATACGCGCGAAGTCAGTGCAGCATTTTCCAGATTAGAAAGAGAGTCAAGTCGAATGGGTCTGTCAGTGAATGCAGATAAAACGAAATACTTGGTGCCAACAAACAAACAGTCCCAGCGTCTTGGAACCCACGTTACCGTTGACAATACCTCATTCGAGGTTGTGAAGAACTTCGTTTATCTGGGATCCAGCATTAATTCAACCAACGACATCAGCATTGAGATCAAACGAAGAATAACTCTTGCCAACAGGTGTTACTTTGGGCTCAGTAGGCAATTGAGAAGCAGAGCCCTCTCTCGACGAACGAAAATCACGCTCTATAAATCGCTCATCATGCCCGTCCTACTTTACGCATCACAAACCTGGACTCTGAGCAGTTTAGATGAAAAGACTTTAGGAGCATTCGAGAGAAAGATTCTTCGTAAGATCTACGGACCAATCTGCGTCAATGGCGAGTACCGAATACGGTGGAATGATGAACTGTATGAGCTGTACGCTGACATCGACATAGTCAAGCGCATTAAAATCGAGCGGCTTCGCTGGCTTGGTCATGTTCAGCGCATGAAAGACGATGCTCCAGTGAAGAAAACATTCGATTCGGTACCCAGCGGCGGTCAACGCAGAAGAGGACGACCGCATTTCCGTTGGAAAGACCAAGTAGAGGGCAACCTGACGAAGCTTGGAATTTCCAACTGGCGCCAGCAAGCGAAAGACAGAAATGGCTGGCGCAAATTCTTAGATTAGGCCAAGACCGACATACGGTTGTAGCGCCAACTAAGTAAGTAAGTAAGTAAGATTAAATTTGATAAAAATTAAGAGTAAAATCCGCATTACTGCCGGTCCGATGGCAAAATTTTTAAATTTTTTGATGCAGATTGAAATAACTTTTTTGTTTTAATTATTTTTGAGCGTTTGTTTGTTAAACTCGTACCACACCATCTAATATATCTTTAAAAAACTTGATTTAGATTTAGAATGGCTATCGCTAGAGTCAAAATAATAAGGGAATCATCATAACATACAACAAGGATTATTTTGAGGAACCGATCCGAACAGCTTTTTTTCGTGAGGCACCTTATTACACATAAACAACAAAAATAAAAATATTTTCAATAACTAAAGAAACTATATTATACAAGAAACTCACATTTTTCGAAAAAGTACATTCACATAATATATCGCTTAATAATTATCGATTTGCAAAATGTTTTCCTTACATATTGTTATAAGTAAGCAGGCCTTACAATTTAAGTGTTTAATTTTGAAAATAGTATCATTATCTACCAGATGGGGAGAATTAAAATAAAAAATGAATGAAAAAAATTAACGATATTCGCGTTTATTTGCTCCTGGCGACCGTAAACTTAATTTGATGTCAAACCTGATTACGGCATCGAATTTAGCGACTAATTTTGCAGTAGAATAAAATTTTGTTGTATTTTTCTACAACTATCTTTAATTCCAGTAAGAAAATTAATAAATTTATATAAACTCAGAGGGCCCGAGAAACACTTTTCTAACTGGAACTCATCAGTTTTTAAAAGTGTGTTATTTTTTGACGTTTTACTATTATTATCCAAGTTTCTTTCATATGAGTGGGGGGCACGGAGAATCAGCAGCAAAGTAGGATTTGACTGTATCTACTGATTTAGCACACACACCTGTCTGCTAACTATCAGATTTACTGAAACTCTGACAAATTTAGTGTATACTTTTAGGCAAGATTTGAGTATATTAACTGCATTATTCTGTATCACGAACATGCACACCAACGATGAGAAAGACACGAGAAGCAATGTTTTCTTCCATACAAAATTGTATTGCTTCTCGTGTCTTTCTCATCGTTGGTGTGCATGTTCGTGATACAGAATAATGCAGTAAGTTATTATTTAGATTTATGTCACTCTCGCACTAGATAGCACCAAGTACACCAATTTCAGATTCCTATGCTGCTTTGTCCATTTTTTAACAAAAACTTCCTTAGCACCGTTGTGATTTTAATCTTATTGAAACGAAAAAGCGACAATCAACTTCGATGCTTTTTTGGCTGCAAGGTAGATAGCGATATAATTATATACGATTAATATGATTCTATATTAGAAATCATTTTTAATATAAAGATAAATTTTATTAATATACCTAGACTAGCTGAAACGCGGCGCGTTGCTGCCCCGCTCCCTTGTCCAAAGTCCATAAAATGAAATAAACGAAACTGCATGTGTAAAGTGAAGGCGAATTACGACGCTGTGCGAAATATAACTCAAAAGCTATTCGATATCACAAACTTGAGTTGTATAGGAGGTGCCACGCCCCCTTCTCTAACGCTCATTTAATGTTTCCAATGAAACTGCATGTGTAAACGAGTACTGAATTTCGACGCTTTACGACCTAAAACTCTTAAGCTATTCGATATCGCAAATTTGGGTTTAATGGCAGGGGGGGCTCCCCCTTGATAAACGCCATAAAATGTTATTAGTAAAACTGCATGCGTAAATTGAAGTCGAATACTGAATTCCGACGCTGTGCGACCCATAGCTCCAAAGCTATTTGATATCGTACATTTTTTATATAATTGTGGGCGGTAAAAAGAGGTGTGGCAATTTTTTCTGAAACATCTCATCATGGATTTCTATTGCCAAAATTTGAGCTCAATCGGACTAGTAATTTCGATGTCTGTTGATCTTTTCTTAAAAGTTCAAATTTTTTTATAGTTTTTTTATAGTTACTGACAGTTATCGTACGAACTTACTTACCAAACTTTAGTTTAATACGACCAAAACCTTCTTAAATATAGCATTTTATTGATTTGTAGGGGGTTAAATGGGGTGTGGCAACATTTTATTTTTTCTATACCTTCGCGATGCAATTGCAAACAAACCCATAAAATGAGTGTACAATTTGATTCATTCCATTCCAAGTTTTGAGCAACCGAACAAATCACGAGCCATTTTTATATATCGTCGTTACAAGAGTAAACTAGCGAATATGAAAAATTTTATTTTTCGTTTCCAATGAAAATTCTATGGAAATGGTGTAGAAAAATAAACATTGGGGTCATTTGTTCACATAAAATATTTTTGAAACTTAAATATTTTTCAAAAATTTATAAAAAAAAAATTATTGTTGAAAGAATAAATTTCGGCAAAAAATTCTTAGGCCCAAAAACTGCCAAAATAGTTTAACAATTTTTTAATATGCATAAGCTAAAGTAAAGCAAAAATACAACAACAACAGGAAAATATGATAGGGAGAAAAACTGAGAAATTGACGCTGAAATCTCATCGCCTCTGTGGTGTAGTGCGCTAAAATGCGCTTCCACGGCGAAACCCGGCCCGGGTTCGATTCTCGCCGGTGGCATCACAAAGATTTTTGATTATGCCTGTAGCAGGGCTGAAATTGCAATAAAGCTAGCTAGTGATGTTTTCCTTTTCATATTGAAAACGTTATTGTTGTTGTTGTTTCTTTGGAAAAAATTGGTTAGAGCACATGATTGTTCTAACCTGACCTAAAGCTCAATAAACGATTTTAAACTGCCAAACAACAAGAATTTGTATTTAAAATAAAAAATGATTTAAACTATCAAACACTTAGAATTTGTATTTAAATCATAGGAAATCATTTTTTTGCAAAACTAGAAATATTTTTGCAAATGAATGTTATGAGATATGAAAGGTAGTCAAAAAGAAATTTTTACTTGTTTTTTTTAAAGTAAAAGAAACATTTGTGAAAAAATTTAGAATAAAAAGTCAAAATTTTGCACCTATTTTGAAAAAATATAAAAAAATATATACACTGACTAAACGGTATAGATCAAACTATTTTTGTTAAGGTCCCCTTATTAAACTCTTAAACAAAAAACATTTCGTGAATTAAATTGTGAGCTTTAGGTCATGTAAGTTTTTAAAGAAGGCAACAACAACAACAACAATTCTGTATAGAGTCAATCACTTAGCTGACTAGACAGTCTGTTTCGGAAATCGCTACATATTCCCCTTCAGTAGCCTTTGAGTGATTAAGCTGTGATCAACTCACTGTTTAATTTAGTATATGAGTGCGCAGATTTGGAATTCATTCTTTTGAATTGTATGGCTGCTAATCATATGACATTTTAAAGCAGTAGGCTATTTATAGATCACCGCCATCAGTTCTATCAAAGGTTGCCATCTGTTCTAGTTGCTTCTTGATTTATTTCAATATTTCAATATTTTAATATTCATAAAAAAACATTTCAATTACATATATAAATAAAAACAACGGAGATATTTTAATCGTAAGGAAAAACTTAAATTTTTCTAGTCGTTTATTTTTCATTCTAAGGAAACAATGTTTAATGAACATATTATAGTTTTCTGAAGGTTCCACTTCAACCGAGCGTGGCGGCTATACACTTAGGTTGTCTAATTTCAATGGCTGTCAAACCCTCTGTGGTATATCGTTTTTAATTTAAGCTTCAAAGTGGAATAAACGTTATGGAGTTATTTAATATGAAAAGTTTATCAATGTTCTGAGTGAAAATGTAAACGAAAATCTTTAATTTAATGGTGGTTTAGATAAATTTTTTAGCCAACTTTTTTTTAAACAAATTTGGTCAAATTTTTCTTCGCTGTTCAAAACTGTTTACCATTGCGTTTTGTTAATTTAACCCAATTTAAGAAAAAAAAAAGCAAAACATATACTCTTAGTACAGTGAAACTTCCCTAACTCGAAGTGTCAAGGGGCCAACATTTAACTTCGAGTTACGGACAATTCGGGTTATAGAATAGAAAATTATATAAATAATTTAATTTTTGTGTGCGAAGTGATTTCTTTCGAAAATTGTTGGCGGTGGAATATCTTCAACTTCATCATCATCAGATTTATAATTTTCATGTAGTCGTTAGGTGAATAAGCATCAACTTGAATACTATAAAATGAGCCACAATTACCTTGCGAAATTCAAAAATTTCTTTACTTATTTCCTTTTTCCACATGGAAAGTTTTCTTGCCAGCAAGTCTGCGGTACAGGCAAGTCTGTACTGGCAAGTTTTTCTTCTGTGCTGTTCTTTCATTGATGCTGTGCTGTTATTTTCTTTGTATTTTCGACTTGCTGGCAAGAAAACTTGCCGTGTGGAAAAGGAGTATTACACAAAACATATACCAACAAAATCCACACAGCACAAGATACAATAACTTTTATATCTTTTGAAGCAAGCTGACAAAGATGCCAAGCAAATATTTTACATGCGAATTACAACACACAAAGAAATATTGAAGTTGCTGTAAGTGAGAGAAATTCGAGTTATGGAGATGAGCAATTGGGTGTCCCAAAAGAATATTTTTTTCGTCATTTAAATGTCATATATTTAATTTTTTAAAAATTATATCAAAATGAAAAAAATCTAATGATGCAGTTTGAATAATGGTAAAATTTTAAGCAATTTAAAAACAAAAGATTTTTGATATTACTCTTGCCGTTTCAAAGTTAAAGCCTTTAAAGCTTTTTTTGTTGCATGAAAACGAAAAAATTAAATATGTGACACCCAAAAGACGAAAAAAAATTGACAAAACTTCTGATTTATGTACATTAAAGTAAAGTTTGAACAATCGTCTTTCGATATGATGACTCAAACAAAGACTTAGAAAATGTCTGTTATTGACCAACTTTTGCCTAGATTTAAAAAAATCTCCGAAAAACCTTGTTTTTAGGGAAAACCGATTAGAGCCACCACTAAACCTCTTCCAAAAAATCTCAACAAATTTCAAAAATACATAACCTCATAAGCTTTTAAAAAAGCTTAAAAATTTTTTTTGGGAAACCCTAATGAGCATGCATGAAAGTCTTTCTAATACAAATGAGATTTCGGTTCGAGTTGAAGAAAAATTCATGTTTCACTGTATTTTCAATGTGCTTAAAAATTTACTCAAAGTTTGTACAAACAATGTACAATCGAAAAAAAATACTAAAACGGAAACTGCTTTAATCTTTTTCAATAATTAATTATATTAATGCCGAGTGAGTGGATACATAATTTTTTGCCAACGTCCTGCAAATAATGCAATGCATGAGAGAAGATTTTTCACTATAAGTCAGAAAAATACTTTCCTTGTTTTGTTGTAAGCCAATATAAAAGAATGTAAACGGTACACGAATAAAAAGCGAAAAGTTTGTGTTATTGAAAAGTTCATAGCATCGAAAGATAGTGAGAAAGAAATACTTGTACTTTTTGCTGTCGTTGCAGTAGAAACAGCAGCAACGCTGATGAGCATGTTAAGTATTAAAACGGAAGGAAATGCATTTCCGACAGGAAGATGCACGCATACCCAAAAGCACACACACACAAGCACACAGTTGCATAAACATACAAAAATAAAACGTGCTCCAAACGCTGCCAGCAGCCACCCATCAAATGCTTACACACACACATACACTTACTCACTTAGCCGCATATGCTATACGAGTATAGCACACATACACAAACACACGCAGTCACACACATCACAACACAAACATTCATATTGCGTAAACACCTAATTGAATTTCCGCACGCATCCGGTGTGAGCAAAGTAGCTCTGTGCCAAGATGGCGTTAAAAATGGCGCACGCTGCCAAAGCTTTCAACCCAAAAGCCAGAAAAAAATTGTGCAAACGTTATCAATTAATTTTGAAAAGCACAGCAAGCAAAGCTTTTATTTTAATTTCAAGCAACTTTCATGATTTCAGTTTAATTCAATTGGTGTGCTTTTTGCAAACTTCAACATTTCATACTCATCAGCTGCATTTATTTTATACCAAGAACCGGAAGTGTGACAATTATTCGCAAGAATAAGAAATGTAATAGGAGTTATAATTATATTTGTATAGTAGAAGAATTTCTACAGGAACTTCTATAGAGCTTCTTTTAATTAATATGCTGCTAAAAAAATCAGCTGTTTCTTTGTATTAAATACATAGAGAATATCAGCAGCACACTCTCAGCGACACGTTAGGCAGACATGCAGTTATTCACCTCTTACGCTTAAAATATCGCTTACTTCGCAATTTTTTTTTTCACTCTTAACTTTGCTAACTTCTTTCTCATTGCAGCTCATCTCGTAAGTTTCACGTTATGTTTGAACTTTACCTGCACGTCTTCTGCAGCCCGCTTGTTGATATGCCACTTTGCTCTGTTGCTTCTTTATACATATATATAGTTTATAAATGTGTGTGTTTGTGTGTTTTGCTACCTGCACAAAGCTTCAATTTCTAACTTCTTTGCATTTTGTAGTTTTTTTTTAGTTTTCCAACTAGCACTTTTTATATCAGCTGCTTTTCTGAAGTTAACTCTTTTTCGATTTTAAGTTGAACGCATACAAGCTCAAAAGGCAAAAGCCACCCTTACACACTCCCTCTGACATGCTAGCCAAAGACATGGAACTACAGTGGCTCGAAATTCGTTAACAATTTGCTTAATATTCAATAGATATTTTAACTTTAATATTGCGTTCATTTCACGTAAAATTGTCATAAATAACAATTTATCAGATACTGAAAATAACGATTACTTATTAAATTAAAAAACTTGTGCAAAAAGTAGTTGTTAATTAATTTTAGATGTATCAATGTGATAATATGATTTTTAAGACAGGAATTACCTTAAACCAATGATTTTTAGATCTATTAATATTTTCAATGACCTATAACAATAAAATCTGCTTCTAGTAGAAATTTTTGCAACTTATTAAAAACAAATTGGATTTAAATATCTTAAAGTCATAACCAGACTGCATTTTATCATTTCAATTTTAAAATAAAATTTGGACCCAACTATGCTTTTTTTTTTAAAGTTTCTGCATAAATACTTTTATGTGTGAAAATGGGAGATACATGAACTGTTCAATAACAAAAATAACCGGGTTTTCCAAAAATATTAAGGATCAAATATTAAAGATTCTTGAAAATAAGCCTTGGAGAATGATTACTTTAGAATGGATACTATATAGTAATCATTCCTTGCAAACATTTCGTACACTGGGATTTCGATTTCCCAGTGTAAAATCTCGTAATCGAGAGCAGACATAAAGCAAAAAAAATAGCAACTGGCAACTCTACTCAAAACATTTGCAAGGAAAATTTATCAACACTTTATACAGTGTTGTCACTTAACCACAATTGTGGTAGATCTACCACTTTTTCAGACTTTTTTTTTTCTTCTACTATTTTAATTCCCCCACTATTTGTAATTTCTCAAAATTTAACACTATTTTATTTCAGTCATAATTATTATCATTTATTACTATTATTTATTTATTATCATTTATTAATATTATTTATTTATTATCATTTATTAATAAAAGCCTGTCCTTCGACAGGTCCTCCGCACACTTTAGAGCCTTTTGCCGAAAGCACTTTTTTCTTTTTTTAAAACTTGATTTTTTATGCACTTGATTTATGCAAAATACATATGTACCACTTTAAATAATACTTTACGTATTGAAGCAGTGTTGAAAATTTAGTCCAAGTGTAAAAGTGCAAAAAGTCGAGTTTGGTAACAATCTTCGCCTTGCAACCTTCGTGCACGTAACAACTACCGGTGTCGTTTTGCGGCTGATACAATTATATTTTTTGGTATAATTGACTTAAATTGACTCAAAAGAAATTCATTAAATTCGTCATAACTTTTTTATAAAAGGATGAAAAAAGAGGTAGTTAGATCAAAAACGTACTACTGTAAAAACCCTATATTATCACTGATAAGTATCAAATATATTTTCTGTGCATATTTTCAGGCTGAACAATTTTGAGAACAGTGTGTCTTGTAAAATTACTTTACTGTCAAAATATAATTACAATTTGAGAAATACTGTGTGCGGAGGAGCATGCTTGCCTTTTATGTATTGAGATGTGCACACTTTCATGCTGAACAGTTTGAGAGATATTGGGCACGGAGCAGCGTGCTTGCCTTTTTATATATTAGGATTGTATATTGATTGATACGTCAAGAATTCTGGCGCAAGGAAATAATGCAAACAAAAATATCGCAACAAAAAAATTAAAAATCAATCATATAAAAAATTTCCCAAAAACTGAATAAAAAGTGGCCCAAAAACAAAAAGCTAAATTTTTCACAATAAAAATGAAAATATGCCCAACATATTTTGGAAAAATCAAACAAAAGTACACATGAAATTTATTTTTCAAAGAGAAATTTTGCCACATGAATTGTTGCCACCAGCCAGTGCGCATTATTGCCACAGTGCACAGTTGTCGGACTTACATAGAGACAGCTGCCAAATATATTTCCACCCCTGATATAAAAAAATCCGAACTTAAATGTAAACGATTGAGCAAATCCGTAGTAGTTGAAACGCGTGAAGTTTTACGCGTATGCTGGTGTCGAAACATTTTTATACCTTTGCTTCTGGACTCAGCAGCTTCCTCAGAGAGCTCACTTGTCAATATCAGTGCATGTTTTATAACGTCAGGAGCGTGAATAAAAATTGTTTGTACTGAAGGTAAAAGGTAGTAACAAGAATATTTTTTGGTCAGCTCCTTTTAACATAAATGCTGTACCCTGATGAAACCCATTACTTCAGCCGACAAGCCAGCATTATTGAAAAAATATTTTGCAACGTTTCCATAACTAAAACACCCACTTTCTCCGGTTTTTCGAAAACTGCTTCTTCAGTTAGACTTAAATAACATGAATAGATGGTGTTCAATAAATAAACTATACTTTAATGTTGTAAAGTGTAATATTATGTCTTTTTATTTGAAAAATCACCAATTTTTTCGATAATTCAATTGCAGACAAGAGTCTGACACGAGTTGAGCCTAAAACTTGGAGTTTGTTTGTCAAAAAACTTGCCTTTTCCAGCCATTACAACCACATTATCACCAAAGCTTACTCTATGGTAGATTTTTTAAGACCTTTCCTTTTCAAAATTCAAAGGAATTTAAGGAACCAAATACTCTTAGACGTTATTAATATCGTTGGTACGATCAATCCTTGAATATGGATGTGTGATTTGGGATCTATATTATTAAATTGATTCTTTGCGCTTGAAAAAAATTCAAAAACGCTTCACTCGTTTCATCATTTATAAACATTCCGTTTCACGGAACGAACTATGGCAAAAAAGATCCAATTAGCAATACGTGCTCAGCATTTAACTCTATTAGTGCTCGAATAGATTTCACACTTAGCAGGGATGCATTCAAAAAAGATTATTAGCTAGACCTTTTTTAAATATGTAATTTAGCATAAGCTGCAATATTATGTAAAAACCCTTCATTATTTGTTTCCTTTACTTTTCATAGACTATGTACAATACTAAAGTTTTTAAGTTTAATCCCATTTTTATTTTTAAAATTTTCAGTTGCAGTCTGTATGAAATGTTAAGAAAATATTCAAAAAATCTAATTTATGCGCGAAGAGGTGATAGTCCAAATTCATAGCAATCTTTTCTAACAATTTTTGGCAAACATTTTTCAATATTGTTTATCTCTGTTGGTTTTGCATTACATATATAACGGTTTGCAAATTAAGTTTGGGTAAAGGCATTACATTCTTTTCCATCCACCATTGAAATTATGATCAATGAAATCACTTTTTATTTGTACTGAATTCGGTGGGGATTAAGTTCTCAATTTTCTTCTTGATATACATTTCTTCATCTATGGATAATTTAGTGGACTCTTTATTAAATTGAAATTTTATAGGGCGACAGTAGCGCATGGATGGTCGAGGATTTTACCAAACTATTTTGGTACTATCAGTATCGTCTGGTTTTGTTAAAAGTTGGAGCGGAACATTTGATGTGACAAGTAAGTTACTCTTTTCTTAATTATCACGTTAAACTTTCTGTTTGTAGTCGCTGTGTCCTGAGCTATCATCAAAATCCCATTTTCTTATAAGGTTAAGGCCGTATACGCACGCTTTTTTTTTTTTGGTACAACTAAAGTTGCAGATGTTATGTGCATTACGAAACTTTCTTGAGAGCAGCAAAACTTGGACGCTATGGTCTTTTTTGCCTTTTAAGCCTTATGAGGATAACTGGATGTAAAATATAATGCAGAAACACTATTAACTTCACGTTTTTGAATCTCAATATGTATGTAGATATAGTCTTAAATAAAATTTGTTAAAAAAAAGGAAAAAATTTGCCTGGTAATGTGTCTTCAGTTATGTCACATTGTGCTTTTTGATACTGATGATGATTTAGGCCCAGTTCTGTAGTTTTCTTAAAAGTTTTATTACTTTTACTGGCTGTGGAACCACTAGTAACTGAATGTGTTTGAAATCCCTATAGATATAACATAACCAGGTTTATTATAATTTAATTATGTTGAAGCACAATTTTATTTAAGGGCAGGTTCTCATGAAACTCAACCAAAAAACTCAATAATTTTTTTTTATTTTTCGATAGTTTATGATAGGAGAATATGTTCCTAAAGCGGTTGGGCCAATAAGGATGGCATAGTAAAGTTATCGCATATGAAAGGAACCAATATTTTCATAAGCAAACTCGAAAACATCGTTAACTAAATCTTAAAACATGTTTTCTGAAAAACTATGTTTTTCAAACTGGTCTCTACAATACCTCAAGAGCTAATCTATAGATTGACTTGGATTTTTTTTATTTATTTTAAAGTAGATAAAATTTTTTGGATCCTCAACCTAAATTTATTTGGCATGTTTTTTTTCTTAGAGTACTTTAAATAACGAAAACTGTGAAAAAGCACTGCTTAAAATTCAGATGTTCGCCATTTTAGTAATTTTGAACTATTTATTGATATTATAGGTTAAAACTCCAATACATCTAATATAATTTATACAATTTTTTGTTTTTTTTAAATAAAAACTTCTTTAGGCGCGTTGAGCGATTTTTGGTAGAGGGTAAATCTTTGGTTTGCGTCATCATTGCAGCGAGTAGCTTTCATCATCAAGACAGCGAGTGGCTTTCGCCATCAATATAGCGAGTAGAATTCATCATCAATACAGACAACGAGTAGCTTTCTTCAGTAAGCTTGACTCTGATTATTACAGTGCTTCCACAACGTAGATTACTCAAGTGCTTCTCCAACTTTTTAATATTCGATTTATTCCAGTGCTTATCAAACTGTTACTCTAATGACTTTTGAAATTTTGGTTGGAGTAACTCTCAAACTGTTGGCCTTTTCACTTTGTGAAGGGTGTCACGGTCTAATTGAGGCATTTACGATTCTAAATTGTGTAGAGTTCTTATTGTAGCGATTTGTGTTGCTTTCCTTTCTCTTTCTGCTGGGTGAGTACAAGAAGCTACCTAAAGGTGACCCCGGCAATTTTCCAGATGAGGCTGTTCAGGAAAAGCTTTCTTTGGTATTGGTATGGGTGTAAAACTGTCTAACATTGTGTTATTTGATGGTAAATATGGACCCGTGATTCGTCCAGATGAGGGACAGTCCGGCATTCGTACGGGCCCAAAAGTAGGAGTTGTTGGTGTGGGTATTAGTCCTGGTAGTTTTCCAGGAAAGGGTGCCCCTAAAAGGCAACTTAGTGGTAGTGAGGAGCCTATGGAGATAGAACGTTAGAATTTAAAGACCCTAAATCTGGATTAGTCCAATATTTTGGTTGGAAAGGGTAAGGCTGTTAAAAAAGTTCTAAGAGTGGTCCGGTCTAATTCTGCTGGTTCACTGGTGGGTAATACCCCAAAAGAAAAGGTCTATGTGAAATCTTTGTCAAAGTTTCCAGAATCGTTGGAGAAGGCTGTGAACAAGAAAGGCAAGAAAGCTGTAATTTCTGGCATGGATGAAGTGAGAAAAATTAAATTAATTTCGCGTAATCTATTTAAAGTAGCACTCGAATGTGGAATGAGAGGTGAGCATTTACAGGCTTTTACTGGGGTTGCTAGCCGCTATGAAGAAATTATCTTAGAGGGCATTCTCGACAATGAGCGTCTAAATGTACGTCTGGAGCTGTTTTAGGCAATGAAAGATAATTCGTCTCCTGTTGTTGTCGTTTAGCAAAGCGGATTGGCGACCGCTCTTCCGGTGGCACAGGCTGTTCTACTTGTATCCTTGCCAGCTGCTCAGCAAGCAAAGCCAATTGAGACATGGTCCTCGGTTATGCGCATCAATACAGCTGATGCAATATGAAAGGATTTTGTTGACGCGGTGGTTATGGAGGCTGGGCACTACTCTTTCAGTAACATGGTGAGGCTAAATTCAAAAGTACATAACATTGCATAAATTGTTTTTTAAGGGATTGCTGTCTACGAATTTATTGTTATCGATTGACTGTCAAATTTATAGAATGCGTCTGAATTCTAGACATAAATAAGCATAAAAATTAGGTTGTATTAGGTTGCTGGCATGCTGGTGTATTTGATCTCAGAGCGAACTCTGCCGTTTTTTGTGAAGATATCTACTAAAACGTAGTGCTCCCTGTATTTAATCTTTTATAAAAACACCATTAAATTTAAATGTAATAATATAGTTTTTTATTATTATAATATAAAAAGACTGTCTTATTATAAAATATTTTGCAAGCAATGGTAAAACGGGAAGAAATGAAAAAAAAAATTTTCTTATTAGCATGAAAATTTCTAATTCTATTCTATTATGCTATTTTTCTAATCTCATCTATGCTTTAATCTTAGCTATCTTCCTCTTTATAATTTACTTATTTTTAATTGCCGTGTGTATTACTTGAAAGTCAATAAGACCCTTTATTGTAATCAAATATTTGTTTAATTTTTAATGTTTCATATTGTATTTTTCATATTTTTGCATTTCCTTTAAAATTTTATTGTTAATTGAAATATTTCTAATGTAATGTTAGTTTTAAGTTACTTTTTATAAACTCAATGTAATGTTCATGTTTAATGTAGTACTATAAAAGACTTAGTCTTAATGTACACCATAATAAATAATAATAATAAAAAAAAAAAAAAAAAATTCGTGTATAGCAGTTCGATGCAGATCGCCACGGATCGACTATGTCTGCCCGGGAATACTAGTAATTTGTATATAGGTTTTCACTTCGGTCGGCAGTCCCCTCACTGCTAAATTTTTTTTTTAATCATGTGACGTGACCGTTTGGGTACCTTATTTCAAGATGATGTTTGACGGCGTTTTGATACTTAACATTACACTTTCTTGCAATAAAAAATTTTTTCCTACACTTTAAGAATCAATCAATAGCTATCAAACAAATCAAGGTGTTTATTTACTTCCTTCTATGAAAAAAAAAAATCTCTAGATGAGAATTTGCCCTTAAAGAAACTTAAATTTAAAGCACATAGAATACACAAACCGATGCCACTGTAAGCCTTCAACAACTACGTAAAATTCTTTCTTACCAACCAAATCAACCTACCAGCATCTCTATACTTTACGGGGAGTGTTTGAACAAAAGACGGTAAGGAATAATAAAATGTTTTACATTTTGCTCAACTTGCACTTCAGCTGTCTATCGTTATCTGTCCATTATGCCAAAAAGTCAGCAATGCAACGAGCAGCGGCAGAAGCAGCAGCATTAAGCGGGCAACAAACACTCAGTTTCACAGAAATTTACCCCTAGCAACTAACTATGTAGTAAGCAACTTAAATGAAGCATCCGAAAAACTTTCATATTTTGCTAAAACATTTACTTGGGTAACATTTATGCCAGAAAGCAACGAAGTGCTGCAGCTTCTCTTATTGTAGTTACTGTGGTTGTTGTTATTGTTGCTGCTACAGCTGTTGCTCAACTGCACTTAACGAACGCATTTCTTGGCACAACAAACTTGGGTTGGTCCGGTCGTCACTTACAACAACAGCAGCATCATCAGCAGCAGCAGCAGCAAAGATAACGGAAACGCAACAACCGATCAAGCCAAGACCAAATCAACTCAACGTTGAAGCAAGTCGACCGTGTGGAAAACATTACCAAACATCAGCCAAAATATATATTTTACGATATGCCTGCGAAAGTGTTGCGAAAAATATTGAAAAAGCAAAAAAAAAGAAGCTATAACAATTTTTGCATCTGTGATTGAGAAGCAGCTGTAGTGGCGCAACCATAGTTTCACCAGCAAAATCACCAGCAGAGTTTCAATGCATACTTTTTGGCACCTTGACATGAATGTGATTTTTGGATTAAGCTTTGAGAAGGACGTTAAAAAGTTTTCATTCACTTTAAGTAATGCGAGTGTAAATGAGCGGCAAAAGTTTTCGGCATCAATGTCTTTGGCAGCAAAAGTGCTTTTCGTGACAACATTAAAGCATATTTTTAGGTGTTAACGAACTTTCTCCCGTTTGTTAAGCTGCTGATGCAGTGAGCAAAAGTTGAGAGAGAGTTTTATTTTATTAATTTGGAAATTTGAGAAAAATTCAATTAAAAGTTTATAATAATAAGGTGTTAAAGTAAAGCATATGAGATCAAAAAGCTAAGAAGTTTTAAGCATTGTGCTAAAAGCAACGAAAGCTTGAAAGTATGAAGCATTATGTTAGAGCTTGTTATTGTATGAGAAGTAGTGCAGTTTTTTCACATTAACACTTTTTGACACTGTTTATTTTAAAAACATTTTTTTTTTTTCAAGTTTTAAACCTTGTTTCTTTTTCTACTCTTTTTATAAAATATAGTAAAGTCTATCTACTCTTTTTTGTTTTGTGTTGCAAATTCCCTAATTTGGGGTGCCATTGACTGGGTTAATTAATTCTCAAATAAAGTGGTTAACCACTCAAAGTCTGGCATACTTTAATTTTATTTTTGTTGTTTTCTCTTACAATTTATATGGTTCTGTTTAAGTTGATTAACGCTTGAACAAGAGTTGAACTAGTAGCTTAACAATATTGATAAGGGACAAAATATACAAAATTTCTTGTTTTTGGTTTTTGTTTGAGTTTGTCGACCAAAAAGGGTCGTGTTTTTCTTTAGCCAAAACCAATTTTTTTTTTTTTCAAAAATCTTTATTAAGAATAGGTTCTGGTCGATAGCCGTCCTTGATTCATCAATCTGCCACCTTGTTGCCAACGTATGTTTAAAATATTTATTGTGCCTTTGTTGAAATGTTTTTGGGAACAGAAACATATGTTTGTATAAATTGTTCTGAAATTTATATATACACATTTACAGTTTTTGTTAAGCGATTATATAACCATCTACTTGTAAGAGATAATAATTGAGTGGCGTCTAGTTTTGGGGTTTTCCAGTTGATAAGTTGTGTTTTAGTCATTAGCAGCCCATTTTTATTCTGCTCTTGAATAAGTCAATAATGTGTGCGCATTTAAAAAACCTAAATTTATGAATTGATTGAACAAATAGTGAACACTTTTTAGAACTTTAGCGTTCGAATTTCACTGGGGTTAGAATATTCAATTTCAATTTAATATTTTTACTTGTCAATACGTGTGCGTTTAGAAAAACTTACTTCAGATTTATTAGTCCTGTACCTCAAGGTGCCCGCATAATTTTATGCAAGATATTGCAATTCAACACCCACAAAAACTACGGACTTCGATCAACGGAATGTATAACAACTATCTTTGTGGTGGAAGTATCTTTTACTGGACCAAAGTTAAAATACCAACACAGCCGTTGGATTTGCCCAATATATTGGACACGTAAGAAAGTAGTTTTTATATTTATTTCGCAATGCTTTTCTTAAAATCAAATTGTTTGGTTCCATGAGAAAAAGATGAACCAACATAATAAAGATTAATTAAGAGAGATATTTGACATTAAATTCAGTTATATTTTTGATTTTGTGCCGAAGAAAAGTAAAAAAATTTTTCTTGGCCTATTTTATAAGAAAAAATCAACCAGACAAAAATCAAATTTATGTTTTTTATCCTTTTATGGCTTTAATGAAAAGAAAATTTAGATAAATAAGATTTTGTACCCAACAGAAGCAAAACAATATTTTCTTTGTACAAGCTTGCAAAACGTAAGTAGCGTAGGTAATCAAAGCGTAGGAATCAAAGGTATTTTTTTTTTCATCTTTTTAGGACCTAAATTATAGGAATATTACCTCAAAAAATTTATTTTGTTCTTTGTTTAGTCTAGCCATTAAAAAGGTTAAGTACTTAATAAATTCGGCCGAATTCCTGAAATTCACTTTCCCTTAAATAAAGTAATCGCAGGAGTTCCCGCTAATTTTTAAATCAAATTTTTCAATCATTATCACAGTTGAAAATTTTTTATCACTGTGCAGAATTAGTGTTGGTAGAGTTCTAAAATACTAGCCCCAACAAGCAAAGCCCAATACAACAAATTCAAATAAGGACAATTCCTATTTAAAGTATTAATAATTATCTTTTTCTAGAAGCGGCTTCAACAAAACGAACTCCGGGAATCTCCGCGTACAGTGCATAGGAAATTCAAGTAAAAAATATTATATATAATTTTTGTTTATAAAACTACAAAAATGTGTGGATGAAATGTTATCAGATTCAGAAGACGAAAATTTACTGCATGAGGTATAATTATTGGACTTTTTTGCGAGTCAACTCAATGAACCTCATCAGAAAGATTCTAGTCAGGAGAATGATGGTGCAGGTGCTACCAATGAAAGTAATAGTGAATATTATACTGAAAGTGATGATTTTTGGCACAAGCATACAAAGCTGATATCATTGCTTTTATTCAATGAATCTTAGAACATTCGTTGTGAAATAAGTAGTAACACATCCCCACTATTGATATATAAAAATTTTTTTGATGAAGATGTGAAATTTATAAATTTAAAGGTTGTTCCGGAAATTCATTAATATTAAAATCGGCTGCAAAAATAACTGCGCTATGACAGTACAGAACTAAATCACCTTTATGTTAATTTATCTGTGCTTGATCTATTGCTGTACAAATTACACCGAGTTTTGGCTAATTACTTTTCAAGTCAACATTGGGAAATTTTTGATTTAGGATATATATACATACTTACCGCATTTTTTGTTCAATAAGTCTTTATATCAATTTCATGAAAATGATGCAGACCTACTCAATATAGGCTAACTTTTACATTGCCACCTTTTCTATTCCCAATGAAACAAACGATAACCGGAATTGAGTCACCCATAATTAAATGTGACTACGAAAAAAAGCAACAAATTCGATATGAATCTAAGAAAATTCTAAGTGGAAATATGTCTTCAAAAAATAAAGTGAACACATACTTTTATGAAGCTGTGAAATCCATAAATAAAAAGGATGTGTACATCATGACATCTGTTTAGGGTAATGCGGTGGTGGCGCTTGATAGAAGACGGTATGACGCTGGCATGCACAGTTTAATGAATCGGTTCCTTACAAGCTGCTTAAAGATTTACTCAACAAAATGATAAGCTCAGTAAAAAAAGGGTGCATCTTGGAAATAGCGTATTTCACCCTCAAAATCTTCAGTTCCATGCATATATGGTCTCTCTTAGATTCACAAACCTGAAAACACAATGCGACCAATTGGGTCAAATATTGATTCGCCGTGCCAAAATTAAGTTAAGTGGTTAGTGAAAAAAGTTGAAAGCCTTAAAAAAGACAATAATGTATCCATAATGAATTAATTTCAGTTCATTGATAAAACAAAAAACTTAACTCAGACACTGGACGAAATACTTGCTTCTTCTGAACATCATTTCGTATTTTCCGAGCGTT
This sequence comes from Dichetophora obliterata, assembly GCA_963920525.1. Taxonomy (NCBI): domain Eukaryota; kingdom Metazoa; phylum Arthropoda; class Insecta; order Diptera; family Sciomyzidae; genus Dichetophora; species Dichetophora obliterata. The sequence continues at coordinate 40,754,639 of OY986436.1, forward strand.
CCTATTGAAAGAGCGTTGACTTGTTTAAGGCCGCGTTCATAGTGAACGGTTTTTGTGAAAAGAGCTGAAAAACGCTGGCACTGAAATGTTAAACACTCTGTCTTCGTTCATGTGAGATCTGAATTTTTCATCTGTTGAAAATAAAATTAAAGAGAACCACTTTTTTCCTCGTTTTTGAACCCACTATGTTAACGATGTATTTGCCCATGTAAAAAAAACCAGATGTATCCAAAAAACAACACTTTCAAATAAAATTTGCCAAAATATATAAAAGTGGCTTGGATGCACATATTTTGGAATGTTACCATCAAATATCTGTCGAAAATTTCAAGCTCTTGGAAAAAGACAGCAATGTCACTAAGCTGATTGCGCTGTAATCAATGCTCATATACAATACATAAACCGTGACAACAATGTCAACCGAGACGGAGGATCTGCACCATCTTACATATTTATGAGTAATATAATTAGCAGTTAAATGTTTCCCTTTTAATTTTAACTCCTTTCTTTTGTTGTTGTTTTTAAAAAAAATTTTATTTTTTCTACACTTGCTATATTGCCGTTTTCTTTGACAGTGTTTTGTTTGTAGCACAATAACTTTCTCGACTTTCTTATTTAGCTTTCTAAGTACTAAGCTGCCCGTAGCCTAGTGGGTAAAGTGCGTGGCGCCTAAGCTAAAGAACCGCGGTAGCCCGGATTCAAATCCAGCTCAGACAGAATGCTTTTAAAATTGAATTAATTTTTCTGTTCGGTCGTCACCTCTCTGCAGGCAATAGCAACCCTCAGAGAGTAAAAACTGCCATGTAAAGCTTCTTGAGAACATAAGCCGTTCGGAGTCGGCATTAAACTCATAGGTCTAGTTCTCGATCATTTGTGTTCAAACACTTAATAACACGCACAACACAATTGATCAAAAGAAGTTCTGTCAAAGTTCTTTCTTGGGCAGCAATAGCCATTTTATTAATTTTTAAGTACTAAGCTAATGATGACACTGCCTTAGGTGTCGAAATGCGTCCATTTAATTAAATAAAAGTTATGAAACTAAAAACGTTTTTTTTATTTCATTAGTTTATTTTCTTACAACGTAAAATTTTAATTGGGAATGTTATTCATGTGCAGACCAAGTTTTTTGCGAAGAATGTTAGTTTGCGGTAAAGAATTATTTGACGCAAAATTTTAGTTAAAATCTCCACCAAAAATCACAGGGTTTTTATTTTCGCTTCACTCAGGATCATCAGCTCAGTATGATTAGGCTTTCCATAATTTTTTGAGAACAAGATCGGAAATTTTCCCAGTTTTTGGAAGGGTTATTTATTAAGAAAAAAATTCGTAAGGCGCGTTAAGCGATTTTTGGTAGAGGGAAAAATCTTTGGTTTGCGTCCTCATTGCAGCAAGTAGCTTTCGTCATCAAAACAGCGAGTAGCTTTTGATAATTAAGATAGCGAATAGATTTCGTCATCAAGACAGCGAGTAGTTATCATCAGAAAGCTTGACGCTGATTATTACAGTGCTTCCACAACATAGATTATGTAATTACCCAGTGCTCCTCAAACTTTTTTGGATTCGATTCATTCCAGTGAATTTAACTGTTACTCCAGTAACTCTCAAACTGCTACTTCAGTGACTTTTGAACTGCTGGTTGGCGTGACTCTCAAACTATTGGCCTTTTCACATTGTGAAGGGTGTCACGGTCTAATTGACGCACTTACGTTTCTGAAGTGTGTAGGGTTCTTATTGTAGTGATTTTTGGTGCTTTCATTTTACTTTGTGCAGGATTTTTGGCCCCCCTGACAAATGTTTATTAGGTCCAAGTTAGAACAATTAATTGTTCCAACAAATCCTTCCAAATAAACAACAACAACGTTTTTTCAATATGAAAAACAAAAAATCACTAGCTGATTTTATATCGATTTCGGCCCTGCTAAAAGCTTCATCAGAAATCTTTGTGATACGCCATGCAAGCGCGCACTAGTGCACTGCACCACAGAGGCGATGAGATTTGAAGTGTCAATTTCCCAGTTTTTCTCCCATTTCATATTTTCACATTTATTGTTGTATTTTTGCTTTACTTTAGTCTTTATGCTTAAGTTATACCTGAAGCTCAATAAACGATTTTAAACTATCAAACAACTAGAATTTGTATTTTAAATCAAGTATGATTTAAACTATCAAACATTTAGAATTTATATTTAAGTCATATAAAATCAACATAATAAATAACAAGGTCGTTTAGAAAAATCTTTAATGTATATTTACTAATGGTGGTACCAAGAATAACATTATTTATTTTTTTATTTGATTGCTAAACCTTAACAGGTTTTATAGCAAACTAGCTGAACCCGGTGTGCTTCGCTACCCCCCTCGTACCAGGATTGCATTTCAAAATTGTGGCAATACCAAAATCACTTTTCACGCCATTGAATTTTCGAAATAAGTCCACCCCAGCGCCACCTACCGTGTCCATTTATACACAAATTATTTTCTTATGATTAAACAAACATACATTCTGAATTTCAGTTAAATTGGTCCATAAACTCAAATTTTCGATATAAGTCCACCCCAGCGCCACCTATCGGGTCCATTTATACACAAATTATTTTCTTATGATTAAACAAACATACATTCTGAATTTCAGTTAAATTGGTCCATAAATTCAAATTTTCGATATAAGTCCACCCCAACGCCACCTATCGGACTTTCCCGGAGGGTTTTTCCAAAATTTTCCTTCGTAAAAACCTTCTCCTGGCAATTATAAACAACTGAAAAAAATTTTAGACAAATCGGCCCAGCCATTCTCAATTGATGTTTTACTATACATTTTTTACACCATTTTTATATATATAGATTTAAACTTATAAAATAAGATATTTAATACAATTCAAAAATAAAAAGTATGATTTTGATTGAAATCATGTATTATTAACAAACTAAAAAGTTTTAATAAATAACTTAAACCATATAATTTTATTAAAGTAAAAAAAATAACAAAAAAAAAGTTAAGTCAAAATCGGTAATATCAGACAGCAAAGCAGGGTTGCGTTTTCAAGACAAACAAGGTCAAGTTAGCAACAATTTTTGTATCCGGCGGAGTCGTGTGACAAACAAGGTCTCATACCCAATAAAACACCACTCCAATAGGTAAATATATAATATATATCGTTCTGTCTTCCTGAATCCGGTGAGGTCCAGGCTTGACAGGGTGGTTACTCGACAAACTAGGTAAACTTCACCAAAGCAATTTTCATAAAATAAAGAAAACCAGTTGCGAACGCAGTCACCAAGAAAAGCTAGGTCTTATCGGCCACTCATATTAATATATTACAAATCGATCTAACGTAGTGTTTCAAGAGGTAAAAAGACACCAAGACACCACGGTACCGTCGACAAGTGTAGTTACAATCATCATGAAAATATGAGGCAACTGAAGATATCAGGTTTAGGTCCATTCAGATTATTTAGATGTTTATTCACCAAAATTTTGCATTTTACGCTTAGGTCCATTTATCCATTTAGATTGTTATATTAAGGGGGTCCGCTGGTAATCCGGAAAATTTTTTTCGATTTTTTCATATTTCTATTGCTCAGATACTCAAAAACATTTTCCCAAAAGGATTTTTCAAAATTCGAAATAGTTTAGGAGATACAGGCATTTTTGTGTAGGTATGTTTTCGTCAAAATAACGCATCAGCAAAGTTGTTTATTTGCCTGCAGTCATTAGTCGAAAATTCTGTGGAATTCTTCCAAAATATGTATTGATATTACAAAATATACACACACAGTATGTATACATGCAGTATGTATACATGCATGTTTTGATTTAGGGGTTGAAATGATTTTGAGCCCAGGTGTTCACATGAAAGAAGCAAACGAACGAGATTCAGTTTATTTTCGAACGCTGAAAGCTACGCGTGCGCGATAACTGCTGTTGTAAAATAAAAGAAAAATCGTTTTGTGTTTTTTTTTTTGCTATGGATAAAAAAAGCCACCCAAACGCGCCGCGTAAGTACGCGTATCGAACAAAAAAGAGGCATTTCCGTGGAAACCAGCACTCCCAAGTAGAGGACACCGACTTTGCCAGCACATCGGCCAAAAAATTGAAGAAAACGCAAGACAATGAAGTCATCATCGAAAACAACCTCCAGTTCTGTTTCTTGGAATTTTTTCATTTTTCCAAACGCTTGCTGCTCTGGTTATCTGCGCCCAATGTAAACAAAAAATTCGATTTGGAAAAACATGTATGCGTGGAGTCGGCTTCAAAGTGAGTCTGCAGTGCCAATGTAAAGCTACACAGTATATTAATTCTTCGCCGGTGGTCGGTAAATCTTTTGTTGTAAATTGCCGGTTGATATTTGCCATGAGATTGCTTGGAATAGGGAGAGAAGGTATTACTATATTCTGCGGATTAATGGACATATGCCAAGGATTGTGCCTTGATGCGTACTATGGCACCTTGAAAAACATGCATGTGTCTGCTAAAGCAGTTTACAAGCAGTGCCTGTTGAATGCGGTTAAAGAAGAGCAGGAACAGCAGAAAGAAAAAAAATCCTGACTGTGACTCCTCAGTGCTGACCGTTTCAGGGGATGGCACCTGGAAAAAACGGGGATTCTCGTCTCTTTTTGGTGTCACTACGCTCGTCGGTAAACATACCAAAAAAGTGGTTGACTCCGTTGTCAAATCAAGCCTTTGCCAGGCATGCAAAATGTGGGGAAAAAAAATGACTCTGCAGACTTCGAAGAATGGTACGAATCGCACCAGAAAACATGCACAAACAACCACAGTGGGAGTGCGGGCAAGATGGAGGTAGATGCCGTGAAGGAAATGTTTGCCTCATCGATCGAAAAATATGGCATAAAATATGAAAAATATATTGGCGATGGCGACAGCAAAACCTTCAAGGCCATTATAGACCTTGATCCGTATAACGGCGACCCCGTTGTCACAAAAAAGGAGTGCATCGCTCACGTGCAAAAACGCATGGGCACACGGCTGCGCAAGGCCAAAAAAGAAAACAAAGGCATCGGTGGAAAAGGCACTGGCAAACTGACAGACAAAGTCATAAGCGAGCTGACTACTTACTATGGACTTGCTATTCGACGTAATAAGGACTCTGTGGAAAACATGAGAAAAGAAATATGGTCAACATTTTATCACAAAAGTTCAAGTGATAGTAGTCCACAACATATGTATTGCCCACCTGGTGAGTCCAGCTGGTGCGCCTATCAAAAGTCAGCAGCAGAAGGCTCATTAGCCTCATTTCACCACACGTACGCCCCACTTGATGGAAAGGTTCTGCAAGTAATGAAGCCCATATACGAAGCGTTATCATCCGACGATCTACTCAACCGATGCACTGGAGGTGAAACGCAAAATTGTAACGAATCGTTCAACTCGCTTTTGTGGACCTTTGCGCCGAAACATATCCACTGTGGTGCTACCACAGTCGAAATCGCAAATTTTCTGGCAACCTGCATTTTCAACGAAGGCTTCACAAGTATTTTAAAAATAATGTCAACAATGGGTATTGTCATCGGCCCACAAGCCGAGAGGTATGCTGAATCTCGCGACGGAAAACGACTTCAACGCTCAGAGCTAAAAACGTACGCATCATCGAAAGAGGGTCGCACAGCCCGCAGAGCCCAAAAAGCCATGGAAAACTCGTTTTATGAGATGGAGGAAGGCACACTTTATGGGGCTGGAATTGCCGATTAATATTCGTAAGTATTGTATTAAAAAAATATGTGTTAATGTCATTTGTGTGCCTCAAAATTGAAGTCAAAACTTTAAACGCGTTTTTCTCGAAACCATGTTTTTCAAAACTTTGCGCACGATAACTCAAACAGTTTTTGACCGATTTTGATATATGAGGCATGAAACGACGCAGAATTTACGCCGCTATAGCCCTATAGCGCTAGCAATTTTTGTTTCCGAGGTAGGGGCTATAGGGACATTCATTCTAAGTAACTGAATATTTTTTTTTTCAGACGATGTTTACTCTTGGAATCGTGCGCAATTTGGACCCACCTTTTTTCCGGAGAACCTCGTTACCAGGCCGAGAACTTTCTGAACGGTCCATAAATTCACTTTTTCAAAATTTTGTATTTTTTTCAATAAATTAAGCTACCCAAATCAAAAAACGGAACTAAAATATCTTTACTCGTTCTCTTTCCACAATATTTTGAAAAAAGGCTAAAATTTGGCATAGATTACCAGAGGACCCCCTTAATGTGCTTACAAATCACCAGATGCATCAGATATGGCTGGCTTAACATGTAAAGGCTCTAAGTCCACTTTTCTTAGAAATTGATATTTTGATGCAGTTATGTTCAATAAGTGAAAATACATCGATTACAAAAAAAAACAAAGTCATCTCATTTGTTGTTGTTGTTTTGTAGTGATGAGTAAAGGCGCTAAGTCCAATTTATCACATCTTTGTGTAATATCTCACTTCTTCCAATGTTGTCGTATCAACTGTTACTCCGAGACATAATATTATTCCGCATTGGCTACACTGTTGTTGTTTTGAGTATCAATTGACAATCTGAGAGAATAAAAATAAAGACTCGAAAGTTCGAAGACTTACAATATCTAAAATCTATTTTGCCTACAAAATACCATCAATTTTATGACAATTTGCCATACGAATAAAAATTTTCGCCAGTTATCTTACTTTTAAGTACATTAAAAAAAATTAATATTTTTTTATAACAGCATTGAAATAAGACTGAATAATTTTTGTTTTCATTATGTACAAGTATATGTATAAGTATATGTATACGTATAAACAAATATCGAAATTGAAATGAATTTTTTAACATTTCTATCGTTTAAATAACCATTATAATGTTAATCATATTTTTGAATAAAATCTGTTTCTTTCAAAATAATCTTTACTTGTTTTCATATTTTTATTAGCTTTTTAAATATCAACAATAAAAATGCAACAAAAGTACATTTTCAATATGGTACGTATGAAATATAATGGGAAACAAGTTTTAAGAAAAGGATCTAAGTCCATGAAAACATTCAAACTAAGCAACAGAAAAAGCTCTAAGTCCAAAAAAGCTTTAATCTTGCCAAATACTTAATTTTTTCTTTTTGCTTTTACGCAAATAAAGAACAAAGACAAATACAAAAATAAAATGCATTTACAGATTCCAAAAATTTTTATTCAAAAAAAAGTTTGATTGTTTTTTGTCTCTCCTGTAAAATTGTAAAATATGGACTTAATATGAACTTTACATAATCAACGACGGTACTGCAGGTAATCTATAATTTTATGTTTGATTGAGTCCATGGATTCACTTAAGGATATAACATCAGATACAAAATTATAATCACCGCAAGCGCTTCTAAGAGGTTCATTTTGCAAATAATTAGAGGTTAATTTTGCAAATAATAGAAGATCTTCTAGGACGAAGAGGAATATTAAAATATACTTTACTCAATAAATATGGACTGTTGACATATCCATATATAAGTTTTGTAATCCAACAAGCATTTATCATAATTCTCCGATTTTTTAGAAAAGGAAGATTTAAGATTTGTAACCGATATTCATAAGATGGTAAGTGGAAATCAGTATTACAATAAAGATAGCTTAAGCAAAACAAAAGAAATTGTTTCTGCACTGATTCAATGTCGTCTATGTAACAACCGTATCGTGGGCACCAAACAACTGAAGCGTATTCTAAGATAGGCTGCACTAGAGAAGCGAATAAGGTTTTCGTTATGAATGGATCATTAAACTCTTCTGCCCAACGTTTAATAAATCCTAAAGTACTATTTGCTCTATATATTATTTTATTTACATGAATATTAAAGCGTAGTTTAGGATCCATTGTTACTCCAAGATCATTGAAAATATCTAAGGACTCCAATGGATAACCACAAATTTTGCAGGCACATTTAATTGGTGGTTTGCGCAAGAAAGACATATGCTTGTATTTCTTCATGTTGAGGTTCATACGGTTCGTTTTGCACCAGTTATGAAGATGATCAATGTCGGCTTGCAAAAATACAGCGTCATTATCATTTTTAAAAGAAAGGAAGAGTTTGACGTCGTCAGCAAACATTAAGATGCTATAATGCATTATGACAGATGGCAAATCGTTTATAAAAAGTAGAAACAGAAGGGGTCCAAGATGACTTCCATGAGGTACTCCTGAAGTAACAGGAAACTCATGTGATTTCTTGAGCTTAAAAATAACAGGCTGTGTTCTATTGCTAAAGTAAGATTCAATCCACTTTACCAACGGTATAGGAAATCCAACAAGATGTAATTTTAAGATCAATAGTTTGTGATTTACAACGTCAAAAGCTTTGCTAAAATCTGTGTAAATAACATCAGTCTGCATGCCTTTTCTAAAGTTTTCTATAGTTTTTGATGTAAATTCGAGAAGGTTAGTAACATTGGATTTTCCAGAAAGGAATCCATGTTGGAAAGGAGACATTAAAGATTTAACGCTATGCGATAGTCGTGATGTAACAATTGCCTCTAAAAGTTTGTAATAATAATGTAATAATATAGTTTTGTATATTTTTGTTAATATAAAATATTTTTTAATAAATAATCAAGTAATAAGCAAAATAATCAAGTAACAATCAAATAATGTGGCAGTAAGACGGTATGTGGCAGGACAATGTCTTCCCGGGAATACTATTTTTTTATAAATAGGTTTTCACTTCGGTCGGCAGTCCCCCTCACTGATATACTTTTTTTTAACATTTTTTTTCCACATGGGGTAAAACACGTCAAGTGTTCCCACTTAAAAACCTTTATCGTATCTATTGCGGGTAAGGAAACGATTTTGTTAAATTTTTGTTTAAATTTGTATTTGGTTTTTGTATCACCAATTATTACAAAACAACGTTTTTAAGTATAATGATTTTTGTAATATAAATTTTTTAACTTTTAAAAGTTATTTTATTTCTCTTGGAAGTTATCACTTCTTTTGGTATTTATTTCATTTCTCTTTGATATTATCTCAAAAATTCTAGGAGTTCCTTCGTTGATTTTACTTTCATTGGGAACTATGTATTTGATTAAGACTCTATTGGTTTTAGTTTAAGAGTTTTTAATTTTTTTTTTTTGCAAGTTTTTTCAGTTCTCTCGGAGGATATAATATTTTGAGTTTTTTAATTGGAGCTATTTTTGAGGATAAGCAAATTTTACAGTCATTCCGTATGTTTTGGTTAGCTGAATCAAGAGTAACACCAGGTATATCAGCCAATATTAACTAAAGAGTTAAATAATTATCATATATAATTGTTTATACAATTTCAAATGTAGCTTAAGTCTTTCTTAACTTTTTCTCTATATCTCTTGTTCTTATCCTATTAACACTCTTCTCACTTAATGTCCTGAAAACCACTGTCTCTTATCCTCTAGCTCAACACACCCATCAAGGCGTTAATTTTTGTTGAACAAATAATAACAAGGAAGAATGGGAACAAGAGGAATTCCCAGAACAAAGATCAATTAGTTATATTTCGATATATTTTACTATTCCTAATTATAACATTAAATTATTTCCCACAGTTTAGTTTTCCTGCCCATTACCCGCCTTTAAGCGCTCTTTTACTGGCTTCGTTCTACATGGCAGTCATATCATCCTGCCTTCCTACAAAAGCAAAGGAATCAAGTTCATCACTCCTTTTATCTGTTGTGTTGGGTTTATTTTTGGTGCCACCCCTACTTATTTTTGCACTTTTGTTGGGGCCTGCTGCGGTGCTCGTTAATTTAATCAACTTGGAAAGGACATTTATTACCCCGCCATTAAGCCACCCACTACATTGTTCATAAATTTATTCCCTTGCTACCCTTGCTTCGGTTGCTTTGCCTTTGTTGCCTTGTTTTGTTGCTATTCTGTTTTGTTCTATTTTGAATTGTTTAGTTTTGTTTTGCTTGGGGTTTCATTTTGTTTTGTTGTTTGGCTTGTTTCAGTATTTTTTCATTTCGGTTTAGATTTTCCTGGGTCTGGTGTGTGGGAATATTAGTTTGTTTCTATGCTTTTGGTCTGCCTGACTGTGTCTGTATCAGTGTCTGTAAGGAGACAAGCTCTGCCAGGCTGCTGCTGCTGCTGCCTGGGGTTATCCGACCTGTCTGCAATGTGACCGAAACCATAACTTTTGTCAGCACTGGACAAGCACGACAGTTCTTATTGCACAGAACACCAGGATGTGATAAAGAGACAAGCAAACGCAAAAATATTGTAGCATACCTTTGGGGAAGGGAGTTTAAATTTTAATGTTTTAAAAGATGTACGAAAGCATTGGCTCTGCTCCAAGAAATAGCTACGAGTTAAACGTTTTTTAAAACGAAAAATAAAAAATAAATTTTAACTGTAAATGAAGCATTTGGATCGAACTAATCACAGTTGTTAATTTTTGTTGATTGTTCTGGCGATTATACTGTTTGAGAATTTAAAACGAGCACACAAAAAATATACATCGACTTTGGCGTTTTAAAAGTTTACATCTGAGTTCTTTTTAATATGGGTTTAAAATTTACTCAAAATTTAAAAAAAAACTTTTTACATAATTCACCAATCTTTATTAAAATTTCTTAATGAATATTTTTGTAGAATATTTAAACTCTCTTGTGCCATTTTTAAGGGTTTGACCCTTTTCAAAAAAAAAAATATTAAAAAGAAAAGGTAACATTTCATAAAAATGTTTCTGTGAAAAATTTCTATGTGTCTCCTTGGATAAGACTAAGAGACTAAGGAGAAAAATAGTATATTATCTTATATTGAATGTATGGATTTGGCGCTTTTTATTATTATTTTTATTATTAAGCTTTAACTTTTTATTATTAATAAATTTTTGTAAATACCACCAAGTATAGTCGTAGCTTTACTTGGAAAATTTTGGGTTTTAAAGCTAAATTGGCATACATTTCAAAACATTATTTTAGATCTATAAATAATTGAAAGAGAATAAGTAAAAACAACAAAATCTTAAATCTTAAATCTTTCATCTTTCATCTTAAATCGTAAATCTTAAATCTGCAATGTTCAGTGGGAACATCTGCATATTTCAACAGTTTTATTTTTTTCTGTTCAGAATTTTTTGTCGACCTGTATATCTTCATTTCCAGAAACGACGACTTAACCGGAAACGGAAACGTCTTGTTGCTGTACATTTCCGTAAACATAGAAATATAATTATTTTGAGTTAAGCACTGACAGAAACAATAAAAACAAAGGCAAAATAAACACAACAAAGCAGTAGCAATAAAACAACATAATGTAAATATACTCTCAAAAAAATATCCTTTTGTTTTAACCTCTTAACTTTATCACCAATTCTTCGTTGATATCCTCCCCGTCTTCCACCGGTCAGTGGTTGTGTTTTGTTTTGGGGTTTCTTGGCATTAATACTTGCTAGTTAGTAGTAGCTGACCTTTTTTCTTTGTTTGTTCATAGTTCTCTTCATTTTTACGCATCTCTGCTTCTCTATCCAAATATGAAAACGCTCAAGGGTTAGAGTTCGTTTGTTGCAGCTGGCATCCGGTTGTTCTTTCGGTGGGACGTTAGGACAGTTATTTGGTCGGACCTCTTTTCTAGGTGTTAATTCATTGCCCTGCAGTTTATCACATGCTTTCAAACACATTAACATTAGCACTGTCAGTCGTTGTTGTTGTTCTTTCAGTTTTTGTTGCTATTGCCCAGAAGTGCTTTCTGCGTCCTTGTGCAAATGTGAATGTGTGGTGCTGAATGTTGGCCGAAATTAACGAATTTGTTTTTGCATACTCTGTAAATTGCTAGCTAATGTGTTGTTAGTGTAAAATTTCTGTGGACAGTCTTTTGTCAGGGTGCTTTCTAGAAGTCTTCGTGATATTTATTGTTAAAGCATATTTCTACAGAGTGATTTTTAAATTATTGAAATTCAATCCCAGTTTTTGCAATAATGGTTATTAATTTTTTTTGTAGGAATAATTATAATGTAAAAATAATTTTCAGCGATTATTTTAAGTTTTTATATTGATGAATGAGTTCAAGTAAAAAAGACAAAACCAATAGCATAAAAAATATTAAATGAAGGTATGCTAAGATTGATAGGTTAAACCAATGGTTTACAAAAAACACTAAATTCTTGAAAAAATATTTTAAAAACTCTTACTACCAGAGAAAAAAAAATATAGAATTTTATTGATGAAAAGATGTCTTCCAATACTGAAGTAGATTTTTCTGACTGCTAATAACATTTTTTAAAATTATTTTCCTTACTATAAAAATCCAAATTAAATGAAGTTTTTTTTTGGTCCTTTTCTAATAATACATAGATCTTACATTTAAGACAGAGATGCAAACAATGTGCTTTGTACATTTACAGAACTTTCGAACACGCTTTGACCGAAAACCCAAATATATTTGACCTTCATCAAAAACTATTCACTGCTTGAGACTATGATAAGCAGATAGTTAGCAATCGTTTTCTGATTGGTATTGTTTTTTTTTTGTGAGTCCACAAAAGCGATTCAACATTTTTATATCGCAGGCTAGAGAGTTCCCAGAAGGTTTACTCAATAAAGGGGTAATAAACAATGGAAGAAACAAAATAAGTAGCTTCTACTAGCATAAGTTCCTAATTATTTTTATTATTATTGTTGTGATTTGCACTGAGACCTTAAGAACTATTGTGCTCTTTCATGGAACTATAAGTTCTATATCCCTTGATTTCAATGAACTATCTAGTATTAAGTATGTGGTTTCCCAGATATTTTTTTCGAGCTGGAACAAGTCTGGAACACTGTCCCAGCATTTGCATCTCCGATTATTTGACTTCAATGCAAAACTTACACGTGTAATTACTTAGACTTGCCAGTTTTGTCAGGTGACAGTTCCACTTACAGTGACTTGTTAGCAATCCTTTGATAGTACGTAGATCATTTTTAACTTTATGCATTCCTTACATTCTTTTAGGTCGTATGATCCTAAGATAAGTTTAGAGTGCACAAACTCTTGCAGATTATCCCAGTATGCTCTTCTTTGTTTTTCTTTATCTTTTCTTATTGAAAGAGAGAGGATCGCTTTACCCATTCAAAAAAATGGTTCTGGACTAACTAGAGGAGTTGATGTTCGTTTCTTTGCCAGTTCGTCGGCAATTACATTTCCTTCTATACCTTTGTGTGTTGAAACCCACAGGATCCAGAACCGGTTTTATTTCTCTAGCGTATGCAGTTTATCAAGACACTCCATCACCTGTTTTGAGGTTGCTTTATGAGATTTCAATGCCTTGATAGCCGCTTCACTATCGGATAGGATAGCTATGTTTTTATATGCTTATATGCTGCTGTTATTGCCCAGCATGGGCTCGAAGAATTTAATCCCTGGCCCGTAGACACCTGCTTTGATCCCTTCATCGGTAAGAGAGCCATGAGTGTAACATGTAATCATGTACTGGTTTATCTTATAAGTTTCGGATAGGTCTTCCCATTTCATTTTACTACTTAGTTTAGTATCTTTTGGTGAAACTGAATTTTAGATGAATGCTGTCCTAAGTATAGTAATTTCAGGATATTGTTCTGATACAATGTCAAAAGTCATCATTAGAATAACCCTCTTCGCCTGGGATTTAATGTAAATGTTAAGAAGTGCTAGTTCTAGTAGAACCTCAATGAATGCTGTTGGACATGTTTGCACGGCTGCAGTAATGCACATGAAGGCCAATCTCTCTAGCTTGTTTAGTGCAGCGAATACTGCATGTTGATTTGATTTTTCTGCCCAGGTGACTGAGCCATACGCAATTATGGGACGTATTATCATTGTTTATATCTATTGCAGTGTTTGTGTGGTGTACCCCCAGCTTCTTCCCGTGATGGATCTGCAAATGATAAAAGTTATAACAGCCTTCTTAAATATTTCTCTAAAAAGTGTTTTTCAAAGTAGTTTTTGGTTTAGAACTACTCCGAAGAATTTTACTTCTTTTTAGAACTCTATCTCTGTTTCATCTTACCTTAAAGGTTTAATGTGTTCAAATTTATATTTTCTGGAACATGACGTGGTAGTGGTTTTTGCCGGAATTATGTTCAGCCCCACCTCTCTGCACCATATGCTTATTACCCTTAGGCCCATTTCAATTCTATCACACAGGGTCTCTTCGAATTTTCCCTTGCAGATAATTACTATATCATCAGCATAGCCAAGGAACATTATTCCAGTTTTGGCCAATTCTTTCAGTAGTTCATCGACTGCAATTAGAGGAGAACTAATGGAGTAATACAACATGGAGTAATAACATTGGAAGAGTAATACTCCCCCTTGTGGACAATTGCTTTCTATTGTAATCGACTGAGCATTTAACCCATCCATTTCGTAAAGATGTTATTGAGCTCTCTGTGGGTAATAGCTTTACTAATGGCTTCTTGAGAAGTATGCACCTTCTATGTCAATAAAAGCACAAACCTGTTTCTTTCATATCTAAGGTTTCCTGAAGTACATTTGTCAGATAATATAGTGCAGTCTCTGTTGATCTGCCTGTTCTATATGCACGGTGCGATCGTTTTACCTGACAGGGGTGTTAAGGGGATGTTATTAGGACACTAACCCTTAAATGGTAATAAATTACTTTTTTTAGAGTTTTTATTTAGAATGATGTTAGACCTATTGGCCTAAAGGATTTTGGTAGAAGTGGGTCTCTCTTTCCTGCCTTCGAAATGGAGACCACTTTTGCTCGCCTCAATGCAGTTGGTACATAACACAATGCAATACTGCATCTTAACATTTTCATTAGAGGATTGAGAAGAATGTCTATTCCTCTTTGCAGCAGTGATGGAAAAACTCCATCAACGTATTCAAATATATTCAGGGCCTATCCTAATCTCGGCTCTCTTCATATTTCCTTTGCTGCATTCCAGTTATTCCTGTTGATTCTGTCTAGTGTTTCTACTAGTCCATGTCCTGTCTCAGTAGAAGAAATATAACGTGGCAAATTAGTACTGAGAAGAAGGCAGAGGTTATGGCTGGCGGTAGCAGCATAACCTCTGCCGGTCTGAAAAAATCAGTGGAAATTTTACTGAGAATGAGGAAGAGAAGACGCAACTTCTCCTCAGTTATGCTGCTACCGCCAGCCATAACCTTATATAATCTTGATGCCACAGTGGTTTGTTGTATTCTTTTACAGAACTTCCTTAAACTAGCTTGCTTTGCTGCTCTTATCTCTTTGTTATATTGAGAAAAGGTGCTCCCGTATTATGACCATTCCCCCATTTGGTTTGCCCGGTTGAATAATCATCAAAAATTTGTTCTTAGTTTAGATAAGTTTTTGTTCTACCAAGGAACATCTCTTATTGGAAAACTGTCTTAATAAATTATATATCTTATCTATATTATATATTATACATACGTTCTATATGTATTATATTTCTGATATAATTCCTCATTCCAGAATGGGTTTCATTTCATAGTTCGGTGGATCCTTCTATTTTTTTTTTTAGTGTATGGACATAGATAACTCCTAAAGCACTTTTCCGATTTTCGTCATTTTTTACAAACAGATAGAATCATTGAACACAGAGGAGCGCATTTTAAAATGTGGGTAGTATTCGACAAAGTGGCGTGTCACTGTTAGAAAAACACTGTATCTCACTTAATATGGGCACTAGGATATTGATATTAGGTGCACAGAGATAATTATTTTGCTTCAATCAAGAAAATGTTTTGCTTAAATGCAAATCAGCAAAACTTTGCTCAATCACGGTGTGATTTTAGAAAAGTATTGCTAAATTTAAATATCTTCCCAATGTATTTTGGGGAAAAATTTTACTAAATTCAAGCAAATTTCATTCAAACACACGAGCACACGTTTATTCTTAATGAAGAAAATTAGGCGACGATTGGTTAACAACTACAATGGTCGAATGGATAAGACCATGCATTTACACTCACGCGGCCGAAGTTCACGTCTCCAGATAATGGTAATTTTCCAATTTAATTTTATGTTAATAATTATTTCACTTCAAAAACATGCTTAATTTCAGCAAAAACTAATCAAAATTTGATATTAAAGCTTATAATAACTTAGCAAATATTTTAATTAGTTATTGCTGAAATCTAGCATAATTTTGTAGCGGCTAAGATTCAAGCGCAATTTTTACTTAACCATAATGCAAATATAACAAACAGTTTTCTCCGTGTGCAAAAGTATATCTATATATACAAAATCTAGTCATGAAATTTGTTTGAAATTCTGTAACTCAAGAAAGAAGCGTCCGATTTACTTCGGAATTTTTTCGTTGTGTTTATTTAAGGGAAAGGTTTATAAAGGATGACACTTTTGCCATATCCTCTTTCACCGCCCACAAATCAAAAAAACTATATATATGAGACAGTTTTGGTCATATAAAACTAAGACTTGGCAATTTATTTTTTATTTTATTGTCGGAAACTGTACTAAAAGTGGTTTCCACGCCCCCTTTTACCGCCCACAAATCAATTAAAGTGCTCTATTTCAGACGGTTTTGGTCGTGTAAGGTTATAATTTGGTAATTTAGTTTGCAGGCTTACTGTCGGCAAAAGTACTTAAAATAGGCTTCCACGCCCCCTTTTATCGCCCACAATTCAATGAAAATGCTATATTTCAGGCGGTTTTGGTCGCTTAAGATAAAAATTTCGTTAAATAGTTCGTATGGTTACTTTCAGCAATTGCACTAAAAATGGGCGTGGTCGAACTATGTTTACGCACCTTTTTCAAGGCACAAGCATGATTTGAATCAAAGTTTGATAGGTATAAACTAAATTAAGCTCAAATTTGACACTCGATATGTTTTGAGTTCTAGATGGTTTAAGGGAAAATATTTTGCCCACCCTCTTTTACCGCCCAAAAATCAACAAATATGCTATACTTTGGACGGTTTTGGTTGCATTTGATTAAAATTTGGTAATTTAGTTTACAAAAGTATACAAAAAAAAATAAACATATACAAAAAAAAATGTATAGTTTTTAAAAAATTATAGTTAGGCTTGATTTTTCAATCGTATAAAACGTTTTTAAATTTTTACGATAGAAACTTTAAATAAACTCTACATTTATGCATACCATATGAAAGAACATTAAGAAGCCATTTTTGGTTTTCATCTACAAATATTTCTACCAAATTTTTTTTTTTGCGAAATAAAGAAATTCGTTAAGGTTGTTTTTGGAAAATTATAAAAATTAGAAGGGAAACGAAAATTAAAAAGATTGAAACACGATTGGACGGACAATTAATCAGAATTTCAAAACAAAAAAAAAAGAAATACAATCATTTGTAACATGAATGAGTTATTCACTTTTAAAGCCAGCACTTTCACTTTTGATTTATTTCTTTTTCACCAAAAAATATAGCTAGCACTAAAAACTTTTTGTGTTACAGGTACGAAAGATACCCAGCGGTCAGCAATTTCAATGCCTGATGAAATCTGGTGTGAAATAAGATCTTTTTTGCTTTGAAAATTCAAGAATGATATCATTACTGACTTAAGAATAAATATTTCCATTCAAGCTTTCTGGAAATTTCCCTGAAATTGTCCAATCTGTGAAAATTTTGTTTGTTTCAATCTCAGACCGGAAGATGAGTTTAGATGCGAAGGTGTAATGCTGACAAAAGCTTATGACTGCTCTCAGTTAGCCCGAGAATGAATTTTTTTCGTATTCGCACCTGAGCGACGGTGGAGATTAAAAGCGAAGTCGTAATGCCAACAAGTAACTTTGGGAAATTTAAATAAAAATCTAACAATGCGAAGTAGTCAACGTGTAACTTTTCATACTGAAAAATAAAAAAAGGGAGAACATTGAAATTATGATATACAATATTTTAATGAAAAATATTCAAATGCAAAAAATATTGTTCATACATATATTATATTAAATTATATTATATTTATAATAATATGTTATTTTATATTATGTTATTATATATATGTTACCTGCTTTTTTATTTTAGTATTAACTTCAGAGTATTCAATACCTGATAGAAGGCCTGATTTTTTAGCGTTTCCTGAGGCCTGAATTTGCGGAGGAATATTCTTGGGGATATTCAGGCCTGAGTGTATGCTATACGATAGCAGGTATTACGTAAGTATGACATCTTAATGAAAAAGGGAAATTAAGTGGTGTGTTGATTACTCAGGCCTTACCATTACCCTCAGGCTTGAGAGAATATATTGTTTCAGGACAACTTCAACCGCTGGATAAGTCCTGAGTTGTACATGTTTTTATATTGAAACTTGGTGTATATGTGCTATGAGATCAAGTGGTGGTCACTTTATACATTAATATTGCCACGCCTACTTTTCTCGGCAACTCAGCAAAAAATGGGCGTCGTCGAACTATAACTATGCCCACCTTTCAGAAAGCATTATAATTACCGAGTTTTGCATGTTTTATAATGAAACTTGTTGTATATAAACTATGAAATCAAGTAGTAGTCACTATATATATAAATAAATGTTGCCACGCTTACTTTCACCGCTTTTCTATATATACTTAATCGTTCATGCCTTGTCTCTTAACATCTCAGGAACGGAAACACCTTGAGCCACCAAATATAGAACATATGTTATTAAGGTTAATATCTCCGTTAATAAAAATAGCCACACCTCCTTTTACCACCCACACTTATATAACAATGCTTTATTTCAGACGGTTTTGATAGTCACGAACTGAAGCTTCAAAAAGAAACTTGTGGCATGGTGGCTCGACACTTCCATACTTTTCAATAATTCACAAAATGAAAATGATCACAAAGAAATTAATTGAATTGGGGCAGTACAACGTCTGTCGGGCCCTCTAGTATAATTATAAGAAAACACGACCAAGAAAGTAGGCGGAATTCTACAAAGTGTTCTAGGCAAGGGCATAGGCAGGAGAAGGATGGAATTTCCCCCCTACATCTAAGATTTTTTTAATCGATGGCTTTTTTAATAGTTTCTATATATGATCCTTTTTAATATGTAGTTTTACCTTTATCTTTGAATCTAAACCTGAAAAAGTTAAAAGCAAATCAGTATTTTAAAAGCGATATTGTATAATTTTGTAAAATATTGTATACTGTTCAAACGGGAAGTTAAAAACGAAGATATTGACATGAAGAAGATAATATGAACATTTTTAGATTTATAATTAAATTGTGCCATTTTCATGATTTTACAAGGTTATAATTTTTAGAGCTTTAGGACAAGTATTTTTTTTTTCATGTATCATATAATTGTTTCGCTCGCTTAAGCGCTCTTATAATTTTACCATTCATCGAATTTTAACACAATAGTGGCCAACTGTTGACTTCGCTGAATGCGGCTACAGTCTATTCAACAACTATAATCAGGGTTGCTTTTTAGCTTTTCAGAGTTTTTCGCTGAAAAGCAAACAATTAGCAGCTTTTCCTTTGACATTTCTTCTATGGCGAAGAACTTAATATCATGCAGCTTTTCAGCTGAAAAGCCATTAATGTCCGAAAAGCGGCTTTTTGGCCTTAGTGTGAATATAGTATTAGAGCTGATTATATATAAAAATATCAGGAAATAAGGCACTATACATTAATTTTGAACTATTTTCATTGACTCGTAAAATTTATGAATGAAAGATATAGTTACCAAATTTTTATAAGGTAATTCTGCTACCCCCCTTTTCATCTTGCTTACGCCCTTGGTACTAGGGTACTAAAATTTGTTCTAAGAATGGGAAAAATTACTTTGAAAAGTTTTCATGTTCTCTCAAAAGTAAAAAATTTATATTAAAAAAAAACCGACTTCAAAATCACTGCACAGTAAAAAATAATTTTAAATTGCTTTTCCTATAAATTTCTTAATCAAATTTTATAATTTGTTTGTGCATATTATAATTTAAAAAATCTTATTATAATAATTTTTAGTTATTTTTTTACTATCATTAATTTATTAATTTCTTTTTGAATATAAAAGCTTTGAAGTCTGCGCTAATCCTTCCCACACAATCATTATCTTTTTACCATCCCTGCACTGCCAATATGAACGAGATTTATGTCCCGATGCTTAGATCAGCGAGTAACAAGCGTACTTCCGATAGGGATGTCAGTGGAAAAAATACATCGATGTATTTCTTCGTTTCGATGCATCGAAATGTGCATCGATATTTTTCGATGCATCGGAGGGCATACATCGATGCATCGATTTGCTTAGGATTTTTCATTTTTATTGAATCAAGTAAAAAACTTTTTCGTAAAATAGAAATTCTGCAATCGAAAGTTTTTCTAAAAAATCTAAAAATTAAGGGTGAGTTTTGTATGACTTAAGAATTTAAAATTTTCAATTGTTCTAAGAAAAAGTGTTTGACCTGATTCAACAGCCCGTTAGAAACATAGTCAACTTTGTTATAGTAACTAATTTGAAATGTTGCTTATAAATAATAAGTGAAAGAATTATTTTTACGAATACCAGTATTTTAACAAATTTATTAGCGCAAAACACTAAACATTTTTCAATTATTTTCCAGAGAATCTTATATATATCATTATATATATGTAGAATTTATCAAAATCTTTACAAGGTAATACAATTTTATGTTTCCCAGTATTTTTTGTCTATGTTTTGCAGGAACATTTGTTTGTTTAATCTGTGCCCTGCTAATCTATTCCTTTGTTGAGTAATGATTTGAGCGGCTTGTAAAAAATGTCGTTCGGAAGGAACCGAGCTACCAACCAATGTTAAATATTTATACGCCACTTTGTATAAAGTGGGTTGTGTCGCGAATCGCTGGAATCGCGTTGTTTTTACTTCGTTTTTCAAAAAACCGCCAAATAACACTTTTTGGAGCCACTTAAATTTGTTGATCAAATTCACTCACTTTGCACAATTGAAAAACTGAAATGGCGGTTCAATGTACTAGAGATGTCAGTTTTCAAAAAACATCGATATATTGATGCATCGATGCATCGACTTATTATACATCGAGTGGATAATTTTCGATGCATCGAAGCAAAACATCGATATTTTCGATGCATCGATGTTTTTCCGACATCCCTAACTTCCGAACAAACAAAAGCTCTCATTAGTGTGTTCAGTGATCGAAAGCGTAACTTTAATAAAAGTCTGATTTTATTAGCGCTATTAAGGCTTTATATTCATAAAGAAATTAATATATTTATGATAAAATGAAAAATTAGAAAAATAATAATATATCCTATCTTTATACATAAAATTCTTCTCTACATGGCTTCTTTATATATAAAATTCTTCTCACTGAACTCCTCCTTAACGGCTGTACCGATTTTAATGAATTGAGAAATTGTCATGATTCTTTCACTACACCATTACTTTTTATGCAAACAAAATTACAAAAATACAAACATAGTAAAAATAAAAAAAATTTTAAACTTTTATGATAGTTAGGCTTGATTTGATCGATTTTTATGATAAAAACTTTAAATCAACCCTCCAATTATAAAAATTAGAAGGAAAACAAAAATGAAAAAGATTGAATCACGATTGGATGGACAATTAATCAAAATTTCAAACAAAACCAATTAATGCAATCCTTTCTAACATGACCGAGTTATTCACTTTCAAAGCCGGGACTTTCATTTCCCTAAAAAATAAAAGTAGTACTGAAAACTTTTTGTGTGTTTCAGGTACGAAATTTATTGTGATTTCTTAGAAATTTTAAGCAACATGCATGTTCCTATAGAAACCGAAATTTTTCTAATAAAAGACTTTTGGAGTTTAATACTTTATGAAAAACTACTTTTAGTAAAATTCACACATCTAAACCAAGAATGTTACTTACCACAAAGGTATGCAATAACCAAATTGCAACAATATTACTCTGAAAATTCTTGCATGGCAGATTATTTTCATTAACACCTTAAACATTTAAGGTGTTTGATGAATCTGAGGACCTTAGTATGTTTGGCGATGACAAGAAAGGTAAAAAATTTGGAGTAAATTTATATATAACTCTTCGATTAGCACCGGGTATATCAGCTAGTATAATAATATCTATATACATATAAAAAAATTATTGAATTTGACCAAGAAATTAATAGGAAAAGTCATTTAAAATAATTTTTAATTTGTAGTAGTTTTGAAGTCGGTTTGTTTTTTGTTACAAAGTTTTTTAATTAGGAAAACAATGTAAGAGCTCTTTTTTTTTTGTTTTAAATGGTCTATTTTTAACTTTTAATTAAAGTGGATTATTACAAATATTTCTCTCTATTCATTTCTATTCATTTTTTCTCTATTCATTCATTCAATGCGAAATCTTATAAAAATATGTTCGATTTTTGCTTTGTAAAAATATTTTAAAATTTAATATGACTGATGATATACATTGAAGCAATTTCTGAACCGACAAGTAAAAGTCTTTTCTAGATGGCTTCAGTAATTCAGTAATTAATTAGTAAAGCGCTTGACTTACATGCCAAGGTTTGCAGGGGATACCTATTCTGTTGCTATCTGTCTTGATCCTAGGATTTTAACTATCCAATTTATTCTTGTAAAGAAATATGAAAATAATTAAAAGTTAATTATACAGTTGTTGTATTGAAAGAATTTGTGATGAAAAATGCCCCCTTCTAAAATACCCCATCTAGATTACGGGTCCTAAACAAACATAGCTTGTATTGAAAATATTTCAATTCTTTTTCTCTTAAGTTAAAAATAATGTTTAATTTATTCTACTTTAAAAAGACACTGTGACCTTGGTTTGCATAAAAAATGCAAAAACATTAGTATAATTTTGTCATTATAAAAATCTGTCCCAAAAACCCCATTGCTCTTAAGAACTCGCAAACTAATTTTCTAACTGCACCTAATCTAACACAAAAAATCATAGGCACCACCCAAAATTAAGAAGAAAAACAAACACTTTTCAGTAAATATTGTTTTTGCGTCCGTGTTCATGTTATTTCGAACAAATTTTCATTTTATGTGATATATGTAAATTTTAGGATACAAGCAGCAATTTGTACAAGATTTTTTATTGCATTTTGATCGAACACACATCACGTTATTTCCAGATAATGAGATTTGAAATTGCCGCAAAGCAAAATAAAATGAGCAGAAGCCAAGACGCTGGCAGCGTGCCCAGCACAACACATGCAAGAGTACCAAAAAATATAGAAATTTTTTTTTGTGTTTTAGTTTTGGAAAATTGCTTTAAAATTCATGAATGTGCGTACAACGCTTTATAATATAAAATGTTTGTTTTATTTTTCACTTGCTGGTGTTCAGTGTGTTTTGTTTTGTTTTGTTTTGTTTTGTTTTGTTTTGTTTTGTTTTGTTTTCTGGCACCAACACAAGCTTATGAATATTAAAACATACTGACAGATAATAGCTACATACAAACATATGTATTGCATGTTAAGCAGAGCAATCAACCGCATGAGTGTGTGGGTGGCCACATGATGAATGAGTGAGTGAGTGAGGATTATGTGTGTGAAAGGGAGTGGGGGTGGGGAGTGATGGAAGTGAGTTAAGCCATGCCTACAGCAAAATATTTACATATGTCTGTTCCATTAAATCATAATATCTTCCCTCCAAGCCGTTCTGCACCTGCGGAATTCTTGCGCTTTAATTTTGCCCTCAAGCAGGTGTTTGGTATGCGCTGGCGGCAGAAGCAAAGGCAGGTGGGCGTGTTGTTATTCCCCAATGAACACAAAAATATAGAAATTTACATTATCACAAATATTAATAGCAATCAAAAATTTTGAAAAAATTTCAAGCGTTGAGTGAATGTGTAAAAAAGGAAGGAGCGAGCTCAAACTTGAAGCAGATAAAAAATGTGCTTCATTTCCTATTATTATTGAGCCAATACAAAGTAATACACAACAACCAAAATGTATGCTTCACATTTCAACGGTTTACACACTCATACGCATATGTCATTTGTCACACACACACACACACACACAAATAAATACACACAATTGTTAGCAAATTAAAGAAAAACACTTTGTTGCTGCTACATAAAGTTCAAGAAGGAAGAAGAACAAGGGTAAGAAAATAAAAAATAACCGAAATATAAAGAAAAACCAAACAAGTAAAATGTCGCCACTTCCGCAACCGCTTGTGTTGTATAATGTTTTATATTTTCTTTTTTACTGTTTGTTTTCCGTTCACTTGTCGTCAACATGCAAAATTCAATTTCAAACTAATAAAACGTGCCGCAAACCCTGCCGCCCATTCTCACCCACGCAGTAAGCAAAGCAGCGAAAGTATGATATAAAAAATGCTCCCCTGTTGCTGGCAACATGTTGACGTGTTGAATTTTGAAATATTGCCAGTGGTAAACATGCAGGCGTTAGAGCATGGGTAAAATCTGCAGGCCCACTTCTGCTGATCGTATGCTAAAAAGTTACGCTAAATATTATTGATGATGGTTGAATGTGGTTGACTGCGGTTGGCTCTGGCATTGCGTTTGGGAATTGAATATTTGTTTTTTGTTGCTTATTTTATTAGTGTTTCCTTTTTGTTTTTATGTTGTGTTGTGTTTTTTGGATCTATTTAGGTATGTGCACACAAACGCACAGCACCACTTCATTTGGTATACATATTTGCATATTTGGCCTTTTCTTTCCCTCCCCCTTCTGTTCATTGTAGCACCAACGGTAACATATGTTGTTACCAAGTCGTTGAAGTTCCTGCTATGAAAAAGTAAATTGCAAAAATTTTTCACATTGTTTCTGATAATGTAATTCCATAAAAGGTTGATTTCTTTAATGTACTGCTAATGAGAAAACTTTATGCTGCAAAGTATGATGGAATGTAAATTAAAAAACACAATTATTGTGAATATGAGGGGATCGAACACAAACTTTTCACTGGGAATTTGTGTGCTTGTTAAGATATGCAGTTTGGTGTTTTTTTCGAAATAAATAAGTCCTCGAAAGGATTTTGACCGAGCTTATCATATTTGTGTTAATTTTTGACGACTACAAACGACTAAAATTTTGATATACTTTTTCCACTTTTTTTGTTGAAATATGCATTATTTTCATAAAGTTGCAATTTTCGATCCACTTATTTTTTATAAACGCCATTCAACTTTAGAATGCTCTGTCTTGTTGGTCAAAAGGGAGTTCAGTAGGAGAGATATTATAGAAGTGAAACATCTTTAGCCCCGTTCTGATTTGAAAATCGATAAAACAAATAATGACATTAGAAAATACAAACATGTACAAACAAACCAGTGGTTAGTATGTACACAAACAAATTTTAAAGACTTTTTTAACATTAAACTGTCGAAGTTTTCTATTATTAACAATTTGTAAAAGCCAATCGAAAACATATACGGTGCACGGTAGTCAAAAAGATAGTTTTCTTTCTAAGAAAGTCTGTAACTTCTGATTCAGTTGCGTTATTAAAAAAACTTCTTCTGCATGATTTTCAAAACTACCAGTATTAGTTACATTTTGAAAAAAATAAAAAAGTACCATAGGTTTTTTGAAAAAAACCAGCAATGTAAGATTTTCCCCTATTATTGAATACAACTTTTTAAAGAGGTATAAGGTGATGTCAATTTGAGCAAAAACTTGGAATGGAAGGGGGTCTATTTCCACACCCTTAGGAAATACAGGGTTAATGAGTACTTTATGACTTTGATGCACATTATTTTTTTTTAGCAGAAAAACTAACTCATAGAAAAATTATTTTAAAATTTCATTTGAAAGGCAATGGGTTGACCTTTCCAACATGTCAACGGACAACGGGGGCGTGGCAGCAACGTGTCTGGTTTCAGCAAGTATAATATACGAGCAATCACACGGGGATCAAAATTGAAATGAAATTAATTTTAGCTTTTCTGCAATAAACGCAATTTTGCACACACAACGACGATATAGTGTTAACATATTTAATTTCATATCCAAATTTATTTTAAATATACAGAAGTAAGAATATTTCTTGATTTCAAGTATCCGATTTCTTATAAAATCTTGTCTAAATTTTTAAGAATTAAAAAATTTTCCGACCAACAGTTAAAAAATCATTTTTCAACTGTAAGAAATCATTCCAGTAACATTTTGATATAGAATATATAAATTCATAGTTTTAGCTGTGGAATTATAAAAGATTGTTCGTCAATATAACAGTCTCATAGCTATGATCCGAAAAGTGGCGCTAAATACCTCACATATTTTAAGGCATATGCTGAAATTGAATTAACATAACAACAACAATTATATGCAAACTTTAACTCGCTATAACTGAAAAAATATAAATTTCTAAGAAATAAAAAGTCCAGTTTTCACATTAACAGATTTCAACCTACTAAACCGTACTAAATTTATTAAGATTGGACTTGTACTTAAAAAGCCTTACGCCGGGCAAAATTTACGTTTGCGTAATATATATAAGATAGTTAAAGATATGTTTGTTTGATCTTAAGTGTTTAAACTGAAAACCGGCCATAAACAACCAGATATTCAATTATACTTGACCTTGACCGAAATCGATCAATTACATATTTTAAAGCCATATGTAAGGGCGTTTTGTAGTAATACATTTAAATCTGTTTGCTTTGTTTGATTGTTATATAGATACAGTCAGCAAAATTTTTCTTTTTTAGGAACAAAGTCACATTTTTTCCTGAAAATTCACGAAATAAAAAGCCAAAATATTAGTTCTTATATCAGTTTTTTTTTTCTTTTCAATTAAAAAAAAATATTTAAAAATTCGATTAACGTTTTTTAGTAAAAAAATCATTATGATTACAAAATTAATGGAACGTAGCTGATGTTTTCAAATAATAGCACTTGTGCTTTAGTAACGAATATTAATATTTAATATTGAAACATTTTATGTGAACAATTTTTTAAAAAAATATTTTTTTTAAAATTTTATTTTATACTTTTTTATTTTCATTTAAAAAAATGGTTTATAAAAAATGATAAATAAATTGGCTATTTCAGCTCTAGAAAGAACTTTGACCGAGCTTTCATTGATCAATTGTGTTGTGCGTGTTATTAAATGTTTGAACACAAATGATTGAGATCTGGACCTGCTTTTATTTCAAAGAATTTTATCAACTCTGCTTAGCTTAGACCGAAGCACCGATGTCGCACTGTGAACATACACACTTGTATGGTCTTCTTTAGTGTGTTCAGTTCTTGTTGCTTTCTCGCAAGCTGCTGTGTTGATCATAAATTTTAAGGTAAGTTTATTTTGAAATTTATTTTAATAGTGTTCCCATTGTCGTCTCAGACTGAAATTTTGAGAGAAATTAGATAAACTATCATTGATTAATTTATATTTTTTCCAAAATTTTTAAAACTGACTTTCATCAAAAAGTTTTTTTTAACTTTTATGCAAAAATAAATAACGTAAATATTTGAGAAATTTTAAAGTTTTGTTAAACAAAATAAGCCCTTTGAAAATATCTTTACTATGAATCTAAAATCGTTGCTCTATCTCAAACTTAACCAAATTTATAATCAATTGAAAAACAGTCCACAAGAAAAAAACCGATTTTTTTTATTTTTGAGTACCCCTTTATTCAGTAATCACTCAAAAAAAAAATTACAAATTGATTTTTTAAATTGTAGCCTACTTATTGTAACACTACGTGCTTACAAAGTTTAAACAAAATCGTAGAGGGTCAGGTTGAGAATTTAATTTTTTTTTTTCGAAAAGCTATGGAATCACACTATATGCTATAGTGCATTTGAGATTTTGCTTTATATTGTACTGTAAACGAATATAGTTATAATTGTGCTAATTTATACTTTAATACATTAAATTTAATTCTTAAAATTTATGAAAAAAAAAATCCTAAATTTCATAAAAATTTTTCTCAAACTGACGAAACAGATTCTTAAAATTTTTAAAATAGCTTTAGTACGATAAATTCTAGCCTTCAAATTAACAAAATTTCTTCAATATAACTATATGACCAATTTTATTATTCATATTAACCAAATTTTCCTCGAAATTACTTTTTTAGACTACATATTAATCAACATTTTCTTCTTTCTGATGCACTGTATTCATCAAAATAATTAAATACTTCGTTAATTAATGCAGCGTTAACTATCTCTATACACATATATGATATAAATAAGTTCATTCCTATATTATATGTACTAGGTAACATTTAAAATAAATGATAATAATATATTTGTTCTGTTAACTCATGTCTATTTAAAACAATGGGAAAACAACCTTATTTAAAATATAAATTAAAGTATATATCTTTTTATCATATTGGTATAATATCTGATATAAATCTAAATTTGGTAATTTTAAACATTTTGAAGTCATCAATTTGTCTAAAGCACCAAATGGGCAGAAAACTTTTAAAAACTGTTCAAACTCCGAACAATAATAACAGAAACTTCTCGGACCAAAAACACAAAAAAAAAACTAAAGCGGCAGATCGTGTCTTGATTCTGAAGTGCAATAATGCTTCAGTTTAAGCTCGCTTAAAAACACGTTTTGCTCTTAAAAACACTTCCGGTAACTAACCTCTGCCTTCTGAACTGTGTATGTGTATGTGTGTGTGTGTATGTGTGAATGTGTGGACATATATTTTTTGAAGAACTCAAAAGCTTCCACTTTTAATGGAGGCTTTGAAAAATAAAGAAAAAAAACATAAATTCGTGAAGCATCCTTTTAGGTGCGCTGCTCTAATAACGAGCGACTAAAACAAAAAAACTGCTGATGAAAAAAATGTATGTGTCATAAACAAAAAACAAAAAAGGGGTGTTAGTGTAGCGATTTGGCAGTGTTATATAAATAAAAGAGGAATGGCTACGAACAGGTTAGAAGTGCAGCTGTCTGGCTAAGGATTTATGTGAAGTCCAACGCATACGCAAAACAAGAGCGTCGTAATTGCAACTCTGCCTCACACATACGAATTGTAATAGATGCAACAACAACAGCAACAACAACAGCTCAACATCAACAACTGCACACATGAAAACATAATAAAACAACGTAAATATAAAAACAAAACATTAACAATTGAAGTGCGTGCCAGGACAACACTTTTCAAGGATGCTTTAGAAATTGTATGCACTTTTGTCTAGTTTTTAAATATTTGTTTTTCGTTTTTTCTATTTTTATTCTGGGAGTTTTGTGTGTTGGTATTTTGTATACATATGTGTATGTTGGTGTATGCGTGAAGTTTTTTTCGTATCTCATGTTTGTATACCACTCGAACTGTGTAGGTATGTGTATTGTTGCCAACGCACGTTTGTGTGACGTTGTGGCATTGGTGGCAAAAATGGGTGGCATCAAAGATTTTGTTTTTGCAAATGCAAAAATATTTTTCGTTGATCTTGTGTTGCCTCTGTCATTGTTGTAGTTGTCGTATTTTTTTTTTGTTCTGTTTTAAATATACGCTGACTGTTGATGTGTTTTTCGTTTTGCTGTTTTTCGAGTAGCTCTCGTTGTTGTTTTTGTTGTTGTTGTTAACGTTGTTTGTGTCTAACATGGCACAAAACGAAATTTAATTACAGAGAAAACTCGTTATATTTGCATTTCAATTGCTTGCTGTTGTTGTTGTGCGTATGTGTGTGTGCGAGGGTTGTTTTATTTTTTTTTTTATTACTTTATTTTTTTAGCTATTTAGAATTCTTTTCCTCTTGTTAAGAATTTTGCCGCATTTGGTATTTTTTGAAAAGGTTTTAGTTTTTAAAATTGCCGTCAAGTATTTTTATTGCCGTTCAGCTAAAGAGAAAGTTAGATTTTGTTTTAAACGCGACTGTATCCAATAAAAAATGCTAAAATTATTAAAAAAAAAAATGTTAAAATTTAGAAAATCATAATTTGTTTTATAACTACTGCAAGCACATAGCTGTTTTGATCACATCTAAGCCAAAAGAGATCTAAGAACGGCATATGCACAAATATGGGCAATAGATAGTGTTAACAAAATATGTAATAAAGAAAATTGACAAAAATCACATAACCATTTTTGCAGACGCAGCGACGTTTTCTTTCTATAAAATGAAATTTGAGTTAAGAATAATTAGTGATGAATATTGATTAATGAGTAATGACTAATAAGTTATGAATAATGATTCAAGAATAATGTTTAAAGTAAAGAAAATAATGAATATTAAATATAGAGTTACCAGCAATGAATAGTGAAATAAATTTTACTACTAGATTAAAATATATAACGATTAATGTTAAGTTAATAATTAATAATGACTAATCAAAATTTAAGTATTTAGACCTAAAAATGATATATATATATTAGGGTGGGTCAAATTCTGGCTCAGCGAAATTCGTAAAATACATGTAATTTCAAGACTTTTTCTCCACTACAGCATATACAAATTCTGAAAAAAAGCTGTGCGGACTTTCGTAAATAGATTCATACACATACATTCATACATTCATATTTTTTAATTGAGAACAAAATCTATTTACGAAAGTCCGCACAGCTTTTTTTCAGAATTTGTATATGCTGTAGTGGAGAAAAAGTCTTGAAATTACATGTATTTTACGAATTTCGCTGAGCCAGACCACCAAAAAATTCGTCCATACAAATTGACCCGCCCTAATATATATATATAATGAATTTCGAATAAAGCGTCAGGAATACTGAATAAGGACTAGTGACTACTGACTTACGACAAATGACAAATAATTATAAGTCATTAATTCTAATTAATGACTAATGACTAATGACTAATTAATTCTAATTAATGACTTATGACTAATGACTACTGACTAATGACTTACTACTAATGACTAACACCTTATTACTAATGACTTGTGACTAGTGACTGATGAATAATGGCTTATGACTAATGACTCATGAATAATGACAAATGGCGAATGATTAATGTCTTATGACTAATAATGACTTATGACTTATAACTAGTGTCCGACTGAATATTCGGTTTCGGTTACGGCCAGTTTCGGCCCTTTTTGTCAGTTTCGGCTATTCGGCCTCAATATGGCCGAAACTAGCCAACTAACTTTTGGTAAAAATTTCTGGCATCAGTTATTTAATTAAAATATATTAGTTTGGTTTAATAAAAATATTTACATAGCATCGTACAAAACAAAAATTATGAATTCGTCTAAAATTTGGTTTATCGTGCTAACGCAAAACATTTTGGTTAATTTTATGCATTCGATGCTATCATTTTCAATTTAATCATCTCTATTGCAATTTCTATTAAAGTTTTATAGGTACTAAAAAAAATTGATAACTAAACATCAGAACGAATTTTGTGTCTGTAGAATAAAGGACAAGCAAACGAAATATTTATATTTTCATAATACGAGTACTAAATCTTAATATAAACAAAAATACTTTGTTTTGTAGTTTTATAAAAATGTTCGTTGTAGATGCATACTATTTAGATTATATACGAAAGATATAAATTATGCAATCCTTCTGTAATAAAAAAGAAATTAAAATGTTTTTATTTATTATTATAGTAAGTTTAAATTAATTTTTATAAACTTCAATATTCAAATAAAACTTTTTTGTATTAAATTTTTTATGTGTATGAAAGTACTTTTGTTTCCTTTTAATAAAAAAGACACAGTTTCGATAGTATCGTAATTATAGACGTATAATTCCTTTTTATACAGTAATAGAGACAGATTCTGGTTATTTTTTTTCATTTATATTTTTCAAAACTATTTTAGAAAATTGCATCTTCTAAATAAAAATTATTCAAAAACAAATTTTTTGTTGTTGTTGCCTTCTTCAAACTTACTTGTTTTAAAATTCATGCACAAATTCTTGTTCCAAATTAAATTCATGCACAAATTTGTTTTGTTTTATAAAAAGTTTTCGATTGATATTTTTGGTGATAAATTTGTTGTTCTTGTTTTTTTTTATACTGGTTAAAAAAATGTAATTCAAAGTTATGTTTAATAATTCTATATTAATGTTAATAATTAATATGTTTAATAATATTACTAGCCCTGATGATGAGGTTGCTGCTGTGTGAGCTGAATGTTCCTGCATCATTTTATCTATCTTTTCTAATTCTATTTCTTTGGTTTTCTTTAATTTTTCCTTTCTTCGTTCTGTCTCTGTACACTATGTTTAGGCTGATATCTCTCTTTTATTTTAACGCTTTTGTTTACTTTCTCACCATAATGTTTTATAATAATAACAATTTAAACACCTGCGCTGCAAATACACGTCTTATCAACATAACTCATCTCAATAATGAGTTCTTGTAATTATAATCGTGGTAGTTCCAAGGACAATACTTTTGCCTTAATTCGAATATTAAGCAGGCAGGCAAAGGGATTACAGGTATGTCACATTAACGCGCAAAGCTTGAATAATAAAATTGATGAGTTTCGCTACATATTTGAAAATTCCGGTATGGATGTAATTTGTGTGTCCGAAACATGGTTTCAGCCTTCCGTTCAGGATATTGTCTTTAGTGTAAAGGGCTACAGAATGATTCGGGCGGATCGAGAGTCTCATGCTGGTGGTGTTGCAATTTTTGTTAAAGATGGTATTAAATGCAATTATATTAGTAAATCAAATCTACATGATGACATTGAGTTTTTATTTGTTGAAGTTATTTATGAATTGAGGAAACTGCTTGTTGGCGCAGTCTATAGGCCAAATCGCAATACAAATTCAGAAAACTTGTTACTAAAAATAGAGTCGGTGGCAAACTCTTTTGATGATATTATTATATGTGGTGATTTCAATAGTGATCTACTGGTAGAAACTCGTTTAGCTGAAGACATGTGTTCTCTTGGTCTTACGTCGCCTAACTGCACTATACCTACGCATTTCTCCGAAAGTCGTAATACTTTGCTAGACCTCTTTTTTGTCGGCGATAGTGACAAAGTTTTACTCTATGACCAACTTTCTGCTCCAGTTTTTTCCAAACACGACCTAATTTTCCTCTGCTATGATTTCCAGCTGGTTGTACCTGAACAAAAAATTACTTATCGCGATTTTAAAAATGTTGATTATAATTCACTCCAGGTAGAGCTAAATCTTATCGACTGGACTGAAATTTTTTACATGCTATCAGCTAATGATCAGTTGAATTTCTTACAACTTAATATCAACACTTTGTTTGAAAAATGCGTCCCACTTAAAACTAAAGTACTCAAACATAATGATAGGCCCTGGTTTTCAAATTCGATTAAAAGTCTAATCAAGAAACGTGATGTAGCATACAGCAAATGGAAGCGTCTTAAAACACCAGAACGATATACTATTTTCCGAACATATAGAAAAGATGTAGTCAGGGCGGTGAAGGTTGCCAAGTTTACATACTATGAAACTAAATTTAGTTCGGCAATAGACTGCAAAAAGAAGTGGAGCATAATTCGGCAAATCGGAGTTGGTGGAACTTCTCCGCCAATTGATACCATCGTAAATGTTGAGGATCTAAATAATAAATTTATTGATATTCCCATGCCGATGCCAAATGGTAACTTCAACCATTACCTTCAAAGATCAAATAGCGCAAACTCATCTTTTAGCTTCCAACGTGTTGAAGATGCCGAGATAGTGCGAAGTTGCTTAGAAATCAAATCTAATGCTGTCGGTTTCGATGGAATTCATCCAAAGTTTTTCAAAGCACTTCTACCCGTACTGCTACCATTTATTAAACACATTTTTAACACAATAATAACTAAATCAGAATTCCCCGCTATTTGGAAACAAGCCAAAATAATTCCCATTCCTAAAACTGGAAACGATTACCGCCCAATAGCAATTTTGCCATATTTATCGAAAGTTTTTGAATCGCTTATGTACAAACAGACAAACAAATATTTATTGTGTAACAAACTTTTAACTGATAGACAATCAGGTTTCCGACCAAAACATAGTTGCGTAACTGCTCTACTAGACGTGTCCGACGAAATACGAAATAATCTTGATCAAAATGAAGTTACTTTTTTGATTCTTCTAGATCACTCGAAAGCTTTCGACACGGTCGATCACCAAATTTTATGTTCAAAATTGTCCTACATGTTTAATTTTTCCGAAACAGCCACTCGACTAATGAGTTCATACCTTGCTAATAGAATACAAGCAGTGAATATCGGCTGCGCGACCTCAAGTTTTTTAAGTGTGAGCCGTGGAGTACCTCAGGGATCTATAATGGGTCCGCTCTTATTCTCAGTTTATATAAATGACTTACCCTCTATTCTGCATAGTTGTGGCATACAAATGTACGCTGATGATGTGCAATTGTATACTAGCTGTCGCAAGTCTGATGTTCACTATTGTGTCGCAAGTTTGAATGAAAATTTACGTAAAATTCATGATTGGGCTTCTGCTAATGGTTTATGCCTCAATCCAAACAAGTCAAAATGTTTAGTTATAGCTAGGAAACATAATTTCACTTCAACTCTACCTGAAATCATACTAAACGGATCATGTATTGAGGTCGTGAAGTCGGCAAAAAATTTGGGCATTACTTTCAACAGTACCTTGAATTGGACAAATCATGTCAATATCACAGTGGGAAAAATCTTCGGTATGCTCCGCAGCCTGTGGGCTACACAATATTTCACCCCCTTTAACATTAGAATGCTACTGGCAAAAACGTATCTCGTTCCCACCGTACTATATGGATCTGAAATTTTCGCATACTGTGACTCTGCAAGTAAGCGCAAGCTGAACGTTGCTTATAACAACATCGCTCGTTATGTCTTCGGACTTAAACGAACTGACCACATATCACAGTATGCAAAACAAATATTCGGTTTGACTTTTGACCATGTCCTGAACATGAAGGCGTTAGTCTTCTTGCATAAAATCATTTTTACTAAGGAACCTCTTTATTTATATGAAAAATTAAAATTTTTAAGATCTCAGCGCGGTAACAACTTGGTTCAACCTAGACACGCCTGCTTGGCATCAGAACGGCAGTTTTTTGTTAATTCTATACGTCTTTGGAACTCGCTTCCATTCTCTTTACAGCGTATTTGCAATGCAACCTTGTTTAAATCTAAGCTATCAGATTATTTGTCCTCACTTTAACTTAAGCTATATTATTTCGTTTTTTTTTTTTTTTTTTTTTTTTCTCTCCTTTAATCTCCTTTTAATTTTATACTTTATATTTATCCCCTTTTTTTAGTTTTTTGATTGTCTTATTATTTATATTTGTTATAAATCTCAGTTGTTACCTTTGGTTCAATTTTAAAAAATTGTTAATGTTTTAACTGTTTCCGATATGTAATTTTAACTTTAAATTTTATTCAAGATTATGTTTTATATCTCATATTTTTGTGTTGATATTATCGCCATATATGTAATCGGTGCTTAATTATAAGTTTATTCTTGCAAGCGCTTACATTTAATTAAATAAATAAATAAATAAATAAATAAATAAATAAATGGAAAAAAATATCGAAAAAATTTTAATTATTTTTTTCTGTAGTTAAGAACATATATATATATGTAAATTTTAAAAGTAATTTAATATTACAATTTTTGTTAACAAAATGCATTTTTAAAATAGAAAAAATATAATGCATAACATAAATAATTCGAATTTATTATGGTATTTCAAAATAAATAGATTTTCGAAGAACAACGCATTCTTAGTAACGCATGCGCTAACCTGCGTAGTAATAATACATACTGGCTCTGTAGCTACACTAGTTTAAAAAATTTGTCAGTTTAATAAGGGTATTTACCTCAAATTACTTAAATAGCTCAGGGTGACAAAGTTTTTAGTTTTGGATTTTCCCAGCAATATTTGTATTATTTTCGACTAATCTTGGTGCGCTGATTTCAAAATTATTATTACTTTTTTCTAGCATCACCAGTTTTTGAGATAGCTACACTAAAATTTCACTAAAAAACCGAAAAATGCTCTAAAAATTAAAACTGTCCAAAAATGACAGTAAATAATTAAAAAATCGCTCAAATTACCAAAATATGCCCTAAATTTAGTAAAAATGACCTGAAATCTAAAATCAATAAAAGCGATGAAAAATGACGATAAAATAACCTAACAACATTTTATATTTGTAATTTAGGAAACACAAATGGACTTTATAAATAACTAGGAAATGTCTAAGAAGCAGCAGAAAAAAGATGACTTGTCCTCGAAATTCTAGCTCTGCTAATGACTAATGATTTATGACTATTAACTAATTACTAGTGACTAATGAGTTATGACATAACAAATAACAAATTGTTAACGAATGCGGCACTTACTTTTCGAACAGTTTTTCATGTGTTGTAAATTATATTGTATCTTTTGTCTAAGATGTATCTCATATTTATCTAAGAGTTGGAAGTTTGCCATTGTTATTCCAATCCGGAAAGTTTGGATTTCAAAGAGATATTCTGGTTTTCGACCAATCAGTGTTCTTCCTGTATGCTCAAAAGTATTGGAAGTTCCTTTAAAAAACCAAATCCTGGAACATATTAGTGAAAATAGGCTAATCTCTAAGTTTTACGCGGAATTTAGAGAAAGACAGAGTACCGCTACTTTGATGATTGATGTTATAGAAAAGTTGAGAGCGGGGATGGATAAAAAGTTTATTTCAGCTTTGATTTTTCTTGATTTTAAAAAGACGTTTGACTCAATAAATCATTATGTTCTTATAAATAAGCTTTTTAGTCATTTTATGTTATCATTGAAGTCTTGTAATTTAATACATTTAATTCTTTATAACCGTCAACAATTTGTGAAAGTTGGTGAGGCATCCTCAGCGATTAGCAAATTCACAGGGCTGTCCTACAGGGATCTATTTTAGGCCCGCTTCTATTTATGCTATATGGACATTTCTAGGAAAAGTCAACCGAGACCGAAAACTTAAAATTTATTAAAAACTTTTAATTTTATGATATTATTAAGAAAAACATTTTAGTTTTATTAATTTAAGAAATTTCTATATAAATTCAATAAACATGATAATCAGCTCGTCTGCACTGTTTCGCAAATGAAATTTCCTTTTTCGTAAATGTTTAGTAAATGTTTTGTAAACTTTTTGTTTAAGTAAAAATGGAAAGCAATGGCTAAAGATAATAGAAAATTGTTGAAGCAAGAAAAGAACAATAATATCAAATTTGTTTGTTAATTACTAAATTTCATAATTACTTTACTACCTAATTACTTAATCACCCAATTTAAATTTAAGGAAATTTTGTCTCGTGGCAAAAGCAAAGCAAAGTCCATCGGTAAAGTGGGTTTATTACGAAACTTCACTGTTTTCTCATTATTTAAAAATTAAAAACAAAAACAAATTAAATAGGAAAATTCGCTGAGTTTTTACAATCTAAACTTGCTTGTAAAACACACTTCCTTTTTTTGTCGCGTGAGTTACGCCCATATTTACTTACCACTGCCATTCTTAATTAGTTACAGGAACGACAATTTTTGTAGATCATACCATTACTTTGTCTTGTGAGACATACGTACATAAAAAAATTTTGTTTACATTAATAACATAAACTTCCGCGAAAACGAAGCTTTAAGTCGTACGCATGTCGCAAGAGCTACGATGGAAATGCCCATATATGTGATACTTTTGATTGCTTATTCTTTCGTGAAGGTCGCTTATATGTAGATGATGTGCAGTTAATTGCGACAGAGGATAGCAAAGATCTCGCAAGTTTATTTGTGTCAATAAATAACGATTTGACAAATATATCACATTGGTCAAAGTTGAATGGATTAGATCTAAATCCCTTGAAGACTAAAGCCATGCTTTTTACAAATAGCAAAATAAATTCCTTAAATTTAGTTTTGCATACTGAACGTATTGAATTTGTGTCGCATTAGGATTCCATGTCGCTAATCGGCTGTCATTTGATTTTCATATTAACCACATAATTTAGAAAGTATCATTTGAGTTAAGAAAAGTTTATCATATTAATTATTATCTCCCTTTTAACATAATTAAATGAATAGAGTATGCCTTATGTATGCCCGTTTTTTTTTATATGGACTTGAATTTTTTACTGGAACATCCCAGCAAAAAATGGATACTAAAAAATTTTTTTATC
Organism: Dichetophora obliterata; assembly: GCA_963920525.1. NCBI lineage: Eukaryota > Metazoa > Arthropoda > Insecta > Diptera > Sciomyzidae > Dichetophora > Dichetophora obliterata. The sequence continues at coordinate 40,792,518 of OY986436.1, forward strand.
GCGTTATTCGTATTATTTACAATCATCATTTGCATTTTAATTTTTTTCGCAAGTAACAAATTGCAGGCAGGAGTTTTGTTCCTTTACTAAAACGAAGTACATAAGTATGCAGTGAAATATTCAGAAAAAAATATTAATATTTTAACGTGCCGCTTGCGACCTTAAGTTGAAAATCTGATTTATATGGGGAAAAATTGCTCCTTTTCTAAAAAATTTCAATAACTTATTTAAGTCCATATTTTAAAAAAAGCGGTTGCTCATCTTGTTTTTGATTTAATTTTTCTTAAAAATGTGAACTCGAAGATTAAAATTAGACAAAAACTACCAAAGTAGTGGTTTTTCACTTTTCGAAAAAAATCAAATTTTTTCCTTGTTGTATAAAAAAATCGCAAAAATCCAAATTTGAAAAATTTCATTGAAATCTTGTGGAAATATTTTCTTAAACTATATTTCAAATAGGTACAAAAAATTGTGTGATTACGTTTAATAACCTGGTCGTTACGAAATTTTTTGGTAGAGGTGTTCCTTTCTGAAAATTTCGAGTTTGGGTATTTTTACGAAAAAAATTCCTAAAAATTTAAAAAATCACATTTTACAATATTACCGAGAAAAGGATTAAGAATAGTTGTGCGATTTGTTGTGCAAAAAAATTAAAAAAAAAATGAAATTCGAATACCAAAGTTAGAGCTTTTAAACTTGACTTTTTTTCCAAAAATTCTCAAAGTGCCTGGTTTTGGCATTTCGAACACAAAAAAAAATCATAAAATGTCTTAAAAAACCATGTTTTTCATTATACATTACTTTAATTATTTTAAAAAAATATAACTCATTTTAGTTAGAAAAATTTTTGGAATTTCAGGGATGCCAACATATCATACCTTGGTTTTAGGAGGGTAAAAAATATGAAAAAAAAAACCATAAAAAACAACAAATTTCAAGAAGAAATATTTTTCGTTTATTATAGGTTTTTACGTAAAAGCTTTATTAAAATGAACTTTTCACCAAAATCACCAAAAAATAACAAAAAATTAAAATTAAATTTGTTGGTTTTTGGAGTTTTTCGAATATTTTTTATCCTAAAACCAGGATATGACATGTTGGCATCCCTGGAATTCAAACTTTAAATCATCCCTGGAACTCAAATTAAAATCATTTATATTTTTTAAAATAATTGAATTTATTTAATATAAAAAACATAGCTTTTTAGATTTTTGTAAAAAAGTCAAGTTTCAAAAGCTAAACCTTTGGTATTTGATTTTTTTTTAATTTTTTGCAAAAGGTAGCTCACTAACTATCTCTAATCTATTTTGCTAAAATATGCATTTTTAAATTTTGCAGATTTTTTTCGTAAAAATACCTTAAATTTCCAAAAAGGTACACCTCAAAAATTAAATTTCATAACGACCAGGTTATTTAACGTAATCCCAAAATTTTTCTGTATATGTTGGAAATATTTCTTAAGAAAATATTTTCTCAAAATTTCAATGAAATTTTTTAACTTTGGATTTTTTGCGTTTTTTATAATACAACAATTAAAAAATTAGATTAGATTTTTTCGAAAATTAAAAAATCATAACTCCGTTAGTTTTTTTCTTATTTTCATGTTTAAGATAACATTTTGAAAAAAAATAAAAAACACGACGCGTACCATTTTTTGAAAAATATGCACTTAAAAAAATTATTGGGATTTTTTAGAAAAAAATAGCACTTTTCACCATATAAATCAGATTTTCAGTTTAAGGTCGCAAGCGGCACGTTTATATAATAATATTTTTTTCTGAAATTTTAAAAAAAAACTTTTGACATGATAAGAAACAAACGAGGGCACTGCACACATTCAATTTTTTTAAAAAAAAAAATTCGCATTCAGTTATGGGCCACCCTGATGACCATGTATTAGCACATGTTTTGGATTTCTTGGGAAATAATTTTGGAGATTTCATTAGATGCGCCTTCTACTACTATTTTACAAATTTAATTCACCGACATATCTTCGTTATCACTTCAAATTTGCTAGATCTACCAGAACACACTCGCTTATAAGTCAAAGATTTACTACTCTTGTAATGCAGAGATCATTTTCTGAACGAGTTACCTGTGGAATTCTGTTCTGCTTTCATGAACGCACTTTTTTCACCCACTTTAAAAAATTCAAAACAATTGTAAGCAGCCACATTTGATTTTAAATCTCTTCTTAGCTATCAGCATTTAATATTTAAATATTATTTTATTTTTCCTTTCGCTTTGGCACAGCATATTAATAGTAGAATATGGTTATTGGTTGCTTTAAGGGTTGTCGTTTATTAATATTTTTTGTTTTATCCCTTCATATTCGTACTGGGCGGGTTTTTATAAGAACCTCAATTTTGTAAAAATAATTTTCATAATATCTTGCCATTGCGTCGCATTGTAATCAATTTGGCCGAATGAAGGCTTTAGATTATCAAATGAATAAATAAATAAATAAATAAAATAAATAAGACGACTATTACATACATTCACATTTATATGGATTTAACTAAGTCGGCATATATGACAGGAACTTGTATAAAAATTTTAAAAAGCCAAAAAAATACCACACTTTTCATAAACTATATTAATTTCAGCAAAAATTAAAAATTTTTTGATGCAGCTTTGGGATGACCATGGCAAGAGTCTAAATATTTGGGGACTCATCATAGCATCAACCAAGAGTTGTTTTAAGGAACCGACCCGAACGGTTTGTTTTGTGAGGCGCCTTATTACACCAATACAGCTGAAAAAAAAACAATCTCAATAATTAAAGCAAATAGATATACTACACAAGAAATTTACATTAATCGAAAAAGAACATTCACATAATTAATCATATATCGCTTAAATAATGTTCGATTTGCAAAAGTCTTCTCTCTATTTATTATCTTCATTAAGTAGGCCTCACAAATAAAGTTTTTAAATTTTAAAAGAACATCTACTAGCTGCGGAAAATTTAATAAAAACTGAGTGAAAAAATCAACTATATTTGCGTTTTGCGGAATCGGATTTAGTGACCTATTATACATACAGTTTATGAAAAGTGTGGTATTTTTTTTTTTGTTTTACAGTTTTTATGCAAGTACCTTTCATATGGAGGGGAAGGAGGCCACGGAGAATCAGCAGAAAAGTAGGATTTGACTGTATCTAATGCCTATGGTATCAGAAATTTCATGCTTATGCAAATTTTAATCTTTACAAACAATATCATATACTTGCTCAATGATCTATGGTGTTGTTGCACGTTTTGGACGTCCACTACGTGGTTCATCTTCAACGCTTGTTGGATCACATTTAAACTCTTAAGCCCATCGATACACAGCTACCCAGCTAGCACAGATTTCGATTTGTAACAAAAATATGTTATAATTCGGTGGTATTCCAGTTTTTTTGTCACAAATTTAGTCACAAATTTAGTCACAAATGGGTTGTATTAAAGTTTCACATAAGTAATTTGTAACAAATCATTCGTTTTGTAGCAAATAAGTTAAACTACGGTGTTAATTATGTTACGAATAAATTCACTTGTTGTAAAAGCGTTTGATAAAGTTTTGAAAAAATTAGTAATTTTTACGTTTAATTAACATATTACAACATTACTTTTTGTAGCACCTATAAAAACTGTTTGTGTACTGTAATTGTAACAAATATAGTAACGAGTTAGCAACCTAGATGCTAATAAGTTGATTTATGTTTATATTAAGTTATATCAATGTCACAACAACTAAATGTTCAAAACTTCGGCGTGAAGATGTTTTTATTAAGTTATAGGGAAGCTACTACACCTAAATGTTTCCAATTTTGTCGAGACGCACTAAAATGGCATAAGCAAAATATAAATTTTATTATTCACAAAAAATTCTGCGTTGCTTGTCAATTTCTTTGTGTAGGCTTCTAATACCATGTAATATATTTTTGTTTTATTTCAGCGTTCAAAGAAACTACCAAATTGAACAAATTTTTCGTTGAATGGCAATGAATCATTGTGAAATTATGAGAATTTGTTTTGTTGCAAGACGGGTGAAATGAGGTTATTATTCAGTTGCTACAATTTGAGGAAATATTATTATAACTCAAAAAATGTAGTTTGAAAAAATAACGTTGAGTTGAGGTTTTTATTAAGTTGCAAGAACATTGAAAATAATCATTGCAAGCTTGTGCTGTATTAAGGTAACAATTATTCAGTTGATGCAAGTTTAAAAAACATAATTGTAACTTATTAAATTTTGCTTGTTTTAAGAAGGATGTATTGAGGTTATTAATCTGTTGCAAGAACTTGAGAAGAAACCATTGCTACTTATATAATGTAATTAGTTACATCATCGTTATATTGTAGTTATAATTCAGTTGCAAAAAGTTTTGAATAAAATTGTTATAAGTAAATGCTGCATTAAGATTATTTATTATTCAATTGCAACCACTTTGAAAAAATATTTGTAACTTTTGATATTTAATTAGTTGCAAGAACTATGTATTGAGGTTATTATTCAGTTGCAAGAGTTTTGATCGAATTAAATTTATATCAGATAAGTTACCCAAATAAGGCCAACCTAACGGTTTTGAAGAAGAGAAACGGGGTTTTTTAAACTTATTTTTGTAATTTTTTGTAAAAATTAGGACCACCATGTCTAAATAAGGCCCAATATATAACGGTTTTAGAAACATAACAAAACAGTCAGAAAATTATAAAATAAGAACACATATTGTTATTACAAATGTTGGTTTACATTTAAAAGAAACATAAATGCTATTCATAGCTTTTTTTATAAAAACTTTTTCGAAAAAATACTTTTATTGCCAAAAGTTCATTTTGAAAATTAAAATAAAGTTACTCTGGCTTTTTAAAGAAAATTTTTGTAATTTGCTGACCTTTATAGTTGAGGGTTTTCTTTTTCGTAGTTTTTTTCTGCCAGAGAGATTTAGGTGTGGACATGAGATCGGAAAAAGAAAGTCGGAAAGAAAAAAATGTTTGGGCCTTTTTAGGCGCTCTCAATATAATTTCATTAATCAAGTTTTTCTCGGAATACACCACAGTTAGATTTGATCAATTAACCTTTTTGTTTTCGTTAAAATACCTCTCTTGATTTTTAATTCAAAGCTGAACATAGGCAATAGTTAATTCGTAGAATAACGGACTTTTACTGCGAGCACAATATTACATCAACCATGTTGTTGACGCTACCGCTGACTTCGTTCGACTGTCACTCGCTTCACAGATGCGTAATCGAAGTATTTTTTTTTTGCATCGTGATGCAGATATGAACATGTTTAAACTTGCAAAAAATCATTTTGCAGGGAATGCAATAGATGTGCGTATTAGAAATCGGGCCTTATTAAGGCTTGGGCCTCATTTGGCGAAGAGACCTTACGACTTTCATTAGTATTTATTATTTCTTTTAGAATTTTCAGTGCAACGTGACGCTAGGAACTTAAAAAAATATATTCAGCAATATATTAAACATTATTGTGCGGAAATTAAAAATTTTCTGGAGGTAAAACACAAACATTAATCGACAAAATGGCATTAGTTGTAAAATTTTAGTTTATAACTCTTCATATTTTCAATATAATTTCACATCTATTTATTACATTCCAATTTGTCTTTGAATTTTAAAATACACTCCAAAAAATTATAACAGGTTTAATGAAAATTATATGAAAGAATTGTTTATGCAAAACATTTTAAAACTTTTAAAACGCACGTTATTTCACTAAAATTGTAACGGAAGAATAACACAATAGAAACTTTTTTGGATGTTTCAAGTATGTTTTATCTTGTGGCGTGCAACTTAATTTTGTACCAACAACACATTTACAACATAATTATAGCACATTTTTTCGAATAATTGCAACCTAATTTGTTACAAAATAATCGTAAAATATCTGCTTTTTCAGTTGTAATAACGTTACAATTACGATTTATATCTGTATTGGCGACTCTTTTGCGACACTTTTACAACCCTTTTGTGATAGTTGGGTAGAAATAAAGGAGCAGATCTTTTTTAAGCTTATATCAATTTTGTATGATTTTCTTTTGCTGGTAGATCTTCCAAAAAAATTTTATTACTGCACATTGTAACGAACCCTTTTGCTCGTTACTGATTTTTGCTGAGGTAGGCTCAGTGAGTAAACCAGGGGTTCTTACAAAATAATTTATTTACCAATGATTCCGTTGTTTTAAATAAGAAAGCCAGCGTTTTAGTTTTAAACTGTAGAGTAAGTCTTTATTATTTTAATTTGTTGTGTTTATTACTTTACGAGTACGTTACTTGATTATTATTAATTATTAAGCATTATATGAATTAAATTGATATAATTAATCCTTGCTTATTCATATTTATTTCGTTACTTGCTATGGATCCCTCTCGCTGTGAGTGACTATGATAGAACTCAGATTAAAACAATGTTCGAAGGGTGGAGGTACCTTCGCTTAAGATAACTACGTATTGATCTTAGAGTAAACAACGTTCGAAGGGTGAGGACACCTTCGCTTAAGATAACTATGCCTGAGCTTAGAGTAAACTATGATCGAAGGGTGAGTACACCTTCGCTTAAGATAACTACGTTTTAAACTTATAGTAAACAAAGTTCAAAGGGTGAGTACACCTTCGCTTACGATAACTACGCCTGACTTAGAGTAAACAACGTTCGAAGGGTGAGGACACCTTCGCTTAAGATAACTACGTTTTGAACTAAGAGTAAGCAACGTTCGAAGGGTGAGTACACCTCCGCTTAAGATAACTACGTTTTGAACTTAGAGTAAGCAACGTTCGAAGGGTGAGTACACCTTCGCTTAAGATAACTACACCTGAGCTTATAGTAAACAAAGTTCGAAGGGTGAGTACACCTTCGCTTACGATAACTACGCCTGACTTAGAATAAAACTGTGTTCGAAGGGTGAGTACACCTTCGCTTAACATACCTACGTTTTGAACTTATAGTAAACAAAGTTCGAAGGGTGAGTACACCTTCGCTTACGATAACTACGCCTGACTTAGAGTAAACAACGTTCGAAGGGTGAGGACACCTTCGCTTTAGATAACTACGTTTTGAACTTAGAGTAAGCAAAGTTCGAAGGGTGAGGACACCTTCGCTTAAGATAACTACGTTTTGAACTTAGAGTAAGCAACGTTCGAAGGGTGAGTACACCTTCGCTTAAGATAACTACGCCTGAGCTTAGAGTCAAACTATGTTCGTAGGATGAGGACACCTTCGCTTAATATAACTACGCCTGAATTAGAATAAACAACGTTCGAAGGGTGAGGACACCTTCGCTTAAATAACTACGCTTGAAATAACTACTCAGTCACAAAGCATGTGCATGCTACTGCGCCTGCGACAAGACTGCCTGTCCTAAGCAAACGCGACTGCTTTATATTCTCACGTTGCCTTTCTGTTCCATGTTCACTTGTTTTGTTTTCCCTGCCTGTGTATATATGACTGTGTACATGGCTTTGCATGTTTGTATGTGTGTATTTATTATTTGTTTACTTATTTGTTATTCAATACATTATTATTTCCTCAATAAAATGTTTATAAAATTAATATTATATATTTTACCTTATAAGATATAATATAATATAATATAATACAATAATTTCCATACATCTTATTCATAATATATAATAAATCTTTAAATTTAATAAAGATAGTTTAATTTACATTTCATGTTGTAGTTGTTTACATTTGCCATATTTTAAATTCAGTTAACAATTCATTTATATACTTTGTGAGACCCAAATTGTGTAAAAATTTGAGTCCTCACAACATTGCGGTTGTAAATTGATACTCTTGCACAGGGTGCTGTTCAGAAATATTTGAAGAATCTAAGTTCAGGAAATTATCTTCGGTACCACTTCTGGTGCCTGAGATATAAAAACTTATATTATTTTTTTTTAAAGTTAAAATATTGCATTCAAGCATACATTTCTCAAAAACAAGAAAATACATTTGCAATAAATATGCAAATTATTAGTTCGCCAAATTTAAAGAAAACGTCAACGCTATAATTCAAATCGCCAAAATTTAGACAATTAGACAGCAATCAAAAGTTCTGTGCCACCTCGAGTGTACCTTTAGATTCGAATATCTTTCGCACAGGACACTGGGGGTAAAATTTGAGAGTGGCATCGTGTTTGGCCGGATATTGTTAGTTAAAGTCTTTATTTACTTTTACTTTAAGACAAATGTAGTTTTCTTACAAAAATCAAAGCTTTTTGAGATCGTGATTTTTTGCTGTTTTTCTTAAAAACAACTTTGTCCTTGCGGAAGAGGAAGACATCCTTATTTTTTCCTAAATTTTTTTTTGGGAGATCTTGACCACCCTATTCAACTTTTGAGACCCCTTAAAATACTATCTACATTTTTCGATACACCCTACTGCACATATTTGGTTTTTTCTATTGAAAAAAAAATACACTGACTCGTCAACTTCAAAGGGCTTGTAATCAAAGAATGAATTGGCAGATCTAATTAAAAATTTTTGTGTCTTCAAATGAAATATGAAATATTGAAATCGTGTCAAAATTTAGATTCTTCTACTTTTCCACTAACTTGTACAATACAGGATTTACTAAAATTAAGTTTAATATGTGCAACCGTGCAAATATATAGTATGTATGTGCCGGCTGCAGGCCTATTGCTTTTAATAATTCGACAAGTGGGCAAAACCTTAAAGCAGTCAGCTTATTAAAAATTAATTTAAATACTCGTAGGACATGACGCCGCTGCTGTTGCTGCTGCCACAACACAGTGAGATGATCTTCTGCAGCAGCTCAGCTAGAAACAACTATAACAACATCAGCAATGACTACCGAAAACACAACAACGACACCGACAGGAACAATACGATATAAGACAACAACAACAACATGCCACAAAACAGACACATTTCAGTCACCTCGCAATGGACAGGAAAATCCTTCCAAATCTCGCCGGTAGCTCCCCCGGATGTAGGCTAAAGGTGGGCTGATGCATGACCATGTCAATATATTATACGCAACTACAGAGGAGGATAGACATTCCTATTCTCCGCATTCTTGACGCCCAACCACCACCTAGCAATCGTTGCAAATAATGTAGCTGCTGCCACCGCCGCCACGCCTGTCAACTGCAGTCAACACAGTATTAACGCTATCAATGACAAACAAGCTACGTCTGGATTGTGTACAGAATCGGTGGAGGGGAATCTCAACAGTGTGTGTGTTTGTGTGTGTTTGTGTGTGTCTATGTGTGTGCCGTCTGCAGCAGTGAAAATTGACCATGTTGCGGCTACTTCTGTTACCTTTCCTGCTTGGCGTTCGTACTAAATACATCTTCGACACTTGCGTCTCATTAGCTTAATTCTACAGATTTGCTTCTAGATTCGTTGTGCCCAAACGCCTAAGTATGTGCTATATATATTTACACAGTTTTTTGTGTTACTTTTTGTTTTTAGTTTCTTTCCATCCATGTTTCTTCTACCATTTCGTTGCTGTTCTGCGTTCATGATGATGAAAATCAGTTTTAGAAAAATTAGGCTTTAATCTTTGACCTGTTTGAACACTGCCTGTGTCAGCAAAACAACCCAATTGCTCAATCAATAGCAAACACATCCAACTAACTCTCATCCCCACCCACACCTTTATGATGTTGAACTTGTACGTACTGTTTGACCCATACCACTGCACCACCGACTTAGCCCCCGGGGTCTAATTCAATTTTCAGTTAAGAGCTCGTTCGCACAATTTGGCAGGGATTTTCGATGCTGTACACCAATTTGTTTTTGTTTTTGTTGTTAGTGCCGGTGTTTTTTGGTCTGCATTTGGCAGTCCAAAAATACATTGATTCTTAGCCAAAGTGGGCAGGCCAAAACACTTTACAACAGGCTGTATTTTATTTTTGTCTGCCTCTCAAATACTTGTCCAAAATTTGGTTCTTTGTTGCAATTTGTTTTTCTATTGTTTTTGTTTTTTTTAATGCATTGCAGCTTAAAGTTATAAACAATATTAAACTGGCATAAAATAATCATTAACGCAAAGTGGCACAGTGGGGAAAAAAACAACTATCCTGCATTAATAACTTGCGTTCAATACTTTAAATACTTTGGCGCATCTTTTCAAAGTTCCAAGAAACATTTCTAAAATACACAAACAAAGAGACACACATTCGAGTAACAACTTTAAGCAAAACAAGACAATAAAATACTAGGAACACACACTCACAAACAACAAAAGGATGAAATGAAACTATTATTTGTCCAGTCCACTGCGGAAAATGAAATAAATTTTCAGACTTTGTTAGTACTACTTTTTTTGCTGCATTTTATTTTGCTTTTTGTTGTTGTTGTTGCTGTTATTGTTTTGATTTGCTGGTTATTGCTCGTGTTGTTTGATTTTGTAACAACATTACAAAGCTCACTTCATTATGTAACACGTTATTGTTTGTTGCTCTTATTGTTTTTTACTCCTCTTGTTGTTGTTATTATATGCTTTAGTCGCGCGCCAAACATAATGGCCCATAAATTTTAAGCCTCTAAAAATTTAATCTCATATAAGCTATTGCCAGCTTTTCGGCATGAGTTGCCACCATAAATAAAAACGACAGAAATTTAAGAATACTACTTTAAGCGTTTTAAAAATGTTAAACAAGTAGATATTTTAAATGAAATTATTTGAGATTTTGACGCACTCAGCAATCCGTTGATCTTTCTGCAATGTGTATTTAAAAAGAGCTTAAAATATTCCAGCATCGGAGTGGTTTTCTTAGGGATGTGCAACTGCCAACCAAAGTCGACTTCGAGTTTTTTCACCGCTGAAAATGTAAAAGTCGACTCATCGACTTTTTGAACTTTAAGAAGTCGACTTTTCAACTATTTCCGACTTTTTTTAATTTCTTTTGTTCCGCTTTTTTTGCAGTTAACAAGCAAATGTTTCAATATGAAAAATGTGTTCTATTGCTAACAAAAACATGGTGCTTCAGTATATAAATAAAATACAAAAAAAAAAACAAAAAATTGCAATTTTAGTTCTTGTATAGAAAATATTGAGCCCTAACCGATCCCTGACCGCAGAAAACAAAATTTTTATTATTAAATTTTAATTCTTCCCTGCTTTCCCTGTTTACAAATTACTTAGCTATTGTTTTTAGCTTTATGAAAATATCTAGTAGCTATTATAAGGTTTTTAAAAAGTTTTGTATTTAATCAGACTATTTGATATATATATGTAACTTAGGCTATAACTTAAGAATTAATCTCCTTACTCACATTACTATGTCTTAGAGCTAAATTTTTTCTTTAATTTAACCCCACAAATTTCAAATAATAATATACAACTTAAATTTTCATTCATTAAACACATTATTTTTAAGACTTTATTGTTTAATTTCTATTTATTACAAAGAACGATTTCTGAAGAACGAGGGCAGAAATGTATAACTGAAGTTTTATATTTATCGAATGAAGAGTTGCCAACGTAGCTTTATTTTTTTTTTTACACAAGAATAGGCAACACTTCAAGGGCAGTAAATTAACATACATAGTTTTGCCAGACCACAGCGCGATTTTTTTTTTTAAATGCTTGCTTTTAACGAGGCGGTTGACCCGAGTTGCTTTAAATTAAATTTTAATGGTGTATATTAGATGGGTTCAGGGTTCCATACATTTTCTTAACATAATCCAGAACCTCCTTGTAAGGCCAAATTCTAAATCCTGTATATGATACATTTCTGCCCTCGTTCTTCAGAAATCGTTCTTTGTAATAACCGTACCTGTCCGTAAGGTTTCTAAAAACGTATTGCCAACGTAGTGAAATCATCACGGTTCAGAATGACGATTATTTAATATTTGCTCAAAACTCAGCTTAAAATAAAATAATTTTTCTGTCATAAAAATAATTCGATTTGGAAAATTTTTTATTTTTCCTAAACTTTATAAAATGGCCAACAATCCTGCAATATTTAAATTTGCAAAAAGTGCAGCCATCTAGGCGAAGGTAAAGTTTCTAGCTGAAAATCAAAAGAAACAATTTGGAAATTCTTTATAAAGTAGGCCAATATGGGGTCAAGGAATAATTTTTGTAAAAATCTGATAGCATATTCGGATTAAACGAACAATTTAACATCAGAATATATTATGGTCAAAAGTTTTTGTGTTTCTCAAATGTAAATAGGAAACTCGATTTTTAACATAAATTTTATACTTCTTCTAATTCGCGTTTCTTAGCGGCGCTCATTCAGTTTAAGATTTTTCTGGAAATGTTTTTTGCGTCACGACCTTTTATTACATCCAGGATACAGAATCTGGTCTTGCAGGGAGGTTCTGGAATACTTTTGGAAAATAAACCCATCTAGTGTATATAGCTATAAATTGTGTGTATATGTGTCGGCATACTTACGGAAAAGGTAAAGATATATATAAAAATGAAAAACCAAATAATTGTGTTTACGTTTATTTTAGGAATATTAAGTTTTTTATATTTTTTTGTTGATTTGACGCGTATTAATATTTGTACATGTACGCTAATCATGTTGTGGTTGACAATCATCGTAAAAGTAGGTTTTTTTCTCTATTCTGTGTTGAAGGCACTTAGGATTGCTGCCGCACATGAAACGAGTTTTGCGCTTTGTTTTGGTGCTAACCTTGCATTTTACACACAAAAGGCAGTAGTTTGATGACGAAGGGGCTGCTTTTGCCGAAGTGCTTGCTTTTTTTTGTTGTTGTAGTGTTGGTACCTGGGAAGTAATGAAAATTCTAAAACATAAGCAAGGTATTTGATTGGTTCAATACATACCAATACATCTCATTTTGAGATCCCATTTTTGACGTAAGGCCTACGACTAACATGGGAAATACTGGCTTGCATTGCCATGTGGGGAACTACTAACTGCACTGCCAATTCAGTCAGAAATTTGCGTTGCTGGTCTGATTACTTCACTTTCATCATTTCACTGTGTATCACGAATGCGCCCAAGGCTAGGGATGCAGCATCGCTCTTAAAAACATCGATGTTTGAAAATATCGATGTTCACTTGACAATTATCGATGTTTAAAAACATAGGGTATTAAACATCACTTTTATATGATGTCAACATCGATTTATCGAACGAAACATCGTCGATGACGATACTATCGATGTATCGTTTGCATCCCTAACCAAGGCAGCTACGTCCAGCATGTTGAAAAACATGGCTAATGGCCAACAGTATGTTCCGCGTTTGCAGCTATAGCCCGACACCATTTGGTCTATTGTATCCACTCCTGCCTTATTCTGATTATAGTGAAGGATTTGATTCGGCTTTTTGGAAATATTTGATCGCATAGAGTATTGTCGTTTGAAACCGCAAGGCATGGCGCACCAATTTAGGTTGGACTGTTACTGAACTACTATAAACACCACACACACACTCCTACCCACATCGCCAACATTTATAAAAATACATTATTCGCTCTTCTATTCACACGAAAAAACAACATTTTACATGCTCGAACATGTTTTGTGAATTACATAACTAAACCAGCAGTTCAAAATAGTTGCGGTCTGGCTAGACCTTGCAAGTTAACTTAGCGCTTTTCTACTTTGAATCCAATTTTTGCACTACCAACTTAACCGAATCAACACGAAAATAGCTTCAATCCATTCAGGATTCATAGCTTATAGAATTAATGAAGTCTTAGGTCACTATTTTGTCGTGGGAAAAAGATGTTCAACATGAAAATCAAATTTGGTCTGGCCAGACCCTGTTGCCCATCCTGGGGTTAAAACAGGGATTTCGTTTATTACTTCAAAGAAGAGCTGTTCTCAGAGTATCGTCATGTTTTGGTTTCGCATAAAATTAAAAAGTCGAAAGTAGAAGTCGACTATCGACTGTGTTTAATATAAGAAAGTCGACCGCCAAAAGTCAAAAACTATCACACAAAAGTCGATTTTCGACTTATTTTGATTTTGAATGCACATCTCTAAGTTTTCTGTGTCGTAAGACCCACGAAAACTCCTTACCAACTGTTAATAAAAAGACAATGTGTTCTTAGCGAGTGTCGTTTATTAACTAACTGTCTCTTTGAGATCTCAAGTAATTCATTGTTATACATAGTAAGCTTAAACTAGGAATATATGAAATTGGTACAAACGTTAGGAATATACTGTAATTTAAATCATAGGGTAAGTAACATTGTTAATTTACACAACATCTTTCTTTTCATAAAATAATAAAAAATTAAAGTTATACATATATATTTTAAAGTAGTTAAACAATTGTATGTTTTGAAAATTATACCATAAGTAAATTGAAAGTAAAACACAAAATTAAATTCATATTATTTAAATTCATTAGTAAAGTTTTTATGTGAATTATTCCTTGAATCTCCTTGGTGGAATAACTTTTCTTCCCCTCTGTGTAACATAATGATCTTCAGCGTTTGTTATTTTTTCTAATAAAGTGTCTTCTTTAAGAATTTTATCAGGCCTATCTTCTTTAGTATTTTCAGATTTATCTTGTCTCGACTTTTTTAATATATGTTCTCTATTCCTGCGGTAGACTGTGCCATCGGAATCTTGAACAACATAAGATCTTGGTTCTTGACAATTTTTAAGAATTATACCTGGAAACCAAACAGAGGTTGGAGTTCTTTTAAAAAAAACATTTTCGCCTGGATTAACTGGCTTTAAATTTCTAGTTCTTTTGTTATAATTTTTGGATGAGTATTGACAATTATTTTTTATATCTTTTTTGTACTGACTGATATTAATGACATTTGGCTTAAAATTTTGTGGGACTGACGGTATTTTCGTTCTTAGAGTTCTCGACATTAACAACTCGGCTGGACTTGGCAGGTTACCTTTAGGTGTAGTTCGATAGTGAAGTAAGGCAGTGTATGGATCAGAGTTGTCTTCTCGGCATTTGACTAGGATTTTCTTTATTGTTTGAACTGAACGTTCGGCTAACCCATTGGATCTTGGGAGATAAGGACTTAAAGTTTTGTGTTCTATTCCCCAGTTTTGGCAAAATTCTTTGAAATTTATAGAATTGTACGGTGGTCCATTATCGGAAATAAATATATGTGGAATACCTTGTCTAGAAAAAATTGATTTTAGTTTGTTTATAACCTGAGAACTAGAATAACCGGAACTTAATATTTCAGTTTCAATATATTTGGAGTAATAATCGACTACCAATAAATATGGATTTTTATTAAATTCAAAAATGTCACAAGCTACTTTATACCACGGAATATCAATAATTTCATGATGTAATAGTTCCTGTTTAGGATTTGAATTTTTATACTTCATACAAATTTCACAGTTGGATACAATATTAAAAATGTCATTATTGATATTGGGCCAATAAATTGACTGTCGAGCTAAGCTTTGACATCGTTGAATACCCATATGACCCTCATGTAGATGTTGCAACATTTTTTTACGAAGATTTGAAGGAACTAGAATTTGGTTGTTTTTCAGCAATACATCATCAATAATTGTTATGTCGTCTTTAATTTTGAAATAGGGCATGACAGTTTTATCGACTAATTTTTTATTTTCCGGCCATCCATTTTTGACATAACTTTTAATTTTTTGAAACATTTCGTCTGAATTTGTAGACTTTTTTATGTCTTCTATATTTGAGAAGGGTAATGAGAGATGCGACATTATAAAATTGCAATGAAGTGATATGTCTTCATCAATTTCCACTAAAGTAGTATCTTTTACTGCAGCTCTAGACAATGTATCTGCAATGTGCAAAAATTTTCCTGGCTTATATTGAACTGTCAAATCGTAGCATTGTAAACGAAGCATAAATCTTTGTAACCTTGCAGGAATTTTGTAGAGTGGTTTATTAAATAATGAGACCAACGGCTTATGGTCAGTTTCAACAATAATATTTAAACCATATATATATGAATGAAATCGTGTGCAGCCAAAAAGAATTGCAAAAAGTTCTTTCTCTATTTGTGCATAATTGACTTGGGCATCAGTTAATGACGCCGATGCGTATGCAATTGGATTTCTATCATGTAGTATTGTTGCACCAACCGCAAATTTGGATGCATCAACAGACAGAGTCACTTTTTTATTTGGATCGAAATAAGTCAAAACTGGAGTTTTTGTTAACTCAACCTTTAAATTATTGAACTCTTTGTCTTGTTCTGAATCCCAATGCCATACCACATCATTTTTTAATAGATCTCTTAAATGCTTATTTTTGGATGACAAATTATTAATGAAAGATCCTAAATAATTAACCATGCCCAGAAAACGTTGCAATTCGGAAACCAACCTAGGTACAGGCATTTTTAAAATTGAGTTTATTTTGTCAGCATCTGGCTTAGTCCCGTCTTTATTGAAAATATGGCCAATAAATTTAATTTCTTCTAAAAATATTTTTGATTTTGTTTTGTTAAATTTTAATCCCACACTCTGCGCTCTTTTTAGTACATTATTCAAAATTTCATTGTGTTCTTCAATTGTTGATGCATAAATCAAAAAATCATCAATATAAATTATCAGTCCGTTAATGCCTTCAAATAACTGAACCATCTGTGCATGAAAAATTTCAGGAGCCGCGTTTATGCCAAAGGGTAATCGTAAGAACCGAAAACGTCCAAAGGGTGTATTAAAAGTACATAATTTTGAGGAATCGTTGTCTAGAGAAATCATCCAGAAACCACAATTAGCGTCTAGTGAACTAAAAAATTTAGAGCCATATAATTTTGATTTACAGTCATCAATGTTAGGGAATGGATAACGCGGCCTCAAAATAGCTTTATTAAGATTTCTAGGGTCTAGACATAATCTCAAATTACCATTCGGTTTTTTAACAAGAACAATTGAACTAACCCATTCAGTTGGCTCATTGATACGACAAATTACATTTAAATCAATCATTCTTTCTAATTCGCTCTTTAATTCATTATGTAAACTAAATGGTATTTTTCTAGGCGGGTCTATGACTGGAATGGCATTTTCTTTAAGTTTTAAGTTACATTTTTTTTTTAAATGTCCTAATCCTCTAAATACGTCTGAATATTTTTCTAAAATTTTTTCAGAAGATAGATTAATGACATAAACATTTTTAACTAATTTCATTTTAGACGCTAAATCCAGACCTATTATATTTTTGCAATTTATATTTAAGATATAAAATGTACTTTTGTAAATTTTATTTTCAAACATGAAGTCTAAGTTAATTTTCCCTAATACAGGCAGCTTCTCTCCACTAAAAGTTAAAATATTTGCTTTTGCTGATTCCCAATTTTTTATATTTAACATGCATGCGGTTTTAAGTGATAAAATATTTGCCTGAGCTCCTGTATCAACTTGTAAAGTTGTTAATTTATTATTTATTTGTACCTCGACACTCCATTCCGACGCTTGTGACGTCACTTGAAGACTTTTTACCTCAGCTTCATTAATTGATAAACCATCTGCAGCACTCTTTTCGGCTCTCTCAGCCCTCTCAGCAATTTTTAAAATCATTCCAACAAAAAAATCTTCGTCTTCTTCTTCATCGACTTGTTCTTCTTTTTCTTTGTAGACACCTTTAACAAATTTTTTAATCGGCTGTCGTTGTTGTTGCTGCTGCTGCTGTTGTTGTTGTTGAAACGGTTTGAAAAAACACATTTTGGCAAAATGATCTTTTCGACTGCATACAAAACACGTGACACCAGCTGCTGGGCACTTACTTCGATGTATTTGTCCACATCTATTGCATGACGACTGTGACTGACCTTGACCTTGACTTGACATCTGATAATTGACTGGTGATTTTTTTTTAAATCTTCTTAGAGCTCCGACAAAACTTGTTTCGTTGTCACTTGTTGACTGTTGTAGTTGAGTTGCATTTTCCCTTGCAACTTCCATGTTATTAGCAATATCAATTGCTTTATCTAGTTTTATGTTGCCTTCGGTGAGCAATCTTTCTTTGATTCGTGCCATCGGATAAGACAATCCACAAACAAATATGTCTCTAACCAAATCCTCTCTTAAGATTCCAAATTCACAAGTTAGACTTAAGTTTTTTAATACTGTTGCATATTCGTCAATTGACTCATTGCTTACTTGTTTTCGTGTAAAAAATTTATGGCGCTCCATCGCAATGTTAGCCTTCGGGACGAAATAAGAATTAAGCTTTTTCACCAAATCTTCAAATTTTATGGAGTCGATGTCTTCGTTGAAAGAATTAAATATTTGCAGCGACTCGGGGCCCATATGGTGCAAAAGTAATGCCACTTTCCTTTTATCAGATTGTTCCTCAAGATTTGACGCACGAAGAAATATTTTAAATTGCGTCATCCAGTTCTTCCACGTTGAGGCAAGATTTGATGATTTTATATTTATTGGAGAAATAGTCGTTGCTATCGACATAATTTGCTGAGATGTCGCCATTGTCAAATCAGAAGGAACACTTTCTTCGTTTTTTACTTCGTTTAGCATTGACTGCACTTTTATATGTTAATAATTAATTGTCTTTTAAATTTTTTTTTGTTTTTGACTGACTGTACCGGCTTAAATTTTTAACAAAAACCACATCTGACACCATGTTAATAAAAAGACAATGTGTTCTTAGCGAGTGTCGTTTATTAACTAACTGTCTCTTTGAGATCTCAAGTAATTCATTGTTATACATAGTAAGCTTAAACTAGGAATATATGAAATTGGTACAAACATTAGGAATATACTGTAATTTAAATCATAGGGTAAGTAACATTGTTAATTTACACAACACCAACGATAAACTGTATAATATCAAAAATAATCGCTATGTAACAGCGGTGTTTTTCTAAAAAGGACCCATTTATGAGTAGAAACACTTTTATTGTCATTATCGCGCATGGATTGTTTAGTAAATTTTTCCACATTTTTTTGGTGTGCCTAAGAACTCTTATGATGGTAAAAGCTTTAATCCTTTTGCAGTGCCTTCTTCCAATTTTTGTGTCCTGTGGATGAAAGTTTTTCTTTTTGGGTTTCCTGGACACCATTCTATTCTTAATTATTTTAACTCCTTGTGAAGCATAAGGCCGCGGTAAAGCTTTTCCATCGTTTACGATACGATCTTTCGCAATCGTTTTTATTTCATTGAATGATTTCCCTGTTGACTCAATTTCTATTTCCAGGAAAGGCTTCCAGGAGAGTCTTGGACGTCCGTGCTTTCTGCTTCCCTGTGGATTCCACTCAAGAACTTGCTTGCAGATATCATTAGGCTGCTTACGGAGAGTGTGTCCCATCCAACTTCATTTTCTTTTAAAAATTTTCTCGTCTAAGGGCGTTTGTTGGCAATTTGCCCATAGTTTGGAGTTGCTAATGGTATTTGGCCACACCATATTCTAAGGATCCGTCTGAGGCATTTGTTGACGAAAACTTGCAACATATTGACTAGGCTGTCTGACTCAGCTAAAGTTTCGCAGCCGTTCAACAAGACTGATTTAATGTTTGAGTTAAACAGTCGAATCTGTGTGTGTCTGGAAATGGATGACCAATTCCAGACCTTATTGAGTTGAGAAAAGGATGTGTGGGCCTTAGCAATTCTGCAGTGGACGTCTTCAAAAGCACATCATCTGTTGATATAATATTTCCCAGGTATGTGAAAGATTCAACATTTTCGATAACCGCATCCCCTGCCATGTATTGGCATTACTGGCGTTGACTTTGAGAGCCTTAGTTTTCGTAACATTAAGCTTGAGGCCGATAACAAGAGATTCGTCGACCAGATCGTTGACTGTGCCTTGCATATTAGACTCTTTTGTTGAGATCAGACACATGTCATCAGAATAGTCCAGGTCTTTTAGGTGGCTGGTGAAGGTCCATCTAATGCCGCGGTTGGATTGGTCAATAGCTATTGTGAGAGTGTCGTCAAGAACAATCAAAAATATGATCGGGGACACGAGGCATCCTTGCCGCACGCCAGACACGGTATCAAGGGTCGATGATATTGCGCCATTGTAAAATATCCTACATTTGAACCCATCGTATTGAGCTTTTATCAGACGTATTAATTTTTGGGAGATACCTCGTTTTTATGGGAATCCCAGATGCAGTCCCTTCTAATGCTGTCGAAAGCAGTGGTGTAGTCGACGAATATAAGATGCAGTGCTGTGCGCCACTCCACAAATTGTTCAACAATAATTCGCAGTGTGTTCATCTGGTCCACGCACGAACGGTTGGGCCGGAAACCCGCTTGTTGTTTTCGTATTGCGGAGTCAATTTTTTCATTTATGCGTTTAAGGAGTTGAGAGGAGCATGATTCCTCTGTAATTGAGGCATTGACTGAGGTCAACTTTTTTGGGTATTGTCACAAAAAAGCCCTCTAGCCAGTCCTCAGGAAGTGTTTCGGTTTCCTAAATGCTTGCAAAGAGTGGTTGCAGTATGCGCGATGTAGTTGAAGGGCACTCTTTCATAAGTTCCGCTGTAATGTTATCTTGGCTGGCTGATTAGTTATTCTTTAGAGCGCCTATCGTTTTGATGATTTCTGGGATGTCCGGTACTCAGCGTGTGTTTGCGACTGCAATTGGCAAGGTCTGAGGGCTAGTTTCCGGTTACTGGCGTGTAGGAACGTCAGTATTGTTCATTGAAGTGTTTCTTGAATCGTTGTAGTTGATTCTCAGTGGATGTAAGGAGGTTACCATTTTTGTCTTTGATTGGAAGATTTGGACAGGGCATTTTACAGGCGATTCCACGTGTGATTTAATAAAGAAGCCTGCTGATTCTGCTCGAAGTGCCTGGTGTTCGTACCACAGGCGCTTGTCGCGTTTGCATGACACATAGACTTGTTTGATGTAATCGTTGTGAGCACGCGCTTTTTCACTCTTCTGTGTCTCGTCAAAGAATTTTCACGGCAGTGTTATGCTTCTCTCCTCATCTCTACTAATAGCCAAGTCTCTTCGCTCATCCATTGTTTTTTACGGGTGGGGCAATGACCCTGCACTTTTTTACCAGCGCTTATGAAAGCAGCTTTGATTTTCTGCCAGATCGCCTCCACTCTTTCAAAGTGCGAGAGTTGCAGTTCTTCAGAGGTGGCCACGAGCTCGCTCTCAAAAGTTCTTCCGACCTCTCCCGACTTTAGTTTTCCGGTCTAGAATTTTTTATTTCTCTTCTCGTTCGGCTTTTGTACATCAGCTAACCTTAGTCGAATTTTTTCAATCAAGAGGTGGTCCGACCCAATGTCGGCACTTCGTTGTACTCGTACGTCTAGGAGGCACCTTCTCCACAGTCTGTTTATACAGAAATGATATATTTGGTTCTCGGTTAAGTTGTCTGAAGGGACCCAAGTTGTTTTATGGCATTCTTTGTGTGGGAAGAGCGATACACCAATGACGAGATTAGACTCTTCACATGTTTCAATGAGCAGTTCACCATTATCGTTCTTAACGCCAAGCCCATGATTTCCCATTAAATACTCTATGTTGCGATTATGGGAACCGATTTTCGCATTGAAGTTACCCAAAACTATGATAATGTCTATGTGTACCATAGACGCGACAAAACTGCTGCATCCTTTGTTAGATGGTATTCCAACCAGTTAAATAGCACATAATATTATTTTTAAAAGCGTTTTTTATTTGATTTGGGGTAGGACTTCAGCAAAATGCGGTTGAATTATCTTTCCATAAAGTTTTGAAAAGTGCCTAAATGGAATTTTGGTATATTTGATGATAAAGCCTCAGGTGCTTTAACACTTGCGTTTGTACTCAACATAGGTAGTCATTTTTTAATTAATATACACTGCAACATTAAACAGAAACTGTAATCTTTGATAGAAGTATATTTTTTTTACTTATATAAATGAAATATAATTATATAACTCACATAAAGGCAACAAGCAACGAAGGCTATTGGTACTTGATAATAAAAAAAAAAAAAAATCAAGTTACCAAACTTATAAAATTGTGTTGCTTTCTCTTCTAAAAATTTGTCACAGGGTTGTATTCATTATTTGTAAAAGTTAATGCTCACTGATAGCACGTAACGAAACGGGAAAATATCACATAATTGCCGGTTCGTTAAGTGAGCATTTAACCATATGTTGATTTTTCGTTGTTGTTTTACTGACGTTTCGTCATGCCGTGAATGAGCAGAGACCATAACAGTGGTATTAACGAAAAAAAAGTTTAATAGGTTGATTGAAATTACTTCATTGTTTAAGTGAAAAATTTTTGCGTATTTTAAAGAATGTTCTGACGTATTCATTCGTAAAAATTAATCTTTGTTTTTGGCTTGATTGGAAATCGAAGGTATTAGAGGGAAATGCCTCTTTTCCCCCCTGACTGCGGGCCTCTGTAGAAGAAAGGTAGAATATGGAAAATGAAGGTATAGGTATAGAAATAGGAATAGGAGTAGGAATTCCTATGAATGGGAATGGGAATAGGAATAGGAATAGCAATAGGAATAGGAATAGGAATAGGAATAGGAATAGGAATAAGAATACGAATACGAATACGAATACGAATACGAATATGAATAGGAATGGGAATGGGTAGTGGAATGGGAATGGGAATGGGAACGGGAACGGGAACGGGAACGGGAACGGGAACGGGAACGGGAACGGGAATAGGAAAAGGAATAGGAATAGGAATAGGAATAGGAATAGGAATAGGAATAGGAATAGGAATAGGAATAGGAATAGGAATAGGAAAAGGAATAAGAATAAGAATAAGAATAAGAATAAGAATAAGAATAAGAATAAGAATAAGAATAAGAATAAGAATAAGAATAAGAATAAGAATAAGAATAAGAATAAGAATAAGAATAAGAATAAGAATAAGAATAAGAATAAGAATAAGAATAAGAATAAGAATAAGAATAAGAATAAGAATAAGAATAAGAATAAGAATAAGAATAAGAATAAGAATAAGAATAAGAATAAGAATAAGAATAAGAATAAGAATAAGAATTAGAATAAGAATAAGAATAAGAATAAGAATAAGAATAAGAATAAGAATATGAATAAGAATAAGAATAAGAATAAGAATAAGAATAAGAATAAGAATAAGAATAAGAATAAGAATAAGAATAAGAATAAGAATAAGAATAAGAATAAGAATAAGAATAAGAATAAGAATAAGAATAAGAATAAGAATAAGAATAAGAATAAGAATAAGAATAAGAATAAGAATAAGAATAAGAATAAGAATAAGAATAAGAATAAGAATAAGAATAAGAATAAGAATAAGAATAAGAATAAGAATAAGAATAAGAATAAGAATAAGAATAAGAATAAGAATAAGAATAAGAATAAGAATAAGAATAAGAATAAGAATAAGAATAAGAATAAGAATAAGAATAAGAATAAGAATAAGAATAAGAATAAGAATAAGAATAAGAATAAGAATAAGAATAAGAATAAGAATAAGAATAAGAATAAGAATAAGAATAAGAATAAGAATAAGAATAAGAATAAGAATAAGAATAAGAATAAGAATAAGAATAAGAATAAGAATAAGAATAAGAATAAGAATAAGAATAAGAATAAGAATAAGAATAAGAATAAGAATAAGAATAAGAATAAGAATAAGAATAAGAATAAGAATAAGAATAAGAATAAGAATAAGAATAAGAATAAGAATAAGAATAAGAATAAGAATAAGAATAAGAATAAGAATAAGAATAAGAATAAGAATAAGAATAAGAATAAGAATAAGAATAAGAATAAGAATAAGAATAAGAATAAGAATAAGAATAAGAATAAGAATAAGAATAAGAATAAGAATAAGAATAAGAATAAGAATAAGAATAAGAATAAGAATAAGAATAAGAATAAGAATAAGAATAAGAATAAGAATAAGAATAAGAATAAGAATAAGAATAAGAATAAGAATAAGAATAAGAATAAGAATAAGAATAAGAATAAGAATAAGAATAAGAATAAGAATAAGAATAAGAATAAGAATAAGAATAAGAATAATAATAATAATAAGAATAAGAATAAGAATAAGAATAAGAATAAGAATAAGAATAAGAATAAGAATAGGAATAGGAATGGGAATGGGAATAGGAATTGGAAATGGAATAGGAATAGGAATAGGAATAGGAATAGGAATAGGAATAGGAATAGAAGTAGGAATAGGAATAGGAAAAGAAACAAGAATGGGAATACGAATGGGAATGGGAGTGGGAATAGGAATAGGAATAGGAATAGGAATGGAAATGGAAATGGAAATGGAAATGGAAATGGAAATAGAAATGGAAATGGAAATGGGAATGGGAATAGGAATAGGAATAGGAATAGGAATAGGAATAGGAATAGTAAAAGGAATAGGAATAGTAGAAGGAACAGGAATAGGAATAAGAATAATAATAGGAATGGGAATAGGAATCGGAATAAGAGTATGAATTAGAATAGAAATATTTTAGGAAATAGGAAAACGGTTAGGACAACGAGGAAAAGAAATTGTAATAGGAAAGGAATAGAGAAATAAAGAGATCGATAGAAAACAAATGCGAAATTAGAATGAAAATGAGAATTTAGAATTCAAGTGTTTTGGGAATGGCAAGAGTTTTTACCACAAACGATGAAAAGAAAAATTTAAAGTTCAATAAAACAAGCGTCCGATTCGTCTGAAGACTTTAACAAAAATGTTTTATTGAATTGAAATATTCGTTTTAACAAGCTGAGAAGAAATGAGAGATAATAAGAGATTTAAAAATAAACAAGCAAAAAAAATGAGTATATGAGAATTTAAGATAACTTTATAAAATAAGAATTGAAGATAACTTTATAAAAATAAATATTTGTAGCATAATAGCGTGCAAGGGTCATACTTCAAACTACACGTTTTTAGCTTTTATTCACAATGGTTTAATTTTATTTACTGTGCATTTAGATTTAATTCATATATGTATTAGTATCTAAAAAGTGAGTGTGCGAAAAACGTAACTGTCTTGTTTATAAAGTTTTGAAGAGGTCTCAGTGTCAAGAATGTGTGTCAGATTGGGTTATTGAAAACAATTGTTTCAGAAGCACATTAGGCAAATGCTTTCTACTTACTTTCTTCAATTCCCAAAAGGAATTAAGCTTATTAAATTCAAAAACATTTCGCAAAAGCACTTAAAATTTCTCAAAAGTAAAAACTTTCTGTCATTAATATTTTTTATTATAAAGAAAATGGCAATAAAATTCTATAAGGCTGTGTTGAATAAAAAGTTTTGACTTAAAACTCGATGTTTCCTTTTAAATATAGATGCACAGTGTACAATCTAATTGCCTAACTTGAGGACACATAATAAAATTATTTGTTTGTTTGTTTGTTTGTTTAAATAATGATCCCTTGAGATACATGTATTTCTTAGCATACATTAAATATAAAATATTTCTCACTTACAGTTGACAAACAGTTTTTGTTTTGGAAAAAAGGGAGAAAAAAGAAAAATTTAAATATCCTAAAAATTTTTATTCTGATTTGTAAATTTTTCAATTTTTCTTACTTATTTTTAAGGATGCTAGTGAAAAATCCTGTCCTACGACAGGTCCTTTGCACACTTCCTTTTTGGAGCCATTTGCCGAAAGCACTTTTTTCTCATTTTAAATATTGATTTTTTTTCTTCACTTTATTTTTGCCAAATACAAATGTACCACTTTTAATAACATTTTCCGTATTGAAGCAGTATTGAAAAGTTAGTTCAAGTGCAAAAAGTAGAGTCTGTTAACAGTCGTATTCTTGCATACCTTTACAAACTGGCCTTGCAACTATCATATACGTAGCAACTCAGGTGTCGTTTCGCGGCTGATACAATTATATTTTTTGGTACAATCAACTCAAATCGAATCAAAATAATTTCATTAAATTCGTCATAACTGTTTTATAAAAGGATGAAAAAAGAGGAACTTAGATCAATAACGTACTATTGTAAAAACCCAATATTATCACTGTAAGGTCTCAAATATTTTTCCGTGCATGCTTTTAGGCTGAACATTTTTGAGAACTGTATGTCTTGTAAAATTACTTAACTGTAAAAAAATAATTACAGTTTGAGAAATACTGTGTGCGGAGCAGCATTTTTATGTATTAAGATGTGCATACTTTCAGGCTGGATATCTTTGAGAACAGTTTGAGAGATATTGGGCACGGAATAGCGTGCTTGTATTTTATATATTAAGATATTTGAGTTTATTTAAGTTTTTTACATGTAGCTAGGTATGTTTTTTTTTGTAGCCTCGATAGTCTAGTGATAGCAGGCTTGACTGTCGCTCAGGGGCCCCGGGTTCGTATTCTGGTTGGGCCATGGCACTAAAATATAACCTTTATTTCCTTATTTCTAACCGAAGGAACTTTAAAACACATATATTTACGACGAAAAGTTGGTGTTGGTAGTAAAAGTTTGTAACACTTGCTTCAGATTTAATATCACATGTTTTTACAGCTTTTGCCACATTAAGAACATCCTACACTCAAGTTCACTTGGTTACTCCTTTCTTCCATTCTGTGGTATCACAATGGAAAAATAATATGGTCTAAGTGGGCTGTTTTAAAGAACTGTCGCCACCTTAGTCCATACGTATATTTAAGAAAAAATCAGTATACAACATTTGTTTTTTTAGTTTTATTTTTAGCATAGGGAAACATAAATTGTTTAGAGTTTTACTCGATAACATTTATTTCAAAATTCTGTTTTTACGCTCAGATATAAAATTATTTTTTAATTTCATTTTCGTACTCACAGGAGCACATTTATTTGTGAATTTTATTATATATCTCAGAAAAACCAATTATTTTGATGGAAATACTGTTTTTTACATAAGTTGGTATTTCGGCTCAATTTTCTGACATCAAGTTTGAAAAGAAATCAGTTATAATTTCAAGTCAAAAAAGTTTTAAGCCCATTTTATTAAAAATACTTTTTTAATTTGAAATTAAAATAATTTTGAATTATATAAGCGTTATATAAACAAATGAAACTTAATAAAATAAAACTAAAAAACTTTAAAATAGGTGTTATTTCTGAGCAAAAAAATTTAATATTTTTAATAATAGTTTAGCAATAAAACTTTTCACCAAAAAAAAAACTTATACATAAGGTTATTGTGTGAATAAAATAATCAACCTCAAAGTGCGATCTCGTTATTTCTTTGAAAAAAAAAAATAATAAAAAATAATTGTTATATTTTAGGTAAAGAACTCAAACTAGGAAAATAACTGTTATTGGTTGGCGATAAAATGTGGACGATGAAACTACGTGATATTTATCTTAAAACCCAATTACAAATTAAGTTTTTTACTAAATTTTACAAAGTCTTTTTGATTTAAACCACTTATATATTTGTTTATTTAGTAACTCAGGATTCTAATTTGATTTAAAAACTATCAACTACAACAATTATTAACCTATTATTTGTTATAATTACAGGATCAAAGAGTTATACTAGTTTTAAAGACAACAACACTCAACTGTAACAATAATAACAATAACATCACTAACAACCCTAGCAACAACTACAATAATAACATCAATAACAACAATAACCTCAACTACAACAATTAAAGCAATAAGAAATTTTCCCCATGTCTTGGCAATACATATAACTAAAATAAACGATTAACATTTTAGTAGCTTCAATGATCAGTGTTGTTATTGATTTTGTTGTTTTCCTGAAAGTTTTGTATTATTGCTTATTTTGTTGTTGTTGTTTTTGTTATTCTCGCATTGCTAAAGCACCAAAGCTCATAACTTCAAAATTTAATTACGTTGAATGTTAAGAGGTAAATTTCAAAATAATTATAATTTATTTATTCTCAAGATGTGATTATATACTGAATATAAATAAGATTGCTTAGCACTCAGACAAGGGTTATTGTTATCAAAGATTTTATTCATTGCATAGAGATTAGCTTTAAGGCAGGCTTTCATATAGAGAAGCAATATCATGTAATTAATGAAGTTAGTGGATAGTTTGTTAATATTTGCACAGGTTGTGAAACCCAATTAAGTCCCTTTTTTGTTTTAAATTAAACACTTGCTTTATCGTTTTCTTATTAAAAAACTATTTTTTGACTTAAAAAAAACATAATCAACTTTCCTAAAAACCAAAAAATATTTAAAATCTATAAAAGTACTTTGACTAAAATCGCATTTATAGAATGGAGCACTGCATAATTCACAACAGGCACGTAGTTAGGATATTCAGTGAAGAGTGTTTTCAGAGGCATCCGTAGGATTTGTTCTCTGGGGGAGGGCAAAGGCATAAAGACGTGTAGAATGCACATAAAGAAAATGTAGCCTATATAATTCTATTTTCTGAGATTTTTGGTACTAATTTTGTTATCATGATACACCGGTTGTCACACGCTTGTACAAATAAGACAATTATATATGTTTCAAAGAGGGGTAAAAATATTTCTCGTTACCCGAAAAAAAATATGCCCGCACCATTTTCAAATTTATTTTTTTTTTCATGTAAAGCATAGTAAAGCATACTCTGTTCAGTTTCATGTGAAATTCCACTCAAATCTCCATACAAAAAGTGATAGCTGCGAACCAAGCGTGGAAAATTTCACAACATGTTCGTCAGAGCAGTACTCTGTTCTGCTGCGTGAAATTATCGCAACATGTTGCTGAGCCACATTTTTTCACGACAATTAAATTGTACTGCCTATTTATTTTGAAGTGAAAAGAGAGAGATCATATGAAATATCCCAACTTATTCTCGGAGTCTCTCTGAGAAACGTTACCATAAGAATTCCTCGTAACAAACTTTAAGTCTGAAATTTCACGCAACAAATAAATAGATGTTGCCAGCGAAATTTCACGCAAACGAACAAAGTACTAGGCTTAATTTCAAAAAAATTTTTCCCAACAAATATTCTTAGTAATTTAGTAAATTAAATAATGTGCTGTCTCGTTTAGCCTTATATAAAATCGCATTAACTACTATGTAGCCCAAAGTTTTCCTCATTTCAAATAAGAGTACAAAAATATCATAATATTTCTTTTTTAAAAATGAATAAAAACAGCAAGATTTTCAGACCATTTTTTACAGTTTTGGAGGCCTATAACTCATCAAGCAATTGCGAGCGGCCTGAAGTTTGTCAGATTTGGATTAAGGAGGTAAAAATCTATGTAATCCACAAAAATTAACAATAAGAGTTGTCGCTATTCTTTAAATGTTCCCCGCATGGACATCAACTGACTTATTTCTTTTTCAACATGCATCAGTTCTAGCAGCATGCAAGTTACTGAAATCGAAATTGAAAACATACCTATTCAAAACGTATGAATAAACATATAAAGAGGTACACGTATAGATGGGTTTTGGGCTCCATTCATTTTCTAAACATATTCCAGAACCTCCCTGCTTGATTCTAAATCCTGAACGTGACGCGAAAAAATACAGAAAATTCTCAAAATGGGTGGACGCCTGTTAAAAAATGTGAATTTGAAGGAGTATAAATTAATGTTTAAAATCGAATTTCCTTTTTAAATTTTAGTCATAAAAAACTTTTGTCCATAAGATATGTTAATGTAAAAGCTTTTTCTTAACAAGAACTTGCCATAAAATTTTTTTTAAATTAGTGCTTTCTAAAAATTAGCCTACTCTATTCAGAATTTCCTCATTTTTTTCGCTTTTGAATTCGAAGCTTTGCCCTTGCCTAGATCGCTGTAATTTTCGCAAATTTAAATGCTGCAGGATTGTTAGCAATTTTATTAAGCTTACAAAAAATTAAAAAATTATCCAAATTGAATTGAACAGAAAACCATTTTTTTTAAGCCAACTTTTGAGAAAACATTTAGTTTTTTAAATTTATTTTACTGTGTTTTTTTCTTGTGTTTAATTACTTTAAAACATAAATTTTCTTACCGTTCAAGTTCATATGCGAAATTGTCTAAAATGCCTGTTACCATCTGTTGCTCCGAAGAATGATCTTCGACTAATAGGGATATCATTCCTTATCATTCCTTAATTTCTCGTTCAAATAATTTCGTAATTTCTTCCATTTTGTTCGTATCATTTACTAACGGCTTCTTACTATATAGTATTAGTTAAGTTTAAAAAAATTTACAACCGAAATCTTTCAGCCTGGCTTGTTGAACAATACCGAATATAAGGAAATGTATGATTGCAAGGTGGTCGTAGTCTACTGAAAGAGTTTGTGGCCCGTAAGCTAAAAAATCGTGGTTAAAAGTGCAGCTCAGATAGAATGTTTTGTTTTTCGTTATAAGTTAATGCAACAAATGTATTCGCAAAATAAAAATTTGTTTTTTACGAATACGAATAAAATATTTGTAATATGTACCAAACTACGCCCAATATACGAATCTTATTCGTGACTGAAAACTACGAATAATATTCATAAAATGGATGCAGTTTTCAGAAATATTTACTCACAAAATTTTTTGAGTGTAAGAATACGTATTGAAAAGTTCCTGTGAAACAAGGGTAAATGAAATGGTATCGTAACTTATTACTGCGACGGGTGGTACATACTATTAAAAAATGCATGGTTTGGCTCAGCTTTATTTATAAATATACCTTAATATTAACATATATGTATAATGAAAATATCGTCATATAAAATCAAAAAAACAGTAAGTTACAATAAACTCAAAGTCGACTTTTTTATTGATTATTGATGCACTTTATCAAAAGACTTTTTCCTGCTAAATTTTACACTCCTACAACTAAAAATGACCTTTTTATTAAAAAAGAACTAAAATCCCTAAGTTTGAGCGCAACATAAAATTACAATTACAATTTAGATAGTTTTTTGATTCTCCCGTAAAATTTTTTAATTGTAGCTTACGGCTTTTTGATTTAAAATTAAGATGTTTAAAAAATTGTCACTGTCTAGGGGTGGTGGGGAAAGCACTCCCTGCACCCCCTGTGGAGTTGTTCAAAATTATATAATAAAAAAGTTGCCATTGAGTTCCAAGGAAATGATTAAAATCATTCAATCAATTTTTGATTTAATGACTTCAAGTTTTGAAATAAGCTATCATTTTGAAGTCATGACTTTTTAATCAACTGGAAACATTTTGTGTTGAAATTTTGATTCATTCACAATGATTGAAGTTGTTCTTGGATTTCTTGGAGTCATTCATTGACTGCATTCAATTGTGAAGTCAATTAAACCATTAGAAGTCAGTTGAAATCATGTTTTCAATAACTTAAATTGTGAAATAGCTTCAAGTCAATTAAAGTCTTTTGATTGCAATCCCAAAACTTTGGAGTCATTTTTTATACAAAATAAGCTTTTGCTTAAGGGAGACATATATTAGAAGATTTTTTAAAAAATTTTTATTATAATACACGGTTAGAAATCTTGGAATAAATTTTAATACAAGCAAGGTATTACAAAGATTTTTAATTCAAAAAGTTTTAAATTTAATACTCCTCCATTAACTACAACATTTTTTAATATAAATTTTTTTACATTTTAATACAGTTCAAATATTTTATACCATGTAACTAATTGGATACTATTGTGATATTATATATAATTTTTAAGATATGCTGTATTATATTTCAATATAATTTTGTATTTAATGTTAATACATTTAAAATATTACAACGATATTTTATACCCTTTGAAATCGGTTTGATACTATTTTTACTATTATACCTAATTTGTAATACAAAATTAGTATTTAAAATAAATACAAACTGAGCATTAAATTTTAATACTTTTTTTTGTTAAAACTGAATTTTTAATCATATACAGGGTTGCCAATATTCGAAGCGCCCATTTTATTTTTAAATAAATCAAAGAAACCACAATGTTTTGTCTGTTCGTTATGAATATCATTTAATTGGGTTCAAGTAGATTTGCTTACATTATTTCTTGAATATTATATCTCGTAAATGGTCTCCATTGGCCTCTACGACATATTGTGCCCGTTTTGCAGCATTTTCCATGGTTTTCTTCAACATTTCGATGGGAATGGCGGTTATTTCTTGACGGATGTTGGTTTTCAGCTCTTCTAGGGTCTTTGGCTTGTTGACGTAAACCTTTGATTTCAAATAACCCCACAAAAAGAAGTCTGGAGGCGTTAAATCTGGTGATCTTAGCGGCCAATCGAAATCACCATTTTTTGATATCAAACGGCCAGGGAACAATTGCTTCAAAAAATCGATTGTAGTGCGGCTTGTGTGTTTTGGCGCGCCGTCTTGTTGAAACCAGTAGTGCCTGATATGCTTTTGACGAACGATTGGCATGAAAAAATTGTTTATCATATCGCGATAACGCTCCTGATTGACAGTAACTCTGTGGCCATTATCATCTTCGAAAAAGAACGGCCCAATGAGCATTTTAGCACAAACGCCGCACCAAACAGTGACTTTTGCATCGTGAAGAGGTACCTCTTGAATCTCTTGTGGATTTTCAGTGGCATAAATACGGCAATTTTGTTTGTTTACCGTTCCGTTCAACTGAAAATGAGCTTCATCGCTCATGATAATTTTATGCCAAAATTGCTCGTCTTCTTCAGCCATTTCGATGACTCTTTGGGCCCATTCCAATCGACGTGGCTTATCGGTAGGCAACAATTTGTTTACCAATTGAATTTTGTACGGAAACAAATTTAAATCAACACGTAAAATGCGTTGTAAAGTGGATCGGGGTATGCCGAGCTGCTGAGAACGGCGATTTTGGGATGTTGTTGGTGACTGCTCAATACTGGCTCGTACGGCTGCAATATTCGCATCCGATCGCCTTGGTCGCTTTTTATTTGGCCTCTTTGGGTTACCAAGAGTATTACCAGTTGTAAATCTTTCATACAAACGATAAATTGTTTTCTTGGAAGGCGCACTTTTCACTTTATTTATTTTTTTGAAAGCACGTTGAGTTTTCACTATTGACTTGTTTTGTTGAATGTAAATTTCAACAATTTTAGAGCGTTCGCGTGGCGTGTACTGTTCCATTGTAAACATTTGCTTGGAATGACGCTTCAAACGCGGTATGTCATTAGTCGATTTGGCATCACTGCGGAAAGTTACAGTGTTGCCAGATGGGCGCTTCGAATATTGGCAACCCTGTATGTGTGTTTTGTCATACATGTAAGCCCAAAAGTATTAAAAATTATTCCAAGATTTCTAACCGTGTACAAAAAATTTCATTTGCATGTTAATTTGACGTCAGTTTAAGTAAAAAAAATAGTTTTTTTTAAAAAAAAAATATGCTTTTTATACATAAAGATGGCGCTGAATGAAGTTGGTGTGCTCCAGATCGTCTGAAAATAAAAAAATGCATTCGAAAAAAACTCTTGCATGCACATCTTACATCTTTTACCAAATTATAATAGAAATATGGAAAATTAAGAAAATTATTAAGCGTTAAAAAATTGCAAAATTTTTGACTATATTGATTCGTGCAAAAATTAGACAAATTTTCCAAAGATGCTTATTTCGGAAAGAGATGTGTAGATTTACAATGCAAACAGATTTTTAAAAACAATTTAAATCGGTCGATTAGTTTTAAAACGATTTTTAAGTTAAAACTTTACATTCTGGTTAGTTAAAGCTACTCTGGCGCACCGGGTTTTAAGCTGTTGAGCTGTAGAATCTGTACTTTAAACGGAACTGATTTAAATTTTTTTTACATATATTTATTTGAATAGTTGTACGACAATAATCAATTCAAAAGATATTTAATTTTCAAAAAATTGTTTACCGTTTAGCTTGATTAAGGGAGGTCTTAATCAAGCTAAATTAGGCCTTTTATGTAACGGTAGAACCAAGATTTTTGTTTTTGCGGGAACACTAAGCCGCAGAAAAAGCTGATACGATTAGAGGAAAAGCAGTTAGGAATTTAAAATTTGTTTACTAAAACGATAATAAAGTCTGATCCGACTTCAATTTTTTAGTCAAATCAAAAATACAAAATTACACCGCGTTACAAAAATGGGCTTTTGTTCTGTCCTATAAACCAAATATACCTTTTTGGAAAGGGGGAAAAAAATAAAAATACGCGTGTATCGTCGTTTTTTATGTATTGGATTTCATTCAATCATAGCTCCAGGAATTTGATGAAACTTTATTTCATAAAGTATAATGATACGCTGGTTCCAAAATTGGTGTAGGTTTTTTTGTACCGGTTTCGGTTTGTTAATTTATTGATTTTATTAATTAATTAATTAATTAATTTAGCTATTGTTATGTTTTGTCTTGTTTTTTATACCGGCTACGGCTTATATTTTTTCATGAAAACTTTTCACAATAATAAAAATTCAAAATATGATTACGGCCCGTTATCAACTAAATTATGTGGGAAAAGCGGAACGTTTGAAATCATCTTTTTCTGCGAAAATATTTTTGTAATTGGCAGCTCGTTTGTTACCCAGAAACTGCTCAATGTTTCCTAGTATCCTGGTATCCTGCTGAACGTTTCTGTGGACTACACCTAAAATCATACACAGGAATGTAAAGCAATTAAGTTATTAAATGACTACATAAAATTTTCTTTAAGTCATTTCTTTTTTCAAACCGACGCCAATTTTGTAACCAGTGTACTTTTAGAAATAAAGTTTCATCAAAATTTCAACAACTCCTTGTATTTCTTCCAACAAATATATGGAGGAATCCGACGATACACGTTTATTTTTATTTTTCCCCCTTTCTGAAAAGATATATTTCGTTCAGGAAATGTTTGGGGGTGAAAAATAATAGGACTCGGTCATACATATGACCTCTCGAGAGGGCCACTCCGAGTGAGCTATGCACTATTTTGCGACATTTTCCTTAATTTTTAATGATTTTGTAGGGGGGCTTCCATAGCGGTTTCAGATAGGGGGTAGTGTGTTAAAAATAAATTGTAGTTGGTCATACATTTGACCCACCCAGGGGTCAGTCACCCCGGGAAAGTTTCAGCGATTTAAAAAAAAAATCATTTTTAATGGAGGGACGCAGAAGGGTGGCAGATAGGGGGGGGGAGTTAGTATGTTCGAAGGAAATGTTTAAGGTAAAAAATAATAGTTCCCGGTCATACATTTGACCCCTTAAGGAGGCCACTGCGTGTGAGCTATAAACTATTTTTCGAAATTTTCCTGAATTTTTAAGGTCTTTTTAAAGGTAGATTCCATAGGGGTGTCAGGTAGGGGGTCTATGTGTTAAAAAATATTTTGCAATAAAAATAACTTGGAGTTAGTCATACATTTGACCCATCTAGGGGCAACCCCGAAACAGTTACAGCGATTTTTCAAAAAAGTGAATTTTGTATGGGGGGACTCAGAAGGGTGACAGATGGGGGGTTGGTATTTTCGAAGGAAATGTTGGGGGTAAAAAATAGGAGCCTGGTCATAGGTTTGACCCTTCTTGGGGTCACTTCGGGGGAGGTGTTAAACATTTTTGAAAAATTTTTGCGTTATTTACCCAACCCATCCGATCTGGACTAAATTTTTGGCTTAATCATTTCTTGAGTAACCCAACAAAATTGGCCCTGATCGTAGCTATCAATATCGCAAAAACACGCACTTTAACCAGGTCAATGGATACATCACAATACATCAGAGACCAAGGAACAGTCCAAGATGGGTCTGTTAACAAGGTAATAGCGACAGTTTTTTAAGATGTATGCAGAGTCATTAACATTTATTAGTATGAAAAGGGAAAAACAATCACCGGCGAATATTATTAACAGTAATAATATTTGCCTTTGCTGCTGCTTAAACTTATGCTTTTAAAAACCAAACAGTCGCAGTCAAAGCAAAAGCTAAAAAAAAAATCTGATAGACTGCGAAGCACTTCAGAAGTCGACAGCTTCGGCAAGTTTTGTTTTGATTGACTATCTCATCTTTTGCAAGTCGAAGTTGCACAGTCAACAGTTGTTGAACAAACTGTTTTGATTTTATGTTTTGTGCTGATATTTTCTAACTTTTGTTTTATCACTTTCGTGCCTTAGCACACTAGGATAGACCATAAAAAAGACTTCTTTGTGAATTTACTAACAATATTGCTGATTTTGAATCTGATGTAAGAATTTCAAAACTTTGTTTTGACATAAATGTAGACTCTAAAAATATGTTCTTGTGTGAAAAGTGTCAAAAAACTTTTTGAAATTCTTACATCAGATTCTGCCAGCACATACATAGTATAAACAAAAAAAAAAGGCCCTTATTATGAGCTGCGTTCGATCTTCGACTGTAGTCGAATGGCCTGATCGAACGAATTTGCATTTGATATTATAACGTGCTTTCTACAAAGAGTAGCGCTATTGTGAATTTCGCTCATTTTGTTTCTTAACGGTAGTATATTTCTATCAGGTGATTGTTGTTTTATTTCAACTAAATACGATTGGTTTGAAAGTTGATTGCAAAAAATAAGACGAAAAAGTTATAACTATGACGAAAATAATTTCCATAAGATTCGACGCTTCGTCAGAAGAGGATGAAAGCTTGACGGAACTGTCTAGAAGTAGAAAAGGGTTGAGCAACGCTTTCTTTAGCTTATCTTAATCCACTTTGCTGTTCTAACTAGTGGTCCTAAGCAATTTAATTCCAGCGTGAGTTCTTCCCATGCCTTTGTCGCCTGAACTTTGGAACAAATATCCTTTGCAGTCAAAGTTTGCCTCCATCAATAAGACCAGTTTTCCTAACTGTGATTTGTTGCTCACCACCTTAGACCTGCATACAAATTACAAAAACAGCTCAATATTAGTTTTTAGTCTTTAAAAAGTTTAGTCTTTAAAAGATTGTGGAAAACACAACCACAAAATACTTAAATTTTCAACAATTATTGCAAAGCACGCATCGCATCGAAAGCAAAATCCTATTCGACTGAAATTTCGATGAGCAACGAACATTTCGATAGTGTTGCACTGCTCATAATAAGAATTTAACTTTCGATACTCGTTGTTCGATAACCAGCGAAGATCGAACGTCGAAAGCAACTCATAATAAGGGCCAAAAACACATTTTTAGGGTTCACCCTAGTATCCCAAAAAATTGGCGCGAAAGTGATCAAACAAAGCATAAAAGCAAAACAGTTTGCGCAACGACTGTTGAGAAACTGATGCTGCTTCGACTTTCGATTTTTGCAGTCTGCTGAAACTGCTGAAACTGTCGACTGCTAAAATGTTTCGCAGTCTATCAGATATTTTGTTTTTTGCTTTTGCTTTGACTGCGACTGTTTGATTTTTCTCAAGCACAAGCTTAAGCAGTAGTAAGTTTTGAAATTATGGAAACAGTGAGTACTTTAAAAATCAATAAGTTTATGACTTTTGCTACTTTGACTGCCGCAACTTAATCACTGATTATGCACAGCTGTTAGACAGAAAATCCATGGGCAACAAACTGCTACCTCATCCACCATATTCTCCACATATAGCCTAGATAGATTTTAAAATTCACTGACTTGTCAAATTTGCTTCTTTCCAGAAGGTGGGTGAAAATTAACTCCTACGATTTATTTCTTATCTCGCCTCAAAGATTATCCAGTTTTTGAATTAACCTCTCCATCGAACTCGTTCCGTGTAAACAAAATATTAAAATTAATTGGTTACTTAAAAAGATTCATTACACTATTATCTTATATCCCTACGCATGCTGCGTAAGGGAAATATTTACTTTGTCACTCCGTTTGTAAAGATAAGGAGGTTTGACAAGTAAAGGAAAGTATGTACTTATTACTTTCATAAGTTCTAGTGCACGTTTGTTTTTTTCTTTTTTGTTGTAAAACGAAAACGCTTATAGATTTAGTAATTATCAATCTTATTATTGAACCCGCGCTCGCTCTCAAAACGACGTGGAGACAATCTTAATATATAGTAGACAAACACGCTACTCCGTGTCCAATATCTCTCAAACTGTTCAGCCTGAAAGTAAACACATATTAATACATAAATGGCAAGCATGCTGCTTCGCACACAGTATTTCTCAAATTGTAATTATTTTTTGACAGTTAAGTAATTTTACAAGACACACTGTTCTCAAAAATGTTCAGCCTGAAAATATGCACAGAAAATATATTTTATACATATCAGTGACAATATTGATTTTTTACAATAAACGTTTTTGATCTAACTACCTTTTTTTTTGAACTAATGTAGTGTTGAAAAAACACTGCTTCAATACGTATAGTGTTATTTAAAGTGGTACATTTGTATTTTTCAATAATCAAGTGTTTAAAAAATCAAGCTTTAAAAAGAGAAAAAAGTGCTTTCGGCAAAAGGCTCCAAAAAGGAAGTGTGCGGAAAACCTTTCGTAGAACAGGCTTTTAAACTAGTACACTTCTATTCTTAAAAGTTTTGTTTTAAACGTCGAGCGAACTGTTTTAGCAGCAGTGATTGTTCACTCAATTCCTGAGCAAACGACGTTGAACTAATATTTCAATTTTTGATCGTCAAAAATTGTGTAGCGGATTTTAATCAATGCAAAAGTAGTAATAATAATATGTATGTACAACATTACAAATAATTTTACATTTAAACATAAATAAATAACCAAAGGTTGCTTCAACAAGCAGACAACAAGAATGCAGTTCAAACTGCTGGTCGACGGGATGATGACCACAAAAGATATCGCTCTAGGTTCAACAAAAAGACCGATCGATGAACAAAATGCCTTTTGGAAGGACGTCGTCGATAAACTAAACGCATGTGGATCACTTACAAGAGACATGGCAGGATGGAAGAAGGTAAGAATTTAGTTTTCATAGTATCTTTCAACCCTTGAGAGTTGGAAGGTATAGCGTCAACCCGGCAAACTTGCCATTGAGTATGGTTCGGTGAAACGTTTAAGTCCGCACTCATACCAGAAAACAAGTTTCGATATCGACTCTTTGCTACATCATCTGTGAACGCTCAGTTTTTTCCTGACTTTGTGGATTGTGGATTCTGCTGCATGGATATACTCATATACTTTGAGATGTTGATTTCATCTATGCGTGAACTGTGATCAAACTTCAGCGCCTGTGAACTCACTAGGGTCTTGGTCTATCCCCCCCCGAGTAGCTATTTATTTAGATTTGATGGCCGAAACATTTGTTCTTCAAAGCAGTGCACAGTGCTGCGTCCAACAAGCTAGCTGGACAGAATTTAACCTCTCGTTTGATGCAAATAACAAAATATTTTTACAACAAATATTCTCAAAGTCGGAAGATCAACGATTAATTTTTTATATCAGCAAATTGATAGTTTAAGGCAGTAGAAGTAAAAAAAGTAAAAAAAATTACAGCTCAGTTGAAATTGACTGCTAATGAAAATAAGTGAATTTTTGTTTGTGCATAATTTAAAGAAATTTTTTTAAATGGAAGTTATGGTAAAGTCCTAATAAAATTTACATAAAAATTGATAAAAAATTTTAAACTTTTTCATAACAGGTCTTCAAACTTGAGTCTAAAAAAAGATCAATATTTTATTTATATTTCTAACTTTTGAAGAGTAGAATTTACTGTTACTCACATTTTATCACCATTTTTTTCCCTCTTTTATGAAAGCTACATTTTTACTCTTCCTTTGAATACAATTATCTTTTTGCACACTTTGGCACTTACATTTTTTTTTAATTTTTTTTTTGCTTGTTTTAGAATACACCTTTTCAATAAATAGTTTTCAATTGGAAGTTTATAATATAATTTAAATTTTTAATAAGAAGTTTTTAACCATTTAAAATTGCTTTTTGTTCTCTTATGATAGACACCAACCTTATCACTTGCGTTTGGTGAAGATATAGACATTTTGTAGCTTCGAATATTTACGGGAGAAATATGAACACTTTATTTAGATGTTGTGTAATTTTTTACTTTTCTTAAATTGTGGTAAAAATGGGTGTGCCAACAAATTTTTCTAAACAATCTCGTACTCGAAAAAATCTGCAATCAATAGTCAATTTTAATTATTTCTGAAAAATAGGGCGTATAGACAGCTCGACGACGCACACTTTTGGTGCAGTACCACATCCATTGAAAAATTTCCCATTGTTTGGACAAGTGTACGCTTCTCTAAAACTGACCATAACTTTTTGTCCAATTTATTCTGGATGGTGGAGCGCGCTACCTCCCATACCAACTGACTCTACCTAAACGGTAAAATCCCGTAAAATTCCACAAAAATTAATCCAATGACTTTAACTTAAATAAGTTAATAAGTTAATAAGTTAAAAAAATTACAACTAGCTATGGCTGTCTCTTATAAAAGTGACGTCATCATAATAGTAAAACCTCCATAAATTAAAAAAAAAATAATGCAACAACATGATATTTTACACATAAGCTCTGATAATAACAATATACTCTTAGCTTTTTATTTAAAATATTTTGAAAAAAACCACGAACTATGAAACTGACGACATCAAAATATGATAACATTGAAAACCTCGAGTATACTAAAATACCATTATCGGACATAGACATTATCGCAAATAGTCCCTTATTAGCTATAGATGAAATCTATTTTCTCAATTTTTGCACAAAATCTTAAAGGTATTTAGGCCAGGTCTATAATCTCTTGATGACTGTATCCCGGCACATAAGAATATACAGAACTCGTTATAGTTCAATAAGGACTACAATAGTTCAATGATTTAACTGTGTGTTTAATATTCAAAATGAGATTTCAAAGCAAAGAAAATTTGCATATCAACGCACACTAATATTCATAAATTTCTATGAGCAAACGAAGAAAAAAAGTATTTAAAGTACTCGCATCAAATATAAATTTGTTGATATCCAATATTTTTGAACTTAGTTAAAAACGAAAAATAAATAACATTAAAAACATAAAAAATAGACACATTTTTTTAACTAAAGAGGTTTAATTTATAGTTAATTTTTTCTTATATTAAAATACACAAACGTAGAAACCTAAACACATTTAAATTAAAAAAAGAGTAAAATTTTTGATAAAAATTAAATCATTTTTAGAATGGCACAATTTTAAAATCTTTAGTTTTTTGCGATCTCTAAAGTAATTTTGAAAGAACTCAAGGATCTTCAAGTTTTAAAATAAAAATTGAAAAAAACTATCCAACCGAAAAAATTAGCAAAACTTTGTGGTTCATTGGGTTGTGAAGTAAAGATTACTTATAGTTAAATCTTATGCGAAAAGTTTTTTAGAAACAATGCTTACACTTTATTTTTTTGTTCATTTTTTCGAGTTTTTTTTTTTTTTTTTTTGAGAAATTAAAAACCCTTTAAAGAAGTTTTAAATATATTCTAAAAGATTTTGCGTATACAATTTTACTGAAAAGTCACTTTGGACAAGATTTGTCTACAGCATACAGCTATGAAGTACATGTGCAAGAACACATGTAATTATTTATTTTTTGTCTCCTCTGCTTAAAGCCACTGCTCGAAATCTGTTATTCATTTGGAAAGTAATACTGTGTTCAGTAACAAAACAAATTAAACCGCAACAACATGCTTTGTTGCTTGCTGAAAAAATTTCCAATGAAAGGATTCAGGCTAAACAATCAAATTATTTAAAAAGAGATTTATTTATTTTTATAGAATTTAAAATTATTATCGGAATTTACCAATCAATTGTTGAAAAATGTTTTTTAAATTATCATTTTTACAGTAGGCAACCATTAAAACTGTGCTGCCTTGGGCTTGATCTTGGAACTTGCACTGCCACCGGGCACAAATCATAAATTATGATTATTGCCTACAAAATAAAACAACAGTTTTTAGCGTTGTTTTTATATTAAAAGAGAACAAAATAAAAGAAAAAAAAAGTAAACTTCATAATAAACCTGCAAATAAGGCGGTGCAAGAAAATAACACAGAAAGAAATCACATAAAATAAATGAATATATTTGCAGTGAATTCAAAATTTGAATTTTAGTTTACATAAATTTCGAGCAACAGCAGCTGTCGTCGACAACGTCAGCCGAGCAGGTAATAAAATCTGGTCAAAATGAAAGCAACGCAATAGGTATATGAAAAAATATAAAAGAAAAAAAAAACACTAAAAAAATTATCATAAAGCCGCTGAAAAT
Organism: Dichetophora obliterata; assembly: GCA_963920525.1. NCBI lineage: Eukaryota > Metazoa > Arthropoda > Insecta > Diptera > Sciomyzidae > Dichetophora > Dichetophora obliterata. Next base: position 40,834,361 of record OY986436.1, read on the forward strand.
TATTTGCATTTGGTAGTAGTAGAAAAAATTTAAATAAATTTCAGAGCAATGGTAATACCGAGCGACAAAAAGAATGTAGCTGGTAGCAAGAAAGCAAAGCATTTGCCTTCGCTCGGGTGAGGCAAAATTTTGCTGAAGTTTTTATAATTTTTGGCCTTACAAAACATTTGCAATGCAAGAAAAGAGCACAAAAAATGCAAAGAAGAAAAAAATGTTTGCTCGCAGCAAGAAAGCTGTGTTGAAAGCACAAAACGCAAAATGATTTTAATGATTATGTTTATTATAATCATTACATACTTTTGGTCATGCCAAGCAAGAACAACTTATTTTTACACTTACACACATACTTCTCATATCCCAGTGGGCAATTCAGTCAGGCCTCTTGAAAAAAAGGCATGTATTAATTGCTTATTTTGGCGGAAACGCACCTCACAACATCACTGCATAAATATGAGCTTCTAAAGGGTGTTTTTTATAGAGTAATAAAAGTTTAAATCATAATAAAACATTGTAATATATTTTTAATATCAATGAAACGGGCTTTACTGAATAGAAAATTTTATGACATTAATGTTTAAATATGATTTCGACCATGGGGTCGCCACGGCTGGCGCGTACAAGGCGCAATCTGGAAAACCAATTTTCACAAACTTTTCGCAGCATTTGCGGCCGTATCTCGCCGATAACTCTTCGAATATTGATTTCCAGGTGTTCAATTGTTTGTGGTTTATCGACGTAGCCAAGTGACTTTACATAACCCCAAAGAAAATAATCCAATAGGGTTAAATCACACGATCTTGGGGGCCAATTAATTGGGCCATTTCGTGAAATTATTTTTTCGTCAAAAGTTTCCTTGAGTAAATCAATTGTAGCGCCCGCTGCGTGGCATGTGGCTCCGTCCTGTTGGAACCACGTATCTGCAAGATTAATGCCAGCTAATTGAGGTACGAAAAAAATTCGAATCATGTTCCAATACCGTTCATCATTGACAGTAACATTCTGACCATCATCGTTTTTGAAGACATATGGGCCAATGACTCCGCCAGCCCATAAAGCACACCAAAGAGTAATTTTCTGTGGATGTAATGGTGTTTCGACAAAAGCTTGTGGATTTTCCTCACTCCAAATTCGACAATTCTGTTTATTTACGTACCCATTCAACCAAAAATGGGCTTCATCGGAAAATAAAATTTTCCATGGAAATTCAAAATCAATACCGATTTGTGCTTCAGCCCATTCGCTGAATTGGCGGCGCATACGATGGTCGTTTGGCTTTAATTCCTGCACAAGCTGAATCTTGAAAGGTTTTCAGCCAAGATCTTTTCGCAAAATCTTCCATAAAGTGGAAGACACAACCCCAGTTGCTGAGAACGGTGACGAATTGATTGATTAGGATCATCTTCAATGCTTTCCTGTACAGCGGCTACAGATTCTTCAGTGCGCACTGTTCGGCGTCTCACGGGATGCACATTATCAGTAACAGTAAATGTGTTCCGAAACCGATCTATTGTTCTTCGAATTAGCAGCTCTGAAGGATGATTATGTACGCCATAAAATGGACGAAGTGCACGATAAGTTTGACGAACAGAACCATTATTTTGATTAAAAATTACCACAATTTGCACGCGTTGCTCTAGTGTAAATCGATCCTTAATAAAATGTCAAATGCAAACTAAACAAAAAACATTTATCAACTGTTAAATGAATGGTCAAATAAAGCAGTGATGATAACTTAAAGTTGTATCTCTCTATAAAAAACACTTTTAAAAAATGTTATTAAAGAACAATCGAACTAAAATCTATACTAAAATCTACGAAGGTTTTTGATTTCCAATATGTTTAAAGGGTTTATTGACCACTTGCATACTGAAAAATTTAAAAAAATGTCAATGCTTAAAAGGAAATCAGCTTTTATTAAATAATGGAGTTGAACTAGCTATTTTAGAAATATTTACACCTAGATTTATACATATTCGGTTTTGTGTTTATATATTTACCCCTATACAATTTTCTCTTAATGAAACTCCTCAGAGTATTCCCCTATAAGTTAATAGCCACTAATTATTGGATCCTAGAAATTGTCTTTAAGGAATTTATATTTAGATTTAATATTTTACATGAATAATTTATTTAAAAAAAAAATATTGAAAACAAGCCCCTCAAACATGTAATGAATGTATTATCCCATGTAAATGTATTATCTCATTTTTATAATTTCCGAAATATTACTTCTATATTATCCAAAGAGGAAAGTTTTAAGAAGTTGAATTTAATATATTATTTTTTAAATTATAATATTAAAATATTTTTAAGATATTAAATTAATAAATGTTTTTTACATAAATAAGTATTAATAATACCTTTTTAAGCGCTTTCATATATTACTGGCATGTCTGCTCTTAACGGCTACGTTCTGTGGATAGACACAAAACCAAATTGAAATACCTTAAAGACATTTAAACGCAGATTATATCTTAATAAACTTGGATATGATCTTATTCAGGAATTAATTCTACGTAGAGAAAAAATTGACAAGAACTCAATCATCTGTAGATGTTGTCCGATAAACAAGAAGTCTAGCAACCTTCTACTTCTGCAAATCCTGCAAAAAAAAAACAAAAAAGGCAGCCAACGAGCTTTATGTAACGTCTGTCCATCATCGATTTGTCACAAAACATACGTTTTACGAGATCCAGTAAGTCCACAACATCGTACGACGAGCAAAATGTCGAAAACTTATTATCATAAGCACTAGAGATGAGCGATCCGATGATTTTTCGGGAATGGCGTTCTTGGTGAACGCTATTTTGAAATCGCCTTTATTTTTTAACCAATAAATAATTTAATCCAATATATTAAATATCCGAGTATGTAGTTATTAGAGATGACCGAAACAACATTAAAACTCATAGCAAACTGCTCCTTGTATGCTTTTTTTAGAGACAGAGACAAAAAATTCTCGCGCAAACAAAAAATCACTGGTTATACCACGAATCGCTGCAAACGACATAAGAAAAAAATTAAACAAAGCTTAATCACAGATCACTGTTTTTGATATTTTATCACCGCAGTTACCAGTTATTTTTAAATCACGGTGACTAAATCATCGGTATCAAAAAATCACTCATCTCTAATGAGCACACAGAATTATTCTTAAGTATAACTAAATTATCTTAAAAAATTATGTAAGTGGTGAATTTGCATTAAAATATATATCAGGTCCTTTCGTGAATTTGGCATCGCAAAGGGCTTATGTTAATAATATATTAAGAAATGAGAATATAATAAAGAATTTATTGTAGCTACTATGGAAGTGCACAAGTCTTAAAATTGTTGTAATTTTTTTTTAGGAATAAATATTATTTAATGACTAATAATTTTTTATTAAATGATGTTAAAGTGCATTAGAAAACATAAGTAAAAAAGTAGTATTATCAAGGCTTATGAGAAAGTACTATAAGAATGCATTTTTAAAAAAAAGCGCTTTTAGCAAGGCTTTTTAGCAAAGTGAGTGTGGAAGTACTGACAAATTTTCTCATTCCATACATACAATAAAACGGTGTTTGCAAAGAGTGTGAAAAGTTTATTAAATTCTAACAAAGGCCTGCGGGGACACCCCCCTTTTTTAGGAATAGTAAACTAAGTGTAATAATCGGCGCTTATAGAGAAAGTACTTTAAGAATGCATTTTCAAAAAAGCGCTTTTAGAAGGGCTTTTTAGCAAAGCGAGTGTGGAATTACTGACAAATTTTCCTATTTCATACAAGCAATAAAATGGTAAGGAGTGTGGAAGGCCTTTTATAAAAATAAAAACCTATTGCAGGCCTGCTAGAAGGCCTTCGGACTCCTACAATAGCCTACTGGGATTGCCACTCATTGCAGAAACAAAGCGTTGAGGTGTTTTTTCTACCACGCTTATTTTAACCCTGCCCTGCACTTTCTACTACTTTTCTTTTACTTTTTACATTTATTCGTTGTGGTAACACTGTAAAAATTGTGTGAATGAATTTGTATACATAAATGTGGTTAAAAGCATGGGAGAAAAAATTAAAAAAAAAACTATGCAAGCGCAATAAAAACTTAGCACATGCCAAAAACAAACATAAGCCAACAAAAACAACAACAACCTCACCAAGACTGCCAGCATTGCCAGCTTATTTGGTTTGTTGCAAATGTTCATAAATTTTAATTCGCGCAAATAAGAAAACACAAAAATTAGTCAAAGGCGCTATAGCAAGTAGTAAAAAGCTTGTTGCAATAAAAAAATATTGTAGCAAAAATATGCTACGAAATATTTACGAACGCAAAAAAAATATGCTACGATATATTAAACAGTTTTATTTTGCACCTTTTGCAGCATGTTTCATATTTTCTTACGTGCGTTACTAAATGGAAAAATATTGCAAAGCCAGCCATCTTTGGCCGCATTCCTGCCGAAAAACTGCTCAGGTAGCGAAGTGGCATAAAGTGATACTTTCTGTTGAATGGGATTTTTTGCGAAACGTCAAACCACTGTTCGCCATTCGTTGTTTTTTTAACATCTAAAATTTCTTTATACTATTGTGCATTCGTTTCACACAAGAAATCATTAATTAACAGCTTTATTGAAGAATGATAGAATAATCTTCTAATAATTAATAATTCTCTATTTTCAGTTCACAGCACAACTTCAGCAACAATTACCAATTTTCAGCCATGTTTTTTTAGCTGTCAAAATGAAAAGAGCATAAGCAGCTCAACCAAAGTAGCATACAATTTTTTCGATACCTAATATGGCGACCGCTCGGGGAACATGTTGTTTGAGCGTATTATGATACATACCATTCAGCCCGAAAGTTGTGGAATAGCTACGTAGCAAATTTTCTGCTGAATGGGGCCTTTGTTTTGTTGAGCTGCCAACCTAAGTTTTTTGTATTGGGGGAATTGGGAATTAAATTAAAATTGGGAATTAATTTTAAAGGTTTTTTTCGGTTTTTGAGCATTTATTTAGAAACAACGGTACAATGTATATTATTCAAAGTATTGTTCATCGTTAGCTACAACATTTTCCCATCTTTCTGGCAGCATATGGATTCCGCGCCGGAAGAACGATTCGTCTTTTGAGGCAATCCACGAATCGACCCATTTTTTGGTATCCTCGTAAGAAGTGAAGCGGTGCTCAGCCAAGCCATGCGTCATCGATCTGAATAGGTGGTAGTCGGAAGGGGCTATGTCTGGGCTTTAAGGCGGGTGGGGTAGCACATCCCAATTCAGCGCCTCCAACGTTTCCTTGACGGTTCTTGCAACATGTGGCCGTGCGTTGTCATGTTGAAAAACCACTTTGTCGTGCCTTTTGGCATATTCCGGCCGTTTAACCTTTAATGCTCGGCTCAATTGCATCAATTGTTGTTGGTAGCGTTCCCCAGTGATGGTTTCGTTAGGTTTTAGCAGCTCATAGTACACGACACCCTTCTGATCCCACCAAATACACAGCATAAGCTTGGCGCCATGAATATTCGGCTTGGCCCTCAATGTTGATGCATGGCCGGGTGGTCCCCACGATTTTTTTCGCTTAGGATTATCGTAATGGATCCACTTTTCATCGCCAGTGACAATACGATGCAAAAAACTCTTCCTTTTATGCCGTTGAAGCAGTTGTTCGCACATGCAAAATCGCCGTTCAACGTCTCTCGGCTTCAACTGGTACGGCACCCAATTTCCTTGCTTTTGAATCATCCCCATGGCCTTCAAGCGTTTGCCGACCGTTGATAAGTCGACTCCCAATGATTCTGACAATTCTTGAAGGGTTTGACACGGGTCTTCATCGAGCAAAGCCTCCAATTCCTCATCTTCAAACTTTTTCGGCTGGCCCGGACGCTCTTTGTCTTCCGTATCAAAATCACCACTTTTAAACCGACGGAACCAGTACTCATAAGTAGAAATCGATGGAGCATAGTCCCCGTAAGCCTCAGTAAGCGTGCGTTGTGCTTCAACCACTTTTTTCTTTAAATGGAAGCACAAAAGTAAACCTTCCCGCAAATTGCGTTTTGTTGGAACGAAAGTCGACATGTTCACAGAGAAAAAAATATATGTTGTTTACACTTCAGTGGAATGACGCATACTAAAAAATGAAGCTTAGACAATGTGCTTTGAAATGAATATAGTCACAGGTGTGCCCGATGCGATCTATTGATAGTTACGCCATCTCTTAGAAAACCTTTAAAACTAATTCCGACCCCCAATAATTTAAGCCGATTTGCATTCATTTTAGAATGTTTTTGCAAATTTTAAGTGGTTTTTTTTTAAGTGTTGTGCGAGCAGTGGTTGTCAACATTTTTTGGCTAAAGGCTCACTTACGTTAATAAAAAAATTTTGGGCTCCCAAACTAATATATTGCTTACGAGTTTAATGCTGTTGTTGATTTTTTTAGTATCAAGGAAATTTACAAAATAAAATTTCTATTCAAAGCTTGCTTCTCCACAATAAAACCATCCTTTCTCAGAATGTAAAATGCCAAACAAAGTGGTACAAGTAGTTTGTAAGAATGCCCAAAGTACATCGCTAACATCGAAAAAATTGAGGTACTCATTCGATAAATCGAACAAGTCGATATTTAATAATACTGAGGCAGTTTGAGAAGACAGTAACTTTTTTAATTTTCCGCCTAGTAACTTTTAATGCAACACTTATAATTTTTACTTTTTATTTTATTGAGACCGAGGGTAACTATAATTTTTAAGTTATCGTTGCTTTAATTACAATTCGTCCGGTAATTTCTAACTTGAATTTGGTTTTATAAGCTTTATAAAAATCTGGAAACACCGGCAGACAACAGCTGATCAGCTGGAAGAATTATTTTTTTCGTGCAAATAATGTTGTTTATACTGCTCAAGTATTTTGCTTATACCTTGATTAAATTAAATAAAATCTTTCCAAACGTAAATGTTACTTCTGAACTAAGATGTGTTACATAAAAAATATAAAGTTGAGCAAATATTTCCACCTGTTTTTACAAAATTCACAAAATAAAATGGAGTTATGTAAGCCCCATCTGTCTAAAGTAAATTTTTTTACGATATTTTTCACACTCTTTGTAAAGAAATCAAAAGTTTAAAAATCAATCTATAATATTTATTTATAGTAATTTTCTAAATTTGAAATTACATTGCATTGAACACATAAATTGCTCTTAATACTTTATTAAAATTTAATAATCATGTAAGGCCCCATTTTATTTTGTGAATTTGTGGCTATATAGGGCTCTCCAAAATTTTTTAAACCTAATTTTTTTCTTATTATGACCACGGGGAGCTCGAATCCAAGGTCATTTTATTTAATATTTCTAACGGTATTAGCTTTGGTCTCAAAGGATTACACAATGGGGAAAGCGTTGAAAGTCGAATAGTGTGGATCTTTCATTAACTAAAACCTAAACACTCTTTCCTAATTTCCTGCATAGAACTGCTAGTGAGTATTTCCTAATGCAGACGGAATGGCAGCAAGGGCCCCATCTAGGATGTTATCTAGAATCAGAAGTTCTGCGCAGTCTTTCTACGCGCGCACTTCTTTAGTTATGATGTATGTCATATTGCATACTGAAATCCAGTCCTCTTTTGAATTAAGTATTATGTGTAACAAAAATTTCACTGTTAATGACCTCCGCACCCTTTCATTTAACTCAAGTCATTCTCTTTTGAATTTCGGGCAGTCGAAAAAACATCTTCTGCGTATTATATAACATTGCGTGTACAAAATTTGCAAAACTGATTTCATCGTATTTAAATCTATAAAAGTAAGCTTGAAAACACCAATGTCCAGTTAGTATTTGGATAAGGATGTAAAGAAATTTACCTCCCCATGTCGTGGGGAATTTACCTCCCCTGCCCCACGCATAAAGCATGGGGCAGCGTACAGTAGTATAATTGGTTATAACTAAAAATATGCACTGAGTTTATTCATATCAGAAATTCAAAATATGGTATAAACATATACTGGAACAATACTTTCTAGTTAAATTATTATATTATGAGTAAATTTTAATCAATGAACTTTAATACATAGGCCTTTTTCGGCCACCAATCGTAGTTTTGTTCGTATTTGTTAGCAAGCACGTTATACGCCATTTATCGACTTCCTTAAGGCACTGCCGGACAAGTCATATCAACTACTTCACATTTTTGGCATTTTAACCATTCTTCTAAATCAAAAGTTTAACTTCTCCAAAAAAATCTTCGAATGGTTGGCATTGTGGAAAGTGTGATCAAGAGTTTTTGCTGATCAAGAACTTCAATGTCGTCTTTGCATAATGCGAGGAGGCTTTGTCCGGCCTAAATACATAATTATCATCCCAATAGTATTTATGAATAAATGGAAGCAACATTTTTTCTATACAATCATTTTGATAGATCACTTGATTTATTCCGGACCAATTGGCTTGAAGTAAGGCTCAGAAATTAATTTTTCAGGGACAACAATGTAAAGCATAACTTCTTAACCAAACTTTTTCTTGAATTTATATTTTACATCATTAGAGCTAGAAGATCTATCATTTGTGTAAAATATATTGTTTCCTGGCATTTATTTTTTTTTATTTATTTTATTTTATTGATTTGATTGCTAAACCTTAACAGGTTTTATAGCAAATTTAAAATTATAAAATAAGATTTTAACACAATTCAAAATAAAAAGTATGATTTTGATTGAAATCATGTATTATTAACAAACCAAAAAGTTTTAATAAATTGCTTAAAGTATATAATTTTATTAAAGTATAAAAAATAACAAAAAAAAAAAAAAAAAGTCAAAATCGGTAATCCCAGACAGCAAAGCAGGGTTGCGTTTTCAAGACAAACAAGGTCAAGTTAGCAACAATTTTGGTATCCGGCGGAGTCGTGTGATAAACAAGGTCACATACCCAATAAAACACCACTCCAATAGGTAAATATATAATATATATCGTTCTGTCTTCCTGAAGCCGGTGAGGTCCAGGCTTGACAGGGTGGTTACTCGACAAACTAGGTCAACTTCACCGAACCAGTTTTCATAAAATAAAGAAAACCAGTTGCGAACGCAGGCACCAAGACAAACTAGGTCTTATCGGCCACTCATATTAATATATTACAAATCGATCTAACGTAGTGTTTCAAGAGGTAAAAAGACCCAAGACACCACGGTACCGTCGACAAGTGTAGTTACAATCATCATGAAGATATAAGGCAACTGAAGATCCTAGGTTTAGGTCCATTCAGATTATTTAGATGTTTATTCACCAAAATTTTCCATGTTACGCTTAGGTCCATTTATCCATTTAGATTGTTATATTAATGTGTTTACAAATCACCAGATGCATCAGATATATGTTTGAAAGAACTTTACATAATCAACGACGGTACTGCAGGTAATCTATAATTTTATGTTTAATTGAGTCCATGGATTCACTTAAGGATATAACATCAGATACAAAATTAAAATCACCGCAAGCGCTTCTAAGAGGTTCATTTTGCAAATAATTAGTTCTACAAAAGTTCATGTGGATTAACTCAAAAGATCTTCTAGGACGAAGAGGAATATTAAAATATACTTTACTCAATAAATATGGACTGTTGACATATCCATGTAAAAGTTTTGTAATCCAACAAGCATTTATCATAATTCTCCGATTTTTTAAAGAAGGAAGATTTAAGAGTTGTAACCGATATTCATAAGATGGTAAGTGAAAATCAGTATTACAATAAAGATAGCTTAAGCAGAACAAAATAAATTGTTTCTGCACTGATTCAATGTCGTCTATGTAACAACCGTATCGTGGGCACCAAACAACTGAAGCGTATTCTAAGATAGGCCGCACTAGAGACGTGAATAAGGTTTTCGTTATGAATGGATCATTAAACTCTTTTGCCCAACGTTTAATAAATCCTAAAGTACTATTTGCTCTATTTATTATTTTATTTACATGAATATTAAAGCGTAGTTTAGGATCCATTGTAACTCCAAGATCATTGAAAATATCTAAGGACTCTAATGGGTAACCACAAATTTTGAAGGTACATTTAATTGGTGGTTTGCGCGAGAAAGACATATGCTTGCATTTCTTCATGTTGAGGTTCATACGGTTCGTTTTGCACCAGTTATAAAGATGATCAATGTCGGCTTGCAAAAATACAGCGTCATTATCATTTTTAAAAGAAAGGAAGAGTTTGACGTCGTCAGCAAACATTAAGATGCTGGAATGCACTACGACAGATGGCAAATCGTTTATAAAAAGTAGAAACAGAAGGGGCCCAAGATGACTTCCTTGAGGTACTCCTGAAGTAACAGGAAACTCATGTGATTTATTGAGCTTAAAAATAACAGACTGTGTTCTATTGCTTAAGTAAGATTCAATCCACTTTACTAACGGTATAGGAAATCCAACAAGATGTAATTTTAAGATCAATAGTTTGTGATTTACAACGTCAAAAGCTTTGCTAAAATCCGTGTAAATAACATCAGTCTGCATGCCTTTTCCAAAGTTTTCTATAGTTTTTGATGTAAATTCAAGAAGGTTAGTAACAGTGGATTTTCCAGAAAGGAATCCATGTTGGAAAGGAGACATTAAAGATTTAACGCAATGCGATAGTTGTGATGTAACAATTGCCTCTAAAAGTTTAGGCAAAGCACTTAATTTTGCGATGCCACGGTAGTTATCAATTAAAGACCTATTTCCGGATTTATGCAGCGGAATGATAAATGAATGCTTCCAGGCTGCAGGAAAATAGCAGGATTTTAATGATGAAGTAAATAGTAAAGAGATTGGAGTTACTAATTCTTCACAGCAGTATTTTAATATACATGAAGGTATGTTATCAGGACCACTTTTATATGATGTTTTAATATTTTTTAAAAATGATAAGACTGTGTTTGTGTCAATTATTGGGAAATAAATATCCCCAGATTGAATATTGAAAGGATAACTTAAATAATCATAGGACGATGATGAATAAGTCGTCTTGAAAAAGTCAGCAAAAAGATTGCAAATACTATTATCATTATCAGACTCCACAGAATTATATTTCATAAAAGAAGGATAGGAATCAATCTTACGTTTTGTGTTAACAAAGTTCCAGAAGGATTTAGCATCAGATTTGATGTTTAATTTTACTTTTGTTAAGTAGATATTATAGGATTGTTTGCATAACTGTTGGTAACTGTATTTAATCGAGGTATAGCATCCAAAATCGCATATGTTATGTGTTTTTTGATATTTTTTATAGTATTTAGATTTCAAGTTTCTCATTTTTCTTAATTCATTTGTGTACCATACCGGACCCGATGTCAAAGAGGCTTTCCTTTGCGGAACAGCCTTAAGAAAACAATCATTGAGCGTTCTGTTAAACGCATATACCGCATCATCAAGACTCTGAGAAGATAAACTTTTTGTATTAATATTTAGAATAGAATTCCAGTTTATATTAGACAAGGTATTCTTCAAAATCACGTAGTTTGTTTTTTTGAAGTTAAACTCAATAGGCGGTTGAGAATCATAGTACTGCACAGATGGTTTTGGAAAATTTAAAATAATTTCTAATGTTGGATGATGAGAATCTTCGGGTGTAACCAGAGGATCTGATTTAGACACAGAAGCGATATTGCTGTCATCAAAAAACACCAGATCGAGCAAACGATTATTTTTGTTACAGATGCAGTTAAGTTGGAACAGGCCTTGGATTGAGAGCTCGTTTAAAAAATAATTATCGGATGAACATTCAGACGAAGGTAAAAATATTCCAGGCATTTCAGAACAGCAGTTCCAAGAAACGTTTGGCAGGTTAAAATCTCCAGTTATTAAAATATGATCATTAGATTGCAGTTTTGAGCAAACTTTACTAATAGAAGCCAAATGTTTGCTATAAACTTCTAAGGTAGAAAGGGGAGGAATATATGAGCATGTAATAAAAAGGCTCAAGGAACCAAACTTAACATGAACACAACAGAATTCAATGTCCAAGGATTCTGGAATTAATAATTCTTCAGAGAAATGTGTCGCATTGACTGCAATCAACACACCCCCGCCTTTAGAGCAAATACCAGGAATGGAGTTTCTATCTTTGCGATATATGTTAAATTTGTTGCACAGAATTTCAGTATTTAGAGTGTTAGGTTTCAGCCAAGTCTCGCTAAAAGCAATTATATTAAAGTGTAGGTTGTGACTCAAAATTAATATATTATTTAGTTTTGTGTTCATGCCACGAACGTTTTGGTAAAGGATAAGGAACTGAAAGCAACAATCTAGTTTTTTTGATTCTTGTTAAAAACCGGAAAAGTAGCCAAGGAAGTTGTAGGCCGAGGTCTAGAAATAAATTCATGCACCATCGTATTGTCAGGCCAAAACTTTTGATCCAATACCTTGTGAAAAAGATCACCAGGCAAAGATATTTTAAAAGAGGACGTAATACGCTCGTATGAAAAATTGAATTTGTAAACGGAGATATTTTTATTTACAACATTCAGCTTAGAGTTTATATAGAATAACACGTCTTCACTGGAAGTATCAGCTGCAAAACGAGAAACAAATATAGATTTTGCAGGCTCAATAATCACAAGTTCTTTATGAACAGGGGCTTTGATACTGCTATTCGATATTTGTTTCGGTATCGCTCCTGTAGAAACCGAAGTAATTTGGGAAGGTGCAGGGACCACATTTGAGGCAATACAAGTTTCAGCATAAGTTTTTTGTGTGCCAGAAACGCGAGGAGAATCAGCATTTTCCTCTATGATTGGTATTGCTTCAACAGAAGGAGAAATCTGATCAGCTGACGCAGCGACCTTAGTTGGCGCGATATTATCTGTCATTTGATCAGTATTGAAAGCTCCAATTGATTGATCTTCAAGCTGTATTATCACATTAGGGAAAACAGTTACAGTAGAAGGTAGAACAGAATTATTATTTTGCGATGGCACGGCTATATCAGTAGTTTTAGCTGAACTACGAAGATTTTTGTTTGAACGTTTACGTTTTGGAGAATTGTAAGCTTCATCCATAATTTTAAACTTTTTAAACAAATCTTCGTACTCACTCAGTCTATCTTGTGCTACCTTTAGATCCTTAGCCACCTCCAAAAAACCTTTCCGAGATTGTCTAATAAGTTTAAAGATCTCAACGTTTGTAAACCTGCAATCTTCACATGACCAACGAAGACCCTTACTTTCGTTGAGTGCATCGAAGATCCTCGCAGTCAACGCTACACACTTGATATGAAAAAATGAATCACACAACCAGCAAGTAACCAGCCGGTCTGATTCACCTTTTACAGCGCAGTTTCGGAAATTGCAGATCATTTTCAGTTTAATAGAAAGTTTGCAATATAGATGAAAGTATAAGGAGAAAAATGAACTTAAATGCTTTTAATGAAAAACAAAAACTGTAGAAACTTTGCAGCCCTGATTTTGTAGAACCAACGAATTGAAAAGTTTTATAAGCACTAGAGTTTTTGCAGTAGCGTGAAAACAGCTGTAAAAGTAAATACAATAATTTGCTCTATAGAAACCTGTTTGCGCTAAAAACAAAACAGGAAGAAGGAAAGAAGCAAATTATAAACAAATATACATATATATATTTATATTGAAAATTAAATTAAATATCATGTATTTTAAAAGGATAAAATCCACGTTATCACGCTTCCAGATGTATGTGCAAGTTGATCAAAGCTATTTATTTCTATTTATATTTATTAATTTAGAACTTTTGGCTAAATATAACAATAAAAGTTAGAGCTCGCAAAAACACGTCTGAACGGTAAGAAGAGAACGAATGAACCGGGAGCACTTAGTGTGAAATAAATCTCGCCATACAAAATGAACGATTTTACATTGTAATTTTTGACCATCCACCGACATGAGATTTTATTGAACTTGCTCTTCAGTGTACTCTGGAGACCGCTGCTTCTTTCGGACTTTAATATTAAGGGATTTTAATGTTTAAAAAAATATGGATGCGGGTATTTGAATTTTCGGGCGTCTTAGGCTTGACTTATGCCATCTTTAATGTTAAAAGCGGTTTTAAGCTTTTTAATCTTTTTTATTCATCATAATCGGTTTTCTTCTGGAACCAGGTTGCCTTTCTATTTTTAAGCTACTCTGGATCGAATATATCGCCTTTTTTGACATGCCTTGAGCCATAAAATGATCGCATGTGAAGTTTTTCCCTTCTCTAAATGCTGCTGATAAAAACGTACAATACGCTAGTAGAGATGTTGCGGCTGTGAAGGCATTTTAAGGACTAACGCAACAAGTGCGCTGTCATATGATGAAAAGATATTGCAATAACTCATTTATTTACGCAATGCTTTCATGGCAAAACAAAGCGTGTTAAAACTGCAAGCAATTCAAATCAGAGCAGATTTTTAGACATAACCCGTTAGATCGGACAACACTAACTAAGAGTTTTCTGAGTGTTTGTCGGGGGCCTCTCATGTTGGAAAAGATTCTTTAAAGTGCTGTAGCACAGCAAGGCATTGCAACTTGCATAAATAAGATGCATCCTAAAGTTCAATATGTGGTCTAACATGACACCAAGATACTACACAGATGTTTTTGATACTAGAGTAACTTCGGGTAATGTGATGTAGGCATTTTTATTTTTATAATTACTAGCAATTTTTAACATTAGTTTACACCAAATTACACACGATCGTTTTTTGATGCATTGTGTAGTGTATTACGACTTCATAGCTCTATAGCATTACCAAATTTGAAGCTTTCCAACACAATGGAAAAAAGACATGTAACCCTTATTAATGAACTTGGCAGGTAAAGTGATATACGGTGAAAAAATATAAACAAAAGCAACTGAATATAAATACGCAAGTAAAAACTAACAAGAAAACAGCTTAAATAGCTGAAAGGTTTATCTCTGCTAGCTGCTCTTTACAGCGTTGCAAATGGAACTCCAAATGTCTTTGACGCCAACAGTGAGATTGCTGTTTTTCTGACTGCCAAAATACAATTTCTCCTTCCTTCCTTCTGGATCCCACTTACGTAGGTATCTGTCCCTTGTTTGGCAACATCTGCAATTTATTATAATAATAATTTGTAATTGATAACTCAGAGGGATATATCTCATTACCAAACTTCCACAATATCACAACAGCATAATTCGGTAATCAAAACAATCAGGTAATTTAAAAAAAATACACTTCAAAAAGTACAGAACTTAACTATTTTATGAATATCTGTATTCAAACACTAACAAATATATGTATTCAAGCTTTCAATTCTGCTTCAGTTTTCTCGTATCACACTCACAAAGCACATTAAAAAAAAAAAATATCGTCTACACTGAACCCTGCAAGCCAAAGTGTCCGAATTTGTCTGAATTACGATTAGTTCGTAACTATTTCAAGAATTCTTGATTCGCAACACTGATTTCGGAACAATTCCGAATAATTCGAAATAGTTCCGAAATCAAATTTTCAAATTTAAATGGTGGGGTGTTTATAATATTACGAGTTGAAAAAAAATGGGTAGGCCATGAGCCTAGCGGCATTTTAAATAATTTTCCATTTGTAAAATAATTTAATTTTAAACAACTTTTTCTTTAAAACAGTTGATACAAAATATGGTTCTAATTTTAATTTTTACAGATGCAAATACAAACGACATGTCAGATTCACATTTATAATATTTGTCATGTCATTTGTACAAAACATATAGTCTGGGGCATCTTAAGCCCTAACTAAATTTTGATTCGAAATTGTTATTTAATTTTGTATTTCATACGGTATAAAAATCATTAAGAGATCGTTGCAAATTTGATTTTTCATTTCGTTATGAATTCGGTGCTACAATTCGTTAAGAAATTGTAATGAATTTGTAAAGAATTCGTTACAAAAACGATAATTCAATTGTTTACGAATTTGTTACGAAATCGATACGACAATTCTTTACGAATTTGTTACGAATTCGTTACGAATACGATACTCCAATTCTTTACGAATTTGTTACGAATTCGTTACTAAAACTCCTTCCGAATTCGTTACGACAATTCGTTACGAATTCGTGTCAACCCCTCCATACGATTGTCGTTACGAAATCGGAACGAATTCGGATGCCGAACTCGGAATAATTTCGAAAAATTCGTAACGAATTCGTTACGAATTCGGAAACTTTGGTTTGCTGGGTAGTATGCGATTATTCGACATGTATTTCATAGTGCCACTCAGCAGCAGTGAACATATGCTGACTAACAAGGCCGTCGTTAATTGTTTTATTTTTTTATTGTCTTATTACACACTGGCTTCGTCGACATGAAAGTGTGACGAATTTCAATTTAATCTTAATCTGAATGCAGCAGAATTGGTGTGACCCACTGACTGTATTTTTTTTAATGTGTAATATTTTGGTACATTGCATTCATTCATAAATATCGGTCAACGAAGATCGATTTTCACATGTTGACCCTACCCCACATTTTCCCATATTATTGCGTTAATATTTATGGAATTAGGTTAAGATATGTAAATATTATAAAGATCTTTAGATAAAATATGTCTGACTTTTCAATAAAGACTCACACTTGACTTAAAGCTTAAATAGTCGGCTAGTCGCTCTCATTTTCTTCCAAGATCTCAAGTGGGGCATTTTAATGCTTTGAAAGATGGCATAGCTTTTGCTGCTAGCGTAACAAAAAGGCAAAACTTCTCAAATACTTCATGTATTATTTTACAAATATAAAATTATTACGTGGCGATCATGCTCAACCGTTCCTGATAATCTGATCCTGCCCAAGTGTTCTTGCATTTTTATCCTGGTCTAATCACGAAAAATATAACAAAATACTCGAAGGAAGAATTAGATGAACTTTTCGAACAACTTAACACTGCAAGGCTAGAAATTGAAGAATACGATCCAGGGTTTGTACAATACAGCGTAGCTCCGATGTATATACCGACTCCAAGGACAGCAGCGCCGAAACCGGAGAGGAACACAGAGAAGCAAGTGCGTGAGGTTATTTTAGATACACAATTCAAACCAAAGAAGCGAGGAGGAAAACAGAGATAATTAAAGAAGCAGCTCGCGGAACTTCGCAGATTAGCTGGAATAGCAAAAATAAAACTAACCTGCAGACAGAAATAAAGTTGACCAAGCAACAGATAAAACTGGGGAGAAGCTAAGGAATTGTATGGACAATAGTACTACCAAAAGCAAAGCAGTCCATAATGTATAACAACAACAACAACAACATCAACAACAACAACAACGGTAACAACCACGAAAAAACCACGTATAATAGAAATAATATGTTTCGTATTCACGTCCATTATAATAGTTAAGGACTAATCAAAACAGACGAAACGAGACGATAGCAACTTGACGAACGTCTGCACGAATGTTTACGGATTTAACACAAAATGAAACGAGTTGCTCAACACGTCTGAATCAGCTGCTCAGTTGGCAATCGAGTGTTATTTATTTATTCAATTTGTGTATTTTTTAATTTTTAATAAATATTTGTGAAAGATGAGTGAAATAAGGGTGAAATTGGAACAAATTGAAGAAAATAAAATAAAAGCGCACTCTGCACAGCTGTTGTTGACGAGTTGCTTCGTTAGCAGCTCCGTTCTTATGGAATAAAAGTCTTGTCAAACTGTTTTGTTTAGTTTAAAATGTATTTAACCGAACACTTACGATTTTACTCGTTATGGAGCAAATCGTCTAATTTGTTTGGGCCTTTAAGTGGTTACTTACGTATTTTACGAAATATCTAAGGAAGCAATTGGTTAAAAGTGTAACTGTAAGCAACACTGTATAGAAAAAAATGTTGGGAAGAAAAACAATTTCCCAACAATAAGAGCACACACATCGAACGAGAGTGCGCATAAAACTGCAGCACATGTCTTTTTCCGTTACCGTTATGCTTACATGTACATTCTAGTCAAAATTTGTGTATTTAACAAAATATACAGCTATATCACATTACCCGGCCATATTACAATACTCGAAGCTACTCTGTAGTGTGCCCTCCTACTGATATTGGCGGTGTTTCGACCTTGCAATGTCTAGAGCAATGTCATTTGCAAAACCAATAATCTGAGAACTATTCGGTAGATTGAGCCGTAAGACTCAACCATACACGATGTTCCAAAACGAACGAGCGTCCAAAACGAAACCTAGAGGAGCTCCACCAGTATGTATGTTACAATACCTACTTCTGTCTCATAACAGTGAACTATATATTTTAAATAGTCTCATATAGTCTACTCAAGTTCACTTTGGCGTTCCAAGTGAGCGAGAGATTCTAATATTCTGGATCATTTTGCAGAGTAAAATCCGTTTTTGATGTCAAGTGATGTCGATGATTGCATCAAGCGCTATCTTTTTTACTACACCAATAGCATCAGTTTTCGAATAAGCTTTACGGAAGCCAAACTACTGGGGCAAATATTTCCAGCGTATACGATTACCTTTTCCACCCATTTTCTTATAAACCGTTCAACGGCCAGCAGAATAAATCATGTATAGAGGACGGTAAGCCAATAATCCTCCGTGAAACCGGTATTTTTGTGATCAACGCCAGCCTTTGCCGCTTTCACCATGATCGAAAAACACCTTCCTTAAAAGCAAGCGTTGTACAAGTCTGTGAACCCCTCAATTTTTTGCTCTATAAGTGTGGAACTAGTTGAATTTTGGTTTTATAAGCACATTCAGTTATTTCATTACGATCTTCTACGCAAGGCGCCGAGGTTGCTGGTCACCATCGTTATAAATTTAGTTGAAGCATCAGGATTTGCGTTTTTGAGTTCTTCAGAAGCAGAATCTGATGTTTTTCAAGAAAAAAAAGCTCTCCCTTAGCCGTCTTCCTAACGCCTCGAACATATTGACTCATTGAGAGCCATCACTTTCAAGGGTTCTTAAATTTTGATGGCTAGAGTGTCAATTGCTGCAATATCCCTTGATTTGTCTGACCTTGAAAGTTAATTTTGCGTTGTAAGTCTTTGGACTTAGAATAAAACACGATTTTTTAATTTATATATAAAACTTTATTTTATGTCGGAAATAAACTTTTCATTTAAAGTTGAATCTTAAAACTAATTTCTTAATATTATCATTACTTTCTTAATGGCTTTAAACAAAGCAAATATGAACAAAGCAAATATGAACAAAGCAAATATATACTATAAATTAAATAACACAAATATGTCAAACGTAAGTATACGTACTGCTCTTGGAGTTCCCTTGAAACTGTCCTGAGTCCCATAGTTATAAGAATCTGGAGTAATGCTTCTTTTATTGTTACTACTACTTGTATTTTTATCTCCTACAGCAGCCAATTGGGTCACTGCTGTAGCATTGCGGTCATTGGATTACGAAAACTGGGAGCTCGTTTGCTCACTCCCTCAAGCCGCTGGTATTGGGGATCTGACTCCTTGCACCGTAAGGCTTTTCCTATACGAACTCATAGTGGTTTTATTTTCAAGATATCCTTCCCAGAGCGTTTTATGCCTTTTGTCAGGTTGGTTTTAGGGTGTCCTTTCCTTTAAGTATTACCGCTTCTCTGGGGTCGGACGCAGGCACCCAATTAGGGACAAACGCGCCTTGGGCTTATTTTTATTTTTTTAATATATATAGACCGGGGACCGCAGGTTTTTTTTGGCCCGAAAGAAACTGAGTATCCACCTGCGGGTTGTTGGTGGTTATTTCTGTTCGGGTAGGATAAGGGACCCTGTCAATGACGCATTGCGTACTATCGACTGGTGTCATTTCGCTTCATGGAAGAAGGACCACTTCGAAAAAAGCCCGATCCTGTACTGTCAAATGCAGTCTCATCTGTTCCTGAAAGGCGACCACTTCGGGAATTTGTCATTAGATGTCGACGCATTAGGTACGATTGCGATCTCTTTCCCCGACAAAAGACTACGTTCAGCCGCACAGATTTTAAATACTGCCAACCGCTACGATTCAGACGCAGTCCAGGGAGCCGCCCACAATGGATAAGATGATTCTGGATTTGTAACTGGCATTGGCGTCGGAAGCGAGGCCAAGGGGGGCAGTTTCTCCCCACTTTTTTAGCTAGATAAACAATTTAAAAAGAAAACTTCAAAAGTTATTCAAAATATCAGTTTTTTTTACAACGATAATATTTTTGTTTTATATATATTTTCCTCTTCTTTCTTTCTTCTTCATAAGCATGCTTGCGGATAACCATTTTCTTTCTCTGTGTTTGCGAAAAGATAGAACAAAATGTAGAGTTTCTACTGCAAACCCACCACTTCAGTTTAAAAGCACCCTTAAGTATGTAGTAGTAGTAGTAGTAGTAGTAGTAGTAGTAGTAGTAGTAGTAGTAGTAGTAGTAGTAGTAGTAGTAGTAGTAGTAGTAGTAGTAGTAGTAGTAGTAGTAGTAGTAGTAGTAGTAGTAGTAGTAGTAGTAGTAGTAGTAGTAGTAGTATTTTTATTCAACAATTCATTACATTCTTAATAATAACAATATATGTATCTATAAAAAGAATTATGTTATATAAATAACTGCAATGAATGTTAAGCTGCTTCTATAGTTCATAGGAGCTAGAGGCGAATACAGCTTGTTAAAATTATATATAATAATTAAAGAAATAATAATTAATAAATGATGAATTAATTACAATAATCAAATAAAGAAAATAAATCGAAAAATTTAATATTAACATATTTTTTTTTTTTAAAGATTTTTTTTTTTTGTAAAGGACTTATTTAAGCAAAAACTTAAATAAAAGTATTGTGGAGTCAGACTATGGCAGCTAATAATGTGCCAATATTACTGTAATTGAGGTCTAAAAGCCAAAACTTTACCCTTTTGAGAAAAATGGATTGAACATGAATATTTCTTATTTCCGATGGAAGACTATTGAAAAGTCGAGGAGCAACAGAAGTAAAAAAGTTAAGAAATATTCTTAATGTGTGCGTTGGAACCAGTGCTTCATTGTATTCATTAACTCTCAAATGATTGGTATCTGAACGTCGTCTCAGAAGATATCCAGATTTAATAAAAAAAATTTTCAATACTTTATAGAAATATAAATGTTTCAAAGGAAGGACACTAAGTTTCCTGAAAAGTAACAGGCTACTACAAAATCTGTTTTTATGACAAATTAAACGAATAGCATGCTTTTGCGAAACGAGAAGAGGGCATATTTTATTCTTATAAGTACCTCCCCAACAAGCTAAACCATACTCAAGTTTAGAGTGAAATATACCATAGTAAATACACTTGAGAAGAATAGGACTACAATATGATTTCAACAAATACAAATGCCTGGTGGCAGCCAAAAGATACTTTTTAAGTTCACGTGTATGAATTGTCCAATCCATACCACTATTAAGCCAAATACCTAGATATCTAAAAGAATTAACCTTTTCAATAGCGAAGCAGTTTAAAGAACAAGACTTATGATCACAGAACGTATGAATGCAATCCGACGAGGAACATATATCATTACCTAAACCAAATCTTTCACATTTACCACCATGAAAAAAGTATGAATCGAAGTTTACATTTTTAGCATTCACATTAAAAAGCATTATTCTAGTTTTATGACTAAGTACCAGCTTATGAATCATAAACTAGTGCCTTAAAACAGCGAGATCATGGTTAATGTCAACAGACAATTGCAAGGGCGATACACAAGAAAAGGCACAGGCCATATCATCAGCAAAAGCATTGATGGAACTGCGGAACTTTATTGAAAAAAGCGAATTTATAAAGATTAAAAACAATATAGGACCCAGCACTGAGCCCTGAGGAACCCCTAATGTCAACAATTCTAATGAACTATAACAATTAAGTATTTTTACTCGCTGCTTTCTGTTTTTTAAATAGGACTGAAACCATTTAAAGATAAATCCCCTAAAGCCAGTCTTATAAATTTTATCAAGCAAAATTGTATGGTCCACTGTGTCAAATGCTTTAGTGATATCAACAAAAAGAGCTGCTGTTAACCGTTTATTATTAAGGCTGGAGTAAATGTTTGTACAGAAATTCAATAATGCGTCTTCTGTTGATAGGCCAGATCTGAAACCAAACTGGAGTTTACTGAAACAATTATATTTCTCCAAAAAGAGCACAATTCGAGCTTTCATTAATTTTTTAAATATTTTAGAAAATACCGGAAGAAGTGAAATGGGTCTGTAGTTTATAACCATGGACCTATCTCCTTTTTTAAACAAAGGTAAAACCTCTGCTACTTTTAAACCATCTGGAAATATACCACAGGTAACGCTTAAGTTGTAAATAAAGCTTAAAATGTCACTAATGAAGTAAACTATCTTTTTTAAAAAATTATTAGATACATCACTACAAGTAGTAGAATCTGAAGATTTTAATGATAAAATGGATTTGGAAACTTCAAAAGAGCTGATAGGTTCAAAAACAAAAGTAGCTTGATTTGAAGCTTCATTTAATAAACAGTTACACTGTTGACCATTTACACAGCTTTCAGCAACTACTTCTTTACCTATTCTGGAAAAAAAACTCTTAAATCCATTAGCAATATCCTGAGCATTTGAAATAGTACTATTGTCGATTGAGATGCTAGATATCTGATCTTTATTACAATTCTTATTTAAAATATTATTTACTAATTTCCACTCACCTTTAATATCACCTCTTACTTTATAAAACTCACGTAGATAGTAATCATTTTTACAAGCCAGTACATCACTTGAAATCTCTTTACATAAATTTTTATAACTTTGCGCAAAAGATTCATTATTAGGGAATTTCTCTTTTTTCTTGAAGAATTTTTTTTTTCATTTTTATTTTGTCAAGTAGAAAGTTAGACATGCAAGGCTTTAATCTTTTAGGTTTTGCATTTTTGCTCACAGATCTAGAGCAGCTATTGATATGACTATTTAAAGTTTTTAAGAATTGTTCATATGCAATAGAAGGATTACTTTCCGAATAAACATTATCCCAAAGTTCAAAACAGAGGGAATATTTCAACTCAACAAAATCAGTTTTTAAGATAGAATTAACCGGTGGGAGAGAATTAGTGCAATGTGGTTTCAAATTAACAAGACTTAAAGCTGTCATACAATGATCTGTTATCTAAAAATCCATAACAGAAATAAAAAAATCAAAGCATTCAGCACTTTAAAGACGCAAAAATATATGGTCAATACACGAACCAGAGGAAGACACAATGCGAGTTGGCTGATTAATGCAAGACTCAAGCCCAAAAGATGAAAGAAGAAACAAGTATCTGTCTGTCATTAAATTATCAAACAACAAGTTAATATTAATATCACCAAGGAGTACTAAGTTTGAATTCATGTTAACATTATTCAGGAAAAGGTTTTCAATTTCCGTTAAAAACACATCATTCGCAGAAACCCCATTAAATCTGTAAATACAAAGAAAAGTAAACTTTATGTTGTCTAAAAAACATTCCAATTTTAGAGCATCACAACTTCTCAACTTGAAACTAGCAGCATTACACTCAATCGATTTATGTACAAAAGCTGCAACACCACCAGAGGCATACTCATTATTACAATTAAACATACATTTGTAACCATCAATGTTAAAAAGAGATACTTCCTCATCAAAAATCCAATTTTCTGTCAAAAAGATAAAATAAGGCTTATTAGTACATAAAAGATTCAAGTTGCAAAAGAAAATTCTCAAAATTTTTTCTCATACTTCTGATGTTTTGGTGTATTATTAGACAATTATTAGCCTGGACACGGTTAAAACACAGATCACCGGAATTAACACATTTATCATTTGCAAAAGAGATAATGCTGGAATCATCCAGCGGATCTTGTAAAAAATTTAACATTTAATTAAAATCAAGTTTAACAGAAATTAACAAAGTGTGTCAATATCAACTATCGAGTTGATATCAACACACTTATCACCATCTCTTTTGCGCATGAAAACTTTTCCATTTCTTACCCACACATATTTGTAATTTTTATCTCGTTTTGCTCTCAGAGACATATTAAACAAAGAACGCGGATTATTATCTAGGCTATCATTTACATAAACCTTAATATTTTTATTACTATTGTTGAAACCGACACAAACATTGATACAATGTAATATATACTTGATTTTCTTTATTTTATAAAATCAACTTAACGACATTTAAATTGTTTTCTAATATAAAAAAAATGAGATTTTTGTCTTAAAAAAAATATTATAAAAAAATAAAAAATTCGATTTCTGTTCCTAAAAATCAGACAGGACCATGTTTTCGATAACTCCTTTAAAAAAGACTGTATTAAGTATACTTACATTGATTCCTTGATTCTTAACAAAAAAATTGAGTAATTAGCTGATGTTGTTACAAAATTTTGTTCAACATGTAGATTAAGCTTTTTTTGTTGTGGCATAGCACTATGCTGATGCCTACCGCCCGCTTCGAATAGCATCTGTTTATTAGCTTGTTGATATTTTTGTTTTTGTTGTTGTTTTTGTTTTTGTTGTGCTTGAAGTTCTTGTTCTGCTCGAAATGTAAGGTTTTCACCCTCTTCGATTTGCTTTGCACAAATTGTTGATTATTATAAAGATTATTATGGTAAAGCTGATTTGAAGTTTTCGATGATTTATTAATTGATAGAGAAGCAGTACTATTAAAATTTTGATTTGTTAAATGCATTTGTTCTTGTTGAAGACGATTATGTTGTAAATTTAGATTCTGTTTTACTGGTTTATGTTGCTGCACTTGAACAGATGATTTTTTGTTTACTTGCTTTCTAGTCTGTTGATGTTGAAGACTATTTAGGGGCATAGTTGGTTGATGTTGTTGTAAATTTTGATGTTGTTGTAGCAATCGCCGATTTGAACTCATACTTGCTGACTCATTTGAAAATGAAATTAACAAAGGGGAAGCTACAGCTGAGGGGCTAACGACACTTTCACACACAGCTGATGATTCTTGCTGTTGAAGCTGGTTACATTTTTGTAGCTCGGATTTGTTTCTTTCTTGCAGTTTTTGCTTCTGATGTTGTTGTTGTTATTGATGTCGCTGAGTCGGACTAACACTAGATTTTTCGATAGATAGAGAAACCGAGAACGGTGGGGCAGCTTCTGAAGGATGTAGCTTAATACTGTAATATTGTTATCGAAGCCTTCAATGGAAAAGTGCCTTCTGAACAAAATCTAAAAACAAAACTAGATCTTTATGCAGATGACTTTGATGGGAGCGACATCCACGCGCAACTTAAAATGCTGAAGCAATTGCCTGGCCAAACACCTTCAAATTGTAGTGGCATTGTATCCCAATTTGCAAAAACTTCGGATACTATCAAAAAAATATTAAATTAAGTTGAAAAACTTATTGCTTTGCTTTTGACTGTGCCTGCATCAGCAGCTTCATCTGAGCGTTTTTTTAGTGCACTAAAACGACTTAAAACGTATATTCTATGTAGCAACTACGTAGCAACTATGACACAGAAACGACTCACTCATGCGGCACTTATACACATTCACAAAGATAAAACCGAAGAATTGAATTCGATGGAATTCAGCGAAAGAGTTTGTTTCTCGCAAGGACAGAAAGAAACATTTTGGAATAATTTAAATTGATATAACTTTTTGTACCTTATTGCATTTAAACCATGTACAGATATAAAGGGTCCGCCATATAACTTTTTTTTTTTTGAAAATTGTATTAAAAAAAACTATTGGATATTTTCTCAAATTTATTTTTTTATTTTAAATTAAAATTATTCCGGCTAATAATTTGAAATAATTTTATTCAAATGGCTGCCTCGGCTGGCCATGGAGTAGCCTACACGATCGGTCCAATTTTTAAGCACATTATCGATTGTGTGCAGCTGTATTTCACCAATGGCTTCACGAATATTGTCTTTTAACGCGTCAATTGTCTCTGGCTTGTCGGCGTAACACTTATCTTTGAGGGCATCCCACAAATAATAGTCCAACGGTGTCAAATCGCAGCTCCGAGGTGGCCAAACGACATCAGCTCTGCGGCTGATAATGCGATCTTCAAAAACAGGGCGCAAAACATCGAGTGGCTGTGTGGCACGTAGCGTCGTCCTAATGAAACCAAATGTTGCCAATATCCTCCTTTTCAATTTTTGTGAACAAAAATTCGTTCAACATGGCCTGACAACGATCGCCATTGACTGTAACGGCCACTCCTTGCTCATTTTCGAAGAAAAATGGCCCAATTATGCCTCTGGACCAAAATCCGAACCAAACAGTGACGCGTTTTGGGTGCAGCGGCTTTTCAATGTATGTATGCGGGTTTTCTGTGCCTCAAATGCGTCAATTTTGCTTGTTTACATACCCGCCAAGATCAAAATGAGCTTCATCTGAAAAGATGATTTTTTTGGCAAAATCGGCATCTTCTGTAAGTCGATCGCAGGCCCACTTAGCGAAGCGAAAACGCATTGGATGGTCAGTTGGCTTCAACTCCTGAACCAATTAGACTTTGTATGGCGTCATACCAAGGCTTTATGCAAAATTCGTCTCAATGATGTCTCCGAAATGTTCAATTGTTGACAACGACGGTGAATTGATGTTGATGGTGCTTCACGCACACTTTCTGCTACAGCAGCAATATTCTCGGGTGTACGCACTGCTTTTGGCTTTTCACGCTTTGGTTTATCGATGAGGTTTCTATCACTTTTTTCACAAGATAACGAACATACGGAGCTGACGGTGCTTCTCTTCTTCCAAAATCCGTACGCAATTTTCGCACACATTCTGCAACATTACCATGATTTTCAAAGTAATGTCGCAATATTTCCCAGCGTTTTTCAAGCGTATTCACAACCATATTCGTTCAGCGGAAAGATAAAACTAATTATCTGTCAAATCAGACATGAGCTAAGTGTAACCATTCACGAAATAAGCACTAGTTGAAAAAAAAGTTAGATGGCGGACCCTGTACCTATTTTTGCTTTATAAAAGCAACCATTATTTCTTATATTTTCATATAACCATATGAAAGATCCTTTAAAAAATGATCTCTAATATTCAAATTGGAAGAACTTTTAAAAACTATGGAATTTTAATATTTTTTATATATTTTATATTTTTTTTTATTTTAAACTAAAATAAAAAATTTGTTTATTCACATTCATGTTTCTTTGAAGAAATGTTGGTAAACTTTTTTTGCACCACCATTTTTACTGCCCCCCATTTGTACTGCCCCCCCAGATGAAATTCGCTTCCGACGCGCTTGGTAACTGGGGTCCACAGGGTCGTAAGGCCTGAAAGAATTTAATAAAAACAGAATCCTCCCTGCATCCCCCACACATGAAGCCTTCCAGATTTGCCCTATTTACTACCATCTGTTATTAGACAACTGTCAATTTTTGAGCATGCTGCTTTATTTAGATTATGTTTAACAGCCATTAAAAGCAGGCAATCTTGGAAATTTCGACTATTCAAGCATTATTTTTTGCATAAAAAACCATGACCGAAACCAAGGAAATGCTTGATAAATACTATGGGGACTCGGCACCATCAATTCTAATGGTTAGGAAGTGGTTTTCTGAATTCCTTTGTGGTCGTACCATCGCAAGTGGCACAAAACGTTAAAGTCACCCAAAAGAGGTCATCACGCCAGAAATCCCCGATTAAATCTATCCCCGATCATCTAAATAAAGGAATTAGATGATCGCAGAATCATCATCGCTTTAAGGCTGAGGCTGAAGTCATCTCAACTGAGCAGGTACATCACATTTTGTATGAATATTTAGAAATAAAAAACTGCCCACGCGATTGGTTCCGCGATTGCTCACAATCGACCATAAGCGTAGCTGTGTGACCATTTCAATGAAGTTTTGGCGATGTTCAACCCAGGAATTTCTTCGACATTTCGTAGCCAAAGACGAAACATGGATAAATTACAGCAGTAGACTTCTCCGAGTGAACGTGCACTAATGAAGGCCAGGGTGGGCCTTTCGGCCAACAAGGCTATGGCGAAAGTTTTTTGGGATGCATACGGAAT
The DNA here is from genome assembly GCA_963920525.1 of Dichetophora obliterata. Classification (NCBI taxonomy): domain Eukaryota; kingdom Metazoa; phylum Arthropoda; class Insecta; order Diptera; family Sciomyzidae; genus Dichetophora; species Dichetophora obliterata. The sequence continues at coordinate 40,862,277 of OY986436.1, forward strand.
CATTCACAACGGTTACCTTGAAAAGGGTAAAAAAATCACAAACTAATGTTAGTCTCAACGTTTGGACATATTTGACATTGATTTTAAGCAAAAACCACCGTATTTGTCGAAGAAAAAGTGCTCTTCCACCAATACAACGCACCGGCTCACACGTGTGTAGTCGCTTTGTCAAAAATCCATAAATTGGGCTAAATCATTAACAATATTTAGTCTCCCACGTAACGTAACAAACTCCTCTTTTTAGGACTTTGGTTTAATCTTTTATTTAAAATGAACAAAAAAAAAAATTGGAAAAACGCTGGACTTAATTTATCGACCTGAAAAGAGACTATATTGAGAAATAAAACGCTTTTTTGCTGAAAAAAATACACCTTAATCAAAAAGGTATTTTTGCCCCTCATATGAAGAGCTTTTTTATTCGATAAGCTTTACTAAATATTCTTTGTGTTATCTTCATAGAATTTTAAAGTAAAAATCGAGTGACCTATTTATTTTTTAAATAACACACAAAAGTGATTTTTTTACATTATCATGAAGAAAAGTTTCTTTAAATTAAGACGTAAGTTTTCTGACAAATAATAATAATAATAATAATAATAATAATAATAATAATAATAATAATAATAATAATAATAATAATAATAATAATAATAATAATAATAATAATAATAATAATAATAATAATAATAATAATAATAATAATAATAATAATAATAATAATAATAATAATAATAATAATAATAATAATAATAATAATAATAATAATAATAATAATAATAATAATAATAATAATAATAATAATAATAATAATAATAATAATAATAATAATAATAATAATAATAATAATAATAATAATAATAATAATAATAATAATAATAATAATAATAATAATAATAATAATAATAATAATAATAATAATAATAATAATAATAATAATAATAATAATAATAATAATAATAATAATAATAATAATAATAATAATAATAATAATAATAATAATAATAATAATAATAATAATAATAATAATAATAATAATAATAATAATAATAATAATAATAATAATAATAATAATAATAATAATAATAATAATAATAATAATAATGATAATAATAATAATAATAATAATAATAATAATAATAATAATAATAATAATAATAATAATAATATAATAATAATTATAATAATAATAATAATAATAATAATAATAATAATAATAATAATAATAATAATAATAATAATAATAATAATAATAATAATAATAATAATAATAATAATAATAATAATAATAATAATAATAATAATAATAATAATAATAATAATAATAATAATAATAATAATAATAATAACAATAATAATAATAATAATAATAATAATAATAATAATAATAATAATAATAATAATATTAATAATAATAATAATAATAATAATAATAATAATAATAATAATAATAATAATAATAATAATAATAATAATAATAATAATAATAATAATAATAATAATAATAATAATAATAATAATAATAATAATAATAATAATAATAATAATAATAATAATAATAATAATAATAATAATAATAATAATAATAATAATAATAATAATAATAATAATAATAATAATAATAATAATAATAATAATAATAATAATAATAATAATAATAATAATAATAATAATAATAATAATAATAATAATAATAATAATAATAATAATAATAATAATAATAATAATAATAATAATAATAATAATAATAATAATAATAATAATAATAATAATAATAATAATAATAATAATAATAATAATAATAATAATAATAATAATAATAATAATAATAATAATAATAATAATAATAATAATAATAATAATAATAATAATAATAATAATAATAATAATAATAATAATAATAATAATAATAATAATAATAATAATAATAATAATAATAATAATAATAATAATAATAATAATAATAATAATAATAATAATAATAATAATAATAATAATGATAATAATAATAATAATAACATTTTTTGTGTAATTTGTTGTTGGTAACAATCTTGCTAAAAATGACATCATCCTGTTTTATTTACACAAATTATCTCAATAAAGATTTTGTGTTAAAAGGTACAGTTGCAATACAAAGGATTTCTGTAAAACTTCTGTTACCTTAAGAAAAAGGCACACTTGTGATCTTAAGGTCACAAAATGACCAAGCCTGTTTTTTATGTGTTTTATTTAAGAGCAAAACCTTCATTGCTAGTTTTTTTAATTTTAATGTTTTTTTAATAATTTTAATTTTTTATTGAAAACTTAAAATAAAAAAATAGTATTAAGAATTAACAAGGGAAAAATCTACTGAACTTAATTTTCTAACTGAATAATTTTAAGCTTTTATTGAAAACTCAAAAAAATAAAGCATTAATAATTAAAAAAAAAAATACTTACTGAATTTAAATTAATTTGCATTTTGCACTTTAAAAATTATACAAAAAGGCACGAATTCACAATTGATAAAAAAAAACCGCTGATGGTCACTGAATGCTCATGAATCTCACACACGTAAGCTATGCCATTGCTTCTTATTTGATAAAAATAAAAGCTTCTTTTAAAGCTTTTTCAAAGGGGTTTCCCCAAATGTATCATAAAAGGGAATCGCAAAATTTTTTCTTTCAGGAATTCTGAGCAAACAAAACACAAATGAGTGAAGTGTTAATTTAACAAACTTTTATTAATGGTTTTTTTAAGCGTTACAAGCGATATAAGACTTATATTTTCCAGAAAAAAACAAGCTACTTACTTATTTAATTGCTACTAAAAATGTAAATAATCTAATGTAAAAAAATGGATTTTTTCTTTTTCCTGCCAAGTCCTTTTAAAATTAAAAAACTCACTCTGAAAATGCCTCTCGATTTATTCTTACTTTCGTGATTCGTTGTTATTATGTTTAGAAAAAATTCTGGTGATAATTTAAAAAGCACTTTATTCCGATGACTTGAAACAAGATAAGTTACGATTAAAAGTGTTTTTTATACAGCAATTGACAATAAATGATTGCGACCTTTTTGGAGGTAGAGTGCAATTGTTTCAATCAAAGAAGCGTCTTAAAAATATATAAAATTAAAAGTTGAAAATGTAATTATTTTTTAAAAAACCGACACTCGGGACACCGGCAACAACAGGTTCCACCATTTTTACCGTTTCAGCTATTTTACTATACTGAATACTTACCTTTTCAACTGCTGTTATCAGTCTGCTTCAACGAAAAAGTTAGCACTAACTTTGACCGAGTGCCTGTGAGAGCTTTCAATATGAAAATACATAATAAAAGTAAAAGCAGCAAACATAACAAGGCATAAGAATGCAACACTAGTGCACTTACAGCAAAAACTATGTCTACACACATCTTTTGTTATTTTAAAACAGTTTGCTATAAAATAGAAAACACTCACAGCGCCATGAAGAACTGCATTGCATGGGTGTGTATGTGAGTCACGTCATTCGCATCACCATCAACATCAGTCAGCAAAATTTTAAAAAAATGGCGTCGGTAGCTGCTAGCCAAGGCATCGACTGACTTCCTGGTGCAACCTTTTGTGTCAATATTATACGACGTCTTTGTTCTTGAGGTGTTTCTGATGTTGTATTGAAAAATATTTTGATACTTGAAAACTTTTTCAACACTTTTTGCTGTCAGGTAAAAGTTTACAAGCGAAAAAAGCAAAAAAAAAATAGATTCAGAAAAGCAAAAGCTTTGCTTCGAAAACTTAAGACTACTCACTCGGCGAAGGACAAGGACTCGACTATGAGTTGCTGCTGCCGGTCATGATATCGTGGACAGGCACGATGTTGCTTTTGTTGATTTGTTTGCCTGAAATATTAGACAACAAAAACGAGAAACCGTTGTTGATGTTGCACAAATTTTATGAAAGCTTTTCATAAAGTTTTTATTATTTCAAAGTTTATTAAAATTGAACGCAAATTCGTTGCACTAGCATAAAACTGTATACAATTTCAGCGCTCTTATCTTTACTAAATCTGAGCAAATTTTTTTTTAAATATTTTTGGTTAATTGATGAAATCCATTAGCATTTGGCAACTCATTAAGAATTTGTTTAAATTAAAAACTTGACCCTTGCTCAAGTAATTCTTTTGTTTTTGGCCCTTAGGCTGCAAAAAAATTCATTATTGCATAAAAAAAACCTTCTCCAGAATTGCCCCACTTAATCAATGTTTTTTTTTTCATTTTTTATTTTTCTGCCCTACAGCTATCAACCATCACAAGTTTAGCAAACTTTTTGCGCGATGCCACTTGCACTTAATTTGCCATCATGAATTTAACAGCATTCAACAAATCTTTGGCGCAATTTTTTTTTTATTCAATTTATATTGAAAACGCTTTCGGCTAATTGCAAAAAATTTATTAAAATTGAAAACACTTCAATTTGGGGTCGGTAGCAAGTGCTGCCAAATTGATTTGCCTTCGACTGCGATGCTTCAGCGGTCAATCAGGCCAGCTAATAAAATAACAATAAAAAATGAGAGCCACTTAATTAGCGGCAAGCAAAAAAAAAAAACAATTATGGTTTGCTAAGAAATAAGCATGCTTTCAATAAGGCTTGTTGAGTTGATGCTGGATTACATGTTTTAAGATATTATTTTCTGACACCAAAATGAATTAATTCCATACCCTATTGTTAGTACTTTTTTTAAATAATCTTTTTTTCATAAAAAGGATGCTTTTCCAGCAAAATTTTTTTATGACAAAATCACAAATCATGCATTTTCCTGTTGTATTCCTAAGTAGGCATACTTACAAAAATAATTAAAATATTTACTCATAAATAAAGCTTGATGACTTTTCAATAAGACAACATTTATGTTTATATTTCTAATATTGTCTCCAGCTAATTTACACATAAGCACACTGATCTATCCCATAGGCAACAATACAAAATTTTGTTGGCGTAAATATCAATATATTTCGTATTTTCGGAAAGGTTATGAACTTTAATCTATATACATATAAACATTCGACACCAATCATCACAGGAACTCTCTAAAGATGCGCCGTTTTATTAGATTTCGAATGATGTTTTCTTAAACTTAATCATATAATATTTGATTTCGATAAGTAGAGATTTGCAACAAATTGTTTTTGTTTTATTTTGGACGTTATTTCTTTTTTGCTAAAAATAACACATTGCAATGAATTTTTCAATCGTCATTAACACGTGTGAAGCGTACAGCAGCGTGCTTTTCTAATTTTGTTTATTTGTCTAAAAATATCAGTTCATTGTCTATTGCTAAAAACGTTCCGGTGACGTTGTCAGAAATGTAGTGTTTTAAGTTCAAAGACCGCTGTTGCAAGCTATTTGACATGAAAAATTAATTGCTCCGTAAGTATTCAAGAGTACACTCTAAACTTTGACCAGTATTAAGAATAATATTCTGTCTTTTATTTTAAACAAAAACAAAAAAAAAAATTGTTCCAAAATAAAAACCCAATTTGTTGCAAATCTCTACTTTTCGCAATAATAAAATAATATGAGTGAGTTTTTGTAAACATTTTTCGAAAGCTTATAAAAAAGCGCACATGTCTTCTTCGAGACAAATTTTTCTATCTTTATCAGTTATTGCAGTATAAGCGATTGAAAAAAGTCCTTTATAAAAAAGTTAAATAACAATTTTTTCAAAAACTCCTTGTTTTATATTGAAATAAAAAAGACGTACATGGTAAAAAATTTTGGACTACTTTTTAATCCAAACTTTGGTTTAAATTAATTAACTACTTGAGTTTAATTTAGTTAAGTCTTGAACCCACGTTCCTGAAAGGGATTTACGTGCATTTGTAATGATGCAAAATAAGCGAAACCTTGTTAACAAATGAATTGGACGAGTGAATAAGGTATTGGACCAGCACATTAGATAACGTGTGTTCAAATCATGAAATGGTTAGAGTAATTTTTGACATAGAATTACGTCTTACAGTGCGGTTTGTATGAAGGTCATTTTCAGAAATTTTTTCAAGCTTATTTAAAAAGTTAATTTGACACTTTGACACAGCCTTTGATATTCATCGTACTATAAACAAATATATGCCCAAATATTTGTTAGAGTACGAATAAAACGAATATCAAAATTTGGATTTTGTCAATTCTTTAATAAAGTCACAAAACAGCAAAATCTAAAAAAAAATTTCATATATTCGTATGAGAAATACACAAGCTGCTTCAGTAGCTGCTTATGCTGTTGTTATTGTTGTTGTTCGTTTCGTTCACAATCGCGTCATTTGTTGTTGTGCTGCTTTTGTTGCTATTGTTATTACATTAGCACACATTAGATCAGGAGTGCGCAAAAGACCGCCTTTGTGCGGAAAGCTTTCACATGCATTTGTTGACATGAATATAAAAAAGCTTTCAGTAGCTAACCATACTTCAAGCAGGCAGCTTGCAGTTGCAGCTTGCGGTTGCTCGTTGCTTAAAATTATCTTGTTGTTACGTAAATTATGCACTCAAAAAAAAAGTTATGTGTACAAACAAAACAAAGATGAAAGGTTAGAAATGCTTTTTAATGAAAAACAAACTAAGTTATTTTTTGTTTTTATTTTTTGAAGCGTATATATATTAACGTTATATAAAAACATAAAGTCTCATAAATGTAGAAAAGTTTTTTATTTATTTTCTTTTATTATCTATCTTTTATTATTTATCTAAGGAACTGTGAAATACCCAAAAATAACTCTTTAAAATCTCCGTTAAACAACTCTTGTATATATAAGAATTCAAAATATTTGAATATATTTTATTTTCGGTTACAGTAATAAGAGTTACAAAAATATAAGTCCCAACAAGAAATGAATCAAAGATAGTTTGTTGAGTTTATATTTCAACTCATTAAGATCGTGCATAAAAAAAAACGGAACAGCAAGAAAGCGTCACCAGCTAGCATGAAGTCTGGAAAGCTACTGAAAGTTTGTTGCTTTCATTTCGTTATTGAACTCGTGCTTTTTTTCAAGTGCAAACTTTAAAAGCAAAATCTTTGCAACACACTCATAAAAATGTGTATAGATGTGTGTGCGCACCTCTGCATTAACCCAGTGGGCATTTTAGCGAGTGCTCCGCAAAAGAAGGCATACTAGCACTGCTATTATTGGCGTCAATACACCTTCCATGATCACCGCATTGATGAGGCCTACCTTCTGTATGGCCTACCTTTTGAAGGTTCTGATTCTTTTCATATTATTTTGTATGAAAAAATTTACAAAAAAAGTTCCAAAAAAAATTTTAAATGCTCAGAATAGTTTGTAAAAAATGTAGATTAAAAAAAACAACAAAATGAATTGTGTTTTTGTCCGAGTTGGGTCTCGAACCCGGGCTCTCGAAAACTAACACATTAGTCTTTTTTTATATTTTTGTATGAAGAAAATTTATAAAAAACTTTATAAAAAATTATAAAATTTATAAAAAATGTAGTTTTAAAAAAAAACCCAAAAAAAGTTTTTTCCGAGTTGGATGCAAAATAAGCTTTTGATTCATAAAACCACGATAGACGAGTGGGTAAGATGTCGGACCGCCACATGAGAGGACCATGGTTCAAGTTGTTAGTCGTTTTTAATTTCAAGTTGATATTTATATTGCTTTTCCTTCTAACGTGACTTCTCGAAAGAGCGCTGCTGGCAGGTCTCTTTTGAGCTAGGAGAGCGGAAGGCCGGACAAATTTTCCCATTTCATACAAGCAATAAAACGGTGTTTGCAAGGAGTGTGAAAGGCTTTTTAAAACCTGATGCAGGCCTGCTAGAAGGCCTTCGGACTTCTGCAATTACCCACTGGGAGATGTTTTCGTTTTTGTATTTTGTTATTGGTTTTGTTAATTTTCAGCAAGAAAAATACAAAAGAGAATACAGATGCGTGTAGCTACAGAGCCAGTATGTATTACTACTACGCAGGTTTGCGCTTGCGTTACTACCCTACGGGCCGGCATGTCAGCTGTTTTTACAGGAGCAAAACCTCAGCACTTATTTTTGTTGTTGTACAAATGAACAGTTTATTGAGAGCTTTCAGTAACGGACACGGGAAAAAACGAACAAAAGAAAAAACTAATAAAAAACCGAACAAAGAAAAAAAATGGGGCATGCAAATAATCAGTCGTTTGATACAAGTGCGCCTGTGAGGTATCGCAAAATTCAATTGAATTCATTGCTGTAGTTATTGTTTCAGTCAAAATGTAGATTTTTCGCTAATGCATTAAAAAAAACGAACTGCTGACCCAAAGCTTTCCAATGGAGGCCTTTTGAAGCATTATCGAGTGTTTCAAATTTTAACTCATATTTTCGATGAAATAAAAAATTTTTCTCTCTCTCTCCCTCTCAGCAAGTCTCTTTTGGAGGTTGGCAAAATCAAACCAGGAACCAAAGCTTTGCACGGGAGGTCTTTTGAAGCACTTCTTAGTCAGCTTAATTGAAGTGCTCTTTTTCAATGACATTCAGTGTTAAAATTACAATGGTGTGTCATACGTTGGGTCAGCGCTTTCAGCTGACTTGCAAGCACTCAAAAAGGCCTTTCGGAGTTCTTTTTTCCCAATGGATAAGCATGCGTTGTGCTTTGAAAACTCTATTTTTTAAATACCATAATAAATTCGAATTATTTATATTATGCATTATTTTTCCCCCTATTAAACATATATTTTAACTAAAATTTTACTTTTAAATCACTTTTAAAATATACATATATGTTTATGCTGTTTACTACAGGAAAAATAAATAATTCAAATTTTTCGATATTCTTTTCCATTTATTAAACATAACTTTGAATAAAATTTAGTTTTAACCAACATCAAAAATTAACAAAAACAAAAAATTCATTACTAAAAATATCAAACGAAAACTTTTTATAAAACAAAACAAACTCTTACATTAATTAAATTGTGAGCTTTTTAGATCAAGTAAGTTTGAAGAAGGCAACAACAACGAAAAATTTGTTTTTGAATAATTTTTATTAAGAGGCTGAAATGCTTTAAAATAAATTTGAAAAATATAAATGAAAAAAGCTAGAAATTTTTTCTATTTTTGTATAAAAAGGAATTCTACGTCTATACTTACGATACTATCGATACTGTATGATACTGTGATTTTAATTTTAAGTAGATATTTATGTTGCTTTTTGTAAGCTTTTTGAGTATTAAAAACTAATGTTATTGTGCTGTTGTCCTATATGTAATCAAAAAATTTAAAATTTATTCGAAGAATTTTTCCATGTATCAAATATTTATGGCTAAATAAATAAATTTTATGGGAAAAAATGTTGGTGGCAAATTTTTTATTGAATATATAGATTTGAATTTTATTTTTTTTTTTAAATTTTAATACAAATGTCATCTTATCCTATTAGACTGGAGAAATGCTTTTCCCTGCGTGTAGGTTTTATTTACAATCTCAGTATTCGTGCTATTTAATAATACGTTTGAATGAACATGCAAAACATAAGTACCAAGCATCCAATTATAAAACATCTGCAACAGAACAAAAAAAAATCTCTATGTAACGGTACACCATCAAAGGACTCTATTACTAACTCTTAGTAAAGTCAATAGCAAGTGACATCAGCATTAAAAGCGGTTGAAAAAAAATTCTGTGCTGATGAAAAAGTTTGATGGAACCTTTTTTATGTTTATCTTACACACAGTACAGAATAAGTTGTGGTAGCTGTTGTTGTTGTTGTATTTAGTGGGGAACCGTTCGCATAAAATTTCAACACGCACTTTCACAGAGGCGAAGCACCTTTATTGCCTCCTTTGTTGGCTCTTAGACTTTATGTTTGGTTTTCTTTCTTTATACTCGCTTGTACTTACACACATATGTCCCTTTTGTGTGAAATATACATAATTTATCAATTATTTTATTATATTGAAATATAAAGGTAAGCTTGTTATTTATAAAGATTTTATTATGTGATTTGATGTTGCTCACTTCGGATAAATAAGGCCGCTCAATAGGCCACCATTCAGCGAGCTAGTCACGTGTTCATATTTATTTCTTTGGCTTGTACACTTTGCATTTTTCTAAGGACTACGATGGTCTTTTATTACGCCTTCAACGTCTTTGTCTGCTACTCTATGATGCATTGTAATCATGATTGGTTCTTAAATAGCCTATTTTTCTTTATATACAATATTCTTTCACATTTCTTCTATTTTGTGTTTGTGTGTGTTTTTTGTTATGTTGTGTTCGTGTGCGTTATTCACATTCATGACCTTATTTTTGGTGTTTTCTCTTTGTTGAATTTTTTTTTTCTTCCATTAAGTTGTTATTGATAAAAAGGCGTTCGACATGCGGTGGCTTGCATTGAAAATCACCGCAGCATGTCCAATTCATTCAATGATGATAATCGTTGAGCACGCACCCGATTGAGAGAATTTGAAAGGATTCCATTTCTTGTCCTTTTAACGTGATTTTATTAACACTTATGGTGATTTATTGTGTACTAAAATTTTCTATAGATTCATTGTTAGGAAAATAGTGTAGTTCTTTTGTAAGGCGGTGTGTGTGTGTGTTGTGTGTCTGTAGCTTGTTTTTTCTTTTATCACTTATTTTGTCCTTGTGGCAAAAACATCCTTTAAGTCATTCAGATGCAAATGTGAATGCCTTGGTTTTTTTTAATACAGCTATTTTATGTGTGATGACAAGTGTTTTCTATATAAGATATATAAGATACAAATCAAAGAATATTGCTCAGTGAATCACACTGTCTTTTAAAATTGAGTAAGTATAATTCTATGTTTGAATTTAAGTTATCTTCAAGTAAGTCTTTATTAGTTTATCAAAGGAAGGAAGGAATGAATGGAGTTCAAGGCCGTAGCCAGGTTTTTGCAAGAGGGAAGGGCTTATGATAACAAAAATATATTGATACCGATTAGATACTAATAGCAGAGCTGTAAAAGATTTAAATAATTTTTGTTTTTAAATCTGTGTGATTTATTAACTTTTTGATTGCAAGCTTTTTAGCCTTAAATCATTAAGATTTACATCTGAAAGCAATCATTGATGATTGCTTCAAAGTAATATTTAATTCATTTTGGAACAATCATATTGGTTTATATTTTGAATGCATTCATTTGATTTAATTCACAAAAGATTTCAATCATTTCATTTAAATCTGAAATGATTGCAATTAATTGATTTAAATCAAAAAAGATAAAAAAGATTTAAATCGTTTGATTTAAATCAAAAATGATTTCAATTATTTGAATTAAATCGCAAAATGAGTTAATTCTCGTATGGAATAAATAAGAAATTATTTAAAATAAACCTTTAATTCTTATTAGTCACAAAATGATGAATTGAGTTTACAGTGAAAATCATTAAAAATATATGATTTTAATCCTTAAGGATGGTAAACTTTTAGAGGTTTTTAAGAGTATTGGATCAGCCTTATTTGTGGTGTTATTACAAACAAAATATATTTATATTAATGGAGTTCTCATAAGCCCACAGTAGTGAATTCTTCCCTCAAAATAACAACATCAAAAAGGTTGATCCAATACTCTTAAAAACCTTTAAAAGTTTGCCATCCTTAAGGATTCAAAATCATATATTTGTAATAATTTTAACTAGATGGAAAGAAGTTCTTGAGAAACGAGTACACCAGTTATTAGTTTGTGAAAGTAGATGACATCAGAAGATTTCATTCTCTCAATTAAAGGTTAAAAGTGTCAGCAAACCGAACAAAACGTCTTTGGATTCTTTCTATACGAACAACACGCACATTGTAATGTGGGGACCATACTTGACCTGCATACTTCAAGTGAGGTCGCACAAATGAATAATACAGCGTTTTAGTTGTGATTAGGCTATCAAACTCTTTGGCCCAGTGCTTTATAAAACCAAGCATAGAAGATGCTCTCATACAAATGCTATCAAAATGCATGCTAAACGACAACTTTGAATTGTTCATGCATATACTAAGGTCTTTGACGGTAGTTACACGACTAAAAGCAGTATCTTTTATTTTGTAATCAAAAATTAAAATTTTCCTTTTACGCGAAAAGGTCATAGTTTGAAATTTATTAGGATTTAAAAACATATTATATTTAGATAACCACACCTCAAAAGGATTTCAAGTCTAACTGGAGTAGGTCTGAATTGTCTCTAGAATCAATTGTTAGGTATATTTTCATATCATTTGCATAAATAAGCAAATGAGAGTGTTTGAAGATGTGAGTAACATCATTATTAGCCAAAATAAACAGAATTGGACCCAGGTGGCTTCCCCCAGGGACACCCGATTCTGCAACAAATTCAGAAGACAACACGTTTTGGAACCGTATTTGACAAGATCGATTACTATTTGATCAAGCTTACGGAATATGGCGGAAATCCCATTAATTTTGGTTTAACCGTTTCGGGACGAGAACTTTTGTGGCCATCAATCTTAAAAAAGAGTTTAGATATAGTCTCCTAATGTTGTTTTAAGAAAAGTAATTTCATAATATATTTTTAGGACGTTCCGAAAAGGAGATATCGTCCTGGGACAAAAACATCCCAAACACACCTGAAAAGCAAAATTTGAATAGTAAAATCAGAATATATTTTACTTTATTTCAATTTATTTTATTCTTTTATAATATTTATTGTAGCATAAAATTAGTTTCTATGGCAAGGTGTGAAACATTTTTTACAAAACGCCAAGTTGCAGGCAATGCAAAGCTGATTTGTGCGACTTTCTTTTCCGTTTTTAGTACAATTTACGTACCGTTGTCGCTTGTTTGTTCGTGTTGGTAAATGGTCCCCCAGATTTTGTTTCATACGTTTTTTCATAGTGCTGAGGGGTCCTGTTCGAACTTTGCGTCGTATTTTCGCTTGCTTGCTTCCTTCGTCAATGAGAGATTCGGAAAGCTCCACTAAAAATCCCAAAAATGGTTCTCTTTTTTGCCGTGGATGATTTGTTTCCGCATGGATTATCCACGCATTGACAGCGCATGTCATCATAAGCCGAAAGACAACTTTTCGCCACCATTTCGTTGACTTCCGGTCAAGTTCATACAACGTACTCATTTTGTCCGCCAAATCTACGCCACCCATTAGATTTCTGTACGTTTTTACAATATCCGGACATGTTATATCTATTTTTTTGTCATCCTTCTGTTTTCTTGTAACAGTGTCCACTGAAGCTTTATGGCAGTTGCTAAGCAGCATAACCTGTTTTGTGTCTTGCCAAACCACTGCCAAAGTACCAGACGAATTGCTCTTGAAGACATATTCTCCTCTGCTTAGTTTCTCAGTAAAAGTTGGTAAATTTTTTCTGTTAGATATACAAGTACCTAAGGCTGGAAACGGTATATTATTAATTAATTTTGCTGACGTGATAAAGCGATCAAAGCACAACGTTGTGTCAGGGTGTCTGATAGTCGCTGACAATTTCATGACAACGCGTTCGCCTAATGTGGATGATTGATAGGAATGGTCTTCTTTTCCGGAATATATATTAAAATCGTACGTATAGCCTGTCAAACTGTCGCATCGCATCCATAGTTTTATGCATCTCTTTACAGGTTTTAGTGGCATATACTGCTTCAACGTAGAGCAGCCTAGAAATTTTGTCATAGATTCATCAATGCTTTGGAACGGAGAGTCTGATCTATATTTTTGAAAGTTTTTTTTTAGACAATCTACCAAATCATCAACGAAATAAGTTGTTGGTTTTGGATCAGGTTGGAATGATAAGGAAGGAAAATAAAGTTTTGACATAACGTGTAAAAACCGGTCTCTGGACATTGCTTTTTTTATGTATGCATTACCCAATGACGTGCTATTCGACCAATAGTCCTTCAAAGATGGCACTCGATTATATGACTTAACAAAGGTACATCCAAGCAATATAAGTATTTCGCCGAAATCGGTTTTTGCACGTTTGTTTTTAGGATGGCTGCTATTGAAAATATCAATCCTTTCATTAGTAGAATGAACAATGTGATGAACAAAACTTCTAGGCAGCAGCTTGAAAAATATTTCCACAGGCTTTAATCCTCGAGGTATTCCTCCATGGCTAACGGTGCGATCTTCACTCACTGTAAATCGTGGTGTGAATGTTGGTAGGGGTTTGACCAAATTATAACATTGTTTGGCCAATCAGAAACAATTTCTTCATCCAGACGTTCCACTTCAAATATTTCTTCGTCAGAGTCATCGGAAATATCATTTGCAGTTTCATTCGCATCAACAATTTCCATTCCTTCATTACTATGATCCGTGTCTTCTTCCTCTTCTAAAGCACTACTGCCTTCCTGACTGGGACTATAAGAAGAATCACTAGCAGCAAATGGATCATCCTCATCATTGCTTGAATTATTAAGAAAATCCTAAATTTCTAGAGTCGCCAGTTTACGTTTTCCGTCCATATCTTTCTAAGAAAAATAATGTAAATGAGTACGGTTGGGATGTTAACGTCCCACAAATAAACAGTTTTGGGATGATTTTATCCCACGAAACTTACCTTAGCCGCAAATTCAGAAAAATATCTTTTTATTGGTTTTCGATTATATTTTCTATGAAATAACAACTGTTTGAGTAAAACTTTACTAAATGACACTTTTTTCCACAATTAAAACACTTGTTTTTGAGCTTTTGTCGATGGTCTTATTAGCAACTCAAACCGCGCGAACTGATTTATGACTTTTGACATAAGCTTGATGTGTTATATTGACAGCTATATTAAATTTTTTGTAGAGAAGAATATTAATAATGATTTGGGACGGTTTTCAACCAAATCGTGTGAGAATTTTCAGAGATATGATTTTTCAAATTTTTCTGGGATAAAAACATCCCTGTCGTCCCGAAACGGTTAAATAAAATAAGATTATGTGGGAATTTATCAAAAACTTTACTTAAGTCAGTGTAAATACAATCGACCTTGCTACCAGAATTAATAGATTTCAAGCAGAATGTAGTGAAGTCGAGAAGATTAGACACAATGGATCTGCCAGTAACAAAACCATTCTGAGCCCACAGTGAATTTTCACTCATTAACTCAAGTCTTCATTTTGTAACAGAAAAAAATGTAAAGGTTTATTTGAAATTATTTGTCACTTATTCCATACCAGAGTCATTTTGTGATTAAATTCAAATAATTGAAATAATTTTTGATTTAAATCAAATAAATGCATTCAAAATATAAATCAATATAATTGCTCCGAAATTAATTAAATATCACCTTAAAGCATGAAATGAATGCAATCTTTGTTTTTAAATCAGGTAGTGATTGATTCATGATTCAATCTTCAAATGATTGATTCATTTACAGCTCTGATTAATAGTGAGTGTTTGATATTTTTTTTCATGCCAAATTTATAACATTATTATTATTCTGGAATGTTGAACAATGACATTTACGTTTGTTTAATGATAAAAATTTTAAAAAGTTTTTTAACTAGATTAAGGTAATGTTTTGGTAATTTTCAGCAATTTTCAAGTTATTTTACTGTCGTTTTTTGATATTTTCAATTTTTAGAGCATTTTTCGGTTTTTAGGTCATTTTAGTGTAATTTTAAAAGATTTTTGAATTTTTGTTTTTTTCGTACTAAAAAATGCAAACTTTAAAACATATTCCTTGTACAAAGTCCATTCAATCAAAAATTTAACCTCTCGAAAAGTTTACAGCTTTGTTTACAGACGTCGATGAGAAAAAACTTTTGCCAGTTTTTAGGTCAATTTTGTAATTTTTTTATGTAATTTTTTGCAGTTTTTTATGTCATCAAAATACCTGGTGATAGTAAAAATTTCCCCAGAAGAAAATTTAACCACAAAAAAATCAAAATTCATAAAAAAACGTGAACTGTTTTTACCTATCAATCAGAATTTTTCATAATACACATATTTTAAATCATATAACAACTGGTTTATTCAAGAAAAAATAATCGGAAGTAAAGTAGAAACTTGCTGCTTTATTTTGTATAACGAAAATACACTCCAACGATAAGCAAGACACGAAAAGCAATAGAATTTCGTATAGATAAAAGTATTGCTTCTCGTGTCTTGCTTATCGTTGGTGTGCTGCTTCGTGATAAAGAATAATGCTGTTAAAAGGTAGTATTATTTTTATAAATCGAATCTTTATTGTCACGACGAACATTAACAGATAATACAAAGGCTTGTGGAACCTTTCATTTTTTGAAGTGAAACTTCTTTAGCACCGTTGTGATTTGAAACTCGAAGAAACGAAAAAGCGACACTATAAAGAGACAAACATTACCATCAATAGCATTTACCCTGCAGGAGAATGAGAGAGAAAAGAAACCACCTCTTAGCATGTACATAAACCAATTTCAAAGACATTTTGAACGCTTATGAACTGGCTCATTAAGTTTAACATAAACAAATCTAGTGTCTACTTTTAGGCAAGTTTACCGTCTTTATATAAGCTGTGGCCAAAACTATTTACTACAGTTGTCGTAGAGCAACGTAATTAAGTATTAACGATTTTTTTGCATAGATTAAAAATTTTCTAAAGATTCACCAAATCGGAAAATGACCAAAATACCCGTAGGGTATATAAAACTAAAAAAATTCATATTTGGTCTAAAAAAACTTCTAGAAATGTTTGTACTATTAATGGTTATAATCGGACCATTTTTCAGGGTATTTTTAAATCTCTACAAAAATTTCATTAAATTTCAAATTAATTCATGCTGTTCGTTATTAACTATAGTTGAAACTGTAACCAAATTTTTGTAACACTCTTTCAAAGAGTATTTGTTTCTATTTTGAAGTAGACCTGCCTTTAAAGTTATTTTTTATGGATCAATGAAAAGTCTCCAATTTTAAACATCTTATTCTAACTATGACGTACGTCTTTATTAATCAGAGAATATATTTTCAATAGACGAGATTTGCAAATTATTGAGATAAATCTTTCTCTCTACTTATTACGATACTGCCATATTGAAGAAAGGGAGAAAGTTAGTCGCTTTTTTGTAATCTCGAACCGAGAAGTTCCGCGGCATCTGTTTGGTTAAATGGTTTTGATTGAGAAGAGATCTCAAAATTTGGATCTAGACTTTTCTAGTCTTATGGACTACAACTTTCAGATGATTCATTAATATGCGTAGTTTCAAAGGAAGATGGGAAACAATCTTTGAATCTGTGAGAAAACAATTCTATTCTTTTTGTTTTTTTGTTGTGTACTTTCACATTGCAGAAGTAACAGATTTGGTAGTGATTTTGAGATTCCCTCCATCCCATGGGTGAAGCTATGGGTTAAATCTTGCCCATTGACAAATTGTGAAGTTGTGACACGCAGCTCCTACAAATTTTATTCGGTGTTAAGGTTTTCTCCAAGTTACAAATAGTACCACCAAACACGGTTCAAAATTTAGGTTCACTTTTTCAACTTTTTTAGTTGTAATATACATCCTTTCCAAAAAAGTTGAAATTTTCAACTTTATTTGGAGTAAGCAAGTAAGTATATAATGAATTTTCAACGATTTCGGATGAAAATTTCATCTTAATAAGTTTACTTAACCAACTTTAAAGTTGAAAATTTATACCTAAAAGTATAAAAATGGAGAAAAAAAAATCATTTTTTTACTATTTAATCTGAATAATTAAACTTTTTGGTCTAGTTATTCAACGAAAAGGTTGAAAATTTCAACCATAAAGTTAAAAAAATAAATACATAAGGGAATCTTTTTCAACCAAGATGTCTAAAATTTCAACCGAAAAAATTGAAAAATTCATCTAAAAAGTTTACTTTTCCAACCGAGAAAGTAGAAAAACTTTATAAAACAGTTGAATTTCTCAACCTAAGAAGTTGAAAAATTCAACTGTTAAACCGACTTTTCAACCGAAAAAGTTCAAAAATTCGACTAAAAAGTTAAATTTTCAACCGAGAAAGTAGAAAAATTTAACGAAAAGGTTGACTTTCTCAACCGAAGAAGTTCAACAATTCAACTGGAAGACCAACTTTTCAACCGGAAAAGTTGAAAATTTAATTAAAAGCAGACTTTTTCAACGCAATAAGTTGAAAAATTTAACAAAAATGTTGACTTTTCAACCCATGCAGTTGAAAAATTCAACTGAAGAGTTGACATTTTAGCCCAATAATTTCAAAAATTCAACTAATAGGTTGAGCTATTCAACCCAAAAAGTCAATTCAAATAAAAGGTTGATCCCAAAATTATTATTTTATTACAAATAAACATAAGTTGACGCAAGCAATTGATACATTTTGAAATTATTTTATTTATTGATACAGAAATAATAGTATTAAATAGTGGATAACTTAAGACAAGAATAAACTTAAACATTTTTATACTATGGTTTTAGAAATTATATATTCCAAATTGTTACATTTAACAGAATTAAATGGTTTCTTATTAATTATATCATTATATTTAATAATAAGAATATTATCTGTCTCACTGACTTCATACGCACAGTATGTATCATTTAAGTTATGAGTTAAATATTTCTGACAAACAAACAAAAATTCAGACTTATTCTTTAAAATTTCGTTAATTTTACAAAATTGTGGCATTTCAGATATCTCAGAATTCAAAATAAGAAACCCTATTTTATATTTATAGCCGAGCTCAAAATATTTTAGGGAAACCAAATTGGGACTAAATTCGTAAAAGGTGTATTTAAGTTGATAATCATTATAATTAATTTTTAAATTCTTTCCTTCTTTTAAGATCGGGCTAAAATTGTAATTTGTAATGACCACTGGCTAAAATAATGTGGTCATTGTACGAATCAACTGCTTCATTTGGTTGAAAATTAGGCACAAAGTTAATAAATTTGTTGACATTTTGAAGAAAATTTCCTTTGCACCTATCGCGTGTACCTGGCGGAGCAGGCATAAGCTTAATCAATCCTAAAAACGGTTGTACTTCGCTACTCCAATCTGTAAAGAAAAAAGAATTGAAACATTATTAAAAAAAACTTTAAAAGCAATGTGCATGATTAACCCATTTTGTACCAGGCTACTTTAATGGTTACATTTCTTAATGAAATTTTCATGGCTCGCTAGAAATAGGCTAAAAATTATTTTTGGAATTTGTTTTTGGTTTTTTTTCCCGGAAAATTGCTTTTCGAGATTTCGGCGGTGGGATGATTAGAGAAATAAATTTGCTATATACGTGCAATTTAATGAGAAATATAGTAAAAAAAATTGGCAGCAAATTTTATTATGAAAACGGGTTATTAACAGGTTCTTAGAGCACTTATTATCCCAGCGGTCGAGATCTCGACCAATCATCTTCCACGCTATCTGCCGATCAGATGGAATAGATGTAATAAAGTAGTTTCTGCATATTACATTTATTTGAACTTTTGGCTATTTGAATCAATTACCCTTTTTTTTTTGTTTTGTTTTTTATACAAGTAGTTACAGTGACTTTAAAAATGGGCTATTTTTTGAATATTTTTGTGACCTCCCAAGTGAGTCTTTAAAAAAGTCAAATGGGGTAAAAAAATGTACGGTCATAAAGCTAAAATGCCAAACTAAATTAGTCATTAAAAAAAATTAACTACATTCCTTTTTCTAATATTTTTAATTTTTTTATGAAAAACGACAAAAGTTGTGGTCGAGATCGCGACCGCTGGTACAAAATGGGTTAACAAATAATGAACCGACATAACTCAGAGGAAAGATATTATAATAAAACGACTAGGGTGGCCCCCATAATGTGGTACCATATGTCCCGTATTTCACGGAACGTTCCTTATTTGTCCCGTATTTTTGGCATTTTTATAAAATGCAACTTTTTTATAAAATGCAACTTTTTTATTCGAATTTTAGTTTTTTTTAATTTTACCCAGAAAATAGCTTCAGACTCTGGCATAGCCACATATGATGTCGTTTTTTAAATTTGAAATTTTTTGTAATATTTGTAAATTTTTTTTGTAAAATACCCTAACTCTAAATTTAAATTTACAAAATGTTAGAGTTCTTGTAAAAAATTTGATAACGACCAAGATATTCAACGTAATTACATTATTTTTTTATTTGTATTAATTTTTAATTTTTTCAAATTTGGCACTTTAAGATTTTTTATAACAAAAACAAAGAAAATAAAATTTTTTTGAAACGTAAAATAACACAACTCTGATACTTTTTAAATAATTTATATGTTTGACAGCTCATTTCAGCTCACATTCTTTTTGAAAAATATTCTGGAAGCTTGAATAACTGCATCGTTATGAATTTTTTTACTGGAAGTGTAACATTTTGCAAATTTAGAGTTTGGGTATTTTACGAAACCACATAATTTTTTTGTAATTATATTATATGTTGTTTCAGAAAACATTTTAAAAGCATTTTATTGCAATTTTTTTAAAATTGAATTTTTAAGATTTTATTACTACAACAGCAAAAAAAAGGGATTTTTTTCAAATAGTAAAATATCTCAACTTTAGTAATTTTTATCCGATTTTTATGTTTTATACCTCATTTTTAGAGGCAGTTAAATAACAAACGAACGATTTGCTGTTTTTATTGTTTTTACATTAAAAGGAACGATTTTCCAGCCATCCATCTTAATAAAAGCCATTTTGAAAAACCTCCATATAGCTAAGGTCACTCTTACTGTATATAGCTTTTGTATTTTAGAAAATTTTGGTTTTTGTTAAGAATTTGACACCAATTCTTTATGAAAGCTGTTGGGAAATTATTATAATTACACTTTTATTATTCTTTAATTTCACAAAAAACAAATGTATGAATATGTTATTGTTATTTATAACAAAAACCAACAGAAAATTTAAAAGAAATGGTGCAGTAATATACATAAAACGGACACGTAAATTTATTACATACCTGATTCAAGAACATCATCAAAACAATAATTTTCGCACGATGAAAATTTTTCAAGCAACACAAACTTTTTAATATTTTCGGCGACAAAATTTACTTTGATATACCGTCCACGCAAATCCATCTTGACTTTTAAACGATTTTAAGTAAACTGACGTAAAGCTATACACCACCACAATTAACTCTTTTTAAAATTGCAGTAGGCGCCGCGATGGACAACTTTTTGAAATTTCACTCAAATATTTTAAATTTGAATGTCAGCAGGCTGCCGAAACAAAAACAATTTTATGCAAATACTGACAAAAAGCTATACACCACCACAATTAACTCTTTTTAAAATTGCAGCAGGCACCGCGATGGACAACTTTTTTAAATTTCACTCAAATTTTTTAAACTTGAATGTCGGCAGGTTGCGCAAACAAAAACAATTCTAATGTTGAAAATTTCATTCAAGGTTAAAAAAATATTTTCTATATTCAAATATTTTGAATTTAAACGCAGCAGGCCGTGCAAACAAAAACAATGCTAATGTAGAAAATTTCATTTAAAAATATTAAAAAAATATGTTTTCAACCAAGTGAGTTGAGTATTTCAACCTAACTACAATTTTTATCAGTTTTTTTTTAAATAAGTTATTATTCCGACTTTATACAGATGAAAAATTAAACTTTAAAGTTGAAAAAGTAAACTTAAAAGATGAAAATTTTCTCTCTTGGGTTTAAATAATTTTTCAACTAAGCAATGACGAAAAATTCAACCAAAATAGTTACATAAGTAAACTATAAAAGTTGAAAAATTCGTCTTTTAGGTTTAAATAATTTTTCAACTAAACAGAGACAAAAAACTCGGCCAAAATAGTTGAAGAAGTAAACTTAAAAGGTTGACAAATTCATCCCTTAGGTTTAAATAAATCTTAAACTAAAAAAAGTTGAAAAACTTGACTCGAGTTGCTGAAAAATTAAACATAAAAGTTGAAAAATTCGTCTTTTGGGTTGAAATTAGTAAATATATATTGATTTCAACCAATAAAAGGTTTAAAATTTCTACTTTAAAGTTGAAATTATGTTTTTATATAGGGAAAATTTTGATTTCAACCATAAAAATTTAAGTAAGGTTGAAAATTTAGACCTACATTTTTAACCGTGAAGTAAAGTACTGAAAGCTGTGTTTTGTTAAAGTTTTTCTAAGAAAATCAAGCAAATAATTGCTAAGTTATTATAAACTCAAAAAGCAAATTTTTACTAAATTCCAGCAAATTTCTTTTAATAAACACGTTTATTTTAATGAAGAAAATTAGGCGACGATTAGTTAACAACTGCGATGGTCGAATGGATAAGCCCATGCACTTACACTCACGCGGCCGAGGTTTAAGTCTCCGGAAAATGGTAATTTTTTAATTTAATTTAATTTTAATAATTATTTCACTTCAAAAATATGCTAGATTTCATCAAAAAATAATCAAAATTTGCTATTACAAATTATAATTACTTAGCAAATATTTGCTTGAATTAAATAGAAATTTCCTTATGCAGTTTATAATAACTTAGCAAAATTTTGCTAGAATTTTATAAAAGGATTATTGCTAAGTTATTATAAACTGGCATAGAAAATTTTGATTAGTTTTTGCTGAAATCTAGCATAATTTTGAAGTTCCTGAGATTCAAGCGCAAGTTTTGCTTAACCACAATACAAATCTAGTAAAAACAGTTTTCTCCGTGTAGCGTTATAGTCAGATTAGAGAATTTGTGAAGATGTTGCTCAAGAATTTTATTTTATATCTACTATTAAGAAAATTGTGTTACAAAATTGTATAATTTTTTTCGTTTATTGTGAGAATCTAAAAGAAGCAATTTTATTAAATTTTTTAATTCAAAGACAAAATTTTTTATGAAATGGTACATATTACTTTTTCTTTTTCAACCTACTACTCAGAAAAATACAAATGATCAAGTGATTCATATCTTGATTTTGGAGCTTCTATGTCATTTGCGTGTTTCTGAATAATTTGTTGTTCGAGACAAATCTAAAGATTAAAATAAATTCGTTTATTCAGTCATTATCCTTCATCAACAATGTTCTTCTCTATTTTTTGCTGTCAAATCGCTTGCTTTACCATGCTTCATTCATGAAGGACATTTTTTATGTTTTAGTCGTTTGTTGCCTCTGCTATGTATCATGTGCGTGTGTGTTTTAGTTGTCTTGAAATGCTTGAGATTTTCTCTATTATCCATCAACTTAATTTGTTCGTTAGCCTTGCGTGTATGACTTGTCAAAAGGATGAAAGCAAACACATGACACATCACAAAAGGCCAACGATATGTAATGATAAATTAATTTAATGTTAACAATCAAGGATTCCCAAGAAAATTTATTTTATATACTTATACGATGTAAATGATGCTAACCGAAAAATGACATCAAAGTTGACAACACTGAAGAGGACAGTAAAGTTGTACTAAAATGTTATACAAATACAAATTAAATATATATGAAAAATATGAATGAAATAAGATATAATTTTAAGGCTTAGAAGAAGAGTAAATTAATTTGCATTGGTACACAGCAAATGGTAGGATAGTCACGTATGTTAGAAGATATGATTGAAGAATTGAATCAATAAATAATTATAGGCCAATTTTTTTGTTACCAGCATTTTCAAAAATTTTGACAAGGGTATGAAGAAAAGAATTTTGTTTTTTCTTAATCATGTAAATTTATTTTGTTTCGGATAAACAATTTGGCTTCAGGTCAGGAAAAAGCACTTAAGATGCATTGGTGAATTTTTGTCTATAATTTTTTGAATAATAAAAACTTACGAATACTCCTTTTTTTTGACATAAATCAAGCATTTGATACGGTTAACCACAATATTCTTTCAAAAAAAATTTCCTATGTACTCTTCAGTGGTCAGTTTTAGGCCCTTTACTCTTCTTGATGTATATAAATTCTCTGTTTTCACAAAACTTTAAAAGTTCAAAAACGGGTTTCGCAGATGATATGGCGTTTGTATTGTTTGTATTTAAATATGATACATAGACACTAGGGTGGGTCAATTTGTATGGACGAATTTTTTGGAGGTCTGGCTCAGCGAAATTCGTAAAATACATGTAATTTCAAGACTTTTTCTCCACTACAGCATATACAAATTCTGAAAAAAAGCTGTGCGGACTTTCGTAAATAGATTTTGTTCTCAATTATAAAATATGAATGTATGAATGTATGTGTATGAATCTATTTACGAAAGTCCGCACAGCTTTTTTTCAGAATTTGTATATGCTGTAGTGGAGAAAAAGTCTTGAAATTACATGTATTTTACGAATTTCGCTGAGCCAGAATTTGACCTGCTCGAGATTTACATTTGATTAGATGCTGGTTTTTAAGTCATAATATGGTTATAAGTTACAAATTGAAATATTTGTTTTTCAACTTAGTAGGTTTTCAACTTAGTAGGTTTTCAACATGTTTTCCAACGCATTATATACACGCAGTCTTGTTTTACACGCGGGTGGTTGTATGAGATATCTTTTTAAAAATTATGGAGCCATCAATTATGCTAATGTTGTTGATAGTACAAGAGAGTGCTTTGAGAATGAAAATGTGAAATCATATAAAGATGTCGGTGTATTAATGGACAGCAAAATGAATTGGTGTGAGTATTCATCTACACCAAAAAATTTGAAGAGTTAACCCAAGTTTCTTCTTGAGGTAAAAGAGTTTTTGAGAAGTTAAAAACATTTTGTCGCCGTAAAAAGCAAAATGTATTGCATTAATATTTTTGTTGTTAATATAAAACTTTTTTGCTTGATACAACTCATTTTCAAAGCTAGAAGTATATTTAAAGCATTTTCATATTAACTCTGCATCTTCTCCGAACATTTGTCCTTTTAACTTCTTTAAAACTTATTGCAACCATCTATGAAGATCGTCTTTGTATTTTAATGCTGACACGGAGTTATGTTTAGCACGAAACAGTCTGCTCGAGCAAATATTTCTGATGTTTGTTTGTTTGTTTGTTTGTTTTACTTTGAATGAAGAGAGAGCACTCAAATATTTTAACAAGCAAATCAAGCGTGCTGTAAAAATTAAATGTTGCATAATGAAAAAAAAGGGCCGTTTTTACTTTTACAAGTTATATGTTTTCATATATCTTTATTGAAGTCAAAGTTCTTAGGTGGTTATTTGATAAAGAGGGTAAAATTTTTCGTATCTCGCCACGAAATTTTTTTTAATCTCGTCACGAAAATTGTGGACTTGAGCAATGATATTTTTTTTGTGTTTTTTGTATGGGGACCCCCAGATAGGTTACAGATAGAGTGTGTTTAGAAGGAATGTTAGACAAGAAAAAACTATAGGACTAGCTCATATATTAGACCCCTTAACGGTCATCGATTTTTTTAATATTAACTATAATAAACATTGTTAAATTTTGTATTTTTTGTATCGGGACCCCCAGAAGGATGGCAGATAGGGAATAGGTAAGTTTAAAAAAAGTGTTAAAGGGGAAAAGTTTTCTAGGGGGTTATAGATTTATGATACGAACTATATAAGTAATATTTTTATATTTTGTGTTTATTGTATGGGGACTCTTACAATAAATATCAAATCACGGACATGCATCTCATATTTTAGTCATCACCAACCATTTATATCAGTAAAACCGATTGAAGCACCAACCAATGACAGTGTAAATATTAAATAAACATAATTTTTTTTATGCAAATTTTGTATTGTATTTCTTTTGAGATGCTCTCTTTCTCTTTTTTTACTAAAATCTCTCTTATTCTTAATTATAAGAAGCTTCTCTTCTGTACTGTATTCACACTATACTGTAATTTTTTTAGCCAACGATGTATTTTTTGTAAAAATTTTTGGGAAATTAAACCATTCTATTAATTTTGGTTGTATTAAAGCAACAAAGGCTTTTTTATTTTTAATAAAAAACTGTTGTTTTAATAAAATGCAAGATATATAAATTTTTTTAAGAGGAATATATGAGTTCTTGGAGCGTGTTAAAGTCCCATATGTACCATATTTTTTTAAAGAAACTACATGATACACTAATAAACAAATTTTTAATGTAAGTATGTACCACGAAATTAAGTCAACCCCGCTCACTTAACACAAATCACATTGAAAATTTTCTACCTATTTTTGTACAGAATTTATTTATTCTAGCATCAATATATATCAAAATTAAACATTTTAAATTAAATGCCAAGTCCACTTTAGCAATAGTATAGGAACATAACTAACTCATCTCTTAAACAACTTTCATAAACCTAGCGTTCACCCTGTTGCTTAATCCTGACTACATTTTGATATATCTTAAAAATATCTTTCCGCTCATTTACCGAACAAAACCACAGGAATCAATTGTAAAATCAATGCAAATATTTATCCCTTTTTTAGATATGTTAAATACAAAAATCCCTTTTTTGAAAAATTCGCCCTTAAATTAAAGATATGAAACACCTTTGAAACAAATTTTGAGAGCTGAGCACAATTTAAGCTAAAAATTGATAAATTAGTTTTGTTTTATAAGAAATAATAGAGATTCAAAATTACCAAATTGAATAGGCTGGTCTTTGAGTATGGAGAAGAGATTCTATTTTCGGCGTTAGCCATGTCTTTAATTTCCTTTGAAATAAAAAATATATAAATATAATTAAACACAAAAGAAATTACGGGTTCTTTATTTGACACTTTTTTTAATGAGTTAATTTTTAAGTTTCATGCTACATTAAAATGAGTTGATTCTTGTTTTCATTTTTTTTGATTAAACTCAAAATTTTAAAATTCTCAATGCAAATCCGCTTATCTTAAAACAACTTAAAAGAAAGTCACTACGACTTCTCAACATTTCCACATTTCGAAATAAATTGAACACACAAACGGAGTTACATATAGTTTTTACAGCTTTGGAAAAATACCATGCGTGAAAAGAGTTAAATTGACCACGAATATGACTTTATTTACTCCGTATTTTTTTTTTTTTGGGTGTAAGGTAAGGAACTATTTATTTAATGCTAATAGATTTCTTTATTTGCTGAGCTATTTGTGTAACTTAAATTTACTTTAAGTGATTGTTATGGCCTATTTCATTCGAAAATGGAATATGGCCTGAGTGGCCAGAAGTATAAAAAGAACGCAAGGCAAACCTCGTGAACAATTTCTGAATTCGTTCCAGCCGAATTTTGTGTGACTCATAAAATGGATTCCAAATAATCACTGCATATTATAATCTAGATCGCACAAGTGAGTTGAACAGAGCTTTCAGAGTATACGGATCTGAAAAGCAAGCACTGTTTCTTCGGATGAAAGCTAGCATGGCATATGCTTTGGGAATAATAAAGTCAATATGAGAAATAAAATTAAATTTACGATCGAAAACTACACCCCATTCCTTGATTTGATCAAATGCTGCCAATGGGGAGTGAGCAATATGATAGGCGGACGGACGGAAAGTTTCAGATTTTGAGAAAATCATAAAAACACATTTTATAAGATTCAAATAAAGACCGTTATTACAGCACCAACTATATAGTTTATCAACATCATTTTGCAAAAGTCCAACGTCATTTAAATTACTAATTTTTAGAAAAATCTTCAGATCGTCAGCGTAAAGCAAATATTTACAGTGTGAAAAATAGAGGTAATATAATTGATGAATAAATCAAAGAGAAGTGGCCCTAGGATACTTCCTTGAGGAACACCTGAAGTTGCCAAATAAGGAAAAGATTTCACGTTATCAAAAGCCACTACACATTGTCTGTTTACTAAATATGATTCAAGCCAACTTAGAAAACTACTGTAGAGTTAAAACCAAATTTTTCTAAATTTTTGATTAAAAGAAGGTGAGAGACTTTATCAAACGCCTTAGCAAAGTCAGTATTAAATACATCCACCTGACATCCTTCAGTAAAAGCTGATACACAGTATTCTGCAAACAAAACAAAATTTGTAGTAGTAGAGCGACCAGGCACAAAGCCATGCTGGCACGGTGAGATAAATCGCTTTATTGAAAAAAATAATTTTTCTTTAATTATGGACTCAAACAGCTTAGATACAGTTGTGAGCTTAGAAATTGGTCTATAATTCGTAATATTCTGTTTACATCCGGATTTATGGATTAGAGTAATAAACGCTATTTTCCAACTATCAATAAAAATCCCATCGCAAGGAACTATTAAAAATAAGGGTTAACGGATAAGCTAAACTTCTGGCACAATTTTTCAACAAAATAGAACAGAGACCATCCGCATCCAATCGAGTTGAAGGTTTAAGACTGCGTATTCCATTTACAACATCAGCAGTATTTAGAAAAATAGCTCCAATGTCAATAACAGGAGGTACGTTGTCAACGCAACCAAAATTATTATTAGTATCATTTTCAAAGTTCGATTGAAAGAAATCAGCAAACATGTTCGCAATATCTGAAATATTGTTTGAAGTCAAATCATTTAAAAACATAGATGAAGGTATATTAGACGAACCCTTCTTATGTATGTTCATACTATGTATGTTCTTATTGTTATCCATGTTTGTAAAATGAATAATAATAATAAAAAAAATATAAGAAGTTTATTTTATATAACATTTTTTTTTTCTTCAAAGACTTCTAAGTAAATAACCAAACGGAATAAATTTGCTAGATGAACAAGAAGCTTAGTTTTTACTATGTTATTTTAAGTGGTCAATTACATAAAGAAGAATTAATTTTTATCTACATTTCAATTCAGTTTAATTTCCATATCTTGCAATTGCAACAAAAGAAATTAAACGTTTTTTTTAAAAACTTCTGCTGATAAAATAGCGAATTGTAGTAAATTCTTTTTTCTGTTTTTTTTTATGATGACATCGTAGGCCATTTTTTTAAGTCATTGCTAATTTTTCTGGTTATAAATGTTTTTGAAAAATAAAAACAATTCTTAAGAAATTAACGACTTTTATATTCATTTTATATTTTTGATAATTAAACATTTGGATGCGTAAATAGTCAGTTTTCAGTTAAACACTTTAGCTTTGTAGCGGAAGCAACAACTCCTTTCTCAATTTGTTGGTGAATTAACTACAGTATTCTGTATCACGAAGATGCACACCAACGATGAGAAAGACACGAGAAGCAATACTTTCTTCCATACAAAATTGTATTGCTTCTCGTGTCTTTCTCATCGTTGGTGTGCTTCTTCGTGAAACAGAATAATGCAGTTAGGCAGATTCGTTGAGCTTCAAAGAAAAATAGGGGAAAAAAGTAGGGCAACTAGAACAGACAAAATCCCTGGTAGAGTTTCAGGCTTGACCTAAAAATAAGAACCCATTGTACGAAATATCGAAAGGTACATTTGACTACTACGTTATACACTACGTGTTCCATAACTTATTTGTTTTGACAAGTGTCCTACCGAAATTGGAATTTTGGCTTAAACTGAATATTTGTCCATTTCGTAATATTTGGTCGAAACCAAAACCGAAACTGGTTATTGATATGAAAATTTAAGTTTTCACAAATAATATTTTTTTATTAAAAGGAAACAAAAGTTGTACACATATAAGAAAAAAAGTTAATAGAAAAAATTATTATTTGAATATTGAAGTTGATTATAATTAATTGAAGTTTACCATAATACTAAAAGAGATTATTTTGTATATTATTTTTTATTACAAAAGTATTGCATAATTTATATCTTTCGTACATACTCAAACTAGTATGCACCTAAAATGTACATTTTTAAAGAACTACAAAGTATTTTTGCTTTTTTTCAAAGATTTAGTATTATAAAAATAGAAATATTTCGTTTTATTTTCCTTTATTCCACACACACAGAATTCGTTCGGAAGTTAAATTATGAATTGTTGGCTTCAGTACCTACAAAACTTTAATATTAATTTCAATAGAGATAATAAAATCGCAAATGATAGTATCAAAAGCATACTATTAACCAACAGAAACTGACAAAAAGGCCGAAACTGGCCGTAACCCGGGCACTAGTTTTGACCCAAAATTATATTGAGTTTTAAAAAATATAATTGAAACGTTTTTGTTGTAAAACAGTATAAAAATAATATAAGTAATGTGTGCACTACACAGTACACAGAAAATGAATAATCCTAACATGCGAATATTTCCAAAACTTTAAAATTTGAATTAAAGAATGTAATGAAAACATGGTTTTCATTATAAAATTTATGCGATACAAACTTTTTGTTTGTTCTTCGTTACAAACAGTATTAATATATTTATTTAAATATTTTGGAAAATCAAAAACACTTACTCTTCATATATTTAGTTTCAATATGAAAATACTAAAACCAATGTATTATAAGTCATATTTACACAGCGAATAGGATTCTTTACTTAAATCTCGCTCATAAAAATTAAGCTTGCCTGTCATAAAAGCTGTTTTTAAATCATCAAAATATTAAGAGACGATTTAAGCAAACAAATTTTTGAAAATTTATTTATTTTTAATTGATTATTGTTGTAAGACTATTGAAAAATATTTAAAAAAAATCAATCAAATCCGCTTATAATTCAGATTCTACAGTGCTAAAAACCCGGTGCGCCAGACAACTTCTTACTAACTTTAAACGCGTTTTTGTTGAAATATACTTTTTTAAAACGAGCCACTTTTTTCATTTAAATCTGTTTGTAATGTAATTCTATACATCTTTTACCGAAATGAGCGTCTTTGCAAAATTTGTCTAGTTTGTACACGCAACAGTATGGCTAAAAATAACAAACATTTTACTACTTTTTTGACGCTTCAGAATTTTCATTACATTTTGTTAAAAGATGTGCATTCAAAAGATTTTTTTTTTCAAATGCATTTTTTTGTTTGTTTTAACACAGTCTTGGGTGGGTCGATTTTCACTTTTTTTTTCAAGCACACCAACTTTAGCGCCATCTTTATATATACAGAATATATTTTAGAAAAATAAATATTTATTTTTAATTAAACTGATGACGTACAATTAACATGCAAATTAAGCTTTTCGAATGTATATTAAATTTTTTTTAAAAAACATCTTCTTCTTCATTTAACCGATTTCGCTTAAAATCTCCCATAAGTGCAATGAAAAAAAGCATACTCTTCTAAAAAAAGTGAAGCGAAATAAGAACTACTTAAAAAAAAAGACAGCAAAACACTGAAATGATACTTTTTTTGAGAAGACTATTTCAGAGAGAGAATATGTGTTTGTTTACATAAAATGAGGATATGTCAAATATATACTTAACCTTATTCTAATTGAATCATGACTTAATATAAATAGTTCATAATTAAAATCATGTTATACTTTATATTTTGGACAAAAAAATTGTCTAAAGAGTTAATATAACCCCCGAATTAGCTCCTAGAGAAGCAAAATATTTGAACTCGTAAAATGTCATTCCTGTTACCTGTGCTCGATAAAAATTATAAGAATTCAAATAGTGCAGCTTCCAAAATTTTTATATCAACGTGTTATAGATGACAAGATTAAAATATTACGTATACCGTGTGAATTTTCTGAAATTTAAAATTTTAATACAATTTTTTATGAACGCTTATCTACAAACTGTTTGTTCTTCGATTTAACTATATTTTTAATTTTGTTCCTTTTAGCAAGTAAAACTAAAAGACAAGTATCGTTTATATTTTTTATATTCAAGTTTAAAAATTCCACCAGTGGTTTTGAGTGAGTAGCTCAAGTGTAATATTAAACTTATCTATTATTTTAATATTTTAAGCAAAAAAAATCTTAATTTTTGTAACCAACTATTTATTCAGTCAGTGATAGACTGAAGTATTAGTATTGCACACAAAAGCAATTATCAATTGAGGAGTGACTAAAAAACTAATTATTGACATTTAAAAATATATTTATTTTCATTGAAAACATTGAAAATGTTTAACAAAAACTGGTTATTTACAATACGATTTTGATACAAAAATTTTATGTTCTATCAAAACAGTACATTTACTGAAATGTGTGAAAGCAAAACACTTGTTCTTTATAACATATAAAAAAAATTAAGTTTCCATAGTGACGAGTAATCACGGCGGTTAATTTTTAAAAATTTTGAAAGTCAAAAATTTCAGCTATATTTATTGCAATATAAAATCTAGTGAAGAATTGTTTAAACACAGAAAAAAATGGAAGAACAAACAGTAAATAAAATGAACTCTGGATCAAGAAAGCGTCAAGCGAGAGTAGCAAAGCGTACAGTGTAAGTTGCCCAGAATAGGTTAATGCTCTGTTCTTATTTCCATGTTTTTTTAAGATGCAATAACAAAGATCCATTTTGTGCAAAATTTAGGAAGCCTTGCAAAATTTAGGAAGCCTGTTGCTCTTCGTTGGATATTAATCAGGTCATCAAGAATAAAAAAATACTCTTTAAAATGGAGAATTAGATTGACCAGGACCAGTTTTTAACTCGCTTTATCTCTCCATATGAACCGCTGAGAAGAGGAAACTATGTGGCAAAACATGCAAGCATGAACAGTTCCATGAGTGTCAGATTTTTTCTTTATAATTTTAGGAACAAACGCATGGTAACTGTTTGTAAAAAATTTTTCTTAATTACATTTGCAATAAGTAAAGCTCGCGTAAATCTAATAGCTAAACAATATTTTAAGGAAATATTCCAAGCGAAAGAAGAGGTGGAGACAAAAAATCTTTCAAGTCAATTGAAAAAAAAAAATAGAATTCGAAAGTTTTTAGACAAGCTTCCAGCCAAAGAGTCTCACTACAACCTAATGAAAAATAAACGTATATATCTTTTCTTTGATTTAAATTTCAGAGAATTCTTTAACAGCTACAATTTATCGATACCACACGAGTTAAATGTATCACAAACAATGTTCAGTAAAATATTTAATCATGAATACAATATTGGGTTCTCAACGCCGGCAACAGATGCATGCAATATTTGCACATTGTGGGGTAACAACCCAGTAGTTCCAGTCTTGAAGAAATCTCAAATGAATCATGTACGATTTTTTTATCCTTGACGAAACATGCTGATTTGACCATACATTTCATTGACGAAAATTTCATATAAATGTTCCAAATTCGTGCAAAACGCAATGCAGAAACGTCGGGATTTATCATGCACGAATCCAATATCGAAATATTAAGGAAGTTTCGTTAACGAAAAGTAGACAGGAATATAAAGAAAATTCGTCAAGAAATTAAAATCGAAACGTGTTTGTGGACCGAATTCAACATCGTGCGATATATTTGATAGGTGATAAAAATATTTCATCCTCTCAACTCTATTGGAAATCGACATAGTGTTGGTTTTGTAATGGCCTGTCGCCACCACACCGTATGTTTTACAGGTCCTCTCGGGCAGCTGTCCAAGCCCACACCTTTACCATTGCCTTGATGCCACACAGAACCTCACGTTGTAGTGTTAAGTTGTGGAATAGTCTTCCTGCGAGCGTGTTTCCCGTCAGTTTTGAGCTGTGCAAAGTTAAAACAAATCTGCACCGAAACTACTCTATCTTTTCAACCTCTAACTTACTATCACCCATCTTCCAAATCAACACAATGCTCAAACATTTATAAGAAACATTACCTGAGCTTTCACTCCACAAAACAGAAAAAAATTATATCAAATTGTCAAAATTAAACGAATTCAACAGCAATGGCAATGACACCTAAACAGTGGTGTCAATGAATATTTAA
Source organism: Dichetophora obliterata (assembly GCA_963920525.1). NCBI lineage: Eukaryota > Metazoa > Arthropoda > Insecta > Diptera > Sciomyzidae > Dichetophora > Dichetophora obliterata. The sequence goes on from OY986436.1 coordinate 40,895,744, forward strand.
ATACCATCGAAAACCATCGTCAGTCCAAAACTATCGATAGTCACGATAGTGTGAAATTATCGATAGTATCAATAGTGTCATCGATAGTTTGCGAACTCTGCAGTTTAGTCTCCGAACGATTCGGCGAATTACAACGATCATGAATATCTTGAAGTTGTTGTAATAGAGTGGAAAAAGTTAGGCACTGACAACCGCTACTTTGCATTATACTTTGTACGATTTTTTTTAAGTACAGCAGCTCATGCAGAAACTTGCTTTAAGAAATCATCACGAAAAGTTCGTCAATGATGCCGCGAACTACTGGGAAAATAAGAATGGAAAAAGACGCTCTAAAAAAATAACAAGCCATTGCTGAAAAATGAATCCATAAGTTACGTGCTATCTTATTCTATGATTAAATGAATAAAGAAATCCTCAATTCGGAGACATTCTGCTTTGACCTTCAACAACAACAGCCCCTTTCGAAAACTCCCATTCAAGACGCTTTTTACAATCGTCAAATTACACTGTACAATTTCTGTGTTATGCCGGTTGGAAAAACTAAAACAAAATCCACTTTGTACATTTGGAATGAAACTGAAGCTGGTGGAGGAGCTTCTTAGATTGGTTCGGCGTTATACAATTTTTTATGTTTTCGATTCCCAGAAAATGTTCAAAATAGTACATGCACATTTTCCAGTAAGAGGCCATTTATTTTTACCGGCAGATAGAGTATTTGGGAAAATAGAAAAATACCTAAATAAGAAAGCCGTTATGACAACTATTGCAGATTATCAGCCCTATTCTGGCAAAGTGACAATCGTTACCCAGTGTTTTTATTATTTCTATGTGTTTGTTATAACTTTTTTATTTCAAAACAAAATTTGAAGATCAAAAATAATAAATTTTGTAAATTTTAATAAATTTTGCAGGTAGTGACAATTTCATTAAAAAATTTTGTTTTTTGAGCTTCAAATTTTGTTTTGAAATCAAAAAATTACAACAAACACATAGAAGTTTTAAAAATACTGGGTAACAATTGTCGCTATGCCGGAATACGGCTGTATGTTGAAGTTTTTGAGAAACATGGAAACGTAAAAAGATTTGGAAATGATTGGAAACTTTTCAACGTGAAGAGTTTAGATTATCATTTTAAAAAAATTCAAATTATACAATCACTTAAAAAAATATGTTGCGAAGATGCTTTGGTTGGAGGGTCGCAAAATTATAAATACGTCAGTAAGGAAGACGAACAGTTCGCTTCCTTACTCAAAGTAGGTTTAAATTTTTAGAAAACTACTGAAATTTTAAGAATGAAGCAACGCCAATTAGGACTTACAATTGCAAAAAAAAAAAAGACTTCACGAATCTTGTATGCAAGCAAGTTGGAGAGGATTGGCTAAATCTCGAACCCTTGCAATGGTATCAAACCATTTTATTTGATTACAAAAAAATTGGAAAATTCACATAACAATGAAATCATTCAAGGTGTCCAAATATGCATTTGTTCTGTTCCAGATGTTGATACAATCAAAGTTTAGATTTCTCACGTAATTGTAAAATGCACACTCTATAAATATATAAAACTACTTTCGGTCAAAGTCATGTGTAATTGAACATTTTGTTGTGAAAATAGCCATCATTTAGTAAGAACACTAGCTTCTGGCGAAGCAAAACCTCGTTTCATTTGTATGGTACATTTCGACAAACTGTCGAACACCAATGAATATTAAAATAAATAAAGAAGCAACTAGAACAGATGGCAACCTTGGTAGAGTTGATGGCGGAGATCTATAAATAGCCTACTGCTTTGAAATGTCATTTGATTCGCACCCATACAATTTAAAAGAATGAATAACTAAATCTGTGAAGTCATGTACTTATTTAAACAGTGAGTTCATCACAGCTTAATCACTCAAAGACTACTGAAGAGGAAAATGTAGCTATTTCCGAAACAGAATGTCTAGTCAGCTAAGTGATTGACTCTATACAGAGTTGTTGTTGTTGTTGTTGTTGTTGTCTTCTTAAAAAACTTACTTGATCTAAAGCTCGCAATTTAATTCATGTTATTTAAAACTTCTTTAAATGTAAATAAAGGACTATTTTCAAAAATATAAGTGCAAGTTTTACTCATTAGTACTTTTCCACTTTTAGTTTGATCAAAAGTAGCCATTTACAAATTTGGACTGAACAAAAGTGTCTATTTACTGAAAGGTTTGATCAAAGCTGTCTATTTACAAATTTAACGCTGGTCTCACTTGATGGTGGTACAACTTTTGAAATATTTTTTTTTATGTGGACTAAGCTATCATATAGAAATTCATATTCACCACATATTTACATATTTAAATTTGATCTTGTACTCTGGTATATCAGTTATTGCTGTTTTTTGAACATTTCTTTATAATGAAAATAGCAACTGTTCAAAACAGTCACTCCCCAATTGTATGATAAAAACGTGTGGAAAAGTGTTTCGGTTTCCTCTGATGCCTGCGATCTCTAAATATGACGATTTTGTCATTCTGTGACCATAACTCCTAAAATTTTGTGTCATTCCTGTAACCACTTCAAAAGAAAAAAGGGCACTTTTGGCGGAGTTATTCATATGTAGTTTGTTCCGAGTCCAAGACGAGTTCTAAAAAGTGGCAACCCGTCGTTTGCCGATGACTACCTTTTGTGTGAACAAAAATATAGGGTATCCCAATAGAGGGCACACTTTAAATTTTGTGGCATTTTTTAAAATTATTTTGAAATTTGACAGCTTTAGAATTTAATTAAATTTAATCGGAATATGTCTACTTTACAATGAAATAAAAATATCACCACTGGCTCAATAAACCAGAATTTTATTTTTAAATTAAGTGATGCACTTTTATTTTATTTTGTTTTCTCTCAGGTAAGAATTAAAAAACTACAAAAACCATACACAACATAGCACACAGACATCTTGTTTTCACTCTCGCATAAAGTGAATGTGTGACTTTGTATTTTGCTACTGTTTTTTATATGGGAGAGAAAATTGTTTTTAATTTCTAATTTTTACCTACCTAATGACACAACATTTGAATAAAAATTATATTGTGCACTTGGTAGAAACTAGAGTTTTCCAATGATATAAGTTTCATTAGAATGTTTCCGGCCGAGAATTCACTCGCCGGAACCAGGGTTCGGTACAAAACTTTGTACTAACGTTTCCTTCCGGAAACGGACACCAAATGAAACTCAGCGGTATCGGAACTTGATATCTTTTTATTGACAAAATTTGATACGCTTATATACTAACAAGTATGATCTTAATACTATCTGGTCGCACGGAAGGTGGACCACAATCACCTAGTTGTGGGTAGGTTTTCCCAAATGAAAAAAAAACATATAAAGAAAAAAAAACAAAAGAATATTACTATGTGGTTTTATATGTTTTACATGGTATTCGATATTCGCTCTTTTGTTTCTGTTAAAAAATGTAGAGAAAATATAGTAATTCTTAAATTGTTACTTATAACTTGCTATCGCTTTACTTTAATATGAAAGGAAAATTCTTTACCAACATATGATCGCAATTTTAATTGTTTTAGAAGTATCTTAGATAAATAGAGAAAATTTGTAGGCATAGGTTCGCCCCTACTTCTTGATACCGTGTGTTAGGTGGACGTGGGTTAATCTATCCAACGCCCCTAACTATTATATTAAATATGAATACAAAAAAAAAACACGAGGCACTAGGTAAGTATAGGGTATGATATTCCCGAGTGGTATTGGTAGATCTCGCAGTGGAAACGTTTTTTTCATTTGTGAAAATGTTTAGTAATTTATTAGGTAAATATGAACGGCTAGTAGTGGGGTCTCCGGTAGTGCTCGTCTTTCATTAGGCATTATCCTCGGTTTTCAATATTAAATTCAAGGCCAGGTGCGGTTATGCCCACATTAGCCCGGGTCTCAAATTCACGATTGCCGAATCAAAGTACCCAATGGTATCTAGTCCGCTAATCACAATCTGTCTCGTCATTAATTGTTTATAAATGCCCTGATCCCGAAAGGGATGACGGTGACTTAGAACGGGTGCGGTTATGCCCACATTATCCCGTCCGCGGTTCACAATCACTCTATTCTCGGTCTTAGTTTATTGCGTAACTTTACTTCAAACTCACTGTCTCACTATTTCACCTTTTCCACCGTTTTTCGTTCCTGTTACCACACTTTAAGCCCCTCGGGAGGCCCCATACTCACCCACTGACCGTGTTGTAAAAATATATGAAAAAAAAAGAATGGATACTTCAATGACGTCCGGAATTGCCTGTGTTACTTCTGTGTTTTCGTACTGGCGTCCTTATGGTTAGACGATGTTGATTATCCTCCGTAGGTCGCTTGAGGTTGACGTCGATGTTGACTTCTCCGTTCGGATGTCGGCGTCTCTTTTTGCGGAGTTATATAAATGTTGGCGTCGCGGTTGACTGCTCCTCTGATGCTGCGGATGTTGCCGTTGGCTATCCTTGGTGACGACGTCATCGTCGGTTCTTATTCCTGGGTATAGATGTTGACGTCGCTGTAGGTTGGTTCGGGCAGAACTTTCTGCCACCAACGAAAACTATTTTCCCAATGACAACCTCACACGCGCACGTTTGAAAAATTACAGATCACGATTCGCTCTCCGTTTGGGCTTTTATAAGCAGCTGTCTTCTTCTTGGCATCGAACCTTCTTGAATTATCGCGTGATGTTCCCGTTCGTTGGTTTAGCTTTTGTCTTTGCTACTCTCGCCAACTACCTGGCGTGTGTTTATGATGCCCGTTATCACCATGGTACATGAAAGAAAAAAAAATAGAACACAATTATTAATAAGAGAGCCACCCCTGTAGGAATCTACCCACAACGTAACCCTGTGGAAGTGGTTGGTCATCTCTAATCTTTTACGGCAGAAGCGATAGCCTTTGCAACCCGGTGTCGATTCTAAATTTACCTATACTAATTAACTACTCAGTATAACGTATTATAAGACGTTTCTTTCCTTATCTGCTATTTAAAATTATTTATGACGCTTTCACTAGCAACCCTCTACCGCGTAAGTTTTATTTTAAATTTCGCTTACTAAAGGATATATCTCACGACTAGTGCTTTCATTATGGAAAAGTCATAATATATTCTTGGTAGTTCAATTTATGGTTTAATTTCAGATAACCTTTCTTAAAGATACTAATAACCGACATAGGTTAAATATTTACATTAAATATATATTCACTTAGTAAGTATGTTATTATTTAATATATTAATTACTTTAATAACTAACATAATGATCATACATTACAAATGTTTAGTGCCTTTAAGGCGACTATTTTTAGGCGCGAATATTCATTAGAATAAAACATTTCTAGTTTATAAAATGTTTTCTTAGATATAAAAATTAGAAAGTATAAATTTTCTCTGTACGCTCGATGGTCAGAGGTCTTTGCTCAAGCTTTCGCCTTATCGCAGCGATCCTGGTGGGGTTTAAATCTCTCTCTTTGGTCAAGCGAGCGACCCAGTCGCCAGCCGAGGGCAAGTCTAGAAAGAAAGTAAGTGGTGAGGTAAGGACACATGTGGGAGAAAATTTACACAAAATTTTGTTCCTTACAGTGTTGTCTTAAAGCGAGTAAAAAGGGGGCTCAAGTTTTGTGTTCACGTATTAATATATTGTATTTAGAATATATATATTATTAGTTTTTTTACCAATTTCCTAGCATCGAGTGCATAGTAAAGATTCAATCTTATTTGCAGCCATTGTATTTGGCTTAAATTTTTTCCTTAAATTTTGTAGAATTTACGGAGATTTTATAGTTTACATAAAATATTTTTGTATGGAAAGTAGACGTAGTATTCCTTCGATTTTTTTTTTTTCATTTCATACTTAATGTGCATATTAAGGGTTACTGCTTATGAGCAAAATTTAAAGTTATCAGATTAATTTAGATAAGAGATTTAACTGTTCTGATATAGAAACTTTATGTGGTTTTCATCCAATTTGGCTCATTTTCGAACTTCATCTGTATTAAGATAGCTTACGTAGCCTACCGCTCCAACATTTATTTGGAGCAATCACATTCGACTAATTTTTTATTTTATTGATTAATCCCAATACAATAATACAATCCCAAAATCAATAATCTATATTGATTTATTGAAAAATATCAATTCTTTATATTTTAATTTTTTATTTTATTGATTTAAGTCTCAAAAGTTAAAGGAACTCATAAAAACGATTTACGCATAATTTTTTTCATATCGATGAAAATTTACCAGAGCTTTTTGATTCTCTTGAAGATTCTTTTTGTTAAAAAAAACATGTTATTTGCTTGTAACTTTTTATTTTTCACAAAACTCATACCCAAATCTGCAAAAAAGTTCAATTCCTTATTCATACCAACATTTTGCAATAAAAAAAAATTACAAAAAATTTACCAAAATAAAAAACTTCTAAAAATTTATTTTTTTGCATTTTTTCAATCGCCCAAGCGATTAATGCGCGATTCAAGAAAAATCTTCAAAATCTTAATTCGCTCGATTCGGCGATCGTTGAAAGATGGATCGCTTGTCGATCGCCAAAGCGATGAATGCAGAATTCAAGAAAAATCTTCAAAATCTTCCATCGCTCATTTTGGCGAGCGTTGGAAGATGGATCGCTTTTTGATCGCCCATGCGATGAATGCGCGATTTAAAAAATCTTCAAAATCTTCTTTCGCTCATTCCGGCGATCGTTGGATGATGACTTTTTCAAAAATGTTTAATAATCGATCGTTGCGATATGAAGCAGGCTATTCTATATACTTTTTCCCTAAACAAAGTCTTCACAAAAATTTAAAAAATTATTTTTTAATTAAATGCCGTGTGGAGACTGAAAATATTTATATATTCAGTGGTCGATTTTTTGTTGACCGATTTGACAAGGTATGTCCCCTTGCATAAAACAACTTGTAACGTATAACAAAGACGCTTCGCAAAAAATCGCCGAGGAACCCTAAAAGTGATACGTTTGCCACTCTTGTCGGCGAATCGTTTAAGACTCTTTTTGCCGATTCGTGTGGGACTATTGCCGCGAATCGCTAAGAAATTCTCTAGGCGATTTGTTTCAGACTCTTCCCGGCGAATTGCTTTTATGGCCAGCTTCTTAAATTCGGCGGTACCCGCATGACTCCCAAATGAGTTCGACGGTGATTGTCTCATCTTCCAAGCGATTCGCTGGCGGCTCTAAGGCGATTGAAAATATTTGTAGGGCCAAAATTGCAATAAAATCAGCTAGTGATGTTTTCCTTTTCATATTGAAAATGTTGTTGTTATTTTTGTTTTGGGAAAAAATTCGTTAGAGCAATTAATTTTTCTAACCTGACCTAAAGCTCAATAAACGATTGTAAACTATCAAAAAACTAGAATTTGTATTTAAAATCAAGAATGATTTAGACTATAAAATATTTAGAATTTGTATTTAAATCATAGAAAATCAACATAATAATAATAAATTTTAGAAAAGTGTTTTCTTTTAACTTGTCCAAGAATTTGAAGGAACTTCTAATAAGTTTCTTATCAGATAGGAAATATATTACATTATCATTAAAAGAAGAAAAGGGTTGCCAAGCACACATGCATGAAAATTCTAAAATATAAAATTTTATTACTTTCGTAAACAGTATTGGCCGTCAATACTGTTATAGTATAATATTCCTAGTAGATTAGTTTATTAAAGAGCTTTTTTTATATTATTTGACAATTTTTGGCTCTGTCTGTGTATTTGCACTTTTTAAAATCAATCAATTTTAAGAGTATTCCTCTTTTTTCATTGCATATTTTATAATCTAATTTCTAAATTTTATTTTCTACGAAATATTCAAGGACAGAAAGTGGGAAAAGCTTCTAAAGACAGCTTAATACAAATTATGTACCTGTTTAAGTAGCTATGTGCTGGAAAAAATATAAATCCAAAATAAATAAAAAATAACATTCTTAGCATGAAAGATATAAACAACATTCCTTAAATTTATTTGTAATGCTTTCGAAATAGAACTAATAAAATTTAAGCATATCCTTGCAGCAGCATTTGAAACGGATGCCACAGCAACAACAAAGGCAGCAGCTATGCGCGAATAATGCTTCACCAACACATGCCATAATGCCAACAGATACAATCACTCACACACACAAAAATACACATATACACGCACTCATACATTAAAGCATAATAGACGCCATTGAAATTCAATTCAATTTACAAGGACGACAGCATTGAAATGATAAGTTGAAAAGGACAAGAGCGCGTAGAGGCGTAAATAACATTAGGCAGTCAACCCCACTACACGCATGCACACAAACCCTAACACACTCACGCCAATAACTACCAATTTTGCTACACAAAAACCTCTAAAAAAAGCGCCTAAAATTATGCCCCACTGTGTGTGAGTTACGCTTCGACAGACATGGCTTAAGACAAACTCAGTAGCAGTGTAAAGAAAAAAGTAAACAACACTGGTGAACAAACAATAAATCCTTTAAGCATAACTTCATACCAGACGGGTAGGGAAGTTTTCTTTTGTGTGTGCGTGAGTGTATTTTTATGTATATGTGGCAGGGTACACTACATAAAATAGCACAAATATCAGGATAAACGCATTTTAAAGCACTTCTTATTTGCGCCTTAAAAATTGACAGTCACAAACACAGTGGCAGCCACACTAGTGAGGCACAGATAAATTGATTGAAAAGGAATCCTTTTTTTCTTTCACTTAAGCTAACTCTTAGAAGGTGCGTCTCATGACTTTGTTTTTTTCGCCTCTTTTACTTTTATATTGTCGCTATTTCTAGCCCTTATTTTATTATAGCACGTTTGGCATATAAAGAATATCGGCGCTACTTGAGCTGCCTTAAAATCACTTTGGGTTAATATGGGGTTTGCAAAGAACTTTATCTGTTCTCATTTTTCGACAGCAATATTTTGCGCGCATCACTTGTCGTAGACAACCAAACTTCATTCTTTTTCTTAAAATTTTTATTTTTTTTTATATATATACTGCTATTAAGGAGCTCAAAACTTAGCTCCACAGTTTTCTCAGTTACTTTTTTCTTTACGTTTATGTTGTAAGTCTTTTTTTTTTGCTTTCCTTTTCTTTTCTTTTCTTTGGCGTCTTTTATTGGCCTCATATACTCACATATCTTGGAAAATTTATTGAGACATCCTGAGCTGTGTTATCCTGCCATCCGCCTGCGTTGGCTTATACTGCTTAGTTAAGCGTAATTTTTGAATAGCTTTTCGTGCGAGTTTTTGATAGCTTTCGCACTTTGGGGTTTTTTTAAAAGGATTTCTTTTCGTACGTGGTAGGCTCAACAAAGGATTCTTTTTCTATTAGCATTGATTAGTGCTGAATGCGAAACATATATTTTTAAGTTATAGAGCACATATTGAAAAAGAGATAAAATACTTAGGTTACAACTGTAACAAAATAAGATGACCATTGAATATAAGTGAACTTGCTGATATACCCGGTGTGACTCGGGAATACATTTTTGACATTTTACAAAGGAGATTCACACCTCTTTTTCAGACACTGATTACTGAATAACTACGAGAATACTGAAGATTTTAATTTGAGAAAAATGAACAAATGTTTCACGTACATTCAAAATATTTATATAAAATTTCTATGAACGATATTCGCAAATAAAATATTCATACATTTTACAAATATGCTAAAAATATACAAAGTATTTGTATTGTGACATCTTTACGAATTCATTTGTAAAATGTTACTAATACTGATGAGTACATCACGAATATCTATATACTAATGATATTCGTAAAAAAAATAAAATAATTCATATTAGTGCATTGTACAAATTATTGTGTACATATAAATAATAATTTTCGTAAATTTCTAGTACGAATAACTTCGTAATTTTTTCATTACATTCATAGTATTTACTAATGCTTTTGTACTATTTACCAATGAAAAAATCATATAAGTAAAAAAAATTCATCCGTAGGTTGACCGTACGAATTATTCGTAGAATGTACGAACTATTAGTTTAGTTTAAAAAATTTAAGACCGAAATCGTTCAGCGGGCTTGTCGAACAACTACAAAATGTAAGGAACTGTATGATAGTAAAGTAGCTGTAGCCTACTGGTAGAGTAGGAAGCTCGTAAACTAAAGAGCCGAGGTTCTAACTCCATCTCAGACAGAATTTTTTTTTTTTTCGTTATTAGATATTATGATCATTCGTAAATGTAACAAATGTATTCTTACAATATACATTTGTTTTTGCACGAATACGAATGAAATATTCGTAATACGCAAGAATTATATATTCAAGATTCTGCCTTGCGCATGTCCGCTCTCTTTGTGAGCACGTGCATGTAACGTCAGAAGTGCAAGAGAGTCAAACTGACTGAAAAAACGTAGTAAAAAAATTTTAATAGGGGTATTCGATTTAAAAATCTCCTCATTTTCTTATAAAATCTTGGTTTTTAAAAGAAATAATTATAAATAAAAATAAACAACGCTTGTGCAGAACAATTTTAAATATTTTTCATTACTATCTTTGATAAAAATTGTATACCCTATTGGGGTGTTAGCTTCCGTGTTGACCCCTTCACAAAAAAAAGCTATGCTGTTCGATTTATTTTGAGAGCAGTTTGACGGTTTTTTTTTTTGTGTGTATTTCGTTTGTTTCTCAATTAGCCAATCAGATTCATTTGCTTGGTTTCGTTTGTTGTTTATGTGATATTTTTATTTGGATGTATTTTAACTTATGACGTAGACCCATGAAACAAAGATATACAGATAGCTTAGTCCGTGCGCAAAAAATGGCATCCTCTGCGCACTACGTCACTCGAGCATGTCAGCTGTAACAAGTGGTGCATACATACAAAAGAAAATGTGAAAAAGCAAAAAGTTAACACTAGCAACAAGCAGCACAATTGCAAGCATTTAAAAAATATTTAATTCATTTTCTAATATTGTGCACTTATAGTACGCGTAAATTATAACTTTTAATTATATTTTATGTTATTAAAATTAGTTGTAAAGTTTTAGAGCTTTTGATGAGAATAACAACGATTTTAATTCGCGCCATAAAATGAATTTACAATTTTTCAACAAACGAGAAGAACAAGAAAATTAAAACAAAGAAGCTATCAAAGTGCTGTCAAACACATCAAGTAACGTAGCTATTTTTTTTGTGTAGGAGAACAAATGGGAGAAAACACCCCTATTATATATGCATTTTTTTCAATAATAGTACTGAAACATAAATTTTCTTAAATTTATTTTTAAATATATTTATAATGTAATATTTATTTCATATTTATACGAAGTAATATTTATTTCATTTCAATAAACCAAGTTTCAATAAGAAAATATCGATATTTCTTCATCGCTATAAATAAATTATCCCCTTTAAATATATTGTGACTACGTTTTTATTTATCCACTTTGACAAGCTCCAACTACGTCACAACAAAGATTTCGGACAATACTTTATCTGTAGTTCTTTGTATCATGACCAGAGCGAGTTTAAATGCTTTTTGCTTGTTTTCCAAGCATTTTGCTTATTCAGGGTGTTTGTGCTTATTTTGACTTATTTTGCTTATAAGTACTTATTTTCAACATTTTCGCTTTACTTTACCAGTCCAATATTTTTTTTTTTTTTTTTGTATTTTGCAAACAGGCAACTTTGTTTTACATAATTTTTTGGTATAGCGGCAAATCTTTTTCATGTACAAAATTAAACATATCCAAACATCAGAAGCGAAATATTTTGAACACCTCCTTATTATCGTTTAAGTATTAGCTGCCGTTATTTATTTGACAACTTATTAAAAATAATAGTGCTAAAAAGCAGTCGCCAGCAGCATTTAGATACAAAATTTTTGGCGAATTGGAAATTGAATAGTGCGTGCGACTACTCTAAAATGAAAAAAGTATGCCGAAAGTGAAAGAACCAAATAAAGAATCTATCACCCTTATAAATCGACTGCATCCGGGCATTTTTAGCAGCGATGACTCTGTTTTGTTTTGTGTGTTTTGCAATACGCAAGTGTCGACAAAAAAGCTTAGTAATGTCGAGCAACACCCGAATTCCCAAAAACATAAGACCGTGGCGTCAGAACGTGAGGCAAGTACTCACAGCAAACACTACTTTTCCAGTATCAGGAAAAGGCGAGTTTTATGTTTCCTATGGATCTCTGTGCTGCATTTTTGGAAGCAAATATTTCTTTAAAAAAGTGAGTAAAGGCCAAAAAAATATACTACTAGCTTTGCAATTAATTTCTTGTAAGGTGACCCACTCAAGTGAACAATTCAGTGACGAAAATTCTGATGCAATCTGCGTGGCGAAAGAACTGTTTCAATCTAACAGTTTAAAATCTGAGCTCGCATTAATTAAATGCCAGTTTTCCTTAATCGTTCTTTCAATTGAAAAACTGGAAACCCAAGTACTTGGGTTTAATGAAAGTATTGGCATTGTAAAGAAAACACGCAAGACTTTGGCCTCCTTGGATCGCGTAGTATTTTTCCTAAAATAAAAATATACTTCAGAGTAATAAAGGATATCCCATAATTTTAGATATATACAGTAGGCTGTCCCAAAAAAAACAAAAATTTCGATTTTCACTGGTGCTCACGCGTTTTTAAATAGATTTTATGGTAAGGAAATTTTGAATTTTGTTTAAAAATTTTTTGGAAGTGGTTTAGAGGTCGCACAAATTGGTTTTTTGTCAAAAAACGTGGTTCCCTGCCATATTTTAAAAATAATTTAAGATTTTGTCATTAAATAATTTTATTTTAGATCTTAAGTTAACAGTTCATAAGAAAAACGTCCAATCTTTCATTTTATGTTCAAAAACCGCCAGGTTGTCAGCGATTTTTTCCATATGGCAAATTATACTAAAATTTTTTTAGTATAATCAAAAAGAAATAATAAAAAAAAACAGTTGAAATCATGTTCGGTTCAATGGATTAAATTCGACAAATGTAGATAACTCTTGGTTAGTAACAACTAATTAAACCTTTTTTTTATGAAAATTGTTTAGAATTTATTTATCTTTTAAACTGCATCATTAGTTTTTGTAACTTTAATAGAAATTTTAAAAGTTATAAATCGTTAAAGTCAATGTTTTTGAAAAAAATCTAAAAAATTTTAGTTTAATCTGCCATATGGAAAAAATCGCTGACAAGCCTGGCAGTTTTTGAACATAAAATGAAAGATTGGACGTTTTTCTTATGAACTGTTAACTTAAGATCTAAAAAAAAAATTTTAATGACAAAATCTTAAATTATTTTTAAAATATGGCATGGAACCACGTTTTTTGACAAAAAAACCAATTTGTGCGACCTCTAAACCACTTCCAAAAAATTTTTAAACAAAATTCAAAATTTCCTTACTTTAAAATCTATCAAAAAACACGTGAGCAAAAAAAATTTTTTCTATTTGGGACACCCTAATATACAGGGTCCGCCATTTAACGTTTTTTTCAACTAGTGCTTATTTCGTGAATGGTAACACTTAGCTCATGTATGATTTGACAGATAATTAGTTTTATCCTTCCGCTGAACAAATATGGTTGTGTATACGCTTGAACAACGCTGGGAAATATTGCGACATTACTTTGAAAATCATGGTAATGTTGCGGAATGTGAGCGAAAATTTCGTACGGATTTTGCAAGAAGAGAAGCACCGTCAGCTCCATATGTTCGTTATCTTGTAAAAAAAGTGAAAGGAACTGGCATCCTTATCGATAAACCAAAGCGTGAAAAGCCAAAAGCAGTGCGTACAACCGAGAATATTGCTGCTGTGGCAGAAAGTGTGCGTGAAGCGCCATCAACATCAATTCACCGTCGTTCTCAACAATTGAACATTTCGGAGACATCATTGAGACGAATTTTGCATAAAGACCTTGGTATGATGCCATACAAAGTCCAATTGGTTCAGGAGTTGAAGCTAACTGACCATCCAATGCGTTTTCGCTTCGCTAAGTGGGCCTGCGATCGACATACAGAAGATGCCGATTTTGCCAAAAAAAATCATCTTTTCAGATGAAGCTCATTTTGATCTTGGCGGGTATGTATAAACAAGCAAAATTGTCGCATTTTGAGCACAGAAAATCCGCACGCATACATTAAAAAGACGCTGCACCCAAAACGAGTCACTGTTTGGTGCAGATTTTGGTCCAGAGGCATAACTGGGCCATTTTTCTTAGAAAATGAGCAAGGAGTGGTCGTTACAGTCAATGGCGATCGTTATCGGGCCATGTTGAACGAATTTTTGCTTACAAAAATTGAAGAGGAGGATATTGGCAACATTTGGTTTCAACAGGACGGCGCTACGTCCGAAGCTACACTCGATGTTTTGCGCCCTGTTTTTGAAGATCGCATTATCAGCCGCAGAGCTGATGTCGTTTGGCCACCTCGAACCTGCGATTTGACACCGTTGGACTTTATTATTTGTGGGGTGCCAAATAGGACAATATTCGTGAAGCCATTGGTGAAATACAGCTGCACACAATTGATAATGTGCATAAAAATTGGACAGATCGTGTAGGCTATTGCATGGCCAGCCGAGGCAGCCATTTGAATGAAATTATTTTGCATTATGAACCTGAAGGATTGTACTTTCAAATGAAAAAAGAAATTTGAGAAAATATCCAGTAATTTTTTTTTATAGAATTTTCATAAAAAAAAAGTTATTTGGCGGACCCTGTACAAAGTTATTCATAAAGGTATTGATTCAGCAAATAAGTTTATTGATTTATATCCACCGAAAGAACTTGCTCTTGTTAAATACTGTCCGGTAGCATCGTCGGATGCTGAGCGATCATTTTCCAAATTTACGCACTTGCTAAATCAAAAGCGCCGTTCATTTATTTTTAAAATAAATTAAAACAGCATCTAATAATATATTCTAATATTAATTTATATAAGTACCCCAATGACTATACTGTCGTCCTAAGAAAGAAAGTCATATTTCGATTTCAGTAGTTTTGAGACATTCAGCTTTTACTGTTTTTTACACTAGAAGTGGTAGATATGACAATTTTACTTAACGTTTTTCAGTCATTTGCAGTTGAAACTGGGAATTCTTAACTTAACACAAAAACAGAAACTCATTCACTTTCCCAATCTGCCCTTATCTCAATTTTGGAATTGTGGCGTTTGGGACTTTCTTTCTTAGGACGGCAGTATACTGAACTGATTTTTTGATATATTTTATTTTAGTGTTTACATTAAAATATACCTGACTTGAATTGAATTTATGTTTTATAGTGTTTATTCTCTGTTTTTATATTAAAAAAGGAATATGATTATAAACTTTTTTTTGCTTAAAAATATTTGTTTTAACTAAAGAGTTTTTAGTGCTTATTATTGTGCTATTTCGTCATTTTTTAGCGCTTATTTGCTGTGCTGAAAATGACTTTTTTTCGTGCTGTTTCGGTCTGCTCTGATCATGACGTAGACCTGCGCAGTAGATTTCCATTTCTGCGCAGTTAAGGAGATGATCTTTTTTATATTGTTCTTGCGTAATACGTACTAATATACATCGATTCAACGAATCCTATTCGTAGCTAAAAATTACGAATTGCCAAAATATATTTGCGTGTACGTTTACTTGAAATCATAATTTAAATAAAATAGTGGGATTATTTTTCTTGATAACTTTTAATTCTTTCTGATTTATTTTCGTAATCTCAAGAAGTTATTATTTTTTTACCACTTTTATATTTTAATTTAACCCTTTCAGTACTTTTAATCAGCCGTTGGAGATAAAAATTTGAAAATTGGTATATCGGCTAATTTCGGGCCCCTGATTCCAAAAATGCGACCAAAAATTTAATAAACCTTTTAGTTTTACCGTTATTTAGTGTCCAATATATTGGACAGTGGTACCCTAGGTATGTAAAAAAGAAGTGATTTCATTTGGTTATTAATTCATTGTTTTATTAGCTGCATTAGCTGTATTTAACACAATTACGCAAATTGTATTTTATTTTTCATGAAAAAGAGCAAAACAATTATTTTCGCGTATGACGCATAAAAATACTTCGCATTTTTGGCAAAAAATAAAGGTTTTTTTTTTAACATCCTTCCATTTTGCAGCGACTAGCATTCTTAGCTTGAATAAATTTTGGAAGGTGTTGTGAAAAATCCTTACGCAATTCAGGTGGCGGTGTCTGATGGTTAGCATTGGTTGAAGTAGAAGGTCCAGGAATGGGAGTGAGTGTTGCCAACGTACAACAGTACGTTCCTTTTGGAATGGGAGAGAGTATTGGCGGGGTAGCAGAGGGCCTACCACGGAGCCTTGAACTTGATTCAATTTCGACAGGTCTTGGCTGAACTTTCGCCAACATATTAGAAACATCAGCTCGAAAGCTAAGGGAATCTAAAATATCTTTCTTCGGAACTAGATTGGCAGTGCAGTCTTGCCTGTATTCCATCCAAGCGGCAGTCATCGCCAAATCCATGAAATGCATTATTACTCTTACTGTCCACTTTCTTGAGCGAATATTAATGCGGTAATATTGTATCATTTGGTCAAGCAGGTCTACGCCTCCCATACTATCATTGTACAAACGAACAACTTCCGGCCGATCTACCTCTATGTACTCCTTTTTTTCTTTGTCCCATCTTTTTGCTTTGTCTTTATTACCAATTCCAATAAAATTTGACGCCAAATTGACCACTTTGTTGTCGAACCATCTGGTAAAGGTTGCTTTTCCATTGGCACTAAAGCACTCCGCTGAATATCCACGTCCACGTTTTGCCATTGTCTTTGGGTCAGGAAGGGGGGGTTGATTAAAACGGTTTACCCGAACTGTTCCAGCCGCTTGAATCCCCTTGTCGTACAAAATTTCAAATAGAGCAAAATAAGGGAAATAATTATCAAAGTAAAGCTTGTGTCCTTTGGCGTCGACGGGAATACGTTTAGCCAACTGTAACACAATAGTTGACCCGCTACCGATAGATTTTACACTTTCTGCATCCAATGGAGTAGTAGAGCCTTAGGTTAGGTTAGGTTAAAGTGGCTGCCTCAAATTGAGACGCACTTAGGCCAATAAGGCCCATTGTGGTACCACAGGGGTTGATCTCCCTTCTCTATTCAAACCAGCTTGAGCTGTTCACAAAGCTTAGGATTCGGTATATCGATATTTCCGAGAGTTCTTCGAGGTCTCTGAAAAACCAGTTGTTTAGGTGAAGAAAACGTTTTTGAGCCAGCGCTGGGCAGGTGCAGAGAAGGTGTTCTGTAGATTCCACCTCCTCCTCATCTCTACAGCTTCTGCAGAAGTCGTTGTGGGGTATGTTTAATCTTTGAGCGTGCCTGCCAATAAGGCAGTGCCCTGTCAGGATCCCTATCATGGTGCCAATGTGATCTCTACTAAGAGATATGAGTTCTTTTGAACGCTTCAGATTGAGTTTGGGCCAGATTTGCCGTGTTATATTACAAGTGTTACCTGCTGACCATCTTTTGTTGGTGTTGATACAGGATAACTCATGTGTAAGGAGTTTACATGTGGTGAGAGGAATACCAAGGTTTGTCTTGTCTGAAGATAGTTGTTTGGTAGTACCTGTGCGAGCGAGTTCATCTGCTCTGCAGTTACCTAGAAAATCCCTATGTCCAGGAATCCAGCATAGGATAATTTTGAGCTGCTCTGCCATCTCGTTTAGAGATCTGCGGCAGTTGAAAACTGTTTCAGATGTTATTTCAACAGTTCCTAGGGCTTTCAGAGCGGCTTGACTGTCAGAAAGTATGCATATATCCATGGAAGATATATCATTTTTCTGAAGCCAAGTTAACGCTTTATGTATAGCAGCGATTTCAGCTTGAAATACACTGCAATGGTCAGGGAGCCTGAAGGCTATATTGATGCTTAATGTTTCTGAGTAGACTCCTCCACCTACTTTGCCATCTAGTTTTGATCCATCCGTAAAGATCTCAATGACATTGTGAGGTGAACGGTTTTCTTGTTCCCACTCTTCTCGAGAGGGAATGGATACATCGAACTTCCTCTCAAAGAGTAGTTTTTGTGTGATGTAGTCAATGGACCTAGGTAAAGGAGGGAGAAATTTTCTGATACAAGAATGTCCTAGTGTACCTTCTTTCCACTGGGAGGTGGCTACTAGGCGAATGGCTGTATTAGCGGCCATCTGTTTAGCTAGGATATCAAGTGGTGTAAGATGGAGCATTGTGTCTAATGCGTCTGTCGGAGTGGTTCTTAGGGCTCCGCTAATGCACAGTTCAGCTGATCTTTGAACTTTACGGAGAAGGTTATGGTGAGTCTGTTTTTCGAGTGCATGCCACCAGACAATAGCACCATATAGCAATATTGGCCTTACAACTGCTGTATAAAGCCAGTGAGTAACACTTGGCTGTAAACCCCATTTGCTACCCACCGCCTTTTTGCAAGAGTATAGGGCAATGTTCGCTTTTTTGGCTCTTTCGAGCAGATTGGGCTTCCAGTTTAGTTTCCTATCTAGTATAAGGCCCAGGTATTTTGCTTGATCTGAGAAGATAAGACTTGTATTTCCCAGTTTTGGAGGGCTAATTTGAGGTACATTGTGTTTTCTTGTGAAAACTACTAACTCAGTCTTATTAGGATTAACGCTGAGCCCACAGCTGATAGTCCAGTTGACAAGAGTGTTTAGGCAGTTTTGCATAATGTCTCGGAGAGTAGATATATATTTTCCAGAGGTAACAATAGCAACGTCATCGGCATAAGCTATCACCCTGCACCCCTCTAGTTCTAGTTTGCCTAGCAGTTCATTCACTGCTAAATTCCAGAGTAGAGGCGAAAGAACCCCTCCCTGAGGGGTTCCTCTTGGTACAGATCTTAGCGTGGATGCCGCTCCAAATTTTGCACTTATAATCCTGCCAACTAGCATTTGGTTTATGAGTGCTATCAGCGCGGCATCCACCCCAAGCTCCGTCAGCGCACTGATGATGGCCCCTGCCTCGACGTTATTAAAGGCTCCTTCTATATCAATAAAAGCTATCATTGTATATTCCTTCAGATAGAGGGATTTTTCAATGATGGAGATTATGGAGTGGAGAGCTGTTTCCACTGATTTGGCTTTGGTGTAAGCATGTTGAGCTAGAGATAATGGCTTCTTATCTATCATGGATCTCAAGTGAATATCAATTAATCTCTCGAGGATTTTTAGAAGAAAAGATGAGAGACTAATTGGTCGAAGGTCTTTTGGGTTTACGTGTGAGCTTTTTCCTGCCTTAGGTATAAAGATAACCTCCACATTACGCCATCGCTGGGGAATGTGGTTCAGGTCAAGGCAGCTTTGGTAGATCAGCAAAAGCCGCTCCTTAATGATGTCATACGACTTTTGGATTTCAATGGGGGCTATACCATCTGGTCCTGGTGACTTAAATGGTTTGAAGCTACTGATTGCCCATTCGAGCTTTGTTTGCGAGAGTATTTCTAGAGATCTGTTTACAGGTGGTAACTGATATACCTGGATTGGATCGTTGTATATCTCTGAACATCCCGGAAAGTGGGTTTCTACTAAAACGTTCAGAGATTCTTCACTGCTTGTGGTCCAAGTACCATCTTCTTTTTTCATGAAGCTTGGATTGGAGGGAGCCTTAGCTAGAATTTTCCTAAGCCTTGACGCCTCAGAGGTCTGTGATATATTTTCACAGAAGGTCCTCCAGGACTGTCTTTGTGCTTTTCGTATTTCATTTTTATATTCCTTGAGGGCTATTTTATAATATGACCACGTATCTGTAGATCCTGTGGTCTTTGCCCTGTTGAAAAGTTTTCTGGTCTTTTTCCGGAGCTCTTCTAGTCCCTTATTCCACCAAGGAGGCTTTTGCTTCCCCCTCAATGTTTTTAGCGGACAAGCAGTATCTAGAGCTTTATTTAGCGATTTAGTGAGACTATTAACTAAGTTGTCTAAAGATTGTTTATTGGAAGGACGATTAGTTGGTCCAATTGAGAGATCTGTATTTAAGGAATTTATATAAAGATCCCAATTGGTTTGTTTAAGATTGCGAAATTCGCATGATCTCGAGTCAAAGTTATCAACATCAAAGAGGATATATCTATGGTCTGAGAAGGAGTGTTCATTAGAAACTCTCCAGTTTTTTACCCTATTAGATATATGGACAGAGGCAAGGGTAATATCCAGAACCTCCTGTCTATTACTTATAATGAAGGTGGGTTCATTACCTATATTGCATATATTAAGATTAGTTGTGAGGATGAAGTCAAATAGAAACTCACCCCGTTTGTTGGTGTCTGAGCTACCCCAGATCACATGATGAGCATTTGCATCGCACCCGATAATAAGGCTCTTTGCTTTTGATGCTGCTTTGGAGACTAAATTTTTAAGGTTGTCTTCTGGGAGGACTTCGTGGTCGTGCGCGAGGTAAGCTGAGACGAGCCACAAGCTGTTCTGGCCCATCTCGACGCTTATAGCCACGGTGTCTTTGTTACTGAAATTAGAGAGAGTAAATACACTCAGGTTTTTCTTAATTAAAATACACGCTCTTGGATTACCTTGTGATTTAGTATACACAAGCGTGTATGCTGGAGTCCTGAGTCCGCATACCAGGCCACAGACTACCCATGGCTCCTGGATCAGGACGATGTCATCTCCATCTTGGCTGAGACGGATTATCAGGCTGGCGGACGCAGCCTTGGAGTGGTGTAGGTTAATTTGAACTACCTTCAGCATTTGAGCTTCTAGTAGCTAAATCAACCTCCACCACAGTTGTGTCAGAGTCCTCGTCTGATTTAAGAAGGCTATCCTCCAATGAGGATAGCCGAAATGTGCGTGCCAGTTCCATCACGGAGCTTACGCCCTCCGGTTCTAGCACAGGGGGGCAGGTTTGAGAAGATGGTGCGTTTTTAATTACTTTGGAAGCCTGCTCTTCCTCCAATAACGCCTCATCTTTTTTGTAGACCCTCAGTTCTATGGATGAGAAACCATAGTCTACCACGAAACCTTTGGATGACAAGAGAGCCAGGGACTCCTGGTTGATAACAAATGTTACCGACCTAAAGTCCCCCTTCGGCTCATCAACCCGTGTCACCTTCCAGTTTGCTGTTGGTAGGCCATGATTTCCCAACCTTATTGTCTCAAGGATTATTTGAGGGTCAGAGTGTTCGGCTGGGACCCGGGAACGCGCCCTTGGTCTGTTTGGGATCAGATCCCTATCAATGACCGCGAGATTCGCGCCCGGCCATACCTCACCAATCCTTGAGATTGCGATCTTATATAGATCTAGAGACCTTTGGTCAGCACATGCGATCAGCTTCACATGGCCTTGATGCCATCCACTGTCGCGACAAGAAGGGCCTCTGCCGGGAAACTCCTTCATAATCGGAATGAAGATAGTGGCCAGTTTTCCCACTACCTTCCTCCATTTTTCAGGCGAGATGCTGCCGTCTGGGTCGCTTCTGTCAATCACCGCAATGGTAATTTGTCCAGCCGCGATTTCGCTGAAGAGTTTTGGAGTGGTTTTGTTACCACAAATTTTCTTGGCGCCCGGCATAGGGACCTCCTCTAGAGATCGCTGACGCTTAGTAGGCACCGGTTTGGGTTGTTGAGAAGCTTGTGGCTCCTCCAAGGTGCCTACCGCCCACTTCCAGGACTTCCACTGAGCCTCGGTACGCTGGTTCTCGGGAATTTTCGCAATGCGATCCCTTACCCTTAGCGCTGATTTCCGAGAATCACGGCCTGTCCTTTTGGTGGATGGCGTCTTTGTAGCCGGGCCCTTGTTGCTACTTCCACATGTGCCTGGTTTGGTAACCACTGCACTAGCGTCCGCAGCAGAAGCATTTAGAGACTGCGCGTCTGCAGGCTGTTGGCCATAAGGAGCGTTTAAAGACCGCGTGTCTGGTGTAGCTGTAGGCTCCACTTGGTTGGCATTTAAAGATTGCCCATCTGTCTGTTTTTTATTATTATTATTATTCATCTTGGTCGTGCGACCACCCCCTCCCCACCAAGATGAAGAGAGTTAAACCGACAGGCTCCGAGACCACTCCTCGAACGGGATCGGGTCTGCATTCAGGGAATGAAAGATCCCCGTGTGCAGCCCCGATCCAACCCGAGATTTGGCTCAGAGTCTGTCAGTAGAGTGATCAAAAAATAGAGAGGGGAAAAAGATGTCGACCGCGCCCTAACCCCAATGCCGCGGTAAGGCCACAGTTACACTCTGAGGCGGCCAGGTATCAGAGAGGCTCCGTTAAAGACTGGACTTTATTACATGGGCTTCCAGCCTAGCAAATCCTCAGCACGGGTCGCATTACACCTTGATTCAGCCCACACCCCTACCGATGGGGAGGATTCTTACCATGCCATACGAGACTATTGAAGAGTCAGAATACGGTAGGAAGAACCCCCCCCTCTGCTAACCGCCGTCTTATGATTAAGAACACTGTAGCGGTTATTACCAGCCGGCACCCACATGGAGGGTTAGGTAGAGGATTTTTGCCAGCCTAGTAGAGCCTTGATAAACTATAAAATCATACGGCATTCCACTTTTTCCGCAAAGAAAATATACTTTTATACCCCATGGCCAAGGCTTTCCTTTCACATACTGCTTCCCGGTAAACTTTCCCTTGAAAGGGATAATCTGTTCATCAACGCAGAGATTTTCCTCTAAAGGCAGTAAATGAAGACGACGACGCACTTGTTCAAGGACAAGACGGACTTGATATAGCCTATCAGTACATTGCGCAGGACGCTCAGATATATCAGTAATATGCAAATGCGTTCTCAAAGCAAAGAAACGGTTCACTGTCATATTTTCATAGAAAAATGGCATGCCCAACGTTTGTCGAAAAACATGCGAACTCGAGGAAATCTCATGCAACTCATCATAAAATGCTGCGCGAATAGTATACGAATTTAAAGTTCAGTGCATGGTCGGAGCGAAGATGAGCCTGAAATATAGAAAAGTTTTTTTTTTGCTGGTATGTATTTGGAGTATGTTTATATTTACCTTTTTGAACGGCGTAACAATTTGTATAAAACGCTGCCTTGGCAAAAAAATCGTCGTCAAAATATTTCATGAAGTATGAATATGGGCTTCTGATTTCAATGCACTCATTTCGAATAGGGTTAAACTCATTTTGGACAGGTGGTTGATGTTTTCTATTTACCCATATTATTTCTTTCCGTAGTGCATCGAATAAAAGGAGGGTCTTTTGGGCTATCACCAGTGCTAAGTATGGTGTCCACAATTACAGGCAAAGTAACTTCTTCCACCTCTTCTACATTGTCACAATCAACTTCATTTTCTTCTTGGGTTCGAGCCTCATCGCTCCTGGGTACTACCATGGTTTCAGGAGGCACAACACGGTCAAAAACGTACTGCATTTCCTCACAATCTTCATTTGCATCCAAATCTTCTACATCGGAATTGCTTTGAAGGGCTTGCAATATCTCTTCTTCGGTTAAACCTCGCCGCGAAGCCATAACCTCAATAAGAAATAAGAAATAATAATAAGACTTTGAGTACAATTGTCCAATATAAGGGACATGCACATTTTGGAGCACCCCCGTAAAACGGTACCTTATTTTTATTTTTTTCTTTCGCGAAATATATTTTTAGACTATTAATCAATACTGACGATTTTTTTTGCGTTCCAATTTCAACGAAAAATAGTGAATTTTTTGCAGTAAATTACTCAATTTTTTTCAACTTTTGTGCACTTTATAAATTAAGAAAAAAACACACTAAACTGCACCAGAAAATTCAATTTAAGAAACGTGGTAAAGAAGAACGACATAATTTACTCAAAAGACCCGTTACTTTAAAAACAAATGCTCTTATTTACGAGAAAAAGAGATTAAAATACAAAAACAAAATTGTCCAATATAATGGACGCTTTTACTGAAAGGGTTAAAAACCTCTCTCTCAAGGATTATGTAGTGATTACAATTCTATTTAAAATACAATATAATTGATTACGTATTGTAGTCGCAATTTAAGAACTCTGCTTGAAATATTAAAAGATATAGCCAGCAAATTTAAAAACAATCGCTACAATAGTTCTAGCTATTTTCAAAACTTTCCGATAATTTCCTTCATTTGGATGGTTACACTAGTGGTGCCCTTTAACGTCATGACGTAATGTTGTAGTATCCCATGTTGTCAGGCTATTAATCATATGCACAGGTGTTCATTTATTTTTCCGCTGTGCAAATTATTTACTGAAGTGCAAAATTCTCAAGTTTGCACTTTTGCGGATTTTGGTATGTCTCATTTCTACTTTTGCGGGTAACGTTTCCCTGATCTGATAAGTTTGTATATCGAATCGTAGCAAGTTATACTAGAGATATGATAATCAAAAATATGATATATCTGGTGCCTTCTTTTTAGTTGACAAATTTGGTCGTTTTGATAATCTTCGCCTAAGTCCGTACTCGTCTGTAACTTCATAGCCCCAAAAAAATATTTTTTTTGCAGCTACAACTTATTTAAATGCAAACATTAAATGTTAAAAAACTTACAATTGGGGTTTCGCCAATTTTCATTATAAAATTCAATGTCTTTTAATTTAATAGTATGTGCTAGTGTTTCTATGCAAGAACAAAGAGTGTGAATAAATGCCTAACCAAAATAGACAAAACGAGACGATTGAAACTAGCCGAATGTCTGCAATCGTTTCGTCTGCCTTACCTCGTGTTTGTCCGAAACCAGAATTTTGGCCGAAACCGAAACCGAATATTCGGCCATTTCATAATATTCGGCTGAAACTGAAACCGAAACTGGTTCTTAATATGAAAATTTAAAATTTTGTAAATAACTTTTTTTTTTATTAAAAGGAAACAAAAGTATTTTCATAAGCATAAGAAAAAAATTAATATAAAAAAAGAATTTTTTGAATATTGAAGTTTATACTTATCAATTACTTACGTGGCGATCGTGGCCTAGTGGGTAGAGTGTGTGGCCCCTAAGCTAAAGAGCAGCGGTAGCCCAGGTTCAATTCCAACTCAGACAGAAAGTTTTTTCAATCGAATTAATTTTTCTGTTCGGTCGTCACCTCTCTGCAGACAATGGCAAACCTCAGAGAGTAAAAATTGCAATGTAAAGCTTCTTGATAACATAAGCCGTTCGGAGTCGGCATAGAACACGTAGGTCCAGTTCTCGGTAATTTGTGATCAAATATTTAATAACACGCACAACACAATTGATCAATAGAAGCTCGGTCAAAGTCCTTCCAAGGGCTGAAATGGCCAGATTATTTTTATTTTTTTTTTAACTTATCAATTCCAGTTTACTTTAATAATAAATGAGATCATTTTTTGTATTATTTTTTATTACAAAAGTATAACATAGTTTATATCTTCCGTATGCACTCAAAATAGTGTACATTTTTATAGAACTACAAAGGAAGGTATTTTTGTTTCTTTTTTAAAGGTTTAAAAAAAGAAACTTTTCGTTTTATTTTCCTTTATTCCATACACACGAAATTCGTTCGGAAGTTTAATTATTAATTTTTGGCTTCAGTACTAATAAAAATTCAATATTAATTGCAATAGAGATGATAAAATCGAAAATTATAGTATCGAACGCATAAAATTAACCAAAATGTTTTGCGTTAACTCGATAAATCAAATTATAGAAGAACCCAGTAGCGGATGGAATATATTCCGAATATATGAAGCATCAATTACCTTGTAATGACCACTACTTCCGACTATTTTACCTTACTATGCACAAAAGGCCTTACATTTAACATTGAATGAGACAGGAGGTAAGTGATCGCCTCCCTTCAGCATTACCTAGAAGTTATGGAGTAACATACTACTTGTATTAAGCTATTAAAATCACTGCATTACTTTTCCTTGTATGCTACGTTACAGGTAATGAGGTATGAGTTAATTACTTCTGCTATATGCAGAACTTTTTGAAAAAAGTAATGCTTCCTTACCTGGTAATTTATTCTTTATTAGTTCTATGGTAGTCACTGGCAAATCCGCTGCTGGCAATTTATAATTTTTGTTTTGTACAATGCGTTGTAAAAATTTTTATTAAACCAAACTAATATATTTGAATTAAATGTCTGATGCAAGAAATTTGGCCTCAATATGGCTGAATAGCCGAAACTAGCAGAAACTGACAAAAAGGGCCCAAACTGGTCGTAACCGAAACCGAAACTGAATATTGTTTCGGACACTAGTTTTGACATTTAACCCAAAATGAAACGATTTGCTCAACTAATCTGAAACAGCTGATCAATTGCGAACAGAATATTTTTTTGTTGTCAATTGATGTGCAATTATGATTTTGTTAATCATTAAACAAAAATTTGTGAAATATGAGTGAAAAAAATATTACACACTTTGAACAATTGTTGTTGACAAGTTGAGATGCTAAAAGTTTGGTTCTTACGGAACAAAACGTTTGGCCAAACCGTTTCGTTGAGTTTCGATGAGTTGCCGAGTGTCTATTTTGGACAGCAACATTTTCGTCCTCACTCGTTACGTAGCGACTCGCTTATCTCTAACTCGTCTTTTGATTAGGACTCAACATTTTAAACCTACTTCAAAAAAGCTGCTATATGAACTTTTTTGTTGTTATGCAGGTAAAATTCATTAAGTACATATGAGTTTTACCTGCCAAACTTTTTATCAAAAATGTACCTACACTGATAAAATTCTGGTGGTGAATATGACGAAAAAAGACGTTAATTTGATGAAAGAGTGATCAATATACGGTCAACAAATCTGCACGTCAATACAACAAAATTTTTGTAAATTTTAATAAATTTTGTAATTATTGACGAAATTTCATTCCCATACAATTTTTATACATTTTTATCACATTGAATATAATTCTTCAAAATCACAAAAAAAAATCTTCCATTTGACAAAACTTTTTTCAATCTTATCAAACACATTCTTCAAATTAACAAAATATTATTCAATCTGATGAATTTCATCATTCATTTTAACGAAACAATCGTCAATATGACAATTTTTTCATTAAATTGACAAAATATTCTTCAATATGACTTCATATTGACAACATTTTCTTCATTATGATATATTATTTCATTGTATTTACAAAATATTCTTAAATATCACGAGTTTTTTCTTCATGTTGAAAAATAATTCTTCTATATGACTAATGTTTATTATCATATTGATGAAATATTCTTCAATATTACCTACTGATTTTGTTCTTCATATTAACAAAATATCTTCAATATGACTAATTTCATTCTTCGTATTGACAAAGTCTTATTCAATTCCATGCACTATACTCACCAACTTGATAAAATATTTCTTCATTTCATGCATCGTAACTGCCCCTGTATATGTATATATGTATCATATATATGTATATGATTGGTAAAATGAAATAACTTTATATTAATCAAAAAAAGGTAATGTTAAACTTCTCTTCGTTTTTGGATAAAATTTATGTTAAATAATAAAAAGTAAAAATTTTGTTTTGTTTCAAATAATTTTATTAAATTAAAATTTTAAAGAAATACAAGTTTTTGAAAGTTTTGAAATCATTCAAACTTTAAAATAAAAATTTGAAGAAAAATATTGGTTAAAACAAAAAAAAAATATACATTTTCATTTCATATAATTTTGAATCATTAATAAAGAGAAATAATATAAAGGACTAATTATAAAAAAACTTAACTTGTTATAAAAATTTTTTTCACAGAAAAAAATGTACATCTAATACTTAAGTTTGGACATGAGAGTGTTTATCTTTGGGCTTTCAATATCAAAATTGGTATGAATGCTATAAAAATATTTTTGAATAAATTCCAAACCAAACTTGATGGAAGTGGATATGAAAGGTTAAATAGAGTAATTATTTTGAAACATAAATCAATCGCTGTTAATGTAGAATTTTGTTTATATTTTATTCCATCCATATATACAACAATTTGATTTGGATCTAAAATTGAACCCGAAATTAAGATTAGTGGCTGAATACTCTCTTTAAAATTTTGTCTCCTTTTTAGTTCTTCTTCGCACTCAGTAACTGTACTCCCAAATAAAAAAAAACTAGCCTGGGAGTCCCGAACCGAAAATCGTGTGTGAACCTTTTTTTCATTTTTGCTAACTACAACTTTTGCAGTTGGAGCAAGGAGATTATGTAATAGGTAAAAAATTCCGCAGCAACGACCATCTGAATAAAAGACATATTTTGTTATTTAAGTAAGCTTAAAAATACAAGCAAATTGATAATAAAGAACAAAAACAAATTTATAGCAAAAAATTAGATCATTAACTAGATTACATTCGCACATTTGGGCAGGATCTTTTTTAAGATAACTTAATTGTACCTACAATAAAAAAGAAATAAAGTGAGAGGAAAAGGAGCTAAAGCGATGCAGGATGTAACGGAGATAAAGTTGCTAAGATAAAAATCCAATTAGTTAAAATAAAAAAATTTAAAACGAAAACTAGATAATATTTAAAATTAAATCAATGTAAACTTTAAATCAAAGTAAAGAAACAAACAAGACTATGCGTACATAATATAAAAATAAGAGAATTTTTAAATGTATGTAAAACTTACTTTCACTAATACATGTCCCTTCTTTCATGTTTACAAGAATGTCCTTGCTGTTTCGATCCTTTATTTGTTCCTCACAGATTGGCATGATTTTTTTAGAAAAACCATCGTAATTTGCAATAAGACTATCCGCATTGGCGTGAAGGTGTTTAAAATCCATATCAATCTATAAGGAAACAAATGTATTTTTATTTCATATCTATTAAGTTTACATAAAAAATAAGTACCTACCAATTTATAGCCCATTGGTTTTTTATATTGCTTCCACTTAGTAAAAACTTCAGCTGTGCTTTTAGCACTTGTAATTTCAGCTAGTCTGAAATTCTTGGAAGCCATCCAATGGTTTTCAAGTTCGGCCCAATCACAATTCTCTTTTAAAATCTCCTTAACGCTTTCTTCAGCATTTGGTTCCGGTGGATCTAAATACATATTACAGAAAAAAACACGTCAGTTTAAACTGGGTGGGTGAAAGATTAATGTAAAAATGTTACCTAAATCAAATGTTTTTTTTCGATCATTATCTTAGCTTCTGCTTGAATAGAATCTTTTTGCTAAGATACCGTTGTCTTTAAGTGTCCGTATAGAATTTAAATATTTGTCATACACTTTACCCTTGGGCTTCTTCCCACTTTGCTTAGAATAATAGTAACCCTGAAATAAATATATATAAATATATACATATGTAAGCATAGTACTTTTCATTATGATATTACGAAATATTCGAAAGAAAATATCTTACCAAAAATTCAGTTTTAAAAAAAGCAACGATGGACTCTCCTATATGTTTAGCCATTAATATTGTCATTCGTAAATCATTTTGGATCATGTGTCTTATTATTAGGTCAACAACTACTGATCGCGATCCATCATTTAAACAGGGTGTAGTTTTGTAAAGATCAATAATATTTCTTCCTTGCGATGTCGCTCTTAAAATTGCTTCAATATTTAGTTTAGTTACTGTTTCATCTTTAGTATTATATGCTGGTAATGGTGACCTATATTCAGAAGGGATTTGTTCATAAACATCGTCTTGCGTAGTCCTCAAGCTAAGTTCAGAACTTAGAGAGGAAGCGACAGTAGTTTTCTGGGAAATTTGGAATTCTTTAATCTTATATTCAAGTCGTATCTGGATGCCTAGTTTTAATTGAAACTTCTTAGCTAATTGCTTAATGTGCTGTGGTGACATTAATTTTATGGTTTCTACATCTATACATTCGTCTTAAATAAAAAGATGTAAAGTAAATTTTTATGCATATGAGTGTAAAAGTTACCACAAAAAATAGGAAGAAGACTGTCAAAATTCCAATCTTGCAACAACTTTTTGAGTTCCTGAATTGAATTGTCTGACATCCAGTTGTTTCCACATAAATTGCTCATTAGCTGGTTGGTTGGCTGATTTATCACTTTAAGTGGTTGAACGTCATTGTTAAGTATTTCAGTTATCATATTTTGATATTCATAATTAATGTTTTGATTTTGAAGATTGCTGTCTACTTCAGGACCCACATTTACGGTTACTAATTTTATATACTCTCCATCCATTCTCAATGATTTTTACAGTAACTTTCTTAAACATTAATTCTACGTTAGTTACAAACAACAAACAACATTCGAAGCCTTAATTAAGTGTGATTACAATCAGTGATTTAATGGTTTTTTAATTGTTGCGCAACATTAGGTTTCTTACAACTATATAAATAAAATAAAAAAAATGCTTCTTAATACATGAACTTTGTGAAAAATTTTAATTTTCTTTCAGAAATATTCTTTTAATCTAATCATAAGTTTTCCATTTGTAGTGCGGTGGATATTAATTGGCTTACTATTAAAATCCTTGATATTCCTTTTTTTTAAGTTTTGTTTTTAAAAATAAACATAAATGCTAGTACTCACGTATGGATCTGTTGCAGAATCTTAAGATTGTGTTGTAAAATTATTTACAAGCCAATCGGAAGTGGATGTAACTCAAAAAAATGTTGAAGCTGCTCTGGTTTTATTAAAAGCAATACTTCTAAATCAATTTCGCAATCTGAAAATGATTAATATAGTAACACATACAATTTTTGAAAAGTTCCACATCACTTACCAAGAAAATTATTAACAAGATCAAATTTATCGATGAACGCCTCAGTTAGTTTTAATTTTATCAAAACTTTTTTAAATTTTTTTTTTATCCATTTATAAATAACTTATTCACTTGAAACGTTTTTCAAACTGACGCCAATACGAGAGTAATTAAATCAGTTTCTAGAATAACTGTAAATTAACTCGTTTTTGAAGAAATTACTTCATCTTGAATAAATTTCTTCTAACTGAAGAAAATTCTTCAGCTTGAAGAAATTTCCTTCATTTGAAGAAAAAATTTCCTTCATTTGAAGAAATTTCTTCAATTAAAGGAAATTTCTTCAATCTGAAGAAATTCTTCATTGAATAAATTTCTTCAATTAGAGCAAATTTATTCAAGATGAAGAAATTTCTTCAAAAATGAAAGGAAATTTCTTCAGACTGAAGACATTGAACAAATTTCTTCAGCTTGAAAAAATTTCCTTCAGTTCTTTTTCCTGAATTTCCTGATGATGATGATGTTTATTCGATTTAAATAAAATTTTCGTCAAATAGCAACAAAATATTTTCCTTACATTCACCTACCAGATTTTAGTAAATTTGAAGAAATTTTTTAACAAAATTATTAAAGTTAAAGATATTTTGTCATTCTTATAATATTTAATAATGTTTTTATTCAAATTGAAGAAACTTCGTAAATATGACTTAATAAATTTCGTGAAATTAACAAACACTTTTGTTAAGTCCATGAAATAAATTTTATAATATGATGAAATTTTGTAAGCTTAAAATGGTTAGTATTTCAAGAATTTTTGTTAATTTAACAAATCTTTCTTCAATACGAATAAAAATTTAATGATATTTATTCAAATTGAATAAACTTTTCTTCAAACAGTAACGAACTATTTTTGTTGAATTCACCTACCAGATTTTATTTAGTATGAAAAAATTTTGTTAATATCACTAATTTTTCTTCAATATTACTTAAAATTTTATAAAATTTATTCATTTTGAATAATCGTTTTGTTAGAAAGTTACAAAAATTTTTAGTCAAATTCACCTACCAGAATTTTTTCAGTGTAATGATTTTTAAATATTTTACTCGTCTTCTGGGGCATCCGTGGCAAAAATTTAATTTTTTGTAATAAGGATAGTCCTACGTTATAAAACATGGTGCACAAAACCCATGTTTGGTTTTTGCCAAATACGTACTTAGTGAGTTTTACTTGTGAACCGACGATATAAGAGAATTTTCTAAAGGTTTTTTTAAAAACATCTTAGAAGTTAATATTTGCGATTTTTTCACAAATGACCATTTATGTAATAAACTAAATGGTCATAAGCTAACACAAA
The DNA here is from genome assembly GCA_963920525.1 of Dichetophora obliterata. Taxonomy (NCBI): domain Eukaryota; kingdom Metazoa; phylum Arthropoda; class Insecta; order Diptera; family Sciomyzidae; genus Dichetophora; species Dichetophora obliterata. The sequence goes on from OY986436.1 coordinate 40,927,657, forward strand.
AAAATTTTGATTATCTTTCAAAAATTAAATTTCAAGAATAAATTCACATCGGTGAGAGGATATCTACATTTTTTACACCGAATGGTGTTAGTTTACACCGCTTACTCGGTGTGAAATCACGAAATTATCCGATCGATGTGAAAAAAGAAAGGCAACGAAGAAGAGATCACATTCTCGTTGATAAACAAATTAAAAATTTAAATTTCTCAATTTTATTTGTTCAATTTAATTTTGAAAATTTGTATAAAAGGTTTAAATGAAATTTTTGGCTCCACGCAATAGACCCAAAAAAAAGAAATAAGCCTCGAAACATGTCCATACATTTTTGGGTGTTACTTCATATGAAATAACTCCCAATTTTCGAAGACTATCTCATAAATTTTGGGAAATATGTAATTTTGTTTGTTTGGGTCTTATATCATTATGAAATAAAGCCCAATGAAATTAGCCCTAATCACATTTGAAATGGAGCTTATTTTATTGACAGTTAATAAATTGAATAGCAATTTAATAAAAATTGTAAGAAACCTGCTTTCGAATAGTTAAAAATTACACTGTTCGGTGTCAAAAAATTATCATTTTACGTATTACACAGTACGACAAAATCAAATTTTTTGAGTACACATGAGAAATGTTAAACGAATAGAAAAAAGGCTTAAAATAAAGAAATACATGTTTCGGCGTTTTGCTGTAGCACGTCAAAATGTTGAGAAAATCGATTTTTAAGTTTCGAAGGACCGTGGAGGTTCACTTGTAATGTAATACTAGTATAAAAATTTCTATAAAAACAGAATGGGTGAACCGATTTTAATGCTTGAGCCAGTTTTGAAAAGTTAATAAAATTTGGATATTTTCTTATTAAAAAAACAATTTTTTTCTACGCTAGATGGTGCTTTAATTTTCATGTTAAATTAAAAAATAACAAAAAATGTACGAAGTTCATTAATAATACAATTTTGTTAATTTTAAACACAAAATAATAGTTAAGATTTCATATTAATTTTAGTATTTTTACATTACATTTACATTACATTACATTTTTGGTTATTTTTTTATTTTTACATGAAAATTAAAGCGCCATCTAGCGGAGAAAAAATTGTTTTTTTAATAAAAAAAATTTAAATTTAATTCCCTTTTCAAAACTGGCTCAAGCATTAAAATCGGTTCACCCATTCTGTTTAAATAGAAATTTTTATAATAATATTACATTACAAGTGAACCTCCACGGTCCTTCGAAGCTTAAAAATCGATTTTCTCAAAACTCTGACGTGCTACAGCAAAACGCCGAGACACGTATTTCTTTATTTGAAGCTTTTTTTCATATTCTGATAATATTTCTCATGTGTAACAACCACTGTCGTACTGTGTTATAAATATACACTTAACAGGGTACAAAACAAACACCGTATATGATACTTATTTTTTACACCGTTCGGTGTGAAAAAAATATACTCTTTCTGATATTAAATTCTAACACTTTATCACGGTGTATGTCTCCCTGTATCACCGATCGGTGTAAAATTTTTATACAAATTTTTAAGTGTGTAGGTATAAATAAAACTTTATATAGTTGAACTTAATAGTAAATACAGTTTTTCGAATCAGAAAAACGCTTTTAGCTTATTGTGTAAAAAATTGTTCAAAGTTGGTATACGTTAATGTATGTACTTCTGCAAGGGTGAACGTTGAAAATATAATGCGCTAGGAGGTGATATTATGTGTTAGAATGAAAGAACATTAATAGTTATTAAGCCACAAGTAACGATGTCACGCAGTTCACACACATGTTCAAACTTACACACAGCCACACGGTGAAAACTTTATTGTCAAACACGTATCCACAGCCGAGTGCATTGACAGGACTCGCGTAAAATAAACGTAAGCGAATGACAAAAACAACAACCACCACAATAACAAACGAAAAAAAACAACAACTAAAAAGAATCAGCAAACATTTAAACGAAAATATTGCACAAGTTTCTGGTGTCGTGTGGTGGTTATTGCACACTATCACGCAAATACTCACACACACACACCAACATACATACTTCTACTATACAATGGCACTCGTTGCTGGACCAAAGAAAAGCTATTAGAGTCCATTTCAGTTACCAGCTACAATTGTTGCGCGGTAACCAACTATTTCACCAACATTAGTTGGCTTCTGTATTGCATGTGAGCTTCAAATAAAAATCTTTTCAATGGTATTTTTTCTTCTTTTTTGAAAAAAAAAGTAAATGGTTCTTAATAGGGAAAAATTCCAATATATTCTATTTTATAACTGAAACCTGTTGTCGAGTGTATGCTTCATAGAAACTCCACAAAGAGCTTGTGGGTTATCAAACATTAAAGTAATTCCGAATGTAAATAATTTTTTAAATGTTTTTAAGATTTCATAATTTAAAATAAAACTTATTTACTTAATTTCATTACGATAACTGCAATATTAAGGCTATCATCGTGATCACTTAAAAACATTCAGAGTGACAGACGTACAGAAGAACAGACGTCAATTATTTTGTATTGCAATCATTAGTGACCTCATAGCCAATGAATTCAGGTTTGATTTCAATTTGAAATAATTTTTGACTCACTGAATGCATAAACACTGAATGCTGATTTTATTGAAATTGTAATCGCAGTCATCATCTACTAAACTATATTTAAGGTCCTTAGGTGCCTTCTTTATGAATATGGGGTACGCTGTTTATAATTATTTTTTGTACCCTAATAATGTCACTACCATTTTTTTTTTTATATGTTTGATGTAGTGTCATATGTAGAATATGAGTGGCTGTGTATTAAGGCAGACGAAATAGAGAAAAATCAAGCACTCTGACAGCACATCTGTATATGAATATAAAAATGGATCATGGTTTGTTCGGATGCTTAAGACTTGAAAACGACTGGACCAAATTGCATACTTCCTTCTGCGGATGTCTTCGTAATTGCAACGCAAAAGTTTGGGAATAAATAAAAGTCGAAAAATTCTTAACAGGCGCATCGAATTACAATTTTTTTCGAATTTCATATTCTAAGAGGTCTCAAAAGTTGAATTGGGCGGTCAGGATCTACCAAAAAAATTTTAGAAAAAATAAGTATCTCTTCCTCTCCCGCAAAGACAAAATTGTTTTTTGAGAAAAACAGCAAAAAAATCACGATCTCAAAGTGCTGCAATTTTTGAAAGAAAAACTACATATGTGTTAATGCAAAAGTAAATATAAACTTTAACTAACAATATTTTGGCAAACACGATGCTACTCTTTGTTTTTACCCAAAAGGTCCTGTGTGAAGGATATTCGAATCTAAAGGTACACTCAAGATAGCACAGAAGTTTTAATTGTTTTTTGACTGTCTAAATTTTGGTGATATTGATAACATTGTTAAGGCTTTCCTTAAATATGGCGATTTAATAATTTGTATATTTTTCGCATATGCATTTTGTTGTTTTGAAAAAATGCATACTTGAATGCGATTTTTAATTTTTTGAAAAAAGTGAATAGAAGGTTTTATATCTCAGACACCAGAAGTGGTACCGAAGATAATTTACTCAATTCGGATTCTGCAAATAGTTTTGAAAGAAACCCTGTCTGAAAATATCTCTTTTAAATCAGCAGGAAAAGGCCACGACTTTTTTCCTATTTTGATATTTAGAAAAAAGTTACTTCAAGCATGAAATTTAACAATTTTGTTCATATCTCCTTTATGTTTATTATTTCATTAAAACACGTATAAAAATCAATTGCTAAGTCAATTGAGACCTATCGAATGGCAAACTCAGAAACTCAAAATTTGAGTATAAAATTTTATTGAATGCTGAGTTGAGGTTTTTTAACGAAATAATAAAATTCAAGCAAGGACGGAAAATTTTTTTAAAAAATCGAAACAGGAAAAAAATCGTGGTCTTAACCTGGTGTAATAAATTGATTCTTTTTGACATTGTGTTGTTCAGAATTATATGAAGAGTCTAAAATAAGGAAATTATCTTCGGTATCACTTCTAGTGACCGTGATATAAAACCTTAAATTATTTTTTTGGAAAAGTTAAAAAATTGCATTCAAGTATACATTTCTCAAAAAGAAGAAAATGCATATGAAAAAATATGCAAATTATTAATTCGTTCTGTTCGTTCTGTGCTACCTCGAATGTACCTTTAGATTCGAATATCCTTCACACAGGACCTTATGGCTAAAAATCGAGAAAAGCGTCGTGTTTGGCGGGATATTGTTAGTTAAAGTATATATTTATTTTTACTTTAAGACATATGTAGTTTTTTGTACAAAAATCGAAGCATTTTGAAATCTTGATTTTTTACTGATTTTCTTAAAAAACAACTTTGTCCTTGCGGGAGAGGAGGACATCCTTATTTTTTCCTAAAATTTTATTTTGGAGATCTTGACCACCATGTGCAACTTTTGAGTCCTCTTAGAATTCGATCTAAATTTTTCGATACGCCCTAATGTATAGGTCGCACAGTCTCGGAATTCGGTGTTCGACCACAATTTAGACATGCAGTGTCACTAATAAGGTTTTATGAGCGTTTGTCCATGGGGGCGTGGCAACAACATGCCGGGTTTTGGCTACTATAGCTATAAGAATGAATAACTCACAAGAAAATTTTAAAAAATAAAAACCTTGAGCATATTGTATGAAAGCCCATGCAAGGTCACTGTGGACCTTGTAGAGCAAAACCGCCCTAAATGACTTCAACCCAGTCATTATAATGACAATTTGTACATAATTGTATCGTAACTAATTTCATTAGCTTCTATACATCCCATTTAGGGAAGTCAGGCAGATTTTCGGTCGAATAATATTGAAATGTTTCATTGTTGAAAAATGCATAGATCACAGGGGACCTTCTCAGGCATCGGATGGTTAAAGCCACGATAATTCATTTACTTTATCTCTACCGTAAGCAAATTGAAAAGCTAATATGTAACGAAAACATATTTGGGGTATTCACGATTCAGTGAACTTGCCTGCGCAGTTGAGAACTTGAGGACTTGTGCAGTTGTGCAGTTAGGTTTTCGTGAAAGCACCACTAACGTTTTTTAAACCTGTCAAAATTTTCAATGCGCACAAGTGCACAATAGGTCAAGTCCTCAAATCCTCAAGTTGTAGGCTACAGTAGAAAATTACTTGTTGAGCTTTTTGACGTACGTGTATTTTGTTTTTGTAAGTGCTCAAGACCTCAAGTCCTCATCTGCACAGGAGAGTACTCTGAATCGTTAATACCCCTATTAAAAAATGGAGGCATTTCTAAAATTGAACACTCTACTTTCATTATCTGCTGCGGCAGAGAGATCATTTTCGATTGCTTCTCTTATAAATGTTCCTCGGTTTGGATGTCTTTCTGACAGCAATTTCGAGAAATAGCTACTGTTAAAAATATATATTGTTTTTTATGTATTACTGACTACTTCGCTTCAGCTAATTTTTTTAAAGTTATCAATTCGAATGCTTCTTGTTATTATTTTTAATAACTGTTAATTAATAACTCTTAATAATTGGTAACTCGTAAAAATATTTAAAAGAGACAGTAAGAGTTAAGCATTTTTTTAATTTCTAAAAGAACTTTATTGTGTTTTTTATCTAAGATGAAAAAAAACAGTGAGCCATCATGCTGGTAGATGTGAAACGTCAGCGTTATATTATATTGTAAAAATACAGTGTGGCAATTAAAATTGTCTTTCACGTTTGTTCCGCATAATCGATAATTCACGTATGGTTCCAATCAGTTCTTCCTCTAATAATCTATCCCTTTCTTTTAAGGTCAAAGATCAAATGTTGTTTGTATAAGGTGTATGCATGCCTTTGATATTTGATCTTTTTTTAAAGTAAAAAGAATGCGATATGAAGGATTTTTGGCACAAGTGCAAAAACCTGCTCTTAAATTTAAAAATATGAGGCATTTTTGTGAAAGAGACAGAATTAATTTAAGAGAGAGTATCTCAAAAAATATACAATACAAAAAAATTCTGCTTATTTAATATTTACATTGCCTTTGGTTGGTGCCTTATTGGTAATACTGATTTTAATGTTTTGTGATAACTTAAATATGAAATATTTTTCTGTGATTGACTATTTTCGATGTAAAAATTGAATCTATTTGGGGTTATCTCAGTTATAGTTCATATAAAAAAATCTATGCCCCTAGGGGGGTCAAATGTACGAGCTGGTCCTATTAATTTTTCTCTCCAATATTTTTCTCAACACACCTACACTCTAGCTGCCACCTTTCCCCATACAAAAAACATAAAAGAATATAAAAATGTCTATTATAGTTCATATCAAAAAATCTTTGAAACCAAGAGGATCAAATGTATTGGCTATTCCCAATAATTTGTTTCCCTTAACATATCTTTTTAACACACCTACACTCTATCTGCTACCCATCTGTGGGTTCCTACACAAACACCTCAAAAAATAGAAAAAAAATGTCTATTATAGTTCATAACAAAAAATTTATAAAATTTCATTTTTCCCCCTTCCGAAAAATGAATATTTCTTTTGAACACACCTACACTCTATCTATCACCCTTCTGATTGTCCCCATAGTGTGAGGTCAAACAATGCTCGTTCGTTCGGCGAGCAAATAATTTTATTGTTCCTTCCAATGCGAAACTGTTAAAAAACAGTGAGACTGTAAGCGGATGAACATTTTGTAGACTGAGCAAAATATGTTCATTTTTGTACATGACAGCGAGCATCATTCAGAACAGTGTTTCTAGCAGGGCTGTGGAGTCGGAGTCGGAGTCGCGGTGTTTTTGCCGGAGTCGGAGTTGCTAAAAAAACTCGCTACTCCGACTCCGAAAAATAACTTTTCAAATGTTTTCCAAAATAAAAATTCTATCAAATTTTATTTTTCAATATTTTTAATTTTTAAATATTTGCCTTTTTTACAGAAGTTGACTAAATCTTTTGTAATGAATTATTTTTTAGTTTATTTAATTTGAATTATTTATTTTGTTGATTTTTGTTTTGTTTTTCATTGAATAAAAACGTTAAAAATTTAAAATAGACTTTTACCAAGCAATAAAGGAGGTGGAGAAATTTGACCGTTCTTCAAATTTAGCAATAATAGATGCGATTCCAAAGTACCCTGAGATTATCCAAGATGCTGCTATAATCGCCACGGCATTGCCACCGACACAAGTCTCTGTAGAACGATTATTTTCTGCACTCAGAATCGTCATTTCCGATTTGAGAGCATCAATGAAGCCAGATATTATTGAGGCTATCCTATTTTTAAAAACAAATGCTAAATAATTTTTTATTTTAGATTAACTACTTGAAGTTTTGTTATTTTATTTGAAGTTTTGTTATTTTAAGTTTTCGTTATTATAGTATTTTGTTTATTATTAAAAGAATTAATAAAAATTAATAAAATATTTAAAAAATAAAATGCTATGTTGATTTATTTTTGTCTTTGGTCGTAGTCGGAGTCGGAGTTGGAGTCGGAGTCGGAGTCGTACTTTAAAAATTTCGGCGGTTGGAGTCGGAGTCGGAGTCGCAACTATTTTTTGACGACTCCACAGCCCTGGTTTCTAGGTGACGAAATTATAGTTTTCCAACGCTTTAGCAGCTAAAAAGTATTTTTTGAGGAAAAATAGTACTAAAACAAATCGAGAAAAGAGAAGAAAAGTTGTACATTGTACACCAAGCAAACGAGCATCGTCTGACCATACCACTACATGCAAAAAAATTAAAAATTAACCAATTTTACGCGAATAATAATGAAAATGCAGTATTATTTATTGTATTAATCTTGCTGAAGATGAACAAACACAATACGACGATAAAACAAAAGCAACTGATATGCATTATATATGTAAATTTTAGTTATATTCATATTAAAAACAACAACAATACAAGTACAAACGAAAAGATGTTACGTTTGTACTTGCGGCACAGTTACACACAGCCGAGCGTCGTCTGGAAAGTCGACGTCAACTTTTCTCAATCTGTGTAAGGCTGCAAAAAGAGTGAACGCCGAAGCGGACCGAAAGGCAAACAGGCGAAGGCAATATGTGAACAAGCGAGATAAAAGTTAGCTTGACTTTATCTCTATCTCGTTTCTTCGCAGGGCACTGCCTGCGCCTGCCCGCCTGCCTGTCTGAATCGGCGTTCACTGTGTCTGCAACCTAACGCGCCATTAGATGTTTCACACAAAAAATGTTTTTAAATTCTAACATAAGATAAGAAATCAGCGCATCTACAAAGAATATAAAGGAAAACCCATATATAAGGTTCACCCTAGTTGCAAAAAACATTTTTGAAATTCTAACATCAGACTAAAAATCAGCGATTCCTTAAGACTGCCTGCACATAAACAAAAAGTATTGAAGAAGAATTCATATTAAAAACAACAACGACAAGATGTTGCGCTCATGATATTGGTACAGTCGCATCCTGCCGAGCGTTGCCTGAAAAGATGACGTCAACTTTAATCAATCTGTGCAACGAGCCATTAGATATTTCACATAAAAACTTTCTAATTATCCGTTTCATATTCCCATAAAGGAAAAATTAGTGAAAAAATTTAAAATTTACAACATTTTTCCTAGTCTCTGGGTAAATTTTTCTCAAAAAATAGGTATCTTGGTTCTGTCCTTACTTTCAAGGTTTAATTTTGTTTCATTAAATAAAAATTTATTCTACACACAAAATTATTTCAAATATTTTTTTAATGCAATCAAAAGACTTTAAACAACTTCACAATTGCAGTAATTTAACAAATGATTTTAACTGACTTCCAATAATTTCATTGACTTTAAATTGATTACAATTGAATTCAATCAATGACTCCAAAGACAATAGCTTCATTATAGTAAAAATCATAGTAAATTAATCAAAATACTTCAACAAGAATTTTAACCATTTGATTTCAAAGTCATGATTTCAAAATGAATGCTGATTTCAAAGCTTGAAGTCATGAAATAAAAACGGAAATGGAATGACTTAAATCATTTCTTTGGCATTCAGTGCCAGTTCTAATATCAAAAATGCTATTTTTTATAACTCTGCAGCACGCGTACTTCGTAACGAATATCGTCGTTACAGGTGCAGGTGCAAAATCTGTTATTCGTGTTTCCGATTTTTTTGAACCGTTTTTGCTCATAAAAATAAGTTAAACACTGTCAAAAATATAAATAAATCATAAAAATACAATTTATGCATGAATTAAAATAGCTGTATTCTCCAAGCCATACGTCGTAGAGAAATAGGCGTAGGCCATTCGGTACCATTCGATACCAAACAGTTCGGTACCATTTTCTCCTGTGTTTCTACACCGATTTGAATAATTGTTCTTTTAAATGAATTATAATAGGGAGAAGGAGTGCACCGATTACAAAATTTTTGCGACCTTTGACCTTAAATATGAGCTTTCAAAGATAATTTCTTAAATAAGAGCTAAGCTAAAAGAGATGGAAGAACACGGTGTAAAAAGACATTTTAGACATTGCTGATGTGTACAAAAAATCGTACAGAGATTTTTCGCTATCTCTTATGGATACCCTACAAAAAGAAGTTCTTATGTAACATGTGCGATTATATATTCGGATGGTGAAATTTCTTACAAACAGTAAATTTTGAAAAATTTCCGTTATTTTGACATCAAATTTATGACGATATCTCAAAAACTTCCGCTTTTCTCAGTACAACGTACTTTTGTATGAAAAATCGTTGGTTACGAGTAACACCGAGCGGCAAACTGAAAATAGAAATAGAGATTTTTTTTTATCTCTTTCTACGTTCATTTGAGAACGAAAGCGATTTCATATCACAGTGTAGGTCTAAGGTCACAATGAAATAGTCGAATTTCGACCACTTACGAGCTCTAGTATATTTTAAAAACTTTAAATGGGTCCTTTCGGTGGAGCATTTTTTTGTTGCACTTATTAAATTAAAAATTTTTTACCTGAAATTTTCAGTCACATTTTTCATGGTCGGCGCAGCAAATTTCTTGCCTTTTTAAGGTTAAGTGTCGTGTCAAAGCATCAATTCTAAAGGCTTATACAAAAAATAATTCCCACAAAAGATTTCCTATTTTTATGCCGAAAATAACTAATTTTTATACCCCCACATATAAAAATCCGTAAGAAGTATTGTATATAAACTTTATCACTTCGTTTGAAACGCCGATAAGAAAGAGAGAAACTCGACGTCAGTCTGTCCTTCTAAGTGTGTGTGATCACGATAAAATCAGTAATTTTAGAGCTATCATAACGAAATTCAAAGTAAACATTTTATATTAAAAAATACAGATCAAGTTCAAGAATGCGCCAAATCAGATGAGAACCGCGCCTACCTCCCATGCAAAGTGACTTTACCAAAAATGGTAAAATCTCTTTTAATTCCACAAAAATTATTCTTATGCCTTCAAATTTTGCAAACAAGCTTTAAACCTTAATATGCAATTTGAGTATGAAAAATCAAAAGAAAATGCCGTCTACCTCTCATACAATGTGACTTTACCACAATAGCAAAATCTCTTTGTATTCCACAAAAAATCATCTTATGACTTTAAAATTTGCCAATTAGCTTTAAACCTTAATATGTTATGAACTTTGATACGAAATTTGAAAAATATTTATGAAAACCACGTTTATCTCCCATAAAAAAACTGTAAAATCTCCTTTAACTCCAACGAATTGAGTACAATGACTGCAAATTTTTCAAATAAGTTTGATTTTTACAATGCACTAGATACCAGCATATTGGTAAAAAATACAGCCCACCTCCCATACAAAGTGACTTCATCATAATAGTATAACCTTTCTAAAATCCAAAAAAGTGCACTTGATGTTGTGCACATAAGTTTTAACAAATAAAAGGACTCAGAGTTCAAATGTGAAATATTTGTATAATAAAAAGGCTTAAGAATGTGATGTTAAAAGAATACAGCATTCAAGATTTCAAATAAACTAAAATACTGCCGTGGGGATATTTTAACTTCGATCCAGTCGAAGATAATTCCTAGGTAGTTGCTACGTTAAACGATGTCCAGGGTACAGATGAATATTTGAATATATTTTAAACGTGTTTGCTTTAACATGGAATCATCAATACACGAGCTTCTTTTTGAAAAATAAAGTTCTAAACTGAAAATGAGCAAAATGAAATGAAAGCCACTATCTGCCATACAAAGTGATTTAACTAGTCAGTAAAATATCTTTAAATTTCATAAAAATTAATTCAGTGTTTTTATTTTGAATATTGTAAAATAAAATTAAAATTCCGCCTACTATGTATTTCCCACAAAAAGTGACGTCATCCTAAAAGCAAATCTTTATAAAGGAAAGCAATAGTTATATGTATGTAATAGGGAGTCCAATCTCGGAAGCTTTTCTCGATCCCGGGATTATCGGAATTGAAAATCACAATCACGGGATCCCGGAATTAATCCGGGATTGAAAACTTTAAGAAGTAAATAACTCAAAACGTTTTATAAACAATTTTTTTTTTATTTGTTACTTGAAACTAAAAAATGTAACTTAAAATTAATTCATTATATAGCAGCAAAAACAAAATAAAACACATTAGGGTTATTCACAATTGCGTGTTTTTCAGAGTTGTTTAAAAATCCCTCGGTATTGATACCACACTTAACCGAGCGGTTTTAATTTTTTTTTTTTGTTTTACATGAAATCTCTAAAAACAAAAAGTGTGGTAGTTTTAAGTAGCCGAATGATATGTTTAACGAACGTGGTTTTTAAAGTTCCATAAAAAGCTGATCGGTTGCCAGTTATTTTCTAATTGCAAAAATGGAAGAAGCTCAAAATGGAAGTTAAAGATTTTTATGCCATATTAACCCTCGGTTACTAACGCAGGGTGGATTACACCCATAAGTTATGAAATATGGAAAAAAATTTATAGATAGTTTAATGGTGCGAACATTATATCAAATGTAATCTCTTTTTGTATATTTTGCTATATTTTAAAACAACATTTAGTACTGTTTTTTAAACTAAATTATAAAAATTTCTCATTTCAAAAAGTGTCTCAATGTTTTACACCCACGTTAGTAATGGAGGAACAAGAATTTCGAGTGGTTTACACCACGTTAGTAATTATGTTATATTATTTACTAGTGTGATTTGTTTCTCAAGTAAAATAAAAAAGGTTTTAAATAAAAAACCTCTCCTGAGCAACACAGGAAATTAAAATTAAAGATTTAAACCTTTGCTCGACTTAATGGTTTGGGGGTGTATTATTACACCACATGGGTTAGGACCAATAGTGCGCATAGATGGCATTATGCGTAAAAAGCAGCATTTGGAAATTTTAAGGACGAATTTGCCAACAGCAATGGATGTGATGCTTATTGATAAAAATAATATAATTTTTCAGCATGAAAATGATTCAAAACATACTGCAAAGATCGTCAAAAATTGGTTAAGGGAAGAAAACTTCCAAGTATTGCAATGGCCACCCCAAAGCCCAGACTTGAATCCCATCGAAAATCTTTGGGCGGGCGTACCTTAAAATACAGCTTAAAATACAGCGTACCTTAAAATACGAGTTGTGGAGTATAGCTCCATGGTATGGATCAGAGCTGTAAAAGAATGCAATCATTTGTGATTTTAAATCATGTGATTTATATTCAAAATGAATGCAATCATTTTTCCAAATCATTGAATGTGATTTGAAATTTCAAATCACAATCAATGATTTAAAAAAATGATTGCATTCATTTTTTCAAATCATTGATTGTGATTTGAAATTTCCAGTCCCATTCAATGATTTGAAAAAGTGATTGCATTCATTTTTTCAAATCATTGATTGTGATTTAAAATTCCAAGTCCTAATCAATGATTTGAAAAAAATGAATGCAATCATTTTTTTCAAATCCTTGGTTGGAAATTATTGACTGCATTCACGATATTTCATTCATTTTTTTAAATCATTGAAAACAGTCACTGTTATCTCAATAACATAATGTTTTAAAATATCAGTGTGAAAAAAGTAAGATATTTTTTATTAAACAGTGTGTTTGGATCAATGCTTCAATCCGGCTTCGATTGAGTTCTTGGGACAAGATGAGAAAACACATTTTATAGAGGGGGTCCATGTTTTTCTGTAACATATCTTATTATCAAAAGTATTGATATCTCTGTTGAACAAGTATTGGAAATTCATAGACTAATATTATTTGTTTAACAGTTTATCTTTGTTACTTGCAAGCAAAAATAATTTTTTAAGAGCTTTTTAATTTTATTTTGTTATTTATTGTTCGGTTCGCTCTCGCGCTCTTTCACAAGTTTAGCTTACTCTCTTTATATTTTAATTCCTTATACACGGTTAAAAAACTTGGAATAAATTTTCGTACAGCTCAAAGTATACTGCATATTTTTTAACCTTGCGGCTTAAAATTTAAACTTTCACAAATACTAACCCATAACTGAAATTTTTCTGTACTAAAATTTAAACCAAAGAAATATTGCAATGCTGAAACTCAATATTAGTCTATTCGGTTCATATGCATGTTTATTTCTTTTGTTTCGTATTGCGCAATAGCCCAGTGGTTAACGTAGTAATAAACAGGCAGTACAATTAAATTTTCGTGAAAAAATGTTGCTCAGAAACATGTTGCGATAGCGGAACAGAGTACTGCTCTGACGAAAATGTTGTGAAAATTTGCAGGCCTTAAAAATTGGAATTTTGTCATTTCTAACAAAATATTTTAAATTAAATAAAAAAAAATTATTTAAATGAATGAATGCATTCTTTTATGGTTTTAAATCATTTAATTTCCAATCAATGATCTGAAAAATGAATGCAATCATTTTGAAATCATTGTTTGTGATTTAAAATTTAAAATCTCAATCAATGATTTGAAAAAATGATTGCTCTCTTTTTTTCAAATCATGGATTGGGACTTGAAATTTTAAATCACAATCAATGATTTGAAAAAAAGAATGCAATCATTTTTTCAAATCATTGATTGGGACTTGAAATTTCAAATCACAATCAATGATTTGAAAAAATGAATGCAATCAATTTTTTAAATCATTGATTGGGAATTAAATGATTTTAAATCACAAATGAATGCATTCTTTTACAGCTCTGGTATGGATTACAAATTAAAAAAGTTAAGAAAAAATAAAGCCCAATGGATAAATTTTTAAAAAACTATAGTTCACTAAAAAACTATGAAGTCAGTTGAATAATTGAACCAATAAGCAGAATTGTTCTTTTAATTTTTGTAAACTAGTTTTCTTACGGATTTTCAAACAGTTTTCTATTTTTATTTTAGATCAATCAAGAGTAAAAAAAACGAAATAAAAAAATTTTCTCATTAAAACATTGTTGAAAAACTACTTTTTTCTAATTTTTAAATTGTTTGACTCATGCTCGTCAGTGTATATCAAACCTAGAGTCTAAAAATTTGAATAAAAGGTTGCTATTACAAATGTTGCTACAACAAAATTTAATTTATTAAAGTAATTTATTTTTGCACTATAAATTAATAATGAATAGCGCATAATGGTAGATGCCAGGATCACCACATAGTTATTATTTGTGCCTTAATTTCATTAATCTGTTTAACAATTGCACAAAATTAACGAGTTTTCTTAACAAGTATTTTAAAATATTAGAGCAGAACGCATCAAGTATCTATCCATACTTAAAATAATCTAGTTTTACTTCAAAATAAAATGAAAGAACTTTGTTTTTGTTCCATTTGTAATACTTTTAAGTTGCTATTCTGTTGCTATTTTGTGTAATTTGTCTTAGCTTTTTCTTAAGTTCTAGAAAAACATTTATACGGCAATATCTTATAACTTGTATTGTTGGTTTGTAAGTTTATTGTAACAAAAAACTGTTGGAATTTTATTTGAAATAAAAATTAAGTTCAAAGAAATCTTTTTTGCTTATGAAATTGTTAAAATTATCAACTTTTAGTAAAAGTAGCATTATTATATCAAAATGACAAAGAAGTTAGTTGATTTTTTATTGAAGATATACACCGAAATCTCGCAGCATGCTGAAATCTGAATAAAAATCGTAATATTCAATTCCCTGACGCTCAAACTAATTTTAAAGAGCTTTTCTAACAAATCTTAACATATGCTAACCAACATATATAACTCGATTTCTTCTGGCTTCAAATGCAAAATTTTAAATTTACAGCATACATTAAACTTTTAATCTCCTAAAAACATGCAATGTAATTTTATTGTTATAATTTTATTTTTTGTTTATTATTATTTTTATTTGCATACAATACATGCAGAGGAGGAGGTAATAAAGCATACGAATCAAGGATTAAATATACTGCTAGAGAAGCATAAATTAAGTAAAATTGGAATGTTACAATAAAAATAAGTAAGGAAACGTTAGCTCAAATGTCACACTTTTACTTCATATATGCTGTTGAAAAACTAAGAGTAAGTAATAAAAATCCTTCCTAAAAGAAGAATATTCTTCCTAAAAGAAGAATAAGAAGAAGAAGAAGAAGAAGAATTGCAAGAAAACCTCTTTTAGGCGAAAAGCTTTCGGCAGCTTTTATTTTCAGACTGCTGACGAGCTGTTTTTCACTAAAGAACTCGCCGGGGAAGAGGGCGTTAAGGGGGTGGTATGTTCATCCAAACATTGACTGGTAGGAGCTCCCCACCCTTTTGACTAAGTTTGATATTTCGTGAAAACCAAAAAAAAAAAAAAAACAAAAACGCAAACGCAAGTTAATTTTATTTACATGTAGTTGTTTTATTTCTTGTTGTGCATATTTCATATATGGAGAATAGATGTGAGTGTGTGAGTGTACGAATTCATGTCAACATTGCAAGAAATCTGTTGCTGACAGATAACAAAACGTAGGAATTTTTGTTGATTTGCATTGCTTTCTTATTGTTTATTGTTTGTATTGTTGTTGGTTTTTCTGAATAGAGTCCTTTTTGCTTATCTTTAGGGTTATCTTAAGTGAAATTTTAATTCTTAACTCACTAATATTTGACACACACAAACAGTCACTCAAACACAAGGTCATAAAAATTTCATTACAAGATATGTAAATACGATTTGATGAAGGACTTAATAGAACTATAAACTATGTTTTATATGATATGCTTTGATAATTGAAGGAATTTTTGCAAAAACATGATAAGCCACATAAAAAATATTTTGGAATAATCGACTCTAAAGTTTTGAAAAAATGTATTTTTGTATGAAAAAATGGAATTGTACACGGAAACTTTTGCAAATAGGTCATAAAATTAATAATAAATAGCAAATATCTCTTCAGTGGTTGTTGGCAATGCATTGAGTAATGTTTTAAGCCAAAAAATTCATTTTTTAGAACATGTGGCTTATCCCGTTATTGAAATAAGCCCTTCAATTATTTAAAATAATCTAGTTTTGCTTCAAAATAAAATGAGAGAACTTTACTTTTGTTCCATTTGCAATACTTTTAAGTTGCTATTCTGTTGCTATTTTGTGTAACTTGTCTTAGCTTTTCCTTAATTACTAAATAACTCTCTGAACTTTTCAAAGCATTTTTTAAGATTTGCTTTACATTTTACCTTTAACGCTAGCAAATGCTTTGAACAGTTCTCTAATTTTCATAAAAAAACTTTTTATTTTCTACATAATTTTGATTAATTATATTCTCAAAAAGATTCATTCCTTCCTAAATTTAGCTAGAAATTTATTTCAACAACTTTGTTCTTTCTTTGTAGCAGCCCAACCCGAAATTTCCAAAAACTTCAATTAATTTTAAGCCAATCTAAAACAAACACGCATTAACACTAAAGCAATCAAACATACAGATACACACCCACACTCAAGCCCACATCTAAATCATGCCATACGATTCGTATTCGTTGAATAATTTGCATGGTTATATAATTGAAGGCAAAACTCTTCGGAAAACAATTCTTCTGCTTAAGAAATTCTTGCTTGCTATATCTATTTTCTATACGTTTCTATCTGCACAGAATTCGTCGTAGTAATTGAATAAAAATAAAATTTCCACTGACAGAAAATTTCAATAATTCTGCATACAATTCATATGCAAATTTTGTATGACTAACACACAGGCGCACACAAATGAATAGAAGGAGGAGTGTCTGACACTGCTGCGAACGCGTTTGAAGTGGAATTAATTTGGTATTTTAATTTTATTTCTATTTTAATTTTTTTTATTGTTTTCTTTTGAACTTTGTTCAACACAATTCAATTCTTGGAAAGCAACTACATAAACAATTATATGCATTGACACAAAAAGAGCATTCGAAGATAAGGCATAGTATGCGAGCAAAGAAACTTTAGATACAGATAGCGTAAACTAAAGACAGTTATGGATTTTCATTACATTGTATAACATTGCAGTGGAACGGTTCAAGGTTCAAAAATATTTTAATTCGTTGATGCGCGTCCATTCTCTGAAAGTAAAAGAACCCTAACGAGACCAACAATAACTAAACAACCAGAAAGTGTTACCTCTAGATATTTCTAAAATCGCTTAATCGTAAGTTTGTAGCTTTTTACGAATAAAGCTAATTTGAATTATGTGTTGTCCAAATCGAAACACACATAGAAAATATTTGTATGGGAGGTACTTGTAACACCGCAGTAAACCAAACAAAATAAATACAGACTTCCAGCAATGGATTCTGGTTGAGGGTTTTTACAAAGTTTTTCGTAAAATATTCTATGAAAATGCTTCTTGGAGCATTTCACTATAAGTCTCTTTAGACAAGATTCATCTACGTACAGCGCATATATATGGAGAAAAACATTATAGACCTAATTAAGAACTCCCTAAAACTGTGCAGTGAAAATTTCTTTCGATAAGTTTTTTCCTAGCAACGTATTCTCTTCTAAGCATTTTTAATCTTCTAATCTATTTTAATCCATTTAAACGCTATTAATCTATATATGCTAATATAATGTATTGATTTGTAAAAATAATTTTTAATTATAGAAAACTGGAGGTGTCTCCATCCTTCAAGGGTAGTTATCTTTAGTGAAGGTTTTCCCACCCTTCGAACTTAGTTTATTCTAAGTGAAGCTGTATCCACCCTTTGAGCGTAGATATCTTATAAGAATGTGTCTCCACCTTTAGAACTTAGTTTATTCTAAGTGAAGCTGAATCCACCCTTTGAGCATAGTTTAGTCTAAGTTAAGGTGTAAATATTCTAAGCAAAGTCTTATCCACCATTTAACTGTAGTCACTAACAGCAAAGATGTATCATAGCAAGTTAATGGATACACGGTTAAAAATCTTCGACTCAATTTTAAACCTGGATAACCAATGTTAGTCGTTTCGACTAACACTGCTCACTTTTTTACTTACAACTTTTTTTTTCTCTCATCTGATCTTGTTCTCTATCCATATTGTAGTAACCACAATAGCTGTTAAGCTGTCCTTGTTGTGTTCGGATGTGTTTGGCTTTTTAATTGGATAGTGTGAATCTTTTTATAAATGTAGTGTACGTCGTAGCGACTAACTTTGGCTTTATCGTAACTTTTTATACCCCCACGCGTACTGCGTAAGGGGTATATTAACTTTAGCACTCCGTTCGTAACGCTAATATGGAGACGTGGTAGGTATAGAAAAGTATATATATTTTTGATCAGCATTACCTCCTGAGTCGATTTAGCTATGTCCGTCTGTCCGTATGTCTATTTGTCGACAACATTAGAGCCACAATTTGTAAGCTATCGTAATGAAATCAAAAATATATGCTTACATTAAAAAAACGAAAATAAAATTCGGGAATGAGCAATATCGGATGAACCAAACGAAGTGACTTTGGAGACACATTAGCTTTGGAGCAAAATATTTACCACATATTTGAAATTTGTCAAAATTGGATGAAAACTACACCCACCTCACACACAAAGTGGCGTAATTATAATACAAAACTTCATAAATTCAATAAAATGATAGATTAAACTTGATATTTTACACACAAGCTTTGATAATTAGGATGAAATCTGAGTTTGAAATTTTATATATTTGGATAAAAATCACGCCCTATAAAAGTGGCGTCATCAAAATTATACAACATTGACAAATTCGTATATACTAAAATACAGATGTGAGGTATTTTTACTTCGGTACAGTCGAAGTAAATTCCTCTGTTGTAGGAATATAGTGTTTTGGTTAAAAGTTTGTTATAGTGGTGCAGCGAATTGTGTCTTGTGTCTCTTGTGCTAAACAATAGATTTAAACTTTTTTATTTTAATAATAATAAAAAATGCTTTATTCGTATAGTGATAGAAGAGCCTTTAAGGTTTTTGAATTTATTAACTTTTTTTTTTCCATAATCTTATCTGATATATCTCGAACTGATGAAATAAGTAGCTTATAAAAAATTTGTAAAAAAAAAAAACCGAAGACCATTATTCATGTTTTCTTATTTCTAGTAAAATATACATAGTTTTTCCATTTTCAACAGCTTTCAATTTATTTTATGTACAAACAGCGCCTCTATACCGAGTTTTGAAGCGTGTTAGTCGAATCGACTAACATTGGTTAAAACGTATTAGAAATATGATTGGTTATCCCGGGTTAAACTTTTTAGGATTACATATAGGACAACACCAAAAATATATTACTTTTTAATCCAAGGATAAGTTTAAAATTTTTCAATCTAAAAAATATTATTTTTCAATCCGCAAAAAGTTTAAAAAAGCAATATAAATATCAACTTAAAATAAAAAACTTTTCTGACCAGTTCATGATTTGAACACACGTCCTCTGTTGTGATGATCCAGCACCTTATCCACTCGTCCATTTCAGTTGTTAAGAAAGTTACGCTTATTTTGCATCATAACAAATGCAAGTAAAATTGAATTAAGTAAGCAAGCGAACAGAAACGTGGGTTCGAGACCCAGCTTAATTAAAGTAAAATAAGAAAATGTTCTGACCAGTTCGTGACTTGATCACACGTCCTCTGATGTGCTGGTCCAATACCTTATCCACCCGTCCAACTCAGTTGTAAAGACAGTTTCGCTTATTTTGCATCATTATGAATGCAAGTAAGTTCTTTTCAGGAACTTGGGCTTGAGACCCAGCTATATTAAACTAATGTTGGGATTAGAAATAGTACTTTTTGGAAAAAAAATTCATTTAAGCCAAATTTGGATTAAAAAGCAGTCCAAAATTTTAAACCGCGTAGTAATAAATATAAATAAGCATGAATAAATTATATTGATCCAGTTAATATAATTTTTACTAATAATATATAATAACACGGTATTACAAAAAAATCGATAGAGTATAACATGAGACCATACTTGAAATTGTCAATAAATTTCTAAAATAAAATTTTTCCGTTAAAAAACCGATGTTAAATCGAACAATTGTTAAACGTACTGTTAAGTAATGAATAACACAATAAAAGAAATAATAAAGACTTGATTTATCGTTTGAAACTTTATTTCTTGTGGCTTTCTTCTTTTAACATTGGTATTGTTGGTAAGTAAATTATTTTGTTAGAATCCCTGGCTTACTCACTGAGCCTACCTCAGCAAAACCATGAACAGACAGAAAGAGCGCACTACAAATGGCGTTACAACGATCAAATCCTAAAAACAAATCACTGGTACTGCTGCATTTTTTTACACAATAGTATTTTTAACAATTTGTTTTAATGTATATTAGCTCTAACATTTTTGTGATGGTTTTATTTTTGGATTTGAACTTGTTTTCTTTACTATCAAATTTAATAATAAACTGCTTATAAAAAATTTAATATTTGAGCATTTAAGACATACCAATACTGTTGTTTTAGTGTATACTTTGTTAAACTGATTTTGTTAAAGAAAATTTAACTGACCACTTAAAATTGGTACATTAATAAAATTTGGAGAACAACTGCAATGTTGTTGCGAATGGACCCGACAAAACATTCATAAGGGGTCGTCCATAAACTACGTTGCTGTTTTTCCGGATTTTTTTACCCCCCCTCCCCCTGCGTTACTTTTCGTAGTGCTTTTCAAAACCCCTCCCCCCCATAAAGTAACGTGACATATGAAATTAATTCATTCGAATGATTATATATTTTGACTAGCTCTGACAATTTTCACTAGTATTAGTGAATAGTATGACTAGATATATTAAAGGAACAATTGGAAAAAAATCAATAATTAATATCATCTGTAAAAGCTATTCGATGCTCTCAATCACTGTGATAGAAAAAGCTGGTAGCTTTGTTGAGGATTCTTCAAAATACAATTTTTCATCGGATTCTATGTCGACCCATTCAGGTGAATCCTCGTTTCTAACGCAAAGAAATTCACCTGGTCTTTGACAGAGTACCCTTAAAGGCTGCACCCGAGCTGCACCAAGTTCTGTGTTTTTGTGTAAATGCTTTCTGAAAATTGATTTATTTAAATAGTATGTTTTATTCCAATTTATTGTAAACGATATAATACAAACAAATTCAAAATAATACAAATTCATAGAAGTTTTAAAAACGAAATACAAGACGCAGGCAGGACACGACCTTGAACGATTTCTTCTTTCTGAGAAGGACAGTACATGTCATACGGTATCTCCTTTGATCAAGAACATTCAGGCCTTAACGTCAAAGCCTGTCGCAAAAGCAAAGACCCAAATTTTTCAGACGTGTGCTGAGATGGTGAAGGAATACCAAAAGGTTCCTGTGTCGAGGGAAAAGGTGGTGGAAGAAATCGTTGAAACAAAAGTTAACCATCAATTTAGACGATCAAACATAAACATGTAAGGTTAAAAATTTTTGAAATGATTGTGTTATTATTTAGAGTTTTTTCGTCGATTTTTTAATTTTTGGAAACGTTTACAATATCTAAACACCTCCCCATTTCTACCGTTACTTATCGTAGTGCATTTCAAACCCCCCCCCCCCCTCTAAATTGGTAACATAGTTTATGGACGACCCCTAAGCTTGAATATGGTTTTTACAAGGAATGTTAAAACAGTTATTTTTTATTTAATCTGAAATTTCTAATACATTTTTTTTTCAGGCCAAAGAAAAACATTTTCTTACTCCGTTGCAAAGGAAAAAGTAGTTAATATGAGCTAAAAATAAGCAATCTTGGGTTAGCAACATCGGATCGAAAAATAAACTGTTGAACTTTTGCATAATAGTTCTTATCCTCTTGTGGTCGTTCTAAGTTTGTGTTCATATTATCGGTTAAATTTATTTCAAGACGGCGTGCTAAGCCTTTAATGACACAGTCTCGTTTTCGAGGTGAAGTTGGTAGATTTTTAGCACATTTGAGAATAGCTTTTCCAACGTTTGTTGGCACTTATATGGAAAATCTGATGTTGCAGTTTCTAATGACAACACATTTTGAGTTTTGGCTCTCTCGTGCCGTTTTCGCTTTCTTAAGGTTTTATATTACCTCTGCTGAAATACCTGATTCTGAGTTATGTTCCTTTTTTTCAACTGCTTTATTTGCTCGTTTTCATTCATTCGAAAATCCTAATTTTCCTGGCTCATCTTCATCCTGTATTTTTTTTTTTGTCTCTAAGGAAAAGATAATTTATTGTTTTTTGACATGATAATGAAATTTTTTAAATAACTTCATTTCAATCCATTTTAAAAAACGTTATGTGCCGGCAAGATGATAAAAAATGATTTTCACTGACACTAAACCACTTATTTTAAAATTGAGTTTTGATTGACAGTAATATATTGAACACTTGTTAAAATCATTTAATTCACTAGAAAGTAAATAAATACAAATAATTTATATGTAGTAATTAAACTAAAACATGTGTTATGTGCGGGAAAAAAAATTATGAAACTTTAACTATAAAAATAGAGGTCTGTATTAACTTGAATAAAAAAAAATTTATATCGTTAGAAGTATGAAAGATATACATTGAGGAAAATATTAAAATCTACATAGTTGTATGAATAATTATTGACTTAAAATACTTTTTAATATAATATCGCTTTGTTAAATTTTTAATCTTTAAAGAAACTTTTGAAAAAGTGGCAACTTGCAGGTATGAAGAAATTTTGTGACATTTTCTGTCCATTCTAGATAGACTAAAAGCTTTAAGTTTAAATCTGGATTGGTTTAAAGCAACTAGGACAATTTTAGAATAGTAATGTTGAATTTTCGATTTTCATGAAATGCTCCTGCAAGAATTTTCTAATACAAATTTGGCATTTTTTTCATAGATTTTATTATTTTGAGACTTTGTGGCAAGTCATGCAAAGACAAAGGTGGGAAGACATTAAAGAAGTGAGAAGAGATTAGACTTTCGTTTCATTCGCCACATAACTGATAGTCTTCCGTATGTTTTATCTTTGAACGATGAGTGTTAAAGGCTGAAGGTAAACCCTAAAATATAAACAAAACCGCTACATGTGCTTAGAAAACTTTGTAAATATAACTCCTATAAAAACTGCACTGTAAGACGTAATACTACGTCCAAACGGATTTTTTATTTATTGGGTTTATTTTGATTCTGAGGGCTGGGTTTCAAGGGAAAAATTGTTCCACGAAAGCTTTTCCTATGCAATTGTAAATATTACAAATGTAGACATGAAGGAGCGAAGACCAATCAGAAACGTGTTTCTAACAAAAGCTACATCTACATGTACTTGCTCTTGAACAACGAATTTCTCGAACCATTTTCATTAACCATTAGGATTAGCGTTCTCGAACTGTGCATACCTTATTTTTCCCAAGCTTGTTTGCAAAAAAAAAAATTCCTGTTTCTCACACAGTGTTATTGAGTGTAAAGAATATATATACTTTTCAATTCCTGCCACACCTCCATATGGGCGCTACAAATGGAGTAATAAAG
Source organism: Dichetophora obliterata (assembly GCA_963920525.1). Classification (NCBI taxonomy): domain Eukaryota; kingdom Metazoa; phylum Arthropoda; class Insecta; order Diptera; family Sciomyzidae; genus Dichetophora; species Dichetophora obliterata. The sequence goes on from OY986436.1 coordinate 40,951,421, forward strand.
TTAATCACTTACGCAGTATTAGTGTGGATGTAATTGTCCCAATACAAAGCCAAGTAAATATATTCTTAGAATAAATTGAGTTTTAAAATCTTCAAGTCTCTTATGGAAAAATGTCATTAAAATCAAGTGCTTCGTTATAGCTAAGAATATATAGAAAATATTTTAATAGCTGCTCTTAGAGATTAGTGCTTAACATTGCAAATTATTAAAAATTTTTGAAAATTGTAAAATTTAATGTTTATTTTGTTTCTATTCACTCACAAAGTGACAAAAAAGTTTTCAAAAACAAACAACAAATAATTTTCATGTTAACTGCTAAAACCACTTACAACTCACTTGACTAACTCAATTAGAGAAAGTTTGAGGCAGAGTAGCTAGGTGGCGTACAAAAACATTTCATCATAAAATTTAGCATTTGTATCTGGTGCTGAAATTGAGTGAAATTTTTGTGCATAATTTGAGTGGTTTTTTTTGGCATAAAATTTGAAGGCGGCTGCTGTTGGTGTTGAGCTGTTGTTGCTTATTTGTTGTTGTTGCAGCAGCAATATTTTAATATTATGCGAAAAGTTATGTGCACTACTTGATGTTGCTGCTGCTGTTGTTGTTGTCGTTTTTGTTTTTAATTTTTTTGTTGACAGTAGCTGCTATCAAAATCTAAACAAATTTTCAGCTTTTGTTAGCTGTTATGAGATAATCCGAAACCGCTGAGTTCATGTAAACAATATGAGGCTTAAAATAATATTTCTTTATTGTGGGAAGGAGTATCATATGGCTTAAATTTAAATGCAAATGGTTGCTTAAAGCTATAATTAGACGTTTATCAAAATATTAATTTCTTATAACTACTCACTGATTGCTTGGTATTTCTCACAGATAAAATTTATATGTTCTCAACTCATTTCAGATTAAACAGACGACCGGATTTTTCAAAACGACTATCTTATCTTTAGATTTAAAAAATTTACTCTCTGCACTCGCTCAGTTTTCTTTGAACTATTTTTCCGATAACTAGATGGCCACTAAAGCTTTGTTTCAGCAGGGATATTCTTAGCCGATATATTATATATTCAGGTTGACAGAAATTTTTAATGACTTTCTTCATTATACTGCATCAAAAAGGAAAAAACCGAATTTTCGCAGTTGGTAATTTTTTCTAGTGTAAGGAGTAAAATTTATCGTCACATACTTTCCTAGCCCTTTGTCATGTCCCTTTTCAGTTCACGACTGGGTCGACCACCGGGAGATCAAACCACACATTCCTGGTAGGAAATTAGCAGGGCATCGTAAAAGACATCAAGCAGAGCTGACTGCCATTTCAAATAGTAATAAGTTAAACTATAATACAAAAACCCTCAATGAAATTAAATACTTAAATAATAATAAATTCTTGATATTCCTATTTACTTTTATTTTTTATTTCTTTCTAATATTAAAATTAATCTTTAATAACCATCGAGTAAGGATTCAATACACTGATTGAAAACTCGCTAGGTCAAATAATTTTTTATTATTTTTCGTTTATGAACAACACTATCACCAGCAAGTTCGAGAAATAAATTTTGAAAAACAGTTATTATCCTACAATCGAGAGCATTTCGAAAATGCTCAAAAACTGAAATTTGAAAAGTGTTTATTTTCTTCATGCCGAAAACGCGAATGTTGTTGCAAGCCACCTGTATCTCTTTAGCACAGTGGGATAAGACACCTTACCTCAATGTCCTATATAATATAGAAAAAACATAAAGTATCAAGTCTTTTTCGGTATTGAGTATCGATAACTAGTATTTTTGAGTATCAAGTATAAAATACTCTATATCGAAAAATTCTCCATGAGTAGTGCCCAAGTGAATAGACGTGCTTGTCAAATTATTTCGCGAAAGTTTAGTTGGTGGCAGCAACAACACTGCCCTCACCAACCACCGACGAGTGCAAAATAGCAGCAACTGCAGCTGAGCAGCTACTGCGACGTACCAGCAACTACAACCGAAACAGCGACTGCAGCGTAACAGAGCCAGCGCTTGGAGAACACACAGATTAAGAGCTTATAAAATTTTATTGTTATTATGTATTAATATATATTTTTTTTGCGTATACGCTTAGTTATTTATCCATTTAAGTAAGAACAATATGTTTATAATATTAAATAAATAAAATGTAATTTACATACGACATACATTTCTTCGAAAATCTTAAAATCGCGATTGCGACCACGTGTCTTCTTCTTACGTAAATAGTGGCAACGTCTAGTTTCTTTTAACTTCTCAAAAAGGGAAATGTCCATTTGGGACAACTTAATTGAACTAAGAACAGTTGTACGCGGGGAATCCTTTCGTGACTGGATCCTGGCGATCAACTTCAAAGGGAACTTGCATTCATTTCTTCGGTCTTAAAAGTTTCCATTTTAAAGTCTACGAGTAACACCATAACGCCTGAGTCTAGTTAGTGACTTTTCAGAGTTCGAGCATAAGAAAAGCTTAAGAGGGAATAACCTCACCCTACTGTCACTCTATAATCCCATCCACGGGTTCTGGAAAATATTTAATAGCATCGCCGTTCTCTAGGTTAGATTACCCTGTCTGTATTACGATCGGAGCTGAGCAAAGGAGGGAATAACCTCACTCGATTCTATCCATAACGCATCCAATCTGCTGCCGATAACCCACACCCAGTCCTGGGATCCTGAAAATAGAGATTAGAGTTCCTAGAGCCTCTTCGGTCTGGCGCTCAGATCAGAAGAGGGTAAACCTCACTCTGTCTGGACCTCAACATCCCTCCCCTGAAGCCCGCTCGTCGCCGCTACTACGCTCGCTTATGATAGAATATAGGAACTAGGATTTAGCCAGGTATGTACCGAATTTCTATAACACCGTGAGAATCTATTGAGTCAAAGGGTCCAGACACGAAATGTCACAAATAATTTAAAAGATCAGCAGTTAAAGGAAAATGTGTACTAAATTAGGATGTGAGAAGATTACGTGATGTTATTGAAAACTGAATAAGTTTCACCCATGTTAGAATAAAACCACCAATTTTGAAAATTAGACGTAAAACAACAAATAACTGTAAGATAATGAGCTCGCCTTCAGTGAAGCCTATTCTGGCAAATTAACAATTGTTAACAGTATTTTGTATATTTCGATATGCACAAAAAACAAAATTTTTGAATAAAATTGTCAATAACTGAAAAGCAGTTGACAATTTTTATCAACATTTATTATTTTTGAGATTAAAATTTTGTTTTGTAATCAAAAAATTACAACAAACACATTGAAATATTCAAAATACTTGTTAACAATTTGTTAATTTGCCAGAAAAGGGCTATTAATCATATCCATATACTGGAATAAAAGAAAAATCCTTGAGTTCAGAAACTGGTTTGCTGGATTTGATGTCCGTTTATTTTAAACGTACAATTGTTTTCAACAAACCATGAGTCCGGCGAGCGCATCCTCGGCCGGAAAATTGGGTCGTCACACTTGCTAGAAAATTAGATGTACTAGCCCAATTTTTAATTTAAAAGATTTATTGATATGGTCTATCAAATCCTTGCTACAGTACTTTAACATAAGCTACGTAAGTGTCTAATATCATTCACTGCTTTACAGACAATCGGTCGAATTTAGAATGAAGAAATAAATCTGAAGAAATTTGGAAAAAAACCGAAGCTACCAATTTTAAGGCATAAGACTTCAATTTTCTTTTAGTTATACAAACACTTTTTTACAGAGGCATTTTTTACTGTTTTATTTTTATAGTTTAGCATAATTAACTTATCATATTAACTTTTTTCGAAAATCCAGAAACAAGGTCATAATTTAAGCACGACATTTAGGGTGGCTCAAAATGTTTGTCTCTTTTATCTCATTGAAAATACTTACTAAGACATAAATTTAATTAATTTATTTTCACCCCAATATATAATGCTAATGTATAAGAGATATCTTATGATGGCACACAAATCTCGTGTAACTCAATAAAACTGTCTAAATTTTCAATTATCATATTTATGGCCGTCAATAGATAACAAATTTTCATGATTTAGCATCATGGTGGCGGAGTTTTGGCAACATTTGAGACGAATTTAATTGGTATTTATGCCATGTATTAGATCCATGTGTGTGTGTGTTTTCATTGAATTTGTGCTAAAGTAAAATCTATGACTCTGCAATTGTCAGGTTACTGCTACAAATGCACTTCATTGCAATTTAAAGGATTTCTTCTCTACCGCACGCAAATGCTGACCAAAAGTCACAAATCGCCAAGCTGTTGGTGTGTAAGTAACTAACTGTCTTTTATGTGCGTTTGTATGTTTGTATGTTTTTGTGTGAGTGTGTGTGTGTATGTGTTTGTGTTTGTGTATTAGAGCATGTCTTATTGTTTGTGAGTGTTTGTGTGGCTGTTATTGAACGTCTTGCAGCTTTTCTACTGCAGCAACTGCTGTTGATACTGCCAGAATTCTTACCAATTACTGCATTTTATCAACCTTATTTCTTCTCCACGCGCTTACATATTTCAGCATTTATTTTTTCGAATATCTTTCTCAAATAATGCACAATGTCTTTTAAAGTAAATTTATTAGCATTTCGGGTTGATTGTTCTGGCAACTTTAACTTAATAAAATTTAAATTTATTGATTGCAGAGACAAGTAAAGCTGCTAACAAGTATATATTAAGTTGTTGTTTTGTTGTGGGTTCAGCTACATCGTCCTATGGAATCATAAATGACTGGATTAAAAATAGATAATAAGAATTTTTTTTTTTGGCAAATGAAATTATAGCTAAAGGTATAAAAATTCACTTCGCAGAATTTTGTGTAAATTACACCATCAACTTATTTATAAAATTATTAAAACTAGCAATTCTGGCATAAACAAAGAAAAGGAATAAAATAAAGCATCTAAAGAGGACACAACTTGTTGGAATTTTGGGAAAAAAAATAATTTCTAAAAGTAGATAGTAAATAATTTGCAGTTTCTAAAAGTAGAATATTTCAAAAGTATTCTCTAAAAATTTCAGACTAATCGGATTATTATTTATGTAGATAAATAGCTTTTAATAGGTTTCTGTTTTTTTGTAACAGACTGAATCTTTAATCCATACATTTTGCAAAAGTATCTCAGATGCTCCCTCCGCAAGCAGATTCCGAGTACAGCATATTTAAAGGTCACGAAGGACGAAAAAATTTTCGAATTTGTAAAAATTGAGTGGGCGAGACCGAAAAGAGAGCTTTTTGAGGAAATTGTTTTTTTATAATTCACTTATTAATTTCTTAACACTATTTAGTGGCATAAAAATATAAAAATTGAACGATGCAAAAGCAAAATTGTACGCTTAATTCAACTGTGTACTTATTTATTTGATAACGGTTTAATTAGCCCGCGTGCTTAAAATTTGATAACTTTTTCACTTTTTTGTTTTAATTCAATCGTCTGCCACGTCAATTTCATTGCCTTTCTTGTCGGCCTTTGTAGTCTAGTGAAGAGTGCGCTAAACTATCAACTCAGAGGTTACCGGTTCGAATTTGGGTTCGGACATGGTTCTTTTCACTTTCCTTGTTCTTTACTGCATTTAAGAATTATTGAAACAAAAAGTCCACAACTAAGTTGTGCAAAATTAAATTAAAGGACAGAAACACTAAGTGCTGGAAATGCTTGCCGAAGTTAAGCCATAACAATAGCCACGGTTATAAGCAATTCAAATTGTGTTTCACGTTTGTTCCGCCTAATAGATAATCCAATCAATTCTTCCTCTAATAATCTATTACTTTCCTTTCAGGTCAAAGACCAAACGCTGTTTGTATAAGGCGCATGCCTTGGTGCTTTGATCTTTATTAAAAGAAGAAGTAAAAAGAATTAAGAAAACAAAAACACAAATTTTTTTATTGCAGTTTTCTTGTTTTATTTAATTTTCAAAATATATTTTTTTAAATTCTAGGTATCTTGAAGAAAATGATTACATTTGTACCCTCCTAAAAACGAACCTTGGTATATTTTATAATGATTTCCAGAGTATTTTGGCTCTTAAGATAACTTGATTTTGGCTCTTAAGATGAAATTATTGCAATCGTATTAAAGATAGTACTATTTTTCACGCATTTCATGAGTTATCACAGACAGACGTTAAGACTGTTGTGGCTAAATCGCCTCAGGAGGTGATGCTGATCAAGAATATATATACTTTTCTAGTTAGAAAAGTTAGACAAAGTTAATATACCCCATACGCATTATTTTATGCGTGGGGATATAAAAACAGTAAAAAAATGGATTAAAAACAACATTATCTTTAATCCGATTAATATAATTTAAAATATTTTATTAATTTTAATTTAATAGTTTAAAAGGAGTAAGTTGCATATACATACTTTAGAACAATAGCTTACACAAGGGTGGGTCCTAAATATCCACATGAGCCGGCAAAAGTGAAAGGTGACATTTTAATTACACAAACGGTTCGACATCATACTATAAGAAATGTATTTTTGACTAAAATATTTCAAAAAGGTGAAAAATTTCTTATGTGGTATATAAAAAAACTGTTGATTTTTAATAATAAAAAATCGCCAATTAAAATAACAAAACCGGAAATATTGTGAAAAAGTATTTATTTCGATGTTTTTTTTTTATACGAACGATATATAGGTTATACTTTTTTTATTTTCGTAACTATTTCTTTATAACAATTTATTTGTAATAATTTTGGTAAAAAACTAATCAAGTTAAAAAAGCTTGGTTTTAAAAGTGACTAAGTACATTACTTGCAATACGCTATGCAAAAATCGCCTAAAACCATTACTTTACAAAAACTAGAATAATAAAACACTAAAACTTCATATACAAGAAAGTTGTTGTTTTATAAATTGAAGTTTTATTAAAAATTTAAACATAAATAAATTTCTGTAACAATTCCTATTTGAAGTTCGCAAAATAAGGTAATTTTCTTCCATTTTTAGAGTCGCTTTTTCATTGTTCAAAAAAGTATAATTATCGACGTAACTTTTTTGTAATATAGAAGTTTTATAGACACAATTAAAAATAATTTAAAATGGGTTACATTTTCAAGAAAAATCCTTTTGTTTAATATCGTATTGACATAAAAAAAATTTTCAAAAGCCCGCCAGAAAATTGTGGCATCATCAAATCATCTAAAAATGTAAAAAAAAAATAATATATTAGGTATTTAAAAAAATAACAAGCTTTAAATATAACATTGTGTGTCGAATTGAACAAATAGGTCACGCAAAAGTCGTAATAATATTAATTATATTATTTTGTAACGCTTGTCAAAATACTACCACCAAAAAATATTTATAAACATTTTGAAACAGAAATAAAATCTGTCAAAACGCAAAAATATCATAAATTTTGGACTACTTTTTAATCCAAACTTTAGTTTAAAGGAATTTTTAATCCTAAAAGAACTAGTTTTTAATTCATACTTTAGTTTAATTTAGTTAAGTCTCGAACCCATGTTCGGTCTTGCTTACACTCTAAAAATTATTTCCTGAAATTTACTGCTATAAAAGTAGGAAATCGTTTTGCTACCAAAAAAGCAGTAAACTAAGTGCCATCACAATTTACTACCACAAAAGTTGTAATGTAAAAATTTAGGATTACTACTACTTTAACAGTAAAATTCTACAAAATAACTACTGTTATTGTAGTAAAATTCAAGGACCGTGTACTACTTACCTTTCTACTTACTTACTTCTACCGCGTACTATTTTACTACTATTTTTGTTGAAATATGTAATGAACGTGTGATAATTTTACTACTGCTTTTGTAGTCGAATGCCTCTAAATTAGATTAATATTATTACTGCTTTGTTGTAATTATTTAAAGCCTTGTTATATATAACTAAAGACTTGTTTAAGATCTTCAATCCTTTTTTCTATTGATATAAGACTTATTAAATAACTTTTTAAAAGCAATTTTAAGAACTTTTTATATAAATTTTAAATAGAAAATTGTTTCAAAAGGGGGGGAAAAATGAGTTCTTAATTGCAAGTTTGCTGTAATTAACAAAAAACATGAACACAGTCAAGAAAAATAATTTTTCGTTTTTACTTTTTCAGAGAGCCAAACAAATCAAGGAACACATAAGCACAAGGGTAATGACCAACAATTGCAAAATGATACTCAATTTTTTTCATGTTTCGAAACACGCAAAATGTATTTATTTTTAAAAATGGCATAAGTAATCTTATACTCAAAACACAACAAATTTGATAAAAAAAAAAATATCTTTTTAATACAGCATTTTTTGGTTTTGAATTCATATAAAGAATAGAGATAGAAATGTATAAAATTTTATGAAATAAGTTTATGAAATCAATAAAATTGAGCCATTTATGTTTTTCGACATGAATTCATGCTTAAAGACATGACAATAAATTTCATAAAAATTTGATCCAATTTATTCGCATTTGCGAAGTGAAAATTTTATAAATTTCGAACGAGAACTTCTTGTAACAACTGTTTAATTCATTTCCAATTTTTACAGCAATTTTTACAGCACCACAAAACAGCAAAATATTTAAATAACAAGTATAATTAAATGAACGCGTTGCAACGCTACGAATGTTCACTAACGAATGAACATGCACGCGTCTAGCAGGAGTCAGCTGCATCGATAACTACAACTATATCAGTAAAATTAAACGATATTTGCCTAAAATTAATGCAATAATTAATAGTAAAGTTTCAATTACTGCATTCATTGCAGTAAAATTACTCTCCGAAACAATGATTTTACTGTTACTAAGTTAGCATTTTAATATTTGTAGTAATTTTACTGCAATCTTAATAGTAAAAATAAGATATACTACCATTTTTGCAGCAAAATTGAGCAACCATCGAGTAAATTAAATTCTATTGAAGAAGAGAATTAGCAACAAATTGTATAGTAATTTTAGGACATTCATGTAAAATAACTTTTTCGTTCAATTACTGCTGATGTGCAATAATTTCACTGCAGTTATAGTAGTAAAAATGTATCTAATATCATCTTGGCAGTAAAAAAAATGTTGGATTTTCAAAAATTGAGTGAATTTATCTCACTACTTAAGTAACAATTACTATTTAGGTAACAATTAATACCAAATTGATAGGAAAACTAAAATTTTCAACACTAAAATTAATACTCAAATACAATAGAAGTGAATTTAAATACATTTTTTAGAGTTTACTTACTGCAAGCTTAAGGTTTAACCAAAATCGACGAGTCGAGAAGATAGCAACTTGACAATAGCAACGTCTGCACTCGCTACATTTACTGTTTTGTATGTTTATGTTTATTTAATGCTACACTCTAAAAAGTTTTTGTTGAATTTTACTACAACTCTTGTAGGCAACAGTTTTGCGGCTGTTTCTGTAGTAAATTTACACACCCTTATTTAATTATACATATTTTTTACTATTGACTTGTAGTGAAATTCAACAAAACGTGTTTGTGTTTGAGTTAAATATGTAGCAATATAAATGAAAAAATATTGATATTGTAGTAAAATTAAACATCAATTGCTATCATCTGTGTAGTACCATAACAATATTACTACTCTCATGTTAGCAAAATTCAACAACTAGAATTTGTTTTTACTACAATTGATGTAATCTATTGATATTCTAGTAAAGGCAACATTCTTAGTTTTGACATTCTTAGTTTAAAACATAATTTAATATATCTTAAAACTTTACACTCTTGACGACACGTGCAGAAATAAATTTGACTTATATTTACTGCTTATCCTTCATTAAATTAATACCATAAACACCAAAATGAGACATACACACTTGCATAAAGAAATTCCTGCCGATTAGTACCCGAAAGAAAAAAACAAATGAAACACAGATATTTTTTATAGATTTTTATTTAATTATTAGAATATTGCCCACATTTACCCATTTTGTTGTTTTGTACAACATAAGATACTACAACATAGTAAAACTTTTACTAAAAATCGAGTTAACACTAAATTTTTTTCAATTAAAAATCATATAACTCTTATATAATGATCCGTACACGTTGACAAGCAAAGTCGACTAAATATCTGTTGAAAATATTGTCCATGTTGAATATTCAACATCTGTTTCATTAGTTCAATTTTGGTAGTAATATAAAGCATTGTAGTTGATATTGCAGCAAAATTAAAAATTTATAGCTTAATTTTGCTAAGAATAGTGTTTAATGGTAAATACTCAAAGATCAATATAAGATTTATAGTAAAATTACACATCAGTTTGAATTTCAACAAAAAATTACTATAATAATTATAGTAAATTTATATTTATTTTTTAGAGTGTACATTATAAATTAAATGTTTTGACATCTAACCCAAAATTGAACGGGTTAGCCACTAAAAGTTAATTGATGGTGAGTGGAATGAAAAAAAATTTAATTAACCTGACTGGAATAGCAGAAATTTACATAAACATAAAATAATATAACATAAAATTATATTGTAAATACTTTTGTGTGCCGTCCGAACAGCTGTTGCGCCGAATGCAGACGTTTAAAGTTCGGTTCTTACGGAACAAAACGTCTCGTTTCAATGTTTCGTTCAATTTTGATCAATTACGTGTGTGTATTTTGGTTATTAACAATAATTTCCATTTTCTCGAACTTACTCGATACGCCTCGTTGTGTCTATTTTGGTTAAGCCTTTAGTTGCATTCGTAATGATGCAAAATAAGCGGAACTTTGTTAACAACTGAGTTGGACGAGAGGATAAGGTGTTGAACCAGCACATCAGCGGACGTGTGTTCAAATCATGAAGTGGTCAGAAAAAATTTTTAATTTGCATATATAGCGTTTTTTAAAACTTTTCCTTGGATTAAGAAGTAATTTTTTTTTGTTGTTGCAATTCAAAAAAGTTTAAAATTTAGTCCAAGATTTTTAACCTTCTAGTTACTTAAAAGCGCCTTGCGGTGAACACGATATATCTGGATTGGATCATCTAATATGAAAAAATAATAAAAAAGCGATAACAATCGGTTAAATTGGGAAAGAAAAAATTTAGGTCTTGAGTTTATAAAATGGAAATTATTTATCGGTCAGAAAAAACCTTCAATTAATTACTAAAGCTTAAAACTTAAAAAGCTTGTGTTCAAATCTGAAATTGAGCAGTTCAGCCGTTTCCAAAAAATTCTGATAACCAACATTAAAAACGCGTTTTTAAAGTCGACGAAAATGGGGGCGTTTTTTTCCAAATAAAATGCTACCCCAATATATAAAATGAAATTTGGCCCCAAACTTAAATGTAAAATTACCCCAAATGTTTCCTCCAAATGATATAAAAGGATATAAGGATATAAAAGGAAAAGAAATAACTCCATTTTTTTTTTGTTATTTGGGATTTGAAAAACAGCTCGTCACCACAAAAAAAAGAAAAATGGCCCCCAAAAAAAGGAATATGGCCCCAATTTTTCGTGCTGGTATTTTCCATATAAAATTTCGAGCCTTCGAAATATTCACCGGATTGATTTGAATTGAATTTTTTGTAAATACCCACTTAAATATATGCACATTAGGGCTTAGCGATTATATATGAAAAAAAGTAGCATTGTATCGAACTGGCTCAGGAGGGGATCGATAGATGTATATGGTATCATAAATTAACTATAAACAACATTTAAAGGATAAGAATTCTTCTTCTTGCTCTGGTGTTGAGCCAAAAACAGGACATTTTTGTAAACGACTTCACGATATGATCCCGTAATACAGCTGAAGAAGGTCCTTGAAAATAATCAATTTCCAAAAAATATTTTTAATACTATAGAAATGAGCAAAATGAATAATTATAAATTAGAAAATCTTCTATACAAAATTTGGTCTCGATATGACAACATCCCTTTATTCCAAAAGATCCTTAAATATAACGGTTTTAAAAAATTTTTTGTCAATATTATAGAAGATTTCAGTATATTTATAAACGCTGATTCCGATTCTGGTACCAGAATTTTTTTATCTTTACTCTATATAAAAATATGTAGTGTTGAATAAAAAAAATAATGCATTTTTAGGCATATTTGAGTAATTATTAAAAAAGAATGGATAATGGTAAAATCCTTCAATTAGCCATGAATGATAAAGTAAGTCTTAGTTAATTACAAAAAAAAGTAAATCTTTAACTTCACATTGTTTAAATAGTACGTTTGTATATATTTTTCCAAAATTTTAAAACAAGTTTTGAGATTCCAGCTTTTATAGAAAATTATTGAAAATGCTGATTAAAAATTTTCAGTTTGTATGAGACACACACAAAAATTAGTTTCTTTTTATTTTATAACTATAATAATTGCAAAGATCTTTTCAGTCTATAAAAATTAAAGAACTTGTCAAGTGACGCATTAAGAAAATTTTGAGTTAACGTAAGAATTCGCAATACCTATAAATTTTGTTATAATTGCAGCTGCATATTGCACTCTCAAGATTGTAAGATTTTAAAATAGCTAACAACCTATTTAACCTATATTCCAAGTTTCATTAAACTCTGTTAAAACCTGAAAGACGGACAGGCAAGTTTTTTATTTTTTTATATAATTAAAAATAAGCATTTTGTTTATGTTTCCATAAAAGCTAGACTCGCACAGTTTTATTGTTAAATTTATGGAAATAGCATACGACTATGCTTTCCAACATTGTAAGATAAGAAACTATAATCTCTTCTTTCTTTCAAGTCTATTTTAAAGATTTTACTACAATCCATTTATTTTTAATGATGACATAATTATGCCTTTAAAACTCGTATTTTATTCATTCAACAGTCTATACCCTTAGATCTAATAAAGATAAAGAAAAAATGTGTAAATTAATTGAAATTGACTATAATATTGAAAAAAATATAAAACTTTCTTGGACACCGTGATTTTTAAGGATATTTCAGCAAAAGAAGATATTATTATATCGAGATCAAATTTTAAATATCGAGATCTTATATTCAATATGACCTATCTACAAAAAAAAACTTTTTTCAGGAGAGCTAAAAAACCGTTTAAATCTTTCAGTGAGCAAATATTCACCAATGAAAGTAAAAGAATATTGTATTAAAAGATAACAAGCTTCTATAAGCAAAAATAATTTTTTGAAATCTCACACTATTCGTTTAAGTGCTGATAGGTTTTTTTCTATTTAAAATATTTTTTGTTCTTTGCTCAAATCCGTGGATAGGTCTTTTTATTCAGTAGGAAAATTAAGATCTCTATGAGTTCATTGACAATTTTATTCAAATTTTAAAAGCAGTTTGTTCGTAACAATATTATCAAAAACTAGGGAAAGATATCAAAATAACAGTGAAGAATGATATTGGTCTCTTAATTGAATCGCTTAAATTTTTCAATATTATCATAAAAATAGTGATATGATGGAATTAAGACTTCACTTCTTGAAAGTGGTTCCAAATTTTTTGGAAACAACCAAGGTAATATTCACCCCTCATGTGCTTCGTTGCTTTTTTTTGTCCTATAATTAGACAAAGAGACAGAATTTCTCTTCCTTTTGCAGTTAAGGCTCATTGCCTTACCATTCATTTTTAAAAAATTTCCCGATTTTAAGGCCAATCCGAGGCAGGAAGATGCAATCAGATGGAAATGAAATTTTTTAGCTTGCATGTTTGTTCAATACCTGTCGAGCATATCGATAGTGTATCGAATGTGTAGCTAAATTGATGCTATGGACTTTTGAAATTCGCTCCGGCCCAATGTACGTTACGAAAATAGAATAAATCAATTTCTTGAAATATCTAACTTTATATAACCCCCCTTAAACTATTCAGGGACCCATTCAAACAAACAAAAAAAAAATTTATCAAAATTAGTTCAGGCTTTCAGTAACATACACATGTACAAATGAATTCTAATATTTATAAATATGTATTTTTATGCATCAAAAATATCAGCTTCAACCAAACAAAATAGTTTCTTTCCGTGTACTGACGTCATTTTTCTTTTTACTAAATGTAAAAAAGAAAACAAATAAATGTTAGAGAAGTTTAACAGTCTGATTTGAAGTGTGCTATATAAATAAATGCTTTTTATGAAATCAGCATTATTTGTTGAAATTTTAAAAGACACTTTAGTTTATTTTGTAAAAAATGAATGTGTGCACTTTTACATTTTTAGCTATGTGTTGCACTTTAATAAACAATAGTTTTAATCTTAATGTACTAACTAAAGATTACTTTGGTAAATGAAAACTTTTTTAAGTAAAATTAAATGCATTATGTTAACAAATTTAAAATTGAGTATAAAAAATTTCAGAGTTTCCAAGCGATTGTACTCTTAAAACAAGTTTCAGCTCGTTTCTACAAGTTGATCAAAAGTTTTATATTCTAGGACCTGGAAAGGTTTGAATAACTTTTTATAAGTATAAATACTCATCACATTATTTTTTACCATACTTTTGAATTTTGATTATTTAGAAGAACTGGTTTGGCGCTGCACATTATTGTCGCACAAGAGATTCCGATTTGGCATCCATCATGAACGTAGATGAAATGCATGCTCTTTCACGAAAATTAATTTCATTAGGTTCAGTTGGAAATCCGGAAAATGCATTTTGGATTTCTGAGAACGATCTTGAAGGTGAAGGAATTTTTAAAAATTTTGGTAATGGAAATGTAATCGCCTATAGGAGATTGTACTCGAGAAAAAAATACGAGAATACAAGTCGGCACTGCGTAGTTGTTTATCGTGTAAGAGATGAACATTTTACGGACTATGAGCCGTGTAAGAATGAGAATTTATTCATTTGCGAGGCGAATATCCCAAAGTCAATTGCCATAACTGTTTGGTAGAGAATTGAAACAATCATATAACTGTTTGATAGAAGCAACCATGACTATAAAATTAAAACTGGTCAGTGTTTCTAATCTGACCAAAAAAAAAAAACATATAAATATGTCTTTGTTTTTAAACAATATCAAAGTGTTAATATATTTTCTTAATACTAACAATATAAATAAATTAGTGCAAAAGAAAGTTTTTGTATTGCTAAATTTTTTAAATTAAAACAAGTTTTGTTAATTAAAGCATCCTATACATAGTTGTGGCGTCCGTAACAAAAAAACATAACTTGTATTAATTGTGAGTGAACGGAAAGTGTTAAATTAAAAAAAAATTTTCCATATTCCTTGAATAGCATAAATTGAAAACTTTAGAAGAGCTTGAGATATGAATCGTCCGAGAACTGAGTAGCAGTTAGTATCAAACTTTATTGATAAAAAATGTTAGTGTATAGCTGGAATTAGCCAAATTTGTGTCCAGCAGCCGTTCTACTATCCAATAATTAATTTAGCGTTTTAAATATGGAGGCCTCGTAGGGAATAATCCTAAATCAGGACGGCCTCCAATTTAATACATAAAGATCGACTGCAAATCAAGCTTATTTTTGCCAATGATCCACTCATAAGTGCACCAAAAATTAGTCCAGAGCTTCTCCAGTCTAATAAAACAGAAGTACATTTCGAAACTGTTTGAAAAACCGTAATTGATGCCAGTTTTAAGTTTGAAACACCTCGGAGAAAGCCTTTTGTAACTGTAGTAAGCCGAAAAAAGCGCTTTGACTACGCTTGCGAATATCAATACGCTTCGCTCGAGTTCTGACGCAGTGTTATATTCTTTGAAGGTTCTAAATACCATATTTTTGGGTTTGATGACGGACTGAGAGTGTGGAGAAAACCAGCGGAATCTTACAACCTAAAACATACAACTGTAAAGCACGGCGGCAACAACGTAATGGTATGGGGTTGTATGGGTGCCAGTGACCAACAGTGGGCTATTGACCCCTGAAAATGGTTATCAATAAACTTAGAAGACGGAGGGAATTTTTGACTTGTTTTTTTTAGTTAGAATGGGTCCAAACAAGAAAAAGAACTGTCTGTCAGTCCGTTCGCCTGACTGTCTGTCTGTCTACACTATTACAGAAGTAATTTTGAAGCTATCGTAATGAAATTTGGTAGTTTAGTTTGTTTCTAAAATATAAAGATCAAGATCGAAACTAAAAAAATAATCTAACTAAAACCACTCCTACCTCAAAGTTACTTTATTATAACTGTAAAATTTTCTAAAATTCCACAAAAATTAATAAATGAACTTGAAATTCTGCACATAAGTTTTAATTTTTAAAATGCATACTGAGTACACAAAAAAATCTTTTTTGTACTTTTTATATGTTTTTATTTTACTCAAGGGAATTATTGATTTGTTTTGATTATAGCGACTAGAGTTGTCGTACAAAAAGTTAAATAGTTCCGAAAAGGCATAAAATGGCTCAACCAAATTTTAAGCACTTGTTATAACCAGTTTGTATATAAATTTAATCAAAATTAGATAACAAAAGCGCACAAAAAACCCCCAAATAAACTCCACTTGAATAACAAAAAACCTTAATTTTTGATCACATATTTAATAAAATAAAATAATTTTTTAAACATCTACTTAAAAAGTTTTTATATAGTAAGAACTACAATTACCTGAAGTTAAAAGTTCCATTAAAATACTTCCCACAAAATAACTTTTGACGTAGAATTACGTCTTACAGCGCGGTTTGTATGGGGGTCAGTTTCACGAATTTTTTCATAGCGATATTTGACACTTTGGGGTATACCTACAGCCTTTAATATTCATCGTACAAAGAAAAAAAAATGCAAAAATATCAGTTTTAGTGGGAATAAAACGAATATCTAATAAAATAGCAAAATCTAAGAAGATGAAAAATTCATAAATTCGTATGAGAAATGCACAAGCTGCTTAGCTGCGTAGCTGCAGTAACTGCTTATGATGTTTTTAAGGTTGTTGTTGTTGTTTTACTTGTTTGGTACGTAATCACGTCGTTCGTTGTTGTGCTGCTTTTGTTGTTTTTTTATTAATATGTATGTAAAACATACATATATAAATACACATCACTTTAGGTCAGGTTAGAACAATTTATTGCTCTAACGAATTTTTTTCAAAGAAACAACAGCATCAACATTTTCAATATGAAAAGAAAAAAAAACATCACTAGCTGATTAATTAGTTAGCTGATTGAATAACTAGTTAGAGCAATTAATTGTTCTAACCTGACCTAAAGCTCAATAAACGATTTTAAACTTGATTTCAATGCAGGATTCAATGCATATTTTAGAGTTTTTTGGCGAACGGGTGAAAAAGAGAGGGGAAAAAGACAAGAACAAACGACGCATCAAGCGAATATGGCATAAATTTAAATTCGAATCTTGATAAATACAAAAAAAGACTTTACAATTATATAGAGAACGGTTTAAAGGTTCAAAAACATGTTGTTTTCATACCACCAAATCAGACGCTGCCGTTTTAAGTGCCGTTTAGCTGGCACAGTAACATTCATGGCTTGTAGGGTTGTAATGCAATAGAGAATACAGATGCATGTAGTTAGAGAGCCAGAGAGTATGCGGCTACAAAAAAATGTACTACTACTAGCCAAGGTTGCCAGTTAAAATTTAAAACAATTCCGACAAAAAGTTTCTTTTTTCACAATAACATAAATTTAACACAACAAAAATTACCATTGTAAAGATAAACAAAAAAGTTTCTTCCGCAATAAAAAAATATCAAAATCTCACAATCATTAAAAATTACCACAAAAATACCACGCGTTTTAAAAAAACCACCACAAATTCCATATGCATTTAAAATTGCCACAAAAATCTCATTCGCATTAAAAAATACCACAAGTCCCAAATGCACAAACAATTTAAAAAACATTTTGAAATACTAAAGAGAAACTTTGCTTACTAAAACAGAAAAAAAAATTAAAGAAGAATATTACCAAACTCCCACGTAAATTTAAATAATACCCCGCTGAATTTCCACGCCAATTAAAAAATACCACGCTGAATTAAAAAATTTAATAGGAATTCCCAGAGACAAAAATTCCTAAGGGCAATTAAAAATTACAACGAAATTTTTCCAACATATCTGGCAACGTTGCTACTAGCTGCTGATATTGTTGTTTTGGTTCTGCATGTGCTGCAAAGGACCGTTTTTCACTCGGCAATTCTATGAGCAATAATTGCTTTCGCCGCAAGTACTTTGTTGACTACTCGGATTTAATGGGGACTTTCGTAAGCCCCCTCATGCGCGCGAATAATCCACAAACTGCTTGCGGCAAAGGCAATTATTGCCGAGTGAAAAGCGAGACAAGGAGATCTTGCTCTCGGAGTAATAATTGCTTTCGCCGCAAGCTCGAGAGTTTTCTTGAGGTACGAGTGAAAAGCGGGACATAGTAAGCAAAGTTTTGTTTATTTCCTGTGGACGATTCGGTTCATCCCCTCTAACGCTGGCCAACCGCTGTGATCTTGCTCTTTTCTGTGCGTCGTTGTTTTAGATTTGTTGGTTTAATTATTGTTGGTTCAGTTAGCTGAAATGTTTTTAGATGTTCTTAATTTTTACTTGACAGCTGTATTTGATAACTAGCTCGCTTTTATCTGCTATCTACTTCATTCCTCTCCGAGTCGGCCCTACCTGGTTATTCTGCAATGAGTTAGAGTACGAATAAAACGAATGTTTACTTTCAGCATGTACAGATGTTAACTACTACGCAAATTTGCGCATGCGTTACTAAGCATGCGTTGTGCTTTAAAAACTACATTAATTTTTTAAATACCATAATATATTCGAACTATTTTTATTATGCATTATATTCTTTCCATAATAAAAATTTATTTTGTTAACTAAAATTTTAATTTTAAATTACTTTTAAAATATACATACATATATGTATATGCTCTTTACTACAGGAAAAATAAATAGTTCAAATTTACCCATATTTATTTCCATTAATTAAACATAACTTTGAATTACATTTAGTTTTAACCAACAAAACAAATGAAAAAGAACAACAAATTCATCACCATAAATATCAAACGAAATCTTTTTATAAAACAAAACATGAATTTAATTGTGAGCTTTTTAGATCAGGTTAGTTTAAAGAAGGACAACAACAACAAATTCGTTTTTGAATAATTTTTATATAGAAGATGAAATACTTTAAAACAGTTTTGAAGAATATACATGAAAAAAACCAGAATTTTTCTCTATTACTGTATAAAAAAGAATTCTACGTCTATACTTACGATACTATCGAAACTGTGTCTTTTTTTTTAATAAAATTATAGATACTTTGAAAAGTTAATTTTCAATCGCGTATAACTTTTCAACTAGTTATGTTAGGTCTATGTTTTTGTTTTAAGTTACGAATAATTTTATTGTCCTAAATCCGGTATAAAAAAGTTGGTTTCTCAAAAAATGTGCTTTTAATTATAAACCTAAAAGCCCATACCATACCATATTATGTGGCGTTGGAAACTTGGAAATTCTTGAAGGAACTATGGATCATCGCGCAAACATAGACATTCTGAAGATAAATTTGAAGCCAAGGGCTGACAAATTTGGCTTGGCAGACACATTTTATTTTAATAGAATTAGGATGTATTTGGAGTACAATTGTCCATATTTGCTCAAAACACCAAATTTGCAAATCTATCAATTATTTATTGTCCTTTGAAATCAAATAACTGACACAGACATCAATCGAATCTTTGTTGTTTTAGCTCCCAAAAACTTAAGCATTAATTTTGGTTAAAATATGTGATAATTAATATTCGCTAAAACCCCAATTTTAAGACACAACTTCTTTGAATAAATAGCCATATAATATTTTATTATAGAAGTGTATAAGGTGACACACCTTTGTCTAATCCAACGAGCTATCGTATTTTTAAGGCGAAGCGATCTGTTGATTTGCTTACATGAAAATTTTAAAAACCTATTGATTCATGCGACATAGTTTTCTTAAAATTGTGTAGCTTATTGCTTACATCTATTTCAGCAAAAAAATTATAATTGTAAAAATAACTCGCCGCTATCAAGATTTGAATCTTGCTACCTCTCGATCGTCATGCGGGATTCTTACACATAACGCCGCACAGTGGTCAAAACAGGTGGTTTTTTTGAAAATAAATCTGTAAAATTGGAACCAGAAAAAATAAAACCAACATTTTGTTTTTATTAGATTCAAAAAAGATTCGAGCATTTCAATCCTTAAAAAAAAAATAAAAAAGCTTTTAGATTATTTTAAAAAAATTATCAAAATTTTAAATTTTTCAAATTTCATTGGAACGATTTAAATAAAACTTGAAAATTGATTAAATTTTTGATTCATTGGAAAAAAAAAGAAAGTTGTGTGGTCGGGGGACCACCTTCTTCTTCAACTCCGAATGTAATTCGAAATAAAATCAGTATATTTTTATTATTTTTATAATTTAATATTATTTTTTTCAAGGCAAGTAATGTAATTGAGCAATCAAATCAAAAAGTTTTATATAATATTTTAGGAAAAAATTTATTATTTATTGGAAAATATTATACAGAATTTTTATGAGAGATGAAAATAAGCAGTTGCCGTGGCCAGTGATATTTGATTCGTGACGCAACAAAGTGTTGAGTATTTAACATTTATCATGTTCCTTGTATGGAGCTTGAATTGATCGAAAAGTTGAATTAAAAACTTTACTCTTAAGTATTAACAAAAAAAAAAAAAAACAAAAATACACACATTTTTATGGTCAACCCTAGTGTCAAAAACTTTTTGCAATTCTAACATCAGATTACGCACATTTGCTGCAGTTTCCTTTTCTGAAAACTAAATTGCAATAAAGATTCTCACGTATGATTTAAAACAAACATACAAACAAGAAATAGCGTGTGCGTTTTAAAGAAATTTCTACGTGCTAGAAATAGAGACACACAGAGAGAGCGAGGAAAATAAAGAGAGAATGTTGCTACGTGACGGTTTCATGTCATTTTATCACAAATGCAAGAACAATACATAAAAGATCCCGTCATAAGTGCTCAGAAATGGAATTCTACTGTGCAGCTACGTCATAAGTGAAAAAAACATCCACACAAAAACAACACATACACAACAAACGAAACTAAGAAAATAAATCTAATTGGCTTATTGGGAAACAAACGATACAAACGTAGAAACAGTGAAACTGCTCTCAATATAAATCGACCAATATAGCTATTTTTTATGAAGGGTTCAACACGGATGTTAACACCCCAGTAAGATATAACATTTTTATCAAAGAGAGTTATGATAAATAATTTTTTCTTTTTGGGCAAGTGTTGTTTTTTGATTTCTTATTATTTCATTTAAAAAACCAAGATTTTAAAAGAAAAGGAGATTTTTTAATCGAAAACCCCCTGTTAAAAATTTTTATTGCATTCTTTTCAGTCAGTTTGACACTCTCTTTTCTTTCACTTCTGACGTCACATGCACGTTCTCACAAAGAGAGCGGACATGCGCATGGTGGAATCTTGAATATATAATTCTGTTCACAAATGGTCAAACCGCATCATTATTTCAGGGTTAGTAAACAAAGCTGCATATTTATATCGGGGTCGAAAGTGTTCGCATCTACATTTTATGTAAATGCAAAGTACACATTCTTTCATTTACGATGATACCATTTAGTCCTTACATGGCCTTGGCCGGACAAATATATTTTTATTTAAAGTTAGAGTTTGCTTTAAAATTTACTTAAATTGAAAATTTATCAAACGAATATAAAAATTTATGGAAAAATTTTTTTGTTTTTTGGAAAAGAATAACAAAGATACAAATAATGTTAACATATCAAAATCAAATTGTAAAAGGTCAAATTATTAAAAAAAGTCTTCGTTCAATATTGAATAAAAAAAATACGTTTTTACCACTTCAAAATGGCTCAAAATTTCGTGAAATTTATAAAACAAACAAAACCTTTAAATTAAAATCTGTGAATTAAGAATTAATATTTGAACATTTTTCTAAAGTTAGGCAAGTTTATATTTTGAGAAATGTAAACTAAAAGAATTGACTATTTTTTGTACATAAACCAAGATACGCACATTGAGTTTGTTTGTTGATTAGCAAATAAGTAAAATTTCCTTTCCTTGCCTGATGGATAAGCTCAGTTTAAAACCAAAGAACACCCAGGCATAAGCTAATGCACACCACAGCGTTATAAACGTTGATGGCCTAATAAAATATGCAAATCGTAATCAAAATCAATTTAAAGCTATCTTTAAGATATCCAAAAAACAAGCATTACATTGATCTCCTGTTTTATTTTTACAGGTTTATAAAACGATTCAGTTGCAAATTTTGAATGATCAAATGTACTGTGCAGCGCCAACAACAGTTTAAGTTTTATTATTTTATGTTGGTGAAAATATAACAGACATACGAATTTTTAGTGCGTGTGAGGAGTTTGAGTTTGAGCAATTTTATTTTCAAACTGATATCAGACAAGCTTTAAATTTAATTAGCGCTATATTTATGAGAGTGTTGAGAATTTTTAAAACAAACTTTGGTGAAACCAGACATCAGTAATAATTTGACTTTAAGTGTATGTAGAAGTGATGAATAAAACATAACATCTATCAATAATGAATTTTATAATGCAGATATGACATCATCAAGGAATATACATTTTTATTCTATTTGTACCGTGAGTGTAATCTAGCACGTGGGTATCCATCAGTACGTCTATCTGTCCATTTGTGATCGAAATTACAACCGTAATTTTGGAGCTATTTAAATGTAATTTGATATAGAATCGCCTTTCTAAAAAAGAAGAATCATGTAACCACGCCTTCCTCCAAGTAAAGTAAATTTGTCAAAACGGTAAAATCTCTTAAAAATCCAGAAAAATGTATCAAATAATTTTAAATTTTCCATTTACGCTTTGATCTTAAAAAGACACCCTGATTCGTAAATAAAGAGGAATGAATCTTAACTTGTGCTAAACATTTACTTTATGTTGTTATTTAATTTCAAAATTATTAAATTTATTATTTTTTATTATAGAAAAAAATTATCTTTAAAAAATAGCTTTGCTGAAAGCAGTGATGGCCAAATGCACACAACTTTAACAGTTTGCATGTATGTGTAACGTTTTAAGCTTTTCACTGAAAGAAATAAAACGTTAATGCATTTTGAATGCTTATTAAAAGCTTAATGTAGAAAAATAATAATCAATCGACGTGAATTGATAAATTACGAAATCATATTGGAATAAAATATTTGTTTATTTTAAATATTTATATTGTTTTTGTTTATTATATATTATTTTTTCATCAGTTTTTAAAAATCCTATTGTAGACAAAATTTGCCTATAAAAAACATTTACATATAATTAAACTATTTTATAATTAAACTTCAACTACGAAAACAATGATTGTTTATAGGAAAAAGCGCTACGTTTGTTAATTATAAAATGTAAACAAATACTTTTAAAAAAATACGCTTCGCTTCCTCTTATTATTCTTTTGGGTACACGACTACTACGTAATTATATTCGAATGTAGCAAACAAAGCGACGTAAACCAGCCTTTTTAGCGACTACAGAATTTATTTATGTATACAGGGCTGAAAAAGCTCTTAGCCCGCGAGCTAATTTTGAGCATCACTGCCTTAAAGGTTTGTTTGGAAGGTGATACAGCCCTTTGTCAAAAAGTTATGCTTTGTCGTTTCATAGCATTTTTTTTTTGTGAAACGAAAGACACGTACATTTGACGAATCTTTCGTTCAAAAGCTGTTTTTGCTTGATGTAGGACTACAGTCATTCACAAACGAGAACAGCTGATTCAGTTAAGAACGATAACGTTCCTGCAGTAAGAAGTTAGCTTTATGTATGAACAAATACGAACGATACGTCAAAATTTAACGATAAACAAATTGACTTTGTTGTGAAATCTTTTAAAATGGAAGTCACTGCGAAGAAAAGGTAAATTTTATTTATGAGCATAATAAAGAATATACTTATAAATACCTCATATGTCTACTTACAGTATTAAGAAACACTAACCAAACAATTTGAAGTGCTTGTGCTGGAAACTGAATAAATCCACAGCTAGCAAAAAGCACTCTAGTTTTGGTTCCAGCATAACGAAATTCGACGAATATTGGAGCTCCATTTTTAAAAAAAAAACTAGTTTTTAAGCATCGCCAC
This sequence comes from Dichetophora obliterata, assembly GCA_963920525.1. Classification (NCBI taxonomy): domain Eukaryota; kingdom Metazoa; phylum Arthropoda; class Insecta; order Diptera; family Sciomyzidae; genus Dichetophora; species Dichetophora obliterata. The sequence continues at coordinate 40,975,435 of OY986436.1, forward strand.
AAGAAGTGCTTTGGAGTGAAGAAAAGTTTCATTATATTTTCATTGAATTATTTACTTCTTAGATTGCAATCGTTATGCTACAAGATTATTTAATAACCGTAGCATTGAAAACATCAGTCAGTAATGAAATATTTTTTAAAAATGTGGGCAGATTTCAGCAAGAAAAAATCACGAAAAATCACAAAAGCCTGCAAAAATCACAACATGTTTAAAGCAAATTCATTTTCAGCAAAAGTAAACAAAAATTCAATAAGCAAAAGAGTTGGCGATAAAAGCATTATCAACGCAAAACAAACTCAAAAAGAAAATAGACTTTTAAAGAGTTTTAAAAAATTATGAAATTTTGTGATCAGGCATTTTGTGTCCCAAGACATAAAGGAGAATTTTTTCAAGAATTTAAATACGCATACCGTCTATTTTCATTCTATTTGAGCTAAATAACTCTTATAATAAATATTATTTTGATTGTATAATGATAAACCGTGCCCATTTGATGCCAAACATTAGCACCGATATTATTAGAAAAATAACTAGTACTAAAGTCACCTCATATTACAAAAAAGTTTGTGTCAAAACATTATTGTTAAAATTTTCCTTTTAAAATTTGCTTATTGCAATCAGGATAAATCGTTCGGCGTTCTTGTAGGTAATGTAAGAAAAATTGCTTTTGTGAACCGTGATAAAGTCATGGAAATCTTACATTAACTTAAGCGCTCTTTCGGCTGTATCGTTCACAGCCCTGAGCACTGTTGCCAGATCAGCGGATAATGATCTCATTTGACGGGGAATTATAAAAAATGCGCTGGCGGAATTTTCTGCGGATTTTTACTTTTTGTTTATTAAGTTTAGCTTAAACTTTGTTAATTTGAAGATCATTGAACACGTTAACATTCTTCTTAAAACAGTACAATAAGTTATTTCATTTTTTTTTTTAACATTTGTGGTTGTAACGATGACCAAATTTTGAAAATACTATAACAGTATCACAAAAATATCTTTAAATGAAGTAATATATCTAATACAACTGATTTTTGGTTTGAAGTACTTGAATATAAGGAAACATCTGTAAATTGTATTGTTGAGGATATGTCACACTTTTCACTGCACCTTTTATCATTGCCTTAGTAAAACGCTGATGTTGAACGAGTATTTAGCCAGCTCGATATTGTGAAGTCAAAAATAAGAAATTGCTTTCAAATCGACACAGTTAATTACATTTAAAATTTTAGGTGCTTCTTGTATTGTTACTGTCCATTTTATACGTACCGGCCTTACGGAAATCATTTCCGATTTGGGTCAAATTTTGCATGGAGCATCACTGACGGAAACAAGAAACTTACTGCATAATTCTGTATCACGAAAAAGCACACCAACGATGAGAAAGACAAGAGAAGCAATACAATTTTGCATGGAAGAAAGTATTGCTTCTCGTGTCTTTCTCATCGTTAGTGTGCTTCTTCGTGATACAGAATAATGCAGCTAATTTGGAGGAAAAAAGTTTGGCGTCATTTTTGGCGGAGTTACAGGGTGCACGAAATCGATAAAAATCGGCAAAAATGTCGAAAATCTGCTTTTACGAAAACTCACATCTGAAAAACTTCTTAAAAGAATGTCAAGTTTTAACAAAATGAAAAGGTAAAACGGAAAGGTATTAAGCGGACTTTAATTTATGTTTCATATCTTGCAGTAAGGTAATTGATTTCGAAGAATGGATTCGAGAATGCCATTTAAAAATTTTAAATAATTTTTTTTGTTCAGATAAAATTACATTTTCAACATTATAAAAATGGAGGTGGGGATATTAACCCACATATCAGTGGGTTAATGAGATATGGTAATTTTGACATGTAAACACAAATATATTTTTTTGATTGACAAACGAAATCTTAACCAAATTTTATGTTCGAAGTAAAAGGTAATTGAACGGGCTTTCATTTAAAAAAATGTTTGAAATATTTTGGTTTTCGGGGGTTTCATCTCATCAGGTAATATTTTTGAAGTAGATCTTAAAAAGATACACTTTAAAAATTAAAAATGGTTCCATTTTTGACGTTTTTGCCTATTTTTCTCTATTTTGTGCATCCTAACGTATGCGGAATGAAATTTGCATAAATTTAAAAACTGCATTAAAAAAACTGAGGCATGTAATTTGGTAAATTTTATATTAAATAAAACTTATAAAATTGGAGTTTATGCAGAAAAAAAATTGGGCCCAATGCGTTCGGCCTTGGGGAAATTTATAGGCAATTTTGTCATTGGACCTGTAAATTCCTATGTTGGCACTTTGATAATCTCCGTTTTTATTTTGGCTATCAAATTGTTCGTAGTTTTTGGCCGAAAATTATTGGCATATACTCTTCGTTTAAGATTAGCCCAAAAATCTTCGATTGGACGAATTTGCGGTACGTTGGGATTGTTATTCTCCATAGCTTCTAAGGTCTGTTGACAGTAATGGCTTGATGCAAGGTCAGCCAAAAACACTATATTTTTATAAGCTTTTATTTAACTTGCTTCGTTCGTATGTATGTATGTCTTCAAAACTTGCAAGCCATTTTTCTACAACTTTTTGTTACCGATTAAGCTGAAATTTAGCATACATATGCAAGTCTGGTGACAATACAATGTTATGATAAAATTTTTTGCCACACCCCCTTTTACCGCCCAAAAATCAATCAAAATGCTATATCTCTAAAACTACTGGGCCGATTCAGCTGAAATTTTGGCAGTAAATTTCCCTTGAGTAGAGGATAGTTAATGACAATTTTTTCTACTCCCCCTTTTACCGCCCACAAATCCATAAAAATGCTATATCTCTATAACTACGGGGCTGATTCAGCTGAAATTTAAACAGTAAAGTTTCATAAAACAAAGCATTTGGTTTATGAAAAACATTTGGCCACACCCCTTTTAACCGCCCACAAATCAATTAAAAATGCTATATCTTCAAAACTACGGGGCTGATTCAGCTAAACTGTTGGCAGTTAATTTCCTTCAAGCAGAGGATGGTTCAGGAAAAAAATGGTGACACAACCCTTTTTACCGCCCAAAAATAAATAAAAATCCTATATATTCAAAACAACGGGGCTGACTATAAGCTGATTCTAACTCTCTTCGTTCGTATATATGTATTTTTGTATGTATGTATGTATGTCCGTCAAAACATGCAAACCATTTTTGGCAATTTTGCAAACTTGTTGGTATCCGATTAGACTGAAATTGAACATATATACAGTGGTGGCCATACAATTAGAAACGAGTCTCTGTAATGAGTCTCTCTTTATTGCAGGTCCCGTTATATACTCACTCCAGTGTAATATGTTGTTAGATGTGTAAATATCAGCAAATACTTTAGACAATTTCTCACAATCGCAAAAACAGTAGCAACACGTGTTTATGAGGGTGGACACATAATTAGAAACGCGTACCTTAATTTTGGAAATTTTTTATATTTTCAACGTAAGTTGTTGTTTTTTTTATTTCTTTAATTTAGGGTTAACTAATTTTTATTATAATATAGTGTAAATATGGGTAAAAACAGGTCGTGTACGTCAGAACTTCGTAAATTAATTGTGCGCTGCTATCAAGACGAAAAACAATCAATGTCAGCCATAGCAAAAAGATTTTGCTGTTCTAAAAAAATGGTTTTTGGAGCAATAAGGCAATTTAAGAAGACTGGAAGTTTTGATAACCCAAAAAGAATTCAAATGCCAAGAAAAACCACTCCATATGATGATAGAATTATTTGTAGAACCAGTAAAGCCAACCCATTTTTGACCTCAACTGAAATTAATGCCATTGTAATGCCTCAAATATCGCAGAATATCTCATGTAGAACCATAAGGCGTCGATTACAAGAAGCTGGTCTACATGGATGCATTTCACGGAAAAAACCGCACGTCTCAAAAAAAAATATGACGAAGCGTTTACAATTTGCCAAAGAGCACCTGCAAAAACCTCTTACATTTTGGAAAAAGATCCTCTGGAGTGACGAATCGAAGTTTAATTTATTTGGATCAGACGGTAAATCTTATGTAAGACGGCCAGTGAACAAATCTTTGGATCCCAGATACACTATCAAGACTATCAAACACGGTGGAGGAAATGTGATGGTATGGGGTGCATTCAGTTGGTTTGGCGTTGGCCCGATACATCGCATAGATGGACGAATGGACCAACACCAATATAAAAATATACTGGAAACTGTAATGGAACCATTTTCGTTTGAAAATATGCCAGTTACGTATATTTTCCAGCAGGATAACGATCCTAAGCATACTTCCCGAGTTGTGAAGCAATGGTTTATGGATACGAATACTAATGTTTTGTCGTGGCCACCGCAAAGTCCAGATTTAAACCCAATTGAAAATTTATGGACAGATGTCGAAAGAGGTTTAAAAACAAAAATACCCAAAAATAATGACGAACATTTTCGAAATATAAAAGAAGTTTAGGAATCGATACCATCCTCAAGATGCCGAAGTTTGGTTGAGAGTTTGGCAAGGAGATTGACAGAAGTTATAAAAAATAAGGGTTATCCTACGAAGTACTAAGTTGTTTTTCCATTATTTTATAATACATTTTTAAAAAAGAAAGCTTCCATTGCTACTTTGGAAGCTAGTTTGCACCTTTCACAAATATTCCTACATTTCGAAATATATCTAGGATATACAGTAATAAATGAGCCTTATAACATATGATATCTATTTTCTTAATTTTCGTTGTGAGGAAGTAGTGATGATATAAAATTAAAATGCTAAGTGGGTGTTTCTAATTGTATGGCCACCACTGTATATAAGTCCGGTGACAATGCAATATTATAAAAAAAAAAATTTACCACACACCCTTTTACCACCCACAAATCAATAAAAGTGCTATATCTCCATAAGTTTTGAAAATAAAAGATGTTAATAATAAGTTTTTATTAAAAAAGACGTGAACTAAAAAGAAAAAAATAAATTTAAGTGACATTTGTCATATATGTATATAGAAGGTATATTCAAGGTGAAGAAGAACCCCTTTCTTGGTTACTCATCATAATATAAGCGTACGTAAATTGGTAAGTTCTAAGGACTTAATAAATTTAGAATTTTTCAAATACATATATATTTAAAAGCTTAAGGCACTGATATTGTGTAGTAAACCTGTATAATTTCTAAATTTATATAAATGCTTAGAATTTTTTTTTACTTTTTATTTATTATTGTTGTGTTTGCTTCTTAAAAATTCAGCTACTTTTGGCAAACAGAAGTTGACATACCGTTCACCGTTGACGGCTAAGCCCGACTCAAAAAAAAACTGGCTCAGACATACCCAAAGAACTTAATGCGAGCCACAATAAGACTTTTTTTGGAAACTTTCAATGTTTCAAATAATTCACATTATTTTTTTCTTGCTTGTGGCCGAAAAAAAGTGCTGTCTTTGCTACTCACTAATTACCATCTAATGTGAAATATGACTCGTCATCCATAATGCACATCATTTTGTGCGAAAAAATATTTTTAACTAAATTTGTCAAACGTTCTTTTTGTACACATTTTAAGCTTCCGACACCATTGGCTTACTTTTTCTTGAATCCTATATATATAGAATATATTTCCTCACTGTTTTGCCATAACATAACTCTCTGTACGATTTTGCCACTCTTCTATCAGTAATTCGCCTTAGCTTAGATCTTATCGCATAATCAGTTAATGTGCATATTTTACCAGAGCCAGCGTTTCTGCATGTGGTCTTTCTGAAAGCATACGTTGCCAATATATAGTAGATGGTTCGGCAATTGATTCCTTCTTCAACAAAATAAGAAACAATAAGGGTTTTCATGCAAATGGGCAATACCCTTATAAATGGTATAAACCTCATAAGTTTATCAGCCTTATAAATGAACTGTCAAAATTCGTATGAAAAAGCTTTTGCACAAACCAGATAAATTTGCTCTTCGATTTAGGTGAGCAAACGAGGTGGCAAACTTATATGATCAATCAGCTGTTTTCTTTTTTGAAGGAAAAGTTATAATTTGAGCAAAACTAATAAAGATTTAATTCTAAAAATTTCAGAAAATAAGCAAACAATCCGCAAAGCGTCCCCGTTTAAATGGAACGCATCGCTGGCAGATCGCACAGCTGACTTATATGCTGCAAATGCACAATCGACTTTAAGGGCTGTTCATACAACCTGTCTGATAAAAATAACTAATTGCCCAAATTAGAAGCCTGCCACTTTGCATGAAAACCCTTAATATTCGCTTTTGTCCATTCAGAATGAGATTCAAAAAAATTACAAATTCTTTCACAACGTTGCTTCTCTTTCTTTTTTCGACAATTTTTTTTTCGAATACACCTAAGAGTTGCCAGCATGAAATTCTAACAGCTTGTCAAGATCATATTGGTATCTCATATATTTATCGATAAATACGCGTCATTACAGTTATTGTTGTTTTGACACGGTTGAAAAAGTTGTGCAAATTTCATTCCGCATACGTTATAGCTCCACCAAAAATTACGCTAAACTTTTTTCCTATAAATGAAGTTTCTTATTCAATCAGTGATACTCCATGAATATAGTATCATGGATACTGCTAAATCGGATATGTTCATTCCATAACTTTGACTTTTCCGATACGTTTAAAATGGAATATCTGAATTATGTTAATTTAATTTTTAAAAAACTAATTAAAGGATTTTAGCGGATTTTTTGGCAAATTTTGATCAGCAGTAGCTGCAAACAATGGCTACAGAAACGATGTTCAACAGTGCTGTGTCGCTATTGCTTCCCATTGTTCTATTGGAAAAAAGTTTTTTATATTCGCTTAATTTTATCTATCGTAATAAAAACTTATTCGAATAAAAACTATATTTGCACATCTACCCAAAAATACCTTTCTATCGGTTTAAGATTTATGTGAATATGTTTGACGTTAACACAGGTAAAATAGTTCTGCAATTTTTTCTACGCGTAATAATATATAGATTATTACAAGCGTTATTATGTGATAATTGAATCAAGTTAATTTCAAGTTTATGAATGCAAACCTCTTCAAAAGATTTGGAATTTCTAACAAATCTTGTTGTTCTTAAGACTTCACTTCAGCTCAGCTTGCATCTTATGGAAGTAATTAAATATGTTGTCAATCCCCCTTTCCACCTACACCCTCCTAACATCATGCAATATCTTTGCGATGAATGCACCTGATTCGAGCTAGCGTCAGCATGTTTTGCCACATGACCGAATTGTTTGCATTTCGCAAATTTATGTTATTCATCGATAATGTTCAGAATATGAACGACAGTTTATATGTAATGGTTTTTACCTGGCAAAAAGCACGACTTAAGTAGAGATATGGTCCTTGGTAGCATAGAGAAATTTATACTATATAAAGAACATCGAATATTATTATTTATCAGCTGAGGTTTTACGTGATTAATTTTGTTGTTGACGTGGTATGCACACCACCGCATGCAACCAGAAAATTTTGATTAAATATTAAGCATGTGTGTGTGTGTGCATGTGTGTGTATGTGAATGCATGCGAGAGTGAGTTCTTAATGTATGTTTGTGTCAATGCATAATTGATTGTTCGTACATGATACTTACAATACTTTGATTACTTGAGTTGAATTATTGCAAAACTTGAATAAAGCCAAGTTAGCAAATATTTGCACAGTAGTTCGGAAGTATTTAAGATGAAGTAAAAACCAAAAATTTTGAATTTTACACCTGACATTAAATTTGATGAGCTCCGCCTTAAACATTTTATGCATCATCATAAGCAACATACACAAACTGTCTAACCTCATATTATTGCGATTAATTAAAATTTTTTACGGTTATGGTTATGGAACAGTTGAAATTAGGTATTTCATAAATATTATAAAAGTAAAACATTTTCTTGATAATACTTAATAATTCTTTTACGGTTGATTATTTTGTGGAATAAGACACTTTCAAGGCCACGGATGCGACATTCGCACATTTTATCGCGAAGAAAAACAGAAACTAAAGAAACGATATTAACTTGTTTTTGGCTGTGAAGCACTAAGTACTTTATTTTGTCTAAATTTAAGGCATCGGCGGTCATTTGATTTAAGTTAACAACACAATATAAAGCTATTCGGACGCGACAAAACACGAAAGTGATTTTCGAAAACCTGTTGAGATTTGTAAGATTCAGCGAAATTTAAACGTATTTCTTATGTCATATTTTCAAAATGTAAATAAAAGGAAAAAGGGGTCCTTTAGTTTCTTTGGTTTATTTATTGCGGTATTTATCCAAAAAAATTCAAAAGGTAAAAGTCAAGTTAAGGATAGAATGACCTAACCCAAACGTTTTAGAGTTCACTGTTTTTGTAAACCATGAAAATAAACCCGTTTAATCCAAAAAACTCAAATGAAATTTCTTATGAAAAAACGTTTGCATTTTTGGAGTTTACTCCTTTAGAATCGATTTAAAATATAGCTCGTACTTTGAAAATTATATAGGGAGTTACATCGAGTGTTAACAAAATACTCAAGCGTTACGTTTTTTTATTCAACAACATGTGTTGATACCAACGGGAAAATACAAACAAAGTACACACAGCAGCACCCAGTAGTTCGCGGTATCATTGACGAACTTTTCGTGATGATTTCTTAAAGGAAGTTTCCGCATGAGCTGCTGAACTTAAAAAAATTCATACAAAATTTAATGCAAAGTAGCGGTTGTCAGCGCCTAACTTTCTCCACTCTATTACGACAACTTCAGGATATTTATGATTGTTTTAATTCGTCGAATCGTTCAGAGGCTAAACTGTAGAGTTTGCAAGCTATAAGATGACACTATCGATAATTTCACACTATCGTGACTATCGATAGTTTTGGACTGACTATCGATTGTTTTCGATAGTATTTAAATATTCATTGACACCACTGTTTAGGTGTTATTGTCATTGCTGTCGCATTCATTTGATTTTGGCAAAATTTGGTATAATTTTTTTTTGTTTTGTAGAGTGAAAGCTCAGGTGATGTTTCTTATAAATGCATGAGCATTGTGTTGATTTGGAAGATGGGTGATAGTTAATTAGATTGGTTGAAAAGATTGAGTGGTTTCTGTGAAGATTTGTTTTAAATTTGCAAACTCAAAACTGACGGGAAACACGCTCGCAGGGAGACTATTCCACAACTTTACCGTACGACTAAAGAACGAATTATCACAACAACGTGAGGTTCTGTGTGGCATCATGGCAATGGTAAAGGAATGGGCTTGGAAAATCTAGAAGCACGTTTCGATTTTAATTCCTTGACGAATTTTCTTTATATAACTGTATACATTTCGTTATCGAAACTTCCTCAATATTTCGATATTGGATTCGTGCATGATAAATCCCGACATTTCTGCATTGCGTCTTGCACGAATTTGGAACATTTATATGAAATTTTCGTCATAAATGTATGGCCAAATCAGCATGTTTCGTCAAGGATCAAGAAAAATCGTACATGATTCATTTGAGATTTCTTCAAGACTGGAACTACTGGGCAATATCAACAATACTGCGCATGTGTTTTTCTTGCTACAGCAGAGCGATGCGTCGACAAAGTCAATTCTTTAAACTACAATACACACGTGTTGCAAGTGAGCTAAAAAAGTAGCCAATATGAAAAGTTTGGAACGAGCGCAAAATGGGATACGTACATAGTTACACAAATATCAAACAACAATTTTTGCAGTTTCATTTTCATTTACGTTTATGACCCTATGCTGGCCATTTGACAATAGTCAACCAGTATTTATATTATTTCTATGTGTTTGTTGTAATTTTTTATTTCAAAACAAATTTTCAAGCTCAAAAATAATAAATTTTGATAAAAATTTTCAACTGCTTTTCAGATAGTGAGAATTTCATTAAAAAATTTTGTTTTTTGAGCAAGGTATGTATATATAACAGGTAGTGTTAGTAGATAAAATTATCTCTTGTAGTGGGTACCTTAGATATCAAAATTAGTTGTTTACGAACAAAAGCAAAGCAAATAACAAAAGTTGTCAATCACTTGTCAATAAATAGAATTATGTAGTGAATTTTTGTGTTTAAAATTGGTTTATTTAAATTGATTTTAGCAACTTTATTGTTAAAAACTTTACAAGTTCTTGTTTATTCGTTCATCTTGGCCAAACTCACGATGCAATTATAGGATTCAACCATACGTCTGATTTTGCCGCAGATGGTATAGGTCTTGGAACCAACGGTCATGCATCCAGTGTCTGCATCAACATCGACGATGATAAAATGCACAAAGGCGTGGTGACACTCGGCAATGGAGTCTACAAGAAAAGCCATTAAAATACTTGCGAACAGTTGATAATATTTCGCAACAGTTATTTAAAAATAAAAAATTTAAAATAAACTGGCCATTTCAGTCCTTGGAAGGACTTTGACCTAGGTTCTATTGATCAATTGTGTTGTGCGTGTTATTAAGTGTTTGATCACAAATGACCGAAAACTGGACCTACGTGTTTTATGCAGACTCCGAACGGCTTATGTTCTTCTCAAGAAGCTTTACATGGCAATTTTTACTCTCTGAGGCTTGCCCTTGTCTGCAGAGAGGTGACGACCGAGCAGAAAAATTAATTCAATTGAAAAAACATTCTGTCTGAGCTGAAATTGAACCCGGGCTCCCGCGGTTTTTTAGCTTAGAGCCACGCTACGGCTAGGCTACGGCCGACACTAATGATATGCCGTTATTTAATGATAGTTTCACTAAAAATACTAAAAAAACGTTCAGCACATTTTAGAACATATTTGACAGTTTTCTATCAGCTTTTATTTATTGTATTTTACACTCTTCTTATGTTTGACAGCTACGGTAACCAAATCTCTGTGACAAATGTAGCATGTTGAATAATCCTTTTTTTTTGCTCCAAAAAATTTTTTTGAACTTAAAAAAATTATAACACAAAGATATATTAAAGTTACTGGTTGACTATTGTCAAGTTGCAGCAACATAGGGCTGTAAGTAATATTTATTAAAATATGAATATAAATATGAATAGACATGCCTTCATTGACCCTCTTTGCCTATCTAAATGTATAAAAATGAATGTATGTATGTTTGCATGAAGTCTAGTATCGATTGAAAAAGGGGCGTGGTACCTTTCATGCAAGCTAAATTTGGGCTATCGCCAGAAAAAAAAATTTATATAAGACGATTTTGATCGTGTAACACTAAAATTTTTTAATTCAGTTCATATAGTTACTTCCGACAACTTTGCGAAAAATGGGCGTGGTCGAACAAACGTAAAACTCGCGGCAGACAAATGGTTGTGTACCATTCAGCATTATCAATACTTCGTTGCAAAAGTAATATAGCTACTACATGCGACCATTTGAATGGATTTTTTTGTGGGGTCTTGCTCACTTTCAAAGACCCAAACAGTGGATTGCTGCTTTGTTTCGGTTTTATATGCGTATATCCATGATTTCTTACCTGCAACGATGTCGTCGACGTGTTTTCGACCACCCCGGCCATCGACGATGCAGAAAAAGACCTCGCCAATTGGAGAAGATGCGTGCAGAGCAAAAGGCGCAAACCTGTCTAGAGCTAATGCACTGCGGTGCAGAACTATAGACGCACCCTGCCGCGTAGTCAATATTTAATCGACACAGAAAAGGGTAAAAGCTTCGCTTTTAGAGATGAAGGTGCCAATATAAGCGAAATTTCTCTAAAACTTAAGCAATCAGATCACTTAGTTCGCAATTTTTTGAAATATCCAATCAGTTAAGGTAAAAATAAGAAACGTGGAAGAAAACAATAGCTTTCTTTGCGTGATAAACGCAGTATTATAAAAACAGCCAGCAACTCTATGAATAGCAAAAGATTTAAGGTCACAAAATGGACCGTTACTCGTGTGTTACGAAATTGTTACCATAATGTTCGGCAAAAATTAAAGTCAATGCCAAAATTATAACCCCGCCATAAAGTAGCCCGCCTCTAATTTAAAAGATTAAACATGAACACTGACTGGAAAAAAAGTATGTTTTTGGCAATAACATATCTTTTAAAAATGCCAACCAAATTTTTCATTTAAGATAATTTTCCTGATGAGAAAAAATTTAATTCAGTTGGTGCGGATGGTTTTTACTCTTACTGGCAAGATCTGCATAAAGAACCATTGTATTTTTCAAAGACAAATTTCGGTAGTGCCTCTTTGATGATTTGGGATGTATTTTGTGTAGACGAAATGCTGGAAGTTGAATTTCCAAGCACTCGCATGAATTCGAAGGTGTAAACAACACTACTAACAACAAATCTGCTTCCATATTTGGAAAGACGCCGCTCGAAAATGTAATTTTCAGTAAGATAATGCCTCCTTACAAAAGAGTAATGCGACCCGCTCGTGGATGGAAGCGAATAATGTTGATGTTTTGCAAAGCCCAGCCTGTTCTCCAGACCAAAATCCGATTGAAAAAGTCGTGGGAATAATGGTTCGGAAAATGTACGCTGAATATAAGCAATATGACAGTATTATAGACCTATAAATTGTAGTGATTGAGGCATGGGAGTCAATTAATCCGAATGTTCGTGCAAAATTTGTTCAAAGTATGTCAAACAGGATATTTGATCGCATTCAGCAGAAAGGCGACCCTGCGCATCATTAATTTCATAAATAGTTCAATTTCCTCCAGCTAAAGTGCCTTATTTAGTTTTTTCTTTTTTTATAATTATTAAAGAGCGTCTTTACTTGTACACCGCCCAAAAGTTAAATATTATTTTAGAAAGGTCAATAAGATTAAAAAATTTCAAAATACTTTCTAAAGCTTTGTGTTGTTTTATTTCCTTTCAAACTGTATTTTTGGTTTTATCCCAATTTTTCTTTAGATATGGAAGATATGTGTTAAAAAAAAAATAGGTGCGTCTATTGTTTTGCACCACAGTGTAGCGTCGGCCGTACCCCACCACGTACTGTTATGGCCACATGAGTAAGTAAATAAGTCTTTTAATGCGACTCCATTTTAAGCCCATTAATAAGATTTTCTAGCACTCCGCCAAAAAATAAACTCCAGTCCAAGTATTTTACGTGTTTCAGAGCTAAATTGTTCCTTTTATTCTTTCAAATTCTTTTACTCGAAAAGTTTGCGTAAAAACATATCATTTCAGTTGTTTTAGTAATTTAAATAAAAAATCAAATACATTGTTTTATAATGTTAGTTTCTCTTAAATATTTTTGATCATTTTATCTTTCTCAGTCATAACTGACCAATTGCTGGATATTAAGGTTCATTTATAAGGTTGTGCCAATTGAGAATAAAATGCGCTCTTTTTCCGCCTTTGCTTGCACTATAAACTGGTGTGTTTTCTTTGTTCCATGCATTAATGTTCTTGATTTCTTTTCATCCATTCTGAAAGTTCGACCGAGCTAGCTCTCAAGTGTCACAACCTTATAAATGAGCCTTGCTGGATATGACTATATATAATATTTCTAACTTTTACCAAGCAGTTATGGCCACTGTCCTCGGACTATTCGCTTCGCAAATGAAGTAATGCATTAATAAACATCTTTCGTCATCCATATAAATTTCATTATTCTCAATAAACAGAAGTACGCAGTTAAATTCTGTTGCCATGTGATTTGACTTTGGATACCATTTTGTATAGATCATTGGATGTCCCGTTCCCAAATATTCAAATTTGCCTCCAACGTCAAGATCATTTCCGGAAATCCAAAACGAATTAATCTTACTCTCCACTGAAATAAAATACTGCAAAAAAGTATCTAATTCATATTTGGACTGAATAGAGGCCAAATTGGTGTTCTTGGCACGACAATAATGTGCAGCGCCAAACCAGTTCAGCTAAGTTATCAATTATAAAAAGGTAGTAATTTAATTAATTTATAAACATATGATATATAAAGTTGTTCAAACCTTTTTAGCTGTTTCAACAATATAATACTTTTGACCAATTTGATTTAACAGGTCCGATTTGGTTTCAGCGCTACATTTGTTCGGATAATCTAATGTTTATCAAATATAATTTTTAACAGTTAAGAATTAATTTAATTATATTTAAATATGTATTAAAATACCCTCAAAAACCGTAGCATGTAAATTTCTATATTGTGAACTGTAAACTGAAGCGCAACATATGGCAAATAATGTTGAAATAATAGCTTTCATTTTTTGGAAAATATATTTTAACGTTTTACAAATCAGCGTCAACAACTGATAGCAATATCTTAAAAAGCGTTTCTTTATATATTTACTTCAAAACAGAACAAGCAAAAAGTTCTTATCATACATTTAGCTTTATTTAATTTTTGCTCTTTTTTAGATAAAGTATAAAAAACACCTTCAGTACAGTGAGAGAAAATATTTCGTTTAGTTGCTGCTAAAGATGTAGATGAACATAAATAATACTAATATCCTCATAAGTCTACACTGAACCAAAAAGGTACATTAAATTCATGAAAAGGTGCATTAACTTCAATGAATTATTCATTGATTTTGGTCCAGTGAACTGTGGTCATTGATTTCAATGAATTTTCTTCATAGTTTAATGAATAGTTCATTAAACTTTGTGATTTTCAATTAATGGTTCCTTGAATATCAATGTAGACTTCATTGAATTCAATGAACACGTTCATTAAAAAAATGCTAAAATTATTGATTTTTTGATGAAAAGTTCATTAAATTCAATGTAAAGTTCATTGAATTCAATGTAAGGTTCATTGAATTCAATGTTTAGTTCATTGAATTCAATGTATAGTTCATTGAATTTAATGTATAGTACAATGAACCTTACATCGAATTCAATGTATAGTTCATTGAATTCAATGTATTTTAAGTTCATTGAATTCAATGTATAGTTCATTGAAATTAATTTATAGTTAATTGAATTTAATGTTTATTCCATTGAATTTAATGTATTAAGTTCATTGAATTTTTATTGGATTCAATGTACAGTTCATTAAATTTAATGTATTCAGTTCATTGAATTCCATGTATATTTCATTAAATTTAATCTATTTAGTTCATTGGAATGAATGATCTATATATTAAATTCAACGAATTATTTGTTTATCCCTCTCTAAACATTTTTAAAATAAGGAAATAATTACAATTTCAACAATATTTTTTTATTTTAAAGAGTCAGTTAATATATAAATTTTCGAAGATTTTGAATAGTTCTTAAATTTATAAAAATATACGGCAATAAACTCCCACACGAGAGTGCATGCCGCAGGATATTTTAATTGAAATAATTGAAAAATTTTAAAGCACACTTTTACGGCTCTAAAAAAACTAGCAAATTGAAATTTTACACCATCCATGAACACATAAAATTATTGGAATGAGGAAAAGTTTTTCTCTCCAACAGCAAGGATTAATGGTTGAATATTTTCGCCTTTAGTTTTTAAAAACTCAATATGCTCCTCGACTTCCTGGATGCTGCTTCCAACAAAACGAATGCCTCTTGGGAACTAGTAATTGTATGCTATAGGAAAGTTTTTCTTCCAAAGTTGTAACTACTGCATTCTTTTTTAGTGGGCACCAAATACCCATGAAGGCTCCAAAGAAGTTTCATAGCAGTACTGCCTGGAAAGATATTAATTGAAAAAAATAACTATTTATTTATATAGCCTCGAGAATGTTAAGCTTACCATTGTAAAAACTAAGCTTACCATTGTAATTAGTAAAATCTTCAATTTCTGCCAACTTTACCCGCACAGCTTTATCTTTTATGTGGTTTTCATCGTTTAAAAATGTAAACATTTTTTGAAAATGATGGCAGCAGTCACTTAAAATGCCAGATATATTTCCTACTATTTACTAATACTAATAGTAATTCAACAGATTTAAATTTTCTTTTACATTCAAAGCACAACATTTTCTTCACTTTTAATTTAATTTATTATCACCTTTTATCTAAAATTTACACACACAATTGCCAAACGTCTTCACAACTTCGCGTTTCACTTCAAACAAAATTGGGAAGGGAATAAATGAGTATAATTTGAATTTAATGAGCTGAATACATTGAATTTAATGAACTATGCATTGTATTTAATGAACTATACATTAAATTTAATGAATTATACATTGAATATAATTAACTATACATTGCATTTAATGACCTGAACATTGAATTCAATGAACTGTTCATTAAAAATCAATGTATGTTTCATTAAAATTTGATTTACAACTGGAATCAATGTACTTTTCATTGATATCAATGAAAAGTCCATTAATATAATGAAAACAAATCATAGATATTTATTTAGACATTTTAAATGAATATAACTTCTTTGATTTCAATGAACAGTACGTTAAAAACTATAAGCAATTCATTAAAATTCAATTATTGTTTCATTAAAATCAATGAATTAATTTCAACGTATGCTGTTCATTAAATTTGTTTTTTCTGTGTAATAAATGAATTCTGAGACTAATTGCATATCTTATTAAATATCTTTCTTTAAGTTAAATATAGTTTTTGTAAAGTATAAAACGTAAAGTGTGAGTTATTGAAATATCAAAACAGTATACTACAGTCAGCAGCATAGGCCCATTATTAAGTGCGTGGTCCTGCACAACTATTTTTATATATATTACAAGAATTCAACTTTATTCTATATAAATTGTAGGATCTTAAGATAACACTCAAATTGAGAGATAAAACGAAAAGTTTCATTACATTAATGTTTTAATAAAAACCTGCGACGTATTCGGTTCACCACAAAAGGTTCAGTAGTAATAACTTTACATGACGCATAAACGCCTTTTTTTCTCCCTTTCCCTTTTATTTGCTGCGACAAATAATCTCCAGTTAATATTTTTAATTGTGTATGGATGCACCAATATTTTGACGATGAGGTTCTTCGATAAAAATTGGAGTGGCTTGCAACTTTTTAAGGTATTGCTTTGTAGTTGCATTACTTTTCAATTGCTCCATGTGCAAAAGGCCTTTAGGAGAAAAAACGAGTCTATTTCTATTTTAAGTTTGCCGCTCACATTGCACTCTCTTCTGAGCGAAAGAGCTGGTAGTTTATTAATTAAAAAAATGAAAGTGATGCCAAATTTTTATGAAAAACATAAGTTTTTAACATTAATTTTGTATCGAATCAACAGAGAATATATGCGAAAAGGACCAATTTTGACCACTGGCGAACACAAGTAGTAATAATTTTAGTTAACGCTGAACTTTCAGAGCAAATCGTAGCGGTTTTTTGCTGTTCTATTGAATATAATAACTATTTTCCACATGTTTAAAATGGGTCACGGAAAGGTCACAGAAAAGTCGCAGAAAGGCAATAAATAGCATAACTTAAGTGTTTCGTTAAAAGGACCTAAAAACATAATAAAATTGCAAAAAAAAAATCCATTGTCAAAGTAAGTAAAAATTTTCAAGACTTTAAATGGATGTGAAAGAGCTTAGAGAAATGACCTATAAGGGTTGCAAAGACATGCAACTAGTACAAAATTTTTTTTGGAACGAGGTTCCTTTACGCGGCTTGCGGGTGGTTTGATTTGGTAGAAACCATACGTGAGAATCTTTAGTGCAATTAAGTTTTAAGAAATAGAAACTACAGCAGATGTGTGCAACACAGTGTTAACTGATGTAAAATTTCAAAAAGTTTTTTGACACCAGGGTTTACTCTAAAAATGTGTTTTTTCTCTATACTCTTTCTAGATGCGCTGGTCACTGATTTCGAATCTGATAATAAAATTTCAAAAACTTTTTTGGCACTAGGGTTAACCCTAAAAATGTGTTTTTTTTTTATTTTACACTTTTTGTATATGTGCTGGCAGTATTAAGGGGTCGTTGATATCTAATCTGATGTAGGAATTTCAAAAAGTTTTTTACACTAGGGTTTACCCTAAAAATGTGTTTTTTGGCTCTATACTCTTTGTTGATGAGCTGGTCACTGATTTCTAATCTGATAATAGAATTTCAAAAACTTTTTCGACCCTAAAAATGTGTTAAACTCCATAAGTAATTGTACGGTTTTGACATAAAAAAAATTAAAATATATTTTTT
The DNA here is from genome assembly GCA_963920525.1 of Dichetophora obliterata. Taxonomy (NCBI): domain Eukaryota; kingdom Metazoa; phylum Arthropoda; class Insecta; order Diptera; family Sciomyzidae; genus Dichetophora; species Dichetophora obliterata. The sequence continues at coordinate 40,993,440 of OY986436.1, forward strand.
CTATATAATTTTATAGGTGTATTTTCCTTTCCAAATTTTTATAATTAGTATATTTAATTAAGTTTTAAGCTTTCAAAAAAACCATCCCAGATGCCAAGCATTGCTTGATCATATTTTGTTTCGCGCGTTTATATTACGAGCGTTTCAATAATTCCATGTTTCTCCTTTCTCTTCTCTCTTTGTGCTCAACTAGCACAACGCAAAAAAAAACAGATGAGCCACGAACAAGGCGAAAGGTGATAAGCTTATGCGCAGTGCTGCGTTTCAAAACAAAATAAAACAGAAGAAGAAATTTTTTATTTTGTTTGAAATGTCGTCGCTTGAGAAAATTAATGTCGTATGTGAAAATTTCTCTCTTTGAGATTATTGAGAAAAAGGGGTTATAATTAAAAGTCTAGCTGTGTAATATTCTTCAAAATTTCAGGCCAATTTTTAGGCACATTTCTCAAAATATTACGAAAATTTTGAGGACTTACCACTATTTTTTAGAATTTAAAGCCTTTTTTCTCAAAAGGTTAAATTTTCACATACGAAATTTATTTTTTCAAGCGATGATGTGTTGTCCTACTGTATTGCCCTGCTAGTACCAAATAAATCACAAAGAACGTTAAGATTATATGGAAATGAAGTTATAATTGGTTACTATTACGGCTTTAATTATGGTCATGGTTATTGTAAAGAATGTTTCAATATCAATAGTTTCTTTTATATTTCTATATATACTTATACTCAATTGTTGAAAGTTAAAAAAAAATGTGTAGCCCAGTTTTACTTCCTCAGTTGCAGCTGATCATTTTAGGAAAATACTCTACCAAACAACTACTTCAATTATCTGTGGAGTAGTAGCCTCGCAGATAAAGTAAGCTTTTTTATCACATAAAACTTTTTCCATATATTGTTTCTCTCCTTCAGTCCATAGATAGACACAGTTCTCATCAGGATCCTTTTTTTTCGAAGATTTATTAGGTGCCCATTTCGTATAGTTCATTGGTTGTCCCGTTCCCAACCATTTAAACACGTTTAAAGTTTCAAGATCATTTCCCGAAGTCCAAAACTGTGAAGTCGCAACTGTGAATGTGGGATAAGTATTAATGAATTCCTCCGAATTTAAATGCTCTTGAATAGCATCCATTTCATCTGCCGACTCAATGGAAGCCAAGTTCACGTCATTGGAACGGCAATAATGCGCAGCGCCATACCAGCTCATCTAATTAATCAAAGATTAAGAAATTAAATTAGTTGATATAAATGTAAAATTCTATAATATTTTTCAAACCATTCTATCTGCCACAAAAGTATAATACTTTTTACCAACTTTAGTAAACGCGTCCATATCGACATTCATGCCACAATTGCTGGGAAAATCTAAAGGTTTTCATTATTAATTTTTGAATTGCTTTTTTAATTGTAAACTTCTAAAACAAATTTTAAAACAACCTTCTAAAAATGAAGATTTTACATTAATTTTTCGTGTTTGTGAATAAATGTTTTCTGAAGCAAAAAAAAAAGTTAATAATGATGAAACGATCACTCTCATTTTGTGCAAGATCAATTATAGTGACATATGTACTTAATGATAACAACTGAACTTAATTTCTGTTAAATCATCTATTTATACACATAAATATTGTCATACTTATAAATATATTTTGTTTATTATAAATTTTTTCTTTAATTTTTAATATCATAGAACAAACTAACTCAATTCACTGAGAGAAAATATTTCGATTTTTAGATATAATATTGTAAATTAGACTGGCATTAGATTGAGAGGAAAAAATTTGAATTCTTAATTTACATTTAACGCCTTCTTAAAGGTTTGATCCGACGATGCCAAGGCGCACAGTGAAGCGATGTGGCTATTTAGAAATTTGAAGAAAAAAATTAAAATACAATAATTAAACATACTGTGAATGCTTTTTGAAAGCTAATACTTCAAACTATTTATATGTAAAAAAAATATTAAAAACATTTGTAGTGTTGCCGCAGAGTGATGTGAAAAATGAAGTTTTACACCTATAATTTTTTTACTATTTCAGGAGCACTATTTTTAAAATACTGCAGCACTGTTAATTTTGCACCGATTTTAACATTTTTTAATCAGTTTTTTCAAAAAGACTTGAATTTTAATATTTTTTTACAAAAACAGTAATTATAATTTAGTATTGTTTGAAAAACTTTCGATTGAAAATCATGTAAAATAGAAAAAATTTTTCAAATTTAAAAAGGAAAAATAAAAAAAACAAGAAATAATACCTCCGTAAATTAAATTGCGAGCTTTCGATCAAGTAATTTTTTAAGAAGGCAACAACAACAACAACAACAACAACTCTGTATAGAGTCAATCACTTAGCTTACTAGACAGTCTGTTTCGGAAATCGCTACATTTCCTCTTCAGTAGTCTTTGAGTGATTAAGCTGTGATCAACTCACTGTTTAAAGTTGCATTTGTCGGCCTTTGTAGTTTAGTGGAGAGTACGCTAGACTCTCAACCCAAAGGTCCATGGTTTGAATCCGGACTCGGGCATGGTTCTTTTCACTTTCTGTGTTCTTTCATACACTTAAGAATTATGTAAAACTAAAAATCCACAGCTAAATTGTGGAAAATGTGGAATTAAAGGAATGGAACAACTAAGGGCTGGAAATGCTTGCCGAGGTTAAGGCATAACACTAGCCTCGGTTAAAAGCAATTCAAATTGTCTTTCACGGTTGTCTCGTCTAATCAATAATTCACGTATTGTTCCAATCAATTTCTCTAAATAAATCTATCCCTTTCCTTTCAGGTCAAAGACCAAAACCTTGTTCGTATAAGGCGCATGCCTTGGTTTTTTTTTCAAAATTTACTGAAAAATGGCAAATTTATAGCGATTTAAGTGAAAAATACCCATAATATTGACTGAATTCCGAACACTGTTGCACTAAAAAATTTCTTGAATCTAACCATCTTCCTATTTACAACCTTGGGGTTGAAGATACCTTTCATTTGCAATCAACTTTTGGGTAGTTATTTTAGATTGATAAAAACTTACGGCAAAAATATAGCGAAAAAGTGATTTTTTAAAATCAAAACCCGCTGGAAGACGTTCCACCGATTTCGATATCCTTTTGAATTTAAGATCTATTTAAATCTAGCTCCCAGAGTATGAGTGTCTAGCAGGCTTTAAACAACATTAGTCGTCTTGCCCAATATAAAACAGCACAATCAAATCTGTTGTTTAAATGCTGAAATCTATTGCATAAGGGGGATACTATTTTAAAAATATATTTATATCATTTTAAAATTTCTAGCTTTAATAATTTCTTGCCAGACCTCAATATTTATTGCTGCACTAAGAAAGTTTTGACAGTACTTATCCTCTTTTTATTTTTATTGTTGTCTTTATTTAAATGCTATTAAATTCGTACCTTACATATGCGTCGGTATGATTCAAACAGAAATATGCAAACATATTAATAAAATGGAAGTTATATATTTTTACTACAAGTTCTTTGCTATACTGATTAGAAAAATTTAGTATTTATTTATTTATTTCTCCTTCACCAAATTATATACAAATTAGTTATATTAGTTCTTACACATAGTACTTTTTAGAACCAAGTTCAAGTACTAGCAGAAAAAGGCAACGATCATTCGAAAATGTTTCTTCAAGAACACAAAGGCGAAGAGTGCAGCAACTAGTTGCTTCAAAGTCGCCACAAGAAATAAAAAAAGCAGTAGCCCACAGTGAAAAACAAAATAGGTGTAGTAAAATACACATTTTTAGTGAAAATAGAAAGGTCTTGTTAAAGTGCAAATGGGATGGGAACTCAGATCATAATATATTAAACAAAAATGTACCACAGAAGAGCAAAGTGACGAGTTCTTATTTGTCGATGCTAAGGTGCCTTTGCGCATAACTAACTTAAAAAAATAATTTAGAGTGGGTTAATAAAGATCCTGCATCTACGTCATTCTGCAGACCAATTAAATATTCGTGCATACATGAAAAGAGACAACTTGTTGAAGCTGAAAACCTACAAATAAAATCGAAAATTTCACAATATCTACAGCAATTATTAGAGAAAAAACCATAAGTGTTGAATTCAAAATGCATTTCACCATTGTGGCACTATCCTTATTTAATTGGAAAAATTTAAATTGAAGATACGTCAATTGTGAAAGGCAATAAAATAAGGATGCAATTAGAATTAAAAAATTTGGGGTTAATTGTAGATAGGGTAAAACAGAGATATGATAGCTTGAATGATGGCAAAAAAGCAAGGCGTTTTTTTAAAAAGTAAGTGTATCAGCTGAGATAACAAACTTAAACTTGAATCTATTAAGAAATTTAAATGTTGTCTTAAGGGTAATTGCAAGCGAGAAAAAAATAAATTTTTTTTTCATTTTAAAATAAAGGAAATCTTATGGTGCCATTATTCCTCGTACTCAATGTCACCAACAGTCTATACAACTCTTATGCATGGATGTACATTTATTAAAAATCAGCGGCGTCAATTGGGTAGGGCTGGGAGGACATTGGCCCCCCAAGGATCTGATACTATTATTTAATAAATAGATTCAATGAAACCATCTAATCGTGGTAGAATTATACACTGAAAAATTTCAATGCACTTTTATTTTGTAAACTCGTCTAATTTTTACAAGATTTATTTAACTAATATACCAATTTTTAATGTATATTAATTAAAATATATCTGGTTATATAATTAGTACGTTGCATATTATTTTGGCCAGACTAAAGTACAGTTCACCGCAATATTCAAACAGTTATCGTTCTTTGTGTCATGGACTAGAGCGCCACCGATACGAAAGGCGATGGTATTTGAAAGAAATGTGCCAACTCGATAACTGTACTGGTTTAAATCAATTCAAAAAATTGTTTTACGCTTTGAATCAGTTTTGGCAGTACATCTTGTAACGATAAATCGACAAAACGAATGATAAGGCGCATTTAGTAGCTAAAAATGAAAAAAATCGTTTCGAAAAACCATCCTTTATTTTTTGTTTACACATGCTACACGATCTGATGTCAGTTACGAATTCACTCTCTGAACAGTTACAAAGCAAAGACATAATCATTTTTACCACAAACGTTTTAGTTAAAACAACGTCCTTGATGCTTAAATAATGCAGAGATGACACCAAATTTAAAATTATTTTTAACAAATCAAGGGATTTTGCAGAACTTTGGGGCATTCGCTTCGATGAAACAACATTAAAAGACAAAAGATCTAGCAGAGTAGCCAAGGTAGCTCATAAGCTTAAGGAATCATTGGTAATGTCAACACTTGGCCAACGCAGTATACTACCACTGAAATTTGATGAAAAAATTCGTAAGATCTACTTGGAAGTCGTTGAAAAATTTTTATCAGAGTATGAAAAGCGATTTTAAGACAACACAGAGCTAATGAATATATTAGAAATATTTGATCCCGATTTGGAAACATTTTTGTCCGAAGATTCAATAATACAATTTTGTAAACTGTATTTCACCTACGTTGATGAAATTGTTCCCTGGAGCCAATTGAGTGTGGCGAGAGAATATTTGAAACAAAACAAAACAAAATCAATTATAGATATGGTACAGAGTTAAAAAAAAATATCAATAGCATTCTCATAAATAATACAATTAATGTATATTGTTTTGATACAGCCAGTGACTACCGCATCCAACGAAAGATTTTTCTCCACTTTAAAGAGAGTCGAAAGTCGTATCTTCGTACAACAATGAGAGATGACCGTTTAAGTCACCTCATGCTGTGGAACTAGAAATGGTAAAAAAGTTAAACAAGGAAGATTTCGTTAACGAGTTTGACCTCAAGCGTCAATGTCGTTATCCACTGGAATACAATATATATTTTTATGTATTTTTCCCGTTAAAGGATTAAAAATTTTATTTTTATTTGGAAATTTAAAGGCTTCTGTGTGTATTTTGTAATATGTATTAAATTCATATGTGTGTGTATAAAAGTGTGTAAACTATGGTTTTATTAAATGTTATGTTTTACGAAAAATCTTATTATGCCATTTAAATGTTCGCCTCCCCCCCCTCTAAGGTTTTGGTGAAATGACGCCACTGACATTATTTATAAAGAAAGGCAAATGTTTTTACTTTTTTCTGATTTTCATTGATGATTTACTATTCTTTATAATTGTTCGCATGTATGCACGCACAAATATTAAAACACAAATTCCAAATTCAGACATTTTTTTTTGTAACATTTTATGTCTTTTTAGTGTTTGGAAACATCATTTTGTATGAGAGATATGCGTATTTGTTTACCGATTAAAAAAAATTTCTTCTCAATAATATTCTGCTGTTTAAGGTAATATGTGTGTGAAATTGTATTCTTTAACGACTCCATTTCGCGAAGTTATGAATCTTTTAGAATAAAATTTGTATGGGAGAGGGGCGTGTTCATTAACCGATTTGAACCATTTTTACACATTTTTGTTCTACCGCTGTAAAACACATATATAAAAAATTTAATTGAATTTCGATAACGTTTACTATCAATGGCCGTATGTCGCAGTAAAGCGTTTCACTGTGAGGCGTGGCAAATTACGCATTTTGTACCGCTCACTCACAGGTCGCAGTTTTTGTTATCATTTCCATTAGACAATACATGATACATGTCAAACGAAACAAAAAAATGTCTTTTTTTTATTTTATTTTGTTTAGGAGCGCAGCACTATATTTATATCAGAGCTTGGCAATAGGGATTACGATTACCACACGATTACGTTTGCAGTAATCTAAAAAAAAATTTCGAGCAAGTTGAAATTGCGATTTCTGCAATCGTAATTCATTCGATGAAAGATTACGTTTATTGTAATCTCGTGTTTTCTTTTATAAGGATTACAGTAATCGATTACCACCAGGCACTGTCGTTTTTTTCTGGTCTTTGCTACATTGTAGATAGAATATGCATTTTATTAGTATTGAAGATATTTAATGATGGCATTTATATTGCTTTGATGGCAAACTTCATTTCATTGCAATACACTCTATTGTAAATAACAGTGATTCAAACATATAGTTAGTAAAAGTAATCCTTGCAATCGATTAGTGTAATCCTTATCAAAGATAACACGAAATTACATTTAACGTAACCCTTCATCGAATAAACTTAAATTACGATTGCAGTAATCGTAATTTAGACTTTTTCAAAATTACTATTGCTGCAATCGTAACCTAAGAACGTTCGATGAAAGATTTGCCGCAATCCTAATTTAAAATATTTTGAAATTGGGTTTAAGATAATAGTATTTCTTACCGCAATCAATTATACATTTAACTCTTATCGCCCAGCTCTGATTTATATGTATTTATCTCACTTTTTGCCTTACCTTTTCCATTTTAATTTAACAATTCCAACTCCTTTTGATAGTTCTTATTTTACTTCACACTTTTGTTGCAGAACGGGTACTTGGTTCTGTACAGCGGGTAATCGGTTCTTATGACTGGTGATTAGTTTGTTTGTAATCAGGTAGCCGTTCTTATGACAGGCAGTCGTTTTTTGTGGCGGGTAATCGGTTCTAACTTACTTACTTACTTAGTTGGCGCTACAACCGTATGTGTCGGTCTTGGCCTCATCTAAGAATTTGCGCCAGCCATTTCTGTCTTTCGCTTGCTGGCACCAGTTGGAAATTCCAAGCTTCGTCAGGTTGTCCTCTACTTGGTCTTTCCAACGAAGATGCGGTCGTCCTCTTCTGCGTTGACCGCCGCTTGTTTTGTACCGAATCGAATGTTTTCTTCACTGGAGCATCGTCTTTCATGCACTGAACATGACCAATTAAAAAGGGTAATCGGTTCTAATGATAAATTATCGGTTCGTATGACGGGCGATCGATTCGTTGGTAATCAGGTAGCCAGTTCATTTAGTAATCAGGTAATCGGTTCTTATAACTGGTAACTACTCTTATCAGGGGTAATCGATTCTTATGACGGGCTAACGATTCTTATGATCGGTGATCGGTTCGCTGGTAATCAGCCTGCTGGTTTTGTAATGGTTATAAATTGTTTAGATATCGTTTCTGGTCTTCAATGGCATTTGACGGCGGTGGTTTGAGTATTAAATGTGTGACGCAACTTATGTACAGCAACAACGGTTCTCCGGCGAGCGCTTCTGAAAGCTGTATCAGGCAGAGGTCAGACGGCGCAACAAGTAAAAGTTATGCAGTCAGAGGCTCAAAGGTTTTGCAAAAGTCAATTGTCTAAAACTTAAGTTCTGGCACAAAGGCCACCAAGGCAGCTCAACAACCGAAATCTGAAGCATTTACGAGAGCAGACGACCGCAAAGTTTGACTACGACATGTAACGACCGACTTATAAAAATAAAATTACGCAAAGGTTTTTGAGAAAAAAAATACAACAAGAAAAACAAAATAAAAACAAAACCGAAATAAATTTATTAATTATCGAAACGTATAAGCAACTATTAAGTTAGAGAAAAAGAAATGAAATTATCTCTCCGTTTCTTACCCACCCTTCCAGCTAATTGGAATTATTACCATTAGCCCTAATAAAGCTACTTTAACCTCAACCTAATTCACCTTTCGTATAGTTAAAAGATTAATAAATTCAAATTTCATTATAACAATTCTAATTAATTAGAAGAATAAAAATTTTAAAATTTTAAAGAACATAACTTAGGTAAGTACGTACATAAGTCAATCAGTATGAATTATCATAGAAATAATATCAGGTAAAAAAATCAAGGTAAGTATTCGTTAACATGTAATGTAATCAAAGGAATTTAAGTAAGGTATGTATAAATAAACTATAAGTATTAAGGTGCCTCGACCTCCATAGACTAAAAAATGACCCTTGATCTATTTTATGACGATTCCTTATATATTTTGGCTTTCACGATTTTCCCCAGTGAGATAAACCATTTTAAAATAACATCCAAATGTCATGTTTTTCGTAAATATATTGCACGGTTAAAAATCTTGGAATACAATTTAAACACTCTGTACTTTATATATGATCACACCAGCTTTGGTTTCAAATCCAGTGTTTGCCAAATACTAAAAAATCGTTTTAGTACAGCTTTAGTTTAAAATTTAGTGTAAGCTTGGATTGAAATATAACAAAAAAAAAACAAATTACTAACACAGTGAGATTCGAACCAGGAACATCCACAGTTTGTAAGGTCACTACATTAACCACTGGGATATTGCGCTATACGAAACAAAAACAATAAAGAAGCATATGAACCCAATAGCCTAATATTGAGTTTCAGCATTGCAATATTTCTTTGGTTTAAATTTTAGTACAGAAAAGTTTTTATTATGGGTTAGTATTTGTGAAAGTTTAAATTTTAAACCTCAAGCTTACCAAAACTTTAAAAATTGAAATAACTTCATTACTTCTATTTTATTTTTTAATTTCTTGCAATATTTTTTTAGTAGGTGTTTATTTTGTAATAAATAGTTTAGCTTAAATTAATGTAAGCACTTCTGAATCAGGAATTAGTGCTAACACTCAAAATCGTTCTAACGATATCTTGATAGTGAGGATCGCTATTTAATCGTTATTTAAATTTTATTAAAAATAACTTTAAAAAAATACACGAAAAACAACATTATCTTTAACCCAATTCCAAAAATTTAAAACTTTTTGATGCAGTTTGGAAGAACTTTTTCAGAACTATTATTTCTGACCGATTGTTTTTTTTAACAACCACGCCAGCCGAAATTTTTGCTAAAAACATGCTTTTTGGATGTTATTTCAAAATGGTTTAGCTCACTGGCGGTTATCATTACAGCCAAAATATTTTGGGAATTGTCATAAAATAGATCAAGGTTCACTTTTAGTTGGTGCCAATGGTAACTTTTTTATTGAGGCTTCTTAATAAGTAAAGGTATTGTAAAATTTGTTTTTGTATGTTAAAATATTTTTCAAACAATTACAAAATTAATTAAAAAAGGTAATTAAAGTATTAAACCATTAACTAAGTTATCAAATAAGTTACTTTTCTTTCAATTGAATTTTTTTTTAGTATATAAATATAAAGTATTTAAAAGTTTTTTAACTATTTGTAATTGTAAAACAGTTATAATTAATATATGCAAAGGACAAACGTTTCTCCAAAGATTTCTGCAGGCACCTATTGTCATTAATGTGTCTTTAGGTTTTTTTTTCATTTAAAAAAAATATTTGTAATGAAATTTAAAATATACTAATTTAATTTAAAATATTATGTTACTTAATAGTATGTTAAGTTAGTATTATCTTAATTTATAATTTGAGTAAGTTTGGCGAACTCAGTTTTATATTTATTCAAGTTCTTGGGCTCAAGGTCTTATTTATAGATAATAATTAAAAACTTTTACCGTTATTATTTTACTAATTTATTGTGTATCCAATATTTCGACTTTAACAGAAAGACATCTTCAGGAAAAACTGTTGAAGTAAACATATATACATTAGGAAACAAATAATTTATAATATTTAATTCAGTTTTAAAAAAAATTTAAATGTGTGATAAGAATTAGTCCAAAATACTTACAATTTATAATTGCTTATGAATTTTTAACCAAAAAAAGAACTCTAAATATTTAAATTAGAATAAAAAGAGTAATTTAACTATGGATTTGTAAAATTTGCTAAAAAACCACGGTAGTCCGGGTCCAATTCCCAACAAAGACAGAATATTTTTTCAATTGAACTAATTTTTCTGTTCGGTCGTCAACTCTCTGCAGATAATGGCAACCTCAGAGAGTACAGAACTGCCATGTAAAGCTTCTTGAGAACATAAGCCGTTCGGAGTCGGCATTTAACTCGTAGGTCCAGTTCTCGATCATATGTGTTCATCATATTTAATAACACGAATAACACAATTGATTAATAGAAGCTCAGTTAAAGTCTTTTCTAGGGTTAAATGGCCAATTTATTTTTTTTTTGCTAAAATTACCTCACAGGGCTTTTAATATTATTCCTTCTTTTATGATTTCCTTGTTTATTTCCTCTTTATAAATATACACACGCTTTAATTTTTCTATTTTTTATTAAAATTAACTCAGGGATTCCGGGTTCGAATCCTGGCAGGGCCATGTCCTTCGCTTTAACCTTTCTTTCCTTACTTCTACACAAAAGAACTTTAAAACACATCAATTTACTACGGAGAAGTTGTAGTTGATGGTGGGAGGAATGTTTGTAGGACAGCTTTTTTACTTGATTTAACTAATGCAAAGGCAAACCACTTGCCTCAGATTCAATAACACATTTTAATAATGCTTTCTGCCAAACTACGAACATTCTATACATAAAGTTTTACTAAATTACTTTCCATCCACCCTCCAACTATCACCCATCTTCTGAATCAACACAATACTTACACATTTATAGGGGGCATTATAGGGAGCGTTGGAATATAAAATTTGCTTTAAAACGGCCTCTAATCGATGGAGAAGACTTTTTTAACTATTTTTAGATAACATTTTTTATTTCGTTTGGCCAAATATATATTCACTCGAGATCTGATGTGGCAGCAGTGGCAATATAGTTAGAGTGCATTGTACGAATGCTAAATTACCACGGTAGAACGGATTCAATTCACTTCTTAGACAGAATATTTTTTTCAATTAAAATAATACTTCAACAATAAATAATAGTTCTAAGTATCAATAACCAAGTTATATTAAAGTTAAGAAACTTTATTTGAATTTCAGAACAGATCAGTTGAAATTAAAACATTTTATTTGAAATTCAGAATTGATCAAAAAAAATTCAGTGTAAATAATTTTTAATACAGAAAAGGTCAACTGAAACTCAATAATTTTACTTAAAATTCACAAAAGATCAATAAAAATTCTGAAAAGCTCAATTAAAATTTAGAAAGGTTCAAAGGTCAAATAAATTATTAAGACTTCCGAATAGATTATTTGAAATGAAGAAACTAAATTTCAAGTTTAAAAAAGATTAATTGAAATTCAAATTTCCATATAAAATTCAGAGGTTTAATTAAAATTCACCAATTTTGCAAAAAAAAAAGAAGAAAGAAAACAAAAAAGTTCGAAAAAAATGACTGCATTGATTCTGCAAAAATTTGTGATTGTGTTCTTTGCTTATTTCTTTGTCACAAATCAATCTAGGCTCTAACAGTTTTATTTATTTATTTTATTTGGTTGCTAAGCCTTAGCAGGTCTTTTAGCAAATTAAAAATCTTAAATAAGACATTGATTAATTTTTTGCTGTTATAATACCATAGAAGGTGTGAAGAAGGTTTTTTAAAAAAGTTATTATTATATGTGTAAGCCTAATAACAATCTTTTTTCTTAGCATATTTTAACTACTGTATATTTTTTTTTAATTCTAAAATTTTTTTAATTACATTTAAGGTTACTGACATATAAGTTCATGAAGCAATAGGTTGCAATTGTATTCCTCTGAATTTTAAGTGAAATTTCTGAAACTCAATCGATCTAATTTGAAATTCAATTGATATTTTCTAAATTTCAGTTGATCTTTTCTAAATGTCAAATGGAATTTCTGAATTACAATTATACCTAAATGGTGTAGAAAGCTCAAGTTTATAATTTATTTTCAATAAGCAAATATTAATTTCGCTATGAGTAATTATCGTTTTTTTTTTTTTACTTTGTTGGTTAACTTTATTCTTTCTTAGTAGAAAGAAACTCTTTTCTCAGTGTATGACTGATCAATCATATTCGTCACACAAAGTTAATTATAAAACATGTTAGGTTTTTTATTCTTCAACACATTAACTATTTTTTAATTGCATGTAATTAGTTTTATGATAAGAAACATTTAAGAAAAATAACAATTTATTTCCAGAACTATAAAAACAACAACTATTAAAAATTGCTACAACAAAGAAAATATCTGATGAAAGAGAAGTAGCCTCAAGTGAAAATAGTTTTAGAGAAAACATTGTTTGAGTAAGGATTTTATATATGTAGATATGTATGTAATGGCAGTTTTAAGCAAGTGCTTATACTTATATTCTTTTTTTGCGGATTCCTAGTACTCATTGGAAGCACAATCGATGGGATTATTTCAATAATGGCGGGTACTTTTTATTGATGTCGCTGTTAATTTTAATTTTTTGTTAATTTTTTCAAATTTTTTAAAGTAAGTTTGAACTTTTTTAACTTGTGCTCAAATACGAAAGACACAAAGAAGAAGTCTTGTTTTTGTTTTTATGACGACTTAAATTATGGTCACAGTAACAATAACTACTATTATTGTTTTTGTTGCAGTAATGTATGATTATCAATCGTTTCTTTTATTTCGCTTCATAAATTTATGCTTTATTATTGAAACTAAATGCCTGCTTTATTATTTATGCTTTATCATTTTATTAAAAATATATTCTACCAAACAGTTAACGCAATTGTTTGCGGCGTAGTTGCCTCGCAGATGAAGAAGAGCTTCGTATCACACGAAACATCATCCATATAAAACTCTTCTCCCTCACTCCATATAAGAACGCAGTTCTCATCAGGTTCCTTGATTGGATGTTGACGAGGCGTCCAATTCATATACTCCATGGGCTTTCCCGTCCCTAACCAATGATATTTACCTTCAGTTTCAAGATCATTTCCGGAAATCCAGAACTGTGTATAGAAAACATTTAGCTGGGGATCGAATTCACGGTATTCCTTTGAATTTAAATACTCTTTAATAGCATTCATTTCCTCTTTGGACTCTATGGAGGCCAAAGTGGAGTTCTTGGAGCGACAATGATGTGCAGCGCCATACCAGTTCATCTAAATAATCAAAGATCAAAAAAACGGTATTAAGTTGATAAAATTGTAAAGATATGTTATGTTTTTCAACCATTTTATCTGCTTCCACAAAATAATACTTTTTGCCAATTTGACTGAACGTGTCTATTTCAACATCAATGGCACAACTGTTGGGAACATCTATAGTTTTAAAAAAATATTTTACTCTATTGTCAATAGTAAAATTTTTAAAAAATGAAAAATCTACCATCTACAGATTTAGACTCTACACCAATTCCTTGGATATCTGTGTTAATGTTTATTGAAGCAGAACAAAAAGTAAATAATGTTGTTAAAAAGATAATTTTCATTTTGTGTAAGAAAACTTTTAAACAAATACAAAATTTAAACAACTGACGTCGATTTCTGTAAAATCATTTATTTATACATTAATATAGGAATGCTGTCAAAAGGTGTAAAATCGTATTTTACTTTTAATTTGCTACAATTTTTTCCTTATTTCGCAGAAAAAACATGCTCAGTTCACTGAGAGAAAATATTTCGTTTTGTTTGTGCTGTTGTTGTAGATGCAAGCCCTTAGCCAGAATTTCACATTCTTCATGCTCATGGGATGACGAAGAAAGGGATGGGTTTTTGGTTTGATAAGTTTATTGGTGCCAATAAATTTTTTTAAGAAAGAATATTTCTATAAAATCATTCACATATAAATTTATCTTGAATGTGGCTTTAACATTTGTTTTATTGCAGAAATAATAATTAAATTTATTTGAATGAGGAAAAGGTGACTCTAAAAATGAACTAAAATTAGCACATTTGGTAGACTTGGAATTTTAACCACTCATATTTTTTCTCATTTAAAGTGTTCTTAGCCTTTAAATAAACTCATTTACCTAGCCTTTAGTATTCATCGTACAAAGATAAGATAAATGCCAAAATATCAGTTATATTACAGCTGAAACGAATATCTACTTTAAGATTTATTCACTCTTTAATAAAGTAGCAAAACCTAAGAAGATAAAATTCAGATTTTTGAAGTAAAAAATCGTGCAAAAAGTCCTTCAGCACAATATTGTTATTCCCAGCGGTCAGCAATTGTAATACCTGATAAAATCGGGTGTGAAATAAGATAATTCAGGAATGATATCATTACTGATTTAGGAATAAGCATTTCCATTCAAGCTTTCTGAAAAATTCCCTGAAATTGTCCAAATTGTGAACATTTTTTTTTGTTTCGATCTCAGACCGGTAGATGACCCTGAGTTTAGAAGCGAAGGCGTAATGCCAAACGTTTATGAGTGCTTTCAGTTAGCCAAAGCCTGAATTTGCTTCGTATTCTCACATGAACGACGGCTGAGATTAGAAGCGAAGTGGTAATGGCAACAAATAACTTTGGGAATTTAAAATAAAAATCTTACAATACGAAGTAGTCGACGCATATTTTTTCATTCTTACAAATTTTAAAAACGAGAACGTTAAAAAAATGATGAAAAAGATATTTGAATGCAAGATATATGAATGAAAAAATATTTTATATATGTATGTATATTATATTATTATATATACATATAATATATGACTTTAAAAAGAAAAATACGTTTACCTTCTTTTTTCACTCCAGAGTATTTACTACCTGATAGAAGGCCTGATTTTTTAGCGTTTCCTGAGGCCTGAGTTTTCAGACGAGTTTTCTTGAGGATATTCAGGCCTGAGTTTACGCTATACGATATCAGGTGTTACGTAAGTATGACATCTTAACGGGAAAGGAAATCAAGTGGTGTGTTGAATACTCACGCCTTACCATTACCCCTCAGGCCTGAGAGAATGTATTGTTTCAGGCCTATTTTAACTGCTGGGTTGTTGTGCTGCTTATGTTGTTGTAGTTCTTAATATGTACATATGTACAATTTACATATATAAGCAAATGTAAGTTATTTTTTTCGTTTGTTATTGATTTTGTAAATATTCAGCAAGATTAATACAATAAATAATACTAGTATCGAAATTTGACCATATCAAAATCGGTTATTCTTTTATTTTTTTTTAATTTTATTGAAAAATGTTTGCAAAAATTTCCCCTATGTATCAATCAATGAATCAATGAACCAATCATTCATGAATTAGCTATATTTTTTAAACATTGTATAAAACAAATTTAAACATTAATCTTTAAAGATAAGCACCCATTTTCCTTAAATTTTACTCCTCTGCCGAAATTAACTTGTTATCAACATACGATTCAGGTATTTAAAAAAAAAGGAATCATCTGTTCAATTTGTCGAACAGACTTTATCAAATTAAAGAAAAAAAATTACCCCCCCCCCCCCCTGCAAAGCCATAAACATATTCCTTTACTTAGCCATTATGACAACAAATTTAAAACAAAAGATATTTTTTATTCTTAGTCGATCTAAATCTAATCAAATAAAGTTACATATAATACAATGTTCACATATTATATAGTTTTAGCTTTTAACCCTTTTATTGCAGTTTTTTAACGCAAACTAAGCGACAAGTTCATTCTGTTCAGGCTATAAGTTCGAGGAAAGAGTAATTAAGAAGCAGCTGTAACAACAACAATGTCACAGAGCTCTGTTAAAGTGTCTGAGTTACGCTCGCATTCTACTAACCTTTCTCGTATATGCTACAGCAACCAAGGCTCATTTAAAAGGTTTTGGCACATGAGAGCGAACTCGATCGAACCAAGGCGCATTTATAAGGGCCTAGCACTTGTGAGTGAGCTGGGTCGAACTGTCAAAATGTATGAAAAGAAAGCAGGAAAATGAATGCATAGAAGAAAGAAAAGCACAGTGGCAGTTCAAGCAAAGGCAAAAAAAGAGTGAATTTCTCCCAAGTGTCACAACCTTATAAATGAACCTTGACAGCAGCAATGTTCTATAGGGCGTATCGAATCTTATACGTAGTATTTTCTTTTTCAATATATTGTTAGTTAAAGTCTATTTTTACTTTTTATTTAAGACATATGTAGTTTTTTTTTAGATTTCATTTTGAGATCATTATTTTTACGGGTTTTTTTTTAAAAATAACTCTGTCCTTGCGGGAGAGGAAGACATCCTTTTTTCTTCCTAAATTTTTTTTTTGGGAGATCTTGACAACCCCAAGCAACTTTTGAGACCTCTTAGAATACGAACTAAATTTTTCGATACGCCCTAGTGTTCAACATTACCCTGCGATCTCTGCCTCCCAAAATACAACTTCTGCAAAAACTACCAAGTCTACTTCCGAAACAGAACCACATGAGAAACTGAAAGGCCACAGTTTACTGGTGACTATTAAATCTAGTACACAGATGGCTCAAAGACAAATGAAGGCGTTGGAGCTGGTGTTTTTGGCTCAAGGCAGGGAAAATTAATATATTCAAGCATGGGCACATGTAACTCAGTCTTCCAAGCAATTAAGATTTTCCTAAGAGAGTATGTAAACAGTCCCACTAGGAACAAAAACATTTACATTCACTCTTACAGCAATGCTGCTCTACTTGCACTTAGCGCATATAAAATCACGTCTAAACTCGTATGCGATTGCCTTCAGCTGCTTATCAAGGCGTCTACCCATAGCAGAGTCCAACTCATTTGAGTACCAGGCCATAACGGCTTTTTAGGAAACGATATTGTGGACGAACTAGCTCGGAAAGGAGCTGTAAGTTCCTTCATAGGCCCAGAACCATTCTGTGGGCACTATGCTCCATGACATTAATATGTGGCTAAACAGAGAGGTACTTCGTTACTGTAGGGAAACCGAAGGTAACAGACAGGGAAAAACATTCATGCCAACCACTTCCCTCCAAAGAACGAAACAATTATTTACTTTAAGTGAAACATCTACCAGACTTGTCACAGGTTTCCTAACTGGACATTGCAAGGTATACAAGCACTTATCAGCTATGGGTATAGGCCAGGAAGATCTGTGCAGGTTATGCAACGAAGATGAAGAAACAGCAGAGCATATCTTGTGTCACTGTAGCGGTCTAATTAGGACCCGACTTCGCTACTTAGGTGCATTGTACCTAGAACCGCACCAAATAGCGGATAATTCACCCAAGAACATCGCTCTATTCCTAACGAAGTTATTGGTAAAGGATGAACTATAACTCATAGATAATAGGCTCTTCAGGCCGCAGTAACTAGGTGGTTAGCTCCCTCCTCACTTAACTATTGATCTATCTTTATAACTATCTACCTAGTGTTCAACATATCTCTGTTACCATTGATTCTCATTGCGCCATTGGGTAAAAAGGTTTTTAGACGATAAAAAACCAGAATTTTTCTCTATTGCTGTATAAAAGGAATTCTAGGTCTTCACTTACGATACTATTGAAACTGTGTCTTTTTCTTATTATGATCACATTTGCAACTTTATGTCTAAATCAGGTCTCTCAACTAGTATGAAATCCTCTCTAAATTATATATCAAATTAATTAAAACATACAATAAATTAAAATCCTGATTACAGATTAAATAAAATTTTAAAATTATTTTGAAATTAACTATACAAAAAAAGCACCTATACACGGAGACAATTATTTTGCTTGAATCAAGCAAATGTTTTGCTTAAAAGCAAATAAACAAAACTATGCTCAATTACGGTGAGATTTTAGAAAGAGATTGCTGAATTAAAATCACTCCTCATGTATTTAGGAAAAAGCAAAATTATATTAAATTCAAGCAAATATTTCCTAAGTTATTATAAACTGATAGCAAATTTAAAGTGAACTCAAGCAACTATTAGCTACGTTATTATAAACTGAAATAGCTCACTATAACTACTCAAACAAATATTTGTTAAGTTATTGTAAGCTCAAATAGCAAATTTTTACTAAGCTCAAGCAAATATTTGCTAAGTTAATATAAACTCAAACAGCAATTTTTTTCTAAATTCAAGCAAATATCTTTCAAGCGCAAGAGCACACGTTTATTCTTAATGAAGAAAATTAAGCGACGATTAGTTAACAACTGCGATTGTCTAATGGATTACACATGTTCTTATACTCACTCGGCCTATGTTAAAGAATCCGGATAATGGTAGTTTTTCAATTAAATTTTCTGTTAATATATATTTTACTTGAAAAATATGCTAGATTTTAGCAAAAACCGATCAAAATTTTCTATTACAATATATAACAACTTAGAAATACTTGCTTGAATTAAGTAGAAATTTGCTTTTGCATTTTATGATAACTTAGCAAAAGTAATTATAAACTGGAATAAAAAATTTTGATTAATTTTTTGCTAAAATCTATCATAATTTTGAAATGGCTGAGATTCCAGCTCAAGTTTTGCTAAACCACAATACAAATTTTTTTTCTCCATGTATGTAGTTATTTTATGTGTATTTAAAACATAAGCTTGAGCAAAACCAAATATTTTTTTCTCAGTGCGCTGAGGAAGTTTGTTCTACATAATGAAAAGAAAGAATTGAGAAGTAATTATAAATTTTACTGTAACATAACATTTGTACATGTGACGTTTCACAGCACTACGCTTTTAACATATAAATACATGCTTTTTAAGAATTAGATTCAGTTGCTAATATTTTGTTAGTAGAAAAATTTGTTTTGTACAAAATGAAAGTGATCGTTTTTATATTTTTTACTTTTTGTTCTGCCATTGACCCACACTTTAAATTTGGAAATAAAAAGACTTTTTCTATTGACACACATAAATTCGTTTGAAAATCTTTACAGAAATTTTTCAATATAATACTTTATTTTTAATCTTTGCCAATGTAGATAAACTGGTGTGGCGCTGCACACTCTTGTCGCATTAAAAATTCTGATTTGGCGACCATTCAGTCGAAGTGTGAAATGGATGCTCTTCAAAAGTATTTACATGCAATGGGATTCATTGATACCCATTCCACGTTCAAAGTTTCGAATTCACAATTTTGGATATCAGGACATGATCTTGAAAAAGAAGGCGACTTTAAATCGATGGCAACGAGAAAGCCAATGATGTATACGAAATGGATTCCTCGTGCATCCCCGAAATAGAATGATCTCAATGAGAACTGCGTATATATATGGACTGAGAAAAAATAGTATTATATGGAGGATATAACGTGTAAAAAGTTGGCTTACTTCATTTGCGAAAAACTTACTCTATAGACAGTTGATAAATCTGGTAGAGTATTTTCATAAGATTGCCAAGTACGATGTGGCTGATAGACAAAATACTGACAGACATGACTCACATATATTATGTAACCATAATTTCCTCTTTCAGTTATAAACTACACTGTGCACAGACAAAATTCTTTGCGCACAAGTCATGATCAAGCTGTTCATAAAATACAAAATATTTCTCTTTTAAACATATATGTATAAATTTTGATCATGTTTTATTGATTATGCTCATAATTTTTGCGAATTCCATCTAAAATTTTTAACAATATATTTTTAAGATGTTTCTGAAGCAATTTAAAGATGTTTCTAAATTTGGTCAAAAAAAAAAATGCTCATGTATCGCTGGCCTTAATGAAAAAAATGAGACACTTCTATTAAATGAAATACAGTTGCAAGTAATTATTAAATTATAAAACAATATAGACGTGTTGATCAGAGTTGATCTTCACACTGGCTATTTTTTCAAAATTTTGATAAATGTTTTTTTTTATTTATTTATTTATTTGGCCAAGCATGGCAATATACTTATTCTAACAGGTTGTTTTTTTATTTATTTATTTTTTCCTCACCCCTTACCTGGTTTTGATGTACAAAGACATGCTAATCGAAGTGGGCGTAATCCGCCCACCTTAACGACATGAATTTAAGAACACGTCAAAAAGAAAAGGAGATAAGAAAAGAAAAGAAACAGAAGGAACTTATAACTTACATATTTTATACAAAGTAGTAGAAAATATGACTATTAGGCTACTGTGCTATCTTATAAAATAAGACTATTAAGCTTGTGTGCTATCTTACAATTAATAGGGAACAGTTTAAGAGGCATGGATGGTGATTGGTGATCGTGATAAGGATAGATGCTTAGGGTGGAAAGAGGTGATTGGAGAGGGTACGCTTGAACATGTATTTAGACATAGGTGGTAGGTAGTGCTCGCTGATAGTATTAAATATTATAGAACATCTGTTAAATGGTTCTTTGAAAGCGTAGTAGTGTGGTGCTATGACTCACACAGAAATCTTGTATGCCTAGTTCTCCTTATTGGGTCATTAATTGTTACTTTGTTGGAAATATATTCGCCGTCAATGTTTCGGGCAATGACATAAAAAAAAAACATGAACAGAGTAGCGATCTTCTTGTTGACAACGGCATTAAGTTAATGGCTTTCAGTCTGTGAACATATGGTGGCAGGTTTCTATAGTCCCGAGGGTTGTATGTGTCTCTCAAGGCAAAAAGTAAGAATTGTTTTTGGATAGATTCTATTCTATCACTATGCACTTCAAAACTTGGGTTCCATACTGTGCAACAATATTCAAGAATTGGACGCACTAGTGTGCAATATAGGGTTTTAGTTACCCAGACGTTCTTGAATTCATTTGCGCGTATTTTAATGAATCCGAGAAGCTTGTTTGCCCTGGATATGATATGATCGAGGTGAAGATTAAAGCGCAGCCTAGAATCTAGGATAACCCCAAGATCTGCAATGTGATTGATCCTTTTTAGTTCAACCCCATTTAGCTCAAAACTACTGTAAAGCATTTCTTTTTTACGGGAATAACTTATAACATAGCATTTATTTTCATTTAGGGAAAGTTTATTTTGATTACACCAGTTTTCCAGGGAAACAAGTTTATTCTGTAAGAAAACTGTATCCACATCTGATTTAATGACATAATACATTTTTAAGTCGTCTGCGTATAAGAGATGTGGGATATCATACAAAACTTCAGATATATCTGCAATAAATATGTTAAAGAGGAGTGGACCGAGGTGACTTCCTTGGGGTACGCCTGATGAGACAATAATTTTATTAGATAGAAATTTAACATGTTGCGATCTTCCACTAAGATAGGGTATAAGCCATTTCAACAAAGAACCTGATATACCGAATTTTTCTAATTTTTTAGTTAAGATTACGTGATCAACTCGATCAAATGCTTTACTAAAATTGGTATATATAGAATCTATCTGATGACCTTTTTCCGTATTGTTAAAAACATCTGAAACCATTATTGTGAGGTTTGTAGTGGTTGATCGTCCTTTACGGAATCCGTGTTGTTGTTTATTTAAGTGTGGATTAACTATTTCAGCGAGCTTAGAACATATTATTTTTCAAAAAGCTTAGAAATAGTTGACAATAAGGCAATACCTCTGTAGTTTTCGATCGCTCTCTTATCGCTATTCTTATAAATTGGTGTAAGATGAGATGACTTCCAAAAAGATGGAAAAACACCTATTTCCAAAGACTTATTAAAAATAATATGTAATGGTGTAATTAATTGAGCTAGGCACTGAACAAGGAGAATTGGTGGAATAAGGTCCGGACCGGGAGACTTGTAGGGATCTAATTCATTTATAGAATTAATTATGTCCTCTTGTGTAATATTGACTGTGCAAACCAAAGGGGACGTGTTGGGATACAGTAACGGGGCACGAATTGGGGTTGAAGGAGGACGAAATACTTCTTTAAAATGATCTGCAAAGAGATTACAGATCACTTGTGGGTTGGAAGAAGAAACATTACCTTTAAACATGGTTGTAGGATATCCGGCCGATTTACGCTTGACGTTTACAAAGTCGAAAAATTTTTTAGGGTCGTTAATAATTCTTTCACCAATCAAGTTGGTGTAAAATTTATATGCTTCTTCAGACTTTTTTGAAAACTCTTTAGACAGCTCTGCATATCTTGCCTTTACTTCATCACTTAAAATGACGGTGTTTTTAACGATTTTGTAGAGACTATTTCTTTGATTTCTGAGTTGCCTAAGATTGGGATCAAGCCACAGTTCAGATAGTTTATTTCGTTTTTTTATATTTGGAACAAAAGTATCAAGTACGGAAAAGATACTCTGATAGAAAAACGAAACAGCATCGTCCAAATCCAAGACTGATAGTTGGTCCCAGTTAAAAGACTTTTTATTTCGAACGATCTCTTTTTAACCCTATCTGTAATTCTTTTTAGTTTTGGCTTTGAAATCATTCTTTTGCATTTTGTTACTGATTTAAGCCTACGTAATTAATAATAATAAATAATAAAATAATAATTAATAATAATAAAAGCATAAAATGTACTTAACAAAAAAAAATATACCAATTTTGATATATAATGAAATTTTTAAGATTTTCTGTTTTAAAATATACAAATCCACGTGTTTTTGATAAACAATAATACAAATGCATTAATCTCGTACTATACATTAACCATTTCACGACCCAAGGGACATATGTGTCTCAAAAAGGAGGAAATTTTAAATTTTTGGAAAATTTTTGGCGTAATTGAGTCGTCTCAAAACTAAACCAACATAAAAACCAATGAATAACTTCCCAAAAAATTATGGTTCTGAAAGGGTTAAGAACGAACATAAAATACAAAACACCTATTCCTCGAAAAGTATATAGATACAGCTATGAACATAACAATAGCAGTATCCTTACCAATTTTATGGAGATGATATTAATTTTTTTCAGGATTAAAGCCACAGAGGGTTAAGGGATAACGTAAAAAATATAATCTTTTGAGATAATATGGCAACACTGTAGTAGTTTGCCATAATATGGCGACAAATTTCACATTGATAACGGTAGTTTTTAATTATAATGCATGTTGGCATTAAACAGTGTGCTAACATTTTTAAAGTTTTGATATAAAAAACAACCGATTTCTTCTAAATATTTAAGTGAAAGTGAGTTAAATATTTATTTTTTGTGCTTATTATAGAAGTGTAGAAAGAATATTTACATTTATTTTTTTACTTCAGTGGGTCGCGCAAAACATTGCACAGTTGATCAGCGAAAGTTGATCTTAAAATGGAGAGACGAAAGAAAATCTTACACAGAAATTTAAAATCTGCTATCGTGTTCAGCGAAAATGATATCCAACGCAATCAAACACTCGGAAAAAGTGGGGAAAAAAGGGGAAATTAAAAACTTCATTCCAAGACGGTCGCAGAATTCTAAGACTCGCCAAAGAAGATATATTAAAATCGGCTATACAAATCAGGAAAGAGGTTAACTTGGATATTTGTGATATGACTGTACGAAGAAGACTGTTTGAAGGAAATCCTAGAAAAACCACTCTTTACCAAACAGCACAAGGTAAGGCGATTGAAATTTGCCAGAAAACATGGTCTTTTTTTGCTGGCTGGTCTGCTGACAAATGGCGAAATATTTTGTGGACGGACGAATCGAAAGTGGTTTTGTATGGTGGCACTGGCTCCCAGCAGTATGTCCATCGACCACCCGGTACTGCCTGGAGGCCAAAGTACACGGTAAAAACGGTTAAACACGGTGGCTACAAGATAATGGTATGGGAATGCTTTTCCTACAATGGAGTAGGCCTTATACACAAAATTCAGGGCACTATGTAGCAACTAGGGATGTCAATCTCGGACGATTTAAGCCACTTTAAATCCCGGGATTGTCTTTCCTGGATCCCGGGATTTTTAAATAAAAAATTGCTATTACAAATATTCATGTAAATGCAAACATTTCAGTTTAAGTTGATCTGAATATAGAATTAGAAAAAAAAAATTTATTGAGGCTGAAAAAGATTGTTAGGACGATGAGTGTGAATCACTGGAGCAAATACTTTACATAGTTTTAGAAGAATTTGCAACATCGGAAAGTCAGCTATGTATATAAAAATTATCAGATATTCTGACTTAGGAAATAATTTTTTTTTTATGGTGAAGGCAATCGCGATCGAAACTTACAAATTTCTTACGACTATTGTACAACTATTTCTCCAACTAGCATAGAATCAGAACGGTGCTTCTCAGCAGCAGGTTATATTTGTAATAATATTCGAACATAACTCTCTTATGAAAAATAAGACGCGTTGGAAGAATTAGTTGATCACTTAATGAATTACATTAAAAATAATTAAAACAAAAAATTTAATTTGAAAAGTCTTTTCCGACCTTAATTTGCCTTAAACTCAAAAAAACATGAAGACGGTGTAAAAAAAGTAACATTTATATAGTAATACCTTTAACTGTTCTTTTTATATGTTTTGTTCTCTATTCTTTTCAATGGCTAGGGTAATCTAAGAACAAAATAATTTTTTTTGCGGTAATATTCCTATCATTTAGGTCCTTAAAAGATGCGAAAACATACCTTTCATTTTAACCTGCGCTACTTACGTTTTACAAGCTTGTACAAAGAAAAAACTGTTTTGCTCCTATTCGGCACGAAGTCTCTTTTTTAATCCCTTAAAGGTTTCTCGACCCTTTAGATCTTTGTTTTTAAACCCTCTTAATATTCTTATCCTTTAAGCCATAAAAAGATAAAAAAACATAAATTTGATCTTTGCCCAGACGATTTTATCTTATAAAATAGGCAAACAAATTTTTTTTTTTGCTTTTCTTCGCCACAAAAGCGAAAATTCAACTGACTTGAATATTAAATATATCTCTAAATTTATTTTTATCACGTTGGTTCATCTTTTTTCATAGAACCAAACAATTTGATTGAAAAAAAAGATTTGCAAAATAAATACATATAAAAATTACTTTCTGACGTGTCCAATATATTAGGCAAATCCACTGAAAGAGTTAAATTAATAAAATGTGCAAGTCACTAATATTATTTAAATTCCTTGTTTTTTAACAATAAGGGTATTCACAATTGTGTGGTATAGTGGTATTATGTTTTTTTTTTTGCCATAATTGAAAATCATAATTATAAGCACCCTTTAAAATAGAATTTGTAGTTGGGAACTTCCCTCTATAGCTTTTTGTTACTAATGCAAATAAATTAAGTATCCAATTTGATATATTTCATTAATATATGGCATAAAAAAGTTTAATTTGCATTTTGAGCTTCTTTCATTTTTGCAATTAGAAAATAACTGTCAACCGATCAGTTTATGGAACTTTAGAAACCACGTTCGTTAAACATATTATTGGGCTTGGTTTTTAGAGATTTCATCTAAAACAAAAAAAAATATTGAAAAACCGCTCGGTAAAGTGTGGTATCAATGCCACGGGGTTTTTAAACTACACTGAAAACAACGCAACTGTGAATACCCGTAATGTGTTTTGTTTTTGCTACATTACAAATGAATTCATTTACATATTTTAGTTTCAAGTAATAAATAACAAAAAATTGTATTAAAAACGTTTAGAATTATTTACTTCTTAAAATTTTCAATCCCGAACTAATCCCGGAATCCCGGGATTGATATTTTCAATCCTGATAATCCCGGGATCGAGAAAAGCTTCTGCGATTGTACTCCCTAGTATCAACGTCTTTATGTAGGAATATTAGAGAATACTATGCTGCCTCACAGCAAAGAAGAATTGCCAATAAAGTGGTTCTTCCAGCAGGACAACGACCCAAAGCATGCCAGCAGAAAAGCTAAGGAGTGGTTTTGTGTCAATAGGGTTGAGGTTATGGTGTGACCAGCTCAGTCTCCCAGCTGGGCTTTGGGGAAATATAAAGAAAGCTGTGCATGGTGCGAAATTAACCAATAATAATCAGCTTTGGTAAGTTGTCCGAAACGTGTGGCTGCCTATACCAGCAGAACGGTGTCAACATCTAGTGTACTCTATGCCCCTTCGTTCTGACGCCGCAATCAAAAATATGGGAAATGCAACAAAGTACTGACTAGTTGCTTATTTTTCCCATATTAAACATTTACTTTAATATTTTTTACTTTTACTAAATTAAATGAAATATGTAACCTTTTTAGGCACTGCCATTTTTTACTTAAGAGTGAATTTCACTATGTTTTTTGTTCTTCAGTAATTCAGCTTTTGTATTATATTACAGAAATGTAATATAATATAGTTCTGAAATAAAAATTTGATGAAGTGAACTCATCTTTAATATTAAACATATTGTGATAATTTTGAAAATATTTTGGTACTGCTATTTATTTATACGTAATAATAAACAGAATTCAATCATAAACATAAAAAGGAAAACTTTTTTACTCATATAAAACCTTAAAACTTATAAAAGTGAGTAAAGTTTTATTTCATGTCACTCATTAGGTCTGCTTCTGTATCTGCCCCTAAAAAAACAGGAATAAGAAAATCAATTTATTCAATAATTTATTCATCAGCTACATTATTCTACATCATAAATCTATTTGTTTTTTTTTTCTTATCTTATTACTATCGCTATCATAACGATATTCCCACCAAGAGTTGCATACTGCTAAGTCTGCGAAATGGTCGAAAATTCTGAGTGTCCACTTTCTTGTCCGAATGGAAATTCGGTATAAAGACAAAAAAGTCTGTCTTGTAGACTCCTCCCATATTTCTATTTATGATATGCACCTACAACGTTAGGTTGTGCTACAACGACTTCCTTTTTTGCTAAGCACAAAATCTGGTGACCTTTTTTGTGGCTTCATCACCATTAATAGAAAAAGACAATTGAACACAGCCTCCATATTTGATCACATATGACCGAGAACTGGACCTACGTGTTTTATACCGACTCCGAATGGCTTATGTTCTCAAGAAGCTTTACATGGCAATTTTTACTCTCTGAGGTTTGCCATTGTCTGCAGAGAGGTGGCGACCGAACAGAAAAATTAATTCAATTGTAAAAACTTTTTGTCTGAGCTGGAATTGAACCTGAGCTACCGCGGTTCTTTGGCTTAGGGGCCACGCACTCTACCCACTAAGCCACGGTCGCTAACACGGTCGATTAAAAAAGATTATTATTATTATTATAATAATTTAGAGTTTCCAATAGCGTCTCCAAAACATCATTTTCTTTTTCTTCATCATCATCAAAGTCAGATAAGTCTTAGTCATCAAATTTAATTAAAATATTTTGTATTTGTACGAGTTTAGTTTATTAGACATCGTAATTATGCAAACTAGAAATCAAATTAATTCATAAAAAATCGGCCAACAGCTTCAGCTCTTCTCAACTAAATTAAATATTTTAGAACCATTAAGTAAAGTTAAAAAAGTCCAAGGGCTGCAAGTCTTCTTAGCCAACTGAAATATTTGAGTACAATACAATTTGAGTAAAACAAAAAAGAAGCGCAGCGACTCTTCTCAATCAAATAACAAATTTTATTTCTGTTGGGTAAAATCTATGTCATATGGCATAATGAAAAATTAAAAAGTCATACATCCTTTTTAATAAAGCAATAATTATCTACTAAATAACTAACATAAAATAGTCAAATAACATAATTATTGTAATAAATTATATAATAGTACGAAGTGATCTTCTTTTGTAAAACACGAAACTCGATAGGCATGGCTGCTTTCTAAGCCTTCACAATTAACTGGGTCAACTAATCAAAATATTTTTTTCATTAATTTGTAAAAAAAACTTGAAAGAAAAATATAAAATGTAGTATGAACAAGTTTTTTACTTAAAACCGGCACTAAAAAGCGGCTATGCCATATGGCATAAAATAACCAACAAGTTTAATTATAAATGTTTATGGTTAAGGTAATATTAAAAGTCCCAAGGGTAATTAACTTTTTAAACTATAAACTTTTCTAAACAGTTTTAAAAATTGACAAAAAAAAATTAATAATAAGCAAAGATTTTTTGGAAACAAAAAGATAAATTTGATAATTAATTGTGATCAATTCTTTGTATTTTTACATGATTTAGCTCACAGTTAAATCATCAGTTAGATCAATTAAGTTTAAAGCAGACCAGTCTGCTGTGTGATTGACTCTATGCAGTGTTGTTGTTGTTGTTGTTGTTGTTGCCTTCTTCAAGCTTACTTGATCTAAATAGCTCATAATTGAAATCATGTTAGATAAAATAAGCTTAGACTTTATTTATACCGGCTGGCTTAAAGTTCATAGTCACTTGACGATGAAGATGGACACATGTTTTTGGAACTCAAAACAGAGAAGAAATTTGGAGACCAATAAACAAAATAAGAACTTGCACTTGCTTATGTTGCCAAACAAACGGTTGGTTTGAAAAATGTCTACGCTCAGAAAAGTTAACTCTTAAGTTTTATTTTGTAGTGAGTAATCGTTATGACTATGGTTACAGTGATGGACTATGGTAATGGTTATAGTAATCGTAATGACTATGGATCAAATTTCAATGAAACCCATGAATGATTCCTATTCCATACATACATCCATACATAGCTACGAATAATTTTAATTCGTTCTGAATGTTTGCATCAGTATGTTGGAATTTTGCTGCTGTTAAATCTTATTTATTTCATACACTATTTCATTTCAGTACAAAAAAAGAAAACATATCAGATTGAATTCCCTTAACTAATTATTGCAATTCCTTTGAAATTTCCTTTGGTGCTGCTGGTAATTACCACACGTGCAATTAATTAAACAAGATTGCTTCAATTCATTGGTCTTCAGATGCATAGAAACAAACACACATGCACATAACCTTACATTGCTTGGTTAAGGTAAACAACAATCGTTCAAAGGACAACTTCTATAAAACGCTTGCAATGTTTCAAACTTAAGGATTTAAGGTAAAGCATCTAAAATTGTTGATTAAGAGTAAAACAATTCTAGGCAATTGGTTTGAAAATAAGTGAACAAACAGTAGCAACAACAAGAACGACAACAACAAAGCAAGCATTCATTACTATGCTGCCCATTGATTGAATCGTTTTGTCGGTAGCTAGCTAAGAGGGTATGTAAATCGATGTAGAAGAGAGAAGGTGTGAGGGTGGTGTCA
Organism: Dichetophora obliterata; assembly: GCA_963920525.1. Classification (NCBI taxonomy): domain Eukaryota; kingdom Metazoa; phylum Arthropoda; class Insecta; order Diptera; family Sciomyzidae; genus Dichetophora; species Dichetophora obliterata. The sequence goes on from OY986436.1 coordinate 41,022,947, forward strand.
ATATAACTCTTGTGAAAATATTAGGTTTTTATCTGCCAACAGTATCTACATATGTACGTTATTCATGTGGCTTAGGCGATCTATCTATATTGATATAGATTAGTATCACTTTAATGATGCAGGGTTTTATAACACATACCTTTTTATAACACACTCCTAACACGTAAAGTACTCCCACGATAAGAAGTACTACGAGTGAATCCTGAGTAAACACCGGCTTAACTCGCCATGGAAACGCGAGTTGAGTTTCATTTCATAAAATCCACGAAACTTGTTAGATTTAACTGGCTTCTGGATTTTTATCTGTCAAAGTGAATACTGTAATTTATCATAAGAAAAAATGGCGAATGAAAGAGTTTTTTGTAAAGCTGGCCAAAATAGAAAAAAATAAGGTGGGAAAAATAGAAAAATATCTAAGCACATCGATTACAGGATGTTTCAAATCTACGAAAACCAAAAAATTTTTATGAAATTACTAGGGTTCCAACAATGCAAGAAAAAACTCAAAAAACTAAAAAAAAATATATGAAAGCCTTTTTTTCAAACTCTAATTTTGTAACAAAGTGTACAAATTACAAAAAAAAAAATCAGATATTTGTCAAAAAGTGCATATGTATATTCTATTCAGTTATCATTGAATTAACTTTAGTATAATAAAAGATCTGAGTCATGGAAGTGTTTTTTTAATTTTTTCAGTTTTTAATATAAGTTAATCAATATCTTTAAATGGCCACTGAAGGCCGCAAGGATATTATATACAGAATGTTTTATAATATTTTCCTTAAAATATTGCGTCTTAAAATCCAGCCTTGAGGTGCCTTTGAAAATTTTTTTTATCATGAGTCTAAGGGCTCTATGTTTATTCTCCGGAGCAATTCTTAATTAACCATCCTCTAACGATATTAAAAACGATTCGTTAGGAAATACGAAGAAAAATGTGAAATCATCAGTATACAAAGACCTGCATTCACGTGGTTATAACTAATAAGTGATCCAATACGAGTTCCCCTTTTCTACTGGGATGTTTTGACAGATTATATATATCAAATGGCTTTTCCATATGAAGTTTGTGTTCAGTATTCACTACGACTCAATCATGAATAGACTTACTTCTGAACAACGTTTATTAATTGTGGAAACTTACTACCAAAATCCGGCATCAGTTAGAGAATGTTATAGAATTCTTCCACATCATTTTGGTCGTTATGACCGTCTAAACCATCACCAAATTTCGAACCAATTTTACACTATTGGACATTCATCATTCAACCAGAGTGCATAGAGCCCGTAATTTTGAGAATATTGCTGCAGTAGCAGAGAGTGTTCGTGAAAATCGTGAACAATCGATTCGTCGCCGATCTCGATTTTGTCGAAATTAAACCCACAGAATGGACCATTTAAGATCTAGTCGTGGGCAACATTTGAACGAAATAATTTTTAAACATTGAGTTCTAGCAACCGAACTTTCATTCCAAATAAAGATTTGCATCAATAAATTGATTTTTATATATTTTATTTAGAAAACAAAGAAGAAAGCTCTTATTAGATCACCCTTTAGAAGTACTAATAGTCCATTAACTTAAAACAGTCGAACTTTAGGGTAGGCGAGCGGATTTTATTTTAATAGTTCTACTGTCGGTTAACCTCTCCAGCGAATGGCAATCCATAAGCAGTCTCCGTGAACGCTGCCAAATGCCTTCTCGAAATCGATGAAAATAAAACTACAGAGAATAAATAAGTTCGACTTCGAATGCTTTTTCACTTAAGTTTCGTGTTACTTAGAAGAATTAAAAAAATACGTATGCTTTTGCCTCAGCGGAAACAATTGAAGACATTTTTAAACGGTTGATTCTTCACTCCGATTCAATTATTACTTTCTCGCTGAACTAAAAAAAAAAAACAAACTTACCTGGAGTCAGTATTAAAAATGTTGAACTATACTGAACCATTGAGCAGTTTGGAGATGCTTCGAATACTGAGGAAAATGATTCCGATACATCAGATGAATGTTAAAATAATTCTGTTTTTTAATATTATACTAATTAAACAATAAGTTTAATAAAAATAAAAACTAAACAAAAATAAAGCTGCCAACAACACATGAAAATCAAACATGCAAATCAAGTTATATCACACAAAATTAAAAATCTGAATAAATGAGCAAAAAGTGCTAGCATGTTATTATATCAACGGATTGTTTTCATATTTTGTATAAACGTAGTAGATATAACTAAAGAAATTTGAATAACAAAAAAAAAATCTGTAATTTGAAAAACTTTTGAAGTTATTGAGTTATTTGGATATAACTTCCCCGCAGGACCAAACATAACTAATCCGAAAAGTAAAGTAACTTTAATGTAGTTATTCACGGAGTAACTTTCATTTAGTTGAAAAGTCATCGAATAATAGTGAGTTGAGCCGGCCACGAACCAGAATTTCAGGGATGTAGTAACGAGCAAAGCAAAAGCCTCAGCGCTACATCAATTTGTTTCTCCATAACCAGGGTTGTGATTTGCTTGAAAAAAAAGACACGATAGTATCGGAAGTGTAGTCGTAGAGTTCCTTTTTATACGGAATAAATGGAAAAAATGTTTTGGAAATTTGAGTATAGCGCCTATGCCACACTTCACACAAAATTTTGAGTCGACTTTAAAATATTTTTTGGTATGGCTAAATATTTTCTATTTCACTAGAAGCTAGTTTATAAAAAACCATTTAAAATGTAGTTGTTTTACTCCTCACTAGTAAGTAAAATAAAAGTAACCAAATATAAGCAAATTTTCTATATACTGACTACTAGTTGGTTTTAAAAGGACCATATACATATAAACTAGTCAATCTGTCATATCGTAGGTAGTGCGTACTGGTGATTTTGCGGCCATTTCATAGAGAAAATCACTAGTTATTTTCGAAGAAAATAGTTAATTATTCAACCAAGTGTGGTTTGTTTTGAAAGTAGTTTGTAATCACCTTAAAATTGGGTGAAAGTCCTGTAGAGTTATTTTGCACCAAACTTGCAAAAAAATGTTCGAAATATTTATTCTTCCGACATTAGTGTTGCGATTTTACTATAAATAGCTTTTATGATAAAAGTATGGGACTGAAATAGGTTTTGCGTACAACTAAAAGTTTCATCATATATTTTTTGGTAAGAATGGCCAATCTTTGTTTTTTTTTTTGGTAAAATCAAGATAACCTTTTTCTTGTTAGAATATCACATAATGATAAAACAATAAGATCGCATTGCTATCTTAAGCAAAATTCCACAAAAATTTATTTGCACGACACAAATTTTTTTTATTTAAAAAAACACCATAATTGATAAAAAAAATACTGTGGAACGAGTACAGGGTTGCCAATATTCGAAGCGCCTATTTTATTTTTAAATAAATCAAAGAAACCACAATTTTTTGTCTGTTCGTTATAAATATCATTTAACTGGGTTCAAGTAGATTTGCTTACATTATTTCTTGAATATGATATCTCCTAAATGGTCGCCATTGGCCTCTACGACATATTGTGCCCGTTTTGCAGCATTTTCCATGGTTTTCTTCAACATTTCGATGGGAATGGCGGTTATTTCTTGACGGATGTTGGTTTTCAGCTCTTCTAGGGTCTTTGGCTTGTTGACGTAAGCCTTTGATTTCAAATAACCCCACAAAAAGAAGTCTGGAGGTGTTAAATCTGGTGATCTTGGCGGTCAATCGAAATCACCATTTTTTGACATCAAACGGCCAGGGAACAATTGCATCAAAAAATCGATTGTAGTGCGGCTTGTGTGTGGTGGCGCGCTGTCTTGTTGAAACCAGTAGTGCCTGATACGCTTTCGATGAACGATTGGCATGAAAAAATTGTTTATCATATCGCGATAACGCTCCTGATTGACAGTAACTCTGTGGCCATTATCATCTTCGAAAAAGAACGGCCCAATGAGCATTTTAGCACAAACGCCGCACCAAACAGTGACTTTTGCATCGTGACGAGGTACCTCTTGAATCTCTTGTGGATTTTCAGTGGCATAAATACGGCAATTTTGTTTGTTTACTGTTCCGTTCAACTGAAAATGAGCTTCATCGCTCATTTTCTGAAAGCACGTTGAGTTTTCACTATTGACTTGTTTTGTTGAATGTAAATTTCAACAATTTTAGAGCGTTCGCGTGGCGTGTACTGTTCCATTGTAAACATTTGCTTGGAATGACGCTTCAAACGCGGTATGTCGTTAGTTGATTTGGCATCACTGCGGAAAGTTACAGTGTTGCCAGATGGGCGCTTCGAATATTGGCAACCTTTTAGAAAAGCACTATGGAAAAATTTGAAAAAAATCCGACATCTGTAACCTTTTTTGTGGTCACGTAAAATATTTTGACTTGTTCACATTATTAACGTTTGCTGCATTTTTTAATTGAATTTAGCATAAAATTTCTAGTTTTTTTTTAATTATATCCTTTTTTCGCGATTTTACTAACAAAAGAAGCAACAAAAATTTTAAAAAGAAATTGAAGAGCCCAACTCTATTCGATGGTTTGCATGAAATCACTTTCGAGCTAGCAATGACATTTTGTCAACGTCACGAAAACCTTGACTGCGGCTTAGTTCGCCATGGAAATGTAGTAAATAAGGTGCGTTTCATATTTATAGCCCACCCCCATTATGTTGATATATTTAACTCTTATGTTTAGAGTGAAAAATTCAGTACTCAGATCATTTTAACCGAATATTTTTAAAATTAAGGCCAATTAAATATAAATACAATATTTTATTATGAAGCGTTTCATATTTATAACTAAAGCTTCATTTCTATGTATTTTAAAACTTTTAAAAATAAAAATCAAGTATTTGCAAGTTAATATGGGTCCCTTTAGCCTGTATTACTTTAAAAACTCTTCCTGAATGGAAGAAATTAGGTTCTGTAAAATATTAGCGTCCAAATAATCTCAGGTATTGATTGTGGCATTTTGTAACTCACTAATATTGTTGTAGTGGCGATTGTCAGGCCACTTAATAGTTTTAATATTTTTAGGCGCGAGCCAAGCATTTGTTTTTGCGCTAATGTGTATTCGGGCATTGTCATGCTGGAAAACCTAGTTTTGATCACGCTGTTGTTTCAAAAATTCTAGTAAACTGCTTTGCAACACAGTGATGTAGTCGGTACTATTAATCTAAGATGACGTCTACTGGATCTCTGGACGCTCCCCAGACCATTACTGACCTACCACCAAAGTTCCGCTTTGAGAAGTAGCGAGGTTCTTTTCAAAAATCCCGCAAATAAAAGTATGAGTCATCTGTTCCATCAAATTTCCATTTTATTCATCACAAAATATGACCTGCAAGCAGAAACGTAAATTGTATGTATATAACACTTCTGTAATTCATTTCACATACAGAGGACCAATCAGTATCCATTTTTTGTTCACCAAATTCCAGTCTCGCTGTCTTATGTCGTTTAAGGAGCCTTGGAATTGCTTTCATTTTAGCTCGGAAAACATCAGGGCATTGTCAACACACGCCAAACCGTTGTTTTTTAAACTAAGGTGTTGCAATTTCTTGCCAAACGAGAACAACGGGTTGTCGAGTCACTTGCCTCACGTATGATTGCACCCTCCTCCCCCTTCCATACCTTTTTCTTACATCTGGATCGTTTTTCTTAACATTCTTTCGTATTTTTAAGAAAATTGGTGATCAATCGTCGGCTGCGTTTAAGTGTTCTTGAAATTTCGCTCACTGAAATGTTATCAGAAGCTCAAGCCAAAATTTGTCCTTTTTCTACCTCTGAAAAAGTTCTACCACATGGCATACCTAGCTCATATATAGCACTGTTAGCTGTTATAATTGAAAACATTTTACTTAATACAAACCTATTTTTTATTAAAAAAATCTAGGACTGGGTTATAATTATAAAACGATAATTGCACCAGCTTAACAAAACACATCAAACGTTTTGTTGAAATATAACGGTATTTTGAAGAGCATAAAAAAGTTCTCTCTATTTTGTTCTTTATTAATAGGAAATTAATTTCTTAATTTTTATAAATGGAACCATCAAAGTGTATTGGGTGGGTTATAAATATGAAATGCACCTTAGTTTTCGTTCACACCATATTTTATAATTAAAATCAGTTTGTTGCTAGAAAAATCATATTAAAATAATATAGGTATGTTATATATTATTATATTGAATTAAAAAAACCTATTCAATTTAGATTTAGACAGTGCTGTCTCTATATTTTATCAGCACATTTTTACCGCTATCGAAAGTTATGTGCCAATAATAAAGAAAAAGAATAAGCTCACAGAACCATGGCTAGACAACAATCTCAGATTTTTGAGGAATCAAAGAAATAAAATCTACAAACTTCTCAAAAACACTGATAATATAAGCGATGAACTGAAGCTTAGATATGACGAGCTATCAAGAGAGTTCTCTATCAAGTCAGAAGAAGCGTACAAGTTGTACACGAACATCATCGGAGAAAAAATTGTCCAAGAGCCGAGAAAATTCTTTGACTTTGTTAACATGAAGCGCAAATCTAGCGGCTATCCATCGTCTATGTTTAAAGGTAATGTCACTTCGTCCACTTCTCTTGAAATAAGCAACTTGTATGCCGATCACCTTAAGGAGGTCTTTTGTCTTCCTACCACCTTATCTGAAACTTCTCCTAGCTCAACTATTATAGTTGATAGTTTATATTTAACCCAGGAAGAGATTTCTAATGCAATAAAAGAACTGGATATATTAAAGGGACCAGGACCAGACTTAATACCTACAAGCTTTTTGGTGCGATGTTTAGACCAACTGCTATTGCCATTACACATAATCTTTAACGAATCACTGGTTTGTGGGACATTTCCTTCATATTGGAAATCATCCCATCTTACGCCAATTTACAAGAATGGTGATAAAAGATCAGTTGAAAATAATAGAGGCATAGCAATCTTGTCAGCCATTCCAAAACTTTTTGAAAAACTTATTTGTGAAAAGCTAACAAGTTTCATTAACCCACGTCTAAATGAGCAGCAACACGGGTTCCGAAAAGGGCGATCTACCACCACTAATCTCATGATTATGGTATCAGATGTTTTAGTCAAAATGGAAAAAGGGCACCAAATAGATGCTGTTATACTGATTTCATTAAAGCTTTTGATCGAGTTGATCACAACATTCTTATATATAAGTTAGAAAAATTTGGTGTTGTAGGGTCCATACTCATATTTAAACGGCAGATCCCAGTTTGTTAAATTCCAGGGAGTTCTATCGAAAAAAATTGCAGTCTCCTCGGGAGTTCCGCAAGGTAGTCATCTTGGTCCTCTTCTTTTCAACATATTCATATCCGATCTGTCAGAAGTTCTTAACGATATCCCACATCTTATGTATGCAGATGATTTAAAAATGTACTATTCAATTCAATCAGAAGTAGATGTAAATTTTTTGCAATCAAAATTGTTGTCTCTTGAGCAATGGTGTTTTCAAAATAAACTACATCTTAATGTCAATAAATGCAATGTTATTAGCTTTTCTCGTAAAAACAACGTAACATTACATACCTACCACCTCAATAGTACCGAACTAAAAAGGGTCAACCATGTAGTGGATCTTGGAGTTGTCTTAGATTGCAAGATGCGCTTTAATCTGCACTATGATAAAATTGTGTCCAGGGCCAGCAAACAGCTCGGTTTTATAAAAAGACGTGCAAATGAATTCAAGAATATATGGGTCACTACATCCTTGTACCGTGCATTAGTGCGCCCAATACTTGAATATGCATGCATTATTTGGAATCCATCTTTCGATTCCCATAGAGAATGGTCCCAGACTGTTTAATTGTCTTCCATATTTTGTTAGATGTCTTCGTAATAAACATGTTTTTCTTAGGGAAGTGAAAACTTGGCTTTTTAATAAATCCTATGAAGATATTTATGCGCTTATTGATGTAATTAATTAATCATTTGTATTCATGTTGCTATCTATCCGTTAATTTTATTTCATATTATCAAACCAAAAATAACTTTGTCTGTTTTTTCTTGCTACAAAATTGTATTATTTTATTTTATTTTATTTATAATGTCAATACTCTGTCTGATGACCCCATGTATTTCTTGTAATTCTTGTACTTCTTGTATTTTAAGCTTTTTTACACAAATATCATATTTGTTTAAGCTAACCCACATTCGTCTCTAGTTCCATTGTGTCCTATAGAATGTGGCATTATTATTATTATTGTTACAATGTTATAATGTTATTTAAGAAAGCTAAATTTTTGTGATAATAAATAAAAAAAAAAAAAAAAGAAAGAATTGAGTCTATTCAAAAGCAGTTCTTACTATAAGCGCTTAGAGATATGTACAACCCCCATGATTATTGTAGCCTTCCATCATATGAACATAGACTCAGCCTTTTAAATTTGATGCCACTATTAACAAGAAGATCGTTATTGGGCTCATGCTTCACATTTGATGTAATTAATGGTGCTATTCACAGCGAATATATTTCTAATATGATTTCCTTTAACGATCCAATTAGGCGCACTAGGCATACTGGATTGTTAACTGAATATCAGCACCAAACTACATATGCAAGTAATGAACCCATCAATCGTTGTTGCAGAGAATTTAATAATATCTCTATATACTACTCACCTTCACTTCACCTTCATAAATCACTCAGTAATCAGAATTAACACAGGCCTCAGATAAACTACATACATGTATGGATTTATATGTATAAGCATTTAGTTTAATAAATCAAAATCCCTCTCCAAATCTCCCATTTACATCCTTTTGTCCCTATAGTCTTTAAGAATAATATATATACATCGTATCTTAAGTGTGTATATAGTCTCTCTTGTTTTCCTCTTCTCTTAGTTTTGACATGGTTTTTGAAATCATGTCAATCCGGTGGGCGGAGTATGCCCACTAAGAGCACCAAATAAAAAATAAAATAAAAACAAGGAAAGGGGAGAAGAAAAACAAAAAACTTAGTAATAAGTAAACAAAACCTGTTAGAATAAGTTAGAATAAGTAAATTGCATTGCCTTGTTTGGCCAATAAATAAATAAAAATAAAATAATAAATAATAATAAAAGTTCTTAGAAGTTTTAAAATAATTATAGTCTCCATCAAAATTTAGAAGATTTATCTAAGCAGAGTAATAAAACTATTAGGATTATGTTATATCTAATACGGAATAAAAATGTTAATCTATTCAGTTTAATTGATAAATGGGTCGTACCCTTTTTGTTATTGTTAAAAAATCAAAGTTCACACAGATACCTCGTCTTAACTCAATGCCGATACCCGGCTGGATTTACCATTAATTCATCCTTTAACTTTTATTGCCATTTGATAAACCCTTTTTTAAGTAATATTAAAATAACCCAACACAAAAAGAAAAAGACAACGTACACAACAACCGCTAAATACATCTCCATCAACAAAATTCACTTAATATAAGATGAACAAAACATTTTCATTGTTAGCAAATTTACACAAAAAAACGGATATTAAATCCAAATTGAGTGAAATAATAACAATGATAAAAATATTTTTCGTAATTTTTACATTTACTAAACGTTCTGCCAAATATGTACAGCAAAATGAAGAGAAAAATATACAATGCTTCTGTGGGAGAAGTGCAAAAAAAGGGACTCATCGTAGTCATCAGCCAAAAAGGCTAAGCCTTTGAAAAAGCAAATAATGAAGAGAAAAAAAAAATGAATATATAAAGTGACATATACAACTGAGACAAAACTTTTTGCTTAATTTAAATTAATTATAATAAGTCTTCAGTTTTGACAGCACATTTTACGTTAGTTCACGAAGTAATTTCTGTCGTTATTCAGTTTCACTTTAAAGATATCAAATAAATCTAAAATCTTGAATCATTAATCCTAATTCTTAATGCTTATTTCTTAAAATCTTAATTCTTTATTCTTAAGTCTTTAATATTAAATCTTAAATTTTAATACTTAATTCTTAACTATTAATTCTGAATTCTTAACTCCTAATTCTTAATTTTTAGTTCTATATTCTTAATTCCTTATCCTTAATTTTGAATTCTTAATTCTTAGTTCTAAATTCTTAATTCTTTATTCTTAATTCTTAATTCTTAATTCTTAATTCTTAATTCTTAATTCTTAATTCATAATTCTTAATTCTTAATTCTTAATTCTTAATTCTTAATTCTTAATTCTTAATTCTTAATTCTTAATTCTTAATTCTTAATTCTTAATTCTTAATTCATAATACTTAATTCTTAATTATTAATTCTCAATTTTTAATTCTTAGTTTTTAACTCTTAATTCTTAATTCTTAATTCTTAATTCTTAATTCTTAATTCTTAATTCTGAATTCTTAATTCTTAATTCTTAATTCTGAATACTTAATTCTTAGTTCTTAATTCGTAATTTTTAATTCTTAATTCTTAATTCTTAATTCTTAATTCTGAATTCTGAATTCTTAAATCTTAATTCTTAATTCTTAATTTTTAATTCTTAATTCTTAATTTTTAATTTTTAATTCTTAATTCTTAATTCTTAATTCTTAATTCATAATTCATAATTCATAATTCTTAATTCTTTATTCTTAATTCTTAATTCTTAATTCTTAATTCTTAATTCTTAATTCATAATTCATAATACTTAATTCTTAATTCTTAATTATTAATTCTTAATTCTTAATTCTTAATTCTTAATTCTTCATTTTTAATTTTTAATTCTTAATTCTAAATTTTTAATTCTTAATTCTTAATTCTGAATTCTTAATTCTTAATTCTTAATTCTGAATTCTTAATTCTTAATTCTTAATTTTTAATTCTTAATTCTTAATTCTTAATTCTTAATTCTTAATTCTTAATTCTTAATTTTTAATTCTTAATTCTTAATTCTGAATTCTGAATTCTTAATTCTTTATTCTTAATTCTTAATTCTTAATTCTTAATTCTTAATTCTTAGTTCATAATTCTTAATTCTTAATTCTTAATTCTTAATTCTTAATTCTTAATTCTTAATTCTTAATTCTTAATTCTTAATTCTTAATTCTTAATTCTTAATTCTTAATTCATAATACTTAATTCTTAATTATTAATTCTTAATTTTTAATTCTTAGTTTTTAACTCTTAATTCTGAATTCTTAATTCTGAATTCTTAATTCTTAATTCTTAATTCTTAATTCTTAATTCTTAATTCTTAATTCTTAATTCTTAATTCTTAATTCTTAATTCTTAATTCTTAATTCTTAATTCTTAATTCTTAATTCTTAATTCTTAATTCTTAATTCTTAATTCTTAATTCTTAATTCTTAATTCTTAATTCTTAATTCTTAATTCTTAATTCTTAATTCTTAATTCTGAATACTTAATTCTTAGTTCTTAATTCTTAATTCGTAATTTTTAATTCTTAATTCTTAATTCTTAATTCTGAATTCTGAATTCTTAATTCTTAATTCTTAATTCTTAATTCTTAATTCTTAATTTTTAATTCTTATTTCTTAATTCTTAATTTTTAATTTTTAATTTTTAATTTTTAATTCTTAATTCTTAATTCTTAATTCTTAATTCTTAATTCATAATTCTTAATTCTTTATTCTTAATTCTTAATTCTTAATTCTTAATTCTTAATTCATAATACTTAATTCTTAATTATTAATTATTAATTCTTAATTCTTAATTCTTAATTCTTAATTCTTAATTCTTAATTCTTAATTCTTAATTCTTAATTCTTAATTCTTAATTCTTAATTCTTAATTCTTAATTCTTAATTCTTAATTTTTAATTTTTAATTCTTAATTCTAAATTTTTAATTCTTAATTCTGAATTCTTAATTCTTAATTCTGAATTCTGAATTCTTAATTCTTAATTCTTAATTCATAATTTTTAATTTTTAATTCTTAATTCTTAATTCTTAATTCTTAATTCTTAATTCTTAATTCTTAATTCTTAATTCTTAATTCTTAATTCTTAATTCTTAATTCTTAATTCTTAATTCTTAATTCTTAATTCTTAATTCTTAATTCTTAATTCTTAATTCTTAATTCTTAATTCTTAATTCTTAATTCTTAATTCTTAATTCTTAATTCTTAATTCTTAATTCTTAATTCTTAATTCTTAATTCTTAATTTTTAATTCTTAATTCTGAATTCTGAATTCTGAATTCTGAATTCTTAATTCTTAATTCTTAATTCTTAATTCTTAATTTTTAATTTTTAATTCTGAATTCTGAATTCTTAATTCTTAATTCTTAATTCTTAATTTTTAATTCTCAATTCTTAATTCTTAATTTTTAATTCTTAATTCTTAATTCTGAATTCTGAATTCTTAATTCTTAATTCTTAATTCTTAATTTTTAATTTTTAATTCTTAATTCTTAATTCTTAATTCATAATACTTAATTCTTTATTCTTAATTCTTAATTCTTAATTCTTAATTCATAATACTTAATTCTTAATTCTTAATTATTAATTCTTAATTCTTAATTCTTAATTCTTAATTCTTAATTTTTAATTTTTAATTCTTAATTCTAAATTTTTAATTCTTAATTCTAAATTCTTAATTCTTAATTCTGAATTCTGAATTCTTAATTCTTAAATCTTAATTTTTAATTCTTAATTCTTAATTCTGAATTCTGAATTTTTAATTCTTAATTTTTAATTTTTAATTCTTAATTCTGAATTCTAAATTCTTAATTCTTAATTTTTAATTTTTATTTCTTAATTCTGAATTCTGAATTCTTAATTCTTAATTCTTAATTCTTAATTCTTAATTCTTAATTCTTAATTTTTAATTCTTAATTCTTAATTCTTAATTCTTAATTTTTAATTCTTAATTCTGAATTCTTAATTCTTAATTCTTAATTCTTAATTCTTAATTTTTAATTCTTAATGATGAATTCTGAATTCTGAATTCTTAATTCTTAATTCTTAATTCTTAATTCTCAATTATTAAATCTTAAATATTAATTCTTATTTCTTAATTTTTAATTCTTTATTCTTAATTTTAAATTCTTTTTCAAAAATCTTAAATCATAAACCTTACATCTTAAATCCTTAATTAATCACAGTCCTACTTTGGTTCATATTTTTTCACTCTGATGTTTTAGAAAACTTTTCAAAACATTCTCCTTTTTCAGTTAAATATTTGATACCAATGTAAAATCTTAATTTATAACATTTTTCAGCAAAAACTTCTTGCTCAGTGTGAACTCCTATCGGCACCAACACCCACTCATTTTTTCTCCATCTAAATTAATATTCATTCTAACCGCAGGCCCATATGTGCTTTCCATTTCAGAGCTCCGAATTAATAAATCTCGACCATGCCGCAACAATGAAGCTTTGCTGCCATGATGCGCTGGTTGGCGGTTTTCTATCACCTCTGAACTCACACCCATGTTTTGAGCTTGAGATTGATTTGATTGAATGATTCGCATTTATCAAATTAGCGGCACTTTTGTGCGCCAGCCCATTGTTCGATTTTGTCTATTTAATGGATTTCTATGCGTGTTCTAGGATGAGCCGACGAGTTAAACTGAACTGAGATGGAGATGCACCGGTGTTTTGCGGTGGTGATGGATTCCCAGTGGTAAGAGCTTAATGCGCGAACAATAAACTCACATTTATTATAGTTGAAAATTAATGCGTAAAGCTTTCACTTTCCATGTCCTGTAAATGAAGATGAATATTTTGATATTCTGTGGACTTTGGATAAAGTCAGCATAGAATATAATACACATTAAGTTATTTATATTTATACATTTACGAATATTTACATATTTCCTAATATTTTATTACACTCCTGTTGTTTTGATACTGGAAACGTTTTCCTTTGGTTTGAGTTATTATAAATTATTATTTAATAAATTTGCTGTCTATTCATTTGAGTTGAAATTCACTGACTTTTTGGCTTCCCAGTAAACTTCCGAAAAAAAATTATTTTACTATATATTTATTGTACAGCGAAGTCATGGATAATGTTAATTCATCGATAATTTTAAACGGATAAATGAATGCGGTCACATGTCAATAACTCAATCAGATCGTAAATAAATTTGATTAAATGTCGACCTTTAAATAAGAGAATACGTTGTATGTTTTAAAAAAATTTTTTGCCAAAGCATTTGAATATGAGAATTCGTCTTGGTGACCATTTTTCAGATTGGGAAAAGGCAAATAAACTTTAATGAAAAATAATTGAATAGCTTGTGATAAGGACGATTGACCTCTAACATAACTTTTTACTATGATAATCAAATCATCTGCACTGTTCCACAAATTAAGTTTTTTTTTTCGTAAATATTTCGTAAATGTTTCGTAAGCTTTTTTGTTTTAGTAAAAATGGAAGGCATTGGCTAAAGATAATGAAAAATAGTTAAGACAAGGTAAGACCAATATAAAAAATTTTTTATTTCTAAATTACATAATTACTTGACTGTCTAATTACTTAATTACCCAATTTAACTACAATAGAAATTAAAATAACGTAACGTCAGTTACGTAACACCAGATCAAAAAGCCATATAAAAAAAACCAGAGAAGATTTTCAAATTGTATCACTTGGAAAATAAACTTATATATTTTAAATCCTTCCAAAAAAAGTTAAATACAAAAAGTCGTGCACAATTCAGAGAAATTTGCAAATTTTGTAAGTCAAGTCAAAAAGTTCTTCCGTTTTTTGTAACGTAACGCCAGCACATATTTTTGTTTATATCTTGAAATCGTTATCATTGTTGCCATTGTTTTTACTTGGTATAACGCTCTCAATAACTACGCAAAAATATAAACAACCTTTTTAAAAATAAGACTTATTCATTCTTTTTTTTAATAATTTTTCGTACAAATCGTACGTAACGCCAGTTTGGAAATGCTCATATGTTGATCGAATCGGGCACTTTTTAATACGTGCAAATATATTCTTTTAATATTTGCGGCCGTGGCTTACTTACGTCTTACGTGGCTTGCTTAGAGAAAAAATGAAGCATTCTAAGCTTCAGGCCACTAGTTTTCCCTTATGTAAAAAATTCTTAATTCATGCATTTTTTTCGTGTCTATCTAAGATGTCTATATCTAAGACTATGTCTATTTTATGATTTTAAGATCTAAAAATGTTGTAGTCTAAGAAAAAGTTGATTTGTCCATTATATATTTTTTTAATGACTTAATTATATTTTTTCATGATTCTACGCATTAATTTTCTTGAAGTTATAATAATTTTCTTGGTCCGAGTAAATCATTTTCAATATTAAGATCATTTTGTTAAAGGGAAAGTTATGATCTAGAGGCCCAAAAACACAGTGATGTTCTTGATTTGTTTTCATAGAAGAAAGTAAATGAACACCCTGAGTTGTTTGGCAGTTTTTTATTGATTCTTAACCTTTAACTTTGGAGGTGAATTTTTTTTAAAATAGTCTGTGACGTGGTGGTAAATCTTACAACATTTTACTTTTACTAAAAAATTCTAAAAAAAGTGGTGTTTAAAATTATATCTTGTTTAAAAACAAGTTTAAATATTTCTTTTTAAATAAATACAAATTTTAATATTTTTCCTTTTTAAACTTAACAAAACTAGTACTTTTTCACTAGCTTTCTTTTAAAGACGTCAAAAATATGTAAAGAGGGTGCAAAATGTACCTTCACAGTTAAAAGTGTAGGAAAATATTTTTTTTTAGTATTTAAGTGTAATGTGAAGTGCCAATACGCCGTTAAACGTCACGTTGAAAAAATAGGTACCCAAACGTTCTATATAAACCTATTTAAAAAAAAACCAAAAAGATTTTATAAATTGAAGGACTTATTGCAATAACGTGATAAGCCACATGATCTAAAAAATCGTCGATGCATTACTCAAGGCATTGTCAACAACCACTGAAGATATTTTGACTATTTCTTATAAAATTTCGAACCTATTAGTAAAAGTTTCCGTATTCAATTCTTTGCAGTTGATTTTTTCAAAATATTTTTAAGTGGCTTACCATGTTCTTGCAATAAACAATTCAATTATATTACATTTATTGGAGTTATATTAATAAAAAGTTGAAAATTACAAAAATAGTGGACATTTGAATTTTTAGTAGCGTTTTTTCACATTTTTCGCTCTTTGAAGTGCTCTAAAAAACAACCGGTCAATATTATCTGAATTCAAGTTAAAGATAAAATCGATTTTATCTTTTTTTCAAATAATAAATATTCGAGTCAATGTATAGAGTAGTTCTTGAGAAATCGTGGATACTAGTTTGAAAAACATGATCTTTCAGAAAACGCGTTTTAATGTTTAATTAACGATTTTTTTTTATTTCCTTTAAGAAAATATGGATTCCTTTTGAATGCGACTACTTTTTATGCATCGTTATCGGACAAACCGTTTTGAACATACTCTACACATCATAAACTATCGAAAAATAAAATAAATACTAAATTAAATGAGAACCTGCCTTTAATTTGTAATAATTTATGCAAGACCATTTATATTGGTTTGACATATTCTTGAATCGAGCAAAACTATATATCAATATGTGCACTGAGTATTTAAGTAGAACAAAAAATGTTATCTTTCAAATTTAACTAGTTCATAAATGTAGCTTCATGACACTTCATTTTACATGTTGAAACATTCCTCGAACAATGCCAATAATTGTTATGATCAAATGAATAAACTGATGTTCGGATAAACGTGAATAGAAGAACATTTTTTCAAGCCGAAAAAACTAGCGCCTCGATGGATGACAAAAGAAATTCCGATTTTTTTCATTCAAATAGTTACGAAGATATCGAACATATATAAGGATAAAAATAAGATTGCCTCAAAAGCCAGAGTAGGGCGTAAAGCCTCAAAAGCTTACTCAACCACTCTCAAACTCTTTGCCACCCACGCATTTTTCTTAGAAAACGCTATCGAGTTATCCTTCAACAATGCATAAGTACCGAACAAAGCTAGACAGTGATAGGAAATAAAACTTGGGAAAAAAAAACAATAAACACGCTAACATATATACAGATAGACGCAAGGTTGCCAGTATTATAGGAAAAATCCCATTCGTGGTAATTTTTAATTGGTCTTGGGAATTTTTTTTATTGGGAGTTCCCATGGTATTTTTTAATTCAGTGTGGTATTTTTTAATTGGCGTGGGAATTCAGCGTGGTATTTTTTAATTGCATGGGAATTTGGGAATTTTTTCTTAAATTTTTTTTTCACTTTTATTAAGCAAAATCTTGATCATAGTATTCGATGATCGACGTATATATACAGAAGAGTAAAGCTTTTCTTCGAACTTACTTTTAATATAAACGATTAAATCGCATATTTGTTTTAAGAACAAGTTGACATTACAAAATTGCATAAAAACTAATAGCTCATTCTTTTCTGAAAAAAATACTGACCTTAAAATTATGACCTTTTCTAATAATTCCACATTTCTGCATGTAAGCGTTAAGCTTAATAAAATGAATTTAAAATTAAAAAAAAATTTAAATATATAAATACTACCAAAACAATAATAGACAATTGGGCAATTCACAGTTCATGCTAATTACGGTTTTATGTGCTAATTCTGAGATGTGCTATTTTGCCTGTTATCTTTATGTTTTTCATGTAAACACAAGTTAAACCGGTGTGTTAAATGTTGCCATTTTTGTACATGCCCTAAGGCATGCTTTTGTAGAGTGTTATTGTATCCTTTAATAGAATTCCAAACATCTGAGCTGCATATTAAAGTTTCCAGCGGTGTTTTGAAAATACATATGAATACTTTTCACTTAAGTTGTGCTCACAGTTGTCACAGTTGTACATTTTGTCCTGTCATCACAAATCACAAATACGGCGTTCATGAACACCACTATTATTTCTTTGGTTTTTTAATGTAAATAGTTAGTGTAAAAGAAGTGTTAAAAATGTGTTCGCACGTTTTCCATACCTGATATATACAAACACAAAAAACAAAACTAATATTATTCTAAAACGTTCTTAATGAATTAAAAATATTTATATCTGAAGTCACAAATTTATTTATTTTATTTTGTTTATTTTTTATATCTTAAGTCACTTATGTATATTATTCTATATTAGAAATAAGTACCTAAATTTTTTAAAAATCATATTGTGTTGAAGTTAACTGGTTATCTCTTTACAAAGCACATATATTTTTGAAAATTAATATTTATTTTATTTTGTTTATTTTTTATTCTGAAGTACACTTTTATTATTTGATATTAGAAATGAGTACCTTAATTCTTTAAAAATCATATTGTGTTAAAATTAATTGCTTATCACCTCACAAACCACAAACATTTTTGAAAACAATATTTATATTTTATTTCGTTCATTTTTTATTATTTTATTTTTATAAGCATAATTTTGTTTTAGAAATTATTAAATGGAAACAAACAAATAAAATTCACGATCTCAAATATAAGATCAAAACATGTAATATGTATTACAATTATCTTTATAAGAAACAATTTGTATGTTATTTGTTATAGTTTTGAAACAACGACAATAAATGCAAAAATTTCTGGTATTCTAAGTTTTTCAAAATTTCTTATACATATGGGATTTTTCGTGGTATTTTTAATACGTATGGGATTTTTTGTGGGATTTTTAAATGCATATGGGATTTTTGGTGGTATTTTTAAAACGCGTGGTATTTTTGTGGTAATTTTTAATGATCGTGGGATTTTTTTTGGTATTTATTAATTGCTGTGGGAATTTTTTTTGTTTACATTTACCATGGGAATTTTGGTGGTATTTAATTTGTGTTACTTTGGAAAAAAGGTAATTTTCGTGGGAATTGTTCCGAAATTTGGCTGGCAACCTTGGATAGACGTAAAGAGGCATTCGAAGTAGTGCTGCCAGGTGTCAGTAAAAAAATATTTTATTTCCCCGTTTGTTATTTTATTTTTTATTTATTTATAAATTTCGAAGAAAATAGTATCATAAACATTATAATTTTTTACCGATTATATAATAAAACAATTGGAAAAGAGCAAATCTTTACGTACCCGTTGCCAAACTTCCTGGTTCTATTCACTCACATCAACCTTTAACCACTTCAAATGCAATTTTTTACACATCAAACTAAACATTTTACACCTCAAATGAACTTTTACATACCAAATTTAAGTTTTCACATTCCGTAATCAATATGACAATGTAGTTAAATACCAAAAATAAAATAGTTTGTTATTTTTACAAGAAGCGTTATAATTTACAATCAAATTTCTATTTAATTAATATACAGCGTGTGCCATATTTTATGTCGGTATGTAAACATTGAATAAATTTGATATTTATCAGCTGATTTACTTGAGATGACAGGTTTTTGAAACGATAATTTAGTACAATCACTGACATATAGTACATAGATTACTTAAACTGTATAAAAATGTGTTCCTATCGAAATTGTGTGAAGGGTCAAAAATTAAACAAAAATTTTCAAAAATTCCACCTTTGAAGCCATTCCAATTTTGAAGAAAATTTTTATGACCGACGAGGCCCATTTCACACTTTCTGGAGCCATTAAAATAAAAAATTGCCACTTTGGTAAGCAGATAATCGACAAGAAGTCCATTTCACACCATACCACAACCAAAAAGTGACTGCGCCAAAACCATCATTGGGCCATTTTTCTGCAGAGAAGGCGAAACAGTCAATGAAAATCGATATTATTAAACTTTCTCTTATTTTTTCGGCCCACAAAAGTGTGAAAAAGGTCTGGACAGTAACTGGTTTCAAACAAGACGGTGCGCTATGTCACACTGCAAATCAAACAATGTAGTTTCTGTCCAAAAAATTCACTGAACGTGTAATGCCAAAAAATGGCGACATTGTCTTACAACCCAAATCTACAGATTTTACCCCTTTAGACTTCTTTTTTGTGGGGTCATTTAAAAATCAAAGTACATTCCAGCAAGCCTCTGATCATTGACGAGCTCAAGGCAAACATTCGTTCCGAAATCATTGCTATACCGTCCGAGATGCTCGAAAAATGATATAAAACGCAGCTAAAAGAGCACGTTTTGCTTTAGCTAATAGAGGCGGCTACTTGATTGATGTTGTATTCAAAAACTAGCCAAAATTCAATCAAATTCTATATATATATATATATATATATATATATATATATATATATATATACACTGGCGAGCAAAAGTGAGTGCATGTTCAGCAAATTTCTACTTACAGTGGCATAAGTTGATAAATAATAAAGCAAATATTATAAAACTTTTAGCAAATATTCTTTATTCTGTAAGGAGAAAAAATGCTAAATTCATATAATGATTACAGAACAAAAATAAAAAAATTAAATACAAAAACATAAGATAACTCAATAAACTCAGTTTTGCACGTTTCTCTGGTCCAACAATAAATTATTAGTTTTAGTACGGTATCCACAATCCCTTGTTTTTTATAACACTTGCCATACGTCTCGGCATACTCTCCACCAAGTTTTCTTTAAATTCACTTTGAACATTTTCCCATTCCATCTTGACACGGTTCCAAAGCTCCTCTATGTTGGTAGGCACTCTATTGTGTTGTCCCAACCGCCTCTTTAATATAGACCACAAATTTTCTATTGGGTTGAGGTCTGGACTTTGCGAAGGCCATTTCATCGTTTGAAATTTTTGCACAGACAACCAATTTTGGACAATCTTCGCCGTGTGTTTGGGGTCTCCGTCCTGTTGGAAAGTGACTTCTTCCTCGGGATACGCGCTGTGGTCCACAAAATCGGGTAAATGGGTTTGAAGAATTTGGAGGTAGTCGTCTTTCTTCATTATTCCATTTATTCTTACAAGCGGTCCCAAATGCCACCAAGTGAAACAACCCTAAACCATCAAGCTACCTCCGCCATGTTTGACAGTTTGTTTCACATGATGCTTCTGAATAGCTTCATGAGATCTGCTCCAGAAATATTCCTTTCCATCAGATTGGAACCGGTTAATTTTTGTCTCATCGGACCAAATTACTCGTTTCCAATCCTCTATCGTCCAATGCTCATGCTCTTTGCAAAATTTCAGACGCGCTTTTATATTTTTGTCAGATAGAGCTGGTTTTTTCTTTTTGACTGCTGCCACCAAACCGATTCTGTGAAGCGCTCTACGAGCAGTCCATTCACTTACGTGCTTGTTTATATCACCAGCGGCTTGCTTGGGTGTTTTCAAAGCATTTTTTTCATTTCTCTTACCATTAATCGCGCGTCTGAATCGTTTAATAATCTGGGACGACCTCCAGTATTCGGCATAGAAGCTACATTCCGTCGTTTTTGAACAGCAATCACGGTGCGTTGACTCACTTTTAATTTCTCAGCAATTACTCTGGATGAGTGTCCACTTTTTGTTAAAGTTATTATATTATTTTCGGTGTTTATGTTGATTTTCCTCATTTTTTTGTTTATATTATGATGAAAAAGTGCAATTACTGACAAAAAAGCAATAGATGTAACTATATATGATAACAAACAAACAAGACTAAAAACTGAAATAAGATGACTAGCTGCAAGCCACATATAACGGTAAATTTGGAATTCCTCAGAAGAGTGCAGCCTAATTTGTTTTCACTTATTCAAAACGTGCAAAACTGAGTGAATAGTGTTGCCATAAGTTTTTGTTTTAAATTTTTTTGTTTTTGTTGTGTTATTGTAATATTTTATATCACATTTTTTTGCTAATAGAATAAAAAATATTTGCTGGAAGTTTAATAAAATTTGCTTTATTATTTACCATTTTATGACACTTTATGTAAAAATAAGCTCAACATGCACTCAGTTCTGCTCGCCAGTGTATATATATATATATATTTATATAAAAAGAAGTGTACATTTTGATGTCACCACTAACTGCGGTAACGAGTCGACCGATTGCAACCAAAATTTCAAGGTATTTTGGGGATGATTTGATGGTAAGTAGATGGTTTATGTGAAGTTTGCACGAAATCGGCCCAGTGGTTCCAAAGATTTGGCATTTTAAATATATTCCCATTTACTCCCATTCAAATATTAAGAAAATGGCCGCCATTTTCTTTAAAGGGATTTTTTAACTTGCTGTTGAAAAGTTACCAAACCATTTATCGTAATGTCAAATGTGAAATATGACGTTCGGTTTTTCTAATTAGAATGTGGAGCTTTTTTATTTCTCGCTTAAATTTATTTCGTTCATTCTAATATTTTTTGCATACTCATTTCATTTTAAAAGAAATTTCGACTTACACAAGAAATTTCCACACAAAAAATTTGGAAATTTTTCATGTAAGTATTTTAAATCATTGATTTATAGTGAAAAAAAATGAAAACATATAGTGCAATATTATTTTTGTTCGTGCTGTGCTTTTTCCGTGTTTGATTTCGGTCTTTTGTGAAATTTATTTGAGTTTTATTTTTTTCGTATGAAAACTGAGAAGTGGTTTGGATTTTAATCAAATTTGGTTTTCTACATTAATTTTAGTTTCTATATAAAGTGTATTTAAATATCAGAAGGCACTTTAAAAAATAAACATTTGTTATAAATTAATATCAGTGAAAACTTTCTGAATTAGCTTTTTTACCCTGTATGAACTCTAAACCAGTGCTGCGGAGTCGGAGTCAGAGTCGAGGAGTCGAAGTCGGAGTATGTAGAAATTCTTGAGCAAAGGAGTCGGAGTCGGGAAAAATGCATTGACTCCGACTCCAGCAAAACAATCATGAAAAATAAATAATATTTAATATTTAAAATAGTAATTTTTTTAATTTGGTTAACCCTGTAAAATTATCGACTACGCATTAAAAATAAAACACTAAAGCTATCATGACTGAAATGTCAGTGATAGCTTGAAACCGGAATTTAAACGTTTTATTGTATTAACAATTAAGAAAATGGCAAAAAAAAATGTCGATAAAGTCAGCAGTTTTTGACCATTTTACAATTGCACCCAACGGAAAACAATACTCGTGTTAGTGTTATTAAAAATTGAAATACATTTTTTTTTTTTCATTATTTGGTCGGAGTCGGAGTGGGAGTCGCAGTCGAAGCTTCGATATTTTGAGGAGTCCGAGTCAAAATTTTTTGGTCCGACTCCGCAGCCCTGCTTTTAACTACTTCCCTGCCGCTTAACATTTTCCAATTTCTTATTAAATTTTTGAGTAAATTTTTAAATATTAAAAAATTTTCCGACCAACAGTTTAGAAATTTTGTTTCAGCTGTAAGAACTAATTCCAGTATGACTCTGATATTGAATATATCAACTCATAGTTTTAGCTATGAAATTATAAAAGATTATTCATCAGTATAACAGTTTCATAGCTGTAAGCCGATAGATGGCACTAAATACCTCACATATTTTTAGGTATATGCTGAAATTAAGAAGAGAAAAAGCAACATAACAATAATAATTATATGCAAACTTTAACAGTTATTTAGCTATAACTTTAAGTTATAGCGAAACTGAAAAAAATGTAAATTTTTAAGAAATAAAAAGTCAAGTTTGCACATCAACAGGTCTAAACCTACCAAACCATTCTTAATTTATTATATTACGTTTGCGTATAATTTATTTACGTATAATTTATATTACGTTTGCGTAAGATAAGATTAACACGGTTTTTTTCATTTTAATGAACACGGTTTTTTCAATTTTAATTAAAACTAAAGTCAGTTCTAAATCAAATGCCGCGAGATACAATATTGTTGAATGAATTATGTCACTCGAAATTATTAACGGAACCCAAATAATTATGAAATTTTAAATCCAGTTGTCAGAAACAGGCGCTGTCTGATCGAGAACCGAGGATAGTTATCAAAAAAATTCCAACTCGACCACGTCATGCACTAAATTTGCCGCCACCGTGGGTAATAACGTGTCTACTACCACAATTTGGCGTACTCTGCATCGCTACAATCAATTAATATCTTAAGAAAATGATCAAAGTACCCCATTTTTTGCAACGATACAAGCAGGCGCGACTTCAATTTGCAGAAGAACATCTAAACACCGATTGGGACACAGTAAGTTATTGCTATGGATCGTAAAATTATCTACCTGACTATATTTATTGCAAAGGTTATTTTTTTCGGACGAGAAAGAGTGGAATCTTGATGGTCCCGATGGCTACCAATTCCTTTGCCTTTGGAGAGATTTGCGAAAACACCTCCTTTATTTTTAAAAACTCGATTTCGTGTTAGGCTCCGTAATGTTTTGGAGGTCTTTCATGTCAAAAGAAACGCTTGAATTACGGTTAAAATCGTCCCGAATGAAAAGCAGAGACTGGAAATCATCCTCCATCCTTTTATTGAGACAAATAGGGAGAATTCACTTATTTGTCAACAAGATGACGCTCACATTCACACAAGAAAATGCCACGAAGCGATATTTGGAAAACTGCGTCATTGAAACTTTGGACTGGCAGGCCTACTCTCCGGACCTAAGTCCCATAAAAAATGTGTGGGGCATATTAGTAAGAATTTATGCAATCAATGGCCAGTATGACAGTACAGATCATCTAAAGGCTGAAACTATTGCCAAATAGGGTAACCTGGACGTCAGCCTCTTGAAAAAGTTATCTGAATCTATGAAAAAAGATTTTATTTCGTTGCAAAAGCTCATGCATGGCGCATCTATTGATTATCTGTAAGAAATAAAACTTAAAAAAAAACTAATGTTTATGTAATTAATCTAAGTAAAAGTGAAAAGTGTCATAATTTTACAATAAAACAACCGAAAATAGGTTTTCGTTAAAAATTTTTTTTGTTAATAATTAAATTTTTAATGAAATTTATTTCCTTTTTCTTAAGACTATTCTCTCAAAATAATGCTTTTCTGCTAAAATTCTTCATCAAAATATTTAAAAAACATCTAGTGTCTTATAATTATGAAATCCACTTTATATAAAAAGCAAAACACTGTCTGCCTATAGACTCCAAAACTACTGAACCGATGGAGCTGAAATTTTGGCAGTCGATTTGTTTAAGGTAGGAGAAGGTTTAGAAAAAATTTCCACACCCCCCTTTTCCAGCCCCTTAATCAATAAAAATGCTACATTTCTGTCGGTTTGGGTAGTTTAAGGCTAAAATTTAATAATTTAGTTTGTATGGTTACTGTCAACAACTATAAAAATTAGTTCACACGCCCCTTTTCCGCCTACAAATCAGTAAAAATTCTATATTTCATTAAGTTTTAGTCGTATAAGACTAAAATTTGGTAATTTCGTTTGTAAGGTTACTTTCGGCAACTGTACTTAAAATTAGCGTAGTAACTATATAACCACACCCACTTTTTTAGAAATCATTCCAGTAGACATCTGGGCCGATTGAGCTAAAACTTTGGCTTAGTTTGTATGGTTAATGTCAGAAAATGTACTATAATTGGTTTCCACGCCCCCTTTTCCGCCCTCCAACCAATGAAAATGCTATATTTCAACGGTTTGGGCTATACTAGACTAAAATTTTGTAATTTAGTACATACTGTTACTCTCGACAAGTGCACTAAAAATGGGCATGTACTACTTTAGTTACGGCCACATTTCGGGGGATCAGCGTGGAGCAAAGTGCGCCAGGTTTAAGCTAGATTGAGCTGAAATTTTGGAAGTCGATTTGTTTCGAGTTTGGTTTAATGGAAATATTTTGTCGCAACCCATTTTACTGACCATAAATCAACAAAAATGCTATATTTCGCACGGTTTTGATCATATTAGACTAAAATTTGGTAATTAAGTTCATATAGTTACTTTCGCCAACTATACTAAAAATGGTGAATATACATATAAGACATTTCTAGACATTTTCGTTTATGGCAGCAGGGCGGTATGTAGCAGGACAACGTCTGCCGGGGAATACTAGTACCATTTATATGGAAATCGGCTGTTTTTTTTTAAGATATTCAATTATCATACACCGACACAAAAGATGACGCAGCCTGTATGTAAAAAAAATTAGAGTTTTCTTTATGAATTTGTTATGTATTATTTTGTATTTCTATGATTTAAATACAAATTCTAAATATTTGATTGTTTAAACCATTCTTGATTTTAAATACAAATTTTAGTTTTTTGATAGTTTAAAATCGTTTATTGAGCTTTAGGTCAGGTTAGAACAATTATTAGCTCCAAAGAATTTTTTTCCAAAGAAAAAACAACATTTTCAATATGAAAAGGAAAATATCACTAGCTTGTTTTGCTACAGGCTTCATCAGAAATCTTTGTGATGCTGGCGGGAGTCGAACCCGGGCCGTGCTCGCCATATTCAAGCGCATTTTAGCGCACTACACCAAAGAGGCGATGAGATTTCAGTGTCAATATCTCAGTTTTACTCCCTTTCTTATTGTTGTTTTGTTTGATTTCGTCTGGCCAGACGACATAGATCATCCACTGCATATCGAATCTTTACTCATCCGAGGATTAAAAGCATTCGAAAGGCAATGAATTTACCTTTTTAACAGTGTATCAATAAATCCATCCAACTTTTCCATTCCCGAGTTGTGCTCGTATGAAGATGAAATCAATCCGTCAAATTTGAGAGCAGTTTTTTCAGAATTTCGCATAATAAATAAAATTTGTTTTTATCATCAATTTTGTAATTTGTTGCATTCTCTTTTCAATGACATCAAAAACATAAACATATCTCGAAAAGAAAAAAGGTGGTTGTATCAAAAAATTATACTTATAAAATAGCATAAGGAAGTGGAATAAACCACAAGTTATTGATGCTCTTAGGATTCAGTTATAGACACAAAAGATTTTATAAAGAGATGTGTCGATACAGTTTAGTGTCAGACCGGTTTTTACAGCGCGAAATTTGTTACATAAATTGTAACTCTGGCTCTCTTAAAATAAGCTTTCCGTAAGTTAGTTTTTCTGCTAACACAATAATGTGAGTCAAAGTCATGAAATACTTACTAGCCCTTTATGCTTTTATTCTATTATAAAATCGTTGAATTTTATGATAATTTTTATGGTAATTTTTATGAACCAAATTTTGTTATCTTTTACTGAATTTAAATCTGGAAGACCTTTATAATAAAGTAGCCATAAGCGATCAACATAAGTCGACTTAAGGTGAAAAGTTCTCATCCTGAAATTTTTCTTTAAAATCAATTTTAACATCAAAAATCGTCTTTTACAAAGTTTTGGTCCTGGACTGTCGTCCTTGATAGCACAATTTAGGCAGATGTACAAAATTTTTTGATAGTTATACAAAATTTCACATTTCACACTTCAAAAACTTGTCTTAAAACAAATAATTGCATCCTTGAGTTTGAATACGTGATAGTAAATATCAAAGTTATGATTTTATTCTTTATTTCCAAAATTGCAATCTATTTTCCTTCAGACCACTAAACGATAAAGAAGTAAAATACTCAGTTCAGGAAAATTTTATATTTTTCCTAGTCATAAAAAACGACAGAAGGTGAAAAGTTTCCATCCTCAATTTTTGCTCAAAAATGTATTTTAATGTAAAAAAAATCGATTATATTGACTAAAGTCTAGCAGCCCTATTCTGGTTGTTAGCTTAACAAGAAATAGTTAAGGAGCTCTTGTTAAGCTGGTTGTTATGTTATGTAAATGTTGGTATTCTTAAAAATCATTAACAACATGAAAGCTTAAAAAGCTTTTAAAGTTCACCATGCATGGTGAAAATCGATATGCCTATTGAAAGAAGAGATGCGCTATATAAACAGGTGCTTCGAGTGCAGCTTGTGACTTTGCAAGCGCTTGAAAAATTTGCCACGGCTACTGAAAGATTTCATAACCAACACTTAAAATAAGTAAAAAATTCTTCCATTTTTCAGTTTAATGTATTTAACTCAATATTATATTATAATTTGTATTTTTTTATTATTTTCACAACGATTTTCTATCTATGCACATACATTTCATTCGTTGTTAAGACTCTTTCTGTTATTAACAAAATTGTAAGGAAAAGAGCTTTTAAATTTGCAACAGAATACGAAACCTTAAAAAATTGTTAATACTAACTATTTTGTTAATGTGGTGAGCTTAGTTAAGCTGCCAGAATAGGGCTGTAGGTCTATCGTCATTCATTGCAAAATTAAGGCAGAAGTGCAAAAAAACTTGATTTTTTTTATACTGAACCAACGCTCAGGGGATGCCCCCTATAAATGTGTAAGCATTGTGTTGATTCGGAAGATGAGGGATAGTTAGTTGGAGGGTGGATAGTTGGAGTAGTGTCGGTGAATATTTGCTCTAAATTTGCACAGCTCAAACCTGCCGGGAAACACGCTCGCAGGGAGACTATTCCAGAACCTTACTGTGCGACTAAAAAACGAATTATATCGGTAATACGAGGTTCTGATGGACTTTGAGGCAATAATGAAGGGGTGGGCTTGGACAGCTGCCCGAGTGGACCTGGGTAACACACGAGCTGGTGGCATCAGGCCATGTTTCTCCCTTGAACACTTCCTATGGTAATACCTATACAGAAGGCTTAGGCAACCAACATTACGTCGAGGACACCCTCTCAAATATATCGCACGACGTTGAATTCGATCCGGAAGCTCCAAATAAGATCTTGAAACCCCTGCCCAAATGTGCGAATTGTACTCCATTTTAGGCCTAATATATGAGGTGCAGATCATGCGAAGATCAGCTGGAGTGAAATATTTTTTGCACCGTTTTAAAAAACCTAGGCACTTGCCCGCGTCTTTAGACACGTCGAAAATATGATTATTCCAACGAAGATCAGATTGGATCGATATGCCCAGAACGTCAAGAGTGGCTGATTTCACAAGATCCACACTATTGATATTGAGGGGATCTAAGGGGCAATCCATCTGCTTGTAGGTTAACAGTCAGCACTGGGTCTTGCTTGCATTGAACTCTACTCTATAAGCAAGACCCCACTCGGAGATTTTTTGTAGATCATTAAGGAATGTGACATTCATAATTTGCCTCTTTCTCTCAATCTCCATAGAGCTTGGGCGTTATGTTTGTATGATATTATGAAAGTCAAAATTTTTTTAAAAAACAATAGAAGATGAACAATTTCTATCATGCTTTTTTGCTCAAAAATTTATTTTAATGTGGAAAATAGATTGGCACTGTGCAAAAGTCACAGAAAAATTGCTTTAAGTTATGATGGAAATCAGATGGCAATTTTTGGTATAAGTATAAAAACCATAATTTTGCCGACAGCTGTCAAATATGAAAAAATACAACCGTGACCAAAAAATTATAACTTATTAAAAACTTTTTATTTTATGATATTATCTAAGAGATGCATTTTAATTTTATTACTTCAGGAAATTTCTATATAAATTCATTAACCATGATGACCAATTCGTCTGTTTCACAAATGTTGTTTCCTTTTTCGTAAATGTTGAGTAAATGTTTCGTAAACTTTTTGTTTTAGTAAAAATGGAAGGCATTGGCTAATGATAATAGAGAAATGGTTGAGGCAAGAAAAGGACAATATATTAAATTTTTTGTTAATTACTAAATTACATAATTACTTCACTACCTAATTACTTACTTAATTACGTCGCGGAAATTTTGTCGCGTGGGCTATGTCGCGTGAGTTACGGCAAATATTTTTTGGAAATTCAATATATTTTTAAATAAGCAAAGTCCATTGGTAAAGTGGGTTTATTATGAATCTTCACTGTTTTCCCATTATTTAAAAGTTAAAAACAAATGCAAAATATTTGGTAAAATTTGCTGAGTTTCTACAATCTAAACATGCTTTTAAACACACTTCCTTTTTTTGTAGCTTAAGTTACGCCCATATTTACCACTGCCACCCTTAATTAGTTACAGGAACGATCATTGGTAGATCATACCATTATCGAAAACGAAGCTTTAAGTCGTACGCATGGTACGTGAGTTACCATGTATAAAATATAGGATTGTATCTTTTTGTTTGGTACATTTTTGCTACAAAAATCACGATTTCTTGCACTTTGGTCCAAATTCCGAGACCTAAGCACAGTGCAAATCGATTTTCAATATTAAAATAAAGTTTTGAGCAAATTTTTAGAATGGAACCCAGTCACGTTTAATGCTTCTTTTGTTATTAATGCAAAATACTAGTTTTCTGAAATTAGTTTCTTACTTGTCAAGCATTTTACGGTATGAAGGACAAAAGATTCTAATTTGGGAAAGGAGTAATAAATTTTGCAAGGAAATGCATATTTGTCTTGTATTGTCAAATTTTTTTTTATTACATACTTTTGTAACTCCAGCGAACTTAAAATTTTAATATAAGTAGCACCGCATTCGGCAAAACTGTGGCTGAACATTTTGGGCTATTTTCATAAAAGTAGTCCAACCTTGAAATTATTTTTATATATGAAATGGTAGATTTTTGTTCAAAAAGGTGATTCCAAAAATTTAATAAATAAGTGATTACTACTATATCCCTATTTCATTCCAATTTGTATTATTGCTTTTTAATTATTCTGTTTAATTAAAAAATCCAGAAAAAAGTTTAAAATCCCGGTATCTGGCAGCTCTGATTCAATGTGTCAGGGAAAGAGCTGAGAAGAAATAGGTTGCATTGTCAATTTGGTGTTCGAATTGAGCTGCTCTTTGACATATGTCATTGTCAAAGAGCATCAGTTACGGCAAAGCTTAAAGACAGTGGCGTGCTTAAGGTAGGGACGCAAAACATAAAAAGCGCACAAAAGCGATATTAAATGTCCCAGAAGCAAAACTTGCAGAAAAAAGAAAAAAAAAACGATAGCAAATCCCTGCTTCTATCTGCAATGTATCTATTGCTATATGAGCTGGTCTTTTGTGTGTGCAATTTTTGAATCTACTTTTTAGCTTTTAAAGAAAAAATAAATAAGTTTTTTAACGACAAACGCGTTCAAGTCTCAGGACAGCAATAAATGCGCCTTTGTGCGCCTCCGCCAACTACGTCGTTCTGCAGACTATTACAAATAAAACACGCCCAGAGTATTTTTTTTGTTTGTTTTTATTACAAAAGCAAATTCTTTTTTTGCTGCCACTGAATAAAATAATAACATCAAATTCAAGAAAAACTGCAAAATTTGCGGTTTATAAATTTGCCGGTTGTGTTATTACGCTAGCAAATTTTTATCTACCCCGGTGTTAGTATTTTCTTTATAATTTAAAAAAAATTCCTTTAAATTTTATGCTTTTGTTAGTTATTTGCTCTTATTTAGATTTTGTTTCTTTTCTTACCCAATAGATTTTACGTCATTCCTATTTTTACTTGTCAGAATTTTCTCAAAGAATGTGTGGATATCATTTGTACCATGAATTAAGCATTCGAATGGCTTTGAGTTTATTACTCAGAGACGGAAGTCCAAAGTCACTTCCGTTTACTATAAAAAACAAAATAAGTGTCTATAAAAACAAAAAACTTGTCACAAAACTTGTCTCTTTTGGGTATAAAGGCGTTGTCGCCAAGTGGTCTCGCTTCTTCGAGTAACTAATTTTAGATAGATAGTTATATACTAAATTAACATTTTTTGACAGGCAGATTAATAAAATTTGAGAACAGAAATTTTTTACCTAATTTTTTAATAGCTAATTTTTGGCAATAAAATGTTGGATAAAGTTTATTTTTATGTCTTAATTCCTAACAGAGACCTAAAGAAAAATTAAGTTGATTACCATAAATCGGATGTCAATAAAATTTCATGTATCGCGAATTAAAGAAATTCGCATTTTGCTGAGAAATAAAATTTGACACTGCACAACGTTACTTTATTTAAAAAAAAAACTTAAGGTGCTTAAACAATATGCAAGTTTCGCAAATACATTGAATGAGTCAATTAATATTTAAAAATTGAAGCGAACCTTTTCATTCATCGTTTTATGATTTACTTGAGTGAAATTTCAAAAACGACACTATTTTCCGACGTTTTCTTTGAATTGATATTTCTTTTTGCTTGTGTCTATTACAACAAGAAAATATAATATTAAAAATATTTCTTTTTACCGTGAGTTTCGAACTCATGCCCCTTCGTTTAATAGTTCTACACGCTAGACCAACCAAAAAGCCTTTGTTACGCAAAGTGGTTCATTCAATATTAAGTATTAACTGAAGCTATGTTACAATAGATCACAGTAATCTATTAAAAGGATATCCAACATATCCTACATTTTGACTAGCTATCCAAATAACAAAAGTAGCAAAAAATAACATAAATGTTGCTTCTACTTACTACACATTG
Source organism: Dichetophora obliterata (assembly GCA_963920525.1). Classification (NCBI taxonomy): domain Eukaryota; kingdom Metazoa; phylum Arthropoda; class Insecta; order Diptera; family Sciomyzidae; genus Dichetophora; species Dichetophora obliterata. Next base: position 41,055,048 of record OY986436.1, read on the forward strand.
TCATCAGCATCGTTAAGTAGGCTATTTTTGTTGTTGATATGAATGCGTGCAGCTATGTTGCAGCTTGGGAGTCCAATTCCGGAAGTTTTTTCCAATTCCGGGATTAATGGGATTGCAAATCGCAATCTCGGGATCCCGGGACTAGTTCGGGATCGAAAAATTTAAAAGTATTTAATTCTAAACTTTTTAAAAAATTTTTATTATATATTTTTTATTAAAAAATGGAATTCAATTCCTTCATAAAACAAGAAACACAAGAAAACATAAATAGTTTAATCATGAATAAAAAAGTTTTATTAAGTTAAAGAACAAAAATAATAAACTAAACTACACAACAGTTTAAGGTACAATTATAAAAATTTTAACATTTTTTTGGGACACAGTCTTTACGTTTTATCGTGTTTAAGGCAAATTAAGGCTGGAAAAGACTTTAAAATCTAAATTTTTTTATTTTTAATTAGCTTCAAAGTAATACATTACAATAAGGCTATCAATTCCGAACGGTTTTGTCAATCATGGGACTGTCGGGATTGAAATTAACGATCCCGGGATTTTGGATTTTTTTTCCCTGTTTTAAAATAATTTTTTTTTTAATAAAACCCATTAAAATTAATTTTTTATTTAAATAATTCATTATTTTAACATCTTTCAGATATATTTTATATATTTTTATATTTTTTTATTTATTTTAACACTTTTGAGATCATATCTATTAAACCATAACCTTACAAAACAAAAGAAAACAAATTCTTTTACTCATATTACTAAACTAAAAGGCGTAAATTACTTTTTAATAATTTTACAAGAAACGAAAAAACTTACTAAATTTTAAAAAATTGCACTTAGGGCATTCAGAACTTTGTTTTTAATAAAAGTAGTTTTTTGTTGTAGGAGTGTAAAACTTTAAAGGTACATTTACTTTAATCAATTAAAAAGTCGATTTGGATTTTTGGTAACTTACGGCTTTTTTGATTTCATATGTCTTAAAACGATATGTTTAAGAAATATGATGAGATCAAAAGAAAAAAAAAACTACTTTATAAAGTAATAATAATTAAATAAATGTTAAAAAACAATGTCGGGATCCCTGAATTTATATGCTCCGATCGCGGGATTTTGGGGACTATAAAAATGTTGGGATCCCGGGATCGACAGCTTTTCATTACAGTTACTATACATACAGCTGATAAACGCGTCTAATGTTTGATTAGAGAGGTTTATTAGGATATTATTACATATGTATATAACCCGCTGATGAAAAGAAACGTTCTGATTCTATGCTAGTTGGAGAAATAGTTGTACATTTCGAGCACTCATCGTCTTTATAATCTCCGAAAGAAGCCGTTTTACATTTCAGCATCAATAAAAAGACTTTCTTATTCTACATTCATATTAACTTAAATTGAAATGTTTCATTTACACGAATATTTGTAAAATAATGTTTTTTTATTTAAAAATCCTGGGATCCCTGATAATAAATTGAAGGAATTGAAGTGGCGTAAATCGCCTGGGATCCCGGGATCGACTGTCCTAGATCACAATAATCTATTAAAATGATTGTGTATTGGCTATACATATCCTACATATTAAGCAGCTATCCAAACAATAAAAGTAAAAAAATAACTAAAATTTTGGTTCTACTTACTACATGTTTTCATCAGTATTGTTATGGAATTTCTTTTTCTTGAGTTTCTGTTGCTACATGTTTTTTTTTTTTGGTTTTTGCATAGCGCTAAAGAAAAATTAACAATTGACCGCAAGTGCGTTGACAAATACGTTAACAAATGCGTTTTTAAGTGACAAAAAAAAATCAATTAATATGGAATTAATTAACGCAGGCACGACATCGGCAAGGTCTATACAATTCTTGTCAAATTTGTTGCGTGAGTACTTTAATATTTATTTATTTATTCTGTCTTTTTCGCAAAATCTTCTAAAACAAATGCAAAAAATGTTATTTTTAATTAAAAAATTATTTGATTTAAAAGCCTTAAATTATCAAATCTATGAAACTGCAAAAAGCTTTGCTTCTCTCGTTTGCCCAACAACGCATCTGATTTTTTTTATATGTTTATCTTTATTTATATTTACAGCTTATGCATATGTTATATGGACATAAAAGTATTGGAAGCAAAAATGAAAGAATTTTAATTTTTCAATGAAATTTATTTTAATTAAATATAATCTCCCTAAAATTCAATGCACCATCTCTGTAATCATTTTCCGGAAAATTTGCAAAATAATGTTCTACGGCTGCAGTAGATTCTTCATTCGACAAAAAACGCTTTCCACGAAGGAATTGTTAAGTAGGTAGTATTCGCTGGGAGCAAAATTTGGTAAATGCGGTGTGTGTTCTTAAAATCAGTTTGTACTTAAAATCATTGACCCATTATCATAGTCAAAATATAGTCGACTTTAAATTTAGTATAAGCATTTTTGACAGTTTTTCAATAAAATATGTTTTCAAAAAGCTTGCACTAAATTTAAAGTCGACTTTATTTTGACTATGATAATGGGCCATTCAATTTAGCTATCGTCAAAAGACTTGTGTAAACACGTGCATTGTATTGATGATAAATGATTTTTTTTTTCTTTAATTTTTATCAAGCAAGGGTCTTTAACTTGTTATCAAAGGATCTGTACCTAAAAGTTACTAGTGATTATAATATTTTTTTAAACCTGTTAAGAACATTTGTTTCACTTCCTCCTGGAAAACTTCCTTGCAAAATTTAAGCGGTATAATCTGAAATGCGTGTTCCTTGCTTCTGCTGCTTCTTCGGATAGCTTTTCCAAGTGGTAAGAAAGCATTTCAAATTATTTCTGGTCCAAAAAAAAGTACGATTTCCGACTTAAATTTTTCTTGGATATCAGTTTTTCTCTCTTATAGTACAATTTTTTCTGAAAGCCTTCTTCGCTGCCATTTCTTTGATGAAATCTTGAAATCGAGATGATGAGTGCATTAAAAAAAATATAGCCTGGCATCCAAAATCAATAATCCAAATCTTTATGAACTTCTTTTCTTCTTCCCAGAAAGATCATTGAAATCTTTTGAAGTACCTCCACTTAACATCCATAGCACCTTCTAGCTTAACGATACCATTCTTCAAGCAAAATACTTTATTTTTTGATGAAAATTTCTTGATTTTTCGTTACCCAAATACAAACGTTTTGGCCAAAAACCTTACCCAATAACACCAAATAATATAATAAAAGGTCCATAAAAGAAAAAAAAAGAAAATGCCTAATGCATACGCTCAAAATAAGTCCAGTATCTAATTAAAGCTTTAATACTCATAAACTGAAATGTTTCTCAACTGACCACTTTTACGATTACTCTCAAGTACAACTTTAGCAACCTTTATACCGTTTGATATACATTTGTTTTATTTTTTTATGAAAAGTATCCTAAAATAAAAACAGAACCACTCTTAATTGTATAAAATCAAATGTAGTTTTAGCTACATACTTGGATCAAACTACTTGAATTTTAATTCTATAAATAGTAAAAAATAGTGAATAGTATAATTAAATACTAAGTCAGAGTTTTTACTAATTAATTGTTTAAATGCTTAATTTAAGTAAATAAAAATCAATTTTACATGTTCGTCAATGACGCAAAATATTTTGTAGACAAGAAAATTTTTCATCACTTTGTAGATTAAAAAATGGCCAAGTCCACTTTAAAATGCTAAGAGAATTGAACTGGTGAATTGCAATTAATATAAACAAAAAAACTGTAATAGCTATATTCAACTATGTCAAAGTATTTATTTATTTATATGAAACTTACAACTCATTGTATAATCTGATTTCTCTTTTAAGTAGCACAAATATAGTTAATTATTAATCATTGGTTTATAAATTATAATTCATCTTAACTCTAGAGATAAATATAATTACAATAATAACAAGGATATTTAAGGAAAATATAACATAACATTTATTTATCGAAAAAGAAAATAAAAAAGAAAACAATGATGCAGAGAAAGAAAGATATGAAGATACACAGAAGGTTATTAGAGAACATCTGAAATGTGTTTAAAGAGCTTTTGCTTGAATGTGTTCGTGTTATAAATTTTCTTTAGATTTATAGGCAGTGTATTTCAAAGATGCATCGCATAACCAAAGAAATGACGAGAGGTCAAGAGATATTTATGCCTGGGCAATATGAGTTTCTCTGTTCTTTGATTTCTACAGAATCTTAAAAGTTCAAATAAATAATCGGGATCCCTTCTGTATATGATTTTATGCAGCAACAGTAGAGTACGAAAATTAAGCATATCACTTAGGTAAAATCCGGTTATTTTTTTGATATGAATATGAATATGAATATATATGGCACTGTCTATTTACGCCAAAAACAAACCTAGCGCAACTATTGAAAGCAACCGTCAAATTTCTAAGTAAATCAGAGTCTAGCTTTGCAAACAACTCGCTACAATAAAATATGATTGATAAAATAAATGATTTAACAAGTCTCAACAAGTCTTAGTTTAATAGTGGTTGGAAAGTAATTGGTGGTAGGGCTAAGTCCCCTATTGGGGTATTTATATGGGTGTCCCAAGTGAAATTGCTATTTAAATATATGCCATGATTTTTAAGAAAGAAGAATTGTTTAAGTAAAGTTGAGGCAACTCAATTTTATTTCGACTTCTATTGATAACCATTGCCTTGGTCTTATTAGGTGTTAGTCTGAGACCACTATTTTCTGACCAACAAAAACTTCTGTCAAGCTCTGTATTCATATCATGTGCTGTTTGGGTGTATAGAGACTTCGGGAGAAGCTTATACATTTGTATCTCATCCGCATATATGTGATATTCAGAATTTTAAGAGCTGTCAGCGATATCATTTCTAAATTTCATAAACAGCAATGGTCTAACACTGATCCCTGAGGGACACCACATGTTACATTCATGTAAGAGGAGTTTTTGTTATTAAAATTTACATACTGAACACGATTGCAAAGGTATGAAGACAGTAGGTTGCATAAACAAGTTGTAAATGAGAATTTAGTTGATAGTCTTCTATGAGTTGCTGATGGTCAACGCTATCGAAAGCTTTACAAAAATACAAAAAAACAACTGAGCCACACATATTATTATCAAACCCTGAGCGAATATCTTCACAGACTTTCAAAAGTGCTGTGGTACAGCTACGACCTTCGAAATCCTATCTTTTGTAATAAAAATAAGGTTAGGTTACTTATCACAATTTCAAAAGCTTTGCTGAGAAATGGGAGAATGACGATTGGGCGGAATTCAGAATTATTTTTCGGCAAAGCTAAAATTTTTCCAGTTTTCCATTGACTGGGAAAGACAGAGGTTGTGATAATTGCGTTGATAATATGCGTTTTATGATGCAGAATGACAGGCAGAAGTATTTTTATGAAAATAGGACGAACATTGTCAGATACTCTCGCCTTTGATTGATTTAGTAAGATAGTTTTCTTACGCTTCATGTTAGCAAATTGCTAAATTTAAATGAACCTTTCCTTGAGGCGCAGAGATTTTTGAGGAGTAAAAATGAATAACTAATTGTTTAAAAGAAATTGTGATAAGACTGTTCTGTGCAGCATGGAAAAATCTAAAGATTAAAAAAATTAAAAAAAAAATTTAAAGTATGTTGTTTTTTAGTTAAAAAGTTATGGTTATTTGAACTCAACGCTACATAACGTTTTCTTCAAATTTGTTGCATCGCCTCAGTACTCAACGCTTCATAACGTTTGAGGACACTGAGTGAGCGAGCTAGCATTTCAAGTTTTTTTGTAAATTTTTTTTTCTTTTTCTAATTTTCTATAAAATTTTGTCGATTTTGGTTTGAACGCATATGGATCCCTACTTGTCTATGCTTGAAAACGAACACACATTTTCAGGGATTCCCGATGCATGTACCAATATTTACGTAGGCATGGGAGTGGGTTAAGAGCTTTCCTTACTCTTGCTGTCGAGGGGAGGGGGGTTAATATTGCAAAAAAACTGCTTACGTAATACTTAAACGGCCTCTTACTTAGATACTTACATAACTTAGATAACTTTAAAAATAACAAATTTTTTGACTCAATATTTTGAGAAATAATTGTGCTAGCAAATAGCTACCAATTTTTCGTATATTCAAAAAAAAAATACGAATTAAAATATTACGAATTATGACCCATTTAGAAAAACTTATCTGTTTCTTTACCATGCCTGTTTTCTCAATGATTTTCGCTGAGCCGAGCGTTATTAAAACCTTAATTGATTTTTAAAAATTATTTTATGCTTATTCACATCAAAAGGGAATAAATATTTCTTATCCCTTGAAAATGCACCTATTTGGTATAATTGTATTAACTTCGCAAGGTTATTCAAAAAATGAATGTAGTCAAATCACACAAACACAAACATACGCCAACATCTGCCAGTGTGCAGTGAGCAAAACAAAAAAGCCCAACACCGTGCAGCATATTTAATTACCATAAGTACGCGCCTTTCAAGCCACTGTAACAAGGTAATCATTATGACGAACTCTAACCGACATAATTACGCAGCATAACTAGAACAAAAAAAAAGGTTGGCTTGAATACACAAATAATGCAAAAAAAAACTTAAAAATTCCTGCTGCGTTTTTATTATCATATCATCATTAACATCATCATACTTTTTTCAATAAAATTTGGTTTTTTTTGTTGTTAATTAATTGCAGGCTACAAAAAAAACAGCACTAACAAATAAAACCGCAACCTTTTCATAGAAGCAGCAAACAAAATAATAATATGAAAAGGGGAAAAAAAATTAAAAATGTGTAACGTAAAAAGGAGATGATTAAAAATGGCGAAATGAAAAAAAAAAAAAAATTCCGAAGAACTGTTAAAGTATTAAAAAGTAAGTGAGACATAAAAAAGTTACTTACCTATAAAAATATATTTAAAATGAGAAAAGTGAAAAGCCATGAGAAATATAACATGTAGTAATAGGGTTTCCCAAAATATATATTTTTTTATTTTGACAGATGTCCGCGGCTTTAATACTTCTTGACCTTAGAAAAACCCTCTGTGAAGCGCATCTCAATTGGTCGCGAATTCATTTTCTAATTTTCCCATACGATTTCTCATACGTGTTCCCTCAAATTTTTGTTTGTTATGACATATCCAACTTAATTTTCATCGGATTATTATTTGGTAGTTGCCCAAAACGATTATGAAATAAAAATATAAATACAAAAAAACTACTTGTAACTTTTAATCCAAAAACATATAACAACCCTATAAACTTTTTCTTCATTGTGCATTCCAACTATCATTATCTAAAATTTAAGACCAATAACAATTATGAAAATGGAGTACTCTAAGAAATATTGATTTTTAATTAAATTATTTAGTGAAAGTTAAATAAAAAACAAAAAAAAAATTAGTGACTTATGCTCTTTAAATAAGATTCTAGTAATCTTCAGCGTAAGTATTTATTTCCTGTAATGAAAATTTAAATAAAATAAAATAAATAAAATAAAAAAAACCTTCATTTATATAGGTAGCTCTAAGAAGTGAGCCACAGACCACCAAATAATAACAAGATGAAAATGAAATTTGGATTTGTCATAACAGACAAAATTTAAGGGAACACTTTTTTTAACCATTTTGCTTAAACAATAATGGCTCTAAATTCAATTTACCAGCAAAACTGATTTTTCCCCATACAAATGTGTAGAAAATTAGAAAATGAATTCGCGACCTCTAAACCAATTAACAATTGAGATGCGCTTCACAGAGGGTGTTTCTAAGGTTAAATTAAAGTTTTAAAATCGCGCACATCTGTCGAATCAAAAAAAAAATATTTTTTTTTGGGACACCCTAGTAAATATGTAATTGTATCTAAGCCTATTTTATCAGCACTTTGATTGAAATGATCTTCAAGAATTTTGCCTTATTCTTTGTTGTCGATGATCCTTTCCACAAAATGTAAAATTGGCAACACCTTGAGTGCTTTTACAGCCCCATACTTACACTGAACCTCCCCATGCTTAAATGTATACTTTAGGTTGTTTTCTTAAAACTCTGTGTTCTTTTGCCGCCATAAAATACATACATACTGCCGCCATCAGAACAGATCAGAGATATTATAATAGCTTTCATCTATAAATATAAACCTGTTCAAAAAGTTAAAAAATTCAATTTACCAGCAAAACTGATTTTTTCCCATACAAATCGTATGAGAAAATTAGAAAATGAATTTGCGACCTCTAAACCAATTACCAATTGAGATGCGCTTCACAGAGGGCGTTTCTAAGGTCAAATGGAAGTGGAAAAGCTGCGGACATCAAACACTATTGTTTTTGGGACACCCTAATGTAGTATATGAAATACTAGCTAATATACCCGGTATTACTTTGGAATAGATTTTTGTACATTTTTTTGAGTATTTTAATTAATAAGTATAATAAGTAAAGTTTGTTCCGCCAAAGATGTTCCTTGGTGGAACAAAAACTTATCTTAACTGAGAACAAATGTTCTTAGATTATTCAATCGAGCAAAGAGAATCGGGCAAAGAGAACCGCGGAATGGTCAAAATACAGGAGTACCCTAAGTCAATATATTTTACAAAGAGACATACCACTGAGGCATCAAGACTATATAAGGTTATGGCCGGTGGTAGCAGTATATCCTCTGCCAGTCTGAAAAAAGGCAATGAAAATTTTATTGCAAATGAGGAAGTGAAGACGCATCTCTTCTTTAGCACTCATTTCCCAGGTTCCATTGCCTCCACAGAGACAGAAAATGAGCAAAAAGAAACAATCAGCCCTATCATGAATAATTTTTCACGCGGAATCGGAAAAGGGACTTTTCATTTTAAAGATAAAGCTCTAGAACATTTTGGAAATGTTTAATGCAAATTTGTTCATCAACGGTTTAGCAACCAATTTGCATTAAAAAATTTCTAAAATGATCTTAAGCTGTATCTTAAAAATGAAAACTCCTTTTTCAGATTCCGCGTGAAAAATTATTTACGATAGAACTGAATATGTAGAATCAACAGAAACAGCTGGAATGCAGCAAAGCAAATATGTACAGAGCAGAGATTAAGGCAGGCAGTGATTGCCTCTAAAGTTTAAACCACTGAAATCACTAGGCGTTGATGGAATTTTTTTCGGCGCTGCTGCATAGAGATATATGCATTCTTCTCAATTCTCTTATAAAAAAAGCTAGAGGCAGTATTGCATTGGGTTATTTACCAACTGCATGGAGGCGGGAAAAGTGATCTTAAAAGAGCCAAGCTGACTAACATCCTTCTTACTAAAAACTATAGATAAAATATAAGATAGCCGTATAAGGACCACTGTCCTAATAATATCTCCTTATATTATGTAAAACCTTTATTATGAAAAACCTTATATTATGGAGTTGCAATTGTAACCGCAAACAGTTCAGTCGTTTTTAACCCGCTCTTACATTTAACTTTCAAGAATTTGTGCTTGTTTCTTTCGGCTTGCAATTTTAATCACCTAAAATTCAATAAAAAAAAAACAATAAAAATTATCCAAAAGACCTTTGTAAAAAATTAAATAAAGTAAAAAAAAAAACACACACACATTTCACTGGATCAATAGTTCATTGTGCTATTCTATTTGTTCTCTGACCTATATATATGTGCAGTTGCATATAAGTATGCAGCGAAAAAGTGTGAATATAGCAATAAAGCAACAACATTAACAATAAGAAAAAGTGTGAATATTGCAATTAAGCAAAAACAATAACAATAAGAGAAACAGCCCACTCCAACTTTTAAGTGCACCTGAAATAAGTGCAAATATCAAAAGTAAAAAAAAAAACTTTTTATAAACAACCAAATAAAGTAAACAATAAACAATGGAACCTGCTTGTGCCAAAATTAACTGCTCTATTGAGGACAAAGGTGCAATTAAGCTAAGTTGCAATGGTCTTTGCGGAAAATCTTACCACGGCACTTGTGTGGGAATGACTAAAAGAAGTTTAAACTACTTTCAAGAATACACATCACATTTTAAATTCTTCTGTGATGAGTGCATGGATCTATCACTATCCCATGTTATGCTCGCCATAAAATGTCTTAGCGACTCCTTGAACGTGATGCATTCGGCTAATAAACAAGTCATCAGTAAAATACCAAATTTTGAAATAATGACTCACGTATCCGATGATCTTGCAAGGGTAGAGTCCATCTGCAAAGCAAATAACTCGGATATCTCAAATGTTTCTAAAAACTTGAGAATTCTAACAGATTTAGTCAAAGATAGCGAAAAAAATTTTATTTGGAAAACGGCCATAAGCGAGCTTAATATAGAAGTAAAAAAAAGCCTCGACGTTTTAAAAAACGATAATACAGCCAAAAATATACTGAGCATGCTAACGTCTTTGCGCTATGATGTGGATATCGCACTTCAGTCAGGCAAACCCCAACCATCACCTCCGCAATCAGATCCAATGCTGGAAATATTACATCAAAAAATAAGTGATATCAGTGATGATCTTGAAGTGTTTCGAGTGACGCTTGCAGATGTAGTGGATGAAATAAGATCTGCACCCAATAGAGCTGAAATAAGTTATCCACAAGCCTCTCATCATAACTCTTCCTCTATTTTCGAGGAAATAATGGAAGCATCTATTCGTTTGCCACAGGTCACCTCTTTACCAGCTAATCTGAATTCTTTAACTGCCTATGACACTACGGAACATATAACACCGATTGCTACTCCTCAAAATATTGCAATGAATCCACCCCAAATCGGATCTCCACCATCAACAGTACCCACAATAGCTCATTCTATTCGTTCATCAACAATTTCTCCAAAACAAAACAAAAATACCAATAACTCACAACCTGGATCTCCCTCTGCCACTTCACCTCGTGACTCACCACCAATTGCAGCCCCTCGTAACAACTTAATCCATAAGTTTGGAACGTCATGGACTTCAACTCAATGGCAGAATAGAATAAAGAAACTCCATGATTCTAATGAAATTGACAAGACCACTCTGTTCATTAAGGGCCCATCAGTTAAAACAACTATATCCTGGATGAGCACTTACTTTCGTAATAAATTTGGCATATCTATTACAAACTGTTCAAAGATATCCAATAAAGCAAAAAAATTCTGCAGTTTCAAACTAAACATCCCAAGTCAATATGCGTGGATGTTCTTGAACAACAGCGGTGAGAGACACGGCGAATGGTTAATAACCGAATGGACGAATAAGCCTGGGAAAAAGTCTAAAACATCAAGATCTTTACAAAGTTCTGGCAGTTCAAGAATCAAATCTTCTGAAAGGAATCCTAACATTAACAAGAATCCATTATCTAAAAGTAATTATAGTTCTTGCTCTAACTCTTTTACATATATAAATTCCCGTCCTAATTCTAAATCTAAGTTAAATTCTTATTCTAATTCTAATCATAATTCTAAGAATCCTCTATATAAAAGAAATGTAAACCTACCTGTTCTTGAATCCAAACCTTATTCATCAAACAAGTTTGTGCAACCTAAGTCCCACCATAATTCAGATTCTAATTGGAATCTGAAAACTAGCATTTTCCCCATATTTTCTCCCATAATTAACCAGAATACGGCTTCATCTTATAATAAGATGATTACTGGAAGCAATCTAGCACCTAAACCGCCAACTCATCAAACACGTAAACGGGTTTCATTTAATCTTAACAATAATGAAACCAATTGTGAGAAATATCCAAATTTTATCCATTCTCATACTCTTAATCCTTCACCACCAACCGGAAGTGGTTTACCAAAACCATCTTCTGTTTCAAATGAGCTTTGCAATCAACCTGGTAGTCCTACGTCATTTTTAGACCCCCTACTTCCTCCAAAAGTGAAATTGACACTAAACTCTTGCGAAGGCACTGAGAGCAGATATGCCCTTTCTCGCCTCAGGGAGAACAACGTTTATAACAATGTTCGCCTGTATCTCGCTTATATGTATAAAGCCCCTGATTCAACATGCATTGAAGGCAAGACCAAAACTAATCTTAGAGTACTAATTCAGCAAGAAGGTGTTCCTACCGGTGTTGAAGACTTGCGTAATTTATTTGTCCGCTTTCACGAGCACCTCGGTGTAACGGTTGATCAAGTCAAGGTGGATCTGGAAACCTATGGCGCTCATGTCAGAGCTAAACATGTTTCTCTTCTTCAAAAATCTCGTAAAGAGCAACAGCAATATTATCGTTCCTAACTCTTCTTTCTTAAATATATTCTACCATAACTGTGGCGGCATGAGAAGCAAATTAAACAAACTTTATGTTGACGCTAAATCATGCCACTTCAATGTCCTAGTATTCACTGAGACATGGCTAAACGAAACCTTTAATAATGAGGAAATTCTTGATAGCAATTGGACTGTCTTCAGGAAGGATCGGGACTACTCCTCAACAGGTCTTTCTCGAGGAGGTGGTGTCCTTGTAGCATCTCACAATTCCCTTTCAAGTGAGCTAATAGACACACCTAACCATAAACTGTTCGATCACCGAATTATTAGAGTTTGTTCAGGTAAAAGTCTCAATGTGTACATAGGCGTCGTTTACATTCCTCCCGGCTCAAGTGAAACAACATACAACGAGCTATGTGAAACACTGACCACCTTTACCTCCTCCCTAAAAGAGGAAGATAAAGTTGTTATTCTTGGTGACTTCAATCGCCCAAATATATCTTTTGTCACCGACGAAAACGACAACTTTCTTCTTCCTGTAAATCTTTCTAATGCCATAGACTTCAACTTACTTAGCACCTTTTATGGCAGTGACTTGCAGCAAGTCTCATCTGTACAAAATCAGAATGGCAGATGGTTGGACCTAATTTTTACTAACTCGTATGAAGAAGTGAAGGTTAGTCCATGCATGGGAGCAGAAAATTTATTAACCAACACTGTTCATCATACAGCCTTAAAAGTTGTTTTCTCTGCTAATAACATCAACTTTACCCAGTCTTATAATAACACCATTGCGTACGATTACCTCAACGCCGATTATGAAAGAATAAAATGTTATCTTAGTTCTCTAAATTGGAATCATATTCTATTCAATTTAGATTTAGACAGTGCTGTCTCTATATTTTATCAGCACATTTTTACCGCTATCGAAAGTTATGTGCCAATAATAAAGAAAAAGAATAAGCTCACAGAACCATGGCTAGACAACAATCTCAGATTTTTGAGGAATCAAAGAAATAAAATCTACAAACTTCTCAAAAACACTGATAATATAAGCGATGAACTGAAGCTTAGATATGACGAGCTATCAAGAGAGTTCTCTATCAAGTCAGAAGAAGCGTACAAGTTGTACACGAACATCATCGGAGAAAAAATTGTCCAAGAGCCGAGAAAATTCTTTGACTTTGTTAACATGAAGCGCAAATCTAGCGGCTATCCATCGTCTATGTTTAAAGGTAATGTCACTTCGTCCAATTCTCTTGAAATAAGCAACTTGTATGCCGATCACTTTAAGGAGGTCTTTTGTCTTCCTACCACCTTATCTGAAACTTCTCCTAGCTCAACTATTATAGTTGATAGTTTATATTTAACCCAGGAAGAGATTTCTAATGCAATAAAAGAACTGGATATATTAAAGGGACCTGGACCAGACTTAATACCTACAAGCTTTTTGGTGCGATGTTTAGACCAACTGCTATTGCCATTACACATAATCTTTAACGAATCACTGGTTTGTGGGACATTTCCTTCATATTGGAAATCATCCCATCTTACGCCAATTTACAAGAATGGTGATAAAAGATCAGTTGAAAATTATAGAGGCATAGCAATCTTGTCAGCCATTCCAAAACTTTTTGAAAAACTTATTTGTGAAAAGCTAACAAGTTTCATTAACCCACGTCTAAATGAGCAGCAACACGGGTTCCGAAAAGGGCGATCTACCACCACTAATCTCATGATTATGGTATCAGATGTTTTAGTCAAAATGGAAAAAGGGCACCAAATAGATGCTGTTTATACTGATTTCAGTAAAGCTTTTGATCGAGTTGATCACAACATTCTTATATATAAGTTAGAAAAGTTTGGTGTTGCAGGGTCCATACTAAGTTGGCTAAAATCATATTTAAACGGCAGATCCCAGTTTGTTAAATTCCAGGGAGTTCTATCGAAAAAAATTGCAGTCTCCTCGGGAGTTCCGCAAGGTAGTCATCTTGGTCCTCTTCTTTTCAACATATTCATATCCGATCTGTCAGAAGTTCTAAACGATATCCCACATCTTATGTATGCAGATGATTTAAAAATGTACTATTCATTTCAATCAGATGTAGATGTAAATTTTTTGCAATCAAAATTGTTGTCTCTTGAGCAATGGTGTTTTCAAAATAAACTACATCTTAATGTCAATAAATGCAATGTTATTAGCTTTTCTCGTAAAAACAACGTAACATTACATACCTACCACCTCAATAGTATCGAACTAAAAAGGGTCAACCATATAGTGGATCTTGGAGTTGTCTTAGATTGCAAGATGCGCTTTAATCTGCACTATGATAAAATTGTGTCCAGGGCCAGCAAACAGCTCGGTTTTATAAAAAGACGTGCAAATGAATTCAAGAATATATGGGTCACTACATCCTTGTACCGTGCATTAGTGCGCCCAATACTTGAATATGCATGCATAATTTGGAATCCATCTTTCGATTCCCATAGAGAAAGAATTGAGTCTATTCAAAAGCAGTTCTTACTATACGCGCTTAGAGATATGTACAACCCCCATGATTATTGTAGCCTTCCATCATATGAACATAGACTCAGCCTTTTAAATTTGATGCCACTATCAACAAGAAGATCGTTATTGGGCTCATGCTTCACATTTGATGTAATTAATGGTGCTATTCACAGCGAATATATTTCTAATATGATTTCCTTTAACGATCCAATTAGGCGCACTAGGCATACTCGATTGTTAACTGAATATCAGCACCAAACTACATATGCAAATAATGAACCCATCAATCGTTGTTGCAGAGAATTTAATAATATCTCTATATACTACTCACCTTCTATGTCCAAATCCTCTTTCAAGCAAACCCTATATAAATCACTCAGAAATCAGAATTAACACAGGCCTCAGATAAACTACATACATGTATGGATTTATATGTATAAGCATTTAGTTTAATAAATCAAAATTCTTTAACATCCCTCTCCAAATCTCCCATTTACATCCTTTTGTCCTTATAGTCTTTAAGAATAATATATATACATCGTATCTTAAGTGTGTATATAGTCTTTCTTGTTTTCCTCCTCTTCTCTTAGTTTTGACATGGTTTTTGAAATCATGTCAATCCGGTGGGCGGAGTATGCCCACTAAGAGCACCAAATAAAAAATAAAATAAAAACAAGGAAAGGGGAGAAGAAAAACAAAAAACTTAGTAATAAGTAAACAAAACCTGTTAGAATAAGTTAGAATAAGTAAATTGCATTGCCCTGTTTGGCCAATAAATAAATAAAAAATGTAGAAACACAGAGACTGCACTACATCAACTGACAAATGTACTTCAGGAAACCATCGATATGAAAGAAACAGCAGAATGTGCTTTTATTGACATAAAATGTGTATTTTACAATACTTCTCATGAAACCATAAGTAAAGCTTTTACCTACAACATCCTTACGAAATTGATGGGTAATATGATCAGTACTAGGGTAATAGAAGCTAGTATCAGCAATATAACAGCAACTGCAGCAAGAAGTTGTCCACAAGGCGGAGTATTATCTCCTCTAATGTGGAGCTTTGTAGTTGATGAACTACTAGAAGAATTGGTCAAAACTGGATTAATGTTCCTAGGTTATGCTGATTCCATAATAATAATTTGCACAGGAAAATTTGAAGAGACCCTGTGTGAATTAAAATGGACTAAAGGGTGAAAAAATGGAGCAAAAAGTTGGGGCTGAACATAAGTCCTGCAAAACTACCTCATACTATTTACCAGGAAAAATAAACTTGAACACATTTAACCTATAAGGTACGACGGAACAGAGTTAGAATTCTTAGGAGTACTTCTACACAAAAACTATTTTGGAAAACACATTTATGATTCGTAGAAAAGCTGGAAATGCACTCCACAAATACTGCGATGGATATATGCAATGATCATAGGTCCCATGATTGCGTATGGCTCAGTCATATGGGCAGGAATAACAAAGTAACATACAGTCATCGCTGAGCTAAACAAGCTATTGAGTTTAGCCTGTATGGTATTGCACATGCGTATATGCCAAAAAGCATCCATAAAGGTTCTACTAGAACTAACAAATCTTCACATTTGCATTCAATCAAAGGCGAAAATTGATTTTCTAACGATGACTAGTGAAGATATCGGGCAAAGAGATTGCGTTAATCGAAAGAAGTTTGATATTTTATCTGATATTATTAGATTTGATTTGATAAATTTATATTTGATATTATTTATATTCTGAAATAACAATACCGAGGGGCAGCATTCATCCGAAATTCAGTTTCACTTAAAGATCGCTTGGGGAACAAACTGCGTTTGAAACCTGTAGGCTGCGCGACACAAAGGTATAGAAGGAAACGAAATTAACCACGAACTGGCAAAGAGAGGAGCATCAACTCTTTTCGTTGGTCCGAAACCATTTTGTGGAATAGGTAAAGTGATCCTCTCTCTTTTGATAAGTAAAGATAAAGAAAAACAAAGGGGAACATACTCTAAACTTCTTTTAGGAACATAAGATCTCATGAAATTAAAGAAATGCACGAAGCTAACAAAGAATGATCTAAGAATCGTCACAGGATTTCTAACAGGTACGTTTTACTACCACCTTACGAAACTGGTAATTCTAAGTGAAAACACATGTAGGTTTTGCATGAAAGACGATGAATCTGCGATGCACATTCCGGGACAGTGTCCATCACTTGTTCAAGCTCGACAGAAATATTTTTGTTACCAAATAATACCAGATAACGTATTAAAATCAAGAGAAATGTATAGGACGTATACTAACTTTTATCGCAGAGGGTGGATTAAATGATGTTCTTTAGTTCCATGAAGGTGCAAAATAGATCTAAAGGTTGCAGTGCGAATCTAAACAATACTAATAACAATAATAATTTTAATTAAATTTTCCATAAAAGTAGGGAATATTTTATGTTTGTTAAATTGACAAAAAATGTCTTTTAAGAAAATGTGTGTTTATAATTTGAGTTGTTTAAAAATAAAGAGGTCAATATGAAAGACAGGCACCAATTTATAAGTTATATCTATCTTAATGGTGGCACATTTACACTAAGCATATTAAGAGTGTATGTGAAGAATTTGATGCACAAATACAATTTAATTTGAACTCTTTGACGTTATCTCAAATGCCAATGGAATCAACTTAAAGTGCTGCAAGCAATATAAAAAATACACATATATTCATACATAAACATTTCTTTAGGCAAAATTCTTCAATTCTTTAGACAATTTATTACGAACAAATGGTAAACAGATTTCTGAAAACTCGTCGTCTTACTGACACATGTCGACATATTCGACCACATAACGCATTCCATACAATCTTGTCCAGTAAAAACAAAGAAATCATAAAGAATGCTAATCTACAAATAAAGTCCTCGTCGTAGGTGAAGGGTGGGAGAAAAAACATATGTTGGTGATTAGATTGTGTGGCGCTTAAATGAGTTGCTGCTGTCACTGCTGCAACAAACGGCAACAAAGAAGAAAATGAAAGGACACGATAAAAAAATATATGATAACATAGCCACTGGACGTTGAGAGTTAGTTGGGGATGGGTGTAAGAAAGAGTAGAGTGAGGGATGTTACATTAAACAACACAACAAACATGTATAACAACGCCCAACTGCCGCCTTGTTAACCACATGTTAACATGCTTTCATACATATGTATGTCATAATAGTAAAAACTGACCATCATTCGAACAAGTCCTGCCCGAACGATGCTACTGCGCTCTTCTAAGCTGACCCATCCATTTCGAACATCATTCGAGCAATGTTTCGCAACCTCTTTTTCTCTAAATAGATGTAGGAGTAGTTGTTTAGATCCTTTTTATATTTCTTTTCAAATATGTTGTAGCTATTTTATCAAACTTATTTTTGTTTCTTTCTATACACTCACATAAGTTAGCACACTCAAACACCCATTAACTGCCCACATTCTGCCCACTAGTTAGTTTCTACCCTGCTACTTCACTTCTTGAATCTTAATATGTTGTTGCTGTAGTTGCTTCTGTTACAACTGTTGTCAGTGTTTGCATTGTAGTTGTTGCTGTAGTAGTTGTTTATGTTACCACTGATGAACGTACGACTGACCGTTTTTATATCCAGCTCTAAAATCATCTTTTGTACCATCAACGTTTCCGACGCACAGTGGTACAATACCTTAGTGTTTCAATCCAGATTGATTGTCTGGTCTTAGAACTTGAGCTAGAGGAAAAATTTTGTATTTACATATGTTTTTAATTGAATTAACTATCCATCTGTCTAGTCGTATTTTCGATTTTCATAACCCGACTTGTGAAACACCACAATTTATATTGAAGATTTTGAATTCCGTGGTCGAAAAATTTGAGCTTGTAGAACAATTTTTGGTTCAATATTGCTTATTGAATTATCCATCAATCTGTGTAGCTGCATTTTCGATTTTCATTTTTAATTTTTAAAAATTTTTATTAATTTTTTTAAAAAAAATAAAAAGAGATAAATGAAAAAATATTTACAACAAATGATTTTCAACTCAAAAAGGATTAACATAAAAAAATAGTTATATGCAATAAAACTAGACAAATAATGCATGTGCGTTTTATCTGAATGACCCAAAAATGACCCAAAAATGCAAAAAGATTATTTTGGGCTTATTATGAGCATTTTATGTTTAGGAAATTTTTGGTTTTGTTGATACTTTTCGAATAAAAAAAATCATTCGCAAAACTTTCTTAAAACAAATGCAGTTTTTCAAACAAAAATTTCTAAAAATAAAAAACTTAAAATCAACACTACCTCCAACTACACGTTTAGAAATCTTAGACTAAATTTTAGTCCCACTAAAATATTACTGCATTTTTTAAAACTTGGGGTCTTAAATTTCAACTTTGCAAATACTAACTCACAATCAAATCTCTTCTGTACTAGAGAAGAAATGGTAAAGAAATGGTATGTAATTTAAACCATAATAAATATATTTTGTTTTAATAGGTGATACTGGTTTAAATTATAATAAAACTTAGTAACATACTTTAAATATCAGAAAAACATGCTTTATTGAATAGAAAATTTTATTACATTAATGTTTAAATATGATATTGGTCCGCAAACGATCTATTGTTCTTCGAATTAGCAGCTCTGAGGGACGATTATGTACGCCATAAAATGGACGAAGTGCACGATAAGTTTGACGAACAGAACCATTATTTTGATTAAATTTTCACAATTTGCACGCATTGCTCTGGTGTAAATTAGTCCACAATAAAATGTCAAAGTAAATTTAACAAAAAACAACTATCAGCTGTGAAATGAATGGTCAAATAAAGCAGTGATGCCAACTCAAAGTTGTATCACACTATAAAAAACATCCTTTATTTCAACATTCATTTTAGCTTTTTGGTTTAATTCTGTATTACTTTTTGTTTTTAACACAATTTATACTAAATTCTAGTACGTTTGGATATTAAATTTGGATTAAGACTCGTAAGAAGTTAGCCTGGCAATGCTGCGACTCAATATTAGGCGACTCGGTTCATGTGTTTGTTTATCGCACTTTTTATGTGTAGTGGTTAGAGTAGTGAGTTTACAAACTTAATGTTGTGTGATCAAATCTCGCTGTGTTTGTTATTTTTTTTTTCTTTTGTAATATTTTAATCCAAGCTTGTACTAAATTTTAAACCAAAGCTGTATTAAAACCATTTTTTAGTATTTTGAAAATTCTAAATTTGAAACCAAAGCTGGTGTTGACCTTTATATAGTACAGAAAAGTTTAAACTTTAGTACAAAATTTCTTATCGTGTAGATAAT
Organism: Dichetophora obliterata; assembly: GCA_963920525.1. Taxonomy (NCBI): domain Eukaryota; kingdom Metazoa; phylum Arthropoda; class Insecta; order Diptera; family Sciomyzidae; genus Dichetophora; species Dichetophora obliterata. The sequence continues at coordinate 41,075,051 of OY986436.1, forward strand.
CCAAAAAAAACTCAATTTGGGTCGAACAATAGAGTTTTATTCCACTGTGCAATGGCAGTCATGACCAGACACAAGCGTGAGTCATGAATGTCGAGGTAGCAGCTGTTGAAACACATGTCATTATTTTTAATTTTCTCTCTATTCTTATGTCTTTTCCTTGGTCTTTTTACATTCTTTCTATTATTTGAGTGGTTAACGAAAAAGCTTCTAAGCAGTCAAAAAGCTCAACACACTACAAAGAAGTTATTAAACTATTTAATATTCGTGTAATTAAGCAATTTTTAAAAAGTTTACATATCTGGTATTAAATGAATTTCAATTAATAAATCGTCCTAAATAAAATATAACCCTAAGAAGCATACCATTTCTAAGAGGGGATATTTCGGTAATATGGAGAATTTTATTTTAAACATTCGTGTCTTCATAGAAAAATTTAAACAGGAAACTTGAATTTTTTTAAACTTAAAAGTTAAAATCTTATATCCCTGCAGAAAATTTGACAAACTTTTAAATATAGTTCTGAACTAGTTCCAAAAAGGACCAGTATTGGTCCCTCTACAATACCCTTTTTCATTGATTAAACGGACGCTTTTTACATATTTATGTCAGAGGAAAAGAAAATTATACCCAAATAAAATTATTTTTCCCTATATTTGAAATAGTTTCATTATGAACATTTCCAAACTGATATTTTTGCTAAAGTCTTAAAGTAGATCTGAAAGTGGTTCAAAAGTACATATTCATACGCTAGAGCTATTTATGTCTTATCTTTGGCATGTATTATGAAAACAAGTGCATCACGTAAAAGGTGATGCATTTATTTAATTTTATGTAGTAACTTTTTTAAATAATATAACGCAAGAACTTATCTTTGTCTAATTCTTGAAATTGATTTTCATCAAACAGTTTGAAAGGGAAAAACATTGCAACAACACGTGTTCCGATATAATTTTTTTTTTCAGTAAAAATTTTGACAGGAAAAAAAAATGAAATCATAGTGAACTGTTCTATGCTGAGATTTTTTTGTACTATTTATAGCAAGTACAAATCGCGCTAGAAAATAACTACAATTGGTTTTATCAATTGACTCCAGAACTTTGGGATATGAAGCATTCCATAAAAATTTTGAAACCCAAATTTTTTTCCTTAAAGTTTTTTTTATGGTCAAAATACTTTTTTATTTTTTTTATTTCAATATAAAAAAAGAAATTTCTGAAAAAAATATTTTCTTTTTTTTTTTGTAAAAAAATACCTCTTCAATCGCTTATTCTGCAATAAATTTCGAAGATAGAAAAATTTGTCCCAAAGAAGAAATATGCCTTTGAAATAATTAACTGAAAATGAATCATATTATTTTTTTATTGCGAAAAATACAGATGTCCAACAGAATGCCTTTTTGTAATTTGGGCCTTATATTATTTTTTTTTTATAAATTTGTTTGTTTTTTTCAATTTTTCACCAAAAAAAAAATAATTTTTTTTAACATTAGGGAATTTTTGTATTCTTATTTTAAAAGTTTAAAACTTGGGGGCTCAGTAGTAATTAATGCGATTTTAGTGCAGGATATAGACCTCACGTTATTTTATTTATTAAACTATTAAGAATATTTGCTTTAGCAAAAAATTACTGAAATAAATTACATAAAAAAAAAAATTATATAAAATTTTTAAATATTTCGGATGATACGAGGAAGATTCTTACACGATCTTTAAAATAAATTATATTTTCTTATGTGAACAAGAATGTGTCAACCGGTGTAGTGTGCGTATCATGCTTACCAAAAATCGTAGTAAACAGCATTATATAGGCTACATTTTAATTATGATCCTTATAGATTCCTTTACACTTTTATTCCCCCCTAGAAAAAATCCTACGGATGCCCCATGGACTGTATCATACACATTTTTTGAGGTTAAGTTCATTATTTCAAGAAACAATGCTCCGAATAAGCGAAAATATTTGAAGCATTTTGATTTTTTCAAAGCAAACTCAAGGCTGCTTATTTGAAAAAAATTTAACTCATATTTTCCGGAAAAGAAATATAATGGTCCAAAAAAGTCTTTCGTTCATGCGAAGGAAAATTGTGTAAAGAAGAAGCGGAAAAAGTTTCAAACTGATCGGTGAAGCCATTCTTACGTAACAATGATCATCGACTTCGAAAAAATGGTTTTGAGAAAAACGCGTTTGAAGTTTTGACTACGATGTGCATACAGATAAAAAACTTCCTATCAAAAGTTATTTATCTCCACAAATAATAATTCGATTATTCTGAAATTTTAAAGATGTTTTAAAATATTTGACTTTTAGAAAATGTAAAAAAATAATATTTTCTTTTTTCCTAAATTATAAAATGTTTGGGCTTTCACATATAAAAAAAAATAATATAAGGCCCAAATTACAAATATTTTAATTTTTAAGGCCATTTTTTAACTTTGGACGCCTTGAACTCCTACACCAATTTCGAGCGGACTGAAATTTTTCCAGATTTGGATTTAGGAAAAACTAAAAATTTGAGTTGTCGCTGTTCTTGAAAAGTTTTCCGCATACTAAGGGAGATTTTTCACAGGATCTCACACCACATTGACACCAGTCTACTTATTTCCAACAGCTCCTATTTTCCAACATGAATTAGTTCTAGCAGCTTGCAAGTTCCAACAATCGTGTACAGAAACATACCTATTATCTAATTGATTTACAAAATTATTTTTTTTTTAATTCACAACGTATGAGTCATTAGAAATATTAGATTTGTTTTGGGTTTCACACATTTTCCAGAACCTCCCTGCAAGGCTTGATTCTGAATCCTGGTCTAATATAAGCACGTGACGCGAAAAAAAGTCAAGCGAGTTCTCAAACTGGGTGGGCGCTGCTAAATAGCGTGAATTTAAAGAGGTATAAAATGGTTGTTTCCACTTGAGTTTCCTATTTATGTCTGTCATAAAAAACTATCGACTATAACAAATTCTAATGTAAAATCGTTTGCTCAATATAATATAAGATTTTTTCAAAAATTAGTGCTTGATCCAAAATTGGCCTACTTTAATAAATTAGAAGCCTAGATCGGTGCCTCTTTCTTAAGTTTAAATGATGCAGGGTTGTTTGTCATTTTATTATATTTAGGAAAAATTTTTAAAAAAAATCTAAATTGGATCATATTTAAAAAAAAACAAGCCGACTTTTTGGAAAACATTAATTTTTTTATAAAATTTATTTACTTTGTCTTCTGCTTGTTTACAATTACTTAAAAATATAAATTTGCTTATCGTCAAAGCTTACATCGGTTATTGAATTAAATGCCCCTTGCTATCTATTGCTACGAAGAATGATCTTCGACTTATAAGGGATATTATTCCTTAACATTCGTCAATTTAAGAATAACTTTGTAATTTCTTTTATTACATTCGTAGTATTTACTAAAAAATTCATTCGTATGTTGACCGTACTCATTATTCGTAGAAGGTACGAAGTTTTAGTTGAGTTTAAAAAATGTACATCTGAAATCGTTCAGACTGGTTTGTCGAACAATAACCGAATATAAGGAAATGTGTGATTGCAAGGTAGCCTACTTTAAGATTACGTAGCCCATAAGCTAAAGAACCGCAGTCCAAACCCCAGCTTGACAGAAGGTTTTTTCATAAATAGGTATTAGTATCATTCGTTATTGTATTCGTACAATATACATTTGTTTTTGTACGAATACGAATAAAATATTCGAAATGTGTACCAAATTATGTCTATTTTACAAATTCTATTCGTGGCTGAGTATTACGAATAAAGTTCGTAAAAAAAAAAAATTTAATTTAAGAAACATACGTATTGAAAAGTGTTTGTGAAACAAGGAAAATGAAACAGCGATAAATGAAATAGTATCGTAACTTATTAGGCCGTGTTCATAATACGCGTTTTTGTCGCGATTAAGACACCGCTCTCAATTTTTTTTGCAAAAATACTGAATATAACATAAATAAATGTATTTTAAAACATACAAAATTCATTATTTTTCAGCCGCTTCTGCGAAAAAAAACGTGAGAGCGCTGTCGCGACAAAAACGCGTAATATGAACACGGCCTAACAGCAACGAGTACAAAATACTATTTTAAACTGAATGTTTTAGCTCAGCTTTATTTATAAATTATACTAAAAAAAGTATTTTTGTATTCTCTTCAAAATATATTAAATACATAATGAACATAAGGTCATATGAAAACAAAAATTTAAAAATCGACTTTTTGATTGATTATGATGCACCTTATTAAATACATGTTTCGCAAAATTTTACACTTCTACAACTAAAAACGACGTTTATATTAACAAAGTTGTCAAAGCCCTAAGTTTTAGCGCAACTTACAATTTAGAAAGTTTTTTGCTTATCTCTTAAAATTTAGTAATTTTAACTTACGGCTTTTTTGATTTAATATGATTTATATATAAAAAATTTTCACAGCCTGGGGGGGGGACTTTCCCACTGCTCCTGTCTGAAGTGCATATTTCTTTGCTCGAATGCCTTTGAAAGCTAATCTTTCTTTCCATCATAAGTTATTTTTCTTCATCGCTCCAGGTTTGCTTCTTTTTGATAGGCAATTTACACGAAAGATTGAGTAAAGTATAGCAGCTTTTGCAAGTATGTTTAAAATGTTATTTACACTCATTTGCTCATTTCACACCCACATGTCAATCCGATTCGATACACAAGCATATTGATGAAACGGTACCCGCAAAAGTGAAAATCAAACATAACGAAAAGTCAAAGATCTAAATGAAAAACATACAAAAATAAGACAAAGGATTGCCCTGCAAGATCCCCGAAACCTTTTGACTGGTCCAATTGCAGATTTGAGTGGTCTTCTAAATTTACCGAATTTGATAGAAATGAAATCTGTAAGACGTACTAAGGATTTTCGAACTACAACATCCAAAAGGATTTTATACTTAAATATGTTATTATTCAAAAACTAAAACGGCGAAATGTAAGTGAACACTATGAAAAATCTGGTCAGGGGTCAAAATCGTATGTTTTTGGGAACAACAAAGGCAAAAAGAGAGAGTCTGTTCCAAATTTTTTTAAAATATCTTATGTATTTCAAATTGACCTATTTTTACTACCACCCTGAAAAATAGACAATAAGCCTTATGCATATAAATTTTGCAAAAACAAGACTGACCTACAAGTAATCATTAGCACATAACCAGATATGAATTTGCATACGCCAAACAAAAGGCCAATGTTATAATTAACATGTGAATTTCCTCGAGATCATATATATAGAGCCAACAAAAACGTGATAGTCAGCGTTCCTTTGTAAGTAAGCTCGGGTGACCGGAGTCGTATAACTCATTGCACATGGCCCCATAATTTTTGGCCCGCCTCTGCTCATGCGTAGGGCGGGGTCAATTTATTCTGCCGCGTCACTGCCTGTGTTGGGTTATACGATCCGTCTGTAAGGTAACGGTAGGAAGTAAGAGCTTATGGTAGTTAGTGTCTGTGATATTGTGGTGAGTTGCTTTATAATTTTCTCTGCTGCGCCGCTGCTCTGGTCTTGTCTGAAGCAGTGGCTACTGTTCGTCTTTGTTACCGCAGCTATGCTCTATGCCCAAATCGTAAGATCTCAGTAAGAACCAAAGAGTCGTCCGTGTATTCTATTGCACCTCTGTCTAAAAAACTCATGGCTGCGCACTCTCTGATATCTGACCTCTGCTCAGAAGCTTGTAGTCGCGAATTTGATACTACGCCTCTGCCGCGCTTTTAGACATATTTTTTCATCTTATATACAGGGTCCGCCAAATTACTTTTTTTTTTAGAATGCTATAATAATGGAAAATAATTTCATTCAAATGGCTGACTCGGCTGGCCATGCAGTAGCCTACACGATCGGTCCAATTTTTAAGAACATTATCGATTGTGTGCAGCTGTATTTCACCAATGGCTTCACGAATATTGTCCTTTAACGCGTCAATTGTCTCTGGCTTGTCGGCGTAACACTTATCTTTGAGGGCACCCTACAAATAATAGTCCAACGGTGTCAAATCGCAGTTCCGAGGTGGCCAAACGACATCAGCTCTGCGGCTGATAATGCGATCTTCAAAAACAGGGCGCAAAACATCGAGTGTAGCTTCGGCTGTGTGGCATGTAGCGCCGTCCTGTTGAAACCAAATGTTGCCAATATTCTCCTCTTCAATTTTTGTGAACAAAAATTCGTTCAACATGGCCTGATAACCATTCACAAAATAAGCACTAGTTAAAAAAAAAACGTTAGATGGCGGACCCTGTATATTAGCAAACGCAAATTTTGTCCGGAGTAAGGCTTTTTAAGTACAAGTCCAATTTTAATAAATTTAGTATGGTTTGGTAGGTTTAGAATTGTAAATGTGCAAACTGGACTTTTTAATTCTTAAAAATTTATATTTTTTAAGTTATACCGAGTTAAAGTTTGCATAAAATTGTTGTTGTTATGTTGCTTTTTCTCTTATTAATTTCAGCATATGCCTAAAAATATGTCTGGTATTTAGCGCCACCTATTGGCTAATAGCTATGAAACTGTTATACTGACGAATAATCTTTTATAATTTCACAGCTAAAACTATGAATTGATTTATTCAATATCAAAGTGATACTGGAATGATTTCTTACAGTTGAAAAAAGATTTCTAAACTGTTAGTCGGAAAATTTTTTAATTTTTAAAAATTTACACAAAAATTTAATAAGAAATTGGAAATTGAATTTTTCAACTGCAAATCCAGAAATATTCTTAATCCTGTATATTTAAATAAAATAAATATTAAAATTAAGTATTATTTCGTAGTTGCGCGTGCTATACCGCGTATATTGCAAAAAGGCCAAAATTAATTTCATTTTAGTTTTGATCTGTTGAAAATCTTTTCAATAGCTTAAAATAAAATCTAGGTATTTTTGACCTTAACGTTTTAACGAAACACGGGCTTACTAGTTATACTAATTGAGCGTTCCCTTTGAGAGTTCTGTTTAAGCGTTCCTTTTGAAAATCATTTCTAGAGAAACCAGTTACCGCATTGATTATCGGCAACCGATTACCGATTACAAAGTGATTACCAATTACTGGAGCGATTACTTAACCAAATAACAATTACTGAATAAATTACCAAGCAATTACTTAACCGCATACCGATCACTGAAGCGATTACTAAGACGAAGGAACTGCTACTATAAGCGCAACAGCGACTAAAAAGATTAGCACACACACTTCTGACACATAGAATCAACGAACCGATTATGTATCGCTGCATTCATAAGATACTATCATAAGAATGAATTGTCCAATAAAGGCATACATTGAATAACATTTATAAACTGCGTCTTTTGTTTAATATTAAATAATTTGTGAGAGTTACTGGATCTTTCACAGGAGCTTTACCTCAGCCTATGTATAAGACCATGTTGGACCATATAGAAAATTTTCCCAACACAAAAATTCATACCGTCATCAAATCAAGCAATAAAACTGTATCCAGATAATAATTTGTCCATACTTAAAATGCATGACCACTATAAAAGAGACTTTTGTGTAGAGAGTAATATTTTGCCCGTCGGTGAATGAATATACAGGCGTATTTTTTGCGATAACTCTAATCTTTCATTTTTCAAGCCAAAAAAAGATATTTGTGCTATATATATAACTCCAGACACAAATACACGGCTCCATGCATTCTGCCATTGAGAGAAGAAGACAAGGTAGACATTTTTAGATCAGCGCAAACAATAAGATCAAACTGGAATTTCAAAAACAAGTATGAAGTAAACCAATTTCTTTTATTTGCAAGAATTGGCTAATACTACTCTTAAAAAGACAAACAGTGATGGACAGGGAGGTAGTATGTTATGGTTAAAAACAAAATGCAGTATATTCGATAAATACCACTCATAAGTTATTTTATCGCTAAGATCACACTTTCGAATATAAAAAAGTGATGCTGATAAAGCTGATGCTGATAAAGGTCGTATCTAGTCAACTTAAATAATTTTTAAAGCACCGTACTCTTAACTAATTCCTTTATCTTGGCAAAAGAAAAACAACCTGATGTAGTTTGTAAATTCTGGACTACCAGAGGCGCTGCACCCTTGGTATAAGGGTTTACCAACAGCTCAATCAAATGGCAGCGAGCGGCTGCCAGAGCCTTATTTTGATGAAAGCGAAGAAGAACATTAAAATAGTTGAAATCAATGTCTTACTTAGCCTTGTAGTTGATGGTCAAAAAGAGAGCAGTTTCACTTCTGCCAATGTTGCCGTTATCGTTATCCGCCCAAATATTTTCGTAATGAACAGGTCTCTCAGTCAGTGCCCTTTATGAGTACAATGCAACGAAAGTGCGCAATACGCAAAAAGGTAAACTTTTAAAAATAACGTAAAATATGGCGAAAAATTTGCGCAAGGTTTTTTTTTTATATAGGGAAGAAAATATTTTAAATTTTATTGTCGTATTTGATTTTTTGGTTAACACGGGATGACAGGCATTCAAAAAGCTTCCTGCATTTTTTTTTTTGTGAAAAAAGTGAATGAAATAAAGGATTTCTAATTTTTAAATTAATACCTTTAATATAAATATTAATAATAACAATTTTAAAAATTTTATAAAAATTGCTAAACATCACAAAACAACGATAAAAACACACGTTATTTTTTTCAACTTGCCGAAGTCTTGCGATGTTCTGGAGCCAAAAATTTTAGCTCAAGAACTTGAAAAATAATTCGGGTAGGATAGTCAACAGTGCGTCCCTACTCGTATTGTTAGTAACCCAACTTAACCGGTAGAGTCCAGAGTCAGAAAGGCAGCTAGTACACGCTCAAAAATCTTGGACTAAATTCTAATAAATCCTATATTGTATATATGACGACACCGAAACTGTATTAAACTTTAATCAACGGTATATATTACAATTGATTTTTATTCTCCCATGGGACTTAATTTGAATACATGCTTGTATTAAAATATTTTTTACAAAAATAAAAATTAACGAAACATGTGGGATTCGAATCCACTACGTTTAGTTATAAGTTTTTGGCTCTACCAACTGCTCTATGAAGCCACATGTAGAAAGAAATGATAAACATGCATAAGAACCGAACCAAGCCGAACGCTGTTTTGAAAGACTAATCCAACCTTTATTAAATATTATTCCAGGTTTTATTAAAAAATGTCTAGTATTTTGAAGAGTTTGAATTCTAATAGAAAGGGTATTAAAAAATGCATGATTCCAACGATTGGATTAAAAATTAGTTCAAGATTTTTGACCGTGTAAATAAAATAAACTTCTTTTAGAAATCGAAAGCTTTTAAAAACGTTTTAAAATTTTTTAACTGATCTGTCTTAAAAATGGTCACAAATAGCCTTTTATATGAAAGTCCCAAAATAAACTTATTACTTAATATGAAAGTCCCAAAATATAATTGTAAGCTACAAAGATTGTGTTTTATTAAACATTTTCGCATGAAAATTTCTTCAGAAGTCAAGAGCAAAAATATGCAGGTGCGTAAATTTGTCACATACCAAACATTTGATCGTATCTGGGTATGGAAAAAAAAGAAACACAAAAGCAACAATAACAAAAACAATGATATCAACAAGCCGTAAAAACAACTGTTTTAACAGCTGTACTGACTAGCTACTAGCAGCAATTTTTGGTTTCCGTATCCGGTGGAAAATGATGCCAAGATAGCAAAAACCGCAAAGAAAAAAAAACAATTTTTACATTACTATACATTACATTCTTAGTTCTATTTTTATAGATACGAGATAAAAAAAAGAGTTTGCTTGCAAATATGTGCGTATACACTCATGCATACCTATATTTATGCATACACAATTGAATAAGTGAGTGTGAGTGTGTGTTTTTGTGTAAGAGTGCCAGTGTCAGTTTTCATGCAGCAACACTTGCCAGTGTTGCACTTGCATCAAACTACTTTTACAAAAGAAAATAAAAGGGGAGTAAAAAACCCAAAACAAAAACCCTTCATGATGTACCATTATAACGGTTTTGAAATTGGAATTTTATTGCTTTGGCTTCGTGGCTCCACAACGCAAGATAAGGCAGGACCAAATACAAAAAAAAAAACAGAGAAGACGATGCAGGCTGGCAGGCAGCAAAATGTAGGAATGAACTAATTTAGTGCATCAGTTAAGAAGCTGGCGACAGACAATGACGATGACTACAGTAACAACAACAAAAACAGCTACAGAAACCAGCAAAAGTTGTGCAACAACAATGTCACCTACAAAGACGACGACAACGACAAATGACAAAAGGGCGCATTTGTGGCGCCCACACTTGATTCGAAAGCCCCTATCAACCCACCCACCACACTTTTTTCACTCAACTTCAAATATTATGCATTGCACTGCAGAAAGCTCTCAACTTGCTCAAGTTGCTCAACTTGTGCAACAAGCATCAGCAGTAGCAGCAGCAGCCGAAGCAGTAGCAGCCATCATTGTTGCTGCTTTCCTGCTCATTTCCGTTTCCGTTTGACTCCAACGTGTGGCCGCACGTAAATTACACCGTTTTTCATGTGAAATTTACGTGCAGGTCGGTACCCTTTTCTACACTGAAACCAACAAAAAAAAAACACTAGTTATACGTTGCATAAAAAGCTTATCTTGATGGCAACTTTTCTGCGGCTCATTTTATGGCCCCAACAGCAACAAAACCAAGCTGCAAGGTAAAGTGTGCGATTTTTTTTCTTAAAATATTTTCGATTGTTTTTTTATTTTCCCTTTTGTCGCATGTTTGTTGAAGTGAAATTGAGATTTTAACTTTGTGTTGCTTTATGAACTTTATTCTTGGTTATGTTTTTTTCTTTTTTTTTTTTTTAATTTTTGGCTCTACGTTCAGGGGTGTGCAAAAATTTATCACTTAATTATGATGATTATCACTGAAATTTATTTTGGGGGCAAAACACTGGAAGACAAAGAATTTGTGAAAAGCTTTATGTGACGATTCTGCGGCAAGAGTTTCTTGTATTCATAAAATAGAATTTATTTAATTTATTGTTTTAAGTACTTACTTATGTGTGTCTTGCTTAAGACGCTGGAGAAAAGTCACTGCCTAGGAAAATATTTGGATTTTAATATTATATACAATGTATAAAGCTGCTTTATCTTGAAAGACTTTAATATTTTGTTAATATAAAATTCAAAACTTGTCATGAACTCTATTCAAGCTGGCTGAATTTGAAATACTCCCACAGTATATTCTAGGTTATAACCTGAACACAATGACTACAACATGCGACAAACGCTATTTGGCAAAATATAGAAGACATGTTTTCATATGTAGACGAATTTTATGATGTCAACACAACAAAGAGAGGATAAGTAGCAGACTTAGATCTATTTCTAATTTGACAGACGACAAAAGCGAACATTGCAGAGTTTGTTTATGTTTTATATGAAATACAGATTGTCGCTGTTGCATTAATAACAATTAAGTCGTCGAGAGCACTATAACATTTTTCTGTTGACGGATAGTCGTCGGACGCATGTTTCAGTCATTGTGTTCAGGCTTTTATGGTTGTTTTAAAAGCTTGACGACAGCACATTTTTATCAATTTTTGCCAAAATTTTAACTCACAATACGTTAAAAAAATAAAAAATTATGTATTAAAAATATTATACTTAATTTTGTGAAATTAATAAAAGCTATACTATTTTATGACATCACTTTATATTTTTTATTAGATTTTGTCGAATTTCTAACTTAGAGTGCATTTTAAATTTTAAGCATTTGTGGAAAGTCTTAAGCTATTGAATATTTTTAACTGAAAACTTCTTAAGGTTGATAGATTTTTTGTAGAGGAAAATGTTATGGTTTCGCGTCATCATGTAGCGACTAGCTTTCGTCATCAAACTTTCGTGTTATCATTTGATTAGTAGCGAGTACTTGGCATATATAAAAGTAAGGAGTGTTCTGCTTCTTTACGTTCTACCTTTAAGCTCTACTCTTTAAGTTAAGACACAAAATCTAGACAAAGTGCAAATTGTCAAGACACGATCAGTTTTTACGTTTTTTATTTAATTTGCTGGTAACAAAATTATGCTAACTTCGCACTGTAAAACAGCTGTTCAAAAGTATTTAAGATCTATGTGATGGTCATAAAAAAATTCAAAACATGCATTTTCCCAACATATCCATACCTGTACAAACAATAGCCAGGTCCAAAAGCTAGAGAAGTGGAGAACTCCAGGATATATTCCAGTATAGACAGCGTTATAGGGAATGTCCGAGTGGGGACAAGCACATGCTTGTAAGTGTGAAAGAGAAAGAGTAGAGAGACTTTTTATACCGCTGTAGAGATGACCTTTGTTGCATGTCATATAAAATATGCTGTGAGCATCGCAGATCTACGGATGTTAGCTATATTTATCTTGGCGATGCCATTCTATCGGAATGGGGTGATTTTGACTGCGCTCTGTTGAACTCATTATTTCCGAGTTCGGAAAATGATATCTCTTCTCAATCCAGGGTATATACGATCTATAGATATAGGTATCAGTCTATTGCGAAGTCAAAACTCTCCTGGTATTGATCGTATGACTGCAGAGATAGTCATCTAGACGAAGTGACTGAAGTCATCTAGAAGGTTATTCCTGAATATCTTGAGGCAATGTATGCAAACTGTATGTCTGAGGCCTACTTTCCCAATGTGTGGATGGAAGCAAAAGTGATTGTGCTCTTGAAGTCTCCTGATAGATTGAGGAGTATTTCTCGCTCCATGACCCCACTCATACAGATCCTTTGCTTTGCACAATCTGAAGATATTATCCGAAATGAAATGAATATTCTGCATTGTTCTTGTTTTTACATGTAACAACTTTTCCGCACTATTTGGAAACAGTCCGCCAACTTTCGCGGTATTTAATTAGGTTAGGTAAGGTTAGGTTAAGGTGACGACAGATCTTTAGACCAGCCCAATTAGACCATATTTTTGGTCCGTTGTGATACCACAGAATGAAAGAAGGAAGTAATCAAGTGAAACTTTTGTGTAGGATGTTCCTAACTTGGCAGAGGCCGTAGAAACATGGGATATTAAATCTGAAGCAAGTGTTATGCCTTGACCTCAATCAAATCAAGTTACTAAGCGTTCCTCTCCACAAACTTTTTTTACCACCACCAAATACAACTTTTCGTCGTAATTTATGTGTTTTTAAGTTCCTTTGATTAGGAATAAGGAAAGAAAGGTTATAGCGTAGGACTATGGCCCAGCCATGATTCGAACCTGGGACACCTGAGCGATAGTTAAGCGCGCTGCCACTAGAATATCGAGGCCGCATTTCGCGGTATTCACTCCAACCTTACTTGGAAGCATAGTATCAGTATATGTATAAGTATCATTTTCAGCATCGGTTTCAGGATACACGATATCAGCAAGTGAAGCATAGATTTTATTTAGCAAACTGTAATTGAAAATTAATTCAAAGACGAATAAATGTTCTAATAAATGGCAACAGCTACAAGGAACTTTAAATCAAAGTAGATTAAAATTAATTGTGGTAAGAAGTAGAGGTAGTGTAGGTCACACAAAAACCTTCCATCGAACATAAATAAATGATAAGAAATTTTACAAATAAATGAACAAACAATTAGAAATATCAAAGCAATGTCAAATGCATTACACTTACATACGCTAGTGTATGCATAACTTGTCAAACAAAGTTACCAAAGCTTAAAACGACCAGCAGCATAAGCAACAGCAACATAAACTGAAGCAACAGCATCCAGAAAGAAATCGCTACAATTGCTGCAACAGATTACAGCCTCATTGTCTTCATGGCGGCGTATGCGTATGTGGTCTTTCGCTTGCTCTAACTCCACATTCTATACTTATCTAGATATTTATACTTCTAGCCTCTTACTGAACAGTGGGAAAAACCAAACAATATTCTTAAGTTTGAAAATTATTTCATTGAGAGTAGTGAAATACGACCATAGAGCATGCGCAGATGATTTTTATACCAGGTCCTTTATTTGCAAATGTTGTTTAATAGCGGCTTATGAGAAGAAAGTGGAATAATTTTGAAATTAATTAAAATTTAAAATGTACCAGAATGTAACTGATTAATGCTATTACAAGTATTAGTGGAAAGTCACAAAAATCAAAGGTGATGAAGTCACAAGTGTCATACCTATGGAGAAGACTTAGGTAAGAAGACATCCTGAGGCATCTACTGCCCATTATATTTAAGGAAAATTTAGCACAATCATGTAGAATGCAAACAGAAAAAACAACTTTTTAGAGCTGCTGGGCATCTGTGTATTAACAGACGATCTAATCTTCTTGGGGAAAATGGCGATTAGTTGGTTTTCTGAGCGTTTAAATTATAGCTATTAACTTCTTTATGATTAATATTCAAAGTGAGATGACATAACGTCCAAGGTCCATGGACGACAGTATGTCCGTTTAAAGCAGACATAATTGCCATGGACCTTATGTGCGAGGATGTTATGTCATCACACCAATAACAATATCATTGATTCAGATAAACATTGATTGCCTCTTAAATGGTTTTGTTAAGTATTTTGTTTTTCTTATGAGCTGAATTGCTACATTTTGGTTATTTTCAACTGAAGTGAAAATGCCGAGTTAATTCTAAAAATTTTCTGACAAATATCAGTCAGTACTGCTTGACTGTGATTTTTTTCGACTACATCATTTTCTACATCATCCTGACGTATCTAAATCAATTACAGAAACATCCAAATCGATAATATTTTAAAATGACTTAAAAAGTAATTGGATTAATTTTCTATTTACACGAGAAAAGCTACAGAAATGCAGTGCTGACAAAGATCTGATAGAAAAACTCTATTGTTTTAAGTGAATTTTATGATTGCCGTTTTTTTGTACTGAAATAAATAAATAACGAAAGCAAGGACTAAATTTAATAATATTTTTTTATTGATAAAAATTTTGTTAGTATTCGGTTTCGGCATGCGGCCGATTATTTGTATTTTGCCCAACATTATGCTTCGGCTTTGGAGAAATGTTCACATTCGGTCGGACGCAATGTAATGTATTAATGTAATATATTATAAATCACTCTTTTACCACTTCCAGGTATCCTAATCTGTGGAAAGTAGCAACTGTTATTCTCATCACGAAAAAAACCAATGCTTGCGGACTATCCGATTTCCGTCCAATCTCATGGCTTCTCATGGCTGAACAAATTTTCCACCATATAAATAATTTTGACCTAATACATTATTTGCAGTCGGGCTTCCGGCCTGAACATAGCTGTTCCTCTGCTGTGGGAAAAATCTTGGATGACACTAGAGTGCCATGTGATATGGTCCATTTGAGCTTACTCTGCCTGTTAGACTTTTCTAAAGCGTTTGACACCGTGGACCATTTTTTGCTGTGTAGAAAACTCATGCATAATTTTGGTTTTTCTGATACGTCTGTTCGTTTCATGTTTAGCTATTTAAATGGCATGTCTCAAAGAGTAAGAGTAAAAAACAATTTTTCGTTTTATAAAGTTACCACAAGTGGAGTTCCGCAAGGCTCAGTTCTTGGCCCAATTCTATTTACCATGTCCATAAATGATATTTTTAGTACATGCAATCATGTAACCATGCATGCTTATGCTGATGACCTGCAGTTGTATATGTCCAGACCCATTTGTCTGTCTGAAGATTTATGTGCAAGAGTTAACAAAGATTTAAATTTGGTGGCAAATTGGGCCAAAACCAATATGCTGGAATTGAACCCTCTTAAATCGTATGTGTTACCGATTTCACAAACACCTTATATGAATCTCGATGTTCCCCCTATTTTCCTAAATGGCGTTGAGCTAAAATTTGTAAGAAAGGCTACTAATCTCGGCTACCAAATAAATTCGTCGTTGTCCTGTGAAGATCATGTAAACTCCTGCGTTAGTAAATTTTATTATGTTCAAATTTGTAATTACCTTTGTAAATCCCAAGTCTGTAAAAATACAAGAAGCGCATTTTTTCAAAAATTGCTCCCTTTGCTCCCCCACCGAGGGGTCTAATATACCCTACAAAGGAATTGTATTTTATGTCAGGCTCTCTTCTAAATTGGTTTTCATATTTCATTACAATTTTAACAATAACATGGCAGTAATCTGGTAAAATCAGAAAAAACTAATTTTTAAACATTTTATTTAATTTTCTTTGATATTGATTGAATTGGTATATCCCATTTCTTCGTTTAAAGAAACGAACAATTCTATTTATGAACACAGACATTATGGGAGAGAGTTCTATTTTCTTAATAAATTTTTATAAAAAAAATATTTTTTTAATTTTGAGGAAAAAACATTTCTAATTCAGAATTGTTTTGAAATTTTATTAAGTCTAAAAAGAATAGATCGCATGTGGGTATTTAAAATTGGCGTTATGTACTATTTGTACGAAGAAATATTAAAAAAAAGTATGAAAACGTCTTAATTTTAATAATGCGTTTTTATATTTGCGTATTAGTTGAGTAGCACTATATTAAGTAAAAACAATGACAACAATTGCCGCTAAGGATTTAAAGATATAAGCAAAAATATGTGCTGGCGTAACGTTACAAAAATCAGAAGTGATTTTTGACTTAGATTACAAAATTTGCAAAACTTTCTGAATTGGGCAAGACTTTTTGTATACAAATTTTTTTAGATGCATTTGAAATACGTAATATAAGTCTGTTTTCCAAGAGATCAAATTTAAAAATCTTTGCTTTTTTTTATAACTTAACTTCAATTTACATTGCAGTTCTATTGGGTATTAAGGCAGTTAAGTAATTATGCACTTTAATAATTAAAAGGTAAATTTTTCATTCTCCTTTCCTTGCCTCAACTATTTTTTCATAATCTTTAGCCAATGCCTTTTATTTTTACTAAAACAAAAAATTACGAAACATTTACTAAACATTTATGAAAAAGAAAAACTACATTTGTGAAACAGTGCAGACGATTTGAAAATCATGGTAAATGAATTTATGTAAAAATTGCTGAAATTAATTATAGTCCTAGACTATAACCGATATTTTCTTATATCCTTAACGGAACTGGAAAACAATTAACAACGAAAAGTTGTAGTTGGTGGAGGTAGGAAAAGTTTGTGAAGAGGAAATATTGGTAACTTGATTTAACTGAGGTCAAGGCATAGCACTTGCTTCGGATTTTATATCACATGTTTCTAGTATAACAACGGATTAATAATTTGGTCTTAGTGAGATGGTCTTAAAACCTGCCTCTACCTTAATATAACCTTAACCTTACATTAACCTAACCTTAACCTTAACCTTAACCTTAATCTTAACCCTAACCTTAACCTTAACCTTAACCTTAACCTTAACCTTAACCTTAACCTTAACCTTAACCTTAACCTTAACCTTAACCTTAACCTTAACCTTAACCTTAACCTTAACCTTAATCTTAACCTTAACCTTAAACTAAAACTAAAACTTATCCTTAACCTTAACCTTAACCTAACCTTAACCTTAACCTAACCTAACCTTAACCTAACCTTAACCTAACCTTAAACTAACCTTAACCTAACCTTACCTAACCTTAACCTAACCTTAACCTTACCTTAACCTAACCCTGACCTGACCTAACCTTTACCTAACCTAAAACTAACCTCAACCTTAACCTTAACCTTAATCTTGACCTTGACCCTTGACCCTTGACCTTAACCTAACCTAACCTTAACCTTACCTTAACCTTACCTTAACCTTACCTTAACCTTACCTTAACCTTGCCTTAACCTTACCTTAACCTTACCTTAACCTAGCCGTAGCCTTAACCTTAACCTAATCTTCACCTAACCTTAACCTTACCTTAAACTAACCCTTACCTAACCCTAACCTAGCTTAAACTAACCTTAACCTTACCTAAACCTTACAATAACCTATCCTTAACCTAATCTTAACCTTAACCTAGCCTTAACCTAACCTTCACCTTACCTTCACCTAACCTTTACCTTACTTTAACTAGCCTTTAAGTAACCCTAACCTTAACCTAACCTTAAACTAACGCTAACCTAACCTTAAACTAACCTTAACCTAACCTTAATTTAACCTTAACCTACCCTAACCTTAACTAACCTTAACCTAACTTTAACCTAACCTTAACTTAACTTTGGCCTAACCTTAACCTTAACCTTAACCTTAAACTTAACCTTAACCTAAACCTTAACCGTAACCTTAACCTTAACCTTAACCTTAACCTTAACCTTAACCTTAACCTTAACCTTAACCTTAACCTTAACCTTGACCTTGACCTTAACCTTAAACTTAACCTTAACTTTAAATTTAACTTTAACTTTAACTTTATTTTTAACTTTAACTTTAACTTAAACTAAAACCCAAACTTAAACCTAAACTTAAACTTAAACTTAAACTTGAACTGTAACTTTAACTTTATCTTTAACTTTAACTTTAACTTTAACTTTAACTTAACTTAAACTTAAACTTTAACTTTAGCTTTAACTTTAACTTTAACTTTAACTTTAACTTTAACTTTAACTTTAACTTTAACTTTAACTTTAACTTTAACTTTAACTTTAACTTTAACTTTAACTTTAACTTTAACTTTAACTTTAACTTTAACTTTAACTTTAACTTTAACTTTAACTTTAACTTTAACTTTAACTTTAACTTTAACTTTAACTTTAACTTTAACTTTAACTTTAACTTTAACCTTAACCTTAACCTTAACCTTAACTTTAACTTTAACCTTAACCTTAACCTTAACCTTAACCTTAACCTTAACCTTAACCTTTACCTTTACCTTTACCTTTACCTTTACCTTTACCTTAACCTTTACCTTTACATTTACCTTTACCTTTACCTTAACCTTAACCTTAACCTTAATTTTAATCTTAACCTTAACCTTAACCTTAACCTTAACCTTAACCTTAACCTTAACCTTAACCTTAACCTTAACCTTAACCTTAACCTTAACCTTAACCTTAGCCTTAGCCTTAGCCTTAACCTTAGCCTAACCATAACCTATCCATCTCTTTTACTGTATAAAAGTGTCTACGTCTACACTTGCAATACTATAGAAACTGTGTCTTTTTTTATCAGCGTTTTTTATTATGTACATCAAATAACTTTAAGAAGAAAAGATTTTATTATCAAATATTTTATACTGTTTTTGATGAGAAAACTAATTAATTATAAAAGTTTTCTTGTTGTTTTTCGTTAAAATTTATTAATTGAAAATTTTTTATTTTATTTTTAATAACAAAACTAATTGTTCCTACAGTGTTTTTTTACTTACCTTAAAATTTCCATTACATTTTATTGGATTTTTTTTAGCATTTTATAGGTTCTTATAGCACTTTTCGTATAAATTTTTGTCAAATTTTTTTATTACAAAATAATTAGTTTAATTACTTTAATTAAATTATGACTTTAACGTTGTTAGATTTAAAAAATATATGTTTTCAAAAAAGCCAGTTGGCAACAAAATTTGCTTTTTTATACGCATTTTATGTACACATTTAACAAATTTATTTTCAGTTAAACGCATTCTCATGTCCTTATTTTGTAAAACGAACTTAGTCACTGGCGTTTGGTTTTCTTATCTAGCAATATAATTTAAAGAAAACTTTCAGTGAGAGAAAGATGGTTTGTTCTTATGCATATGAAAATAGAACTTCCACTCGAAAAACCCAAAGTGAGTTGATTGCGTGAATTTTAAAAAATAAGGCCTTTAATGTGGTAAATAAATGGTCAGCACATTTATTATTTTTATTTTCTTAAAATATTTTATTCATACATTATTCAACATGTGAAAATGAATACGTGGTGCAAAAATAAATTTTATAATATAGAGAATAATAACACTTTTTTTAATATTAAAAGTATTCCCTATCAAAATATGCTTTATAAAACTTTAATTTGCTCCAACGTTATTTGTGCTCATCTATATCATGGCATTAAACTTCTTACAACTCTATAACAACTTTTTCTCTTCAATATGCTCAACTGTCTTTCTTAACAGCTCTTGCAGTTCATGAGTTACAAATTAAAAACTATAGCATTTGAAATGTACAAAGAAAGCAATGATAAAACTATCAAAAAAAAAAGAAAAACAAGAGGAAAAACCTAACGTCAAGCATTAGAAGTAGCTGCACAAAGACGCATCATAAAAAACTAGTAGTAGTTGTAAAAATGCAATATAGTAGCATGAGATAGAAGAAGAAAATTAAAGACAGCAACAACAACAAGAGCAACAGCAACAGCAGCAGCAGCAGCAGCAGCGAGCTTAGCAAAAGTGCAACATTTTCTGTAATTGATATCACATGAATGCAGTTGCTGCTGCTGTCTTTCTTAGTTTTCTACACGTCTTCTTGCTATCATCTCTACTCCATTTTTTTTTTTCATTTTTCCTTCCTTTTATTTTCTTGCCTTTACGAAGAAATTAGAAAATGTCGGAATGAAAATTACTCGGCTGCGCAATTATGGCGCTGGAAAAAAGGATTTACGCTTGGTTGTGACAATTAAATGACAATTAAAAAAATTGCACTGCTCTGTTGAGCGTACAAGCGGGCCGAATGAGCGAGTGAGCAGGACACACACACAAACACACAGCTTAATGAGCACTGAATTGCGTGTAAATTGGTAAAATATTTTTTTTTCAAACAAGTTGTAATATTAATAAATTGTCTCATTCATGTCCTTACATAAAGGTTAAAGAGACTGTTTTTATTTTAAGGATACTTTAATTCTACATAACAAATAAATCATATAAAAGAATTAAAGTGCCGACACTAGTGCGAATTAATTATTTTTTTTCCTTCTGGGATCATTAAGGCTATTCACAGTTTTAATACGTGGGTCTGCTATTTTTACGCCAACTTACGTAAGCGTATTTATGCTATGTTGTTGTTTTGCATACAAACGCAAATACGCAAACACTCATAAAAAAGTAGCCCTCGGACGTGTTTTTTGTGCCTCGTATTTTTATGCTTTGTCTACAGTCGCATAATTACATACATCACAGAGTTGCATAATTATTGAATACACAGTCACATAGCTATAAATACGATTTGTTAAATGTACGCTTAAGCTGTGAATAGCCTTATTAATATTCGAATTTAATTATGAATTCTGAAAAAAAATCGTCAAAGAGCTTTCTGCTCGATCTTCTTTGCGTCATTTTCAATCATGCAAATATCTCCGTTAAATTTCAGCTAATTTTCCAGACATCTTTCAAAATTATTTTTATAATTTTAAAATTTCAACATCATTAACAGAAGCACAAGAACAACGACAAGAACAACGACAATAACCACGACAAAAACAAAATCGTTTGCCAAAAATTTGTATATATTTTGCATACATGCAACGCTGTCAAAAACAAATCAGCTTCGCTACTAATTAACGCACACAAGCATAATAATTATTTTCAAAATGACAGCGTTGGCGGTGTTGTTGGTGGTAGTCAAGCTATTTGTCAGTAAATCACGTTAAATAATTAATTAGTGCGCTGCACTGAACACGCTTCTAAGACAAAAGAATGAAGCAAATATCTATATATTTGCGACAAAAATTGTTTAACGAAATTCTTAGCTGCAGATGACACGAGAGGAACTCGTTTTTGGTGAAGGAGATGGAGAATAAAAGAATTTATAATTAAATATTAAAACGCTGAAAAAAAGCAAGATAAATAAACCTTACTGAAGATGAAGTTGGTTGGGGAGAAAGATTATTTAGCGTTCAAAATAAAAGATTTTAAATTTTCGAAATTATTTTAAAAATTTTAGATTGAAGATGAAAAATTTAAGGTTTCAGATTTGGGATTAAAGATTTTAGATTCAACCTATACTCAGCAACAGGCCGTATATAGTATTTTTTTCGGGGGGGGGGGGGCAGGGGGTTTGCTAAAAAATGCATCTGACAACCAATAAAATACATATAAATAAATTTATTTTAATTTTATTATTTTTGTTAAAAATTTATTTTTAAATAACCAATTTATTTCTATTGCCTTTATTTAAAAAAAATATATACACGGTTTATTTTTAATGCTAAATGCTCAAACACATTCCATGTGGAGCATTCCATTCCTAATTTTTTTTTTTTTTTTTTTAAAAATTATATGCCAAAATATTATTCTTAATACTGGAAGAATTTAAGAGTGGAAGCTTGAATGCTTATAGAGCAATGAATTCTTCACGTCAAATAGAATGCAACAGCGATCTTTTAATTAAGAACATGCTATTTCTGACAACGAACTGAAAAATTTAGACAAGTAAGCAAGTTTAGAAAAGCACGCTGCGGTGCGCTTCGCACGTGTAAGTTGCGATTAAAAAAAATCATCGCTCCGTAAGTATTCAAGTGTCCACTCCTAAATTCTACCAGCATTAAGAATGACGTTTGGACTTTTATTTTTAACAAAAAAAAAATTAGGTCCAAATTAACGTCATTTGTTGCAAATCTCTATTTTTTGCAATCAAAAATAATATGATTAAGTTTTAGTGAACATCATTCGAAAGCTAACAAAGAGGCGCACAAATCTTTTTTGGGACAAATTTTCCAATTTTCATCAGTCATTGCAGAATAAACGATTGAAAAAATCCTTTTTTAATAACGTTAAGTAATTTTTTTTCGAAAACTCCTTGTTATATTTTATACAACAATCAAAATATAATTTCGTGACTGATGCTTTAAATGTTAAGTTTATTGAATAATCTTGTAGCATAAGGATTACAATCTAAGAAATAAATAAATAAAATGTCCATACCTCATGAACCCATTTAGTCAGGCCCTTAGACAAGGGGAAGTTTTAGGCGTTAAAATCCCCCCTTAGGATCCGGAAAGTATAAAAATCTAATAAAATACCATTAAGGCAACTGCAACGCAACAGCGTAAAAAGTTGCTAACCACTTCAATTTTGAACTGAATTGAGACCTATGCTTTCAGATCATAGATAATATAAGGACTTCGACATAGATTGAGATTTTATGTGCGGCTGTCATGAATCGCAGTTCCAACTACATACATTTTTGATCAAGAGTGTCCATTCACATTCTTTGTTGTTTTTTCCCAAAACTTAATAACTAGAACAGAAAACTTTAATAAGCGTATTAATCACTAGTTTACTAACGTCAATTGAAATGTTTAACAGTTATATTTAACTTTGGTTATGCTGTATAGTTGCTTTTTTAAAATATTTAAAACTACTATATAAATAAGTATTGACTTTTTTAAAAACGAAAATTAGAAAAATTTTTTAAAATTATTGAAATCATTTTAAATGATATATGTATTTTTTTACATTTCTTATGATTTTTTTTATTTATGTTAGTGAATTGCCCAAACAAAGGCACTTTAAGGATTTCTGAAAAAACATCAAGTTTCAACAGCTATAACTTTTTGATTCGAGTTATGTTTTTTGAAATTTTTTTTCACAAAATAGCAAAAGACTGTGCTATAGCACCCCGTTATGTCGTTTTTTTTTATTTTGCGTTTTCGTATTTTTGGGTATTCTGGGATTTTGGTGTCTGTTCGAAAGAGCTTATTTCGACATTGTATGAAGTTCAAGAAAACTAAAAAATACTAGTTTTTGTTGTGTGGAGCATGGATATAAAAATTTTAATGGTTTCAAAGTTATAGAAATTTCAAATTTAAAAATATGTCCTTGTGTGCAGTAACTGAGGAAATAGGCATTTTTGATAAGTTTTTTAAGCATTTTATAAAATGAACACAACAATAAAATATACATAAGAAGTTTTTAAAGAAATATTTAATTCACTAAATACGTTTACATACTTCGTCGGTTTCTCATTGTAGCAATGGGGATTCATGGAGGACTTTAATTCACTGAATAATCAGTTTCTTACCTTAAAGTGAACTTGTAATTGAGTCTTTAAAAAAATTTTATAGGACCGTTTGATTATATATTGTACTAAAACCTTGTATGGAAATAAGTCACTTTTGTTCAAATATCTTCAAAACTAATTCTTCAGAATGCATATTTAGGCCCTTTTGAACAGAAACACAAACTTTTATGCACAAAATATTGGAAAAATTTACGATTTTCAATTTTTTTTTTTTTTTTGTGCAAATGATAGGATTAAATATTTAAGTGCTACCCCATAGTAAAAACACCTTTTTTTTAAACATGTTAAATAGAAAATTTTGAACATATACTCCTCATTTTTGTTAAGTATTGTTTCAGAATATATTTCAACAACATTTCATTTCAATTTCTCAAATTTGGATTTTTACAATTTTTTTTTAATTGAAACACGAAATAAAATAACATTTTTCGGAAAGGAAAATATCAAAACTCTGGTACTTTTAATCCGATTTTTATGTTTGTCATTTTCATTTTCAAAAAATTTACTTCAAGAGACATTTTGAACTCTTTTAAACGGTTCACCATTTATTGGTCACTTGAGCTAGTTTTAAAAGTCTATCATTTGGCACGAAACTTTATAGATTTTATTTTTATACCAAATCAACTATTTTTAGTCTAAAGAGTCAACAACTAGTAAACATATAATTTAATAATCATATAAAAATACCTTTTGATTTAAAGACCATCAATACTTTTTTTTAATAAGCCCCCGCCTCCCTTGGGTAAGTCCTGGCTACGAACCTGCATTGAGTCCACCATAAGTATCATATATTTTTAACTAATGAACCATAAAATAAATTTTTATGTGCAAAAAATGTTAGTGGAAAACTTTTTAAGGAATGCCCTATATAAAACGTTTAAAGTTGGAATAGAAATAAAATCATAGAAAGGAAATAAAAATACAAAATATTTATGTTGACTTTATATGATTTAAATACAAATTCTAAATGTTTGATAGTTTAAATCATACTTGATTTTAAATACAAATTCTAGTTGTTTGATAGTTTAAAATCGTTTATTGAGCTTAAGGTCAAAGTTAGAACAATTAATTGTTCTAACGAATTTTTCCAAAGAAACAACAACAACAACAAAGTTTTTTCAATATGAAAAGGAAAAAATCACTAGCTGATCTGATTGCAATTTCTACTCTGCTAAAAGCGTCATCAGAAATCTTTTGTGATACCCGTGCAAGCGCGCGCTAACGCACTGCACCATCGGGGCGATGAGATTTGAAGCGTCAATTTCTCAGTTTTTCCTCCATTTCATAATGTCACATTTGTTGTTGTATTTCTGTTTTACTTTAGTTTCTATGCTTATGTTATTATATGTAGTCCAACAGCCTGCTGGAAGTCTGCACTAACAAAGCATGTTTACTGAAGTTGTTTTTAGAATTTTTGCTGATTTTGTTTTCAGCTGTTTCCGTTTGGTCGAGCTCTACCATTTGATTAAAGTTTTTTCTAAATGACCTCTATATTAATTATGTTGACTTTATATGATTTAAATACAAATTCTAAATGTTTGATAGTTTAAATCATACTTGATTTTAAATACAAATTCTAGTTGTTTGATAGTTTAAAATCGTTTATTGAGCTTAAGGTCAAAGTTAGAACAATTAATTGTTCTAACGAATTTTTCCAAAGAAACAACAACAACAACAAAGTTTTTTCAATATGAAAAGGAAAAAATCACTAGCTGATCTGATTGCAATTTCTACTCTGCTAAAAGCGTCATCAGAAATCTTTTGTGATACCCGTGCAAGCGCGCGCTAACGCACTGCACCATCGGGGCGATGAGATTTGAAGCGTCAATTTCTCAGTTTTTCCTCCATTTCATAATGTCACATTTGTTGTTGTATTTCTGTTTTACTTTAGTTTCTATGCTTATGTTATTATATGTAGTCCAACAGCCTGCTGGAAGTCTGCACTAACAAAGCATGTTTACTGAAGTTGTTTTTAGAATTTTTGCTGATTTTGTTTTCAGCTGTTTCCGTTTGGTCGAGCTCTACCATTTGATTAAAGTTTTTTCTAAATGACCTCTATATTAATTATGTTGACTTTATATGATTTAAATACAAATTCTAAATGTTTGATAGTTTAAATCATACTTGATTTTAAATACAAATTCTAGTTGTTTGATAGTTTAAAATCGTTTATTGAGCTTAAGGTCAAAGTTAGAACAATTAATTGTTCTAACGAATTTTTCCAAAGAAACAACAACAACAACAAAGTTTTTTCAATATGAAAAGGAAAAAATCACTAGCTGATCTGATTGCAATTTCTACTCTGCTAAAAGCGTCATCAGAAATCTTTTGTGATACCCGTGCAAGCGCGCGCTAACGCACTGCACCATCGGGGCGATGAGATTTGAAGCGTCAATTTCTCAGTTTTTCCTCCATTTCATAATGTCACATTTGTTGTTGTATTTCTGTTTTACTTTAGTTTCTATGCTTATGTTATTATATGTAGTCCAACAGCCTGCTGGAAGTCTGCACTAACAAAGCATGTTTACTGAAGTTGTTTTTAGAATTTTTGCTGATTTTGTTTTCAGCTGTTTCCGTTTGGTCGAGCTCTACCATTTGATTAAAGTTTTTTCTAAATGACCTCTATATTAATTATGTTGACTTTATATGATTTAAATACAAATTCTAAATGTTTGATAGTTTAAATCATACTTGATTTTAAATACAAATTCTAGTTGTTTGATAGTTTAAAATCGTTTATTGAGCTTAAGGTCAAAGTTAGAACAATTAATTGTTCTAACGAATTTTTCCAAAGAAACAACAACAACAAAAAGGTTTTTTCAATATGAAAAGGAAAAAATCACTAGCTGATCTGATTGCAATTTCTACTCTGCTAAAAGCGTCATCAGAAATCTTTTGTGATACCCGTGCAAGCGCGCGCTAACGCACTGCACCATCGGGGCGATGAGATTTGAAGCGTCAATTTCTCAGTTTTTCCTCCATTTCATAATGTCACATTTGTTGTTGTATTTCTGTTTTACTTTAGTTTCTATGCTTATGTTATTATATGTAGTCCAACAGCCTGCTGGAAGTCTGCACTAACAAAGCATGTTTACTGAAGTTGTTTTTAGAATTTTTGCTGATTTTGTTTTCAGCTGTTTCCGTTTGGTCGAGCTCTACCATTTGATTAAAGTTTTTTCTAAATGACCTCTATATTAATTATGTTGACTTTATATGATTTAAATACAAATTCTAAATGTTTGATAGTTTAAATCATACTTGATTTTAAATACAAATTCTAGTTGTTTGATAGTTTAAAATCGTTTATTGAGCTTAAGGTCAAAGTTAGAACAATTAATTGTTCTAACGAATTTTTCCAAAGAAACAACAACAACAACAAAGTTTTTTCAATATGAAAAGGAAAAAATCACTAGCTGATCTGATTGCAATTTCTACTCTGCTAAAAGCGTCATCAGAAATCTTTTGTGATACCCGTGCAAGCGCGCGCTAACGCACTGCACCATCGGGGCGATGAGATTTGAAGCGTCAATTTCTCAGTTTTTCCTCCATTTCATAATGTCACATTTGTTGTTGTATTTCTGTTTTACTTTAGTTTCTATGCTTATGTTATTATATGTAGTCCAACAGCCTGCTGGAAGTCTGCACTAACAAAGCATGTTTACTGAAGTTGTTTTTAGAATTTTTGCTGATTTTGTTTTCAGCTGTTTCCGTTTGGTCGAGCTCTACCATTTGATTAAAGTTTTTTCTAAATGACCTCTATATTAATTATGTTGACTTTATATGATTTAAATACAAATTCTAAATGTTTGATAGTTTAAATCATACTTGATTTTAAATACAAATTCTAGTTGTTTGATAGTTTAAAATCGTTTATTGAGCTTAAGGTCAAAGTTAGAACAATTAATTGTTCTAACGAATTTTTCCAAAGAAACAACAACAACAACAAAGTTTTTTCAATATGAAAAGGAAAAAATCACTAGCTGATCTGATTGCAATTTCTACTCTGCTAAAAGCGTCATCAGAAATCTTTTGTGATACCCGTGCAAGCGCGCGCTAACGCACTGCACCATCGGGGCGATGAGATTTGAAGCGTCAATTTCTCAGTTTTTCCTCCATTTCATAATGTCACATTTGTTGTTGTATTTCTGTTTTACTTTAGTTTCTATGCTTATGTTATTATATGTAGTCCAACAGCCTGCTGGAAGTCTGCACTAACAAAGCATGTTTACTGAAGTTGTTTTTAGAATTTTTGCTGATTTTGTTTTCAGCTGTTTCCGTTTGGTCGAGCTCTACCATTTGATTAAAGTTTTTTCTAAATGACCTCTATATTAATTATGTTGACTTTATATGATTTAAATACAAATTCTAAATGTTTGATAGTTTAAATCATACTTGATTTTAAATACAAATTCTAGTTGTTTGATAGTTTAAAATCGTTTATTGAGCTTAAGGTCAAAGTTAGAACAATTAATTGTTCTAACGAATTTTTCCAAAGAAACAACAACAACAACAAAGTTTTTTCAATATGAAAAGGAAAAAATCACTAGCTGATCTGATTGCAATTTCTACTCTGCTAAAAGCGTCATCAGAAATCTTTTGTGATACCCGTGCAAGCGCGCGCTAACGCACTGCACCATCGGGGCGATGAGATTTGAAGCGTCAATTTCTCAGTTTTTCCTCCATTTCATAATGTCACATTTGTTGTTGTATTTCTGTTTTACTTTAGTTTCTATGCTTATGTTATTATATGTAGTCCAACAGCCTGCTGGAAGTCTGCACTAACAAAGCATGTTTACTGAAGTTGTTTTTAGAATTTTTGCTGATTTTGTTTTCAGCTGTTTCCGTTTGGTCGAGCTCTACCATTTGATTAAAGTTTTTTCTAAATGACCTCTATATTAATTATGTTGACTTTATATGATTTAAATACAAATTCTAAATGTTTGATAGTTTAAATCATACTTGATTTTAAATACAAATTCTAGTTGTTTGATAGTTTAAAATCGTTTATTGAGCTTAAGGTCAAAGTTAGAACAATTAATTGTTCTAACGAATTTTTCCAAAGAAACAACAACAACAACAAAGTTTTTTCAATATGAAAAGGAAAAAATCACTAGCTGATCTGATTGCAATTTCTACTCTGCTAAAAGCGTCATCAGAAATCTTTTGTGATACCCGTGCAAGCGCGCGCTAACGCACTGCACCATCGGGGCGATGAGATTTGAAGCGTCAATTTCTCAGTTTTTCCTCCATTTCATAATGTCACATTTGTTGTTGTATTTCTGTTTTACTTTAGTTTCTATGCTTATGTTATTATATGTAGTCCAACAGCCTGCTGGAAGTCTGCACTAACAAAGCATGTTTACTGAAGTTGTTTTTAGAATTTTTGCTGATTTTGTTTTCAGCTGTTTCCGTTTGGTCGAGCTCTACCATTTGATTAAAGTTTTTTCTAAATGACCTCTATATTAATTATGTTGACTTTATATGATTTAAATACAAATTCTAAATGTTTGATAGTTTAAATCATACTTGATTTTAAATACAAATTCTAGTTGTTTGATAGTTTAAAATCGTTTATTGAGCTTAAGGTCAAAGTTAGAACAATTAATTGTTCTAACGAATTTTTCCAAAGAAACAACAACAACAACAAAGTTTTTTCAATATGAAAAGGAAAAAATCACTAGCTGATCTGATTGCAATTTCTACTCTGCTAAAAGCGTCATCAGAAATCTTTTGTGATACCCGTGCAAGCGCGCGCTAACGCACTGCACCATCGGGGCGATGAGATTTGAAGCGTCAATTTCTCAGTTTTTCCTCCATTTCATAATGTCACATTTGTTGTTGTATTTCTGTTTTACTTTAGTTTCTATGCTTATGTTATTATATGTAGTCCAACAGCCTGCTGGAAGTCTGCACTAACAAAGCATGTTTACTGAAGTTGTTTTTAGAATTTTTGCTGATTTTGTTTTCAGCTGTTTCCGTTTGGTCGAGCTCTACCATTTGATTAAAGTTTTTTCTAAATGACCTCTATATTAATTATGTTGACTTTATATGATTTAAATACAAATTCTAAATGTTTGATAGTTTAAATCATACTTGATTTTAAATACAAATTCTAGTTGTTTGATAGTTTAAAATCGTTTATTGAGCTTAAGGTCAAAGTTAGAACAATTAATTGTTCTAACGAATTTTTCCAAAGAAACAACAACAACAACAAAGTTTTTTCAATATGAAAAGGAAAAAATCACTAGCTGATCTGATTGCAATTTCTACTCTGCTAAAAGCGTCATCAGAAATCTTTTGTGATACCCGTGCAAGCGCGCGCTAACGCACTGCACCATCGGGGCGATGAGATTTGAAGCGTCAATTTCTCAGTTTTTCCTCCATTTCATAATGTCACATTTGTTGTTGTATTTCTGTTTTACTTTAGTTTCTATGCTTATGTTATTATATGTAGTCCAACAGCCTGCTGGAAGTCTGCACTAACAAAGCATGTTTACTGAAGTTGTTTTTAGAATTTTTGCTGATTTTGTTTTCAGCTGTTTCCGTTTGGTCGAGCTCTACCATTTGATTAAAGTTTTTTCTAAATGACCTCTATATTAATTATGTTGACTTTATATGATTTAAATACAAATTCTAAATGTTTGATAGTTTAAATCATACTTGATTTTAAATACAAATTCTAGTTGTTTGATAGTTTAAAATCGTTTATTGAGCTTAAGGTCAAAGTTAGAACAATTAATTGTTCTAACGAATTTTTCCAAAGCAACAACAACAACAACAACAAAGTTTTTTCAATATGAAAAGGAAAAAATCACTAGCTGATCTGATTGCAATTTCTACTCTGCTAAAAGCGTCATCAGAAATCTTTTGTGATACCCGTGCAAGCGCGCGCTAACGCACTGCACCATCGGGGCGATGAGATTTGAAGCGTCAATTTCTCAGTTTTTCCTCCATTTCATAATGTCACATTTGTTGTTGTATTTCTGTTTTACTTTAGTTTCTATGCTTATGTTATTATATGTAGTCCAACAGCCTGCTGGAAGTCTGCACTAACAAAGCATGTTTACTGAAGTTGTTTTTAGAATTTTTGCTGATTTTGTTTTCAGCTGTTTCCGTTTGGTCGAGCTCTACCATTTGATTAAAGTTTTTTCTAAATGACCTCTATATTAATTATGTTGACTTTATATGATTTAAATACAAATTCTAAATGTTTGATAGTTTAAATCATACTTGATTTTAAATACAAATTCTAGTTGTTTGATAGTTTAAAATCGTTTATTGAGCTTAAGGTCAAAGTTAGAACAATTAATTGTTCTAACGAATTTTTCCAAAGAAACAACAACAACAACAACAACAAAGTTTTTTCAATATGAAAAGGAAAAAATCACTAGCTGATCTGATTGCAATTTCTACTCTGCTAAAAGCGTCATCAGAAATCTTTTGTGATACCCGTGCAAGCGCGCGCTAACGCACTGCACCATCGGGGCGATGAGATTTGAAGCGTCAATTTCTCAGTTTTTCCTCCATTTCATAATGTCACATTTGTTGTTGTATTTCTGTTTTACTTTAGTTTCTATGCTTATGTTATTATATGTAGTCCAACAGCCTGCTGGAAGTCTGCACTAACAAAGCATGTTTACTGAAGTTGTTTTTAGAATTTTTGCTGATTTTGTTTTCAGCTGTTTCCGTTTGGTCGAGCTCTACCATTTGATTAAAGTTTTTTCTAAATGACCTCTATATTAATTATGTTGACTTTATATGATTTAAATACAAATTCTAAATGTTTGATAGTTTAAATCATACTTGATTTTAAATACAAATTCTAGTTGTTTGATAGTTTAAAATCGTTTATTGAGCTTAAGGTCAAAGTTAGAACAATTAATTGTTCTAACGAATTTTTCCAAAGAAACAACAACAACAACAAAGTTTTTTCAATATGAAAAGGAAAAAATCACTAGCTGATCTGATTGCAATTTCTACTCTGCTAAAAGCGTCATCAGAAATCTTTTGTGATACCCGTGCAAGCGCGCGCTAACGCACTGCACCATCGGGGCGATGAGATTTGAAGCGTCAATTTCTCAGTTTTTCCTCCATTTCATAATGTCACATTTGTTGTTGTATTTCTGTTTTACTTTAGTTTCTATGCTTATGTTATTATATGTAGTCCAACAGCCTGCTGGAAGTCTGCACTAACAAAGCATGTTTACTGAAGTTGTTTTTAGAATTTTTGCTGATTTTGTTTTCAGCTGTTTCCGTTTGGTCGAGCTCTACCATTTGATTAAAGTTTTTTCTAAATGACCTCTATATTAATTATGTTGACTTTATATGATTTAAATACAAATTCTAAATGTTTGATAGTTTAAATCATACTTGATTTTAAATACAAATTCTAGTTGTTTGATAGTTTAAAATCGTTTATTGAGCTTAAGGTCAAAGTTAGAACAATTAATTGTTCTAACGAATTTTTCCAAAGAAACAACAACAACAACAAAGTTTTTTCAATATGAAAAGGAAAAAATCACTAGCTGATCTGATTGCAATTTCTACTCTGCTAAAAGCGTCATCAGAAATCTTTTGTGATACCCGTGCAAGCGCGCGCTAACGCACTGCACCATCGGGGCGATGAGATTTGAAGCGTCAATTTCTCAGTTTTTCCTCCATTTCATAATGTCACATTTGTTGTTGTATTTCTGTTTTACTTTAGTTTCTATGCTTATGTTATTATATGTAGTCCAACAGCCTGCTGGAAGTCTGCACTAACAAAGCATGTTTACTGAAGTTGTTTTTAGAATTTTTGCTGATTTTGTTTTCAGCTGTTTCCGTTTGGTCGAGCTCTACCATTTGATTAAAGTTTTTTCTAAATGACCTCTATATTAATTATGTTGACTTTATATGATTTAAATACAAATTCTAAATGTTTGATAGTTTAAATCATACTTGATTTTAAATACAAATTCTAGTTGTTTGATAGTTTAAAATCGTTTATTGAGCTTAAGGTCAAAGTTAGAACAATTAATTGTTCTAACGAATTTTTCCAAAGAAACAACAACAACAACAAAGTTTTTTCAATATGAAAAGGAAAAAATCACTAGCTGATCTGATTGCAATTTCTACTCTGCTAAAAGCGTCATCAGAAATCTTTTGTGATACCCGTGCAAGCGCGCGCTAACGCACTGCACCATCGGGGCGATGAGATTTGAAGCGTCAATTTCTCAGTTTTTCCTCCATTTCATAATGTCACATTTGTTGTTGTATTTCTGTTTTACTTTAGTTTCTATGCTTATGTTATTATATGTAGTCCAACAGCCTGCTGGAAGTCTGCACTAACAAAGCATGTTTACTGAAGTTGTTTTTAGAATTTTTGCTGATTTTGTTTTCAGCTGTTTCCGTTTGGTCGAGCTCTACCATTTGATTAAAGTTTTTTCTAAATGACCTCTATATTAATTATGTTGACTTTATATGATTTAAATACAAATTCTAAATGTTTGATAGTTTAAATCATACTTGATTTTAAATACAAATTCTAGTTGTTTGATAGTTTAAAATCGTTTATTGAGCTTAAGGTCAAAGTTAGAACAATTAATTGTTCTAACGAATTTTTCCAAAGAAACAACAACAACAACAAAGTTTTTTCAATATGAAAAGGAAAAAATCACTAGCTGATCTGATTGCAATTTCTACTCTGCTAAAAGCGTCATCAGAAATCTTTTGTGATACCCGTGCAAGCGCGCGCTAACGCACTGCACCATCGGGGCGATGAGATTTGATAATCAAATGGTAGAGCTCGACCAAACGGAAACAGCTGAAAACAAAATCAGCAAAAATTCTAAAAACAACTTCAGTAAACATGCTTTGTTAGTGCAGACTTCCAGCAGGCTGTTGGACTACATATAATAACATAAGCATAGAAACTAAAGTAAAACAGAAATACAACAACAAATGTGACATTATGAAATGGAGGAAAAACTGAGAAATTGACGCTTCAAATCTCATCGCCCCGATGGTGCAGTGCGTTAGCGCGCGCTTGCACGGGTATCACAAAAGATTTCTGATGACGCTTTTAGCAGAGTAGAAATTGCAATCAGATCAGCTAGTGATTTTTTCCTTTTCATATTGAAAAAACTTTGTTGTTGTTGTTGTTTCTTTGGAAAAATTCGTTAGAACAATTAATTGTTCTAACTTTGACCTTAAGCTCAATAAACGATTTTAAACTATCAAACAACTAGAATTTGTATTTAAAATCAAGTATGATTTAAACTATCAAACATTTAGAATTTGTATTTAAATCATATAAAGTCAACATAATTAATATAGAGGTCATTTAGAAAAAACTTTAATCAAATGGTAGAGCTCGACCAAACGGAAACAGCTGAAAACAAAATCAGCAAAAATTCTAAAAACAACTTCAGTAAACATGCTTTGTTAGTGCAGACTTCCAGCAGGCTGTTGGACTACATATAATAACATAAGCATAGAAACTAAAGTAAAACAGAAATACAACAACAAATGTGACATTATGAAATGGAGGAAAAACTGAGAAATTGACGCTTCAAATCTCATCGCCCCGATGGTGCAGTGCGTTAGCGCGCGCTTGCACGGGTATCACAAAAGATTTCTGATGACGCTTTTAGCAGAGTAGAAATTGCAATCAGATCAGCTAGTGATTTTTTCCTTTTCATATTGAAAAAACTTTGTTGTTGTTGTTGTTTCTTTGGAAAAATTCGTTAGAACAATTAATTGTTCTAACTTTGACCTTAAGCTCAATAAACGATTTTAAACTATCAAACAACTAGAATTTGTATTTAAAATCAAGTATGATTTAAACTATCAAACATTTAGAATTTGTATTTAAATCATATAAAGTCAACATAATTAATATAGAGGTCATTTAGAAAAAACTTTAATCAAATGGTAGAGCTCGACCAAACGGAAACAGCTGAAAACAAAATCAGCAAAAATTCTAAAAACAACTTCAGTAAACATGCTTTGTTAGTGCAGACTTCCAGCAGGCTGTTGGACTACATATAATAACATAAGCATAGAAACTAAAGTAAAACAGAAATACAACAACAAATGTGACATTATGAAATGGAGGAAAAACTGAGAAATTGACGCTTCAAATCTCATCGCCCCGATGGTGCAGTGCGTTAGCGCGCGCTTGCACGGGTATCACAAAAGATTTCTGATGACGCTTTTAGCAGAGTAGAAATTGCAATCAGATCAGCTAGTGATTTTTTCCTTTTCATATTGAAAAAACTTTGTTGTTGTTGTTGTTTCTTTGGAAAAATTCGTTAGAACAATTAATTGTTCTAACTTTGACCTTAAGCTCAATAAACGATTTTAAACTATCAAACAACTAGAATTTGTATTTAAAATCAAGTATGATTTAAACTATCAAACATTTAGAATTTGTATTTAAATCATATAAAGTCAACATAATTAATATAGAGGTCATTTAGAAAAAACTTTAATCAAATGGTAGAGCTCGACCAAACGGAAACAGCTGAAAACAAAATCAGCAAAAATTCTAAAAACAACTTCAGTAAACATGCTTTGTTAGTGCAGACTTCCAGCAGGCTGTTGGACTACATATAATAACATAAGCATAGAAACTAAAGTAAAACAGAAATACAACAACAAATGTGACATTATGAAATGGAGGAAAAACTGAGAAATTGACGCTTCAAATCTCATCGCCCCGATGGTGCAGTGCGTTAGCGCGCGCTTGCACGGGTATCACAAAAGATTTCTGATGACGCTTTTAGCAGAGTAGAAATTTCAATCAGATCAGCTAGTGATTTTTTCCTTTTCATATTGAAAAAACTTTGTTGTTGTTGTTGTTTCTTTGGAAAAATTCGTTAGAACAATTAATTGTTCTAACTTTGACCTTAAGCTCAATAAACGATTTTAAACTATCAAACAACTAGAATTTGTATTTAAAATCAAGTATGATTTAAACTATCAAACATTTAGAATTTGTATTTAAATCATATAAAGTCAACATAATTAATATAGAGGTCATTTAGAAAAAACTTTAATCAAATGGTAGAGCTCGACCAAACGGAAACAGCTGAAAACAAAATCAGCAAAAATTCTAAAAACAACTTCAGTAAACATGCTTTGTTAGTGCAGACTTCCAGCAGGCTGTTGGACTACATATAATAACATAAGCATAGAAACTAAAGTAAAACAGAAATACAACAACAAATGTGACATTATGAAATGGAGGAAAAACTGAGAAATTGACGCTTCAAATCTCATCGCCCCGATGGTGCAGTGCGTTAGCGCGCGCTTGCACGGGTATCACAAAAGATTTCTGATGACGCTTTTAGCAGAGTAGAAATTGCAATCAGATCAGCTAGTGATTTTTTCCTTTTCATATTGAAAAAACTTTGTTGTTGTTGTTGTTTCTTTGGAAAAATTCGTTAGAACAATTAATTGTTCTAACTTTGACCTTAAGCTCAATAAACGATTTTAAACTATCAAACAACTAGAATTTGTATTTAAAATCAAGTATGATTTAAACTATCAAACATTTAGAATTTGTATTTAAATCATATAAAGTCAACATAATTAATATAGAGGTCATTTAGAAAAAACTTTAATCAAATGGTAGAGCTCGACCAAACGGAAACAGCTGAAAACAAAATCAGCAAAAATTCTAAAAACAACTTCAGTAAACATGCTTTGTTAGTGCAGACTTCCAGCAGGCTGTTGGACTACATATAATAACATAAGCATAGAAACTAAAGTAAAACAGAAATACAACAACAAATGTGACATTATGAAATGGAGGAAAAACTGAGAAATTGACGCTTCAAATCTCATCGCCCCGATGGTGCAGTGCGTTAGCGCGCGCTTGCACGGGTATCACAAAAGATTTCTGATGACGCTTTTAGCAGAGTAGAAATTGCAATCAGATCAGCTAGTGATTTTTTCCTTTTCATATTGAAAAAACTTTGTTGTTGTTGTTGTTTCTTTGGAAAAATTCGTTAGAACAATTAATTGTTCTAACTTTGACCTTAAGCTCAATAAACGATTTTAAACTATCAAACAACTAGAATTTGTATTTAAAATCAAGTATGATTTAAACTATCAAACATTTAGAATTTGTATTTAAATCATATAAAGTCAACATAATTAATATAGAGGTCATTTAGAAAAAACTTTAATCAAATGGTAGAGCTCGACCAAACGGAAACAGCTGAAAACAAAATCAGCAAAAATTCTAAAAACAACTTCAGTAAACATGCTTTGTTAGTGCAGACTTCCAGCAGGCTGTTGGACTACATATAATAACATAAGCATAGAAACTAAAGTAAAACAGAAATACAACAACAAATGTGACATTATGAAATGGAGGAAAAACTGAGAAATTGACGCTTCAAATCTCATCGCCCCGATGGTGCAGTGCGTTAGCGCGCGAGTTATGTTCCTTGCTTA
The DNA here is from genome assembly GCA_963920525.1 of Dichetophora obliterata. Taxonomy (NCBI): domain Eukaryota; kingdom Metazoa; phylum Arthropoda; class Insecta; order Diptera; family Sciomyzidae; genus Dichetophora; species Dichetophora obliterata. The sequence continues at coordinate 41,112,321 of OY986436.1, forward strand.
GAGCAGTTTGATTGAAACACACTTTTCTTTTCTGCTGTAAACTTAGAACTGAACTTTATTACAACTCTTTCTTAAAATCTAACCAATTCGTTTTCGAAATGTAAATGTGTAAAAGTATGTAAAGATATAAATGGAAGAAATACAATTGTAAAATAGGAGAAATGTAATGTATGTAAAAGAAATACAATGTGGTTAATATGTAAAAGTTAATAGTCGCAAAGTGTTGCCTAATTTATAGTTGCAACATAATATCAAAAATGCAAGGGTTTCATTTTAATGTCTTGTGGTTAATATGTAGAATAAATAATCGTAAAATGTTGCCCAATTTATGGTTGCAACATAATATCAGAAATGCAAGAGTTTGATTTTAATGTTATACTTTAAAATTGAACCTATTTTAATAGTTGCGATTTATGAGGAAAAAAAATAAAGAAAGAGTGTAAATAAAATTGGAACACTTAAAATATCTTATTGATTACGCTGCACTTTAAGTAGTGCAGTGGGGCTTATTATGTTGTTGTTTCTGGTGCTATTGTTGTGGGTGCCGAGATTTAATTGCCGTTTGTGCTGTTGTTGTAAATGTAGTAACGATGTCTTTGACTTGTTGGTTAATTTGGTATTGTTGTTGTGTTTGTTGTAATTGTTACTGTAAGTGTTGCAGCGGCGTATTGAGCCTCGATGGTTTGGGTGGTGGCTGAGAAGTATATGTATTTGTTGTTGTCGTTTGAGTGGGGGTCGTAACTCCTCCCCCCCCAGTATGAAGTGAGGGCCATAAAGATTGTGCAGTGGCCCTTACGAAATTGGTTTGCGGTGTATAAATTGATGCCATTATTTTCCTAGGGACGTAAATGAAGATCAGGACAAGGATTACAATTAACGTATATTGCAGTGCGTCTTGGGCATATGTAATTGTGCTGAGGTGTTTAACTGATGCGTAGCTTTCGATTTGATGGTCGCGAAGTTTTTCCAAGTTTAGGGCTTCGGTTACTGACAGGGCTTGTATTCCTGAGTGTGTTATTGGCAGGATATGTATCTCGTCCCAGAAAATTCCAACATTGCTCTTGTAGATGATACCTCTTATAGCGATGTCGCAGTTCTGGAAATGAATAGCACCGGTACCTTCAACTGTGTATTGTCTTTGACTGCAAGTAGAATTTATTAGTGTATAGGGTATATTAATATAGACGATAAAGTTGGCTTCTGGCTGGAAGATTGTTGTTATCTTTCCGAGGTCATACAGGTCGCAGTGTCCAGGTTGATTTTGCATGAGCTGCCCCAGGCATTTAGATTCTTGAGTGTTTTCTTTTTGGATTGGTTTTTGGCAAAAGTATATTTTAGATATTCTTTGGCATGTTTTGTCGAAAAACTGAATTGTTTTGTTATTGTAAGTTATGTATGATTTTGTTATTATTTGCTTTGTTATGTTTATAGGGGTAGGTATAATATGATATAGCTGATAATTTTCTGTATAAAGATTAGGTATTTGAACATTGAATATGACATTAGAATGATTATAATATGCTTGTAATTGTAATAGTTCGTATATTTCTTCATCTGTTTCAATTTTAATGGATTGATTAATCATATAATTTCTAATTTCTTGTAACTCTTTTTGGTTTAATATAAGCTTGGATATAATGTTTAGTTTGGCTAATAGTATGGCTTCTGCTATGTCTGTGATATGATTGAATAAAATATCTATATTGTAGTTAAGTTGGTTAAGATATTGCATTTCTTCTAGAATATTTTCATTTCTTTTAATTTTATTGGCTGTTTCTTTTGAATATTTGTTTACAAATTTTTCAATTGTGCTATGTTCATTATTCATGTGTTCAGTAATATTTTTAAATCTTGCGATCATTTGCATATTCAATTTGTTTTGATTGACCGATTCTTTTTGTAAGTTTTCTTCATTTTCTTTTAATTTTGTTATTTCATTATTTAAATTTTGTGCATCAACCGCATCCATGTTTCCTGTAATAAACTTTACTACTGATCCTAGTCCATTCAAGATACCCCTTTTTTGTCTAGCAACAGGTGATAGTGTTTGAATTTTATTCTTTAGTTCGAAAAGTTTCATTTCAGTTACTTTTATAAGATTTGGTTGTATACCTTGTGCTTTAATTTCAGTAAAGGTAGTGGATAATTTGTTAATGTTTTCATGGTATTTGTCTAGGTCGATTATATGGATTAAATTGTTATACCCTTTTACTACTCGTGCCGGTCCGAGTCTGAGTGGAATTATACCTTGGTTATCTTTGACGTTATGAATCTCTATTAACTGTCCAATGACCAGTTGTACCCTAAAAAGTGAAAATATACAAATATAATGCAAGCTAAAAGTGCCTATTGGAAAAAAAAAATTCGAGGTATAATGTTAAAATTTATGGTTTATTTTGTTTTCTTAGTTTGGATTTGTGTAATTTTTGGTCTTTTATTGTGGTTAATGTGACTTTTTTATTGCGTTTTACTTTATGTTTTGTGAATCTAGGAGTCATTTTATTTCTTCTATTTTCTTTTCTAAATATGGTTTTGTTGCTGTCGAAATTTTCGGGTTCGTCTCTAGTTACATTGATTTTATCTATGTTAAGGCTTGTAATTTGTTTAAGCTGTTCACATATTTTTGGGTATAGAATCTCCTGATATTCTTTTAACTTTTGAAGGTATTCGTGTTCATTGTGAAATGAAATTATGTTATTGAATTTGTATGTTCTGCCAAAAAATAACTCGTAGGGAGTGTGTTTGGTGGCGGAGTGAATTGCGTTATTGTAAGTTATAAATGTTTCTGCTAAAATTTCGTCATGTTCAAGAGATAGATTGTTTTCTTTTCGAGTTGTAAGTAAAATTCTGTAAATTTCAGTTAAAGTGGAATGCATACGCTCTACTGGAGAATTACTACTCGATTGTTGGAATGACGTAAAATGCAGTTCTATTTGGTACTGACGACAGAAGTCCTTAAATATATTTGCCATAAATTCTTGACCTTGGTCACATACAATTTTTCGAGGTGTACCGTAAACACTGATGTATGTTTTTAATGCTTTTAGGATGGATACGCTATTTTTCGATTGTAGATTATAACCTGCTCCGAACTTAGAAAATTTGTCAATTATTGTTAAGATAGGGTGATTGTTAATTGTATATATATCGATGTGCAAAATATCGAGTGGCTTAATAGGTGTTTCTGGTTTTTCAAATTTTGTTTTAGGGGGATTCCTATCGTATTTTTGAGTTTTGCAGGTTTCGCAGTTATTAATTGTTTGTGTGATTTTATTTTTCATAAATGGAAAGTAGTACTTTCTTTTGAGATGCAAATGTGTTTCATTTATTCCTCTATGGTTATGTCGATTGTGATAATCCCTAATCAACTGTTCTTGTTCGTCGCTTTGTGTTATGTCCTGTAATATTTCCATGCAGCGTATTACACGGAATATTTGGGTATGTGAAAAATATTTGGAGTATACATCCTGGACTATTCTGAATGTATCGTCATCCGTATAGATGGCAGATAATTTATTAGGTGCCATATAGTTTTTTAAAATTTGAGTAATACTGTCTTCATTAAAATTAGTTTTTCGGATTATGCGTCTTTGTTTATTTCTAAATGGAATTTCGACTGTGATTTCAGGTGCTTGGCTTGATATTTGTAGAATTATTTGTAGATTAAAATCGTTTAGTGGTTTTTCGGAAATAGCTATTCCATCGTTGAGATTTTCTATAGCAGAGTGAATTGTGCTTCCGTTTGTAGCGTGATTAGATTCTGTATCGTTAATGTTTACGTCCACGTTAGTGTTTGGTTTATCCTGTATTATTCTGCTTAAAGCGTCGGCATTTGAATTAAGCTTTCCCTGTTGAAGCATTTTTGCGATTTGACATTGTACCTCGTCTTTGTGGACGTATGGATATCTGTACGATTTGGTGTAAATTGGAATGTAATCTGTTGTGGATATTTTGTGCTTAATTTCGTTGGAGAATGTTAATTGTTCTCCTTCTTTGTAGAATACGTCGTTATTTTTCTTACAGAGTTTCAATAACTTTTGTTTTTCTTCTGAATTCAGATGGTCTAATCTGAGAATTTCTGATAAGTCTACAAAGTGGTTTGGGTCACAAGTATTATCTGGGTTTATATTATTTAATTCGACAAAGTCAGAAGTGTTGTAAGGGTTTACTTTAAGAGGCTGTTCAAGAAAAAGGGATTGTTCATTTTCAGAAAAATTTATTACTTCCAGTGAAGCAACCCAGTTTTTTGATTCGTATATACCTTCTGATATAACTAAGTTAGGTTTAAGTTCTGTGTTTCTGAGATAAATTGATCCATTTTGAGTGTCTACTGGCAATTCAATAACTGTTTTAGATCTAGGTGCAATCAAGTATTTTTTTGATATTATATTTGGTTTAAATTGTAGATTAATAGTTGAGTTTTGTGTATTAAGTGATTTGCTAACAAGATTAACTGTTGCACCGAGTTGAGTAAGGGCATCAAGTCCGATTAGTCCATCGAAATAATTATGGAATTTGAAGAGAAGGAATATGAGATTACCGCGTTGATTGAATTCACGAAATATAGGTAATGATACTTGCTCATTAAGAGTATATTTTCCAAGTATAGTAGAGATTGAAGTTAATTTACATTTTTTAATATCGTCTTTATGTATGAATTCGGGATTAATAAATGAGGCTGACGCTCCCGTATCTATAAGAAATCTCAATGGTCTACCAAAAGGGGATGATATGTTAACATATGCTAGCTCAGATCCATGTCTATTTACGTCTATGTATCCTGTTGGTTCGGTGAGGCTGATCGGAAAAAATTTTGATCATCTTCAATGTTATTGATGTCTTCTATTGAGTCATCTGTATATTGATCTAATTGTTGTTGGTAAGAGGTATTGGGGCGTTGGGTCCTTGGATTTTTATTTATGTTATGAAATTCTTCTGTTCTTGGTCTTGTCATCCTGGAAAATTTAGAACGCATGCTTACATCGGAATTATTATTCCTTTGAGATACAGTGGAGTTTTTAGTGTTTGTAAAACCTGAACTTGTGTCCATTGGTTCTGGTTGTGGTTGTCTGGCAGAAAATGACGAATTGTTATTATTGTTGTGGTTATTTCTAAAAGGGTTATGATTAGGATTAAACCTATTGTATGTTGGTGGGTTATTAAATCGGGACTGGTTTGGGTTATATGTGTTTTGGTAGTAATTTGATGTGTTTGGATTATAGTTAGACGTATTTGGTGTAAAGTTACGTGGGTTTTGCATTCTTGCTGGATATTTATTGAACGTATTATATGGCTTATATTGTTTACTCTGATATGTGTTTCTTTCTGATCTCATGTAATGAATATTTTGTTCTTTTATACAGTAGGCTAAAGCAGTGGCCAAGGATTCTGGCCTCATAGCCCTAATGTTTGAGCCAAGTGGCTCTCTAAGACCACTTAAAAATGAGTTTAGACACATTTCCGCAAATAGTTCTTTTTTTGCTGCTACAACATTTTGATCACTTTCGTGTATCAAAATATTGTTGCACAGTGTAGCCTGAATTTCTATTATTTCACTGAAAAAATTTTCTACAGTTTTGTTGTATTGTCGTAAGTTGTGTAAATCCCTAATAAGTGAAGTCTCCGATCTTTTGTCAGAGTAATGCAGAATTAAGTTAGTTTTTATGTTTTCCCAATTGAGTGACGTTCCGTACATATTTAGTACTTCGTTTGCCTGACCGACTATCTTATTTCGTATTGCCCTTAGTAGTATTTGTCCTTGAGGCGTATGACTAGCACCTCTTGTATGTAACAATATTTCCTCTACGTTATTTAGAAATTCGTATAGTAGTCGAGGATTGCCATCATATTGAGGCAAATCCTTTATTGCATCTGGAATGCGAAGTGACTGAAAAATATCCACATATACAGGGGCAGGGGTGGGAAGGGTTGGGATGGGGGCTGTATTTTCCATAGTAAATTCTCTACTTGGTTCTTCTAGAATTGAACTAAGGCTTCTGCTTTTAAAAAGATTACTGAGGGAAACTGAATAGGGCTGATTTTCTGCACGTTTTTTCTGGGTTTTTTTCCACATGAATTTTTTTCTTTGTTCTTTTTTTTTTTATTGAATAAAATTGTTAACGTATTGAAATTTTTCTTTTCTTATCCCCTTTTATTGAAAAAATTTATTTGTTTTATTTTTAAGCTTTGTTTTATTTAATTATTTTTCAGTTTTCGACTTACATGCTTCCAACGATGATGATGATTAACTGCTTTAGCTGCATGATGCTTGTTGTTCGCTAGTCGTCCTTTCAGAGCGTTGAGTTCCAATGGCGATTAAAAGTTGATATAGTCGTCCTTTCAGAGCGTTGAGTTCCAACGGCGATTAAAAGTTGATACTTAACCGATCTTGTGAAAAAAAAATGTGCTGATATTCAGTCAACACTTATTTCAGAATATTATGTATCGATATTCTCTCGATAATAACTTCTGATAATTACAATAATTTTAGTTCGATATTCTTTCGAACAATTATTTTATCACTTATTCTTCAAATAAGAAGGATACTGATTATTCACTATTCACAAGATGGTTCGCCAAGCCGTAGACTGCGCCAGTTATGTTCCTTGCTTAGAGCAGTTTGATTGAAACACACTTTTCTTTTCTGCTGTAAACTTAGAACTGAACTTTATTACAACTCTTTCTTAAAATCTAACCAATTCGTTTTCGAAATGTAAATGTGTAAAAGTATGTAAAGATATAAATGGAAGAAATACAATTGTAAAATAGGAGAAATGTAATGTATGTAAAAGAAATACAATGTGGTTAATATGTAAAAGTTAATAGTCGCAAAGTGTTGCCTAATTTATAGTTGCAACATAATATCAAAAATGCAAGGGTTTCATTTTAATGTCTTGTGGTTAATATGTAGAATAAATAATCGTAAAATGTTGCCCAATTTATGGTTGCAACATAATATCAGAAATGCAAGAGTTTGATTTTAATGTTATACTTTAAAATTGAACCTATTTTAATAGTTGCGATTTATGAGGAAAAAAAATAAAGAAAGAGTGTAAATAAAATTGGAACACTTAAAATATCTTATTGATTACGCTGCACTTTAAGTAGTGCAGTGGGGCTTATTATGTTGTTGTTTCTGGTGCTATTGTTGTGGGTGCCGAGATTTAATTGCCGTTTGTGCTGTTGTTGTAAATGTAGTAACGATGTCTTTGACTTGTTGGTTAATTTGGTATTGTTGTTGTGTTTGTTGTAATTGTTACTGTAAGTGTTGCAGCGGCGTATTGAGCCTCGATGGTTTGGGTGGTGGCTGAGAAGTATATGTATTTGTTGTTGTCGTTTGAGTGGGGGTCGTAACTCGCGCTTGCACGGGTATCACAAAAGATTTCTGATGACGCTTTTAGCAGAGTAGAAATTGCAATCAGATCAGCTAGTGATTTTTTCCTTTTCATATTGAAAAAACTTTGTTGTTGTTGTTGTTTCTTTGGAAAAATTCGTTAGAACAATTAATTGTTCTAACTTTGACCTTAAGCTCAATAAACGATTTTAAACTATCAAACAACTAGAATTTGTATTTAAAATCAAGTATGATTTAAACTATCAAACATTTAGAATTTGTATTTAAATCATATAAAGTCAACATAATTAATATAGAGGTCATTTAGAAAAAACTTTAATCAAATGGTAGAGCTCGACCAAACGGAAACAGCTGAAAACAAAATCAGCAAAAATTCTAAAAACAACTTCAGTAAACATGCTTTGTTAGTGCAGACTTCCAGCAGGCTGTTGGACTACATATAATAACATAAGCATAGAAACTAAAGTAAAACAGAAATACAACAACAAATGTGACATTATGAAATGGAGGAAAAACTGAGAAATTGACGCTTCAAATCTCATCGCCCCGATGGTGCAGTGCGTTAGCGCGCGCTTGCACGGGTATCACAAAAGATTTCTGATGACGCTTTTAGCAGAGTAGAAATTGCAATCAGATCAGCTAGTGATTTTTTCCTTTTCATATTGAAAAAACTTTGTTGTTGTTGTTGTTTCTTTGGAAAAATTCGTTAGAACAATTAATTGTTCTAACTTTGACCTTAAGCTCAATAAACGATTTTAAACTATCAAACAACTAGAATTTGTATTTAAAATCAAGTATGATTTAAACTATCAAACATTTAGAATTTGTATTTAAATCATATAAAGTCAACATAATTAATATAGAGGTCATTTAGAAAAAACTTTAATCAAATGGTAGAGCTCGACCAAACGGAAACAGCTGAAAACAAAATCAGCAAAAATTCTAAAAACAACTTCAGTAAACATGCTTTGTTAGTGCAGACTTCCAGCAGGCTGTTGGACTACATATAATAACATAAGCATAGAAACTAAAGTAAAACAGAAATACAACAACAAATGTGACATTATGAAATGGAGGAAAAACTGAGAAATTGACGCTTCAAATCTCATCGCCCCGATGGTGCAGTGCGTTAGCGCGCGCTTGCACGGGTATCACAAAAGATTTCTGATGACGCTTTTAGCAGAGTAGAAATTGCAATCAGATCAGCTAGTGATTTTTTCCTTTTCATATTGAAAAAACTTTGTTGTTGTTGTTGTTTCTTTGGAAAAATTCGTTAGAACAATTAATTGTTCTAACTTTGACCTTAAGCTCAATAAACGATTTTAAACTATCAAACAACTAGAATTTGTATTTAAAATCAAGTATGATTTAAACTATCAAACATTTAGAATTTGTATTTAAATCATATAAAGTCAACATAATTAATATAGAGGTCATTTAGAAAAAACTTTAATCAAATGGTAGAGCTCGACCAAACGGAAACAGCTGAAAACAAAATCAGCAAAAATTCTAAAAACAACTTCAGTAAACATGCTTTGTTAGTGCAGACTTCCAGCAGGCTGTTGGACTACATATAATAACATAAGCATAGAAACTAAAGTAAAACAGAAATACAACAACAAATGTGACATTATGAAATGGAGGAAAAACTGAGAAATTGACGCTTCAAATCTCATCGCCCCGATGGTGCAGTGCGTTAGCGCGCGCTTGCACGGGTATCACAAAAGATTTCTGATGACGCTTTTAGCAGAGTAGAAATTGCAATCAGATCAGCTAGTGATTTTTTCCTTTTCATATTGAAAAAACTTTGTTGTTGTTGTTGTTTCTTTGGAAAAATTCGTTAGAACAATTAATTGTTCTAACTTTGACCTTAAGCTCAATAAACGATTTTAAACTATCAAACAACTAGAATTTGTATTTAAAATCAAGTATGATTTAAACTATCAAACATTTAGAATTTGTATTTAAATCATATAAAGTCAACATAATTAATATAGAGGTCATTTAGAAAAAACTTTAATACAAAATATTTTTAAATACTAAATTAGATCATAAAAACATAAAAAAAATAAAAATCAAAAACGAAATTTCATAGGTACAAAAGGAAGAATAACACGGAAAAGGAAATAAGTTAAGTATGGAAAAAATAAATATGAAGATTTTAATACAAAATTCAACCGCGTGCCCTTTTTGCCAGCAAAATCGTTGATAACTTCTTCTTTATTATCAATATCAAATCTTCGATGAACACTCATCAACGCAAAACCAGTTTACTTCTCTTTTCCTGTTAAGCTCTGCAAGTAAGTATTTATCCTTTTTTATGGTGAAAAGTATGAAAGTATAGTACAAGAAGTAATATTTTTAAATGGGAAAAATTTACGGAAAAAACTCTTTGTTGCATTCATTTATTGCTTATATTGCAGATAAAGAACGTATTGCAGCCAAAGGCGTAGGCAGGGGAGGAAGGGAAGGAGGAAATTGCCCCTAAATCTAATATTTTTTGTATTCGATGGATTTTTAAATAGTTTCTATATCTGATGCTTTTTTAATTTGTAATTTTACCTGTTTCTTTGAATCTATACCTGAAAAAGTTAAAAGCAAATCAGTTTTTTTTAAAGCGATATTGTATAATTTTGTAATATATTGTATACTGTTCAAACGGGAATTTAAAAACTTAGATATTTACATGAAGTAGATAATGTGAACATTTTTTGGTTTTTAATTAAAATGTGACATTTTCATGATGTTACAAGGTTAAAATTTTTAGAATTTTAGGTCAAGTAATTTATAAAAGAAAAAAACTGCAACATTTTTTGTTACACAGAAATTAAAATAAATTTTTTCAATACCAATTGTATTGGAGGTTAGAGTATCGGTAGTAACCGAATAAATGTGGGAATTGCCAATATTGAACTGCTTCAAAATGTTTTCCACTTCCGTTTTTTCGGCACATGGTCGGATTATACAAAAAAAAAGTTACAAATTTAAAATACCTCTCTCGGCTATTGCCAGTGGTAAGTTAATCACAGCAATCTTTTCTTTTGCAACTATTTGTAGAGTTACATTTTAAGTTGACGAGAGCTGCCATATGGTAAGCAGTCAACGCCAGCTATCTGTGAGTTGGAGCAAACATTCAAAAAAACTGAGCACCGCCAAGTTGGATTTGTTAATTGATCAATACGCATAAAATTCGATTCAGAAAAATTTGCAAAACTCTTTTACTATATGTTTGTGCATGTTGAGTGTTCATCGCAAATTTGTGGCAGAAAACCAGGAAAACATTCTAGACGAAACTATTAACCGTTTTGCGGAAAATCCTCGACGACTTATATTCAAATAAGAAAAAATTGTTTTTGTATAAAATTTTTTGTATTATTTTGTTGAGTTTACCAGACTTTGAGTTTTTTGTGAATTTTTGTTAATTTTTTTAAACCATATTTTTTAACGAAATCATATTTTAAAATGAGTTTAACCAGAATTTAATATATGTAACTTAATTTGATCTCATGGCTTGCGTTTGTTTGATATACATAAGTTGAAAATCTTTTTCACTTAGAGTCGATTATAGTATATAAAACATCAGGTAATAAGACACCATACATTTATTTTGAACTATTTTCTTTGACTCGCAAAATTCATGAATGAAAGATATGGTAAAAAATGTTATATGGTCTTTCCCCCCTAATTTAAGCCCTGCTTACGCCCTTGATTGCAGCTTCTTCTTGATCCCATTTTGTTTTCCACATATTAAATTCTGCAACTATGTCGTAATTTTATATCGTTTGCAACAGATACGTGAAAGATAATTTTTTTCAGCAAACAGATGGTATAAAATTGTTCAGTTTTACGAAAATGGTTTTATGTTCAATTAATTTTATTTGTAGTTGATTTAAAACATCCAGAAATGGGATGAAAATTTTGACTCTAAAGTATGTTTCCGGATCGTTTTTGCTAATGTTGACTCTGTTTTTTTGATAACAAGCTATGCATGGAATTTTCCAAAAAGCTTTCGAAAGCAAAACGAAAGAAAGAACATAATTGCTGCATTCGTCATAAAGAAAAGTGCATAAGCACACATAATAAAAGAAAAATTAAAAGGAAAGCAATAAAATTATTTCTTTATGACGAATTTCGAAGGACTATGAAGTAAATATTGCTAAATTTTGTGAAAAAATTTTCAGTAAATATTTTTAATATTTTAAACAATTTTTAGTGCTGCTTTGCTATGCCTTTCCAAGATTTATAAAGAAAAGCCAAATGAGCAGCATATCCTTGTTTTAGAAACTTGCGGCAGCACGATGCAGCGAAATATTCGTTGCATTTGCTGTTCTGCTGAAAGCAATTTAAGACCGCGAAAAGGGCCGTGACAAAGTGCCCACGAATGTTTAAGCTGACTTGTCATCTTAATTAGAATGCATGAAAGTTCCTTAATACGGCCCTGCTCAGCAATTCCATTTTAAACGTACCGGAAAAATAAAAAAACTTTTTAACAACAAAAAAAAACCAACTTCAAATCCACTACAAAGTAAAAAAAAATTTTAAATTACTTTTTACATTAATTCTTGGTAAAATTTGATAATTTATTTATACATATTATTAAATTGGAAATTAAATCTGGCGAAGCAAAAACTCGTTTCATTTCTATGGTGCATTTCGACAAACTATCGAACACCAATGAATATTGAAATAAATGAAGAAGCAACTAGAACAGATGGCAACCCTTGATAGAGTTGATGGCGGTGATCTATAAATGCCTACTGCTTTGAAGAGTCATATGATTAGCAGCCATACAATTCATAAGAATGAATTCCAAAATCTGCACATTCATATGCTAGTTTAAACAGTGAGTTGATCACAGCTTAATCACTCAAAGACTACTGAAGAGGAAAATGTAGCGATTTCCGAAACAGACTGTCTAGTCAGCTAAGTGATTGACTCTATACAGAGTTGTTGTTGTTGTTGTTGCCTTCTTGAAAACTTACTTGATCTAAAGCTCACAATCTTAATTCATGGAAATCTTATTATTATAATTTTTTTTCTATTTTGTATTATTATCATAAATGTATTAATTTCTCCATGAATATAAAACCTTTAAAGCCGGAGCGTTTATTTTATAAAAGTTTGATTATATTAGCGCTGTATATAAAAATATAAATATAATTTAATAGTATATATAAATAAATTATTAAATTTTACCACGAATAAAAGTGAAAAGTAATTTAAAATTATTTTTTACTTTGTAGTGGTTTTGAATTTGGGTTTTTTTTTTTTGTTAAAAAGTTTTTATTTCTTCCTTTTTAGAGATAGAATTTTTCCAATTCTTGTAACGAATTTTGGTACCCTAGTGTCGATATTAGAGATATTGTGTTTTTCTTATAGTGACACGCCCTTTGAAAAATTCCGCCTACTTTCTCGATTGTGTTTTGTTATAATTGTACCTATTCTTGTACTGAATTTCAGTACCCTAGCGTCAATATTTTTCGAGTTATAAGTAATTTTCCAAGATTTCCACGCTCTTTATCGAATAACGCCCACTTTATTTAACATAATTTGCAATAATTGTTCCTACCTCTGTACTTTCAGTACCCTAGTGTCAATATTAACAGAGATACAGTATTTTTCTTTAAGTGGCACGCCCTTTTTGTCTATTACCGCCCACTTTCTTCATAGTATTTTGCAATAATTCTACACATTCTTGTAACGAATTGTATTACAATAGTGTCCATATTATTCGTGATAGAGTGACTTTCTAATATTGCCACGCCCTTTTGTCCAATAACGCCAACTTTCTTGACCGTAAATTTTCATAATTATTCCAACTTCCGTACCTAATTTGAGTATCCTAGTGTGAATATTATTCGAGTTACAGCTTTTTTCTAATATTGCCACGCCCTTTATCAAATAACGCCCACTTTTTTGACAATAATTTGTAATAATTGTTCCTACCCCTGTACTAAATTGCAGTATCCTAGTGTCAATATTATTCGATATACAGAGTTTTTCTAATATTGCCACGCCTATTTGTCGTATACCATCCACTTTTTTAAATAGCCACCTCGGCGCTCAATGTCTCTATCTGTTGACTAAAAATTGCGGGAATTGGGCAAGTACTTTAGGAGTTATCGATGTACATACTTACATTTAAAAAAAAAAAAAAAACTAAACACCCAACTTCAGAGAATCCACCTTTTTGACGTCGGTTAAAAATTTGGAATAACCATCTCTGATTTCGGAAAAATTTTGAGTGGAGTATCACGGACGGAAATTAAAAACTTTATTTAGAGGAAAAAAGTTTGGCGTGCTTTTTGGTGGAGTTCAAAATTGACAAAAATCTACAAAAAAAAAAGAAAGCCGATTTTTACTAAAACTCATATCTCAAAGATTTTTAAACTGAATGTTAAGTTTGAGTTGCCGTTGGAAAGTTAATTAATAAAACTTTAATCTAAAAATAATTTTGTGAAACTTTGGTGGTTGGGGGGTTCCATCCCCTGCGGTAAGTTAATTTATTACTATTTAGGGGTGCAAGGAACACAATTTTAAAAATTTAACTAATTTTCTTTTTAAAGCTGGAAAAATAACCTTTACAACAACATTAACACTATAGTGGGGACTCAATGGGTTCATTAGATATGGATATTTTCACATTTAAACATAAATTGAAATTAAAATATATTTTAGCTTAGATGTTTAAATAACCATATCTCATTAGCCATATATCATTGAGTCCTCACTCTAGTTTTTATATTGTTGAAAAGGTATTCTTAACAGCTTTCACAAAACCTTTTCAAAAACTTTCTTGGAACCATTTCTTCGAAATCATTTACCTTACCGCAAGGCAGAGCTGTAACAAGCATCACTGGCGCCCGAGGCGAATAAAAAATTAACGCCCCTTCCCCATCCACAACAAAGGAAAAAGTTTAAAAGTTTTCATTACAAAGAAATAAAAATGTTGGCTCAGATAAGTATGTATTTATTTATTACAGAATTCACAATAACGTCGCCGCGAATATTGTAAAATAACGCAAATATCAAAAGAACATAGTCGTGTAGAATAAAGATTTTAGAACATGATTATATTTGCTGTAAATTCATCAAATCAAAATTAATTTTACTGGCATCTTCATATTAAATCCATAAAATTGTAAAATTTGTTAATCTTTTCTGTCCCATAGTTGATATCAAATATTTTTTAATAAAAATAAGTTTGCTGAAGCTGCTTTCACATGTAGGTATTATTACAGGCATTGTCAAAAAGATTAATTCAAAGGATTCATACAAAACAATATCTTTGTTTGGGTACGATTCTCTCAAATTATAATCATGGATCAGTTGTAATAATTCTAAAACCGTTTCGGCTTTAATATGCTCAGAGAAAATTGACAATACTACATGTCTAAAATCAGAAATCTCATCTACAAAATCAACCACATTCATGTCTTGTTTATATTTTATTGCAAAAGTAGTTGCTGCTTTCTTCAATTCAGAAGTGCTCATGCTTTGCAAAGACTCACCAGACAAAAATGCCAAATACCCAGCAACTTCCAATAATTTTTCATACCTCCAGCTGATTTCAGATACCAGAATATCGACTGCCTTCTTGACATTGATTCGAAGTTTTTGGATTTCTGAAAGATTTGGCCCATCGTTTTTTCCTTCATACAACTCCAATCGCTTCTTCTTTCTTGATCGTTCGCACGTATTTTTCAATTCAAGAGTATCAGACAACGCAGATGCACAGATAAAATTTTGATTAAGATGTTAAAATTACTATATCTCATAAGCTTATTGAGTCCCCATTTAAAATTTTATATTGTTTAACATGTAATTTTGCCAGCCTTAAGAAAAAAATTATTTGAATTTTTTTAATGGTTTTAAATGGGACTAAAATCCCTTTAATTGTTTTGCAACGGTAGTCCAAACTTAACATTCGATTAAGAAGTGTGTGAAATATAAGTTTTCGTAAGAATCGATGTTCGACGTTTTAGCTGATTTTTTTCAATTTTGTGCACCCTGTAACTCCGCCAAAAATCACGCCAAACTTTTTTCCTCCAAATTAAGTTTTTTATTTCCGTCAGTAATGCTCCATGCAAAGTTTCACCAAAAGCGGAGATGGTCATTCCATAAGGCTGGGACGTTCAAAATGGAATTGCTGACTAAATGATTAAAGGTATTTAAATACCTTATTAAATTATTTAAATTACATTATTTAAATTAAAAATTTAAGATATAAGATTACTTACTTAGTTAGTTGGCGCTAAAACCGTATGTCAGTCTTGGCCTCATCTAAGAATGTGCGCTAGCCATTTCTGTCTCTCGCTTGCTGGCGCCAGTTGGACATTTCAAGCTTCGTCAGGTTGTCCTCTACTTGGTCGTTTCAACGAAGATGCGGTAGTTACGAATCCTTCCAACGCCTACGCTACTGCAACACCACAGAATCCGCCAAACACGCCAACGAAAACATAACTTACCAGAAGTATTTAAAGTAGGTCATATAAGTGCATTAAAATCACATTGAATTTTTTATTATTTGGCATTAAGAATTCTCATAATTATTTCCCAATAATTAATATTTGCTCGAATTTAATCAAAATTTTGCTTAGTCATTATAAACTGCAAAAGAAATTTTTACTTAATTCAAGCAAATATTTGTTTAGTTATTACAAATTGGAACATAAAATTTCTGCTAAATTCAAGCAAATATTTGCTTTACTATAAATTGAAATAGCAAATTTTGATTAGTTTTTGCTAAAATCTAGCATATTTTTGAAATGGAATTATTATTTACATTAAATGAAATTGAAAAATTACCAACATCTGGTGATTTGAACCTCGGCCGCTTGAGTGTAAGTGCATGGGATTATCCATTTGACCATTGCAGTTGATAACCAATCGTCGCCTAAGTTTCTTCATTAAGAATAAATGTGTGCTCGTATGTTTAGTAGAAATTTGCTTGAATTTAGTAAAAATTTGGTATTTTAATAGCTTAGCAAATATTTCCTTGAGTTAAGTAAAAATTTGCTATTTGAATTTATAATGACATAGCAAATATTTGCTTGAATTAAGTAGAAATTTTCTATTGCAATTTATAATATCTAAGCAAATGTTTGCTTGAATTAAGTAGAAAATTGCTGTTTGAATTTATAATAACTTAGCAAATATTTGCTTGAATTAAGTAAAAATTTTCTATCAGTTTATAATAACTTAGGAAAAATTTGCTTGAATAATAATTTTGCTTTTTTGCAAACACATGAGGAGTGATTTCAATTTAGCAATCCTTTTCTTAAATAGCACCGTGATTGAGCAAAGTTTTGCTGATTTGTTTTTAAGCAAAACATTTGCTTGATTCAAGCAAAATAGTTTTCTATGCGTAAAAATTTTAATCAAGTCATAGAGCGTGAAGCTTGTTACTCTGAGTGTGGAGAAAGATTGAGAGCAAAAACTCCATGCAAAATAACTTGCTGAACATACTGAAGATAGTCAGTGAATCTGTTGGTTGGTCACAGCTGAATCACTCTAGACTACTGAAGAGGAAATGTAGCAATTTCCGAAACAGGCTGTATAGTCTGCTCTGTGATTGACTCGTTACTGAGTAGTTGTTGTCTTCTTCAAACTATTTTGATCTAAATAGCTCACAAAAAAGTAAAACTATAGTTGTTAATAAAAAAATAAGACTATAAATTTAAATATTAATATACAAACGAAATTTATATATCTTACTTTTTTAACTTTTCCAAATTACTTTTGAATACAATATATAAAAAAAATGTTTCTACTTATTAACAAAAACGATGAAGCTACTCACAAGTTTACACCTCGCTATCCCGCGGAGCACTAAACATATTTATGAACCGGTTATTACAATTAATAACATTAACAACAAATTTTTTAAACTACTGATTAATCTGCTTGTAACAACTTACCCCTGTAACAACTAGCCCATAGCGCCTTTGTAAGTAAGATTCAAAAGTGGTACATAGCTGTTACAACATAATGTGAAAGAAATAAAATAACATCGTCCAATTTTGTCAAAATAAAACACTACGCACATTCCACGCATAAAGCAAAACTTTTATTCAAAAATTGACCTCGTACCTGTTGATTTGTTTTGTTTTTAGGCTATATATTCCTATTAAACTTTTAAAAACATCAGTAGCTCGTTCTTGTAACTCGTAACGATCGCAGTTACCGATCCATGCTACCGATTTGACGTCACTCTGACATAATTCTCACTATTTGTGTAATAATCTGAATCGATTTCTGTTCGATTTGTTCGTTTAAAATCGATAAGCTATCACATGTTCCGATTTCACTTCAATGGAATCTTTCAAAAAGTGTTTGTGTTAGAAAAGTGAATCGATAAAAAATCATGCTTTTCTCACTCACTCTGTGGCAAAAGAGAATTCTACCGATTTGTATAAATGACAGTAATGTTGTGTATACATGAAATAACAAGTATTATATTGGTTAAAATATTTTCTTTTGTTTAAATCGTTTTAGTTTTCAAGGTAATGCTATTTAAAAATAATTCACATTTACATAAAAGAAGGAAATTAAAGCAAACAAAATACTTGTTAGAGCAATTCTTAATTTACTTAAACTTCAAAAAATCACTTTTTAATAACAAGACCATCACCCTATATTTAATAAAATTTTAGCGCCATAAAATAAAATATATGCAAGTAAGCAGCTGCTTGTCATTTGACTCAATTTCGCAACGTTTCTTCTCAATTTGTGTTCTTTTTCATCAGGGACCGGATTTTTGGCGATTTCAATGAACATAACAATGAAACATTAGTTGTCACGAAATCGGTAACCAAAGATCGATAACGAGTAATGTCACGCAAATCGATAACTTGCCGACTTTATTACAGAAACATGCTACAGTTAATTTATTTATTTTTATAACAATTCGTTGAAAAGTTATGGAACTTTAAATTTTGGCAATCATCTGAAAACATCAGAATTATGTAATTTTCGAAATTTCGTGTCTGCATTTTTTATCCGATTTTTGTAAATAAGGTGCCATTGGAAAGGTAATAGAAATTAGTTTCTGGGAAAAATATAATATTTTCGGATTTTGGATGTCAGGGTACCCAACAAATTTAAAAGGAAGTATTTCCTAATTTCTCAAAAAACGCATAACTTTGTTTCCCCTTTTTAAATTTGAGGAATTAAACAAAAATTATGTGTGGTATGTTTTATATTTTTTCGCAATTTCAATTTTTTTTGCACAAACCTTATCTTATAACTTTCATACCGTAAAAGATATTTGAAATTTTTTCTTTGGTAAAGAAAACTGGTAAAAACAAATTAAAAAAGTTGCTCCCAATTTTTTTCACTTTTATTTGTATAAAGATAAACCACATTTTTACTGCCAGATCATAAAATTCTTATTAGTTTTTTCTAATAAGTTGTAAAATCGGTCTTAAATCAAAAAAGTTACGATGGTTAAACTGACTGAAAAAACTAGTAAAAACCAAAAAAAAAATAATTATTATTAAAAAAATGTAATTTTTCCATATTTATTTGTATGAAGTTAAACGAAATTTCGACTGTCATATTAAATATCATTAAATTCGTATTGATTTTGTTGGTTACACGCTCTTAAAAAAAGGTATAGTAGTAGAACACTTAATCGGGGCGACATGACAGCAGCTTCCTCTAGCAGCAAAAAGTCGGCTTTTATTTTTTTTTTTTGCTGTGCAAGCGAACAGTTTATAAAGCTTGAAAAGTTTTCAAAACAAAAACGAACTGCTGACTCATAGTATGAAACTTATAGACGATAAAGTGCCTCATAATGATAATATATGTGCACAAAAATTGGAATTACGAAAAATTATATAAAAACACCTCCCTAATTTTTTTCATTAAAAAGTAACATGCTTTCTTTTACTTTTTTGCATCTACTTTTTTAAATTTGTTGGTAGCCCGACATCCAAATATAGTATATTCTTTCCAGAAACAACTTTCTAGTACCTTTCCAATGGTACCTTTTTTATAAAAATCGAATAAAAAATGACGTAGATACAATTTATTGAACATTACCGAATTCTTATGTTTTCAAATGATGGCCAGAATTGAAAGGTCCATAACTTTTCAATTCTGATAGAAAAAAAATAATAGAGCTATTGTTCTTAAAAGTTCAATATAAACCTTTAGCAAACAAATAAAAGAAATTAATAGGCATAAGACGGATCCGTTTTGCTTTATGCGTGGAATGGGATGGCTAATATTTTGTATTCTAAAAATGAAACGGAAGTAACTATTCCTTATATTTACCACTAGTTGTGATTTATGTTCTCAGAGCAAAAATAATTCAAATCCGTTAATTTTTTGCTTTCTCCAAATAAGGTTGACTCTAAAGAAGAGCCAATTACTAGATACACGACGTTTTCTACACTAACAAAATAAAGATTTCCTGTAATTGAATACCACCTTTGATGTTAAAGTCGAAAAAAATGCACGAATAAGTGTAGAGTTTTCAAGGTGGTGTACAAGGCTCCATCTATCATGAGAGTGACCAAACGTAAGTACTTTTTCTATTTATTAAACCTACTAAGAAGTTCCATGTAACGATCCTACGTAATTCTAAGCTCGTTTTTTTTTTGTTATGATTGAGACTTTATGATTGAAAACACAATCCTCACTTTTATCAAAGTCCGAGAACTTATTCATTTTATGCAATTCACTTATGAAGATTCCATTACTATCAAACATGTTTTGTGTTTGTATTATAAATACATTGATGTAATATTGGAAGTATTCAATAAAAAATACAACAATAGCCAAATGCATCCAATATGCGATATAATAAAGAAAAACATTTACAAAGTGATAAGAAAAATATTAAAGGACATCAGTGCATGAGAAGAAAAACATGTTGTATTGGCTAGACCCAGTCATGGTGAGAGTGTGAGCGGAGAATGGCAGGCGCTACGCATTTGCAACAGCAGCGGAAATGAAAAACTCAAGCAGCGGAAATTTAATAATGGACAACAATTTAGTTGGAGGACAAACGATATTTATTTGCCATTTCGACGCATGCACTGCATGTGGTGCCATTTTGATTATAGTTGTTATTGTTGTTGTTGTTATTGTTGCTGTTGTTGTTGTTGTTGTTGTTGTTGTGATGTTGTTGTCATGTAGTTGGTGTTGTTAAACGCTGACGTTGGTTGCCGTATGTCAAGAGATGAAAAGCAACGAATTCGGCTCCGATGATGACAGTGCTGCCTGCCAAATTGTATATAAAAACGAATAAATTGAATATAGTTTCATTTAATATTGTATTTATCTTGCTTTGTTTTGTATTCATGAGTTGTTTTGTTTTTTTTTTTTTTTTTTGTTGCTGCGGGTGGTGGCACTTTTATGTTGATATTTCTGTTAAATAATTGTCGACATAAAAACTCAAATATACGAGCAACCAATATGAATTGCAAGTCAATGAGAGGAATGCGTAACGGCAACAACAACAAGAACAACAGCAATACCAACAACATCAAGAGTGACAATTCAATCGTCGTCGTCAGCATCATTATCAGAATCAGAACAAACACAACAACAAAATTACTAACAACTTTTTGTACATTCATCGTCATCAACTGTCAATTTGTGAATTTATCGCATTGGGGTCAATATTTGTAGCACATGAGCAATAAATTTATTTGCCGTTGTCCCATTATTGTTATTATTGTTAAAGGAAGTTCGGGTTGTAGTTTATAGTGGGTTTGTGTTTGAGTTACCAGACCAGTGCGGTTTTCTATATTGCCTGTAATACCATTTTATTAAAATATTGTCTTTTCTTCGCTGGAGTCAATTAAAGAGTTTAATAACTGAACAAAACTGACAATACAATTGATTTAAAGATTAATGTGGGGTCCATGGAGCCAGACCAGACCAGAATATTATTTTTCAAATACTTTTTACTCTATTTCTAATTCTAAATTGTAAAAATTATAGACTAAACTGCTTAATACATATATAATATGTATGTGAATAATAATAACTTACAATTTTTGCGGTATATTTTTTAGACCATATCCAAGAGAAGTTCGTAAATAAAACAGGCCAACAGGCGTTATCAAGCAAAAACTACAACAAGTCATTAGAATATCCTTTTTGCTGGCCAAAATACAAAATTTCTACATGTTGGCATAACTGTTTTGTTGTGACCATCTTACAGAGAATACTTCACATCAAGTTTAAACCAGTTTGGTTTTTGTTTGAAATAATCTACCGTATTGCAACGTATTTGTTGCAAGATTTAACGTGCGAAAATGGCAACTTAATGAGAAAATCGTTTTTTTCTAGATACATACGATTATCAAAATTCCTTCTTTCTTTGAAATCTGATAAAGGCAACCCATGACAAAAGCAAACCGACTTTTTGGTTACATTTTTTCAAAAATTGGCGGAGATATTAATTCAAATAAAATTACTTCTCAAATAAGTGAGAAAGTCGCAAATTTTTGCAAAAATTCCAAACAAGGATAGTTGAAATGTTCCCGCAATTTGAGTTCTTTCAGACAAATAATGCATAAAATGTTATAATGCATAAAAAAATATATTAAAAGTTTCTTTATAGGGTTCCTTTTTTTAAATCGATTTAATATTTGGAAACACAAAAATATTTTGCTTAAAACTATAATTTCAAAAACATAAAAAACGGTATGTTTTAATATAGCAGAGATAGATAGTTGTTTAAAATGCTATCATATCTATAAAAACACGATGTTGATCAGAGCAATTTGTCTTCACTTAGGAAAAATAAATGGAATGGAATACAAATCCTTAAAAAAATATTTCTGATTTACAGAACTAATACTGCTCATCAATTAATAAAAAATTTACTTAAACAATAAGTTATTAATTTAAATAAAATGTTTCTAAACAAGGCCACATACTTCAAGCATGTAATCAAACTATATTCCATTATAGGTTTCGCAGTTTAGTGATACCGCATTGTTTTTAAACAATTAACTCAATATTCAGCTTCAACGCTAAAACAAAAACTTAACATTAACAAGAATATCACGTTTAACATATTTTTAAGCATATTCACAAAATATTTTATCATTTTTCTGTATGCGTGTCATTTGTGTTATTGCGCTGTTGCGTTACATTTTTTAAAACAAGTGAATCAGCGCATTAACTCATTGATGTGCTTCAACTCAATAGATTAATGCAGCGCAGCGTTACACTAAAAAAAAAATTTCCAGGAGATCTAGAAAAACAGCACCAAACCGTTAAAAACTAGCACGAAATTAGTAAAAGAAAGCTTACTAAGGTAGGGGTAGGTTATTTTGATTGCAAATAAATTAAGCAAATATATCTGCGCTACGTTTAAAAATTACCAAAATTTCAATATTTTTGTTATTTTCGAAACTGTGAGCAAAAAACAAAATATTGACGGAGGGAGCCTTGTCAGTCTTCTGGGAGGTTTTAATACAGGATGGGACGCTTGGTCATTTAATTTGGTTGACTTATATTTATTTATTTAACTAGATGATTCTGCGAACTTTGTAACATCTTATAAATGTTGTCTTAACTCTTAGAAGCAGATAAAATGAATTTTTTTATTAGAATAATATGAATATTCAAAATGAATTAAGTTAAACAAAATTAGAAAAATTAAATAAATATTAATTATATTTCAATTAATATGATTCACGTTGCACTCATGTCCATTCCCTTCATTGAAGCACCTTGCGATTTACAACATTTTTCGTTTTGTTGTCAGGTGAAAAAACGAACGAAGCCGACTTGTGAGCATGTAACTCGAATGACTTATCTGTTGGGATCATCGGAATTCTCGGAAGGAGAACCTTATCACCTTTGAATTTTTCTTTGAATATCGTCGCGTAAAACTCACTGCCCTTGAGTTTTCTCACTACCAAACGCATTCCGTTACGTAATTTTGGTTAGTTTAGATTTCGAAACATGATGACTACCGAGCCAACCTTCAGTTAAAAATTGTTCGGTGGCAAGCCAGGCAAATCAAATGAGTTCAAAAACTCTGTTGGATACTTTGTCTTAGTTTGTTACATTGTCGACAGATTTTAAAGAATCCAGCGAACCAATGATATGATTTTGAATTGTTAGGTTTAAACGAACCATATCTTTGTTATTTGCTGCGAGAATTGCTCGTTGGCTCCACCAATTGCTATCTTTTTTTAGTTAGAAATCAAGCTCAGGAAAACTTTGCTTATGAGCTCTTCCTCTGTTGAAACGAAATTGCAAAAGTTCTCGAAATCAGTCTGTCCAATTTCATCTACAGCGGTCGATCTTGGAAATACTGGCAGTATTTGACGGAAATATCCAGACAGTAAAATCATGGCGCCTCCAAAATATCTTGAGTAATTTCGCAGATATTTCATATTCCGATTGAGTGCTTCCAAAGCGCGTTTGTGCGCCATTGTGCATTCATCCCGTATGATGATTTTACTTGCTACCAAAACTTTGGCCATTGCTGAGTGTTTCGCAATAATGCATGTCGGTGTTTCAGTTGTTTGAAGGTTTAAAGGTAACTTCCACTCTGAACAAGCCGTTTAACATCCTTTTAGGAACGTGGCCGCTATACCGAAAGAAGCAGCTGTTACAGCAATTTCGGACCTAACACGAATAGTGGCCTAAGTCAATGACATGAGGAATGTCTTCTTAGTTCCACAGGGCGCATCGAGGGAAAAAAAGCCACCATTTCCATCATCAATTGCCTTCATTAATTCATTGTACACTTTCTTCTGCTAAGGATCCATTCTGGTTAGTTGCGTCGAAAATTTTTTTCCGGTTTACGATAGCTTTAACTGTATATACTATCATACTAAAAAAAAAAAACAAATCGAAATTCGTAATGGTTCAAAAGTTATGAGCCTCTGAGCCGACAGTGTCAATGCAGTTGCGCACTATACTTAAAACTTTAAAAAATATTCATTTTCGTATTTTGACATTTCATCGCTATTATTATTGGCCTCATTCAGCGGAGTTCCCAAAAGAGCTATTAAGGCTCGTATCGTAAAATTTTTGGAAAATAATTGTCTTCTTAGTAAATGTCAATATGGTTTTAGATCTGGTCTGTCAACAGAAGATGCTCTTTTGAATTTTTGCTCAAATGTCTACTCAGGTTTAAACAATAAAAAGTTAACTGCGGCTCTTTTCGTTGATATAACCAAAGCTTTCGATACAATCAACCATGATATTTTATTAAAAAAATTGAATAATTTTGGCTTTAGAGGCTTAATATATAACTGGCTTGGTTCTTATTTATCAAATAGACAGCAGAAAGTTAAGTTTAAAGGTAACTTTAGTTCTTCATTGCACGTTAAATTAGGTGTATCACAAGGCTCGGTGCTAGGTCCTATTCTGTTTTTAATCTTCATTAATTCACTTTTTTCTCAGAAGTTCAAAAGTAGTGCAAATGCATTTGCTGATGACATGGCCTGTACGTT
This sequence comes from Dichetophora obliterata, assembly GCA_963920525.1. NCBI lineage: Eukaryota > Metazoa > Arthropoda > Insecta > Diptera > Sciomyzidae > Dichetophora > Dichetophora obliterata. The sequence continues at coordinate 41,137,116 of OY986436.1, forward strand.
TACGTGTAACTCACCATTAAACCTTGCTATAGATTTAAATCATGATCTGGCAGTTTTAAGTCACTGGTTTAAAGTCCATCGATTGGTACTTAGCAATAAAACAAGAATTATGTTTTTTAGTGCTTTAGGTAAAGAAGTTGCTTTTCCACAATTTTACTTTCATGATGGCAGTTGTAAAAAGTTCATGTCTAGTAAAGATATCTGTTCTTCATCTGATGTTTTTCATACTTATTCTGAGGCTTTTTGTTGCTCTTATAAGTGTTTTAGTATTGAACCTGTTAATTCTTTTAAATACCTCGGATTAATGTTGGATAACAAGATGAGTTGGTCGGAACATACTCGAGCTCTAAAAAATTATCTAATGGCTGCCACTAGACATTTATTTTTGTTAAGACCTTATTGTTGTTCTGAACTTCTCAAGTCAATTTACTATGGTATTTTTCAATCCAAATTGGAATACGGTTTAGTTTGCTGGGGCGGCGCTTATGCTAACAAAATTACTCCTCTTTTTATATCTCAAAAACATGCAATACGTCTGATTTGCAATAGATCTCGCCGTGATAGAAGTCTGATTCTTTTTAGAACATTGAACATCTTACCATTAAAGCATTTATACTGTTTCAAGGTGTTAAAGATATTTTTTATCAAATCTGGGTATCTACTAAGTAGATACTCAATAAGCTATAAGTTAAGAATTAATCTTCAGAATCTTGTCACTGTACCACAGTTTTCACTTCAATTATTTCTGCAGTTTTATACTTCAGTAGCTCCCAGACTCTTTAACAGCTTACCTTATAGCATAAGATGTATTCGTAATAATTGTATGTTTCTTCGTAATGTTAAAACTTGGCTTTTCAGTCTTAATTACAATGATGTTGATTGTTTGTTCAGTGTTGGTTAGTAGTTAATCCTTTTTTGTTTTTTGAGCTTCTCCACTTTTTTTTTCTCATTATATATTTATTTTTATTATATATTTTTATTATTTATTACACTTCTTTTTTTTGTGATTATTTATATTATATATTTATTCTTTGAAACCACTTCACTTCACGTTATAGTAATATTACGATTATGTTTAATTATTCAATTATTTACTTATGTAACTGCAATCGTCTCTAGTTCTTTGTGAGCTATAGATTGCAGATCTTTTTCATTCCAAACTACAACTTCTTATGTAATGTAATTAATGAATTTTTTGCCTATTTAAGTTATGTTGTGTATTTTAATGAAAAAGATATAATAAATGTTACTACTACTAGAGTTAGGAACTGTTAACTGTTGTGGTAAAATAATGGGTACGCTCACTAAAACTGATCAGGTTTTGGACGCCATTTAATCGAGCGAAAAATGCTATACTACTTGAACACAACTGTTGAATATTTAGCGGTCAGATGCTGTTACTGACACTGTACAATTAATTAACACAAAAAAACACAGAAAGAAAATTAAAATATTTACATACATTATTAAATATTTATATTTAATTAATTAATTATAACAATTAAATTAACATTAAAGTGGTGATGTGAACGTTTTTTTTTCACTTCCAGTGACCTGTGGTCTCACAGGCTCCTTTATTTCATTGTTTTATTATTCAGTAAAAACTAATTAATTTTTTTAAAAAACTAGAAACGTTGGCTTATAGAAGTAAAAGTAAAAGAATAAATGATTAGACAATAGTCTTTTCTTTTTATTTTCAAATTTTAATCAAAAATAAATATTTAAGAAACGTTTCCACGTGTTTCTCGGAAATCGCGACTCGGGAGGGGCCTGTGAGACTCTACGTCACCACTTAAAGGTTATATACTTTATAACTTTTCTGACGTTTGGAGTAAGAACTAAGGTATCGCTACCATAACAGTTCACAACAGTTGAATCCGCTGAATGCTGCATTGTTATTTCAAGGCAGCTATTTTAAGGCAGTACACAGAGCGCTTTTTTCGATTTTTGGATGACATTTGCATTATATCAGAAAATAAAAAAGCTAGGGCTATGAAATTTGGTACAAATGAGTTTTAGCCTAAATTAAGTACCAGAACAAAAAATTAGAATTCTAGGTTAACCATACAACCCATACAAACCATATTATAAAAAAACCCCTCATTAAATTGCTTATTTACGTGCTAAAGAATAATGAGTTTACTTAACTTCACTTAAACGTCATGCTAAAAATATGTAAAATCGGAATACTTTTATATATAAAGGGTGGTTAAATTTTAAGAGCCGATGTTAAATGTAAACCACACCTAAACGTCAAGTTTTTTCTGTTTTTCATTTGACATTTTTCAATTTCAGATTAATTCAATTTGAACTATGGAAAGATACACAATCGAGCAACGCGTAAAAGATATTCAGGCTTATTATAAAAATGGACGTTCAAATCAAAATGCATATCGTGCACTTCGTGATTTTTTCGGTCAATTTAATCGTCTAAATGTGCTTACAATCCGAAAAATGGTGCAAAAATTTGAGCAAACCGGGGGTGTAGGAGATGTTAAAACACCGGTGCATGCTCGTACAGCTCGTACTGCAGAAAATATTGCTGCTATTAGCGATAGTGTGGCTGAAGAGCCGTCCACCTCAACTCGTCGTCGTGCCCAACAATTGCACCTCTCACGCTCGTCGTTGATGAACATTATGCATAAAGACTAGCATTTACACGCTTACAAGGTGCAAGTGACTCAAGAACTAAAGCCTCTTGACCATTTCAAGCGTCGTCAATGGTCAGAATGGTGGCAAGAAATGGCAACAGTGGATGATCAGTTTTCGAAGAAAATCATCTTCAGTGATTCAGGCACATTTTTACCACAGTGGATTCGTCAATAAGCAGAATTGCCGTATTTGGGCGAATGATAATCCAAGACTGATTGTCGAAAAACCAATGTACCCACAAAGAGTGACTGTTTGGTGCGGTTTATGGGCTGGCGGCATCATCGGGCCGTACTTTTTCCAAAATGAGGCCGATCAGGCAGTTACTGTGAATGGTGTTCGCTATCGTGAGATGATAACGAACTTTTTATGGCTCGAATTGGAAGATATGGATGTGGACGATATGTGGTTTCAACAGGATGGTGCCACTTGCCACACAGCTAACGAAACAATGGCTCTTTTGCGCGACAAATTTAATGGCCGTGTTATCTCACGTGGTGGCAATGTCAATTGGCCGCCAAGATCATGTGATTTGACACCGGTTGACTTCTTTCTTTGGGATATCCTATAAAACAATATTGCCAAATTAGCGAAATTAAAAAAAAAAATTAAAATGATTGCTAATACAAAAAAAGTCACAACTTGTTTTAAATAATGAATTCTATTTAATTTTTCTTTAAATTTGTAGGTAAATTGTCTTGAAAATCTTTTCATTTTATGGCAAAATTTGATTTTTAATACTTTTTCAAATTAAATGGTTTTTCTTAATAGCAGCTAGATGCAGGTTTTTACAGAAACAGAAGGAAGAAGTACGATATTTTATGATAGTTATAGCCTTCGACTTTAACAATGCTTAATTAGCTAGATATTTTCTACTAAATTTTAATTAAATTTTCAATTCTTGAAAAATTTACGGTCATATTTCAACGATTTTTCTATTTTTATTTATTAACATTTTTTAATTGTATTTAATATTAAATTATATGGCGATTGATATAAAAAAGTCCAAAAAACAAAACCTTGAAAAATACTTTGTGCTCGAAGTAATTATTGTTTAAACATGACTTGTTTTTTTGGGTTTTATTGAGCTTATTTTTGTTGAAACCTTGACGAATTTAAAAAAAAAACCATAAAATACATCAAGTTCTTCATACCACATTCATAATACATGTTTTATAATCTGACGAATAAAAATATTTTTTTATAAAATTAAAAAAACAAACCCAAATGTGGTGCCAAATTGGTGTAAAGTTGATCTTAAGTTGTTCTACTGAGATTTGATCTGATCTAGTGCCACGCTAGATCTATTGTGTTTTAGAGCTACTGTGTTTTCTAACAAGAAGTTTTACAATGAAGATTATTTGTAAAATTATTAATCTTTATAATACGTTCATTACATTTTAAAAATTGTAGTGAAAATAATTTTTTCGTCGTTTGCTTTTTTTCAGTTTCAGTTTTCTTTCGTTTTCATTGTCAAGAGGTAAATGGACACATGACGTCCATTAAAGCTAACAGTGCGTCGCGTCATTAAGTCATCTGAACCCTTACAGTAAAAAATATTACAACAAAAAACAACCGCTTAATCAACAACCTCGCTAAAAAATCAATGCCTGGAATACGGAGTTGATAAGAGTTGGTCTCTCGTATAAAAAAATAATTTAGACAGCTCTAATGGCTACAATCATTATTTTTTATGATTTAAGAAAAGAAAAACGAGTTTTAGCTAGACATCATATCTGAGATGGTAGTGTAATGGTATAGGGCTCCATTTCTTAGTATGGAACGATTGACCTGGTTTTCGGAAATGCAAAAAATATAGCACAAACATTCGAAAGCATACTGGAAGTGGCTTTCCCAAAAATTCATATTTTGTATGGAACACACCAACATGATAATGCTCCAATTCACACGCCAATACTCGTGAAATTCAAGAGCAAAATGTTGAGGTCTTGGAATAGCCCCCTTATTCAGGTTACCTTAACGTTGTGGAAAATGTTTGGGGTTGACTTTCTAGGGAAGTATAAAAAAATGGAAGACAGTAGTTCTATAGCAAAAATTCTGAAATTGACGCTTCAAAACGACATAAGATGAATTTAACCTAAACTACTTTAAACTACTTTATAATCCAATACCCAGTTGTATCTTTGAGGGGATTTCAAAGAATGCTGGTAGTACGCACTACTAAAAATTGTAAGACTATGATAAACATTCAGGAAAAAACAATTTAAATCCGTCCACTATTCTTGGGCTTATCCTAAGTGGCCTTATCCTACTGATAAACAAAAAAGTATATCTAAGATTCAACAAGTCGTACCAGCGAAGTGCTACAAAGTGTCCAATACTGCTTGAAACGATTTTTTTATTTAATTCTTTTTGGTTTTTTTATGCTCATTAATTCAAAAAACAAAAATTAAAAATTAACTCCGTATAATTCATTTTACTACAAAAATTTTAAATGTCCTTAAGCTAATGATGCGCAGGAATAAAGTCAAACTGTTGGCTTAACAATAAAAAGAAACGATCGAACAGATTTTATCACATTCCGCTTACAGATCTGCATTGCAATGTCACCACGGACAAAATTTTACAAGCTGGTGTGTTTATGGCGTAGAGAGAATTTATTTTTTTCTCTCCTATGTTGTGCGCTATTTTTTGTTCTCTCCTGTCTTGTGCATATTTACTCCCATTGTCGCTTACTGTAGAAGGTAGATGTCATTAGCGACTTAGCGGCGTTGTCGGTACAAATGTATTAGAAAATTTTAAACAGAATTTGGACGCTTCGAAATAACATTGTGTGTACTTAAGAAATATTTAAATACGTCATGTGTCCATTTTTATTGGGTAATTAATAAGGTAGAGCTTAATCTCATCCATTTCTCTGGAAGTTTTGTTTTCTTTTCGTAATACAAATACAGATAATTGGTAAAATGTCAAACCACATATGTAATGGTAAATGTAATTGAACAAACGCATTTTTTCAGTATGTTTGTTAAACATTTTTTTTAACCTATTTCGTCCACTTGCAGTCCCACTTATTTTCGTGAATAGTTCTGATAAAGAAATTTTGCAAGCTTTTAAAACAGCCCTCGTTTAAGTTGAAATGTTTTCATTAAACAAAACGCTACAAATTGTGAAGGACACAAAATAAACAAATAATTATTCACAGCCAATTAAGCAATATTTGCTCACAAGCACACACACACACAGACAAACCGGAAAACATATACAAACGTCTATCGCTGTTATGAACACATGAACGGTGTTGCAAAATCACACACTTATGCAAACAAAAGACACGTGCTAACGTTGACGACGACAATTTTTGTTTACATTTTTTTTTTCTTCTCTCCCTTTTCAGCAACAAACGCCAAACAATGGGAAAGAAAAGACAGGCAAACCCGGTTAAAACCAAAAAAAAAGAAAACACATAGCACATACCTTGCCGCAGCGCTTTTAGAAAGAAAAAGTGCAAAAATATACCAGTATTTTATATCCTTTTTTATTGTTTTGCCATGCTTAGAGCTTTGTCAAAATATTGACGCAGCTATTAGGTGATGCGCGTATTAATACATTGCCACACACACACACAATTAAATATACGTATTTACATCTGAAAGGTACACAAGCAAACACACTCCCGAGTGTATCTTTATTTGGAATGATGTAAATTAGCATGAGAGCCGGTGTGTGTTGCTCTTCTCATTCATCCTTCATAAAAGTGCTACCTTTGCTCAAAGCTGCTTGAGTCAACAAGCAGACAAACACACCCTTAAAGGCAGACAGACACATAAGCATGTACTCATACGTACACTTGCATATACACTAATCCGTAAGCAACATCCTTAAGCTGCCGTGTAATGTGTATCGGCCGTCGAGGATACTCATCGACATTCAAGTAGTTTACTTTTACTTCCTCTCTGTGCTGTGCAAAGTAGCTGAATAAATTCGTTATGCTATCTCTTTTTTTTTGATATTGTTGTTCTCGTACATGTTGTTATTGCAGCCAAAGTCATTGCTGTATATTTCGTTGTTGCATAATAACAAAACTCTTTTCATAATCAACTCATAATAAAAAAATTTGCAAAGCAAATAAAATTTTAAGACAGTGTCAGTCCAAATCGAACGGTCTAACACTGATTGCTCGACCATTTTTAATAAAGTTGATATTTTTATTGAACTTAATTGCGATAAGTGAACTCAAAACTGCTTTTAAAAATGTTTTCTTTTATAATTTCAAAATAGTAGCCATTTTTGTAGTGCAACCAAGAGATTTTTACTCATTTATAAGCATAAATATTATAAGCGTTTGCAGCATTCTTAATCCCACGAATTTTTCAAATTTAGTAGAGTAGCTGTATATGTAAACGTACAAATGGATACTGATCGGATTCAGTTCGAAGCATCCGACCTTCTTGTTACAACTGTTTTTCTAGATATTTTATCGATTTAACATGAAATTCCTGTGTTTTGATCTGCCTTTCTTGCACTATAACAAATTCGTCTTTTACCTTATGTACTAAAAAGGCAGTAGGTTTCAAAGAATCAAGGTAAGTCAAGAATTTATAAGGATTCGCTCAGTTAGAAGAGCTAAATAAGAACCAAGAGTTGAAACCACCTCAAAGAAAGAGGAATGAGTTGAAACCACCTAAGCGAATGTAACAAAAATAAAGCTATAAAGCAACAAAATATTAGTTCTTTTTCGTCAGAAGCAAACGATGAAAACGATACCTTTAGTCTTGCTGACTCCGACAAATCCCTTACTTTTGTTCAAGATGAAGACGAAGAATGGTCGCAATTGGTGATGGGCAACGTTTCTGCTGTACAAAAAAAAATAACTTACTGCTCATCAAGTTCAAAGCCAAACATACGTTTTATTTTATCGGATTAGTTCAAGAAGTAAATATCGCCACGTGCTCCTTAAAGTTTTTGCCACGAAAAAGTAACACTTAGACCTTCTACGAGAAGCTTATTGCCAACATAGGAATGGTTTCAAAGGAAGATATTATGTCCAATCTGCCATCTCCTTATCATCATCCAGCAATATCTTGGACTCGTCTAAAATACATCTTCAATATTGATTTTAGCAATATAATCGTACGATAAAAAATAAAAAATGTACCTTTTTTCCCCATTTCTCCAATAAGTTTACTGTATAGTACTTATATTGAAGACATTAGATATATATAAGTAAGATAATTTCCAAAAAAATATGCAATATACATACAGTCAGAGAGTAAAGCCTTTAGATTTGCAGTTTAAAAAAAAAGTAAACATTTCAAGAAAATTGTGAACATGCAATTTTACTTTATTTATGAATGATTAAAAAAACAAAAAGGAAATTTGCTTGACAAATTTACTGGACAAAAGTTTAAATACATATGCAAAAGTTATCCGTAATTCATTAAAATTTATTCTATTAAAAAAATACTACAACAGCTCAATATTTTGTTGGACAGCCCTGGTTGGATAGCACCAAGTTCTCTATTTCAGACGCCGTTATTTCTGACTAGGCTTTAGTGATAGCTTCCTTAAGCGAATCCTTTTCTCTGGTTGAGGTGTGGTGATTGAGGAGGGCTATTTAGCTGTCGTGGAGCATAATAAAGCAACCATTATTTTACCGAAAGCGCGGTATGCTTGAGATTGTTGTTTTGTTGGAAGATTCAACGAGGTCCAAGACCCAAGTTGTCCAGAGAAGGCAGTAAATTTTGTTGCAGTATGCTCTTGTATTGATGTCGATCCATTATACCATCTTTAAAGGTCAACTTCCCAACACCAAATGCTACCATAACCATCACAGAACCGCAAACGTGCTTCATGGTTGGAACCAAATTTCTTTTTTGAAGAGCCGTCTTAAGGTTTTTGACAGACTTTTGCACAACCATCGCTCCAAAACAGATCGAATTTGCATTCATCAGTGAAAGGAGCAGTTTTCCCAAATTCCACGCCTTAGTTTTTGTACTTATTTGCAAATTTCAAGCTGAGCTACCTATTTTTTTTTACTTATAAGATGCTTTTTTCGTGGTAGGGTAGGAGGGGGACCATTTCACATTTTTTTTTAATTGGTTGTCATTTCAAACATAAATCAGTTTTTTTTTTTTTGTTTTTTTGGTAAAGCTCTATTTATGTGAACTTTAAGCATATTTGGTTTTATAATATATTATCCACTCATAACAAATTTTTAGCAAATTCTGTAAGTCGATAAAATGGTTAATCTGCCCTGACTGGGGAGCCTTTGGCCCTTATTATGAGCTGCGTTCGATCTTCGACTGTAGTCGAATGGCCTGATCGAATGAATTTGCATTTGGTACTATAACGTGGTTTCGATAAAGAGTAGCGCTATTGTGAATTTCGTTCATTTCGTTTGTTCACAGTAGTATATTTCTATCAGGTGATCGTTATTTTATTTCAACTAAATACAATTGGTTTGAAAGTTGATTGGAAAAAATTAGACAAAAAAGTAATGACAACTACGAAATTATGGTTCGACGATTCGTCAGAAGAGGATGAAATATTGACGCAACTGTCTAGAAGCAACGCTTTCTTTAGATAACTCTAAACCACTTTGCTGTTATTCTAACTGGTGGTCCTAAGCAATTTAATTCCAGCTTTAGTTCTTCCTATTTCCTTGTCGCCTGCACTTTGGAACATATACCCTTTGCAGTTAAAGTTTGCCTTCATCAATGAGACCAGTTTTTCTAACTGCGATTTGTTGCTCACCAACTTAAACCTGCATAAAATTTACGAAAACAGTTCAATATTTTAGCAGTTTAGCAATATTTTAACAGTTTTTTGTCTTTAAAAAGCAAAACACAATCACAAAATACTTAAATTTTTAACAATTATTGCTCAGCACGCATCTCATCGAAAGCAAAATTATATTCGACTGAAATTTCGATGAGCAATGAAAATTTCATAGGGTTGCACTGCTCATAATAAGAATTGAATGTTCGATACTCGTTGTTCGATAACCAGCGAAGATCGAACATCGAAAGCAACTCATAATAAGGGCCTTTCACTCTTGTATGGGGCACATTGCACTCTCTTATAATGTTGAATTAAAACGAATGTTGAATTAAAACGCTTTTTCTGTTAATTTTTATTTATTCTATTTAACGAAAGTCATAAAAAACAAAACATAACGATTCCTTATATTCAATTAGGAACTAAAAAACAAGTACACACTCCAAAGATTTTCCATAAAAGTTACAATATCACTTTGTAAAGCGCAAATTTTATGTAAAAATGTTATTTTAAATTAAAACTTTGTAAAATCACGTTGAATTTATAAAATTAAGCTTGTCCCAAGAGGATGCTCTGGAGTCAGCAGTTTCAACACAATGTCAGTGCGTCGTAGTACAAGCGCTATGTGTTTTTTTTTTATTCGCCCGGAGGTATCCGGATCAGACCGGGACAGACAGAATGCACCTACGTACTAAACATACACCCTATTGGCAATTAGGATTTTCCACTAAGCACATTAATTGGCTTTTCAGCGGAATTTAAAAATTTAATATAAAACAAACGCGTATTTAAGTATATTTAATTCTATATAAATAAGCAACATCGAATTAAATTATAGTGATTATTAAAGACATTTTAATAAGCATTTACTTTTTTTTTTTTATTCGCCCGAAGGTATGAAATCTTCCAAAGATACGTATACCCTTCCTATAAGCAAGCACGATTTACATTCTAGATTCTGCCCGGATCAGCCGGGATAGACAGAATGCACCTACGTACTAAAACATACCACCTATTGGCAATTAGGATTTTCCACTAAGCACATTAATTGGCTTTTCAGCGGAATTTAAAAATTGAATATATATAAAACGCGTATTTAAGTATACTTGATGCTATATAAAAAAGCAACATCGAATTAATTAATAGTAATTATCAATTTTAGGTACCCGAAAAACAATCCAAAACACTAAACTCATTTTAACTGGTTTGCGGCCATTGTCCAACCCAAGGACCTACGTGGAAAAGAGATAAATCTCATATCCACCAAATCAATATCCCAATTAGTTGGATATGCATTTGGCCCAACGCAGGCATAAACTTGTGTTGAAAGGAGATATACTCTGGCACACCAATCCAGGTGATAGTGTAAGTTCAGTCTAATTTCAAATCAAGAAACCACGTGAGCACGTAAATCCCAATTCGATTTAAAATTAAAATATTGAATAAATTAAAAAGTAAGTTTTAAAAACGATTCATATTTGATGGTGCTTACTTTATAAAACATAACATCGAGACAAAAAGGAGAAACAGAACAATCTCAATTACCAATATTACATTGTTATAAAACTGCGTTAGGTATAATAGGATGAAGTTCGTCGTAGATGAAGACGTCTACCGAATCAGAAAAATTATTCATGTTGAAGTTATCATTGAAATCACTTCACATACATCGTAAAGGTTCATGAAGAGCGTAATTGGAACTGCACTGACTCCACTTGAAAAACAGAAAATGTCTAGTTCCTCTCCTTGGGATGTTCAAATTTAGAGCTGAGATGAGATACTCCGAATTAATCTCGCCACGAAGTAATTTATACAGAAACATGAAACTAAGCATCATTCTTCTGCTTCTTAGAGAAGGTAGTAAAATAATTTTAAGGCGTATTTCATACGATGGAAGCATAATATTGGGGTTCCAACGACTATGACGTAAAGCAAAAAGTAAAAACTGTTTTTGAACGGATTCTATGGCGTCGATGTAGACATTTGTGGGTTCCATATAATTGATGCATATTCAAGAATTGGCCTTACGAGAGAGGTATATAATAATTTAGTAGCAAAGGGATCACTGAATTCTTTAGCCCATCTTTTAATGAAACCAAGGACTCCTCTTGCCTTATTTATCACCATATTAACGTGGAGATTGTAGCGAAGTTTTGAAGCCATAATAACACCAAGATCGAGAAAACTGGAAACTATTTCTAAGTTAGTGTTATTTATAGTGTAATTTATGTTTTTAGCAGAACTTCGCGAGATTGTCATTTGCTTACATTTTTTTAAGTTGAGATTTAATATATTTAAGCTACACCAGTCTACAAGTCTATTTAGATCAGATTGTAAAAGATGCCGTTCTTCGGGTGATTTGTAACAAAGAAAAAGTTTCACGTCGTCAGCGTACATTAAGACGTTACAGTGTTTTATTACCGCAGGAAGATCATTAATGAATAGTAAAAACAAAACCGGTCCAAGATGACTGCCCTGAGGAACGCCAGAAGTGACCGAAATACTTTTGAAAGAGAATACTTATATAAAACCTTTTGAGTACGTCTAGATAAATACGAATTTATCCAATTTAATAATGTGACAGGAAACCCAATAAGGTGGAGTTTTTTCAAAAGAAGATTATGATTAACACTGTCGAAAGCTTTGCTAAAGTCCGTATAAATAACATCAGTCTGCAGTCCCAAAGTTAAACCATTTATAACACGCGTATTAAACTCTAAGAGGTTTGTTGTATTTATTTATTTTTTATTTTATTTATTTTTATTATTAAAGCTATACATTAGTACACTTAGAACTATGTTCTCTTATAGTACAAAATAGTATAAAATTGAATAACAACTAGGCTTAATTGAGAATATTTGGATTTAATTTAATTTTGTTTAACTTAATTAATTTAAGGTAAAGGTAACTTAAAATGTAAGCCAAAAAGAGTAAAAAGTTTTCTATTAATACAGTGGTGGTTGAGTAGTAAATGAAAAAACAAAAATATAAAGAATTATAGATTTACAAGATATAGTAGGGAGCTGAGAAGAGAGAATAAATTAAAAATTTAAGTTGTTTGAGTAGAAAAAAAGATAAAATAGATTGCCAAAAAATTCCACTCCTAGTAATATCTCTTATCCTTCGAGGCAGTGCATTCCATATTCTAATGGCGTTAACGAAAAACAAATGAGATGAGTTCAGCGAGTTATGCCTAGGTACAATTAAAATATGACTTCTTCTAGACAGACAGAACTGAAGTTTTGAATAAAGATAAAGCGGTGTTTTCTCGTGAATAAGTTTATGCAAATATATAAAGTTTCTTGCATTCAAGTATGCAGTTAAATCACATCCGAGTATTGCATTTCTGTAACTAGATAAATGGTCAAATTTTCGCAAGCTGTATACATAGCGTGTGGCATAATTAAAAGCAATTTGAAGTTTTAATTGGGAGGATAAGTCAAGTTTACTGTATACTATTTCAGCATACATTATAACTGGTAAGATCAGTTGGATCACCAACTTTCGTTTTATATCAACAGGAGTTACATAAGCTGACATTCTCAAATTACGAAGGACATGATAAACTTTTCTGACTACACTGTTTACATGATCAACACATGATAGAGACGAATTAATATGGAAACCAAGATTTACAATTTTTGACACAACAGTAAGCTTATTTGTTCCAATAAACAAATCCGGGACATCATTTAAACAATTTTTATTCTTACAAATAGGAAGAACATACGACTTTAATGCATTTAGTTGAAGACCATTGCTACTGGCCCAATTATTAATACTGCTAAGATCTTCATTCAATCTACAGCAAAGATCTTCAAGAAGCGAAGTTTGACGTGACAAATACAGCTGTACATCATCTGCATAAGCATGAACAGATGCATGATTGCACACACAGAAAATATCATTTATAAACAATGAAAACAAAAGAGGACCTAGTATGGATCCTTGTGGAACACCACTTAAGACTAGTTTATACTGAGAAGACAATTGACCAACATTGACTTTTTGAGTCCTATTTAGCAAATAATTAGACATCAGATTGACGGCACTATCACAAAACCCAAACAAAGTCTTAAACTTATGACACAAGTATTGATGATTAACTTTACCAAAAGCCTTAGAGAAGTCAAGAAGGCAGAGCAAAGTCATAGACCCGGCGTCATATTCTGGTCGTATGTCATCAAGAACTTTTACAACTGCAGAAGAACACCCATGCCCAGCTCGAAAACCAGATTGCAAAGGGGATAATAGTTTTTTTTTTTTCAAGTAAGTGTTTATTGATTTGCTGAGCCATGAGCTTCTCACATACTTTTGACAGTGGCGGTAAAATGCTTATTGGCCTAAAGTCATTCGGACCAGAAGGGTTATGTTTTTTTGCAACAGGTAGAACAATTGCAGTTTTCCACAAGTTTGGAAATGATGACGACACAAAACATGAATTAATTATATGTGTAATAGAGCTAATTATATGAGGGAGTATGAGTTTTATGAACTTTATGGGAACACCATCCTCACCTGTAGCATTTGATTTAACTTGCATTACACACTTGCCAACATCAAATTCATTTACTGGTGTGAACTTAAAAGATTGTTGCGTGGTCATATAACAATAGGGGGTATAGTACTACTTGAGTTATCAACAGCACTAACAAAACCCTTCAGAAAACCGTGTTGAAAGACAGAAATGGTGGAAGACACGGAGTGGGTTAATTGATCAGTTATGATTCTCTCAAATAACTTAGGGATTGCACTTAATTTTGCAATTCCTCGATAGTTAGAAACATCTCTCTTGGAGCCAGATTTATGAAGGGTTATAATATAAGAATCCTTCCATATAATAGGAAAATAACCACTATGCAAGGAAATATTAAAAATGATTGCTAGAGGAATACACAGGTTTGTCGCACATTGCTTTAAAATACAGCTTGGAATTTTATCAGAGCTGGTCGTAAAAGAAGATTTTATTTTGTCGAAGATAACACATAACAATATTTGGGTCTATTACAGGAGTTTCAAAAGAGTTAACTCGGGAGAAAAGGATACACCGTGCTAGTATTAAATGGTATATCAGAGTAAGTTGATTTAAAGAAGTTTGCAAACATGTTAGAAATCACTTTGTCACAAGATGATTCTTCCTGATTGAATTTCATAAGGGGTGGAAAGCTGGAGGCTTTACGTTTTGAGTTAACAAAACTATTCTTTTTCTTGGGGGAGTAAACCTGCTATTTCATGAGTTGGATGATGTACATCTTCTGGAAGAGATACGGGATTCGAACAATGGAGATTAACAGTAGTGCATTTTTCTACAAATACAAGGCTCTGTGGTTTATATTTAAAATATCATTGACTTGTTGAAGACACAGTCACAAAAGGTAGGTTAAAATCACCCAGCACAATAAGAACGTCTTTATTTTTTAACAAATTATAAACTTTTTCGATGGCGTGTAAATATTTTAAATACATTGTTAAGTCACATTTAGGAGGAATGTAAGAGCTGGTAACATAAATAATACTATTATTTAATTTAACTGCAACACAAATGAACTCAATGTCACTGGTGTCAAGAATTGTCAGTTCTTCAGATACAAGCTAGTTTTGAACAGCTATCAAAACACCACCACCGATCTTATCATGACGATCTTTACGAAAAATTTGATATTTATTGCACATTATTTCAGAATTTAAGATATTAGAGCGAAGCCAAGGCTCTGTAAAAATTATAATGTTATATTCAAAATCAAAACTGTTTATGAAAATATCGGAAAGTTTGGAGTTAAGACCCCTGACATTTTGGTACACAAGCTTTAATTTAGACTTGCGGTTTATTAATCGTTTTTTGGATGAGATTCAGGGCTATTGCGGGGAGGCAAATGTCCAACATTTACTGGTCTTGGATTGCTTTTAAATTCAAATTCGCATAAAATTGTGTTTGGCGGCCAAAAGTTTACATCAACTATAGAATTAAATAAATTTTCAGGAACTGTTAATCTAAAAGAAGTAATCGATCTTACATTTGAATATTTGAATTTATGAACCGAAAGATGCAAGGAACAATTCAACTTTGATTTAATGAAAAAATCTATATAAACCTCTGTTGTATCCGCAGCTAAGCGAGAAACAAAGATTGATTTAGTTGGTGGAAATGCAATGATTGACTTTGGTGGAACAGAAACCTGAGAAGTAAGAGGAACAACATGGGAATCGACCAAAGTTGGTGAAAGAGAAACAGTTTGGGCATAAGATATGACTGGCAATGAAAGTGGAGGTGCCAGCACTGGCAAAGGAGTAGAAATCGATATGTTTGCTGTATTTGAAGTAGAAGTTAAAATAGGTGGAGGGGCTGTTATACCACCAATGTCCATGTCATCAGCAATGTCATGTACAGAAGAATGTAGAGTTGGAGTTGAATCCATTTTTTGCTTGCTACGCAAAGACATGTGTTTTTTTTTCCCTTTTGGGTGAAGGAATTGACTCTTCAATATATTTAAAATCGTCGAAAAGTGACTGGTATTTTTAAAATTTTGCAGAAAGCGAAGAAAGTTCCTTACTTATTTCAGAGAAGCCTTGCTTTGTCTGCTTGAAAAGCTTGTAGAAGTTGATGTCAGCCAATCTACATTTCTCGCAAGACCAACGCAACCCTTTACCTTCCTCAATACAATCCGTAACTCGGCCTGTCACGCCTGCACATTTGGTATGAACAGCATTATCACATAACCAGCATGATAAAAACCGCTCAGTTTCACCCCTTACAGAGCAGCCAGGCTCAGCACAAATCATATGAAAATAATGCAGATAAAATGACACTGTACTAAAAGTTCCTAAAAGTATACAGCGGTTAACAAAAGTATGTAGCAAAAATTTCAAATCAATTGATGTACAACTGCTAATATAAAAATGAGACAAATAATCAAACAGAAACAAGCGAACATGAATGCAAAAACAAAACTCAAAAACTTAGCTTGCACAGCTTATGAAAAAAAATTTGTCAAAAACAAACTTTATTTTTCTTCTTTAATAGAATTAAGTGGAAAAATAAACAAAAATTACACAAACCTGACTGGAAAACTTCCTCAAATGTCCCAAAAAGTACAAGTTTACACAGAAATAAGACCTAAATATTCAAAAATACTGGACTAACTTAAGAATTTTCGCAGCTAAGTTATCAAACAATCTGTTTACAACGAGAGTTGATTGAGAACTGATAATGGGGATAATGGGTCTTCCTTATGAAGTTCATAAAATGTTTCCCAAATATATTTTTCGCAGGAAACTCACATCGTATGATTTATCATCACTGTTCAAGAAACTGATAATAATTCCAGCATAAAACTGCGGTGGCTTTGTATCAAATTTTATCAAAACAAAATCCTTTGGAGTAAGAACGTCAACATCGCAAAGCTTAAACCTCATGACCTCATCATCATGACCAGACCATGATTCAATTATTATAGACTGTACATTCATTTGACAACACCCGTAAATTTGTAAAAAATAATATATTCTCTCTCAAATATAAATGACAACCAGGGTTTTGTGGTCTTCTATGAAAAAAGTTATGTTTCAGTGTTTTGTTGTGTATTTTTTTAAAAAAAAGTAGTTATTCTATATTTTGCTGTTAGCAGGAAAAAAATAGTGTGCATTGCGTTTATAATAATTATTGATCTGACAATTATTATTGAAAATTGTTATTCAATTTTGTTGCGAGTCGTTTTTTTTCAATTGAAATATAAACCGCTACTATTAAGTTGTAATTGTTAAAATAACGTGCGGTATTTGCAAAATAGTATATTTTGATGATAAAAATCGAAAATATATTGCGCCAGTGCACAGTGCAGGACGTAGTAGAAAAAGCAGCAGTGAAATGTATCCTTAGGTATTTAATACAGCGAAAAAGTATGATATTCCTGCAACTGATTACTTTGATGGCATTAAAAAATTACTCTTTTGGCCTCCTCTTCAATTTTACGGGTGTATCATTCTTGTGAGTAAACGTCAAATGAATGGACAACCTATAGTAATTGAATCATGGATCAGACGATAAAACGCTGTCGTTTATTGACATATTTCCCAATGATTCATTGGTTTCAATCGTCATGTTTGCAACTTCATCTTCCGAGGTTGTTGTGGATTCGTTTAGATTCCTTTAACTTGTCTTTTTCTTGCATTATCTTGTTTTTATATTAATTTTCATTTTTTTTTTTTGGTTTGCTACATCTTTAAGTCTATCTTTTTCTGGCGCAGCAGTATAAATCCTAGATTTTCCTGCAGGGTGGTTAGTAATTCTCTTCCTTTTACGTCCTTACAAGTGGACGGACTTGCTCTGGAGTTTTAGGATTTTTCGTTGTTTCTGCTGGCTTTATAACAACATTGTTTATGACTGTAGTATCATTTCCTAAGTTCAATTCTACTTTCGGTTCAGCATTATCAGATCCAGTAATATGTTCAAAGAGTGCAGTGTAGTCAGAGTCTTGAAAAGTATGCGAATTAAATGGGGATAATCCTGTAACTTCAAACAATTTTACTTTATTTTCTGTCGAAAATGCTCTGTAAAATGTAGTCGAAGACAGCCTGCAAACGTCATATATGGTGATCGGTTTGCCTGGATTGTTGATTAGAAAATCGCTTTAACATTTACCGTAAAACCTTTAAATGGAGCATAACTAACAACATCCAACAGCTGAAACTTATCTGAAGTATGCGGAGGGAATGAAAGCAATATAATACCGTTCTCTTGAGAATAAATGATTGCGTCAAGGTTGCAGTGTGATGCATGATTGTCCAATATAAGAAGGATGGGACAGTCTTTGGAGCACATTGAATAATTTTGAACGTATTTTGAAACATCAATAAATAACTAAGCAATCATCCGACCCTTGTTGCTAGCTAAACCGAAAGATCCTGTAGGTGCACCACTCATGAATTGATCACTGAATTTAACCCTTGGAAAAACATAAACGGGAGGGACAGCATTACCGGTGAGTCTTTGGTAGTTCACGAACGAACTAGTTCAATTTAACTATTCGCACTCATGAACTATGTAAACTAGTTCGTTGATTCTCGTTCTTGTAGTTCAATCGATTTTGCAGCGAGTCAGATCGAAATGAACTTGAAAAAATTTATTCAACAATGGCTTGAGTCCATGCTGATACAGTTTTTCACTAAATAACGGTAAAAAAACTTTTTTGAAAAAACAAATTTTTGTGGCAAATATTGTGTGGAATGCCCCATATGTAGTATTTTTATGTAAATTTATTTATTCATTAAGTCTTTGGATTACACATCCTTACAGACTACTTAAAATTAAATTAACTTAAATAGTAATGTAAAAATAAATTTACAAGGAAGAAATTAAAAAAAATAAATAAAAAAATGTACAGTATGAATTCACTGATATATGAAGACTAAGAAATAAAGATAAACATAAAGAGAATACTAATTAGATACGAAAAATAGTGTTAATAGAGACAGAGAGATCTAAATTATTTTTAGTAGACAATTCATTATACAAAGATAAGGCCCGAATAATAGGCTCATTAAGAGCATACAGAGTTCTATGAATTTCGAAATGAAATAGCAAATAATTACGTAACGTTCTAGCCGGAATATTAAAATTTAAAAATTGCAATAGCTGTTCAGAGTCGATATGCCCCGAAAAAAGATCGTGAATAAATGTCAATGACTGAATTTTCCTTCTAGTTTTTAGTGTTTTTAAACCCAAAAGCAAAATACGAGCATCATATGTGTAATGGCGCTTGCAGCAAAAATATGGTTTTACTTTCGCTTTTCCTTTTGTTCATATGCTTGAATTTGATTAACACTAGAAGCACATATGAGTTTTCAGCTTCCGTATAAAATACCATCTATTAGCCGAAATAAGCAACTTACCACAGTAGTTTATAATGAACACACTCTTAGTTACTTACCTTCTTCCAAATTTTTATCATATTTCTTTTATTGTTTTATAATAAAAGCGCAATGTTAAACATTTGCGGTAAAATTGTGGCGTGATCGAGCTTTCTTGACCGAGAAGAAAACGTTTCTCGATCTTTTATATTTGTGGCTGCAAAGAGTGCACACTAATTCAAAGAACTTCTTAAAAAAAAAAAAAAAAAAACCAATCATTAAATTTACTCAAATATAGTCAAAACGTTTTATAAATTTTATCAATATCTGCACAGTTTTCTAATAATTAAATTCAATAAATATTTTACCTAAAAGTAAAACATAAAACAACACTTCATCCCAAAAAAAAACAAACATCCAAACGCTAGCGATTCATCCACGTAAGTTTCTATCAAATATGTATTGAAGTGAGAAAAATCTCATAAAGAAATATAATTTTTAATGAAAAATTAAATTTTTAGATTAATTCATTTTTGGAATTATTAATCGTAATCCGTATTGAATATATATTATTCAACTAAATTTTCTAAAATTTATTGGTGCCAATCCGATTGCGGGTAATTTTTTTTTTGCTTTATTAGCTTATACTTTTATTAAGACATTTGTCTCCATACAGATTGGCACAAAATCTTCCAAACTGGGTACTAAAATTCAATAAAGATATAGCGCAGAATATTAAAGAATTTCCTACAAACTCATTTTAAAATATTCAACAAATTTGTTAAAGAAAATCATCGCTAAAATTGGTCATAAATTCGGTTGAAAAATGATTCTATATCAACGTTAATCTAAATCATCAGTCAAGCAAATCTCTCGCATGCTATCTTAGGTGCAGTTGAGTGCAATGACGACTCTCTCAGACAACATAATTGAAGCAGTCTTTTAATGATCACCAAAATTGGATTAGTAAGCAACGTGGTGAGCAGTTAGTTTTCGGTAATCGCGTCATTAACATCGGCTTCCAACAAGCTAAGTAAAATTTAGTATATAAACATTTATATTACTTTTATGTGCGAACAAAAATGTATAACAAAAGTGTTAAAAAAAAGGATTAATATAATCAAAGTGCGCATATAAAAAAAAAAAAACCTATAAATAGAAAATTAATACTAGAGTAAAGCCTAAGTGAAAAGAAAAAAAAAAGGAAACTTAGATAAATTTTTAACATAAATACGTGAAAGAATAAGTTCAAAGTAAAAATTAATTTAAATTGAGTGTTTAATAATATTAAAACAATTTAAAATAGTAGAATTTCTGCATTATTTATCGGCAAAAAAATTAAGTAAATAACAAATTATAAATAATGTACATTTACCGTGACTTTGCTAACACTAACACCATTGCATATATGCCCATATAAAAAAAAAAAAAAATGTTCTCTCATGAGATTTTTTTTATACAATTTCGTTTTCTTTCTTTCGGCTTTCCAAACATTAAAATGATGAGTTATTAAAATTTAGTTTCAAAGTAATCATAAATTCAAAATATAGTTACATACGGTTTATAGCTTAAAACTAGAAAAAGTCTATCTTAAGATTAAGTTAATATCGTTTTTATAAAAATAGCATAAAAATATAGCATGCAATTCATTTATTGGCAACTGAGTCTACAGAGCGCAGAAAGATCTTTCTTCGTGGGAGCCTCGGAATATAGAATCCACTCAATAAGGAGAGCATGTAAGTTTGATTAATTTTCTTTAAAATATATTTTTTTATAATGTGTGTGAGAGCGAGAGTGATTAGTTAGAGAGAAAAAATAGCCCAAGGCCATTCTTAAAATAACCTTGAACTTGAAGTTTATATAAATAGCAAACAGCTGTTTTTCTATGTTTCTGATATTTATACTAAGCTAAAATTCAACCTTAACCCTTGCACTCTCACATTAATTTATTTTGCTTATCTTTTCTGATTGCTTGTTTTTGCAAATTTTTCTTAAATTATTGATGACATTTTGCCTAAAGTAAAGGATGTAACAATAATAAC
The DNA here is from genome assembly GCA_963920525.1 of Dichetophora obliterata. Taxonomy (NCBI): domain Eukaryota; kingdom Metazoa; phylum Arthropoda; class Insecta; order Diptera; family Sciomyzidae; genus Dichetophora; species Dichetophora obliterata. The sequence continues at coordinate 41,158,394 of OY986436.1, forward strand.
ATTTTTTTTACTTTTTTATTTACACTAGTATTTTGGATAACTTACCTTTTTTATAAAAAAAATAATTATCGATATTTTCAAACGATGCTTTTTATATTTTCTATAACTTAATATTAACTTTTTATCACTTACCTTTGAATTAAAATGGAAATAAAAACTTTTGATAAGCCGCTTTTGTATTCAGCGATTTAATTAAGCTTTTTAATAATGGTTTTCTTTCCACTTAGGGTTTTTTTTACTTTCGCTTACTTACCAGTTAACATTGTGTTATCAATGCATTCAGATATTGTTTTTGCTTACTTACCTTTATATTCTAATAGTATCGAGTTTGATTAAGGAATTTGTTTTTACTTTATAATCTCTAATTTTTATGCAATAAAACCATTATATAATATTGCTATAAATAGTGTTAATGATAAAACTAGATATAATACAATGAAATCTAAACTTGTAGATATGAGTTAAGGAATTTATGTTAAATATAATAATATTAATGGATTCTTAAACTAAAACTATTTTGATTTTCTGCATGTCGACAGTGGTCTGACATGGTAAAAGGGATCAGTACATCCTATGTAGTTGGTATAAATTCTGATCATGGCTGGGTGGGCAAGGTATTGTTGTAATACCATCTCTACAACAAACAAATACTTTTCTTGACACTAGTTTTATAAAAGCAATGAGCCTTTTTGTGTTTTGTGTCCGTTCTTTTCCCTTTTTTTTCCACCTTCCTCAGCACGCTAATTTAAAGTAATAATTTCGTAGTTTGGGTATTTTTATCGGAAAGATGGAAAACGAACTCCACCCCACTAGCCGACGAGCAAGAGCCGCGAGTCAAAGCGTGCTACCCCTTCCTTCTAACCTGATATGAACTGTTGATATCTGTAAAACTGTAAATACCTACCTTTAAGATCGTTGTATGCTACATATGCTGGCAGAGGTTCTACAAAATTTATGGAACGTAGTGCAAATCGAGAAAATGATTTCTGGATTTTCTCTAGGCAAGCACAATGAATTATGTAGAAAGGAGTCCATATGAAGGCAGCATACTCTAACCTTGATCTTACAAATGAGTTATAGAGACTAATTAGGGTATGAGGGTCAGAAAATTCTGAGCAATTTCTACGCACAAAAGCAAGTAAAGAATATGATTTTGGAACAACTTAATTAATGTGATTAACAAAAGTGAACTTAGTGTCAAAAATTATACCCAAGTCCTTAATGGTATTGACTCCCCTTTCGTATTCCATTCGATGGAATACAAAAAATTTAAAAAATTACTACACTTAGAGTGCATTATTGAAAAGCACTTATTAGAATTAACTGGTAAAAAATTAAACAAGCTGCAAGAAAGTAGATTACTAAGATCACTCTGTAACAGAGCAGCATCATTTAAATCAGAAATATGACTGAATAGCTTTAATTCATTAGCGTATAGTAAAAATTTTGCAGATTGAAAACATTTACTAACATCATTTATAAGCAATGAAAAGAGCAATGGTCCAAGAATAATACCTTGTGGCACTCCAGATAAAGCTATAAATTTATAGGATTTAACTCCCTCTATCTCCACACAAGACAATCTATTATGAAGGTAAGACTGAATCCAATCCAAAAAATTTGAGTGGAAACCCATTTGACTAGTAAAACAGTATGTGGAACCTTATCAAATGCCTTAGAAAAATCAGTATAAACAACGTCAACTTGATATCCAAGTTCAAATTATGAAATGCAAAATTTGGAGAAAACAGCTAAATTAGTGACAGTAGATCGCCCAGCAAAAAAACCATGCTGTTCAGGGCAAATGTGTCGCTTAGTTAGGAAGAATAGTCTATTCTTAATGACACTGTCAAAGAGTTTGGAAACGTTTGACAATTTATAAATAGGTCTAAAATTTGCTACATCGTTCTTACTGCCTGCTTTGAAAACTGGTGTTATAGTGGCCATTTTCCAACTACTAATAAAAGTCCCAGTCCTTAAAGATTTATTGAAAATTATACATAATGGCTTAGAGAGACAGACAGCACACTTATTGAGCAAAATAGATGAAATACCATCTTTATCAGCTTTAACCAAAATTTTCAAATTAGACATCGCATTGAAAATTTCTTCATCCGTCAAAACAAGGGAGCCTAGGTTTAAAAAAGAGTCAACATTATTTAAAATTGACACATCCAAATTTCTTCTATATCCATAGTTTATTATTGATTCGGTCATATATACGTTTCATTTTATAGATCTGATCATGAACGAGTAAACAAAACGAACTAAAAGACCTATTGAACTAAAAATTAACGAGCTAACCTACCTAACGATCTAAAACACCAAACGAACTTACAACATAAACGAGTGCACGAAACGAACTAAAAGAGCGAACGAACTAAATGAACTAAAAAAACTAAATGAACGAACTAGTTCATTAAACTCAACTGAACTAAAAATAGCGATCTTTTTAGTGAACTAAAATGTCCAAGCCTTAATTAATAAAATACCGGTAGCGTTAATTATGCCAACTAATGTTACAAGGGATCCTTTCTCCGCGGAAGCAGCCTGTGAAACTGTTCGTTTACCTTTCGTTGAAATTACCTGTTCATAGTTGTTAAAAATAATATGATTATAAAAATAAAAATTTATAAGAAAAACTAAACACTCACTTTTAGAGATGGTAATACAGTGGTCAGAGCAGTCTCTTCGAAATTATAAATATCTTTTGGTGTAAGCTTATGTTTTTCATATAAGGCCCTTAAGTTGTCAAAGAACTGCATAACGTTGGTTTTAGTAAATGCTGAAGATCTACCCAGACTTTTATTCTCCGATTTTCTAAAACTAAGGTCACCATGTCGTCTCATAAAACCTTGCAACTAGTCTATACCAGCCTTTTGATTAGAATCCCATGAGCTTGGTAGCGAAATATTATTAGTTTTAGCATAATCATATATAAATTTACGAGCCAAATCATATGTTTATCCAAATTGTAGATTTGAACATTTTTTAAAATATATTGATTAGGCCGGGTCAATTTGTATGGACGAATTTTTTGGTGGTCTGGCTCAGCGAAATTCGTAAAATACATGTAATTTCAAGACTTTTTCTCCACTACAGCATATACAAATTCTGAAAAAAAGCTGTGCGGACTTTCGTAAATAGATTTTATTCTCAATTATAAAATATGAATGTATGAATGTATGTGTATGAATCTATTTACGAAAGTCCGCACAGCTTTTTTTCAGAATTTGTATATGCTGTAGTGGAGAAAAAGTCTTGAAATTACATGTATTTTACGAATTTCGCTGAGCCAGAATTTGACCCGCCCTAATATTGATACTTCTAACTCCTGTTTAATAGTAAAAACTTGCCGGCTGGTATATTTTGAATAGTAATTTCTCTCTTCATAATAACTGATGCTGTTTCCTGAATCCAAGCGAAGAGGATCACTAGATTTACTTTTAATTTTTTTGATTCTTTTGGAGTTTTCCTATTAAGTTCTTATTTCTAATAGCTTTTTGGATGTCCTTGTCATTTATCTCAACTCTGTTTGTTTTTCTTTTGTAAATACGCACCATATTTCTGTTGCAACCTGTTATATAGATTTTAAATAAATAAATACTGAGGATGGGGCACATTCCACTGTACGTGAAAACAAAAAGGAAGCAGTTTTCATAAATTTTTTTTAGAAAAAGTAAAAAATGTAGGTACTCAAAACTTTTCTGGTATATTAATAGTACTTTGAAAAAGATGGTATAAACTTATCAGTTTAGTTAAGCAATATCCTGAAGCAGAACACGAGGTGATGTGGACCAGTGGACCAAAAAACCTTACGGAGCTAGCGACCTTTCCACAGTTTGCAAAAATCATCTGAAACAAAAAATTTTAAAATTTTCCTGTTTAGTATAAATGTGTTAGTGAAATAGACTTTTTCATAGAAATAGAAATTAAATTGATTGAAAAATAATAAAATGGCGATGTATGAACATTTTTTTGTCGTTTTTATTGAAAATTTCGTTGCTTTTTTGTTGAATAAGATATATTAAACAACTAGTGGACCCGGCAAACTTCGTCCTGCCTTCAAAGGTGGCAAATTAAAGATTTACAATTTTCAGGATAGATGGTTCTGTATTTATATATTTAAATTGTGAAAATAATTTTGTTACAAAAGTTTGTTTATTTAAATAAATGCTTTAAATACTTTATTGATAAGTTTTTAATAATTATTTAAATTAAGTCAATTTAATTGAGATCTTAAATTACTGCAACGCTTTTAGATGCACAACATTCTTTGTTTGTCTGTCGGGAGCGTAAACAAATAAGGCCGATGGTTTACCTACTCTAGAACATGCTACATAGAGCTGGCCATGAGAAAAGCATGGATACTCCAAATTGATGCCACAAATTTTTAAAGACTGTCCCTGCGCCTTATTAATAGTCATTGCAAATGCTAGTTTTACTGGAAATTGAAGGCGTTTGAAGTCGAATGGCAAATCATTCGGAATTATTGGGATTCGTGGGATCAGTACGTCTTCCCCCTTGTACTTTCCCTTCAAAATTGTACCTTCAATGACGTTTGTCATAAGTTTTTTGACAATAAGTCTTGTGCCATTGCAAAGTCGAGGCTGATTGATATTACGCATCATTATGATTACGGATCCAACCTTTAACTGAAGATCATGTAGCGGCAAACCTGACAACTCGATGGAATTTAAAAATTCTGTTGGATAGTTCACAACATCCTCCTGGTTCATGATAGTGTCAATTGATTTGTAAGACACTATTAGCCCTTCAATGGCCATTTGAATCGTTGCATTAATCTCATCGACGTCTTTGTTTTTAGCGGCTAATATTGCTCGTTCTCCTAGCCAATCATGATTCCTGTAATACTGCAAAATGTTGGGGAACACACAATGAATTAGCTCTTCTTTTGACTCAGTAAAATGGCAGAAGTCATTAGGTAACTTTATTAAACCAGTCGTAACGTTGATGGGAATTTTTGCATTTCCAATATCCAATAATTGCACCGAAAAAACATCTGCAGAGGGATCGTTTTGCAGTTGGATTCGCATATTTGTTGTGAGTTTCAGCGTAGTAACATGTCTCCACAAATTGGAAGATTTGAGACATGCATTAATTTGATCAGCTGCAGTTGACCGTGGAATTACCGGTAATGTTTGGCGAAAATCACCTGCCAACAGTATCAGGGCACCACCACAAAGATTTGGATTATCTCGCAAATCTTGTAGTGTTGTTTGCAGAGCTTCCAATGATTTTTTGTGTGCCATTGTACACTCGTCCCACACAATCAGTTTGCATTGTTGCAAGACTTTTGCCATTCCGGATGTCTTCGATATGTTGCATGTTGGTTGGTCGTTAATCTGCATGTTCAATGGCAGTTTAAGTGCCGAATGCGCAGTTCGACCACCATCCAATAAAGTTGCAGCAATACCTGAGGATGCGAGGGCAAGTGCAATATGATTTTGCGATCTTATGGTTGCTAATAATAATGAAATCAGAAATGTTTTCCCTGTACCTCCAGGAGCATCCAAAAAAAATATTCCACCAGTTCCATCGTTGACGGCTTTTATTATTGTATTGTAGGCATATTTCTGTTGGGGATTAAGTTTTTCGATGCCTGGTTGAACATTATCTGCCAATTCCTCGCGATTGTATTGGTTCTCTCTCAGTAAATCTTGATTTAATACAGCGTTCATTGGACGATTCGGTGCAATCATACCTAATTGTATCAGAACTTTGTTAACAATAATCAAACACTGGTCTTCAATCATTATTAATGCTTCATTATGCATTTCGTTTGATATCGACAAATCAGGATTTTGTGTAATGGCACGCATTCGATGAAGAATATCTTGTGTCATATCATCCTTGTATTTTACCCATAGATCGATGGGATTTGATGGAAAACATGTCGATATGATGATCGAAAATAAAGTTCGTATTTGATGTGGATGTGATGAAAGTACTGCATCAGCAAGTGTATGATCCCAATGAGTATCATTGTCTAGTAATCGCAAGTGTTGGCAAGCTTCGCGGTATGTGGCACACAATCGCCCATCGACCGTTCTCAAATTCTGAAATGATGTAGGTCCACGAACATTCACCAACAGCAAACGGAGATAAAAGCATTCATCATTATTAGGATGCACTGTGTAAATGCGTCCCAAAGCATCTGTGGAGAACACATTTGGATGACCATCAGTGGGAGTGCCATGTTTGCGACGTTGAAAAGTTTTTGAAGACTTATTCCAAGTGTAATATCTTGGCATTTCGCGGTATAATAATGTTCTGGCGAATGCATCAGTTTGGCACATTGAAAAGAAACTTGTCAGTGTAGTAGGTTGTGGTCGTTCAGCTGCTTGTAAGGCATTTTCGGGTCTGAAATATACACGTTGTCCGTTTTCAAGGTGAACAGCCAAATGAACCACAGTTGGATATCTTTCATGAATTGGGAAAGAAAAAATCCGCCAAATAGCTTCATTGCTGCTGATATAACGGCCCATTTGATACTGCGTGATTTCATCGTTTGCGTATTCAGCAGCTGCACCAAAAACAGCCATATCGCTTCCTTTGTTCACATATTTGCATATGTATTTAATTGATTTGATGGAATTACAATATTCTACATTTATATGTGCTTTGTATGCCTTCGACAATAATGGTGAATATGGGACGATCCATCGATTGTCAACCTGAATATCTTGACGGTTTACTTTCGCAATGGCTGATTTTCCGCTGTCCTGTGTTGATCGACGCCGATATAAAGGATAACCATCATTTCCAGTTACTGTCTCAGCAGTGAATGCTCTAGGATAACGTTTGGAACACTTTCCATCAATCATACATGGTGAATTTACGTTGAATGACCCACATGGCCCATGAATCATGTTCTTAGTCACCACTTCGAACAATTGAGGATCAATATGTTTGTCAGGAATTTCAGCTGATATGATATCGTCAATTTCATCAGGTCTTAATTTTTCTTTTAACCAAACTAAAATATGTGCATGGGGTAAACCTCGTTTCTGCCACTCGACGGAATACATCCAACAACATGTTTCTCCAAACACTCTAAGTTTCACGACAAAATGCATCAGTGATTTTAGTTTCTGTCTAAAGACTCGTGCAGTTATGTCATGTCGATGAACCGATGATTGACCTGGAAACAGGAGATCTTTTATTTCATCCCATTGTGGATTACATGTAAAGGTGATAAAAAGATCCGGACGACCGTATTGGCGAACATATGACATCGCATCTTGTGCATATTCATGCATGTGTCGCGGACTTCCAATATACGTTGCTGGTAAAATCTGCAATCTACCGACATTGTTTCCATTGCCATCTATGCTGATAGCATCCCGAAGATGTATGTACTCTTCAGAGCGGAGTTGGTTTTGATTGAGTCTGAGGAAAGTCAGCCGCTCCGTTTCTATCTTCACGTACATGTCAACAGCGAATTGGTGAAACAGTCCTCTGCATTTTAAAATGTAATTGTGGTCGTTTTCACGAACCATCAATCTGAATGCGTAGAAGTTCATGGAACTTAGTTTTTTGTTCGTCTCGGCGCCTACAATTTCAAGTGTGTAATTTGTTGGTAACAAAAATACAACTTAACTTTAGAAATTTTATGGTACTCACCGGTTAATGGGTTTACCATCTTGATTGTGAAATGATAGCCGTCATCACCCTGCCAAAAGAGTAGAGGATACTGCAATGCATCATATGATCGATGCGTTTCTGACACACGCTGTAATCGGTCGTTACGGCGATGGAGAACAATATCACGTGAAGCCAAATTTTCACCTACAACAACTATTGCAACATCATCGACAGTTGGAGCATTGAATCTTCTGGCGTGTTCCCCAGCTGGTCTTCTATCGGCATGTATAACAATTTTATGGTTGTCTGACGGCATTTGTTCAAGAGCTGTTTTGAACAACCCAACTAATGCATTGTGTTCATGAAGGATACTTTGCAGCTGTTGGACTATTTCCCGGTTAATAGAGGCATTGTGTGCACATCGTTGATCGACTTCATCGTTTGAGTTCCCCATAAAATATATTTGCAGAAATTGATGGTCCTCATCAACGTTTGGCAACAACGATCCTGCTCTATGGTAAATTTGACCTTGAATCTGCAACGGTGGTGTGAATTGATGAAAAATGTAATTTATTTACATGTGGCAAATTAATTACCTTAAATGTTGGCATGAAATTGTCTCGGACAATGTTCGTGGCGCCGAACGAAGTCATTTGAAAGCAAGAATTGTACTTTTGTATATTGTTTAGGAAATGCTTCGAAAGAGGTGCTGATCCAGAAACCAATGAATACAGAGGCTCAGGTGGTGGGTTAAATGGTGGTAGTTTTATCTTTCCATTTGCGCAGCATAACCCTGGAGATTCTTTGGGAAATTTCAGAGCCTTGCAATGAGAACACACAATGCTCATGGACCCGATTACAACATTATTATCCGTACAATAATCAGTAGATGAATCATAGCGGAAGGCTGTACGAAAATAATTTCTCGGTACACCAGCTTGTCGTTGTACGCGTCTAGCTATATTGTTTTCTTGATGATTATCATCCGATCGATTAATAGATGCAATGCGACGTCTTTGTCTCAATCGATTTTCTTCATTTCGTATAGCTTGATCTTCATGTGACTCAATTAATCGGGATTCTAACATCCGTTGGCTGTTCCTCTCAATACGATTTGCCCGATGTTCAGGACTTTCAATCGCTCGAGAATTTCTTGAGCTTGTAGCCGTACGGCTTCTGCGACCAATGTTCCTACGTCTGATTGGCGGCATCTCACTGACTTATTTTGAAAATTAATTTAAAACAAAATCAATACTATAATGAAACGTCACTCAGTTCTTAAGTTATGCTGTCACAAACACACGCCAACTCATTTTTATATATAAAGAGAGAGAAGAAGAATAAAAGAAGATATTCTTCGTTTTTTCTTATAAAGAAAGTAATTGCTGAAATTATACTCACCAACACCTATATTATATTGCACGAAAAATTTGAGCGCACGGTTAATTGTATTTTAAAATTTTCACTTTTTAGAGCAAACACAAATGGCACTAATTAGGAACTTTTCAAAGTTTAAGCTTAAGCCAAGTAACAAAATTGAGAAGTGAAAAGAAGGCAACGTGCTTGACAAAGTTAGGAGTTTGAGTTTCTCCTAAAAGTTTCTCATACATAGAAAAATGAGCATTGGAAAGGAGTTAGTATATGAAGAACTTAAATTTTCCTAGTCTTACCAGTAATTTTTAAATAGTTTTATTCTTTAAAAAATCATTTTTGAATAAACAAAAAATCAGCCAAATAGCTCAAAGTTTTTGTAGATAGATAGCTTTTTTGTACCCAGTGTTTAACGGGATGCAAAAGAGTGTAATTTTTTATGAACTCCTCAACAGCCCGCACACCAAATTTTGTTTAAATACCTATAACAGGATCAGAAATAATGTATTTTTAATTTGTGATTTGTATGGGAGGTACCACGCCCCTTTGTCCAATCACGCCTATTTTTGCAGCAGAACTTACAATATGTACACCAAACTTATATACCAAATTTTGTTCACATACCAATAGCCGGAGCAGAAATAATGTATTTTTAATTTGTAATTTGTATGGGAGGTACCACGCCCATTTGTCCAATCACGCCTATTTTTGCAGCAGAACTTACAATATGTACACCAAACTTATATACCAAATTTTGTTCACATACCAATAGCCGGAGCAGAAATAATGTATTTTTAATTTGTAATTTGTATGGGAGGTACCACGCCCCTTTGTCCAATAGGACCGAATTATAAATCTAAACCACTCGGAGCACCACCCAAACGCATACAAAAAAATTTATACAAATCGGTCTCTCCGTTCTTTAGTTATGCTGTCGCACACACACGCCAACTCATTTTTATATATATTAGAGATTGAACACAGAAGTGTTTAATAATGATTTTAAGTTAGTAAAATTATAAAAAATTTGGTTTTAACTAGGGTAAATACATATTGCAACCTTAGAACTGTTTGTTCAAATTAAGTTCCCTTTTATTGCCAAACAATGTTATTTGAATGTTAAATGTTCGAAAATAACTTCGAAACAAACCAAATCGTCTGTCGAACAAAAATGTTACAACATACTGCCACGTCGAAAACGTCGCTTCGATGTTCGCTTCGACAGTGAAGCTACAACATGTCGCCACAGGTCTTAATTTTTGTTTTGCAAAATATAGCTTTGTCTTTTGGCTAAAAGACCACATCATTACTTTCTTTCTTAAACTACATATAAAGAAAATGGGTTAACAACACAATCAAGGTTATGTCGCAAGCTTCTTACAGTTCTGCATTACAATGTCATAACCGACAAATTTTTACAAGCGGGAAACAACAAAAAAATTGAGCAAAAATCCTCTCTGCACCAAAAGCACAGCGAAAAGGTAACAGACCGAAAGGAACTAGCATTTAAGAATTGACGTTTAATCACATTTAGATTTTTTTTATATATACAACTTTGGTCTAGTTTCTGTTTTTTTCAGGAACTGGAGAGCTTCCTGTGATGCTTGGTGTCGATTGGACAAGGGGGCGTGTCACCTCCCACATCACCCAAATTTGTGATATCGAATAGCTTTGGAGTTATAGGTTGCTCAGCCTCGGAATTCAGTACTCGAACTTAATTTACACTTGCAGTTTCGCTGATAACATTGAATGGCGTTGGACAAGGAGGCGTGGCACCTCCCATACAACCCAAACTTGAGAATTGAATTAGTTTTGAGTCATAACTCGCACAGCCACGGAATTCAGTATTCGATCACAATTAACACATGCATTTTATGGGTGTTTTGCAACGGGGGTGTGACAGCAACGCGCTGGGTTACAGCTATTATTTTTAGAACTGGTATTACTGAAAGAATGCAGAATGCAGACAATTTTTTTACTGCAAATTGCTTTAATAACATAAAATTGTTTAAATAATATATTATTTACTTAATACGTATAATACTTAAATTTGACTTATAATTAGCTGCCACGTCGTAACCCATAAACATCTTTTGGGTCAATTGTATGTAAGACAAAAAGAAAACAAAACTTTCACCAAACACGCTCCCTCCCATATAATTCAAATAGAAAATATGTTATATTTCGGATACAATTATCACAGAGCAATAAAATTTAGCGCAATAACATTGTTAAGATAAACGATTTTTGTTATATGGGAGGTGGTGTTGTTTTTGGGCTCATTTGAATGATCTTTACATCAACTACCTTTTGCAAAAAGAAAAATTATGTACAAAACTTTATTGCCCTGGATCATTTTTTTTTTTTTTAAATAGAACAGGTTTCGATGTGGAGGAAGGTGAGCGCGTCAGTTATCCGATTAAAATGAAATTGCCTGGCCAATTCTCTTAACCTAAAATTTATTCTTTCAAAATTCATGATGCTATGGGAGCGAAATTCTCCTATTTTTGTCCACTTTCTGTATGGGCGCGTTACACTGTGCGAAACCGTTAGCGAAGATTTGATAAGCTGTGAAAGTTTTAACAGAGTTTTTATTGTCTTGTGTCAAGAAGATCCGAATTCGTAATACAAAATCTTTACAAATGAATTTTTCATCTAAAAATTTTAATTTCATTTGCGTCTTTCATAAGAGATTAATTTTTGAATACATACAGATACTTTTCGTACACTGGGCTTAGTTGACTAAATCACTATAAAATCATTATTTGTCCCAGTTGAAAAATTTCTCCAACCCAGATTAATTGTTAATTTATTCTCTCTGTTTAAAACACTTAATAATACTTGTCACATACTTAGAATTAAAAAATTGCCAAACTTAACGTTGGAAAAATTCTTTGGGAGTTCTCTCAACAACTAGGCAAAACTTTAAATGAGCGCAATAAACAGACACACTTAACCTCACTTTCAAAATAATCAAAAATGATTATTTTCTGTTTCTTTTTGTTTGTTTTGTCTTTCAAAATTGAATTAAAAACTTTTGCGTCGAAATGAGAAATAACAAAATTCCCAAACCAAAAAAGCAAAGAAAATATAAAGCAAAAAACATTCTAGAGTTTACAAAAATTTTTCTCAAAAAAAAAAAAAACCCAATATAATAGCGTTAAAAAAATTACTAAAATAATATTTAATAGAAACAACAAACTAAATGTAAGCAAAAAAAAATCATAGAAATGGCGCCATCACGTCTATTGCTCTACAAAGTATTGGTAAAAAAGAGATGGTCTGCTATTGCCTACTCACTCTAGGGGTGGCATAAAATGTTTAAGCAAAGTATTGAAATAATTTAAAAGTTTTCTCTTCTCCTTGCCTGTTATTGCTTTCTTTTTTGTTTTATTGCCAAAACATAATTTTAACGCACCAAAGTTGACGTTGCATTGAGTGTGAATAGCGTGCGCTAGAGCATTTAATGAAAAGGGATGGTGTACGAAAAGTTATATCATGATTTTACTAACTGTTAAAAACGTTAAGTGTAAAAGAAAAGTTTTTGGAAGCATCTTCATAAAATGTCGAAACGACGAAAACAATAGCTGGAACAACAACAACAAACTGAACACAAAAAAAAAAGAAAAACAAAACCATAAACAAAAACAATATTAGAAGCACAAAGCTATGAGCATTGTTTGACAGTAAAAAGCAAGGAGAATAGTCAAAGATAAACATAGCACATAGAACAACAAAGGGTGGCATTAATCGTTGTACTGAAAATACTGGTGAGCTTCTTGTACGATTTAAAAAAAAGAAAAATAAAACTTGGTGATTTTACGGCTATTTTTTATATGGACGAAAAATGTTAAAATATGAACGATAAATTTTAGTTTGAATATACAAAAGAAATTTATTGATTTTTTATAGATAAATCAAAATTATAAAATTGAATTGTAAAGTGCGTCTATGTAAAATCTATGTACTGTATCTTGTTTGGGAACGCAATGAGAGCTATATTTACTGGTTAAGGTAAGCGTGTACTGATTTCATATATACATTTTTACTTAGTAAAATTAATAAAAAATGTATTCAATACATCAAATTATGTGTTGAATACATTGCAGACTTTAATAAATATCAGCAACGTGTACTTAATCAATATTTCTTGTAACGTTTTTCAAAAAATGTTGTCAATAGACTCAGTACAATACGTCTCGTTTATGCAATTAAAATGAGATATCCATTCAATAAATAATATATTTACTTATTACACGTGTTGCTAATGCGATTAAAGTGAAACTTGTGTTCTATACATAAATTATGGACTCCGTACACGTCTCGCTTTTGCGTTTCAAAAATGACATGTATTCAGTACAAAAAAAATGGACTCAATACACGTCTCACTTACACATTGGCTGTTTAATGTCATTCGTTTCTTGGTTTGCAAAAAAGCAACACATGTGTGAGCATTACATATAAATGTAAGCGAAATTAAATAAGTGTTCATTTTCATGTTATAAATTCAGTGAAGTAAAGTAAAAGAAACCCATCAGCAAGCCCAATTGCGAATTGTAAATGTATCATTGGTAAGTCCTAGTAAACAAGGTGCATGCTTTTCCAGGTCATTTTCATGTTTTCGAACTCTTAAAATTTGTCACTTATCACTTTTGTGTGCTTAACCATCGATATATATCTGTGCCCAAAAGCAATAAAAGCTTAAAGTCGTTTTAAGACAGAACTGCGTTATTATTGTAGATGTGTTCCACGCATTTAAGACCGCTTTACATTATCCTACTGTGTATTAACACACATCAAAATTTTCATGTGTGCTAGAATATGAGATGGTGTAAACAACGGAAAGCAATGTGTGTCCAAGTCTATTTTGATTTTTTTGGCATGTCGTTCCACATTTTATTTTATGGTTTGTTTCTAATTTCATCACACATTTTGTCCCACCAGAGATGCATTTTACCATAAACTTACTTGAAATTTATTATTTAAGTGAGAAAATTTTAAACTCGTAGTGTATTTTCAAATGGAATAACAGAAAGAAGCAGTTTTACAGCTTATTGAACTTTGTAGAGGCTTTAAATGCATTAAAAACCGATTCTTTTCTCAAATTTTCTCGTTTTAGTATAGTGTAAAGCATAAAAATGTGGTGCGACTCTGAGAGATAGACTAAAAGCGAAAAATTATTTTCTACATACAAAAATTAAAATCTGCTTAACGACACAGATCTATAATTTAAAGTAAAAAATTTAATAGATATTACCTTTCAATGAATTTCCTTACGTTTTTTATAGATGCCATTGATATGTTTTTCAAAGTGTTCCACGTGCTAAATATAAAGTATCTGGACGAATATCCGTAACATCTGGACGTTCATTGAGATGTAGTTTTACAAGCCACTCTTTTCTGCCACCAATAATGGATGAAACAAAATGGTCAATGTCGCTATTGTCAATTTTTTATTGCAAATCTGCTGGAAATGTTATCAAAATTAAAAAAAAATATTTATGCTTTTTTTATATGTCTTTATTTTTTAGTTTATCTTTTTCTCAGAAGCAGAGTGGAAATGAGTTAATCCATTACACTCTCGAACGAAGGCAACGAATGGATTGGAGCAAAATGGCTGGGTTCGTAAAATTAAATGTCAATTATTTTGTCGAATCTCAGCCCTTGCTTTATGAATTTATTCATTGTATTTGATTAGGAGGGTCACAAACGTTAACAGAGTATGTACTCATCACAGAAAATAATGTATCTACTACAAATATGTAATGAGTAAATTATGTATTCACTCATTATTTGAAATTTTTTACTACAAACATGTAATGAGTAAATAGTGTATGTACATAATGTGAGTACATGAAAATATTTCTCAGATACTGCACTCAGCACAAATATACTGTACATAAATTTTTTGAATATATCAATAATCTATGTACTAGGTAGGTACATCGGAAATGTATTCATAACATACAATTATTTATAGTTTTATGCAATGGGTCCATAATCTTTGTAGTATATACATCGAATCTGTGCTCATTACATAAAAATATTTACAACAAATTTATGTGTGCAGATAATTATGTCATAAGATCATCAATTTATGTAGTAAGTCCAGAGATTTTTCCCTCTGTGTATTTTTTTGTATGCTAAAAATATTTTTTTACTTTGGACGATGTAATAGAGGGATTTTTTTAGGTTGAACCAAGGCACAGGGGATGTATCAAGGCAATGGTAAAGGGATGTGCCTAGACATTTTAAATTAAAGGTATACTGCAGAGTTCCGTGTGCGTCCTTTACAATAATAGATGGTTTTCGCAAAATAGCACCAAAACCATTTAATGTACAAAACGAAAAAACAAAACATCTACGAAAAAATTATTAAAATTAAATATTTAAAATGCTTACAATTAACCTTAAGCCTTTTTAATGTTTAGAATTTTTTTGTTTTGTTTTTGAAATTTATGCTTTTTATTTTGTTTTGATTGACGAGTCCTTACGTTTATGTTATCTTGCTTTATTTCATTTAGAACACTAATTATGCTATTGAATTGGTTTAAAAAAACCAGGAAAAATAAATTTTTAAGAAATAAATTACCGTTAGTAATTTTTCGCAATAGATTTCTTTATTAAAAAACTTCCAGCTATGCCTTTGAAACTTTTTCGATTAACTGTATGATATTGCACATAAACGACAAATTGTTTTAATTCATCATTTCCTATTCTACTCGTTGTTTTTCTCAGCTGCCTTCTTTGCTTTTATAAATTCGTGTCCAAAATTCTTCGATTTTCTTTTTTGCTCTACCGCTTTTCTTTTTCAATAAAACACTGCCAATCACTACCAAAAAGTATGCTTAACAATGAGTTAAGTTGTTGAAGCTACAATTTCCGTTTCCGCTAAATGTCAAGTTGTTTTAAGGGATTGATTTTTTGTTGCTTTTGTTTTCAAGATTTTCAAATTCATTTGCCTTTAAGTTTAAAAGAGCTTTGTAAGGTTTAATGGTTTTGGTTATTGTTTTTGACCCACTGTCAGCTCAAGTTTTGTTTTAGGAAAAGTAATTTTGTCGTTTGAATTGATTGTTTTGTCACTCGCCACTCTACGTTGTGTTCAACATTATTTATTTTCTTTTGCTTATTAATTAATCAAAGTTTTTTTTTCTCAAAAAGTCAGTCCGCAAGTGTGTGTGTTTGTGTGGGTGTTTTTGTGTGTGCGTTTGCATGTTAGTTAGCAGCTTTTTTACCTACATCCGGAAATAGCATAACAAGCCGCCATGATTGATACGGGCATTAAATGGAAATTTAAATTGATTCGTGAAAGTTTTTGCTTGCGGTCAACCGGCCGACTAGTTGTAAGCCAGACAAACAACAACAACAATAAAAACATCAGACATGTGTGTCAGGACGTTAAGTGACTGCATGCTTTTTTTGCTGCAGTTACTATCATTATTGCATGGCTTACTGGTTGCATTGTTGCCAATGTTTCTGTTGAGTGACAGGTATTTATTAATATTTTTACCTTGTTTTAATGTAAAACCAAAATAATTGCTGCTTGTCTCTGCTTTTAAAACTGCTTTAATATTTATTTTATAAATAAATAAACGTTTATAATTGACAAAAAGATTCGAAAATAAAGCAAGTCAACCTAAAGAGCACTTAATTAATTTCCAGATCAGACTGTTGTTGGATGGTGCTTAAATTTCTTTTTTAAATTATTAATTTGCACCCGTTAATAACCTGCGTTTATTCATTAAAAAAACATAGTGGGTAAAAATTCAAATTAATTAAATTAATAATGCCAATTTGCTTATAATATTTAATGTGCCTAATTGTGTTAAGATAATTGTGTGACAAATAATATACCATCATAAAAAAGATGCATCGAGTTGATCAATTGCCAGAAGCGAAGCTCTCCGCAGTATCGTGCACTCAAAAAGCGTGTAGTTTAACTGAGAAAATATTTAAATAAAAAATTTAATATTTATGTAAATATATCAAAAATGCATAGAAATACTAAACAGCGGTCAAACACTGGTCGAACACGGGTCGAACACGTGTCGAACAAAGACCAAACTGCGACCGTTTTGAAATGGGATTTCATCATGTTCTTACAACGAAATGCTTAAGCAGGCTCTGCTCAATTCGCCGACCATAAGTGGCCTCGATGGCCGAGTTGACTGAGGAGTCAGTTTTTTAGCGGAGAGATTGCAAGACCGATGCCTGATATAGGCAAAATTTTTGTATACATTTGTAATGAGGTACCCTTTGTTACAAATTCTGAATCACTAGAGTAGAATTTGACATCTGGCAGGTTGTTTCGATTTTGCCATAAGCCTACAATATTTTTCCGCTATTTTCTACATGTAATTCTGTACACCAGATCCGTCAGGTGAAAGTAACGTAAGTCAGATTAACACGATGTAGTTGACTCTCATAAACAAATTTCTCTCCTAACCAGATAAAAATAACCTCGACCAGGTAAGGCTATTTTTTCCTGGGCGTGCTTTTTGTAAGAATTGTGAAAAAAGTACTGATTTAAATTTTTAAAAATTTTATTAAATCTACTGTATCTGAGTCAATAATGGTGAGTTTAAAGATGATTTTCATTATTATATTACAGGGGTGCGAACGAGTGAGGCCATTAAGAGCCACATTAAGATTTTCAAAACCTTCCAATGAACCACACCGTACTTCAAATAATGACAAAAATAAAAAGAATTTAAATATAAATTAAGGTACTATTATTGAAAAAAATTAAAAATAATAATAGTGATGTACATAAGATATTCTTCAGCTAAAATCTGGCAGGTGTCAAAAAACAAAAAACTAGCTGAAATGTGAATATTGCTATGAAAACTCTTTCATTAAATTAGCTGCGTTCTATTCGCTTCAAAATAATCCAGATAATTTTTTTTTACAGGCAAAGCAAAAAAAAAATTATAATCCTATAACAAATAGGATTATTTTTGGTATCCATATAAAATTGTGATATCGACTTTAAAAAATTTGAAACACAGGCAACTCCCTGAATTGCGACCACAGGTTGACTCCCTTAAATGCTGCCAGTGTGTCTTTATTTTGTTTTTTTTCTGTTTTACATTCGATAGTCTCATCTAGAACTGTCACTCCTACCTGATAGTTATTGTAGCGTAATTGTTTGTTTGAATTGAATTTTGACTGCAACTGTAGCGCCCTCATCGAGTCCTTTTTCTTGTCGTTCCTGTTAGAAAATTTGTTATTGCGATTATATGAAGGCGAAAGGAACGCAGCTATTGTTTTGTTCAAATTTAATACTTATGTTGAGACATGGCTTACCGGTGAGCCATCATGTGTTTAACTTGAGCTTGTAGCCAATTTTTATAGTTACCGGGTTGGGGTTCAGTGACATCTATATATATTTCTAAGCTATGTATCCAAAATAAATGCTATAAGTGATTTTTAAAATACTTAAAAGGCGGTCGTAAATTAATTTACCAGTGAGCTACTTATTTTGTATGGGCTACGATAAATAATATTTTCATATGTTCGGGGAATTTAGTTCGTTCATTAAATCGTTTTTTTAGTTTGTTTTCGACTTTTATTATTGGGTATTTCACATAATATTTAATTTATGGATTTCCCAAGCTTACATTCTATTGATTAATTTTTTGAGTTTTCTTGTATGAAATAAGCCGTACCTGCCGTAAGAATTAAAACTAAGTTGCCAAAGAGATCTACACTCAACAGAGTTCGGCTTTCTGCAGAATGAGCACATTATCATCTGTTCATATGTCACCAAAAAGTCACCAGCAAAAGCAGTTGTTCTCCTTTCAACTCTACAATATGCTAAATTCATTTCAGGTAATAAAAATTTGGTTCAACAAAATGGTTCTTCTTTTTTTCATTTTACTTTCTTAATTTTGGGGCGTATTCGTCGCAAACCTGAAATAATTATGGACTACTACTAGTACAAAGGTGGTGTTGACACCATGAATAAAATGCTGACTGAAACTTTAAGTGCATAAAGAGTTCTTATCATACCTTGAAATAAAACAGTAAAAATGATTTAAAGTGATTTTTTAATTGTTCGTTAAAGTTTTCGTATTTTTTGATTCCTAGGATCTTTTTTTTTAATGAAGTTTTTTTATTTTTATATAAATTATTTTTTTTAGCTAGGACTTGTAAAATATATGATTGTTAATATTTTGCGTTGTTAATATTTTACTAAACTATATATTTTCTGAAGGAAACTATAAAACCAAAACTCTCGTCAAATTTTTAAAGCACATGCATGGGCGTCCGCAGGATTTGTTCTAGGGGAAAAAGGCATAAAGGAGTCTGGAATGCTTATAAAAAAAATGTACAGCCCTATTTTGGCAAATTAACAAATCGTTAACCAGTATTTTGAATATTTCTGAATAATTTGCCAGAATAGGCCTGTTAAACTATATAATTGTCTGAAGAAATTCAAAACATTTTCAACTGTAAAACCGCACTGTTAATTCATTAGCGTTTTAGGTACCAGCTATCATAGGCGTATCATAAAAATATACTTTTTCCACTATTTTCACAAAGTACTAAACCTTTTTTCTCACATGGAAGTACTGCCAACTCTTAAAAGCTCTTATACATGAGTATCGTGCCAAGGCTCTTGCCAAGCATATGTTCCTTAATTAAATTTAATATTTTTTACATCTAAAATGACTCTTTGATAGTCCATTAAAATAGCCTTTATTACTGTTTCATTTGTCCTTCAAAGCGCAAGTCAAGTCGTGTCTAGACTTTTATGATACACTTCAAAGCTTCAAAGCAATTTTAACAAGCTCTTCAAATATTATTGGAGCATACAAGTTTGATATTATTAAACTTAATAGTAACATCAACTGTCATTTAACGATCACGTAGACATAGACGAGTAAATGCTATTGGCAAAAAAAATAGGCAAGGTTTGTAATATGGTTGTCAAGCTAAGCTAGTGAACCCTACTTCAATTTTACGCTCTCTCACCTTTGCTTGGCATTTATATTTCTTCAACTTAAGGTCATATTAGATGACTTTATGTTCAAGGACGTTTAAAGAACAAGGTCTCAAGTAACTAGAAGCTCAGAGGAGAATTCATATGCAAGCAAAAAGTTTACATCAATAAAATCTATTTTCTGCATAATTTTGATTTCTATATAACAATTTAAATATTGAAAAAAAAAATATACAACAGAAGGCAAGAAAGAAATTTAATTTAGTTCAAGTATTTTAGGAATTTTTAGTAGAGATTCAGGATTTCTCGCACAATTTTTTTTAATCAACAGCAACCAAGAACCTAAAAAAGGCAATTGAAAAATTTACTGTTCGTACTGCTTGAAATGTTATACTTGAGTTTTTGTTGCTAAGAACATGAGGAAGAAAAACTTTAAAAAACTGCTCCTGCCAGCAACTACAACAACCACAACTACAACACCAGCAACAATAACACTTCGGCAACTCTTATGCTGCAGTTTGTCTTAAACTGCAAATTATTGCCATGAAATAACTTTTTAACTTCTGCTCTTTTTATTTGTTTGCTATTTGTTGGTTTGCTGTCTGGATGTTGGATGAATGCTGAACGCTATACGCACAACGCGCTCTGTCAAGGAATGACTTTTTATTGTTCCTTATCGGTTGAGCAGATCCTTTGCCGTGCATCGACAATTTGTTGAGCATAAAATAGTGCATATAAAGAAAATGGAAAACTTTTGCAACGCCATCAGGAGCAGCAACACAGCAAGAAGAACAATAGCACACATACAACTTGTACAAGTATGTCGCATCAGCAACTTTGATTTTCTTGGTTTTCGGCTTAACGTTGCACTGAATTTTGCCAGCGTAAAAATCCAATATTTTCTACAACAAAATTCTTCACGACTTTTTTTTTTTTGCGTAAATAACTAGAGTGTGTTGGATACCTAATTTTCTGCAGAGGAAAGTCGTTGTAGAAGAATTAAGTTTGAGTATTAAAAATACTTGCTAAAAGTCGTTTTTTCTTATTTATGTAAAATATCTATTAGCAATGCTGGTAGATTCTTGTAACATACCAGCACTGCAACAGTTTTTTTTAATATGAACTTAAACATAAACATAAACATAAACATAAACATAAACATAAACATAAACATAAACATAAACATAAACATAAACATAAACATAAACATAAACATAAACATAAACATAAACATAAACATAAACATAAACATAAACATAAACATAAACATAAACATAAACATAAACATAAACATAAACATCAACATAAACATAAACATAAACATAAACATAAACATAAACATAAACATAAACATAAACATAAACATAAACATAAACATAAACATAAACATAAACATAAACATAAACATAAACATAAACATAAACATAAACATAAACATAAACATAAACATAAACATAAACATAAACATAAACATAAACATAAACATAAACATAAACATAAACATAAACATAAACATAAACATAAACATAAACATAAACATAAACATAAACATAAACATAAACATAAACATAAACATAAACATAAACATAAACATAAACATAAACATAAACATAAACATAAACATAAACATAAACATAAACATAAACATAAACATAAACATAAACATAAACATAAACATAAACATAAACATAAACATAAACATAAACATAAACATAAACATAAACATAAACATAAACATAAACATAAACATAAACATAAACATAAACATAAACATAAACATAAACATAAACATAAACATAAACATAAACATAAACATAAACATAAACATAAACATAAACATAAACATAAACATAAACATAAACATAAACATAAACATAAACATAAACATAAACATAAACATAAACATAAACATAAACATAAACATAAACATAAACATAAACATAAACATAAACATAAACATAAACATAAACATAAACATAAACATAAACATAAACATAAACATAAACATAAACATAAACATAAACATAAACATAAACATAAACATAAACATAAACATAAACATAAACATAAACATAAACATATACATTAACAAGAACATGAAGATTAATATAAACTGTAACTTAACATAAATGTAGCAAAAACATAATTATTAACATAAACTTTAACTTAACTTTAACTTTAACTTTAACTATATCTTTAACTTTAATTTTAACTTTAACTTTAACTTTAACTTTAACTTTAACTTTAACTTTAACTTTAACTTTAACTTTAACTTTAACTTTAACTTTAACTTTAACTTTAACTTTAACTTTAACTTTAACTTTAACTTTAACTTTAACTTTAACTTTAACTTTAACTTTAACTTTAACTTTAACTTTAACTTTAACTTTAACTTTAACTTTAACTTTAACTTTAACTTTAACTTTAACTTTAACTTTAACTTTAACTTTAACTTTAACTTTAACTTTAACTTTAACTTTAACTTTAACTTTAACTTTAACT
Source organism: Dichetophora obliterata (assembly GCA_963920525.1). NCBI lineage: Eukaryota > Metazoa > Arthropoda > Insecta > Diptera > Sciomyzidae > Dichetophora > Dichetophora obliterata. Next base: position 41,180,820 of record OY986436.1, read on the forward strand.
TTAACTTTAACTTTAACTTTAACTTTAACTTTAACTTTTACTTTAACTTTAACTTTAACTTTAACTTTAACTTTAACTTTAAATTTAAATTTAAATTTAAATTTAACTTTAACTTTAACTTTTACTTTTACTTTAACTTTAACTTTAACTTTGACTTTAACTTTAACTTTAACTTTAACTTTAACTTTAACTTTAACTTTAACTTTAACTTTAACTATAACTTTAACTTAAACTTTAACTGTAACTGTAACTTTAACTTTAACTTTAACTTTAACTTTTACTTTGACTTTAACTTTAACTTTAACTTTAACTTTAACTTTAACTTTAACTTTAACTTTAACTTTAACTTTAACTTTAACTTTAACTTTAACTTTAACTTTAACTTTAACTTTAACTTTAACTTTAACTTTAACTTTAACTTTAACTTTAACTTTAACTTTAACTTTAACTTTAACTTTAACTTTAACTTTAACTTTAACTTTAACTTTAACTATAACTTTAACTTAAACTTTAACTGTAACTGTAACTTTAACTTTAACTTTAACTTTTACTTTAACTTTAACTTTAACTTTAACTTTAACTTTAACTTTTACTTTAACTTTAACTTTAACTTTAACTTTAACTTTAACTTTAACTTTAACTTTAACTTTAACTTTAACTTTAACTTTAACTTTAACTTTAACTTTAACTTTAACTTTAACTTTAACTTTAACTTTAACTTTAACTTTAACTTTAACTTTAACTTTAACTTTAACTTTAACTTTAACTTTAACTTTAACTTTAACTTTAACTTTAACTTTAACTTTAACTTTAACTTTAACTTTAACTTTAACTTTAACTTTAACTTTAACTTTAACTTTAACTTTAACTTTAACTTTAACTTTAACTTTAACTTTAACTTTAACTTTAACTTTAACTTTAACTTTAACTTTAGCTTTAACTTTAACTTTAACTTTAACTTTAACTTTAACTTTACCTTTAACCTTCAATTTAACTTTAACTCATTAAACGCTAGCGTTTCTTTAAAGCAACGCTCATATTAAAAAAATCTCAAAAATCAACGCATTGAGCTTTTTACCTTAACTTTGGGGGATACAAAAGTTAACAAAAGGCAATTAATAAACTTTCGAATTTCGTAAGGGAGTAACTGAAAAAATCACTTTTTTAGACATTTTTTAATAGTTAGCTATTCTTAAACAAAGCTGTTATTTAGCAAATTATGACTAAAACGTAAAGACAAAAGATCACATTAAAGTTCAACAAATAAAAGTTTCAGTACAAGTGATCTTTCAACCTTTTAAACACTTAGATATTTTTTAAATGGTGTTGTTTTAAAAACACCTGATATGAAAACCGCTCGAATACAATTTGTTTAGTCTTTGTTCGAGTAAAAGTTAATTGTTTTCTCTAAAAATGCTACTCTGTTTTATTTTTGTTTTATTGCATTGGGTGCAAAAAAGGTGTGGGAGAAAAAAATGGAGTTTCGATAAAATCGAGTCTAAGGTTTTTGAGAGCTTGTAGCTCGTAAACAAATGGTTAAATTTTGCTAATTTCTTTTTTAAAATTAATTCTGTAGTTTATTTCAGTGAATGATAAAATTGATTTATTAAATTTTTAGAGATAGACGTTTTTTGCTGGAATACCAGAATTTTGGTTTTTTCTCAGAACTCAGAACTTGTGATCTTGGCAGCACAATAAGCAGTTCCTGAAACAATAATCAAAATCGGCCGACGAAATCAAATGTTGATCGTTAATGGATTAACTTTAACTTTAACCTTTTCAAGACCACAAGGTTTCCCGAAATGAAACAAGGATTTTGAGATTATCAAATGGTTTAATTTGCTTCACTTAAGTATATATAAAAACAATCATAAAAAAATTATCCTTATTTTTTAATATCTTGGGACATGGGTGTCCCTATGGTCGGTCCTTAAAGTAATATTTTATTGTTATTTATTGATAGAGATTTGAATGTAACAGCGATATGGATAAACAAAAATTAAATTAAACTTACACGAAATATATTTAATTATGATATGCAGCAAAGCAGTTTCTGTTTTCTGTAAAGCATATGTGCAGTTTGCATGTTTTAAAAACATTTGGCTTTTGATTTTCAATATCCGGAAACTTACGGAAACTTTATTTTACAATTCCATGATTGGGAGTAGAGATATTAGGTTGAAATCATTTTTTCGAAGCAATAGATGTTAGTGGAGCTGATTTTACGGGATGTAAATTTACCGATCAAATCGCTTACTACACACTGGCGAAATTCAAAGGCTTTTAAAAATGATCCAGATATACGATTTGTTTCATAAAGGTTTTTATAGACTATATGATCGTTACTAATTGCAGTATTCAAAACTTCAAAAAAATATTTGTAGGTAATACTTTATTTTCGCTTTTCTATCAATTTCGTAGTAGACTTTTTCTGGTTCATTAGATCCACTCAGCCCATATGCATGTTGTGGTACCATATCAGGGCATGTTATATGTTGCATTTAAATTTTATCGGTGGATTTTGCAAGTATGCGCTTAACTTTGCTTGTGGGTTCTGGTGATATAAAAATTCTCAATATAATCTTACTTGTAGTGGTCCTTTTTGTTTTCAGTTGAAATGCGAATGATCTAAAATGGCTTTAAGCCGTACTTGTAAGATTTGTAAGAACAAGATGAGAGTGTTTGTTTTTTGAACTCTAAAATAACTCTGATTTTGTTTTCCAAAATTTACATCTATTAAAATTAAAAATACCGGTTATGATTATTCTTACAACTAATTCTTAGCTCCTCTCTACTATTTTTTCATAACGTTCCGACTATTTAATTTGTTAAGTTACTCTTAACAAGATTGGAAATTGTACTGCGCTTGAACTTGTGTAGCTAACTATATTTGCGAACCAGTGAGCGCATTGTTTACATTAGTTGATGACGCAATGGCTGCATTCTATCCGAAAAAGCGCTCAGGTAGCGAAGTAGCATTAAATATTTTCGCTATATTAATTGTGACAGCTCAAGGAACATGTTCTGTGAGCACATACCATTCAGCCCGAAAGTTGTGGAACAGTTCCTTCCGCTGAATGCAGGCAATGTCAGCAATGACCTAATGTCATTCAATAAGCTTTGTTCCCTTTTGAATGCATGCATGAAAGAAAAGCGAAACAAATATCTGTTGTTACAAGTTTGTAGCGTACCATTAGCTAGCTATGCTATGGCACTACTACATTCAACATATGAACACTTCTGTTGTCCATTCACTTCATAAATACCAAGCCTTGAGAGTTGATTAAAAAATGTCTTCCCTTCTCATATTTTTGTCTAATGGTATGTTTTTGGAAGATAATTTCTAGTCACTCGGACTGTTCCTCACGCTTTTACATTCCACTTCAAGTTGTAATGATAAGGATAAGTTTAAGTTGGAATGAGGACGAATTAAAAAATTATCGAAATATAATAGGGTCTGACCTTATATATATGCCTTATCATGGCTGGCAGAATTTTTTAGGTTGATTTCCATAGTTGCAAAAATGTAAGTTACTGCGGATTTCCTCGAACCGAGTGCTAGACATATTTGCAATATAAGGTACAGTCATATCTGGTTCAGTTGACCAATAATGCTTGATAGTTGGTAATATATGATAGCCCATTTGGTAGTTCATCCCTAAAAATGCTTTCATTTCAGCCCTGTCAATAGAAAATATTCTTGCATTTTGCTGTGCATACTGAATGGATTCCGAAATCAAAATATTAATCAATGTTTCGAAAAGTTGATATTTCGCTTCCAAAAATGTTAATTTTACCAAACATATAGTCGTTTTCTTTAAATGTTTGTGGAATATAGGAATGATGTTTCCATCTGAAATTTTCATCAGGAATTTTGGCAGGTTTTGAGAAATTTTCAGTTTTCTCTTTCACAGTTTCCTCTCTCAATTTGCACAATTTCAACTCCAACATAAATATCTCCCTCAATAAAAATTGTATCTTCGCCATCAAGAGTCAGTGCGTCCCCTCCTCGCTATCCTCAGCCATAAGTAGTTCAGTTCCAAAATCTCATCCTCTCTTAAAAGGAACTCCCTGGTGCCGTAATGTGTCATTCCTATAATAATTTCAGCAAAAGAAAACTTTTATTAGCACGAAATATAAATGTATGGCTCTATAACAAAAAATTTTTTGGGACACCGGTATCCCTGGGTCCTGAAAAGGTTAACTTTAACCAAACCTCAAACATAATTAAACCATTAAATTTTAATTCTTTTATTTCGCCCACTCTACTCTGGCGTTTCTAAATCTCAAAAATGCCTCCCAAGCATAAATTTAAACTAACTTTGTTTTTTTATGTTGCCAGTATTGCCATATCTACCAATAATCTACGTCATCCATTTGCCTGTTTCAACACAAACTCGGATTTTTAATTTGTTGTACAACTTTTCACAACATTTTTTTTTTAACTAGCGCCCATTTGTTGACAGGATACTTATCAGGCTACTTGAGCTGCGGTTGGGCATCGAGTCAAAGGTTTGTGCCGACTTGACTGCGATAAATAAATCTCATAAGTTTACGTTACAACTTTTATTTTGCGTTCAGTTGTTTTTGTTATTATAAGATGGTCTGTTCTTTATGTACTTGTACTCTTTCCCGCAAAAGTTCAAATAAATGTGCTATAAACGGTCTAATGGTTGTCCTGAAATATGGGCTAAAAGCGCTACATCGTGAATTGTTTGTTATGGCTCAATGCAGAAATAAAAGCTCTTAGAAGAGCGTGAAAATGTAAAAAAAAGTAACAAAACAAAACAAAATTAAATGTGAAAATAGCTAACAAACAAAAGCAATAAATTCACAACTTTGTGGTGAATGAAAACGATGTGAGTGAAGTTTGCAATAATTTTATAAAATTTGCTATAATAGCAACTTAGCGGCAAAAGTTGGGTGAATGGAAGTTATTTATTAGTTTTAAAAAATGGAAAAATATCCTGTCAATTTGTTGACTTTTAATGATGCATCTATTAGAATTTTCTCACGATCGAAGATGAAGAAATTTTACACTACATGTTATAGAAGTTTTGCTGTAGTGGGGTCAACTTAGAGGAGAAATAAAATGTAATATAGTAGCAGATACGATTAAAGTTTATTTATTCATATGTTTTAAGGTCATTTGCGATATTCATATATAATTAATAATATATATGATATTATATATAGTATCATATATAGTAATAAATAATTTTAGTTCTTTTTCTTAAGACTGAGTTCAAATTAAAAACGAGTTCTTGTATCTCTAGTTTGATTATATCTCTTTAACGCATTGACTAATTTCGATTGCCTTTAAATATTTTCTTTTAAATACCAGTTGTTATTATTTCAACACCTATCATGTCCGTTCCTCGCCTTCACCCATCTTTGTCAGCCTTTGTAGTCTAGTGGAGAGTTCGGTAGACTATCAACCCAGAGGTCCCTGGTTCGAATCCGGGCTGGGCATGGTTCTATTCACTTTCTTTGTTTATTCCTACATTTAAGAATTATGGAAAACTAAAAATCCACAAATAAATTGTGGAAAATGTGTAATTAAAGGACAGAAACAACTAAGGGCTGGAAATGCTTGCCGTGGTTAAGGCATAACACTAGCCTCGGTTAAAAGCAATTCAAATTGTCTTTCACTGTTGTTTCGCCTAATCAATAATTCACATATGGTTCCAATCAATTCCTCTAAATAATCTGTCCCTTTCTTTTCAGGTCAAAGACCAAACTTTGTTTGTATAAGGCGCATGCATTGGTCCTTTGATCCTTTTGAAAAAAAAAAATATTTGTATACTTTTCTAAACCTGGAGGTCATACAGTGAGAAATTTTCATGATCTCCAAAGAGGATAAAAAATTTAAAAAATTTATCTAATCAACCTGTTTTCGCTAAAAGCTGAACAATTACGTTTACTTACATTTCCAAGCGCGGGGAATTTGGGAATTTTCCATTTTTTCGCATTTAAACGCAACGCTGGTCTTTAACGATATAAATTTTAGTTTATTTTGTATGGTATTGTGGAAATTCTTGTAATGCAATATTAGCGCAAAACGCTCAATTTTGCTTGTAGAAATTTAGTAACTCTTAGTGGAAGAGTATGTTCAGTGATATCGTTTCATTAAAAATGAAAAACGTAGAGGTCAGTTTATTCGAACACATAGGAATAAAAAAATTGTATGCATCGAAATTCTGCAAATTTGTATCGTAAAATACCTGCGTTGTGTATATGCAACGGTACTTACAACATATCCCCTTAGGATAATTAAAAAACTTTTATTTTTATTTTCTAAGTTACACCAAACTAAGTATTTTTGGACAGTTTCAACATTCTAGCTCAACGGGAACATGGGTCAATCCATGATGGGCTAAGCACGAGCTTAGAATAATAGAAAAAAATCTAAGAAACGGATTCTTATAGTGGGATTACATCTTCTTAATGCCATTGGCTGATTTCAATTGCCTTCAATTTTTTTTTAATATCAGGCATTTTTATTTCTACACCTATCATAAAATTAATTTCCGTAGTCTTGAAGTTATCGGTTTTCAGATTGAGTATTGATTCGAAGTATTCCAAATTTTCCGAAAAAAAAGACAGCATTTTTTTTTCTTCTAATTTTGTTCACCACCTGAATTTCAAATTTATTTTCGAAGTTAATTTTTATTTTTTATGTAGAAGCTTTATCTAAATCGACTCAGGTGATACTTGAAAAGAATTTGGCGATTTCGCTTTTTTTTTTTTGGCTGAAATTTCATTTTTGTTTTTGGGTTATTTTTTTATATAAAATATTTTGGAAAATTTCACTTTTTCTTTTTGGGTGATTGTTTTTTTTTCAATATTTTACAAAAAACGTGAATTCGTCATAGAGATATCGGTATTCAAAGTAAAAACAGCTATTCTTCGTATGTTTGTTTTTTTTATTTCTTGTTATATTGGAGTGATTTAAATTGATATTGTTATTAACCCTAGAATGGTAAACATATTTTTTAACTCTTTAATGGTAAACTTAGCCTGTGAGACGACTTTAATAAAAAGCCCACATTTCACCATTAAAAAACAAAAATTCATTACAACAAAAACAAACACATATTTAAAACATGTTTGATAACAAAAATGGAAAAAAAAACAATTAATTTTTTTAATATCAAAATCAGATTAAACGCATAATATCAATGACAAAAAAAATTGCTTGGCCTTGCAGGCAATGTTTAGAATTCTATGGTAAACCCTGGAAAGCTAACGCTTTTTTAAATCGCTATTTGGAAATCAAACGTTTTCTACTGACAACGATTGGCGTCTTTACTCTCAATAACTCCTCAATTTTGGGCCTCCTTCCAGCCTGCTTCATTTCTAAGTTCATAGTTGATATCTTTGCTATTATCTTGCTGCGTTGCTTTTAACATTTATTTCCTTTTCTTTTTTTTCGGAACGCCCAAACACTGTTTTATGCTGCGTCATTATCGCACCCGGTTCGAACACAAGTTTTCTAGCCTTCAACACATTGCTATCAGAAGACGCCCACGCAGTCAGCCCACACCCTACCCATTCATCCCGTCGTCATCGTCACTCATCAAACATTTTCCACAATAAATGAGATTTTTCCAAGTAACATTTTTCAATTTTTGCATTTTCCTAAACCATAAAATTTATTACAAAACGTCCTATACTTCGGTATCAAAATCCCTAGCAAACACTACAACAAAAACAACAACAACAAACACAACAACAGTGTTAGTTGTTGCTTAAGTTACAACAACAATAACTCAAAATAAACATAAAAAAATATATGTATAAAAACTATACCAAATTCCAATTTGTCAGGAATTTGTTAAATTTCAGTTTCGCTTTGCTACGTTTTTCTCGATTCATTCCTTCTATGCGTTGTGTGTGTGTGTTGAGAAATTGATGTATTTTGTTAGAAAAATTTTGGCAAATATGTTTTTTTTTGTTTATTTTGTTTTTTTTTTTATTTAACGGCAAAATTTTCGACAGTTGGCGCTTTGCAGGACATTCAAGCGACAAACATAAGCTATGCGGACACACAATTAGCACACTGAAACAAAGAACGAATTTGCTGTGAGAAAAATAGGGCCAAACATATAAATGCTCATTGAATACACATTTAAAATTTCTCCCTTAATTTTTTTAGTGCAAAACTCAATTCTAGCCTATTTCGTCAACCTTAAAAAAGCCTTGTTTGACGCTGGCATGCTGAAATGAATTTTATCGCACTTTTCGACAATACAAGCACAGCCGCGAATAACGTTTAAAGCGAAAAAAAGCAAATTGTGCACAATTCATAGAAAACCTGTTAAATGTAGCAGATAATTTATAGACAATTTTTTAATACATTATGAAAATACTTAGATAAACATGCATTATATATGTTTAAAATGGAAAAACGTTACATATTCAAAAACTATTGGTTGTTAAACCGTTATTTCACGTTGCAAAGCATAGAGTGATCGCTTTTAAAACGTTATTCGCTCATATAAGAAGACTTGTTTGATAGGATCCTTTCTTTAAATGAAATTTTTGAAATAGAATTGAAAAAATTTATTTATTAAAAAAAAAGTATTGCAGTGAGGGGACTGCCGAGCGAAGCGAAAACCTATATTTAAAATATTAGTATTCCCTGGAAGACTTTGTCTTGCCACCTCTTTACTGCTTTATAAAAATTTTTCTTGCTAACCGTAAAAATGTACTCCCTCAGACTTTTATTATATCTTTAAAAATATTTTTTATTCAGATAGCATTTTTATTTTATTGTATAATTACACCAAACTATATTATTACATTTAAATTGAATATTGCTGATATAAAAATAAAATACAGGGAGCACTATTGAACGAAAAATAATCCTCATAAAATAAAATAAATTTTCTATTTTTATGTATGATATTTTGTTTGATTCGTCTTGAAGTCTCTTTTAGTGCCTGCATTTGAGATCTTGCTACAAGGAAAACAGAAAGCATAGCAAGCAAAGTGCAGTTTATTTTCTGCCCCAGATTCGGTTCATCCGTTCATCCGGTTCATCATTAATGCACATTATTTTCGTCTTTTATCATTTCATTATATTTAAAATTATGGGTACTAATATAAAAAACAGAGTAACACATAAACAAAAATATAAATAAAACTTATTTAAATTATTAATGTACACAAAACATACGTATACATAGAATTTGTGTTTACAAAAATTTCATTGAATTTCATATACATTATTTTCACTGTTTGCGTCATTAATAATTGAATTATATTCTAAAAAAGATACTATAGGCTTATGGTAGCTGAAATGAAAAACAAAAAATTTTGGACGATGCAGTCCCACTCATGATAAAATTATTATTAGGTAGCCTTGACAACTACTTATTTTCTCACGAGCTGCGACCATCGAATTTCACACAAAAGAAAACAATATAAAGTGCGTGTGTCACACGCATTGGCAGCTTTCAGAGGAGTCAATAGTTGGCATCTGTTTTTTTTTCAAATTTGAGTGATAAACCTTTGCAATTAAATGATCCATTCACAACAGGTGACTCCTCTAAATGCGGCTAATAAAACTCAAATACACGCTCTTGGATATTGGCTACCAGGCGCTCAGAAAATGCAGTAAGCTTGGCAAAATTAGACAAGGTAGTGTTAGGACGGAGAGCCGGTGACCGAAACTGTCAAAACGAAGATGACATTTCATACAAAATCTGCAACCAATGAGAATGCAATATGAAAGCAAGAATTGGCAAAAATACCAAAATGGATGAGTTTGACAGTTATGGTCAAAAAGAAAGAGAACACGTTCATCCCTAACACTACCTTATCTAGTTCTACTATGGCAGCAAGCAACCATCAATAAGTTTATCTGCTGACAAATCGTTCCTTCACATTATAGAATTACCAGGTAGTATTATGACCTGTTTAGGTAAAACGAAGCCTCCGTGACAAGCTTCGTTCGTTTTCCGACGTGATCATCCTAAATTGAGTCTTTATAATTTTTTCTTGCGTTGTCGTCCAACATTAAGTTGCTTACGTTTTTGAAATGCTCTCAACGTCAATACTTGTCAAAAACATTATCACCAGATTGTAAAAGTCCAGCATTTAGCGTAAAACTGACAAAAATCTTAAAAATTGTATACTTATTACTAGCATTTTTTAATAGGTGGCAATACCTTTTGCATCAGCTGTTTTGGTTATTGAATTGTTGACATTTGGCAGAAAATAAATTGGTTTTAAATTGATTGTGATAGTGTCTGTTGCTAAATAGATTGTGTGCACTTCTTTGTGGAGGACCGTAGAAGTTTACTTTATCAGATGGCGTTCCATTTTTCATCTGCTTTTGCCATAATAGCTCCAAAAACTGTTAGCAGCAATTTCCATTTTCCGTTCCGATTTTTTTTCCGTTCCGTCTCGTTCCGATTTTTTTGCTTACAAAGACCCAACTTTACACTGAGGTTACGTCTTCGTTTGTTACTGAGTCAGCTGGGTTCGTTTGTATCTGACATTCTTCATACATGGACAATCTTCATACATGGAACCAAAACAGCTGATTGTCGCCTGTTGGACGATGCGTTCGTGAAATAGACGCATCGTTTGTTTTACCTAAACTGTGGCGACATGTCGTAACTTCACTGTCGGAGCGAACATCGAAGCGAAGTTTTAGATCTGGCAGTATGTTGTAATATTTTCGTTTGACAGGCGATTTGGTTTGTTTCGAAGTTATGTTCGAACATTTAACATTTGCACTCAAGCTCTTTTTCTGATACTTGGCATGCTAAATAACAAGAATCAATATTTTTAGAAAATGTTTTATTAATAAAAAATGTAATTTAAACTAAAAATGATAAATTTGTTTTTTTTTAACAAATAACATTGTTTGGAAAAAATAAAGGCAACTTAATTTGAACAAACAGTTCTAAGGTGACCATATATACACTTTTATTAAAGCCAATACTTTTATTATTTCACTAACTTAAAATCATAATTTAACTCTTCTATGTTAAATAAATAATATATAAAAAATAAATCCATGCTTAAATGGATAAATATTTCCATTGCATGTGAAGAAAACTGCAACAAAATCTACATAGGCACAACAAAGCGACAACTAAAAACAAGAATGACGGAACATAAGGCAGACATTGAAAACAAAAAACCATCAACAGCACTAGCAGAACATATGATGAAAAAGGGACACACAGCTGATTTTGACGAAATTAAAATTTTAGATATAGAGAAAAGAATAAACACACGCTACACTTTAAAAAGCCTAAGAATATAACAAAAATCAAAAACAACGATGAACTACAAAGAAGACAAAGGCAACATAAACTTAATTTACATCGTTTTTTTCCTTAGTTTTTGCAAAAGTCCTGTAAATTTGTCAAAAGTTTTTATTTATTTTTAAAAAGTTACCAATAACGATATATGCCACACACATAATTTTGTAAGTTCATGTTTTTATAAAGTTTTTCAAAAAAATGACTATTCAAATTTTCTACTATTATGCTTAATGTCACTTTATGTAAATTCCTATAAATATTAATAAGAAATCCCTTGAAAATGTTGGAAAATATCCAACGAAACGTCGGGAAAAAATGAATTAAAACTGTACTAAAACTTTAATTGCATATAAACATATGATCAAAAAGCCTATAAATAATATAAAAAATATTTTGAGAATTGAATTTGATCTAAACGTTATTTCCATTTATATTTACTTCGCTTCTCGATCACTGCCACCAAAATAAAGTGATATTTTATCTTCGAAACTTATCTTCGAAACTTATCTTCGAACTTCGAAACTTTCGAAGTTACAACATGTTGCCACAGGGCATTGCCTGCATTCAGCGGAAAGAACTGTTCCACAACTTTCGGGCTGAATGGTATGCTCTCACAAAACATGTTCCTTGAGATGTCACAATTTATATAGCGAAAATATTTTATGCTACTTCGCTACTTGAGCACTTTTTCGGCTAGAATGCGGCCATTAATCTCCACTTTTACTCGTTACTTTGGGCATATAGTGTCAAATAAAACTATTGCAATCACATCAATGAGTAAAAGGGGATTTTTTGGTCTTTACTTTTGTCATGATCTCTACATATACATATGAAGTACATTGGCGTCGGAAGCGGGGGGAAAGGGGGGCAGTTGCCCCCCACTTTTTTAGCTAGGTAAACAATTTAAAAGGAAAACTTCAAAAGTTATTCAAAATATCAGTTTTTTTTTACAACGATAATATTTTTGTATAATATATTTTCCTCTTCTTTCTCTCTTTTTTATAAGCATGCTTGCGGATAACCATTTTCTTTCTCTGTGTTTGCAAAAAGATAGAACAAAATGTAGAGTTTCTACTGCAAACCCACCACATCAGTTTAAAAGCACCCTTAAGTATGTAGCTTAATGCTTGTTAATTTTGTAACTCTGGTAAGAAAAAATTTGACATGTTCTTAGGGGCTTTCCATATTGGACGACATGTTGTACAATAAGTTAGATGGAAAACTAATGGGACTATTTGATTGAGCGTTCGAACAATCCAACTTGTAAAGCAACATCATTAATTGCAAGCTCTCAAGCAGAACACATCCGGCTAATAGCTAAGCAACTTTTAGATGCCCTAACAATTGAGCAGTAATTTTACATAGTTGTACAATATTGTACAATCGGCAGAAAAAAACCAAAAATTTCGACTATCGTTTTAGCTTACGCATGGTACTACATGTTGCACAATCTGCCATGTTGGTCCAATGTTATGGACCATGCGAAAGCCCCTACTGTGAATTAGCTGATGAAAATCCACCTCGACGCTTTGAAGAAACATCAAATCCGGTTCCTTCAGTACAGTTGCCATTATATGATCGGCTACGAAAAGATTATTTCGAAATTTTAGATCTTCTCTCAAATGAGATAACGGCTAGATTCGATTAAACAGGTTGATATTTAACTTTTTTTTATTTTTGCAAGTTTACACCAGCTTCACTCAACCGACTCACTTTGATTTAACATTCGGTGAGTCGGTTGAGTGAAGCTAGTGTAAACTGGCACTTTGTAAATCTTATTGTACATTTAAACAGATCTTGACACTCTGGAATCGTTGGAAAATATTGTAATCGAAGCCTTCAACGGAAAAGTGCCTTCTGAACAAAATCTAAAAACAAAACTAGATCTTTATACAGATGACTTTTTGGCAGATGAAATAGCTAAAGCAATTGCCTGGCCAAACACCTTGAAATTTTAGTGGCATTGAACCCAATTTGCGAAAAATTCGGCTACAGTAAAAAAACTATTAAATGAAGTTGAAAAACTCATTGCTTTGCTTTTGACTGTGCCTGCATCAGCAGCTTCATCTGAGCGTTTTTTTAGTGCACTAAGGCGACTTAAAACGTATCTTCGAGCAACTATGACACAGAAACGACTTACTCATGCGGCACTTATACACATTCACAAAGATAAAACCGAAGAATTGAATTCGATGGAGGTGGTGGACGAGTTTTTTTCTCGCAAGGACAGAAAGGAACATTTTGGAATAATTTAAATTGATATAACTTTTTGTACCTTATTGCATTTAAACCATGTAAAGATATACCTAGTCTTGCTTTATAAAAGCAACCATTATTTCTTATATTTTCATATTACCATATGAAAGATCCTTTAAAGAATGATCTCTAATATTGAAATTGGAAGAACTTTTAAAAATAATGAAATTTTAATATTTTTTATATATTTTTATATTTTTATTTTTATTTTAAACTAAAATAAAAAATTTGTTTATACACATTCATGTTTCTTTGAAGAAATTTTGGTGAACTTTTTTTTGCACCACCATTTGTACTGCCCCCCCATTTGTACTGCCTCCCCAGATGAAATTAGCTTCCGACGCGCTTGATGAAGTAAGTAATATTTCTGCAGCTAGTTACTTCTACTAAATTCTATGTCATAGTTTACATTTAAGTTTATAATAAAGGTGTCCTTATTTTAATCAAATTTTTTAATTCATTTATTAATCAGTCAAACATTAAAACGTTAAAACATTTTCTTCATATTGTTTTTCTTATGCAGAAACCTAATTTTTGATGAAATGAGGCAAAATATTTGCTATTCATCAATGTTTATCACTTGGCTTATACAGAGTTGTAAAAGAATGCAATCATTTGTGATTTTAAATCATGTGATTTATATTCAAAATGAATGTAATCATTTTTCCAAATCATTGAATGTGATTTAAAATTTCAAATCACAATCAATGATTTGAAAAAATGAGTGCAATCATTTTATCAATTCTTTTGATAATAAGATATGTTACAGAAAAACTTGGAACCCCCACTATAAAATGTGTTTTCTTATCTTGTCCTAAGGACTCAATCGAAGCCGGATTGAAGCATTGATCCAAACACACTGTTTAATAAAAAATATCTTCACACTGATATTTTAAAACATTACATTATTGAGATTACAGTGACAGTTTTTTAAATAAATGAATGAAATATCGTGAATGCAGTCAATAATTTCCAACCAAGGATTTGAAAAAATTCATTCATTTTTTTCAAATCATAGATTTGGACTTGAAATTTTAAATCACAATCAAGGACTTGAAAAAATGAATGCAATCACTTTTCCAAATCATTGGTTTCATTTTTTCCAAATCATTCAATAAGCTTGTTTAGAGAGAGCTTAAGCGTAATAGGATTTTAAAGGATTCTGTGAACTCTGTAGTTGGAAGTTTTAGGTGTAACTTATTTCGAAGATGATGTCAAACTTATAAATTTAAGATGGCGGATAGAGTTGCAACCTAGTTTTTTTATTTTTGCGAATTCCTGTAATTTTGATATACTGACAACGGATTTGATTTCGAATATAATGTCACAGAAAAACTTGGAACCCCCACTATAAAATGTGTTTTCTTATCTTGTCCTAAGGACTCAATCGAAGCCGGATTGAAGCATTGATCCAAACACACTGTTTAATAAAAAATATCTTCACACTGATATTTTAAAACATTACATTATTGAGATTACAGTGACAGTTTTTTAAATAAATGAATGAAATATCGTGAATGCAGTCAATAATTTCCAACCAAGGATTTGAAAAAATTCATTCATTTTTTTCAAATCATAGATTTGGACTTGAAATTTTAAATCACAATCAAGGACTTGAAAAAATGAATGCAATCATTTTTCCAAATCATTGGTTTCATTTTTTCCAAATCATTCAATAAGCTTGTTTAGAGAGAGCTTAAGCGTAATAGGATTTTAAAGGATTCTGTGAACTCTGTAGTTGGAAGTTTTAGGTGTAACTTATTTCGAAGATGATGTCAAACTTATAAATTTAAGATGGCGGATAGAGTTGCAACCTAGTTTTTTTATTTTTGCGAATTCCTGTAATTTTGATATACTGACAACGGATTTGATTTCGAATATAATGTCACAGAAAAACTTGGAACCCCCACTATAAAATGTGTTTTCTTATCTTGTCCTAAGGACTCAATCGAAGCCGGATTGAAGCATTGATCCAAACACACTGTTTAATAAAAAATATCTTCACACTGATATTTTAAAACATTACATTATTGAGATTACAGTGACAGTTTTTTAAATAAATGAATGAAATATCGTGAATGCAGTCAATAATTTCCAACCAAGGATTTGAAAAAATTCATTAATTTTTTTCAAATCATAGATTTGGACTTGAAATTTTAAATCACAATCAAGGACTTGAAAAAATGAATGCAATCACTTTTCCAAATCATTGGTTTGGACTCTAAATTTTAAATCACAATCAATGACTTGAAAAAATGAATGCAATCACTTTTCCAAATCATTGATTGGGACTTGAAATTTTAAATCACAATCAATGATTTGAAAAAATGATTGCACTCATTTTTTTAAATCATTGATTGTAATTTAAAATTTCAAGTCCCAATTAATGATTTGGAAAAGTGATTGCATTCATTTTTTCAAGTCCTTGATTGTGATTTAAAATTTCAAGTCCAAATCAATGATTTGAAAAAAATGAATGCAATCATTTTTCGAATCTTTGGTTGGAAATTATTGACTGCATTCACGATATTTCATTCATTTATTTAAAAAACAGTCACTGTAGTCTCCATAATGAAATGTTTTAAAATATCAGTGTGAAGATAATTTTTATTAAACAGTGTGTTTGGATCAATGCTTCAATCCGGCTTCGATTGAGTCCTTGGGACAAGATGAGAAAACACATTTTATAGGGGGGGTTCCAAGTTTTTCTGTAACATATCTTATTATCAAAAGAATTGAAATCTCTGTTGAGCAAGTATTGGAAATTAATAGACTAATATTATTTGTTTAACAGTTTATCTTTGTTACTTGCAAGTAAAATTAATTTTTTAAGAGCTTTTTTTAATTTTATTTTATTATTTATTGTTCGGTACGCTCTCGCGCTCTTTCACACGTTTAGCTTACTCTTTTAATATTTCAATTCCTTGTACACGGTTAAAAGCCTTGGAATAAATTTTCGTACAGCTAAAAGTATACTGCATATTTTTTAACTTTGCGGTTTAAAACTTAAACTTTCACAAATACTCACCCATAACTAAAATTTTTCTGTACTAAAATTTAAACCAAAGAAATATTGCAATGTTGAAACTCAATATTAGGCTATTCGGTTCATATGCATGTTTGTTTCTTTTGTTTCGTATAGCGCAATAGCCCAGTGGTTAACGTAGTAATAAACAGGCAGTACAATTAACTTGTTGTAAAAAAAATGTTGCTCAGAAACATGTTGCGATAATTTCACGCAGCGGAACAGAGTACTACTCTGACGAAAATGTTGTGAAAATTTGAATTTTTCATTTGTAACAAAATATTTCAAATTATATAAAAAAAATAAACAAAAATTATTTAAATGAATAAATGCATTCATTTGTGATCTCAAATCATTTAATTCCCAATCAATGATTTAAAAAATTGATTGCATTCATTTTTTCAAATCATTGATTGTGATTTAAAATTTAAAATCTCAATCAATGATTTGAAAAAATGATTGCATTCTTTATTTCAAATCATTGATTGGGACTTGAAATTCCAAATCACAATCAATGATTTGATAAAAAGAATGCAATCATTTTTTCAAATCTTTGATTGAGATTTTAAATTTAAAATCACAATCAATGATTTGAAAAAATGAATGCAATCAATTTTTCAAATCATTGATTGCGAATTAAATGATTTTAAATCACAAATGAATGCATTCTTTTACAGCTCTGGCTTATACCAAGTTCAAAGACAAGATAAATAATTCTTTGTCGTTTTCTCATTTCAAATAATTCAAGAAGCAACATTGTTTGCACCTCCTCGCTTCATTTTGACACTTTATGCCCAAAATGACAGTTTATCCCCAGCTGATTTTCAGCGAATAATAATACCTGGTAATTCTATCATGGTTCCTTCTTAAAGAAATCATGAATGATATTTACCGTTTTCCTTTCAATGAATATGTAGATCTGTAGCAGAGAACTGCACAAGCCTACTTGAAACTCTATTTCAAGTACTTGCTTAAAATACAAGTTCAAGCCAGCTTGAGCTTAATAATTTTGAATCAAGTATAGCTTGTAATTGAACATAAATAAGCCCACGACAGCTTGCGACTTGCAAGTATGCTAGCTTACAAGCGAACGGCACGAAGTTTCAAGTAAAGGAAAGCTTGCTGTCTTCGGCAAAAAGCTTGAAAAGCTTAAAATTGAAGACAAGTATATAATTAAAGTAAGTATTCAAAAAATTCAATAAGCTTGTTTAGAGAGAGCTTAAGCGTAATAGGATTTTAAAGGATTCTGTGGACTCCGTAGTTGGAAGTTTTAGGTGTAACTTATTTCGAAGATGATGTCAAACTTATAAATTTAAGATGGCGGATAGAGTTGCAACCTAGTTTTTTTATTTTTGCGAATTCCTGTAATTTTGATATACTGACAACGGATTTGATTTCGAATATAATGTCACAGTTTTAAAATTTAAAATGGAGGTTAGGGTTGCCACCTAAATTTTTAGCACAGTATTGCCACCTAATAGTATGTATTTTTAAGATTTTTAAACATCATTTATTAGTGTTAAGGGGTCGCTGATTTTGAATCTAAATTTTAAAATTCAAGATGGTGAATAGGGTTGCCACCTTGATTTTTTGTAGTTTTATGAATTCAGGGCTGGCAAAAAAAAATGTTACACCAAAAACGGGTCGCTGAATCCGAATCCGTTGTCAGAATTTCCAAATTATAAAATTTTGAAATAATAGGGCTGTCACCTAATATTATGTCTTTTCAAGAGTTTTAAACGTCATTTATCAGTGTTAAGGGGTCGCTGATTCCGAATCTAAAGTCGAAAATTTAAAATTCAAGATGGTGGATAGGGTTGCCACCTTGATTTTTTGTAGTTTTATGAATTCGGGGCTGGCAAAAAAATGGTACACCAAAAATGGGTCGTTAAATCCTAATCCGTTGTCAAAATTCCCAAATTATAAAATTTTGAAATAGGGCTGCCACCTAATATAATGGCAATAACAACAGAAAAAAAGTTACACGAACTCCGGACAATAAATGAAACGAACAACGAAACAAACGATCGTCAGTCGCTTCCGACGGCAGTGCAGTCGCATAGAGTCGAAACCAGAGTTGAAAAGTTGGCAACTTGACTTTTTCCACCAACTCATGTGGGGTAGAAACAAAATAGAATCACGTCAGACACATGATTCGTTTTTCAGAAGCCAGTCGCGAATTGTAAGGAAAAAAATAAATCAAGTTCCTGCAGATCAACTCAAAGCTTGATATTTTTTCAAGTAGCTTGATTTTCAATTTACTTGTTGCAGATCTCTGATCTGTAGCTGAACTAAAATACATTTACAACAACAATTACCAAGCAAATCTACTACAACGACGAACAGTGAACAGCAGTATCACATCGGTTGCGCAACGTTAGAGGGGATGAACCGCAAAATCTCTAGTGGAGGCATCAAAAGAGACTTCACGGCCAGTCAAACAAAAACCAAATATCGAAAATTTTAAATTTATTTTATTTTAGCCTTCAGCTAGCTCTACATATATGTACATTGGAAAAAACAGTAACATTCCATGTTTCACAGCGGAGCAAAGGGAGGGGAAAGAACGATGCGTCAGCAGAGGAACTTATTGATGGTTGCTTTCTACATTTGCTGAGCGCCAAGGTATATTAACCAGGTAGGCTCGAAGAAGAGACGCTCTCAAAATTTGAAATCTTGTTCTTCTTCACATGGTGAATTGAAATGCTTGTCACAATCAGCTGTTTCACAAAATCAAGATCACGGTCGCGTGCAATATATTGTTTGCTTACTTAAAGCCTTTGTTCAATACATGTGTTAATATGGGTTGCCGTGCATACTTTTTGTGTTTAAATATAAAAAATATTATTTTTAAATGCAGAATTAACTTTAGAATTAAGTACTTAAATAAGCGCCTTTAAATTGAAAAACAACAAAAAATTTTAGAAAATAAAAAACTATCAAAAAGTTGCAATACCAATATTATCCATCTTTTATTTCAAGGAAGCTCACTTAAAATAATTGCGAATATTATTTTTTGGGGAGATTCCGATTATTGGGGCGCCAAGCTCTGAAAATGCCGTTCTTAAGTACTCATTGCGAAAATAAGACTCCCCGATGGAATTATCGATACATCAATTTGCTATCGAGTTATCGATTTTTTAAGACATTTTTCTTTTTTATAAGATCCTTTAAGAAAACTGGCTATATTTTCTTAATATATAACCGATATTGATGGTTAGGCTTTATTGGTGCTATTTAGAGCAAATTCACAAAAATTTAAAATTAACCAAATCCTTAGACTATTTCACATTTTATAGCTGTTTGTTTGTAAAAGTAAAAGATTTTCTTACATAAAACCGGTATTTTCTCAAAAACTACCCAATTATGTTCTTACTACGAATTATGGACAGAAAATTATTGAAGTCTGAAAATTCATCTTTCATTTGGTGTAGAAAATATATGATTTATTTCTTCTCGGTTGAAATAATTTCATAATAGCAAAAATATTTAAGATTTAACTCGTACAAAAATAAGACAAGAAAAATCATGATTTCCCAATTTACGGAATGTTTATTTTGAATCATATTAATTCTATTTTTATACCATATTTGGTGAATTTGTACTATAAAAACACCTTTGAAATTTAATTATTTCTGTTTTTTAGTATGTTGAGTAAATTCTATCTATAAATTTGGGATACTTTGTCTAATATCTAATGATATATAAAAAAATATATACATTTACATATCAACTGAAAGGTTGATTTATAGGCTTTTTGAATAAGATATTTTTTTTTTGCATATTAATAACGCGACTTTAGGAGAAATTAACGGGTTTATCAGTAATAAAAAGTAAATGTAATATGAAATCTCTAATATAATGAAATATGTTTCTAAAATATATATGGTTTGTATTTTTTCTGACAGATAATTCAACTATCTTTCAAATAACTTGTCAATATTTGAGATAGATTGGTTATTGGCAAAGTTATAGATGTTTTTTTGAATTAATATTTTAGAAAAAAAAAATTTTAAAATCGATGTATCGATAATTCCTTTCGTATATCATATTTTTTCAATGAGATCTTTAAAACTGCATTTTCAAATCTTGGCGCCCCGGTAATCGGAATTGTGCCTATTGATTTATTGCAACTACATTTCTGGATACAAAATAGTAATGTAGAAGTATGCGTACTTAAGTACTAAAGTATTACTACAATAGTACTACATGTGGCAACTATGGGTGTAAGCTCATTTTTTTTCGTTTGACATGATTTTGACAGAATCGTAGGCATTGTCGAAAAGGAATCAAAACAAACACAGAATATAAGGGGTACTTTTTAAAGTCTATCCGTATCGAGCCTACCTGATTAATATGCCTTGCTGAGCGCCTGGTAGTAAAGATCCAAAAGCGTCATTTAAAAACCTACTCGCTGTCATGCCAGAATAACCAGGTATGGCCGGCTTGCTTAGTGCCCTCACGCGTTAAGGGCCAAAAAGACTACACAGACTGTTTGCGCAAACAATATTTTTTTTCTCGTCAAAGCGACGACCATACACTACACAGACTTTGTTTGCGCAGACTTGATTTTTTAGTTCAAATTTTATTAAAGTTCGTAAATACGTCAAATGATATAAGAATATTATGTTTTCAAATTGTAAATAGTGCGGACATGTGTGTTAAGTTTGTGTTAATTTAAATGGAACTATAAAATCCCGAGGAAGTGTTCAATTTTCAAAAAAGCAAAAAAACCAGTTTAACCAAATATCAACAGCAAAACATGAATATAATGAAACTCGATATGAACAGCTGATTTTGACAACTAGCTCACTTTTCTCTGCTTTCTATTTCATTCCTCTCCGAGTCAGCCCTACCTGGTTATTCTGCCATGCTCGTTGTCTGTATTCATAACGAGAGTTACTCGGAAAAACACCATGACGCAAACCAAAGATTTACCCTCTACCAAAATCGTTCAATGCGCCTAAAGAAGTTTTCACTTCAAAAACCCTTTAAAAAAAGAAAAATTAATTTGAATAACTTAAAATAAAATATTTTTAAACCTTCAACAAAATATATATGTTTGGTTTCGAGCACAAGCTTCGTACTTTTCTTAATTTAACTGCAGATTGATCTATAGAATATTTTTTTCACACTCTTTCTTTCTTAGCATTCTTGATCAGCAAAAATAATGCACAGTAGCGTTGCGATGAGAAATGCCTTCTTTAGCTATTCTTCGTCTCTGAGGCTCGCACAATTCGAATAAAGATGTTAAAAAAGCAGAAAAATCCGGACTAATGAAAAGCATGTTCAAATTTAAGCGTTTAAGTTACAAATTCCTAATTTCTTAAGATATAATTATTTTCTTTTTACGACTGCTGAAAGTTATAAACACACCACATCATTTCGGATTGTAATTTAGAAATAAGCAATTAAAATTCAGAAAAGATAATTTGAAATTCAAGGACTTAATTTGATATAAAAAAAAATTGTATTCAGAAAAGATCAATTAAAATTCAGAAATTTTATTTGAAATTCAGAAAAGATAATTTGAAATTCAGTAATTAATTTTGAAATTCAGAAATTGCACTTGAAATTTAGAAAAGTTCATTTGAAATTCTAATTGATATTTACAAAAAATCATTTGGAATTCAGAAGAGATTAATTGAAATGCAGAAATTTCCTTTGAAATTCAGAAACAATCCATTGAAACTTAGATGTGTAAATTTATATAAATGATTTTGTGGTCGACACGCATGGTAAAAGTAAAGCTTGTATGTTACAGTTAAAGTGAAGACATACTATGAAAGGTGAATAGTGCAAAAAGAAAAAATTTTATAACGTTTTGTGTTCTTATTTCCAACCATATCATTACCATACATTACCTTATTAGTAGCTTCCCATACAACTTAACCATAACAGTTTTATATGTGCATGTAATGAGTAACGTTTTATTATGATGTATTATTACATACAAATGAACAAAAAGTAAAATTTTACAAGAATCAAATAAATAAACAAAGTATTTATTGTAAAGCAGGTAAGTCCACCAAAGTTAGTGCTTGCACGTGGAAAGTCGAGTAATGCTGTATTGCACGTATGTATAGCCTTGGCTTCGTCTATAGCAAGTTCCAAACATTGGAGTCGTTGTTCGCCTAGATTTGGTGGTGAAACATCTAGAACACCTTAATTTATTCTAACTGAGCACCTAATCGTTTCGATAGGGTTTAACTGAGATTAATAAGGTGCCAACCTTAGCAGTGTTGCTGCAGAGTACGAAAAGTATTATCTTATTTGCGGTGACACGAAGCTCTGCCACTTACAACAACTAATAGTTTCCCATTTCACCCCATCCCTTCAGCAACACCTTTTAACCAAGTCCTTGGTGTCATTTGCTTGAAATGCACTTCTGCGACGGTCCATTTTGACTATTTCATTTGTTTCAATCAAATTTGGTTCAAAATTTGTCTCATCAAAGAAAATAGCTTGATTTCATTCACGAAGATAAGCATTAAATATTTAGACTTATTCTGATCGTTGAAGCTTATATTGGAAGCTATTCATAGCTTCAGGCTAAGTTTGAAAGTATTTCACAGTGTACATCATGCCATGGAGTGAGTTCGCTATTGTGCAAATTACCACAATTTTTTAAAAATTGTTTCAAGTTCTTTCCTTAATATTTTTTTTTCTGGATGTCCTTTGCGCCATTTCCGTTTCTATGTACATTAGAGGTGTCTTTATTTTTATATATCAAAATTTTGAAGAGCGCTGGCCTGAATTTTTTTCCTTTACGGCAAAACTAAAATAAATAATGTTTGTTGCCAATCCGACAACGTTTGATGGACCCGGAAACGATCACAAGTTCTAATTAGGGCTATATAGGGAAAAAAATATTATGCACAAAATTCAAATTTGAATATTTTTATGATTTAAGACTGATAGTAAATTCTGGTTTATCATTATTATAACCTGTAAGTTTTTTGCAATATTGAAGTAAATTCACTTAAAAAAGTCGGTTTAGCTAATTCCTAATTTTTCCAATTTTTGACCCATAAGCCCCAATTTTCTCAATTCCTAACTCACAATTTTCTCTTCCAACCCATAATGCATAATTCTAAACCCTAATTTCCAATCTTTAATTTTCTAATTTCATTTTTCTCCCAACCCATAACGCATAATTCTAAACTCTAATTTCCAATCACTCTCAACTCCCAACTCACAATTTTTTCCAACTCTTAACGCACAATTCTAAACTCTAATCTCCAACCCATAACGCACAATTTTAAACTCTAATCTCCAACCCATAACGCACAATTCTAAACTCTAAACTCTAATCTCCAACCCTTAATCCCTATTTTCAATGTTAACTCTTAATTCTTAATTTCTAAAGTTTAATGCCTAATCCCCAACCCCTCAATTCACATTTTCAATCTTAATTTCAATCTTTAATTCTTAATTTTTTAATTCTAATTCTAATCTTAAATTCTTAATTTTTAATTCATAAATGCTAATTTTACAATCTTGGACCCAATACCCCCATTTTTCTCAATTCCTAACTCACAATTTTTTCCAGTCCATAACGCATAATTCTAAACTCTAAATCTTCAATCTTTAATTTCTAATTTCAAATTTCCACTCACCAAAACTTAAAAACGGGCGGCCATAGCCTAGTGGGTAAAGAGTGCGTGGCCCATAAGCTAAAGAACCGCGATAGCCCGGGTTCAATTCCAGCTCAGACAGAAAGTTTTTTCAATTGAATTAATTTTTCTGTTCGGTCGTCACCTCTCTGCAGACAATGGCAAACCTCAGAGAGTAAAAATTGCCATGTAAAATTTCTTGAGAACATAAGCCATTCGGAGTCGGCATAAAACACATAGGTCCAGTTCTCGGTCATTTGTGATCAAACATTTAATAACACGCACAATGCAATTGATCAATAGAAGCTAGATCAAAGTCCTTCTGTATCAAGCTAGATCAAGGGCTGAAATGGCCATTTTATGGATGTGCAAATCAGCTCAGTTTTAAGACCTAAATTATACTAAAAGTGATGCCATTAAAGATGCCATGTTTTGAAGGCTAATTTCAAATTAGAGTAACTGCCATTACCAGCAACAGTAACAGCCAACACCAAAAATGTCGGTAAATGTGCAAATTAATTTTTCGCCAAGCATATTTAGTAGAATGCAATTAACTAGAACAGGAAAGCCAATTTATTATTTTGATCCGACATTTGTCCAATTTTTACAAAATTTTTACAAAAGAAATAAACATATGCTTTTGACATTTCTTCAAAAGAAGCTTACTTCGCTTACTTTCTCAAATTTTACAACTTGCGAATTCCTGCTAAAAATGTACGGGAGCAGACCAATATTCATAATGTTAATTTCTCAGATTTCCAAAAATACAATCTGAGGCAATGTTGCCAATTTGAAACTTTTTCCCTTTTTGGAAATTTTGTCGTAATTTTTGGCAGAAAGGGAATACTTTTACTCTGCAGAAGAAAAAATGGTAATTTATCATATCCAATAATTTTTTCAGATCACTTTCACTCTTCACTTTCTCATCATATCGCCAATCACTGTTTTTATCAACAGAAAAAAGTAAAAATTCAGTGCAGTAAAACCATAAACATAAAGTCATTGCGATACCGGAGCATTTAAGACTCTTTAATAATTCTTATATGTACCAATAAATACATAACATTAACCTAATTTATTTTTGTTTTTAACAAAATATATTAATTTATTTATTGAACTAACTGTAAAAAAATTTACTTATGTTTTATTATGTATTTATTTTTTATTTTTTATCAAAATTTTTATAAAACCAAGCCATAAAATCATTATAAAAAAAATTTTTCTTGTTGTTTTTCTTTCAAAGAAGTCACTGTGGGAATTTTCGTAGTACCCTGAAGTAAAAAAAAAATGGTTTTTCCCCAACTTTAGGGGAATGTTGTTAAAGGTACCTGGCAACACTGGCAACATCTGGCAACACTGTCTTGGGGGTCTTCGCTTCAGAGAAAATTAAACACTTTTTCAGTCGGTTCGGATTGTCTGCAGTGTTTATAAAAAATTATCCGTCTACTTGGGAAATGACATTTGATTTCGAAGAAGGCTGGAGCTTTTGCCGGAATGTATTTGTCTTAACCGAAACACAGAATGTTGTGTAAAATTCGTTCAATAATTCAATATTATTTTGAGAAAGTATGCAAGTTGTTCTTCAGGTGGTTGAAGCTTATATAAAAAAATATTATTCTTTCAAAAATTATGTTTTAATAAAATACTATTAAAAATCTGAAGAAACCTTGCAAATTTTAAAAAATCCTAAAAACTAGTCGTTTTTTATAAATTTTGGAAGTACATTAAAATTATTTTTTGGAGAATTTATATCAATAAAACGGCAGATTTGCTGTTTATATGGTCGGTGCCAATCAAACATAATTGGATTGGTACCAAATTTAAAGGAATAAGAATCAGGCCAGCGCTTTTGCATTTATTGATTTTAAAATTTACCATTACAATTATGGACACCTCTAATGCAAATATGCAAATAAAAAAAAAATTATAAAACTTAATACACACTATGCAAATTTGAATCTCTTGAAGCACTTTGAATAGCTGTTTTTTTTTTGTTTTTTTTTTAGACTGAACCAACGCTCAGGGGATGCCCCCTATAAATGTGTAAGCATTATGTTAATTCAGAATATAGGGGATAGTTAGTTGGAGGGTGGATAGATGGAGAAGTGTTCGTGAAGATTTTTTTAATCTTGCACGGCGCAAAACTGACGGGAAACACGCTCGCAAGGAAACTATTCTACAACTTAACCGTGCGGCTAAGAAACGAATTATCTCGATAATGCGAGGTTCTGTTGATCATCGAGGCAATAGTAAAGAGGTGGGCTTGGACAGCTGCCTTGGCTCTGGGAGATGAGAGAATTGTAAAAACGTCAAGAGCGGCTGATTCCACAAGATCCACACCAGTTCACACCATGTCGAAAAAGTGAACGCATTGGTTCCATTTTTCAGTTAATAATGCCTTAATATCACCAGTAGAGTTACCCCAACTGCTGAGTTGCCTGCTATTGAGTTGGTTGTGCTCAATATGGCTTACAACATTAAAAGTTGTTACGCTCTCCATAACTTTGGAAAGCGTAGAGTATATCGCAATGGGTCGGTAGTCTGCAAGGTTCATGGATCCTGGAAAAATATGGATATACTTCTGTCCTGTTGGAGATGTTGAGAAGGTTGCGCATAGGCCAAGCCAGCGAAAAAGCACACATTTTAAACACAATTGGCGGTATGCCATCAGGACCAGAGGCTTTGTTTACGTTGAGATTTGTAAGGGCCCTTTTAACAGCTCTCGTTCAAAAGTAAATCTTCTGCAATGCAGAAGGATCACCCTCAACAAAGGGCAGTGGCTGATTTATATCCGATAGGGTTGAATTTTGTGCAAACAATCTTGCCAATAGGTTTGCTTTATAAGCCGAGTCAGTGAAGATTTGGTCGTCTCTTAAAAGAGTTGGAATCGATGACGATGTCTGATTCTTCACTCTTTTAACAAATGACCATAAATTTTTGCTCCCTTTGGGACAGAGAAGAAACTTTTCTTAAATGCGAGCTTGGTGCAGAAACTATTTGCGTTTTAAATTTACATTACAGTGATTGCTTTCTTCAATGTGAAGTCTTTTAGTATCAGTATTTTTGCTAGAACGCCAATTCTGAAAGGCTTCTTCTTTGGAGTTGACTACACTCCTGAAAGTCTCATTAGACCATGAGTGATCTTTTGGTTTAATGCTTCTCATCTTATTGGAAAGGAAAGACCGCTGACCCAATTAAATTATTATTTTTACCATGCCAGCCGAAGCATTCACATTTCTATCATCGAAACATAATTTCCAATTGTACTTGCTATAAAAATTATTTAACGCGGTTCAATTAGCCTTTCCATAAAACCATGCAGTCCTCTTCGGGGCTTTAAGCGTAGAGGTGCAGCGGCTCTTAAAAGTTTTTTTAAATATAAAAAAAGTTAAAAAATTGAATTCAAGTATGCATTTGTCCAAAACATTAAAATGCACATGCGAAAAATATGCAAAATATTAATTTGCCAAATATAAGGAAAACGTTAACACTGTAATCAATGTCACCAAAATTTTGACAATCAGATAACAATTTAAAGTTCTGTGTTATCTCGAGTGTACATTAAAATTCGAATATCCTTCACACAGGACACAAACCAAGGGTAAAAATCAAGAGTTGCATCTTGTTTGCCAAAATATTGTGTGTAAAAGTCTATATTTACTTTTGCTTTAAGACATGCAGTTTTTCTTACAATAATTAAAGCATTTTGAGATCGTGATTTTGTACTGTTTTTCTCAAAAAACAACTTTCTCTTTGCTTGAGAGGAAGAGATCCTTGTTTTTTTCTAAAATTTTTTGGGAGATCTTGACCACCCCGTGCAACTTTTAAAACCTCTTAGAATGTGAAATTTAAAAAAAATGTAATTCGATACACAGTTATGAACATAAATCGAGAAAAAATTTGCTCTTAGTCCACTAACATCGCAGAAATCTAGGCGAAAATGCCTCGACATTTCAGCATCATGCAAATATCACACAAATAAGGGTATATTAGGTTATATATGTTGTATTTTATGAAAGGTCACACACTAATTATATATTTTGTGAAGCTGATTTTACTATTCTTTTAATTTATTGTTAAGAAAACACATTTCTTTCTGGCTTTTATAAGTTTCTTATATAAGCAAATTTAACGTAGCTATAATATCCGTTTGATTTTTTCCTTTTAGTTGAATTATGTATAAATTTTTGACCAAGAAAATAAAAGCGTCTATTTATTATTTTAACCATGTGTGTATAAACAACATTGGCGGTTATGATGACCATTCAAAACTGACTCCTTGTCGTGACAAATAACGACTTCAAGTCGTGTTTTTGAAATTTTTTTTTAAAAATCAAGCTAATAACTAGAAACTTCTGCGTGTGAAGTGCGAGTGGATGATGGGTTGCCAACGACTAGTTGGCATTAGATTTGCTTTTGTTCTGGGAGGTTTTCTCAAAGATTTTCTGCTGCTGCTTGTTGGCTGTTGTAACTCGCTACTCTTTTGCTCATACCTAACAAATTGAAAGATATAGAAAAAACAACAAATTTACAGCCAAAGCACAGACATAGCTCTTGGCCATGTATCTGTACGAAAGAGTGGAAGTGGATATGCGTAGTTGTGTGCTATGTGACGCTGGCTGTGCCTATGTTTTTGATTGCTTTTGTGCAAGTGTGCGTGCCAAGGTTCTCTTAAATGGGTCTTTTATTGCTTCATGATGTTATTCAATTTTCGCCATTTTTTCTTGTTGTTTTTTCAGTTTTGTGTAGTAATTTTACCATTGTTGTTTTCTTAATTTTTTATTTTTTTTATATTATTGTATTGAGCATCAAAGTTTGTCGAGAACGTGTCGGCAGCGTGTATGTTTATAGATTGTTTAAACATTTTTTAAATACGTTGCAATAAATGTTTGTTGCATACTTCTGGGCGTTCTAGACATACCACAGTGCGATATTCCCATACAAAATTGTAAAATAAATAGGAGGAGTGCTCCCACGATCATGAAACTCTGTAAACTTAGTTTAAACTACATAAGAAAAATTTTGAATATGATTGAAATTGGTCACAACTTATTGGTATCTTTTTTAGACCTCTATTAGTTTTTTACATGATCTTGTATAGGAGGTACATACAGAAGAAGACCGATCTTAACGTAACTCGGTCAAAAGGCTTGGAAAATAGAGTAAAATATGTTTACTAGAAAAATATGAAATCGGTAAGGCCCTAGGGTTCCTCAGTTGGATCTACATCAATTTTAATTTACATGTTTTTGTATTTGTATTTTGTATTTGTATTTATTGAGCTTATTGCTGACAAATAAAAATTAATCTTTTAAATGCCACATTGAAAATAGAAAAACAACAAAGATCATAACAACATTTAGGCATTATTAGTTAAAAAAAAAATTAAAAATAACAATTTTGTGGGAAAATTTTTTTTCAACAAAATATTTACTGAAAAAGAATAGTTACATGAGCGAAATACAACTTAAAAGAATATTGATAATTTATTAGTATATATTTTTTAATTTTTACATGATTTTTATGGTGAGGTATTTAGATCAAGTAAGTTCGAAGAAGGCAACAACTACAGAAACTCTGTATAGAGTCAATGTCTAGTCTTCTGACAGCGTGTTTGGGAAATTCAGTTAAACACTAGTTTCTAGCGAAGCAAGAAGCCACCTTTCTTCAAACTGCTGTAAAGAATGTTCCGAATCAGTTGTCTAAAAAATTCGTTTTCAGAATGAAGCTTATATATATACTTTTATATTTTAGGCCTTAGGAGCGAGTATATTTTTGCTTTTTTTTATATAATTTGCAAAAAAGGTCAAATTGGCGAAACCTCTGTATTTTTAGATAAGTAGTCGTGAATAAGATATATTTTTAAAAAGAAACTAATAAAAAAAAATACATTTTATTTCACTTAAATAAATTTTACGTTAAAAACAAAAAAAAACTTACGAAATTTATGTTTCATGTAAGTTTTTAGTTAGTTGATATTGCAAATTTATTTCAAAAATAAAATTAGATGCTTGCCGAAAAATTCCTGGATGATGTATTGGATTCGGCAGTTTAAGCTTCATATCACTATTCAATACATATATATGAGACGTCCTTTTACTTGGGCTCATAGATAAAACAGCTGTTTGTCTTTTTTCACTTTGTGGAAATTTCTTTCTAAAAACATCTTTTATGGCGAGTACCATTATAATCATTTAAACCTGGAATGTAATTTGTATTTCTATGAAAAAAATATTCAATAAAGGACTAGTTTTCATTCGCCTCATAAAGTAGTAGTTCTTGTTAGACTAATTAGACTAATTATTATTAGTAGATTGGGGAAAGTATGTATAACTATTTAAGAATGAATGCAAAGTATTTAGATTACAGGAATAGGCGAAGACAGCTGACCTGGTACAGCCGCTTAAAGTTGAAAAATCCGAAATGCAGTCAGCTGGCCCTTGAATCATGATATCATTTCGAAATCGTCCCCATTCATCCTCAAGTAGTTGCAAGTGTTTTTCCTAATCAGAACAGCAAACTGGGAGACACAAAAAGTGAAGAAATTGCTGGAAAAACGACTGCACCAACTGCAATTTCTTTTTTGTGTATATTTAGTTTAAGACACTTAAAATAATAAATTATCTGAAAAACTCGCTCAAAAAATCTTGAAAATAATTAATATAACAACATTCTATAAATTTTCACAAAAACTTAACTTTTTTTACAATTTTTTGCCAACTATTTATTGGCAATGACTTGTGAAATTTTGTTTTCTTAATTTTCAGCTGTCCAATGAAAGTGCTGCCATATTTTTGGCGTATGCTTACGTTTATAATGCAAAGGTCTAATTACACTGTGATCAACTGCGAAATAAACGAGGGCAGTTGTAAAAGCATACGGAAATTTGGTTAGGGCAGGCTCGACGGATTCAAGGGCAGGCTAAGCCTGCCCTAGCACCAACTAGCTACAGGCCTGCATGCATATGCTGATGATCTTCAGCTGTACTTGTCCAAATCAATTGATCTTGTTGATGATTTATGTATTGAGGTAAATTAAGACATGAGTAAAATAGTAGATTGGGCTAAAGCTAATAAGCTTAATCTTAACCCTCTTAAATCATTTGTTCTGCCGATTTTTAAGTCTAGATACTCTTTCTCTGATATACCAGCCATTTTTCTGAATGGAATCGACTTGAAATTTAAAGGTAAAGTTAAAAATCTCTGTTATTATATTAACTCCTCACTTTCCTGTGAAGATCATATAAACTCTGTTGTTTGTAAAGTTTATTATAACCTACGAAACCTGAGAAGAACTGCATCATTTGTGCCTGCCTGTTGAAACTAGAAGAAAGCTAGTGATTCAACTCGCAATAGCAATTATTTCCTACTCAGAAGTTGTATACAGTAAGCTTGATTCGAGGTCAAAGCTTAAGTTACAACTTGTGTTTAATAATGCTGTCAGATACGTTTATGGTCTTAAAAAGTTTGACTGTATAAGTCATTTGTGCAATCGAGTACTTGGTAGCAACATTTTCAATTATTTGTATGCTAGAAACTGTATTTTTTTGCTTAGCTTGATTTATACACAATCTCCTAATTACTTATTTAATAAGATACAGTTTTGTAGATCGACCAGAAATATGAACTCTAACAGACTCTTTTTTGTGAACGCTATCAGAATGTGGAATTCGCTACCTTCAAGAATCAAAAGTATCCAAAATAAGCACAACTTCTAGCATGCAATATTCCAACACTTTTCTTGATACTATCATTCTTCTATTTTCTATTTTATTAATGTTATCTTCTTCATTATTTGATAAAGTTTCTTAAAGGTAAGTTATACATAAGTCTGAATTCGATTCAAATATAACTTATTGTTAAAATTTAAGCTTATAACTAAATTTAATTTCTTGAGTCAAATGCATTTTTTGTTGATTACAACTTAAATTTAAAATTTAAAGTTAAATTTAGTCGTTGCTTACAATTTTTTTTTTAATTTAAAATAGGCAATTTAAAATTTTTATTTTTATTTATTTGTTGGTTATAACTTGTAGTTATTCTTTGATTTTTTACTGCATTTAAAAGACTTTGTCTTATATGTGAACATGATAGTTAAATTAAATAAATTAAATTAAATAAAAATGATAACATCAAAAACAAAATTTGAGGTTTATTCAGGAATTATTTTTGTCTTTATATCTCAAAAAGGACAAATCATATCGCAAAAGGTATTGCGTTTTTGAAATCAACGCTTTTAATGTACTGAGAATCGATACCCTATATGAAGCAAATGGACTTAATTCAGAAAAGATCTTGTTCAAAGAACTTTTTTGTATGAGAAGTAAAGTTTACGTTTGTTATCAAAATAAGAATGTGTGCCGAATTTCAATTGCCTAGCTCTATTTTTTCTACTTATGACCAACTTTTGTAAGAATTGTTCCCACTGTGCTATTGTTCTACTTTTGTTGCATTTATGTATATTTTACTGATTTCATAAAGTCATTTTTTATGAGGTAGTCGTGGTTTTCATTTGATTTTTACAAATTTCATACTCAAAGTGCATATTAAGAGTAAAAGCTTATTTGCAAAATTTGAAGTCATTAGATTAGTATTTGCGGAATTGAAAGAGATTTTACCGTTTTGGTAAACTCTATTTGTATGGGAGGTAGACGTGATATTTGTTCGTCTTTTACAAATATCATAAGTGCAAAATATTAAGTCGGTTGAATAATTTTTGTGAGATTTAAAGAGATTTTACCGTTTTGGTAACATCACTTTGTATGGGAGGTAGCCGTGGTTTCATTGGATTTTCCAAAATTTCATACTTAAAGTACATATTAATTGTAAATATGTATGTAAAAAAGTTGTAAGTCATTAGATTTATATATTATGAATTTAAAGAGATTTTACCGTTTTGGTTGTTAGTTTGTATGGGAGGTAGTGGTAAATTTCATTCGATTTTGACAAATTTTTTACTCAAAGTACATATTATAAGTACAAGTTTATTTGCAAAATTTGAAGCATTAGACAAATTTTTGTGGAATTTAAAGATATTTGAACATTTTGGTAGTCATTTTTTTTTTTTTTTTTTGAGAGGTAGTCGTGAAATGATTTTTACAAATTTCATACTCAAAGTGCACATTAAGATTAGAAGCTTATTTGCAGAATTTAAAGTCATTACATTAATTTTTGCGGAATTTAAAGATATTTCACAGTTTTGGAAAACTCACTTTGTATGGGAGGTAGACGTGATTTTTATTCAACTTTTACAACTTTTATACGTGCAAAATTTTAAGTCAGTAGATTAATTTTTGTGCGATTTAAAGGAATTTAAAGGAGACCGTTTTGTAACCTCACTTTGTATAGGAGGTAGCCGTAGTTTTCATTGGGTTTGTTCCAAATTTCATACTTAAAGTGCATATTAATTCTTAAAAAAATTCTTATGTAAAAAAATTTTAAGTCATTAGATTAATATTTGTGGAATTTAAAGAGATTTTACCGTTTTGGTTACGTCACTTTGTATGGGAGGTAGTAGTAGTTTTCATTCGATTTTTACAAATTTCATACTCAAAGTGCATATTAAAATTACAAGTTTATTTGTAAAATTTGATGTCATTAGACTAATTTTGTTTAATTTTAAGATATTTGACCATTTAGGTCAACACTTTGTATGGGAGGTAGTCGTGGTTTTCATTCGATTTTTGCAAACTACATACTACCCAAAGTGAATAGTAAGAGTAGAAGCTTATTCGCAAAATTGGAAGACATAAGATTACTTTATGGTAAACCCACTCTGTATGGGAGGTGGACCTAATTTGTATTCGACTTTTACAAATTTCACAAGTGCAATATTTTAAGACGGTAGATTAATTTTTGTGACATTTAAAGCGATATTACCGTTTTGGTAACCTTACTTTGTTTGGGAGGTAGCCGTGGTTTTCATTGGATTTTTCCAAATTTCATACTCAAAGTACATATTAATTGTTAAAACTTATGTAAAAAAATTTGAAGTCACTAGATTAGTTTTTTTGGAATTTAAAGAGATTTTAATGTTTTGATTACGTCTCTTTGTATGGGAGGTACGCGTGGTTTTTATCCGATTTTGCTCATTTCCGAACTTGACCTCAGACGGACAGTCGGACATGGCTAAATCGAATCAGGAGGTGATGCTGATCAAGAATGTACATACACTTTTCTATACCTGACACGCCTCCTTCTGTGCGTTTTAAACGAAGTGACAAAGTTAAAATATCCCTTAAGCATTTTTATATGCGTGGGGGTATAAAAAGTAGCATACTATGCTAAAGAAAATATTAGAAATTTATGTAAATCGATGAGACCCATACTTTTTATCCTCTCAAAATTTGCAAATATATTATTATAAAAGCCTTTTAATAAGGTACAGCGAATTTATGTACAAAATAATATTAAAAGGAAATAAATATTTTTAAAAAATGCGTAACGTGAAAATATTTTATTACTGTCTTTTTATAAGGCTATTCTAAAATACTCAACATAGTTAATTTCGTTTTTTGCGTAAGTTCTTATTCAAGAAATAGTTTTTTTAATTAAGACCTTTTTAAATGAAGTAATGTTGTCAACATTCCACGCACGTGTTGGTGCGAGTTCTTTAAATTATTTGTATGTGTTTTTTGTTTGCTCCCCCAAACATTTTTGTTGTCATTGTCGCTGGCTCTAAATTTTTGGCCCCCATTAAATTTTTGTCCTTGTCATCTTCATAGCCGACTTCTATTTTGTTGCATATTTGTGCTGATTGTTGTTGCTTACTTGTAACTGAGTGTGGAATGTCACGGAAAATATGTTGCAGTTGTTTGTAGTGATTTTTGAGCATTGTTGTTATTGTTGCTTAAATTGCTTATATTTTTACGCTCTGGAATTTGCTAAGATTTTCGCCATAACTCTCTTGTGCAATAAGAGAATGTTTTGTGTTGTAGTTTTTTATTTTTTTACTTTTCTTGTATTTTTTTTTTAACCACGCAATTTTTATAGAAGTAAAAGTGTAAAATTTCAGTAATGATATTATTTGCCCGAAAATATTTTTGCAGAACCGCTAAAAGCTTATGAGTGTTATCTTTAAATTGTTCAAGTAAGAAATTCTTATAGGAAATTTAAGGGAAATTTTTCTATTTGTCAAAAGGAACTAATTTCATTTTAAAATACATTTTTTTTAATGCAAATTTGTTATGGCTGCCTTAAAAAGGATTGAATATGTTCAAGAAAACTCTTTGCCTGTTATAAGAGCATACATTTACATAATTAAAATTTTTAGCCACATACATTTTTTTATTTCCCTATTAAATAATGACATCGTTTCAAAAATGTTTTAAAGCAACTTATTGGCTTAACACAATATTTTTCACTGTCGATTATATATGTATATATATATATATATATAATTTATATATAATTTGGTATTTTCTTAAGTGTACAATTTTTTGAAAAAAAACTAATCGACTCGCAAAACATTTTTTTAGGAAATAATTGACAACAAAACATTACGAAACATTTTCGAAACTACATACTTCTTATGCAGCGGTATATGCTATAGAAACAGTATTTAATGCAAAAACCTAGTTTTTTATAAATATTATTTCTTAATATTGAAAACATATTTTAATAATAAAATTATATATATATATATATATTGGGGGTTGGAATTAATTTTAAAGGTTTTTTTTCGGTTTTTGAGCATTTATTTAGAAACAACGGTACAATGTATATTATTCAAAGTATTGTCCATCGTTAGCTACAACATTCTCCCATCTTTCTGGCAGCATATGGATTCCGCGCCGGAAGAACGATTCGTCTTTTGAGGCAATCCACGAATCGACTCATTTTTTGGTATCCTCGTAAGAAGTGAAGCGCTGCTCAGCCAAGCCATGCGTCATCGATCTGAATAGGTGGTAGTCGGAAGGGGCTATGTCTGGGCTATAAGGCGGGTGGGGTAGCACATCCCAATTCAGCGCCTCCAACGTTTCCTTGACGGTTCTTGCAACATGTGGCCGTGCGTTGTCATGTTGAAAAACCACTTTGTCGTGTCTTTTGGCATATTCCGGCCGTTTAACCTTTAATGCTCGGCTCAATTGCATCAATTGTTGTTGAAAGCGTTCCCCAGTGATGGTTTCGTTAGGTTTTAGCAGCTCATAGTACACGACACCCTTCTGATCCCACCAAATACACAGCATAAGCTTGGCGCCATGAATATTCGGCTTGGCCCTCGATGTTGATGCATGGCCGGGTGGTCCCCACGATTTTTTTCGCTTAGTATTATCGTAATGGATCCACTTTTCATCGCCAGTGACAATACGATGCAAAAAACTCTTCCTTTTATGCCGTTGAAGCAGTTGCTCGCACATGCAAAATCGCCGTTCAACGTCTCTCGGCTTCAACTGGTACGGCACCCAATTTCCTTGCTTTTGAATCATTACCATGGCCTTCAAGCGTTTGCCGACCGTTGATAAGTCGACTCCCAATGATTCTGACAATTCTTGAAGGGTTTGACAAGGGTCTTCATCGAGCAAAGCCTCCAATTCCTCATCTTCAAACTTTTTCGGCTGGCCCGGACGCTCTTTGTCTTCCATATCAAAATCACCACTTTTAAACCGACGGAACCAGTACTCACAAGTAGAAATCGATGGAGCATAGTCCCCGTAAGCCTCAGTAAGCGTGCGTTGTGCTTCAACCGCTTTTTTCTTCAAATGGAAGCACAAAAGTAAACCTTCCCGCAAATTGAATTTTGTTGGAACGAAAGTCGACATGTTCACAGAGAAAAAAATATATGTTGTTTACACTTCAGTGGAATGACACATACTGAAAAATGAAGCTTAGACAATGTCCTTTGAAATGAATATAGTCACAGGTGTGCCCGATGCGATCTATTGATAGTTACGCCATCTCTTAGAAAACCTTTAAAACTAATTCCAACCCCCAATATATATATATATATATATAAAATATGTTTTCAATATTAAGAAATAATATTTATAAAAAACTAGGTTTTTGCATTAAATACTGTTTCTATAGCATATACCGCTGCATAAGAAGTATGTAGTTTCGAAAATGTTTCGTAATGTTTTGTTGTCAATTATTTCCTAAAAAAATGTTTTGCGAGTCGATTAGTTTTTTTTTCAAAAAATTGTACACTTAAGAAAATACCAAAAGTTATTTTAAATTTGTAAGAGCCTTTTGACACTTTGTCAGGTGGAAATAGTGTATAGCCGAATAAAATCAAAAATACAATTATAATCTTTGATTAACATTTCTTGCCACAATAAAAAATTAAAATAAAAAATATTGTCACGCCTTTGCGAAAGATTTAATTGATCAGCCTAGAATGCCTTCTTTATACATATGAGTAAGTATTCTGCTTTCGAGCCTATTAATTAGCAAACCGAGAATCAAAATATTTTATGTAGACATTCTATTTCTGGTTGCATTTTCAAAAAATACAATAGTATTTTCATTCTCAGTAAAAGCGAAATATAATGCAGCAGTAGCTGCAATAATAAACATGGCCAACCGCAAAATGTCCAAAATACATTGTAACCACAAAAACCATTGTTTATCCATGGAATCAATCGAAGCGTTGAGTTCTATTCAAACATCAAGGATAGACAACAAAACAAAACATGAAGCGCATGATAAAATAAAAAAAACAAATGCATCGATTTTGCCTTAAAATTTGCATTTTGGTAAACCTCAATATACAAAAAACCTAAATACCATGCCACGCCACACATTGGCAGCTTTACTCCATGCAACACTGGTTTAATAATGATGCACCGTGAATGCCTATGCTCTATGGGCGTAATTCAATAGGTCGCTTATCCCGTCGTTTATCCCCATCATAATTGCTTATTTTTTATTTGTATGCCATCACATCACAATGCATAAGAATTAAAATCTATTTTGTGAAATTGTTTCGCACTTTAAATTTATGATTAGCATCGCGATTATATAAGGCGATTATAAAATAGCGGATCTATTTTAAATATTACTTTGCATATTCAAAACATTTTGTGACAAAACAATTAGCCGTGATATTCTATGAATTTATGCGATTTTCAATTAGAATCTCATTTAGAGGACAAATTTCCAAAATTTTAATGGTTTTATTTGAAATTTTTAAAATTACACTGTGCAACACATTTTTCTATAGAAATAAAACCCTAAAGTTGGCTCGCTTTTAAAAGATATAGGCATTAAAAGTTTGCCTCTTGCAAAATATTTCTTAAAAATAAAGTGCTCATTAGGGCGTATTAAATTATAATATTTTTCTATTTTCGCATTTAAGATGTCTTAAAAGTTGAAAAGGATGATCAAGATATAACAAAAAAATTTTGACATTAAAAATAGGTCTTCCTGTCCCGCAAGGAAAAAAATTTTTTTAAGGAAAAACAGTAAAAAATAATGACCTAAAAATGCTTTGATTTTTGTAAGAAAAGCCACATAGGTCTTAAAGCAAAAGTAACTATAGTCTTTAACTAACAATATCTGGCAAAACAAGAAGCCATTCTCGATTTTTACACACAGTGTCCTATGCGAAGGATATTCGAACCTTAGGGTACGCTCGAAATGGCATAAAACTTTTGATTATCTGATTGTCTAAATTTTGGTGGTATTGATTAAAGTGTTTTCGTTTTCCTTAAATTTGGCAATTTAAAAATTTGCATATTTTTCGAAAATGCATTTTCTAGTTTTTGTGAAATGTATACTTAAATGCAATTTAACAACTTTTTCAAAAAATTAATATAAGGTTTTATATTAACTATTATCGCCTGTGGTCGAAATATGAGTAACTGTCTGTAAAGCAGTCAACAAAAATAAACACTGATGTAGCGTATGTTAAGGCACTGCAACGTAGATTTTAGAAAACTAAATATTAAAAATGCATAGTGTAGATGACAGTACTCGACTGATTGCCATTTTTGTAGCTTTGAAGTTTGTGTACTTGAACGCAAACACAAACATAAGCCCTTTACTAATATTGCATAAAAATGAATACAACCTTTGTCATTTCGTAGCTTCACTGGAAGAATCTCTTGGCAAAAATTTGTCACTCCCCAACTAACATATAGAGGAGTAATATGTATAACCCGATTCTATTGTTAATCCTACCAACATTTCTTCCAAACATATACACTTCCTTTCAGTAAGCCTTTTGGAACCCACCCCCTTCAAAAAAACTCAATAAATGAAGAAAATGGCCGAAAAGAGTTCATTCCGATGGCCGATAAAGAGTTGTTATTACCACTGAGGTGATTTTTAGACGTGTGAAATGTGTAAGAAGTATTGTCATCCTCAACATTTATTTTAAACAGCTTATGGTTTCTCTCATGGTTTCAGAATAGATGTTATTACTGTTGAAAGTTGGCAGAGAATTAATGCGATACATTCAATATTTTTTCGTTTGAATAATGTTCTAACTTCTGACTAACTTTTGAAAAATACAAAAATTAAAGTTTGACATCTTGGTATTGCTTTGTAACAAGATAAATGTGATAAGATAAACTTTTGGAATAAAATTACATTTTGTGTCAATTGAAAAATCCAGTACGAGTGATTTTTGTACTTCTTAAATTGAAAAAATCGCAAATACAAGAATGTCATAAAATTTCAATTCATATGGGAATAAAAATCAATTTTAATATTTAACTTCGATTGAATTAAAATACGGTTTCAACTAATTAGTGAAAGTTCTTATTCTGATGAAATATTTACAATTTCCCATTTTTTTGATCATAAATCATTAAAAAAAATTACTTTGATTTCTTGAAACCAACCTTGGAATTGCCGAACTTTTAAGGTTGACGGTTTTAATTTGTAAAATTTGTATAGATTTCTTATATATGAGCTTTATGCCAAATAAGAGCATGAAGCAACAGGTTGCAGCAACAAAACAGACTAGACAGATCAACCAAACAGCTATCTCAAATAACAGCTATTTTGTTCTGTAAAGAACTTGTTGTTTTTGCAACCTATGTCATGCTTGCAATTATTTGGCATAAAGCTCAAATATACTTCTAAACAAGTTAAATTATATGAGTATTATAGTTATTACAAAATATAAAAAATATAAAAAGCCGCCCTTTTTTAAGGTGACATTGCACTTTCGAAAAAAATGAACTCAATTTAAAACATTTATTGTGAAACGACTATATTACATAGAAACTAAAAATTATATAAAATTATTGTATAATATTAATAATCATAACAACTTAATAATTCTACTTTAAATTGTAGCGACAAGTGCCCTTATTAATATGCACTTTGATTTTTTTGTTTCCGATAAATTGAATCCAAAGTAATAGATTACTTGTGCATTTTACAAATCGTGTTTTCGAACAGAAAGGTACAACTATAATAATTCAGCAATTTAGCTTCGGGCATTTGCTATCTAAACTACCAAAAAACTTTCTCAGACTTTAAAAAATGAGTGGGGTCGAAATATTGCTGCTTTATGTAGTTTTATTGTACTTTATTTTGGGTTCATGGTATATTTCTTTAAAAACACTTCCCACACAGACAATTTCGTTCATTCGAACTTAAATCTTAAAATGCCTTTTTAAAGGTTAGATTATGTAGCTAAGCAGCAAAGTTATATGCACAATTTTTTACTCAAACACACACCAACAAGCCCACACACACCAACACATTCGCTCTCTAACATATGTAATACAATTTGTTCAATAATTCTGTACAAAGTAGATAATAAGGATAAATCCTTTGCATTTCTTCATCTCAGTGAAGCAGACGAAACTCGCTGAATTCGCAATAATTCGTCATTTGTCTCAATTATATATGAAGCGAAAAATTATTATAAAGATTCTATTTGCCAGGACTAAACAACCTATATGCATCTTTCTATCTCCCGCAACATTCATCTATCTCACTCTAGTAAATTTCGTAAATGTAGATAAATCTTGTAAGTAAAATGAAATCGAGGATA
Source organism: Dichetophora obliterata (assembly GCA_963920525.1). Lineage (NCBI taxonomy): Eukaryota > Metazoa > Arthropoda > Insecta > Diptera > Sciomyzidae > Dichetophora > Dichetophora obliterata. Next base: position 41,221,952 of record OY986436.1, read on the forward strand.
AAATGGCAAATAACGAAATATTAAAATAAATTTTGCAAAAAAAGAAATTGATGCAAGGACATAAAACACACAAAAAATAACAAGAACGCTTCACTCAGAGACCCGTTAAAAAAAAAGCTCCAGCGGGAAACACACATACTCATACGCACTCACTCATAGACACAAATCTCTACCAATACGATCGTAGATGAAGTAGAAAGATTTTTAGTAGTTTAACAAGACACAAAGACGAAGACGACGTAGAAGAAGCATAAGAAGCAGCAGCAAAATTATTCATTCATCCGTACGTTTAGCTCACACACATGAAGCGACGTAGTGCATCAACATCCTCCAGCAGCTCTGATGTCTTCGCACTGAATCCACATTTCGATGTTGTTGCTGCTGATGATTATGATGATGAGAATGGAAAGCTGATGATTACCAGTTGAGTGGATACAGTTTTTTTATCTAGTTTTGCTGGATTGTTTTAGTGCGTTAAGAGCTTTTCGAGCTAAAGTGATTTTAGTTTAACCTCGCGATTTCCGCGAAATACTGCACTACTGTGATGGCGAAAGACAGACAAAAAAATATAAAAATATATTTTAGCATTAGTCTGTAAGGCTTGCGAAAAAGCGACAAAAAGATTTAATGTGAGACAAGTGAGTTGAATATATTAAATATATTCAATACGTAGATAAATAGTAAGTGGAATTTATTTAAATAAGTTACTTAATCTTATAATTTCTTTTGATTTTTCATTTCTTAACTATTTTTTTTTAGTTTATATAAAATTGATTAAATTACAAACAAAAAATTTATTTATAATATTTTATACATTATTTTCATCATAAATATTTTCAAAAAAAAAATCATAAATTATCCTTTCTTAAGACTTTTCTCACCGTATTTCTCACCAGATCTTCTGACTTTGACGTCATTGTGATGTCATTTTCACTTGCACTGTCTCTGTAATAAAATGAGAAAAATCGGTAACTCGTCTCACTTGTTTCAATTCTACTTTCAAAGAAACTCGATAGACGAAAGTGTTTCTGTAAACTAAAATATGCGACTCGAATCGATTACAGTTCTCACTATGTTCTAGCTTGGTGAGAAAAAGGTTTGCTTGCTTATGCAACGGTCATATTCAAATAATTTATTGAATACATAAACTGAAGTATTTCATAAATTAAATTTATTCTATGATAATATTTGTATCATTGCATTGAGCAACCTCATTAAAATAATACACGGATTGCAATTTGTGGATAAGGTTTGTGTATTTAATATCAACATCACTAAGTGTTAAAGTGTTTAACATCAAAACAAGTAGTAATTGTTAGCATAAATAATATAAACTTGTATATCCGCTATTTTCATAAATAAAGCACATATAATATTTATATTTGTTTTTTATTTATTTTTTATAAAAGAACCTCATCAAATTACACACAAAGTTGCCTGCCACTTGTTAAAATTTCAATTTCTGCCCTTTCGCTTGTGTATCTTTTTCATCACGGAGTACTATTTTCTCGCTTATCAGTACAGAAACACTAGTTTTTCGCAAAAGTGTGTATTTCGGAATGAAACACTGTGACGTCAGAAGAAGTGACTATTTGTAGCAATAGTTACAGAACCGAGCTACAGAAGACAAATACGCTGAAAAATTAAACAAGTTTTAAGAGCGACGAAAATTTTATTCCTGTTTAACCGACTTAAAAATGGGGGAAGTTCTCAAGTTCGTTGGTTTCTTTGTTCTTTTTTTTTAATAAATGTATACCGATAATTCCTAAAGTACAGGGTCCGCCATATAACGTTTTTTTTTTCAACAAGTGCTTATTTCGTGAATGGTAACACTTAGCTCATGTCTGATTTGACAGATAATTAGTTTTATCCTTCCTCTGAACGAATATGGTTGTGTATACGCTTGAACAACGCTGAGAAGTGGGCCTGCGATCGACTTACAGAAGATGCCGATTTTGTCAAAAAAAAACATCTTTTCAGATGAAGCTCATTTTGATCTTGGCGGGTATGTAAACAAGCAAAATTGTCGCATTTGGGGCACAGAAAACCCGCACGCATACATTGAAAAGCCGATGCACCCAAAACGAGTCACTGTTTGGTGCGGATTTTGGTCCAGAGGCATAATTGGGCCATTTTTCTTCGAAAACGAGCAAGGAGTGGCCGTCACAGTCAATGGCGATCGTTATCGGGCCATGTTGAACGAATTTTTGTTCACAAAAATAGAAGAGGAGAATATTGGCAACATTTTGTTTCAACAGGACGGCGCTACGTGCCACACAGCCGATGCTACACTCGATGTTTTGCGCCCTGTTTTTGAAGATCGCATTATCAGCCGCAGAGCTGATGTCGTTTAGCCACCTCGGAGCTGCGATTTGACACCGTTGGACTATTATTTGTGGGGTGTCCACAAATATAAGTGTTACGTCGACAAGGCAGAGACAATTGACGCTTTAAAGGACAATAATCGTGAAGCCATTGTTGAAATACAGCTGCACACAATCGATAATGTGCTTAAAAATTGGACCGATCGTGTAGGCTACTGCATAGCCAGCCGAGGCAGCCATTTGAATAAAATTATTTTCCATTATTAACCGGAAGAATTGTACTTTCAAATAAAAAAAGAAATTTGAGAAAATATCTAGTATTTTTTTTTTATACAATTTTCAAAAAAAAAGTTATTTGGCGGACCCTGTACTTGCCCGATTGCAGTAATTTTATGCCCACAGATAGATACATAAAACACGGAGGTGTTAATCTATAAAAGTGGACGTTTTTTAAAAAAAAGAGGGATAAAAAGAGAGTGGCAATATTAGTAAAACACTGTATCACGAATAATATTGACATTTAGTACAAGGGTAGGCACAATTATGAAAAATTACGGTTAAGAAAGTAGACGTTACTGTACAAAGAGGCGTGAAAATAAAGGGTGTTTTTTATAGAGTAATACAACTTTGAGTTGGCATCACTGCTTTATTTGACCACCCATTTAACAGCTGATGATTTTTTTTTTTTGTTAAATTTGCTTTGACATTTCATTATATTGTAGATCGACCTACACCAGAGCAACGCATGCAAATTGTGGAAATTTTGAATCAAAATAATGGTTCTGTTCGTTAAACTTATCGTGCACTTCGTCCATTTTATGGCGTACATAATCGTCCTTCAGAGCTGCTAATTCGAAGAACAATAGATCGGTTTCGGACCACATTTACTGTTACTGATAATGTGCATCCCGTGAGACGCCGAACAGTACGCACTGAAGAATCTGTAGCCGCTGTACAGGAAAGCATTGAAGATGATCCTAATCAATCAATTCGTCGCCGTTCTCAGCAACTGGGGTTGTGTCCTTCCACTTTATGGAAGATTTTACGAAAAGATCTTGGCTTGAAACCTTTCAAGATTCAACTTGTGCAGGAATTAAAGCCAAACGACCATCAAATGCACCGCCAATTCGGCGAATGGGCTAAAGCACAAACTGATATTGATTTTGAATTTCCATGGAAAATTTTATTTTCCGAAAAAGCCCATTTTTGGTTGAATGGGTACGTAAATAAACAGAATTGTCGTATTCGGAGTGAGGAGAATCCACAAGCTTTTGTCGAAACACCATTACACCCACAGAAAATGACTGTTTGGTGCGCTTTATGGGCTGGCGGAGTCATTGGCCCATATGTCTTCAAAAACGGTGATGGTCAGAATGTTACTGTCAATGGTGAAAGGGATAGGAACATGATTTGAAGTTTTTTGTACCTCAATTAGCTGGCATTAATCTTGCTGATATGTGGTTCCAACAAGACGGAGACATATGCCATTGATTTACTCGAGGAAACTTTTGACCAAAAAATAATTTCACGACAAGGCCCAATTAATTGGCCCCCAAGATCGTGTGACTTAACCCCATTGGATTATTTTCTTTGGGGCTATGTAAACTCACTTCTCTACGTCGATAAACCACAAACAATTGAACACCTGGAAGTCAACATTCGAATAGTTATCGGCGAGATACGGCCGCAAATGCTGCGAAAAGTTTTTGAAAATTGGTGTTCTAGATTGCGCCTTGTATGCGCCAGCCGTGGTGGCCACATGGCCGAAATCATATTTAAGCAATAATCTCATAAAATTTCCTATCCAATAACGCTCATTTCATTGATATTAAAAATATATTACTATATTTTATTATAATTTAAACTTGTATTACTCTATAAAAAACACTCTTTATTAGAAAAACACTTTAGCTCGCATAATTTTGACCCTGGAATACATAAAATTCGGTACGATAATGAGTAGAATTATTACAAAACACGATGGAGAAAGTGGACAGAATTCGAAAAAGTTCATGACACTGGGGTACTAAAATTTAATACAGGGTAGGCATTTTTGCCAAATTCCGGTCAATAAAGTGGCTTTTCAGTTATCTGACAAAGGGGTGTGGCAATATTAGAAAAACACTGTATCTCAAATAAAATTGACACTAGGGTACTAATATTTGTTACAAGAATGGGTAGAATAAAAAGGAAGAAATAAATACTATTTAACAAAAAAAAAACCCGACTTCAAAATCACTACAAGGTAAAAAATAATTTTAATTTACTTCTATAATTATTTGTGATCTATTCTTTGAATTTTTGCATAATTTTAATTGTGAGCTTTTTAGATCAGCAATAATTTAGGCAGCAATAACAACAACAACTCTGTAAAAAGTAAATCACACAGCAGACTAGAAAGAACTGTTTCGGAGGCTGCTAAACTTCGCTCTTCAGTGATGAAGCTGTAACCAACCCACCGTTTAAGTTTTATATGATTTGGCACTTGTTCGAACAAATACGTAAGAATTTCAATGTTTTCAACAGCCATTTTATCATAAAGCATTGAAGCAGAGGTTATTTTTATAGCAAGGCTTTTAAACTCTACCAGGGCTGCCAATAGCCAGCTATCAGTTACAAAACTAGCTTCTGGTGAAGCAAAATTCGTTTCTATTGTGTTCTGCAGATTCGTCGAACTCCAATGAATATCGAAAAAAAAGAATCAAATAGAGTAGACGGCAACCCTTGTAGAGCTTAAAAGCCTTGTTATAAAAATAACCACTGCTTTAATGTAGAAAGAAAATCCATTTATTTTTTTAAAAGTAAAATATCACATCTCTGGCACTTTTTTCAATTTTTATGTTTGATAGCTCATTTTAAAGAACAATTAAATTAAAACTAAAGTGCATTCCATTTTTTTTTAATTTTCTTCAAGCGTTGTTTTCAGTACTTCTTTGAATTGATGTAAAGAAAAACTCTTTTAAGACGCATCTCCAACCATCGGGCTCCTGAGCAAATTCTAAAAGTAAATCATCGTAACAAAACTCTATAGATTTTAGATTGATATCAAATCAAACATTAGCAATCACCTTGATATCTTTCGACGTAATCAAACAATAACAATGCTATGCATATTTTTTCTCTTGCTGTCGCAGCGCTATGCGACGACGAAATCAACTCTTCGAAATATATTTGAAAATATGAATAAAAGTATATAATCCTTTCAGTTATATAAGAGATGCCTTCATTCACCGCCTTTGTCTATTATATATAGGACTAGTGTCTGACCGAGTATTCGGTTTCGGTATCGGTTACGGCTAGTTTCGGACCTTTTTGTCAGTGTCGGATAGTTTCGGCTAGTTTCGGCTATTCGGCCTCAATATGGCCCAACCATGAAACCGAAACTTTCGGTAAAAATTTCTAGCATCAGTCACTTATTTCAAATATATAAGATTAGTTTAATCAAAATATTTACAACGCGTTATACAAAAGGAAAATGATGAATTCGTCTATAATTTTATTTATCGTGTAATCGCAAAACATTTTGATTTAATGTTATGCGTTCGATACTATCATTTACGATTTTATCATCTCTATTGCAACTAATACTATAAGAACACTATAAGAAATTAATAAGAAACCAAAAAGTGATAGTTAAACTTTTGAACGAATTCTGTGTGTGTGTGGAATTAAGGGGGAAAAAAAGAAATGTTTCTATTCTTATAATTCTAAACCTTTAAAAAAAAAACTTTGTTTTGTAGTTCTATAAAATATACATTGTAGGTACCCAGCAAAACATTTCAATGTGCATTACTTGTGTGCACGTAAAGAGCGCTACATTCTCCATGCAAATAGTGATGTTTGTATAGCGCTATATTTGTAGCACGTTACGTAACGATAACGTTGAAATTAAAGAAAAGTAGTAGACTATATTTTGTTTTTTCTTCATCAAATAAAAACTCAAATAAAATGCATAAAAATCATACCTTTTTATATTGTCGCCCTTATTCTAATAAGATGTATGTCAAAATTGGGCAAAGCAACATTTATTAACGGTATAGATATATAGGTCAAAACTACATCTATGTCCTTTTTTAGTTTTTAATGTCTGTATGAAAAAAGGGAGGTAAAACGTTTGATACAATACATCGTCGTATGAACTTCATACAAATAATAAACAGTTTTCTTTGCCTACTGAAAAATAAATAATTTTGACTTACGTCATATTAGAATTAGGCCGACGATATGAGCTATAGAGGAAAAGGAAAAGGAGAAAATACAAGGAGAACGTTCTTGCAACGTTTTTATATCAAATACAAGCAGAAAAAAGCGCACGGCTGTCGCTACGATTTTATATTTTCTACAGCGGGAGCGCAGCGCAAACATCTGATGACAAGGAGAATAAAGCGCTCTTCTGTTTTTTTGGAGCGTATGGGTACATACTATGTTAAATGTGTACGGAATTAAATAAAAAATTATCTCTTTTATTATTATAATAAGCTTTATTATAAATTTCAATATTTAAAGAATACTTTTTTATATTAAATGTTTTTCTTCGACTTTAATGTTCTGTCTATTTGAAAAAAATTTTACAGTTTTTATCCATTATGAACTTTCGGTGACCTTGAACTTAGACTGTTGTATAATCTTTGTATAGTCTAACACCAGGAGATAGTATTTAAATATAATAACTCTAGACTGAACGAAACCAGCCTTAGTTTACGGTGTTTTTAATAGAAAGTCATAAACAATTAATTAAAATCATTATAAACTTTTTTCACTTCTACTCCACTAAATATTATTATCGGAAGAAATTTAAGAACAAAATGTTTTTTTGTTTTAAATTGCCGTATGGAAACTATCATATTCATATTAGCACGATTGGCGTCGGTCGATCTTTTTGTTGAACGTTTTGGCAAAGAATGTCCCATATAATTTTTTAAAATTCTTGTAAAAAGAGTAAACTCTTGTCGCGCGTCGGAGCTGACTAGCACACTTTTTTCTAAGAAGAACTGCACCAGCAGAACCTTAATCTTAAACCTTAAATTTCTTCGAAAATCGGTTGAAAGATTTAAAAACGGTTAATACCACTCAATTTAGAATTATTGAATTATGGTAGCCTGCTATGTCTCCAGCTTGTTTGATATTTAGACAGTGTGATTAAGAACATATAATATAAGACGACTCTGTAAAGAGTCAATCACTTAGCTGACTAGACAGTCTGTTTCGGAAATCGCTACATTTTCCTCTTCAATAGTCTTTGAGTGATTAAGCTGTGATCAACTCATTGTTTAAATTTGTATATGACTTCACACATTTAGGAATTCCTTCATTTGAATTATATAGAGCAAAATTTAACGCTCAATTCGCTACTAATCATATAACATTTTAAAGCAGTAGGCTATTTAAATATCACCGCCATCAACTTTACCAAGGTAGCCATCTGTTCTAGTTGCTTCTTTATTTATTTCAATATTCATTGGTGTTCGACACTTTGCCGAAATGCAGAAACGAGTTTTTTTGAATTACTTAATTCGAATAGCCTTTAACTTGAAAGCTATTCGATTTCACAAATTCAGCCTTTGTGGGACGTGCCACGCCTATAACATGTTATTAGTGAAACATGTGCGATAATTGGTGGTCGAGGTTGTGCGAAGCTATAACGTAAATTTGGGCTGTATGGAATTTGCCATGCCCCACTTTTCCAACACCCATAAAAACTATCAGTTAACCGGCACTCTTAAATTGTGGTCGACCTACTGAATTCCGAGGCTTTGTCACCTATAATTGCAAAGCTATTCAATATCGCAAATATGGGTTGTGTGGGAGTTGCCACTCCCCCTTGTACGACACCCATAAAATATTATCAGCCAAACGGAACTGTTAAATTGTGGTTGAATACCGGATTCCGAAGCTGTGCAACCTGTAATTCCAAAGCTAAGCGATTGTATATGAGAAGTTGTATGGGCGAAAGGGGATCCACTATTTTTGCAATATCTCGAGAATCGCTCATCCGAAGTTGTACAAATAAATTTAAATCCCGAACCATGACTAGCCAAACACGCGCTAAAATTTCAAATTTGGTTTCTGCACACCGGGCCATGCAAATTCCATACATTTTATATGAGGTCTGGTCAGACCTCATACTGTTGCATTCACGAAACAACATAAAAAAAAAATTTATCAATACTAAAACAATTCTTTTGGGTTTTTCTTTGTTACATTGTGTTCTTCTTGTCGAACTTGACAAAGTCGTGCAACTATTCCACTATCCACTATAAAAAAAAAAAGTTGTATACATTCAAAAAGTCTGGCCAGATCTCATACTGAATCTGAAGTGTAACATGCTTTAAGGGTCATTCTATATTAAATCAAGCAACTTTAAAATTTCATGTTTCAGATTTGAGCAATTTTTTTTATAAGTAGTGCTTGTAATTCTACACTAAACTGTATAACTTTTTTATTTTTTGCGAAAATTTAAATTTTTATGAATTTTTTAAAAAATATTTAAAAGCTACAGTTTTTTTCCGAAACACAAAAATTGTTCAAGATTTCAAACTAAAGAAGCTATGTAGATGTAATATAGCTTAAATTTGTTATGCAACACAATATTAATTTATTTTTGTTTGTTTTTTAACCATTACCGAAATTTTATTTTTTAATGAAAAAAAATATCCCATTTTTAATAATTTTTGCACACCGATATAAAATTGTTTTAATTTTTTTAACCGTTACTGAAGTTTTATTTATTTAATAAAAAGATTATTCCATTTTTAATATTAATTTTTTTAATATACAGTCACACAGAAAACTATACGTACCCCTCACGAATTCCACATAAAAATTAAGATTGGCTTTATATTTAGAAAAATAATATTAAAAATAAACACATCAGATCAGAAATATATAATCCATAGTTAAAATGCAAAATAAAATATTTAAATATTATATAAAACACAAAAATTAAATTTCACAGCACATAAAAGTATACGTGCTCTAAAAGAAAACGTGCTTAAATTTAGAAATATTTACAGTATCTGGATTGTTTATTTAAAATTTAGTCGGACCTTCCTTTGCCTCAAGTACTGACATTAATCGATTCTTCATCGAAAATACGAGTTTTTTTGTTGTTTCAGCCGTTATTTGGTTCCACTCACGCTCCAATGCATCTTTCAGTTCCTGTTTGTTGCGAAATGTGTTTTTACGTATGCGGCGTTCTAATTCATCCCACAAGTGCTCTATAGGGTTGTGGTCGTGGGACTGAGGTGGCGAATGGAGTTGTTTTGGCACGTTGTAAAGCAACCATTCTTTGACGATATGGGATGTGTGCTTTGGGTCATTGTCCTGTTGGAAATACCAGCCGCTACACAGACCCAACTTGCTTGCGGATACTTCCAAACTACTTTTCAAAATGTTCAAATAAACAAACCGGTCCATATTTGTTTCCACAAACTGAAGTTTTCCAACTCCATTCGCCGACATACAGCCCCATACCATGACTGAACCTCCGCCATGCTTCACAGTTGGGATGAGGTTTTTCGGTTGCAGTTCTTGATTCGCTTTGCGCCATATTTTTTGCTTGCCATCACAACCGAATAAATTGAACTTACTCTCATCGCTGAACAACACATTCCTCCAGAAATCTGTCGATTTGTCGGCATACTGTAATGCAAAGTCGAGTCGCTTCTTTTTGTTAATTTGGCTGATGAATGGTTTTTTTCTGGGTACCCGGCTATGAAATCCGTTTTCTCTCAAAACATTTCGAACTATTTCGAACATTTGCACATTAACATTGTGATCAGTTTCCAAGGTATTTCGAATTTCTACAGCTGTTATTTTCGGATTTTCATCCACAACACCTTTAATATACCGCTTAACTCTTGGAGAAATTTTAGGTGGAAGACCGCTTCTAGCTTTGCTAGCTAAAGATTTTGTCACGGAATCACTTTCACTTCTTTTGTGAAAGCACAAACTAAAACTGAAGCAGAATCAAATTCAATTTTTTTTTTTTTGTTAATCCAGCGAAATATGAAAAAATACCGCAACTTCCTTTGCATCGTACGTATACTTACCTGTGCTCTAATATGCGTTTTGATTGTTTGTAAAAAACAAACACGAAATTAATGGGACAATTTTTTGTTTGTTTGAACAGATGTATCATTGCACTTGTAAATGCGTGGTTTGCTTAGATTAGAAATGTATAGTTTGTATAAAATTGCATATTTAGAGGGTACGTATAGTTTTCTGTGTGACTGTATGTGATTCGTATATAATATTTTGGCTACAAGTGTACAAAATTTCATGATGGGACGACGATGGTTTCATGAGAAAATGATTTTTTTTTTCCAAAAAATTGCGATAAAAGGTTTAAGATTCCAGTTTTTTTAAACACCTTAATAATTATCGATTTAAAACCAAACAAGCTATGCAGATGTTTTATTAATTTTAAAAGTAAAATAAACAGCTTTAATATGATATGCAACACAGTATTTATTTTGTTTTTTTCACCGCATTTTCAATAAATAACTACTAACGTTTGTTAAAATCCATTTCTTGTTTGTAGATTTTCTTACAATATTCTCTGCAAGTTCTTACTAAACAAATAAAAAATTTCTTGAAAATTATGCAGCCAAACAGCAAAAGCTTCATTTACATATTTTTTTCTTCTTGGTGCCATGTCAAGCACGTCATTTTATAAAGTAGGTGTATATTTTGCCCTATGGTTGCCATAGTTTTCCTTTTCATTTTTCTGTCTTGCCATACTTATGCTGCTCTCTGATCGACTGCTTTTCAATGTTAACACCATCTTCGTGGAAATTGTAAAATTGAATTTTTATTGATCGATAAGATTGATTTATTAGATTTTACTGCTATTCACATTGCGGCATGAATGTGGTGGTATGTGTGTGTATGTGTATGTGTGTAGGTTCAAATGTGCGTGGTTGTATTAGTAGCTGCATAAATGTTTCTTACTGTGTGCACTCAAATGTGTATGTGTTCTTGCATAATGTGTTTTTCCTCTCTTCTATTTATTGTTTAATTTTTTTCTTGGATTGAATTTCCGTTAAATGGGTTAAAGTAAATGTCATGGTGGCCAAAGTTGGGTTACTTTTCACCGCCTTCTGGTGTTAAATGCTGAGTCGTTTACACAATTTATTGAATTTCGATATGATTTTAATTTAATAATATTACAGTGATTTTGCTTTTTGGATGAGAGTATAAATCTCTTGTTACTTTGTATTGAAACAGTTGTGGAAATTTTTAAAGCAATTTCTGGAAACTTCGTTATCGATTTTGGAGTAAGGAGGTATATTTCTTGGTATTAATAATATTAATAATAATATTAATATTGTCGAAGTTAAATTGTCTACCTTCGGAAATGAGCTGTCAAAAATCGTATGGAAAACCTTTTGCACAAACCTATTAAGTGTGCGCGACCAAATTGTCAAGAAAACTTGCGATGTTCACTGTGCAAGTCCGAAGTCTGCTTTTTTTTCTTCTTCTGTGTTTTTAACTATCCTGAAAAACAATCATATATGTTTTTAAGTAACTAAATTTATTAATTTGCTTTTTTCGCTTTCTTTCGGCATTTTTATTTTTTTATTACTGACATTTTTTTCAAATGTTTATCAACTGTCTAAAATTGCTCAAAAAAGAGAAGGTGCGTTCATGAAAGCTGGCTCCTAAAAATGCACATTTGCACAAATGGGAAATTTGCGCGCTTAGATGAATACCCTTACCTATGTATATGAAACAGTTTGTCCTAACTGACTGACTCATCAGCAAACAGCCCAGAACTATAAGACGTAGCTAGTAGAAATTTGGTAAGCTTATGTCTTTAGTAACGTTTTCTTCTGAGAAGGGATTTTTGGAAATTTTACCACTAATGGCCTTGAAGTGTGAAAAAATTAAAACCTTTTTATTACCAAGAATTTTCAATACATTTTATTTCTTTTTTTCAAACATAAATGCTGAAGTGTTTTTCTAAAAAGCAATTTTATGATTTTTTTAAATTAATTATAATTTTGTAGAGAAAGGGCTAAATATAAATATTGGTATACTGAGAACTAACGTAAATACTGTCATACTAAATGAATTTAATTTATTTTTAGGATTTTACACTTGAAAAAATCTAATTATCAAATTGTTTTCTTGGATTTTTAAAATTCGATCTGCAATAAGGTAAAATGTGGTTATTAAATATGTTACAAAATAAAAATATATTCAAGTCTGTAAAATCCAAACCGCTCAATTGGTTTCGTTCATATTTGGAATTCATTTCGTGTGCATCCTAGACTAGACTGTGACATATTTTACTTTAACCACGCCTCTAACAACTTTTCTTAACAAATGTTAATTTTGCTATTGGAATACTTTTTAGTAAAGAAGTTTTTTGCCAATTGAATTTTCAAAAATGTCTGCTATTTTGACACCGAAGACATTCACATATCTTCAAAATTGTAGAAATTTTTATAACAATTTTTTTAAAAAACATCGTTACCTGAAAATGTGAAAAAACGATATGAATATCACACTTTTATTTTTCGATGCAAATATCTTCTGTTTTTAATATGTTTTGCTTAAAAAAAATTTTTTTGTAAAAAGATTAATTAAATTGCTAAATAAAAATAGTTTTAACTATCCATTATGTAAATAAATATGTTTTTTAGCTGTTTTTTTTAAAAAGGGTCCAAAATAGTAATTTTCTGCACAAAAAATAGCTTAAAAATTGTTTTTGTTGTGAAACTAAAAACAAAAAAAAATTGCATTTCTTAATACCTTTCAGATGACATAAAATTCTCTTGCAAAAATTTTTTCATTTTTGAGCTCAAATTGATAAACTGTTATTGTCATCAAAATAAAAAGATTTGGTATATATGATTTTTTTTTCCAAATGTTTTTATATTGGCAAAAAAAAGTAGTCGAGTCTCAAAAATAGTTTGTGAAAAATTACATATTCATTATTCATAATTCAATATTCATAACTCACAATTCATAATTCATAATTCATAATTCATAATTCATAATTCATTATTCATTATTCATAACTCATTATTTATTATTCATTACTCATTATTCATTATTCATTATTAAATATTAAATATTCATTATTTATTATTCATTATTCATTATTCATTATTCATTATTCATTACTCATTATTTATTATTCATTATTCATTTTTCATTATTCACTATTCATAATTCATTATTCATTATTCATTTTTCATTGTTCATTATTCATTATTCATTATTCATTATTAATTATTCATTATTCATTATTCATTACTCATTATTCATTATTCATTATTCATTATTCATTATTCATTATTCATTATTCATTATTCATAACTCATTATTCATTATTCATTATTCATTATTCAATATTCATTATTCATTTTCATTATTCATTATTCATTATTCATTATTCATTATTCATTATTCATTATTCATTATACATTAGTCATTATTCATTATTCATTATTCATTATTCATTATTCATTATTTATTATTCATTATTCATTATTCTTTATTCATTATTCATTATTCATTATTTATTATTCATTATTCATTATTCATTATTCATTATTCAATATTCATTATTCATTATTCATTATTCATTATTCATTATTAATTATTCATTTTTCATTATTCATTATTCATTATTCATTATTCATTATTCATTATTTATTATTCATTATTCATTATTCATTATTCACTATTCATAATTCATTACTCATTATTCATTATTCATTATTCATTATTCATTATTCATTATTTATTATTCATTACTCATTATTCATTATTCATTATTCAGTATTCATTATTCATTATTCAATATTTATTATTCATTATTCATTATTCATTATTCAATATTCATTGTTAAATATTCATTATTCATTATTCATTATTCATTATTCATTATTCATTATTCATTATTCATTATTCATTATTCAATATTCATTATTCATTATTCATTATTCATTAATCATTATTCATTATTCATTATTCATTATTTATTATTCAATATTCATTATTCATTATTCATTATTCATTATTCATTATTCATTATTCATTATTCATTATTCATTACTCATTATTCATTATTCATTATTCATTATTCATTATTCATTATTCATTATTCATTATTCATTATTCATTATTCATTATTCATTATTCATTATTCATTATCCATTATTCATTATTCGTTATTCAATATTTATTATTCATTATTCATTATTCAATATTCATTGTCAAATATTCATTATTCTTTATTCATTATTCATTATTATTTATTCATTATTCATTATTCATTATTCATTATTCATTATTCATTATTTGTTATTCATTATTCATTATTCATTATTCATTATTCATTATTCATTATTCATTATTCATTATTCATTATTCATTATTCATTATTCATTATTCATTATTCATTATTCATTATTCATTATTCATTATTCATTATTCATTATTCAATATTCATTATTCATTATTCATTATTCATTATTCATTATTCATTATTCATTATTCATTATTCAATATTCATTGTTAAATATTCATTATTCTTTATTCATTATTCATTATTCATTATTCTTTATTCATTATTCATTATTCGTTATTCATTATTCATTATTCATTATTTGTTATTCATTATTCATTATTCATTATTCATTATTCATTATTCATTATTCATTATTCATTATTCATTATTCATTATTCATTATTCATTATTCATTATTCATTTATCATTATTCATAATTCATAATTCATGATTCGTTATTCATTATTCATTTTTCATTATTAATTATTCATATTGGGGGTTGGAATTAATTTTAAAGGTTTTTTTTCGGTTTTTGAGCATTTATTTAGAAACAACGGTACAATGTATATTATTCAAAGTATTGCCCATCGTTAGCTACAACATTTTCCCATCTTTCTGGCAGCATATGGATTCCGCGCCGGAAGAACGATTCGTCTTTTGAGGCAATCCACGAATCGACCCATTTTTTGGTATCCTCGTAAGAAGTGAAGCGCTGCTCAGCCAAGCCATGCGTCATCGATCTGAATAGGTGGTAGTCGGAAGGGGCTATGTCTGGGCTATAAGGCGGGTGGGGTAGCACATCCCAATTCAGCGCCTCCAACGTTTCCTTGACGGTTTTTGCAACATGTGGCCGTGCGTTGTCATGTTGAAAAACCACTTTGTCGTGTCTTTTGGCATATTCCGGCCGTTTAACCTTTAATGCTCGGTTCAATTGCATCAATTGTTGTTGGTAGCGTTCCCCAGTGATGGTTTCGTTAGGTTTTAGCAGCTCATAGTACACGACACCCTTCTGATCCCACCAAATACACAGCATAAGCTTGGCGCCATGAATATTCGGCTTGGCCCTCGATGTTGATGCATGGCCGGGTGGTCCCCACGATTTTTTTCGCTTAGGATTATCGTAATGGATCCACTTTTCATCGCCAGTGACAATACGATGCAAAAAACTCTTCCTTTTATGCCGTTGAAGCAGTTGTTCGCACATGCAAAATCGCCGTTCAACGTCTCTCGGCTTCAACTGGTACGGCACCCAATTTCCTTGCTTTTGAATCATTCCCATGGCCTTCAAGCATTTGCCGACCGTTGATAAGTCGACTCCCAATGATTCTGACAATTCTTGAAGGGTTTGACACGGGTCTTCATCGAGCAAAGCCTCCAATTCCTCATCTTCAAACTTTTTCGGCTGGCCCGGACGCTCTTTGTCTTCCGTATCAAAATCACCACTTTTAAACCGACGGAACCAGTACTCACAAGTAGAAATCGATGGAGCATAGTCCCCGTAAGCCTCAGTAAGCGTGCGTTGTGCTTCAACCGCTTTTTTCTTCAAATGGAAGCACAAAAGTAAACCTTCCCGCAAATTGCGTTTTGTTGGAACGAATGTCGACATGTTCACAGAGAAAAAAATATATGTTGTTTACACTTCAGTGGAATGACACGTACTGAAAAATGAAGCTTAGACAATGTGCTTTGAAATGAATATAGTCACAGGTGTGCCCGATGCGATCTATTGATAGTTACGCCATCTCTTAGAAAACCTTTAAAACTAATTCCAACCCCCAATAATTAACTACTCGCTATTCGTTATTTATTATTCATTTTATATTATGCATTATTCATTACTCATTATTCATTATGCAGTACTCATTAGTCATGGCTCATTATTCATTATTTATTATTCACTATTCAATATTTATTATTCTTTATTCATAATGTTTTATTTATCTTTCATTCTTCATGATACAATTTTGAATTATTCATTATGTCTTATTAAATGTTTATTTTGGGGGATTTTTTCATTTAACCTCAAGCTATTTGGCGTTAAAGGTACATTACTTTATTTGCTTGGAGTTATTTATGTTTTAACAAAAACTTTAAAAATTATTCGTAGCTTAAAAAAACAAAAAATTGACCTCGAGCAATAAAATCTAATTTGTATACAAATCAAATAATTTAAACGAAATGCCAAATATTCGAAAGCATTAACAGAAACTAATGGAGGAAAACGATGTTGTGACATACTGAGCAACACTGGACAAAATTTCAAATTAAATTGTTTCAAATAAACTTTTAAAATCTTTTAATATATTTTGCACGCAAAATTCGGTAACTGTCATTTAATTGATTGCATCAGTTATATTCATCTCAGTGTCTGGTAGCAGATAAAATACCAAAATTACAAAATAACACATACCACGCATATATACATACATACTTGCATACATAGCCGCCATGTTGTAACATTCGAACTTCAATAATGTGTGACAAAACAGTTGTCAAACGATTGAATTGAATTAAAATGGAATTTTTGCCAATCAGCTCTGAAAATCGATTTCGCGAGTTGAACAACGCGAAATAAACGCAAATAACTTACACCCACACACCAATGCATGAGCACACAAATAGCCCAATACAATCATCCAAACAACAGCCAACCACATCGAATGAATGTGAAAATAAATAAACACATTAAACTACAAACACACACAGACTAACAATGCTAGGATAGGATTTCGAAATGTTAAATCTTTGTAATTGCTAGTATAGCAGAGTCGTCGATTGGCTTTAGTTTGAATATAAAAATCACTAAAATTATAGACAAAAATCAATGAATGAATAGAGCAATGGTTTTCTCCAATTCTGCTTTTTTCAGTAACTAAAAATATTCTTGTAATGAAATAATGAAAATCATTCTGTAGCGGGAAATTCACTAAAAAGGATCTTAATAGCTTCAAGCTAGTTTACTGAGAGTGTTAACCTGAAAAAAAACTTAAAATTATGATTTGTTTTGAGAATGAAATTTTTAACGACTTTCGCTACTCGCCTACAAGAATTGAGAAAACTAATAGTAATTTTTTTAAAAATAACACGGTAAGAAATCTTGGAATAAATTTTAATACTTTTGGGTTTACAAATATGACCACACCAAAATTGTTTTAAAATTAAATTCTAGCCAAATACTAAAATTAATTTTTTAAAAAAAATTTATTGAAACTTAATGCTCAGTTTTCATTCATTTTTAATTCTAATTTTGTATTAAAAATTAATTGTCATAGTAAATACAGTATCAAATTGATTGCAAAAGTTATGAAAAATCGTTGCAATATTTCAAATGTATTAAAATTTAATACAAAATTGTATTAAAATATAATACAGCAAGTCTTAAACATTAAAAATAATATCGCAATAGTATCGAATTGATTCCAAAAGTATAAAATGTCGTTGTGATATTTTAACTGTATTAAAATGTAAAACAAAATATATCTAAAAATTTTGTAATCAATTGAGGAGTATTAAATTAAATTCTTTTTGAATTAAAAATCTTTACAATACTTTGCTTTTATTAAAACCGATTCCAAGAGTTCTAACCGTGAAGCTTTTAAAACTTTTCTAAATTAAAACTCATAAAAAAAATTATGACATGAAATCATAATAATCATACATCTAGTATCGTAATCTAACCTATTCAGACATTAAACTTTTAAAAGACTCACAAAATGTTCAAGAAATTTAAGAATTGAATAATTTTCTGCAAAACTTAACGTGGCCTTTATCAATTTGCTACAGCAGAATTACTTAAATTTCCCTGGTATTAGGAAAAGTAAAAGATCGGGCAAAAACTTCTTCTGGCACAGGCAATAAGGCAGCTGTGCAAAACATATATATTAATGTGCATTTTTCTTAGTGATACTATATTTATTTGGACGTAATATATTACGTGTGAAAAGTCTATTGAAAGTTTCAATTAGTAGAAGATCGCTAAAATTTAGTTTTTCCAAATATCTCATAAGCGCAAATTTTAGCTATAATAAAATTCTGCTGTTTCAAAAAAATCCCAAAGATCTCCAAATGTAAGGCTCAGAATTTTTTTTTAATTTTTTTACCATTTGTTATGAGCATTAATAATATAACAAATAAGTTTAATATTAACGGTTTTTGAAACTTGAATTTAAATAGTGTAGTGTAAAAAGTCGCACTGAGTGGGTGCTTAAACGATACTTGCCTCTAGTTTTGCTTACTAAAAGGCGCGAAATTCAAAAACCCAGCAAAAAAGTGCTATTAATTAATACCCATAATTTTTATACGCAGAAGACATTCTTTTAACATATGCATGTCATTGGGAGGAATGCTTTACTTAGTCTTCTCTAGAAGTGTTTCCAGATTTTTTTCAATGGAAGATTTCTTTAAAACCCTCAAGGAAAGGGTTCTATTGAGTGTTTTCCAGGAGAACTTTAAGAAGGCATTCTATGGAAAGGGATGGTTTTTGTGGTTAGAGGGGGCTTAAAAAATCCCACTGAAAATATCCCTTTTCCAGATTTTATCGCAATTTTAGTATTGGAAATAAGAAGTGTTTGGGTTTTGTTGTGGGTTAAAAAAATCCCACGGATTTCTGATTTTCACAGTAGTTGGGGTTTTTTCGGGATTTTAAAAATCACACTGAAAATATCTATCTATATATACATAAATTGATGTATGTTTGTTTTAATGTTTGTATATCTTGTATAGACTCCAAAACCGCTCAACTGATATTTGTAAAATTTTCAGAGAAACTGAAGCCACATCTTGAGAGTGTTCCTGTGATCTTTGGTTTCAAATGGACAAGGGGCGTGTTGCCTTCCATACAAGCCAAATTTACGCTATTGCCAACAAACCAAAAAAAGGGTGCATATCTAAAATTACTAAAATTTAGTAATTTTGCTCAAATGGTTACTGGCGACAACTGTACAAAAAATAGACGTGTTCACACAGTATCTATGCCTACTTTTTCAAAAACCTGCCAATTCCAGAGTTGTACACGTTTAATAGTGAATCTTGGTATGTAGGTGCTTCAAGTGACGGTCACTATATGTATAAATGTTGAAACGCCCACTTTTACCCCCCACAAATAAATAGAACTTTTATATATATACCAGACGGTTTTGATTGTATAATACTAAAATTTTGCAATATAGTTCCTGTCTGAAGCGATTTTCATGAATCTTTAAGCAGTTATTAAACACATACCAAGGAGGGTTTTTGCATTATAAAATTTTGCGTGGCACCTCCCATACAGCCGGTACGGGTTACATACGGGAATACATACGGAATTTGTTTTTCGAACACAATTTACACGTGCTGTTTCACTGATAAAATTTTAAGGCCGTTTCAAGAGAAGGCGTGGCACTTTCCATACAACTCAAATTTGCGATATCGAATAGCTTTGGTGTTATAGGTTACACAGCCTCGGAATTCAGTTTTCGACCACAATTTAAACACTGATAAAATTGTATGGGCGTTTTGAAACGGGGGTACAAAAAATATTTTTTAAATTTGAAAACATGAACTGACAAATGATAACAAAATCAAATGCATTTTTATTGTTAAATTATCAGGTATTACATCTTAGGTTATTTATTTTATTAAAGGTTTTGAGTTTATAGACTACATTCACGACTGTTGTTACGCGGAATTTCGTTTGACATAATTTATTTACAAATTATAAGCGAAGGAGTAATGACATGTGCTTACACGATAGCTAGTTACTGTAAGTAATTTTTAAAGCAAAAATTAACCAAAAGCAAAGACCAAAAATTAACGTCCAAACAATGAAGTCCCAGTCATGGTGTAATTATCCTGGTGAAAGCGGTTTTTTTACCGCACCATAAATTTTGGTATAGTTGTCAAAAAATTGTCTCAAAAAGAGCGAGGTTGTTGATAAGTGTCAAGTGATTCGTTATAAGAAGCTCTTAGAAAAGTATTTGGTCATTCGCTAATGCTGCTTTAAACTCTTTTTGGTTTTGTTAAAGAGTATATGTTTTCAATACAAGCTGAAGTTAATCAGAAAGCTAAAATAAATTGTCAGAAATTATCAGAAAGCCCGATAAGAAATTGTGTGTAAAAGAAGGTTTTACTTGTAAAGAAATCGAGCAGCAGCTTTAATAGTAGCAGCAGCAGCAAATCCTTCGCCAACTTTAGTCGCAATTTGTTAGTATTAATTAGGCTCGGTGCTGGAAGGTTGGTCTATTACAGCAAGGCGATTAGCTTAAAACACGTCGACAGAATAAGATAAGCTAGTTGAAGGACTTGGCAAAAAAAACGGAATGCTTTAATAATTTTAACTCATTAGAAACTTAGGGTCAAGTATACTTACACTTTAAATGAATTTTTTTTTTCACAGAATGTAAGAACTTGGAAATTAAAGAGGTTCAGTTTTCCAAAAATATTTTTCGTAAACTTATAATTAAATTTTTTTTTTTGTACAAGCATTTATATGGTAGATACTTAATTCATCAATCTTGTAGACTTATGCATTTTATTCATATGCGAGAAAAGAAGAAAAATTAGATATTGCAGAAACATGATATACCACATAAAAAAATTTTTGAAATAATCGGCTCTAAAGTTTTGAAAAATTGTAGTTTTGTATGTAAAATTGAAATTGAATACGTAAACATTTACAAATAGGTTCGAAAATTAATAATAAATAGCCAAAATATCTTCAGTGGTTGTTGGCAATGCATTGAGTCATGTATTCTGCCTAAAAATTGATTTTTTAGATTATGTGGCTTATCACGTTATTGCAATAAGCCCTTCATATTTAAGGAACAAATTATCAAATAAACCAGAAATAAACACTATAGAATAGAACCACGAAACCAATCTTTTGTTTAAACATTTCTTAATAAACCAAGTGAACCTATCTATAACAGGATTATTTATGTAATATCAAAAACAAAACTAAATTTTTATTCTTTTATTCTAGAAACCAGCATCCATCCAGCTGTATCCCATTCGTCTTAATAAGTCGCCACTCAAGTTTCAAAACCTAAAATCAACATGCTGAACATGAACAAGTCAACACAATTTAAGACACAAGCATCCGTTTGTGCTGATTGGTTTTTGGTGGCACTAAATTTGAGCTGTCCCACCTACATAAATAAACTTCAAATAATTAAAATAAAGCTCGACAATAATCCAGGTTTTCAGCAAAACGCAGCGTCACGAGAACAGCTACCAAACAAAGCTAGGCAATATAAAATTAATTTAAAAACTAAGGCCATGACACAACAAATATAGCAAGAATAACAACAACAACAACGTCAAAAACAATAGCAGCACTAACGATGAATCGGAGCTTTAACAAACACAACAACGGTTGTAAGGACAACAGGTACAACAATGTAGAGACTAACGAATGCAGCAACAGTTAAGGATAACAACAACAACAAATAACATGCACACAAGTGAAGGTATGGGAAGGGGGGGGGGGGGGGGGGGTTAAAAATAATAAAAGAAAAAAAAAAAGATGCTCCAGCATGTGGTTTAACACAAACATCACATTGTTGCAAACTGAATTTCAAAAATTCAACAACAAAATTGTAGCAGTTGGAACCACAGAAATAAAACTTCCGTGTTTAGACTGAAAGCTCGGTGTTACAGTTTCATTTTTAAATTTTTTTTTGTCAAGCCATGTTAGAGTTTTAATGGTTTTGCAAGCCTAATGCTACCTGGGTTACCTTGTTGCATGTTGTTGCTGTTGTTGTATTTACAGTTGGTGTGCTTGTTTTGTTGCTGGTTACCAGACAAATCTCTACATCGAAGGTTAAGCCGGAATCCTTACATAATCCTTGTTTTATTAAATGTCTCAACAGTAAAATAATCTCTACGAATTAGTTGCAAGTGAAAAAACAAAATGAGTGAGAGAGATAACAACAACAGCAGTGCAAGAGTGAAATAGCAGTTAAGTGTTTTGGTAACTGCGATAGAAACAGCAGGCAAGACACATTACACACACGCTTGTTTTCTGAGGATGAACCAAATTAAAACCATTTTGAGGTCGAAGGTAAGGATTTATAAAATTATTGCAATGAAATTTCGATTTCCTACAGGATCACGAAAACCTAAAGTAAGCAAAAACAATGTAGAAGAATTAAACACAAAAAAAAACATGAACTCAAATGTAGATAAATTAAAAGGATTATTAGGGTCAAGTTTGTAAGCAGCAGTTTATACCTTTATATTGTATGCTTCAAGCAAGCTTATAGAAAACTTTTCGGTCTGCATGTATGTGTGATTATTTATGTTTGTTTAATCTTTCCAGTGAACCAAAAGTAAATTTTTACAAATTAATTTATGAATTGATATATTTCACTATAGAAAATAAAGACGGTTTTTTGGCCAAAATTCGATATCAGATCGTACCAGTTTTCAATTCAGTATTCAATTTAATTCATCAGTTCAGTAGTATATAAGACATATAAAATGTTAGTTAAGTATAAGAAAAATTATAATTATATTCATAAGTATAATTATAAGTATAAGTATAAGTATAATTATATTCATAAGTATAATTATAAGTATAAGTATAAGTATAAGTATAAGTATAAGTATAAGTATAAGTATAAGTATAAGTATAAGTATAAGTATAAGTATAAGTATAAGTATAAGTATAAGTATAAGTATAAGTATAAGTATAAGTATAAGTATAAGTATAAGTATAAGTATAAGTATAAGTATAAGTATAAGTATAAGTATAAGTATAAGTATAAGTATAAGTATAAGTATAAGTATAAGTATAAGTATAAGTATAAGTATAAGTATAAGTATAAGTATAAGTATAAGTATAAGTATAAGTATAAGTATAAGTATAAGTATAAGTATAAGTATAAGTATAAGTATAAGTATAAGTATAAGTATAAGTATAAGTATAAGTATAAGTATAAGTATAAGTATAAGTATAAGTATAAGTATAAGTATAAGTATAAGTATAAGTATAAGTATAAGTATAAGTATAAGTATAAGTATAAGTATAAGTATAAGTATAAGTATAAGTATAAGTATAAGTATAAGTATAAGTATAAGTATAAGTATAAGTATAAGTATAAGTATAAGTATAAGTATAAGTATAAGTATAAGTATAAGTATAAGTATAAGTATAAGTATAAGTATAAGTATAAGTATAAGTATAAGTATAAGTATAAGTATAAGTATAAGTATAAGTATAAGTATAAGTATAAGTATAAGTATAAGTATAAGTATAAGTATAAGTATAAGTATAAGTATAAGTATAAGTATAAGTATAAGTATAAGTATAAGTATAAGTATAAGTATAAGTATAAGTATAAGTATAAGTATAAGTATAAGTATAAGTATAAGTATAAGTATAAGTATAAGTATAAGTATAAGTATAAGTATAAGTATAAGTATAAGTATAAGTATAAGTATAAGTATAAGTATAAGTATAAGTATAAGTATAAGTATAAGTATAAGTATAAGTATAAGTATAAGTATAAGTATAAGTATAAGTATAAGTATAAGTATAAGTATAAGTATAAGTATAAGTATAAGTATAAGTATAAGTATAAGTATAAGTATAAGTATAAGTATAAGTATAAGTATAAGTATAAGTATAAGTATAAGTATAAGTATAAGTATAAGTATAAGTATAAGTATAAGTATAAGTATAAGTATAAGTATAAGTATAAGTATAAGTATAAGTATAAGTATAAGTATAAGTATAAGTATAAGTATAAGTATAAGTATAAGTATAAGTATAAGTATAAGTATAAGTATAAGTATAAGTATAAGTATAAGTATAAGTATAAGTATAAGTATAAGTATAAGTATAAGTATAAGTATAAGTATAAGTATAAGTATAAGTATAAGTATAAGTATAAGTATAAGTATAAGTATAAGTATAAGTATAAGTATAAGTATAAGTATAAGTATAAGTATAAGTATAAGTATAAGTATAAGTATAAGTATAAGTATAAGTATAAGTATAAGTATAAGTATAAGTATAAGTATAAGTATAAGTATAAGTATAAGTATAAGTATAAGTATAAGTATAAGTATAAGTATAAGTATAAGTATAAGTATAAGTATAAGTATAAGTATAAGTATAAGTATAAGTATAAGTATAAGTATAAGTATAAGTATAAGTATAAGTATAAGTATAAGTATAAGTATAAGTATAAGTATAAGTATAAGTATAAGTATAAGTATAAGTATAAGTATAAGTATAAGTATAAGTATAAGTATAAGTATAAGTATAAGTATAAGTATAAGTATAAGTATAAGTATAAGTATAAGTATAAGTATAAGTATAAGTATAAGTATAAGTATAAGTATAAGTATAAGTATAAGTATAAGTATAAGTATAAGTATAAGTATAAGTATAAGTATAAGTATAAGTATAAGTATAAGTATAAGTATAAGTATAAGTATAAGTATAAGTATAAGTATAAGTATAAGTATAAGTATAAGTATAAGTATAAGTATAAGTATAAGTATAAGTATAAGTATAAGTATAAGTATAAGTATAAGTATAAGTATAAGTATAAGTATAAGTATAAGTATAAGTATAAGTATAAGTATAAGTATAAGTATAAGTATAAGTATAAGTATAAGTATAAGTATAAGTATAAGTATAAGTATAAGTATAAGTATAAGTATAAGTATAAGTATAAGTATAAGTATAAGTATAAGTATAAGTATAAGTATAAGTATAAGTATAAGTATAAGTATAAGTATAAGTATAAGTATAAGTATAAGTATAAGTATAAGTATAAGTATAAGTATAAGTATAAGTATAAGTATAAGTATAAGTATAAGTATAAGTATAAGTATAAGTATAAGTATAAGTATAAGTATAAGTATAAGTATAAGTATAAGTATAAGTATAAGTATAAGTATAAGTATAAGTATAAGTATAAGTATAAGTATAAGTATAAGTATAAGTATAAGTATAAGTATAAGTATAAGTATAAGTATAAGTATAAGTATAAGTATAAGTATAAGTATAAGTATAAGTATAAGTATAAGTATAAGTATAAGTATAAGTATAAGTATAAGTATAAGTATAAGTATAAGTATAAGTATAAGTATAAGTATAAGTATAAGTATAAGTATAAGTATAAGTATAAGTATAAGTATAAGTATAAGTATAAGTATAAGTATAAGTATAAGTATAAGTATAAGTATAAGTATAAGTATAAGTATAAGTATAAGTATAAGTATAAGTATAAGTATAAGTATAAGTATAAGTATAAGTATAAGTATAAGTATAAGTATAAGTATAAGTATAAGTATAAGTATAAGTATAAGTATAAGTATAAGTATAAGTATAAGTATAAGTATAAGTATAAGTATAAGTATAAGTATAAGTATAAGTATAAGTATAAGTATAAGTATAAGTATAAGTATAAGTATAAGTATAAGTATAAGTATAAGTATAAGTATAAGTATAAGTATAAGTATAAGTATAAGTATAAGTATAAGTATAAGCATAAGCATAAGTATAAGTATAAGTATAAGTATAAGTATAAGTATAAGTATAAGTATAAGTATAAGTATATGTATAAGTATAAGTATAAGGCGATAAATATTGGTTTGAGTTTTCCAATAAATAAGTTCTTACCATGTGTTTCTCTAAGAAAATTGTTTAAAAATAATATAAATGTATAAAGTTTAAAAATACTCATTAGACATTTATTTGGACAAACAGTCCAAAAGTTATTAAAACTTACAACTATAGAAATTATTACCTTTCATTTGATATTTATATTAAAATGTTTTGATTAGTCTTGGTATTTAACTATATATTTTTTTAATTTATGTTCTTTTAAGAAATGTCCTTCTAAGTCCTTTTAAAAAATGTCTGACTTTTTGGGAAAAACTTAGTATGAAGTAATACTATACTATACTATGCTATACTATTACCTCTAGTTTCAGGTGTATATGGATTTGCTCATGAGTGAAAAAAAAATTTAATTGTAGCACGGTGTTATTTGTAGCTAGCTAGGGGTGTGAACTACATGAATAAGACGAGTTCAATTTCTATCGGATCCGGAACTATATCAAATATACCCATAATATCCAGTTTTGAATTTAAAAATTCTTATGATGGGGAATGAAGCGAAGTCAGTTAATTAGTTTTTCTTAATGTTTATTAATGTATGTGTTATACTTAGTTTTAAAAATGGCATTTACTTTGTAAATGACTTTAGTATATAATTAAATATTATATCAAAAGTTAAAAAGTAACATAACTTGTAGAAGCTTGTAGCTTGTAAAGCTTAGAAGTAGCTAAGAATTATATATAAATTAAAATATCCCAATTGGTATTACTAAGCCGTCGGTTTTTTATTTTACAAAAAAGTCCACGATTTCCTCTGATTTTATTTCAATTTATTTGTGAATGTTTGAAAAGACTAAACCATTAAGCCCATTTTCTAATACAGTTTATCTCAAGTAGGTTTTAGTCTTCTTAGTACTGAAGTACTTATTTCAGCAGTAGCTGAAGTCACTGGAACAACTGCTTTCTTTTTAAAAAGATCAATATGTTTTGAAAAATCCTTTGTAAAAATCAATTTTATTGTCGTCAGCATAGTAACTGTGTTTAGATACTGCTTAGAACAATAGCGTTGCCACAGAACTCTTTCGGCTTCCAACTCTGCTTCTGTTGATACCTTAAAATTATTATTAAAGGCACTCTCTTAGCCGACAGTGTAAAAAAAGCAGAGAAAGTAGTAGGTATGTTTATTAAAGTTTGTATTTGAGGCACTTCACAAGACTAGGCAAGGCATAAATAGGGTGAATGGCTGAAACAGTGAGAGTAAGAAGCTAATGGCTGTTTTGCACATATTTATGATTGAACTCCATTTTTCTATCCAGCCATATTTGAGCCTCTATTATATCCTTGACTTCTTCAATTTTCAATAGTGCTCCTAAAGTGCCTAGTTCATCTGTAATTGCAGTAACAGCCTCTGCCGTAATTGATTAAATCAAATCCAACAAAATCTTCCAGAATTAAACATTTTGCGATGTCTACATATCGGATACAAGGAGAAAGTAGTTATTTTGTACTAATATCCTGTGTTTCATCATATATATTGGAAAAAAATGAACTCATTGACTTTGACGACAATATTGGAACGGATAATATTAGCGTTGATGTAGACCTTTTTAAGAAATAAATTAGCATCTGGGAGAGCTTAAGCCCCCATATATGGGCGAAACATACCTACTACTTTGGTTCGAGAGGTTGGTAAAAAACTCATAAATATTATACTTAAGAACCTCAAGTAGCACAATACGTTGTCCAATAGAGCGTATCGAATTAGAATTTTTTTCAAATTTCACATTCAAAATAGACCATAAAAGGTCTCAAAAGTTGCATCGGATGGTCAAGATTTTCAAAAAAAAAAAAATTTAGAAAAAAATGAGGATCTCTTCCTCTCACGCATGGATAAAGTTGTTTTTTGAGAAAAACAGTAAAATATCACGATCTCAAAATGTTTTAATTTTTGTAAGAAAAAATACCTTAAAGCAAAAGTAAATATAGACTTTTACTAACAATATTTTGGCAAACACGATACCAATCTTGGTTCTTAACCACAGTATCCTGTGTGAAGGATTTTCGAATCTAAAGGTACACTCGAGATAGCACAGAACTTTTAATTGTTATCTGATTGTCTAAATTTTGGTGATATTGATTATAGTGTAAGCGTTTTCCTTAGATTTGTCGAACTAATAAATTACATATTTTTTGCATATGCATATTCCTGTTTTGGAGAAATGTATACTTGAATGCAAATTTTTATTTTTATTTTTATTTTCTAAAAAATTAATATAAGGTTTTGTATATCGGGCATCAGAAGCGGTACCGAAGATAATTTTCTCAATTCGGATTCTGCAAATAGTTCTGAACGAAACCCTGTCTAAAAATATCTTTTTTAAAACAGCACGAAAAAGCCACGATTTTTTTCCAAATTTGATACTTAAAAAAAGTTACTTCAAGCATGAAATGTAACAATTTTGTTCATATCTCCTTTATGATTATTATTTCATTAAAACACTTCTTAACAACAATTGCTAAATCAAATAAAACCCATCGAATAGCAAGCTCAGAAACTCCAAATATTAGTATAACATTTTTGTGAATGCTGAGTTGAGGTGTTTTAACGAAATAATTAAATTCATAAGGAAGGAAAATTTTTTTAAAAAATCGAAATAGGAAAAAAATCGTGGTCTTCACCTGGTGTTGTTAATTGATACACTTGAGCTGGGTGTTGTTCAGAAATATTTGAGGAATTTAAATTAAGGAAATTATCTTCGGTACCACTTTCAGTGCCCGAGATATAAAACCTTATATTAATTTTTTGAAAAAGTTAAAAAATTGTATTCAAGTATTCATTTCTCAAAAACAACAAAATGCATATGTAAAAAGTATGCAAATTATTTATTCGCCTAATTTAGGGAAAACGTCAACACTATATTCAAAATCGCCAAAATTTAGACAATCAGATAGCAATCAAAAATTCTGTGCTGCCTCGAGTGTACCTTTAGTTTCGAATATATTTCACACAGGACCTTGAGGGTAAAAATTGAGAGTGGCATAGTTTTTGGCAGAATGTTGTTAGTTAAAGTATTTATTTATTTTAACTCTAAGACGAATGTAGTTTTTCTTACAAAAATCAAAGCATTTTAAGATCGTGATTTTGTACAGATTTTCTTAAAAAACAACTTTGTCCTTTCGGGAAAAAAAGACATCCTTATTTTTTCCTAATTTTTTTTTTTTTAGCAACTTTTGAGACCTCTTAGAATACGATCTAAATTTTTCGATATACCCAATTGTTCAATATTATCTTAAACATCTTCATTGTTGAGCATCAAGCGACTACATTGAAAATTTTTTTTTTGGTGTTGGTGTTGATAATTTAAGGTCAATTTAATTTCTTGCGCTTATTTCATTTGCTATTTTATTTTCAATAGTAAATGTTTTCTTTACATTTATTTGCTTTTCCTAGTGGATACCTTATGTTTGGCCATCTATTTTTCTAACCACTTGCGTAACTGTCTATCTGACTCACACTTCTGTACTTCTCCACGTATGCAATCCTATTTATTCTCTGCTCTGTCATGTGATGTCATCAAAAAATTAATTAAAAACTTAATCTTTATTTGATGAGGTTTTCAAACGAACTTAAGTGTTTTGCGTGAAGTTTCTCAACAGTTCGTCCCTGTATTTGTCTATCTGATTGGCTAAGGTGTATTTTTCCTAATCCACACACGCACATTTAATTTGTTTCAGTTCAAGCCTTAAATCCTTATGGAAGTAATTTAAAGATGCATTTTTATTTTTATTGCAATCAAATAAGACACAGGAAGGATAACTAGAATCCTGTGGACAGTATGCAATTGTAGCTGTGCGATTATTATAAATTATATATATTTTTTCACATAGAACTTTTTCAATAAAACTTTACTTTTCTTTATAATCAGCCGTCCGTCACCTTTCCGTAGACAATGTCATTTAGCTTCTTGAGAAGGATAGCTGTTTAGAATCTGCTTAAAACTTGTAGGTCCTGGTATTTATCATATATGTTTGCATTTGATAAATACACTTACAAAACAATTAATCAAAAGAAGCGTGATCTTAGCTAATAATTAAACTTGTAACAACTAATAATTAAACTTGTAACTATTTTTGAGATTTTTACTGGTTTTTATGTTAATATCACTTTTAATTACAGGTTTGATATTTCTTTCTTCGATAAGACTTTGATTGCAGATACTTGTGAAGACACATTTTTCATTTTAGTGAGAGATCTTGAGTCACCTGCTTACCTCCAAGCTCTATAAAAGTATCTCAGCGATGAGCTTCGATAGTTTCTTCTGAACTTCGAGGCAAAAAATCATCTTTTCTCGTTAATTCTTTCAAGGTCCTTGTGAACGTTTGTTTTACTTTCTAATAATCAAGCTTGTTTTTCTATCTTTGCTACAAGATTTCCTGAAGCATATTGAACAAGTTATAACCTATATAAATTGATACGCATTCAATACTACAACAAATTTAGTATAGTGTCAATTTATATTCCACACTATAGTAAAATACGTTTTTGAATAAAAATTTCCATTTCTTATAAATATTTTTTTTTTGTTTTACAAAAAATTCTATCATGAACTGATTATTTTACTTTTAGACCATTTCTCGATATGAAGGACGATAGATATCAATTTTCAGCTATCACATATCCAAAATCGTTTTGTTTTGGCGCATATCCGAAATCCAGGGTAAAACCTTTTGCTTTGGGACATTATATTAATTCTGTCACTCCATTTGTAACGTAAAATATCTTTAAATTCCGCAAAAATGTATATAATGACCTTAAATTTTGCACATAAGCTCAAATATGCACTCAAATATACAAATATGCAAGTATGAATGTTGTTAAAATCTAATGAAAACTACGCCTACAAACAGGTTAAAGAAAATGGTAAAAACTCTCTAAATTTCACAAAACCTAATTCAATGTCTTTAAATTTTACAAGTATGTTGTAATTTATACTATGTTTGCACTGAACGCTTGGAATTTGGTTAAATAAAATTATAACTCCGCCTACCTCACACGAAATCTCATAACTGCAAATCCTCCAAAACTACTGGGTTGATTTAGATAAAAATTTGACATATGACTTGAGTACGAAATGGTTTACAAATAATGAAATATAGTATTGAGTAACTAGGCGTGGAACGTCCCAAACAACTCTAACACCTTAAACACGATATCTTTCCACTTAGGTAAGCTAAAGTATATAAATTGGAAAGTGATTTTTGTAAAAATGTATCACCACAGAAATGTGTGTGATATTTCAAAAGAGAGCGTGGCACCTTCTATAGAGAGATTTTAGAATATGTTTTCATCTATGGCTATTTTGCTTTATTTTAAATTATGCTTATATGCTTTTAATGCTTTTAATGCTTTTAATGCTTATATGCTTATATGCTTATATGCTTTATATGCTTTATATGCTTTTATGCTTATTATGCTATTATGCTTATAAATTTACCAAAACTCTATAAACTGGACATATGGGGCATTTCACGCGAAGTGGACAACGAAAAATGTCAGGTTCTGGATTTTGTTGGTCGAAATGTCAGGTCTGGTTGACTGGACTTAGATGTGACATGCATATATGTACTATATATACATTGTTATTTGTGCTTTCTATAGCCTATATATCATTTTATGCAACTTCAAAGAATTGTCAAAATTTGAGAATCAAATTTTTCGAAAGCTATTAATGCAGTAAATCAAATGGATTGAATAAAAACTTAGTAGTGCTTATTTAAGAATATTAATAAGTTTTCTGAAAAATTGATTAAATTTAAAAAATGAATTTATTTCATAAAGCAAACCGAAGTATTAAAAATCTGATTTTTGAAACTTCGCATATTTTTATATTTTGTATTCTTATCTGTAAAAATACATAGCTTGTAGCACAGAAATGTTATATTAAATATTTTAGAATGGTATTTTTGATATGTTTGTAATTGTGAAAACTAATGAGTGCCTACATAGTATTAAATGCACAAAGTGGTCATTACTGCACCTACTAACATTAATTTTAATTGTTAGTTTTGCGAAAATTGCATGCGAGTAGCTAAAAATATTAAGTTGCAAACAATGCGCATAGAGTAGATATTTTGCACGTGTTAGGTACTTTGCGGTTTAATGTCAAAATAATGTAAAAAAATTCAATGGAGAATTAAGTGCACAAATAATTGAATAAAACGAGGTCCATAACAAAAGGCTGGAATAAGATATTTTAAAATCATCTTTATTTTTCATTTACTTTAGAGCTGTGTCAATTTCAGAATTTTCAAAATTATGATAAAAGGTCTTTTTTTTTTGCTTAAGGGGCTCAACCGAATCAAGTGATTAAATTTTTTTCCAAATAGAAACAATACTTTACCTTTACTTGAAGTATCAAAACCTTGTATTTTTATGTAAGCAATATCTACCACCTTAACTTAACCTAACCTAACCATTTATTTTAAGAAAAATGCTATGGTACCCCCCTCGTTTTTTGTGACGAATTGAATATTTTTAACTGTTGTTTTTATTATTTTTTAAAAATGCTTTGCCTTCAAGAATATTTTTTTTTTGACACTTATCACTCCCCTACTCTTTAATTTTTCAATTTTGTGTGTCTCCTATTTTTAACTATAAAAAAAATAAACTGGCCATTTCAGCCCTTGGAAGGACTTTGACCTGGCTTCTTATTGATCATTTGTGTTGTGCGTTTTATTAAATGTTTGAACACAAATGATCGAGAACTGGACCTACGAGTTTAATGCCGACTCCGAACGGCTTTTGTTCTCAAGAAGCTTTGCATGGCAATTTTTACTCTCTGAGGCTTGCCGTTGTCTGCAGAAAGGTGACGACCGAACAGAAAAATTAATTCAATTGAAAAAACTTACTGTCTGAGCTGGAATCGAACCCGGGCTACCGCGGTTCTTTAGCTTATGGGCCACGCACTCTGCCCACTAGGCTACGGCCACCACAAACTATAGCAAGTATTAATTCAAGAAATGCGTGGAATGTATAGTTTCTTCTTTAATATGGTTATTTCATCGAAAAAGTAGTCGCGAATATTTATTGTAAAATCTATTACAAAATAAAAAAAAATTTCTTGAGTGGAAAAAATGCTGTATTCAATAGCTAGAAGGCCTTCTATCACCGTATGCAGATACGCGAAACGACGATATGATGTTCGTTATCCAAATAAAATGTATATTTGAGTAAAACTGATTATATTAGCTCAGCTATAATGCAAAAATAATAGTCCAACATAAGAGTTTGAATTGAATTAATGTATTATTTCTAAAGCATAGAGTGTAGATATAAATCTTAACCAGAAGTAAGCATATATTTTCACCATATCAGAATCGGCTTTAGTGCTCTCAGGAGTAGACTTTAGTTTTGGGAAAGTTATTTTACAAATTCACTCGAAGGCAAAAGGATCTGACAATATTTGTCCTTTTTTCATAAACATACTTCTGCCTGTAATTCTGCAGCATAACACTCATATTTTCAACTTGTGTGTTCTTTTTAAATCACGCATCCTCACGGTTAAAATAATTTCTTTGACTCACGACCCCGCACGCTCACGATGTGTTTTCTTCTAATCACGAATTCTCACTATTAAAATAATTTTTTGAATCACTATCAAGCATGATCACGATGACATTTTTGACTAATTATTGCTCACAAATAGAATTTTTAACGATTGGGCCCACTTACTTACGAAAATTCTTAAAGTGGTTTCACGTTTTATAAGAAGAAGAATACACATGAGTTATTCTTCTCATAAAAAAAATAAAAGAAAGTTAAATTCATATCCTATAAAGATACATCTTATATATTAAAATTATATGCTTTAGATTGCAGCAAAATGATTAATTTTTATATGGATACCGCAGACCACCATAGCAGTTGAAATGTAAACTTTTTAAAAATTTAAATACATTTAAAATCTATTGAACTAAATAAATAACTAGTATTATTTGAAAAGCGGACAAAGTACTTCAATCAATATTTTAACGATAGTTTTTAATTAAAAAAAGTAATTTATCCCAATTTTCACCCAGCAGTCTGGATCTTTTTTCCTCTGAAATACGACCAGGTACCGAAAAAACTCGTTTGGTCAGTGTTGCATTTTATATGCAATTGGTAGAAAAAGCGTACAAAACTTTTCTTTTAAATTTGCACAGCTTTGGGAAGTTATGATAAAAAGTCGTGAGACGAATAAATTTAAATTACGCACTCTCACGCACGAGGTGAATTTAATCATATACGCTCACTAATATTTTGTGATTTTTTGTTGGGTTTGCTCACGAGTCTTGGAGTCAAAAGTAAAATGCTGACATTTTATTATACAGTGGCGCAAAAAATTTAAGTTTTCGTTTTTATATGCATTTTTCTATGGTACTTCAAATCCTGTTTTGTGTCATAAAGAATTTAGAATTCTGTTTACTAACGACTTTAAAAAATAGTGGAAGATTAACTCAAATCAAGGATACAAACAAACAATACAGCAATCATATTATTTAAATATCTTACTTACCGACATTGAATTTGTTATTTATTGTATTTTTAGAAGTAAAGTATATGGTCTCTTAAAAATTTTAAATAATGTTATTTATAAGCTCAATAAACAACTAGTAATTTATATTGAATAAAGATAATTGAATAAATAATAAGAATTCGATTGGATATTTGAATATTAATATGTGTTTGCTCAAGTCAATTTATACTGAAAAAACAAATTAAGCAACAAATACGATTAATAAAGCCACAATGTTCAACTCACAAAAACTCGCGCAACGTGATTTTGGGTACGCTCAACTTCAAATAGCTACTTTTCAAACAGGGTTGCCAAATCAAAAATGCTTTATTCACAAATTTTTTAATCCTTCAATGAAATAAGAAACATTTTTGGACTTTAGGATAAGTTCTGATGAACAAAAATATTTTTGGGAAATTTTATTGTTAATTTAAGGGCTCTCGATCGCTTTAGGTCTAGAGTCGGTCAGATAACCCCTGTTATTCTGCACGTTGAGAGTTCAGCCCATCTTGTATTAGCTTTAGATGTGGTGTACACCTTGAGCAGCAGTTTACAGTTGCCATCGGGATGCTCGGTGAGTTCCGAACCATTGAAGTCACCGATGTCATCTTTCCCAGCAAGCTCGTCTGCTTTTTCGTTTCCTCTTATGCCCTTAGGACCTGGTACCCCAATTAACCCTTTCAGGACCAAGAGATACCGGTGTCCCAAAAAAATGTTGTTCATCAGACTTAAGAAGGGAAGACTTAAGGTAGCCACATTAGTGGCTGTTATCACAAGTTACTGCTTAATAGGCAGATGTCTCTAGACTGGGTGTCATCGCAAATGACTTCAGCAGAAGCTGCAGGGACGAGGAGGACAAAGAAATCATCTCCCATCTTGTATGTTCCTATCACGCGCTCACTAGAAGGAGGCATAAATATCTGTGGTCGTTCTTCTTTTACGAGCTTGACGACCTGTCAAGGACAAGCGTCAAACGTCTAATAAGCTTCACTAAAAGCTCAATGCGGTTCCACTCAGATTAAAGGCCAAGTGTGCAGCGGTATCACAATGGACCTTATTGGTAAAGGTAAGGTAAAGAAGGGAGTAATCAAGTGAAACTTTTGTATGCGATGGGCCTTTTTCGAGACACTCAATAATTGCAGCAATA
The DNA here is from genome assembly GCA_963920525.1 of Dichetophora obliterata. Taxonomy (NCBI): domain Eukaryota; kingdom Metazoa; phylum Arthropoda; class Insecta; order Diptera; family Sciomyzidae; genus Dichetophora; species Dichetophora obliterata. The sequence continues at coordinate 41,257,836 of OY986436.1, forward strand.
CTGCAGCACTGTTACGCATTGTTGCAGATTCTCAGCTGATACCTTACCTAAATTTTGTATATATTTTGCGCTGCTTTTGTGATCGAACGTGAAAGATTTTTTTAATGGTAATGGTAATGGGTAAAAATGGGAATTATAAACCGAATCCGTTGTCGGAATTTTAAAGCTATGTAATTTTTTACAATATGTTTGTAATATGTATTTTTAAGAGTTATATACATCATTTAACAATTTTAGGGGTCACTGATTTCGAATCTGAATTCAGAATTTTTAAATTCAATATGGTTAATAGGTGGCAATCCTTTTATAAAAAAATGACATAATTTTGAAAATCTGACAACGGATTCGGATTCACCGACCCATTTTTACCTAGCATTCTGTTTAAAACACTTTAAAATACATATTATTAGGTGGCAACCCTATTATAAAAAAAATTACATAATTTTGAAATTCTGACAACGGATTGAAATTCAGCGACCGATTTTTACCTAGTGTTCGCGTCAGCACCGAATTATTAAAAATAAAAAATTGAGGTGGCAACCCTATCCACGATCTTGAATTTTTAAATTCTAACATCAGATTCGAAATCAGTGACCCCAGTGATGTTTAAAACTCTTAAAAATACATTTGACTAGGTAGCAATACTGTGGTAAAAATTTAATCTAACTTCTATCTTTATGAATATGATAAATAAGTATCATTTAATATAAAATAGCTTTTAATAAATACCAATTTTGCTTACATTTCTTCTTCCATAACTTTCGCGCAGTATAAATATTCAAGTTGCCGGGTTCTTGCATTTTGCGAACGCCAAATGCCAAATTTCTACTCGCTAGAACGTTTGTCTTTTCCAATAGTTGCAAGATATTGTATCGAACGTGATACTTTGATATGTTGCGCAATATTGCTGCAGTTATTAAGACTCGAACAAGCCCATGTACTTAATGCAGCTTAATGTACTTAATGTACTTAATGCAGCAGAAGCTGGAGAAACATATTCATTCTGATGCAAGTGTTATGCCTTAAACTCAGTCAAATCAAGTTACTAAGCGTTTCTCACCATAAACTTTCCTACCACCACCAACTACAACTTTTCGTCGTAAATCGATGTGTTTTAAAGTTCTCTTGATTAGAAATAAGGAAAAAAAGGTTAAAGCGTAGGACCATGGCCCGGCCAGGATTCGAATCCGGTACCCCTTGATGACAGTCAAGCGCACTACCATCAGACTATCGAGGTGGTATCGAAGTGAGTCGAGTCGAGGTATATGCGGTATGTATTTACGCACATGCAATGGCTGACCTCAACCTCACCTGATCTAACCTATGTAATATTTTCTGAAAATGTTCTTATTAGTATTATATTTTTTTAATTTCTAGCTTTAAGACAAATTATAATCTCTAACTCCATGGTTAAAGAAACAACTATATTTGTACTACCTTAAAGAGAAATCTTATTGGACGATGAATTATCAGTTTTAAATAAATAAATAAATAAAGATCTCGTACGTACTTTTGTACAAATGAAAGATTTTTAGGTTTTTACAATTGCACGCAATTTTTTCTTACTTGCATAGTTAAAACTTTTTGTTAAATTGTATGTGTTCAAATGTGATTTATTATAAGTTTAATTTTTTCAAACTGGTTTTGAATAAACTGCCACTAGACGTCATTGTAAACATATATTTATAAACACAATCAACTTTTTAATTCATTTTGCGACAACACTTTCAGTCTCGATAAATTAACACAGGTGTGGAAATTTTCCGCAAGAGTTGGATTTTGTTTTTTATGTTTATTAAATTTGGATATAAGAAAAGAGCAGTTTCCTTTTTTGGTGGGCTTTTATAATTAAGTAAGAAGAGATTTAAAACAAAAATGTTATTTCATCACGAGTTTACATTTTATACTTCGTTTACATTGAGTCCTAATGCGCCATAGATCATCAAATGGTCAACATAAAAGAAAAATTAATGTTAAAAATAATTACTAAGCATCTTATATATATTACGCAAACGCAAATTTTGTCCGGCGTAAGGTTTTTTAAGTACAAGTCCTATTTTAAAAAATTTAGTATGATTTGGTAGGTTTAGATCTGTAGATGTGCAAACTGGACTTTTTATTTCTTAAAAATTTATATTTTTTTAGTCATATCGAGTTAAAATTTGCATATAATTGTTGATATGTTGCTTTTTCTCTTCTTAATTTCAGCATATTCCTAAAAATATGTGAGGTATTTAGCGCCATCTATCGGCTAATAGCTATGAACTGTTATACTGACGAATAATCTTTTAAAATTTCACAGCTAAAACTATGAATTGATATATTCAATATCAAAGTGATACTACAATGATTTCTTGCAGTTGAAAAAAATTTCTAAACTGTTAGTTAATTTTTGAACAAAAAACAAAAACATTTTTGTTCAAGCTTTTTTCAACTGGAAATCAAAAATTCTTACTCCTGTATATTTAAAATAAATTTAGGTATGAAATTAAATATGCTAATATTATATCGTCGTTGCGCGTGCAATACCATGTTTATTGCAAAAAGGGCAAAATTAATTTAATTTAAATTTTGATCAGTTGAAAATGTATTCGCATTTATTTTATACAAAACTAAGGCACTAAGATTAATCAGTTCATGTTCCAATATCAGAATATTGGGGTTGTCATTACTATTTATACTTAGTACCAAGTAATACTGGACATTAAATAAAATAGCAAATAAATTCTCCAAACATGCTTGCAGAGTGTCACACTTTTAGTGTTTAAATATTCAGATTAAACTTTAACTCGCGCAATGTTTTAAACTTGAAACTATAGTTATTTTCACAAAACTGTCTCCACAGAAGCTCAAACAATTTAAACAATTTCAACTGACAATGTAATTAAATGCGTAGGAATTGCGTTAAATTGCAAATCTACCTAAACAATGACCTACCACCAGTACACGCAGAGAAAAGACATGGTTGAGACATGATAACTGCAATAATAATTTTTGTACTAAAATTATTGTACTATTCCTGTAAACATAAATTTTTGCCTTAATAAAGTCATTATTTACTAATGGTGGTATAAAAAAACGTTATGCTTGAAATCATACTATCGTCAACATTTTATGGTTGGCTCTACTATTCGTTGCAGCAAAAATGTTGTAGTTCTGTCAATCATGATAAATGTGAATATAATGATAGAGACAAACATATTAGAGTTTTGAATGATTGTCTGAACTATTCTTTGATCGTAGGCAATCTAAGCAGCACATAACCAAAAATCGAAAGAACTTATTGTGTCTGAACAGTTTGCTTTAAAACATTTTACTTCATTCAGAGACAATAAGTTTAATCAGTTCCTGGTTATGTGCCGATTCGTTTGTCAACTCTTCAAATATTGTGTTTTATTATAAAGTGCCTTAATCTAAAGACTGCTCGCAGAAAAATTACATTTTTGACTTTGATTTTAGCAAAAATTTTTCTATTTACCGTAAATATATTTCGCAGTTCTGACCATTTTTTTTTTATTATACACACTGCTATTTTTGTGACAGTGCACTCAATGTATCATATTTATGAATGGCTTTAGTCAGGCGATCGGTAGTAGCGGCTGAGTCCTACTGGAAGTGTTCGTGTCTCGTTGGCAAAAGAGCCGCGGTTCAAACCCCAGCTCGGACAGAAAGCTTTTCAAAAAGTTTATTCAATTGAATTTATATTTCTGTTCGTATGCAGACAATGGCAAACCTCTAAAAATATATTAATTATAATAGCTGTGGAAATAGGAGTGCATCGAAATAAAAAATTATTGTTTCAATAATATTCAGGTTCTTAAAAAAAAAATTCATAATATAATTGTTGGAATTATTCCATTTTCGTCCCAATAAGAGAATAATGATTGTTTCAATAATATGCTGGTTCCTAAGAAAAAATTATTTTTTCTAAATATAGTTGTTGCAATTATTTTAACATGATCATTTTATTACCATTATATTTTTAAGAACATGTTAACATGGTTTTGAACAATCATAATCCGAATCATACTAAGATCCTTTTAAAACATGGTTGTTGCAACTATGTCTTTTCTCTGCGTGTAGTATTATAAAAATAATAACAATAGCAACAAAACTATTGTTGACATAAACCAATATAGCAACTGTGTGGCATGCAGCATAAATGAAAACCAATTACACAACACTGCTTGCTATAAATTCATTTGCAACAAATGCAGGCCAATAAATATTTCAACGAAATTTTAGAACAGATATTGGAAAAGAGCTACGAGAACAACAACAACTTATAGCAATGACACATATTACAATAACATAATAACAACAACGAAAAAACTACAACCAACATCAACAATTTCCATACAAACAACAAATAGTAGAAAATTGGAAATTTAAATTTTGTAACTCTATTGGAAATTTGTAAGGATAAAGGAAAATTAAAAAATTTCTATAAATTGGCAATAATAAACCGCCTCACTGTGTGTCCGCTGTGCTAAGAGATTTGGTAAAAATCAAAAAATCCAAATCCATGACATACCCCTACATTGTTGTTTATTCTCATCTATCAATAATGATACCGGCTTTATCTCTCTGTAACTCTGTTACTCTGATTTATTCGCTAGTAAAATTTATCGGCGATGATATTGTAATGCACAACTGTAAGCAAGATGTAACAAACACTGTTTGTCTTGCTAACCCATTTTTGGCTGCAGCCAGTTCCAGTAAAGAAAGCTATTCGGAAAAGTTTTTAGTTTTCAGAAAACGATATTTTTTTCCTTTTGACACCTGGAGCTTGTCTGATGTAATATTGTATTAACCAAATATGGATACGCAAAGCGTTTATGTTATTTTTTTAATATTTACAATCTAAAACTTTTCAAATTTAAAGGTAATATTTTTATACAGAAAAATAAAATAAAAATCACGAAAACTATTTTAAAAATTAAAATAGTTTTAATTTTTATAATAATGTAAAACCGAAAAAATTCTTTTGTTCATGAATTCCTACTTAACCAAATGTAGTTGGTTGGAGTCAATGAAACAGTTGGAAAAAATCTTTGATAGTTTTCACAGAAAACAGTTTCAACGTTCGTGGTCGAAAAATCCAGAGGCCAGAAATGGATTAAGAGCCGATAATTAACGCAACAGTTCGACTTTATTTAGGAAGAGTGCATATGCGATATCATATTATTTTTATATTTGAATCTGAACAAAAATTATGCAAACAAATAAATAAAAGCTTTTACTTATATTATTAACTTTAATTAATTTTAATAAGTTAATGTATAATAGAATTATAAAGATTATTTTTTAAGATCTTATTACATAAAAACGTTGGTGGACATACCCGACCCTCACGGCTGAATCACTGAAGCCATCCACCTTATAATCGCATATGTTCGAACACAATATGATTGTATGGTGCTCTTAATTGATTTATATGTGTAAAACTCTCCTTCGTAGGTGGCGCTGGCGTCGTTTTCTTAGAAAATACTTATTTATGGACCAATTTTGCTCAGATTCACACCATATAAAGTTTAAATAAAAAACAAGTCTGATAATATATAGACCTGATAGGTAGCGCTAAGGTGAAGATCTCTTCTTTATGTATTTTTTCGCAAAGGGGGAACCTTCAAAAGGCCCAAACGTACACTCGAAAATATTTATGGGTAAATATTACTAATAGCTGTGTCCATTCTACTAATTTTATTCGTAGTTTTCAGCTACGAATAGGATTCTTATAATCGACATATATTAGTAAATATTACGAATATTTTATTCGTATTCCTAAAAAACAAATGTATAAAAATAAAAATCTGTCTGAGCTGGGGTTTGAACCTCGACTCTTTAGCTTACGAGCCAAGCACTCTACCAGTAGGCTACAGACACCTAGTTCCTTATGTGCTGTAGATGTTTGACATACAAAGCTGAACGATTTCGGTTTTCAATTTTTTAAACTCTACTAATAATTCGTACATTCTACTAATAATTCGTACGGTCAGCCTACGAATGAATTGTTTCTACTAATATTATTTTTCATTCGTAAATAGTACGAATGCTTTAGTACATACTACGAATGTAACGAAATTACGAAGTTATTCGTATGAGAAATTTACGAATATTATTATTTATATGTAAACAATCATTCGTATCATGCACTAATATTAATTGATTTGTTTTTGTTTACGAATATCATTAGTATATAAAACAAATATATTCGAAGATACTACATCAGGTATTAGAAAAATTTTACGAACGAATTCGTAAAGATATCAAAATAAAAATACTTTGTATATTGTACGAATATTTGTAGAATGTACGAATATTTTGATTACTAAAATAATTCGTAGAAATTTTACTAATAAATTTTTTGAGTGTACAGGTGGGAGTGTACGATGTTTACGCACAAAGCCTAAGTGATACTTCATTATACCAAAACCTCCGCATTAATCTTCTACCATGTAGAACCACGTGGAACTGGCGTAAAGCATGACTTTTCAGGCTTGGGAACAGCACTATGATGGAAACTGTTTGGCTACTGTCGTGATCTTAGGTTGAATGTTGGTATAGTCAACAACCTCTACTTCATCTGTTTTGCGCGCGATCAACTCTTTGCAGCTCATCAGTTATTTGCCTAGCCAATGTGTTTACCACCGACCAGTTCTCTACACTCTTTAACATAAGAGAAACTAAATTTTGCTGTGTTAACATTTTGGCGAGACTGGTGACAATGGGTTAAGATTTAAGTCTCGCATCCTGGACACAAAAAGAACGTGCGCCGCTTCTTGCAGTGTATTAATTAATCAGCTTGTACTAATCCTTACGTGACTAAATCTCTCTACCTTACCTTTGTTAGAACCATCCTTGAATATGCCAGCCAGGTTTGGTCTCCTATCTAAACACCCATTCTATCCGAATCGAAGCCGTTCAACGAAGATTCACCCTTATGCACACCACGTGAAATTGATTAACATGCAAACTCTTGCAAAACGAAGGGAAGTTACCGATGTACTCTCCATTCATCAACTTTTATGCGGAACCATTAACTGCCCAGCACTACTCCAATTGATCAATAGAAGCTAGGTCAAAGTCCTTCCAAGAGCTGAAATGGTCAGTTCATTTTATATATTTTTTTACTACTCTAATTAAAATCCTTGAATACTAACCCACGTAACCTTAGGTCTATTCCTTTCTTCCACCTCAACTTTCACCGCACCGACTACGAATGTAGTGAACCTGTAACCAGGATGCTTCATGTAACTAACAATTTGATCAGCGAATTCGATTTTCATCTGAGCAGATCTCGACTCCGAAATGCCACTTCTTCTTAACTCCTACGACACTTTTTCCCCCTCTCTAATGATTTTATTACAATTAACAAATGGTACATATAATTAATGATATTTGTAAGTTTCCTTTATAACTTTTCTTCTCGTATTTTCTTTTCAACGTATTCTTAAAATTACGCCCATCACGAATTGGATATCTTTCGAACACTAAATCAAGGAAAAGAGAGAAGAAAAAAAAAATAATAAATAAATAAACTCTGTTAGAATAAGCTTAGTTCTTAGTTAATCAGCTTGTATGAAACTTAACGAAAAAATAAATAAATTTCCTGTGTGATAAGTACAGTAAGGATTGATAGCGTGTTTATATTTGTGAATGTATGCCCTGAAGCAACCATCGCCGCTTAGTATTTGTGTAAGGTAGAGGTGCACTGAGTTTTGGCTTCTACCATACCACTCGGTTAGGCTAGGGATGAGCTAGTACATCCACAAAGGAGCAGAGTTCGTCTTGTTTGTTTGGACCCTCTTGTATTCGACATTATTTTCGATAGAGCCATACATGCAGCTGCTTTCCCGGGTGCGTACTGCAGATGGTGCTAAAATGACAGTCTGAATTCGATCATCACACTCAGATATTTAATGTAAGGCTTCGATTCCATTACCGCTCAACGAATACTGTTGATGGTGGTCTCTAGCTTTTTCCCACTACTAATGAGTGCCATCTTATGTTCAGCTAGACTAAGTCCTGCTCTTCACAGCGAATAACAGATAGTAGCGATAGTTGCACTACTGAGGTCTTCAACTGCTTCAAGGTGTTTTGATGTTGCCACAACTGCTAGGAAGCTTACAAAGCCAAAAATATTGATTCCTGCCGGTACCTCCAGGCTGAGAACCTCATCGTACATAACGTTCCATAGCAGCGGGCCCAGCACCAAGCCCTGTAAGACTCCTTCTCTGCCTTCTTCTGCGTCGTAACGCAGGATTCTTTCACTGACGTAGTTTGATACAATTTTCGTGAGGTAGCGTGGTACTCCAAAGTTTTTGAGGGATGTCATAATCTAACTCTAGTTAGCTGAGTTGAAAGCGTTCCTTTCGTCAAGTGCTGCCACCAAACAGTACTGCTTTGCTTCCCTTACGTTTTCAATTGCCTTCTGCGCTGTGCTCGTTCCTAGCTTAATAGCGTCAATTGTTTACGGGACATTTCGAAACCCAAACTGTCGAACGGAAATTTCTCCTCCGGTGTGGATCGCATTTTGAAGACGGTTGTACACCACTCGCTCAAAAACCTTGCCTATTGTGTCAAGCAAGCAAATCGGCCTGAAGAGTGTTCTGACGATGACACTTAGCACCTGCGGGTCCGTATAGCGACTTCAGCTTCTGCATAACCAATATGCGTTGTTGTGTATTCGGTACCCCATGGGGTGGCTTCTATCTCGTCACATAGCAGTAGGAAGTTTTGGTGCTTAATCGTACGGATTGCTTTTTTCAAGGCTTTTTTGAGCACTTAGGATGTTTCGCAGAGTTCGTTGAAGCTATAAGAACATCTTGCACGGTAATACATCCTTCTTGCTTAAAGGCATTTTCTGCGTGCTTCAGCAATTTTCACAGTCCATCACTAGACCGGGTCTTGTTTGCACTTGCTAGTCACCTCCAGATCATCGCTGAATCGCAAGATCTTCATAGTTGGTCCAAGACCTGCCTTGTTATACTATTTGGCGTGCCAGATAGATGGATGTCGGCCATAATTTTTTTAAAAAGTCTACCGTTTCGACTCTTTACAAATCTTTGCTTCCAGTATCTATGCTGGGGTGGACGTGATCAACCATCGAGCTTATAAATGATAGCTTGGTGCTCGCTTTGCCGTACACCTCACTATCATGCCACTCTGCTTGGCTACTTAACTCGTTGCTAGCGAAAATCAACGCAACGTCTACTGAAGCAAACGCTTCAAGCAAGAAAATGCTATGTTGGTTTGCATTTTGACCTCCTCAGTCAACTGCCCACGCATGAAAGTCACCAGCGATAAGGAATGGTGTCCTTTCGCTGGCTCTAGTGTCAAGAGACTCCATGAATTCTTGAATCGACAAACTTGGTGCTAGGTAGCAACTCACAACTTGCATACTATCTACTTCCGCATGGACAAAGGCATTTGCAAATGTATGCAGCCGTAGATAGCAAAGAGCCCTTCCACATGACCATATATAGTTACATTAAACGAATTAAACAAACCGTTTAATTTGGGAGTCGTTCTCAAACTAATAGCATCTTTCTGTAAAACGAACGTAACGTGCATTTCACGAAGGCTTCGTTCAAAAGCCAAATGTCAGCTGTTTTCGCTTGATGTAAAAATAATTTTTTAGCCCAACGAGAAGAGCTGATTCAGAAATGAACGACAACGTAACTGTAGTGAAAATTTGGCTTGATGTATTAAAAAAATTTGAAACGAAACGTCAAATATGGACGATGAAAATTTTCTTATCGCTTAGAAATTTGTTGAAATGGAAGTTGCTGAAAATAAATCGTAAGTATTATTTTATTAACAAATGCAAGAATTTAGAATCAATTAATTTATATTTTATTTAGCACACCACAAAAACCACAAGCGAGCCATTTGGAGTTGGATTGGATCTTGGAGTTTTATCTGTTTTGCAGATTTGCCTGCTTTGTATTCATTAAAATTGTATAAAGCGATCGCGGAAAACATTATAATTATTAATTTTCACAAAACTTTTCACTATGATCAAATTTGCAGCAAAAATTAATCATATATGTAAAAAAAAACAAAACAAACGAAACAGCTGATGCAAAAAATGATGCCACCTAGTAAATATTGCTTAGAATAAGTATAAAATATTTAAGGTTTTTGTCAGTTTTACGCAAAATGATGAACTTTTACAATCTGGTAATAATGTTTTTGACAAATACTCACGTTAAGAGTATTTGAGCAACGTAAGCAACGTAACAGTGGACGACGACGCAAGGAAAAAATACATCAAGCCAATTTTGTCCGATATCGTCGGAAAACGAACGAAGCTTAAGACGAAGGCTACGTTTTACCTAAAGCTGCTATAACTTTATTTTTCAAAACATCTTATAGCTAACTTAAACATACATGATACATAATGTTCTTATAGCTAACTTAAACATACATGATACATAATGTTCTTATTAAATACTGCAGCTGCATTGTTCTCACGAAAAGTGTCAACTAAACATTTGACGCTTGCGTGGGACCGATGCACTGAAAAACGGCCAACTGACAAAAAGTCACGTATGCTGGTCATTTGAGTGGACCAGCAGCTGGACTATACGTTACTATATCGGCTTTCCCGGTAATTTCCAAGACCTAAATTTCAGCAGTTTTTGCGGCGTAAGGTTTACTTAGTATAGCCAAGTCGATGGACTGGTCCCCGACAGTTTACCCTAAAAGGTCCTGTGCTGCACAACAGTTGTTGAGGTTAAACTGCAGTAACCTCATCTGTGTTTAAGTTGGTTGACGCCTTCGAAGGACTGACATCTCAGACTTCCGGAGCTATTGTTGGAGTCTTGGACTTCTTGAACTTTGTAAATAACCAACTCGCCTTCGCTTCGTACTCTCTGCCCTTTGGCCCTCTCTTCTGCATTTCTTACAGCATCCACTTCGGTGTGTACTCCCTCTTGTGGTCTGCCCAAAGTCGAGGCATCTGTAGCATCTGATTGAGGCTACCTTCTCGCGGACTCTGCAAATTACACAGTAAACTTTTATCTGACCAATTTCTGTAAGGTTTTTCGCCTGTGGAGCCTATAGGCCTACGACTGCTGTTTTGGTGCCGACGTATGTTTTGCATAGTAAGCAACTTCTGAATTTCGCTTCGCACATCTTCAGCTGCCGTCACCTCGTCGATATTCTTTATCTCTATTAGGGTCTCTTCCGTGAGCGTTTTCGTCTCAATAAGGCCGGCGAACTTTTCTTTCAACTGTTGGGTCTTCTGAGTAGTTGAACGCTACATTTGAATCAGCACCTCGTCCTTCTCTGTGCGCCTGACTCTAGAAACGGTCTCTCCGAACCCTTCGAGTGACTTTTCCAGCTTTATCTCCAGGATGATGAAGCTGTACAGTGCTGCGTTTCATACAACCCAGCCAGAAAAAAATATTTTATGGTTTTTAACAATTGGCTGTGCAAAATCAAGGTGCAAAAAATTTTATTGGAGAGGGTCTATTTTTACCCCCTAGGGAGTTATGGGTTAATTTGTGTTTTAAGAAGTTGTTACATTGAAAATGCTGTCTCAATAAAACTAATTGATGTAGACCTATTACTCTTAGAGTTTTGAAAGGCTTTTTTAATGGCCTTTTACCAATATATAAAACTAAGGAAGATGCTGGAATAAAATGCATATTTTCAGAGCCCAAAGTAAAAAATTTTGAAAAAAAAAACTGATTTTTTAAGTTTAAAGTAAATTTTCTCCAAAAAAATTGTGTCATCCTGTTTTTTTTTACAAAATTATGATTTCTCGTTAAATTTTACTAAAAACTTTGTTTTTAATTTCATTTTTTTCAATTTTTCACTTACTTCAACGCAATTTTAACATTACACGTTTCTATGATTTTGACGTTTTTATTGATTATAAGTTTTTTTTTTCTTAAGCAAGTATTATACAAATTATATATAATATGCATAAATAAATTTCAATATGAAAAAAAATATCACCCGGAGCTCTCAGATTCGTAATAATCATTATCTTTTCCAGAAATCGGATCACCATAAACGAATTTTTCATATCAAGTGATAAAGACTTGTGCTTTGTCAATTATTTTTTTACAGTATGAATTTATCAACGGATCGGATGAGATCAATAACATATTAAGAAGATCCCTGTTATTTTCAACTCTGGATGACTTCCTTGTATTGCTTAAACGAAACCGTGTACAGTCTTTGTTTCGAGCTTCTTGTGCTTCCTCTCACAAATCACCAATTTGAAGAATGCAAATTTTTATAACTTCAGAAGCGTGGTAAAGAATTTTGTGTACGCTGACTGGCATTTTATTAAATTTGCCTTTACCCTTTTACCATCTGCCTGTTGAGACAATTGGGCAGCAAAACTTAGTTGATCAGACGAATATAAACCAAGTAACTCTTGCACATTTAAACGTTTTGATCGCTAAGTACAGCTCTCAAATGGGTTTTCGGGTCTTCCTCTTTTAGGACATGATAGAAGAGGCTCTTCTGGAATAGCATCTTGATCTTCCTCTTCATCAACAATATCATCACCATTAAAATCAATAACAAAATCGCCAATTCCGAACCAATTTTTACAAATTGTTCTAAATCTTAAAAAAACAACATTTATTTTGACCTAAGTTAAGGGTCATCTTTACCTATCCCTGCGATTACCGGCTTTATAAAACTTATCATTGAAACATGATAGTCAGTTAAAAAAATAATTTTTTATAATGTTGACTTCTTCTACATCATCTTCACAAATTCCAGCTTTATTCAACCAATGCTTAGTTAAATTGGTCATTCGTTCGCCTTTTGGAACAGCGCAACACATTTCGAAAAACTCTTCACGAGATAAAATCACTTTATTTTCCATTTTACTCAAAAATTAAAAACAACTTAACTCTTTGACTCCAAAAAACTAATAAGAAATATTAAATTGTGTCAAAAAACAAAACATATTTACTTCAACAAGAACATCAATAAAGTCAACAATTAATTTGCGAAAATAGTAAACAAGCTCATTTTTCTCAATGCATTTCTATTAAAAAATGTAACAAAAGAATAACAACACTTGCACTAAATTAATATATATAACGTTTTTTAAAGTTCACTTACTTGTTCTCTTTCACTTCTCAATCGAAAAATATTTACATAGAAAATAATTTGCAAATATTATTATTTGCTACGAGAAATGTCTTACAAATATTAGAAATTTATTTTTCTTGTGTTTTGGATGTTGGAATATGCGAAGTAAACATTTTATATTTATGTTTGTTTGTATATAAATTATGATTAGAAATGTAAATTTAAGCTTCTTACAGTGGTTTGCTAGCTTTTACGTTTATGTTTCAATACATATGTCTTCGAAAACCATGGTTTGAGAATCGAAAACCCTATAAAGCAAAAGTTGCCAATATTTGCCTTAGTTAAGACTGTCAAAATTTCAATGTCAATTTAATATAGTTTTTGAAAATGTGGAAGAAAATGGTTGCGAGCAGTTGAAGCCTGGTGATATAATATTATGTGAATAACTTACAAGTATTATGGAGGAGTTTATTACGCTTGCAAAAAGTGGTCAACGATTTCTGTGCGTCAAACCATTCAAAAGATATGTTATTTTTAAAAATCGTGATGCAGGAAGGTAAAAAGGTAAATTTTCCCATACAAATTTAGGTAACTTTGGTCCTAAAGGGTCCACCGAGTTGTCCTTTATATATATTGAGGATATGTCCCTCAATAGCTTAAATTAAAATTTTCACCTAATTCCGTCTTTTCAAACGCGAGTCACAGATTTTTTTCCGGCTAGACATGCCAAACGCAGCACTGTACGCTGTATGAAAGCTCATCTACTTTCGCCACCACTATTTCGTTCGGGCTTACTAGTTTTAGTGGTGGTTTTTCCGTTTCCAGTCTTTCTAATCACTTTGGTGCAAAGCTTATCGGTGCGCTTCGCCTGTGATGATTATCGATGAGCGAGAGTGACTTCTCAAATGGAAGAGGGTTTGAATGTGTCTACTTAGATCGCCAACTGCTATACTCTCTTCTTTTTTGGCTGCGTAGCTCATTACTTCGCTCATTTGCCCTTTTAGAGGCTGCCTTCGAAGTATTCGAGAATAATAGGTCTGTTTGGCAATCCTTATCGAAAGGAGAGGCATGATTGAGCAATTATGAAGCCTTGAGTTAGCTTTTAGCTCTTTGAAATCTACTTCCTGGATTTTTCTCGCGAGATCAGAGTAAGCAAGCTTTGAGAGGTTAATAAGCCTCTTTATCTCTTGGTGAACGTTTATCCTAATGTTAACGTATTCTACAAGACCATAGATACACAGCTCCTTGGATCCTTAAGCTCAATGCAAAAGGATACTCAGCATCTATGTTGTTCGTAGCTGTAACTGGTGCAGCGGCTGAGTGCGCGGCAGCAGTGCTAGAGAATGAAATGTTGGTTGAGGCCTCCAGAATCCGTGCCCCGACAGTGGAGTGCCCTCAGTTGGATTTCCACTTCTGTGGTTGCCACCTGGAGTAATAATTTTTTTCTCCGACATTCCAAATAAGTGATTTTTTCGGGGATAATCTCCCATATCTCTTTATATCTACGGACAGGTTTAGATACTGCCGACTGCCGCGGTACAGACGCAAACCAGGGAGCCACCTAACGTAGGTCAGATGCGCCTGGATTTTCTTAATAAACATATAAAAACGTTGGTACGTGTGTATGTATGTATTTCTGACCTTCATGGCTGAACCAATGAAGCCAATCCACCTCACATTCACACCATATCTTCGTGTGGTGCTTCGAATTGTTTTTTTTTTTTTTGTTAGATCCACCTAGGTGGCGATGAGGCCACTTTTTTCGAAATTCTTATTTATGGATTTGGCTCAAATTCACAACACATAATACTAAAAGCAAAAGGAAGTCTTTAAAACGTCATTAAACCTTTTCCGATAATGTCGCGTCTCGCATTAATAAGTTTGGAAAAACACTCCTAAATCTATTTTTATTTTTTCGTTAAACTACTAAATAAAGCAAAAATATATGAAATAACATGTATTTTTTAGTTCTACTCTTGCTTAATGTTCTGTACATCTAAAAACCAAAACTTAGGGTGGCAAAATAACCAAACCAGCAAACCTATCAATTCATCTAACTGCTGTCTTTTAAGTGTTTACTTCCTGATCTCAACACATACGGTGCATCATTTTTATGGCACAAGCAAAGAATAAAAAAATAAAGTTTAATAAAATAAAATGTATGCCGCACCGTCACCTAGCTAATGACATTTGACAGTTTTGCTACACTTTGGCAGCACTCTTACACAAAGTATGCACTGCACTCGTTTATTTTAGCACTTGTTATCGTTGTTGTTGGTGTGTTTGTAGTTGATGTAGTGTCACCGCTGCCGGCTAATATCATAAAACGTTTGCAGTCTTGTATCGCATGTCATTTAATATGGGTGCACACACACACACACACTCACATATGAATACTATATTTACTACTAAGCAAACAAACAAACACATTGTTCAAAGTAACAAACATCAAGAATAACACCAACAACAACAACGACAAAGTAAAGTAAAACTCATATAAAAATATTTATTTCGACTCGACCTACTACAATATAAAAGCTTTTAAGATGCTTTTTTGCCTTTATGTCGCATTATGCCTGCAGTAAAAAATTTAATAGAATCTTGAAAAAAAAAAGTTTAAGTATTATTTATGTTACAAAAATTATGCTTAAGTGGTAGCCGATGCAGAAATTATGTATTCGGCAAATGCAACATTATAGCCAAGGCATCCTTCACAAGCTAGTATATAATTTTTTTATTTGGTTCTTAACAGCTGTTCGTATAGCTATAAGTCAGTGACTTAAAACCAATTCATGATGAGTAGATTTTATTTTTGCGCAGCGTACCAATTAAATGTAATGAAGTTTTTTGAACTAAATTATCAGTGTAGGTCGGGTCAAAATATGTTGTGTTGTTAAAAATATTTTGTAACGACACAAGTGCTTGTTACAAAAATGTAGGTACGTCAGAAAAGTCATATTCTTTCGAAAATTTAACTCATTGCTACTCATTAGTATAAAAGCATTCATCATTACAAAAAAGCATATTTTTTAATTTTAAACAAAAAAAAGGTGTTTTTGGCATATCCGTAAGTACTTCGACATGGCAACGTATCTCTTCTCTTGTCGTAGTAATTGCGGCAATCCTAATAATCCTTGAAGTCTAGTTGTCCGAATTCTTGTCGCAGAACTTTTCTAATATTTGTTCATGTCCTTTTCTTAAGCTTTCTTCTTATACTTGTCATAATCCTTGCCCCTATCCCTGTTCCAATTTTTATCTCAATTTTTTTCCTAGTTCTTGTTCTGTGGCGGCCGTAGCCTACTTGGTAGAGTGTGGGACCATATGCTTTAGAACCACGGTAGCCAAAGTTTTTTTCAATTGAATTAATATTTTTGTTCTGCAGTAACCTCTTTACAGACAATGGAAAACCTCAGAGAGTAGTAACATGTGGCATTTCGTATGTTTCGGTGGTACGTTACAAGAACCATTAATGAATTGAATTTAAAACGATTGAACATAAAGTTGTTCTAAAAAATTTACTAAATATTAAATACCCATTGGTCAAATTAGAGATTAAGACATATAGTACATACACAGTGAAATGTTACTCATACATTCTGATGCACACTTCTTGCCACACAGAGCCAAAAACCATCACATAAAAACAATAAGATCACCTAATTGAGCTATTTTATTAGGTTTTCTTATTAATACTACCAAATAATAAGAATTTTCCACAGAGAAATCTTTTTAATTCCATAGAGAAAATCGTATTAAAAATTTACAACTTCTATCAAACATTTTTTATAAGATTTCGAATTAAATGAATGAAATGATGTGGTAATCATATTAATACTTTACTTTAATAAGAAAATCTTTTTCTCACTCTCCAAAGTTTAAGAAGAGACCACCTTAAATTAATAACAAAACCTTTTTGATCTGCTTTTATAAGATTTTCTTATTAAACACCCTTTTAAGAAGCTAATAACGGTGAAAATGCTTCTTATTCTTTGCTTTAGCTTTCGGTGGTAATTATGAAGTGGACTCACGAAGTTTATGTGCATTTTATGGACTTAATTTATTTAAAGTAAATTAAAAAATACGTGATAATGGATAATGGTACTTATTTTCGTTCCCGTACTTGTTTTCGACGAGGCTGAAATTCTGGAAACTCAAGTCATATTTCAGTTGTGGGGCTTGAGTGACTCAATTTCGCCTTTACTAAAAATTTTAGGAGTAAACTCGAAGGAGGTTCTTCAAAAAATGAAGATTGAGGATGTCGCCACATTATTTGAAGGCCTCGACAGCGCCGGCTATTTTGGTATTTTTGAAAACTGTCTCGCTTATTAAGTTTAAAAAATTTATTTATGCAACAACTTTGAATTTATTTTTTTGCTTGTGAAATTATATTTTAACAGATGTATTTTGTATATACATATACAAATTTTATTTCCTAATGAATTGTAATAAACCATCAAAATGTCTTTTTTTTAATATTACGGGCAATTAAAAGTATATTTCTATGAAAACGGTTAGTAAGATTTCTTTTTGATTTTAAAATATTTCCTTATTAAAAGAAATCCTATTAAATCAATAAGATGGACATTAAATTTAAAAAAACAACTTATTAAATCTATAAGATTTCTTCTTAAAAACTAAGAAGTGTTGATAAGATTTTCTTTTTGTTTTTAAAAGTGTTCTTATAAAAAACAATAAGATTTTTCTTAAAATTATATGGTTTGCCTAATAAAAAAAGCTCATAGTTTTAATAAGATTTTCTCTATGGTTTGAATAAGACTTTCTTCTTGGATTAAAACCATAGAGAAATCTTGTTGATTTTCTTCTATTTTATTAGGTTGTTTTGGCTCTGTGCAGGGTTTTGTTACTGCTTTGATATCAAATAAGTGGTTTGCAAAATTGTTAAATACAATAAAAACAAAATGAAAATTTCATAAGCAATTTCAGCTGTTATTTTAATTAAAAAATCGAAAAAAGTCCTGCTAGATTAATTTATTTATAAGAATAATACTACATATGGAATTTTTCACTTTTTTTTAAAACAAAGTCTGAATGTTGCACTTTCTTAAGTGTCTATTGAAAAATTTTTGAAGATTTTCAAATTAAGTCGTTCGGGCCTGGAAAGAAAAATCATGATTTTTACACCTTTATTGGCTGTGTGAGAAAAAATTTTAGAAAACATATCCTAATGCAAATGTAATGATGACAATTTACTAAAAAAACTTAACATTTTTCTAAACAATAATTGAAGCTTATTGGATAAATTTTTTTACCATATTTCGATCACCACATTTTTTTCTCGTAACGGAAAAAATTTCAACTCAATAAGCAATCTGAGCATTTGTTATTTATTTTTAGACCTCGATTGATGATATTTAGAAGTTTGACACTTTTTCTCAAAAAAATAAGGAGCCCGGTAGAAAATATGTTAAAAAACCTGACGTTCTAGAGAAAAGGTGATAACGCAGTTTCAACATCCTTTGCCTTTTGTTTTATATTTATACTAGCAGGGCACAGTTGTCCGACTATATAGTTTTTGTAATGCCGGAATTAGATCCAAAACAAATATAATCATTTTTTAAATTGTTTTTTATTTTTTACTTCGTGTAGTGACTATATGCTGAATGTAGCTTGATCGCTTCTTTGATTAATATATTTAGTAATATATTGGATTGATTTTACTGAACTGCATAGCTCATCGTTGATGTGAGCGTCAAACATTTTTAAAAGTAGTGGGTTAAATGAAACAACCCATTGATTGTCAATTTCATGGTTTCGTACGATGGCAGTTTGTCCACATTCATCAGGCGACCTACGACGATATTTAAGATATCCTTCGTTTCCAGCTCTGGAATGATTTAGGAAATTTTTTAGTGCATCTGTTACTTTTACAAATACAATATTACAAAACAATTGCGTTTTAAGGCTCCGCATGGGCTGTGAACTATGTATTTTTTTACAATTTCGTAAAGGTTTTGCTCTTCTTCTCTGTTCAGTATCTCCGCTAAATTAACGCTATCAATTTAATCTGGTCGAATCTTATTCACTAACCCAGCAAATAGACATGTGGTAAGCCACGTTTTTGAAATTCAACAGTGTATCTACATGTGAGACCGAGGTGGACCAAATATGGGCGCCTTATTTATGAGAAATGGAAATTTCTGAAACTTTAAATGGAATATTATATTCTCGATATCGTGTCTGTCTTATGCTTTTGAATTGGCGTGGATATTATACTTTATTTCTGTTCAGTTTGGATTGCATGTTTTAGTTGTAAATATATCAGGTTCGCCCTGATGTCTGACATAAGTCATTGCGTCCTGCGATTTTTGATATAAATACCTTGGTCCACCAGTAAACGATGAAGGTAGTATGACTAATTATCCGATTTCGCTTCCGTGTTCATTTGATTGTAAGGCATCCTGCACATTTTCTGCTCTTAATTTACTTTGGTTGTTACAAATACAAGCTAATCGCTCATATTCAATTATGAAATATTGATCGACTAAGTATTGGTTTGTTTGCATTCCATATCTCTGTAAGGTATTAAAACTATTGTTTCCTGTCATTATACGATGACAATATTAGTTCATGGATGAAACTGTTTTAGATAATTGATAAAAGTTTTCGTCACGGCTGTGCAATCAATGTCTCTTTTATCAAATTGTTGCCCAGCTATAATAACTGCTACTTCACTGGTTGTTGCGACATTATAATGACCACTATGTTCACCAGCTGATATTTTATTTGCATGAATTACGATGTCAAAGTCAGGAGTGCCTGGTGGAACACTCTCAATTGCAGTTTTAAAAGATTGTATGTAGCTGTTATGGGAATGCAACATATCTTGTAATGATCTTACCAAAGCACTGTCTATTGGCTGTGCGCCACTGTTACACCCTGTTGATGCTTGTATTACTGGATCGGAGATAAAGTATATTTGAAGAAATCTATTATCATTTGGTAGCAAGCTTCCTGCTAAATTGTATACTTGCCATTTAATTTTGAATGTAGGCATGAGCACCGCTCACTCACATGTGTGATCTTAAATGAGGTCATTTGGAAGGCGTTGTTGTTCGAAAGACTTAGGATGATCACCAGAAAGAAGAGAGTTTTTTGGATGAAGGAAGGATTTTCTCTTATTTGACTGTTCCTAATTCCTAATTCCAGAATTAACTTTATTTGACCACAAATTAGAAGCTCTTATAGGTCTGCAGTTTCTATGTCTATTTCTATCAGTGAGTATTCAATGATAACTTTGTACAAATGATTCTCTGAGTCTCCTTGATCTTTGTCTATCACTTTCAATATTAAGACGAACCTCACGGACAATAAAACACTCCCGATTTCTGCGCAATGAAGTTCTTACTCTGCTTTATGATAGCCAGTTTTCGCTTTCTTCCTCGTTTTCGTCGTTTCATACTAAACGCATTCTTTTGGCATTCTTTGTACTACGGTCTAAGTTAAAAATTTGACTTCTTCGTAGCATGTTTGAATACATGATTTAATTATTTAAAGATTATTCGTATTTTTGACATTTTCTCAAATTCGTATGCTTATTTGAAAATGAGAGCAGAATAAAAGCATGAGAGCAATGTCATTAGAGCAAAAAATGCGCACGGTTGCATTAATATCAAACTATTTGGTACAAAACTGAATACAATACATTTTTCTCTAGTACTTTTAATACTCCGTTTCCTTAGTGCATCAATAACTTACAAAAATATTTGTTTTACTTAACTTGAATGAAAATTCATTAAATTAATTTAAAAGAAATAAAAATACTAAAATAGAAATTATATTTTTTATTTTAAGAACATTTTACCTTGAGCAAAAATTGCCTTTTTTTGTTTATTATTTGAAGAATGTGTATTAAGAGCTAAAAAAGCTAAAACAAAAGAAAAAATTAAGGGCCACTCTCAAGTCATTTAGAAGTTATAGGGGTCCAAAGTTAGAAAAAATTGCCTTTAAAATATGTGATTTTTTTATTTTCCAACAAATCTAATCTTTATGGGTATCAAAAGAAAGGTAATGCAATTTTCAACGAGGTATAAGACTTGAAAATCCATGCATATCTCTTGAGGATATAGGTCTTTTTAGACTTAGAAATTGTTATGTTTAAAGATGTTTTTGTGATTTGATATTTTCGTCCCACATGGTAACAAATTGATGTAAAACTGAAATTTTCATTATATAAGGTTTGTGTGTAAATAGCATTGTAATTTAGAAAGTAAGAAGTGTTTAAATAGTTACCCTTTTTTCTAAAAATTTTTTAAAGTAATAATACTCATACGTAATGTTGAGATTAATGAAATAAAGGCCGCAGGCGAAAAAACTTTATAAAAATCGCTCGACTTTTTATAAAAATTTTTCATGTTAGGATATATTGAGCTGGAAGCAAACTAATAAAAAAACTAAACTTTTGGTACATTAAAAGAGTTCTATCTTGTAAAGTAATAAACTGCATACCGCATATTTTTCCCATAGCTGACGGATTTTCAGTTCTCTTGGAATAGCATAATTTCTTATATTTTCGCCAATCCATGTCTTGCGACAAATAACACACGTTACAGGCATACTTTCTGTTAAAAAATTTTAATTTGATTTATGTTACTACACTATAAAGTATTTCTTTTTTGTTCAGAGACCGTACCGAGTATGTACTTTAAAATAAAAAGCAAAAAATAATTATCTTTTGACTTTTAAAATTTTGAGCAATAAATTATTATAAGTATTTATGCTTTAAACTTTTTTAAGTTACAAATAAAAATTAAAATTTTATATAAATAAATATATTATTTATTTATATAAAGGAAGCTTTAAACCGCATCTTTTTCATATCTGTTATTTTCTGGTCAAAAATGTATCGGGCAAATTTTACTTTTTATTTTTGCCTTAAAGAAAAATAAAAACTTACCAGTTAATTTGAGCTCAAAAAGATATCGGGCAAGTTTTGCTTGTTATTTTTGATTAGAAAATAAAAATCAAAAAGTACTGGTTATTTTTTGATTAAAATATATCGGGAAAATTTTTGGCTTGAAATAAATAAAAATCACAAATAATTATTGTATATTGCTCCAAATTTTAACAGTCAAAATTTTAAAAATCAATAGGTAATCAAGTTCTACACTGCGAGAGGATTCTAATGGTACCTTCAAAGCGGCAGTGCGATAGCTTCTTTACAATGCTTTTTTAGTTTAAAAATCTGAAAATAATTATTATATACAGTATCTGTTTTAATTTGTTTTATTTGTTTTAATACTCACTTTTTTCAAAATTACTCATTCAATTTATAAAATTTGCTAATCAGGTCTTGCGCAATAACAAGAACTTCTTATTTTAAATTTGCGAAGGCACTTTCTAAATTCCAAGCATACACTTGGCGCAATACCTACATAGTTTCTTTTTCTTATTAACTTGGCAAGAAAGCTTTGAGACACTACTTTTTACACAAGATAACTGCACAACGAAACACTGAAACATACCTTTTTTTCCAACATCACAAAACACTGTTGGCAGATTGTCAACATATTTCTGACAAAAAATTTAAGCATACGTCAAAAAATGCGAATAACCTTACTATAAATAAATCATGGTTTGAATACAAAACAATGAATAAAATTTTATATAGTTTTGAAAATAAAAACTTGGCACTTTTAAAATATTTCTTATTTATTTTAACAAAAACTTAATATTTTAATTATAAGTACTTATTATTAAAATTTCTCAATGTATTAAACACTTAAACCGTTTTACAGACATAACCTACAGAATGATAAAGACCGCATTAAAATCCAATGCGCAGTTTGGAAGAAGTTAGTGAACAAACAATCAGACACAAAAAGCGGATTTTGTTTTATACTATTTATAGATGTTAAATTCGTGTGCGAAAATTTTTTTCTGATAGTTGTGGCACGTTGTAATAAAATTTTTTCAACAAAATTTAGGGGAAGATAAATTCACGCTTACCATAATATACTCCTATTTTCTATTTTTTTCTTAGAATTTAACGTTGAGTTGGAATATCAAAGATTCCAGGACAGAGAAAATACTAAGCAACTCCAATATATACACTTAACCATATTTCTACATAAATTTTATTAATATCAGATATCAATATTAAATGACAAGTTAAAGAATATATGGTCTTTAATAATATAATTTTCTGAAGTTTAATTTGAGTTTTCGTTTTTTCTCCTTTCTCTTATATTCCTTCATAAAGCACTTCTTAATCAGACGACTCCGAGAAACTTCATTAATTATAACAAAAACTTCACTTTAAGTACCTACGCGTTGAAAATAATTTCCTCTTAACATCGTCTCTTCGAATGATGTTTGTTTTTTCTTCGTCATGTTTATTTTTTTTTATTTTTTTTTTTTTTTTTTTTTTTTTGTACAATGCTATAAGAAAGACCACAGAAGCAATTATTATGATTGCTTGGCTTCAAGCGACAATACAAAAAAAAATCCTATTTGTATATATACGAATATATAGATTGCAAGGATATTAAGTCACGTACGTCACATGTTGTTGCGTTTTTGTGAAGTAATATTGTGCACTATAAACTTATTGACAGAAACCTATTTGCGAGCATGTGAAACATACACAGCAGAGTTTAGTGGTTGTAGAAACTCTTCTTTTAATTCAGAGAAAATACTTTTGTATTATTAGTAAAAAAGTTTTTAAACAATTTGTTAATTTCAGCATTATAATGTCATTTTGTAGTTAGATATATTAACGATGGCAGTTTGAGAAGTCAGTAACTTTTTGAATTATCTGCATATTAAATTTAAATGCAACACAGGTCCTTTCAACTAACATCTGTTAAAAGACTACTGTCAAATTTTAAGCAAGCTGCGTCATTTAGTTTGCATTTGACAGCCATTGAAATCAGACAATCAGACGAAAAGTGAATTTCGTGTACTCATCAGGCACTATTTTTTGCGTAAAAAAACCATCACCGAAACCTAGAAAAGGCTTGATAAATACTATGGTGAATCTGCACCATCAATTCAATGGTTGTTTACCGAATTTCGTTGTGGTAGTTCATTTCGTTTAGGTCACCCAAAAGAGATCGTGACGCCAGAAATCGTCGATAAAATACGCTGGACGATCGGAGAAGAAAACTCGTAAGGTGGCTGAAGTTGTTGACATCTCAACTGAGCGATGATCACATTTTACGTGAATATTTGGATATGAAGAAACTATCTTCGCGGTGAGTGCCGTGATTGCTCATACTCGACCAAAAGCGTTGCCATGGAAAATTGTCCTAGCCTCTTTAATCATTTGACGTTTCTTCTGCCTTTTCTACTTCTGAGAAATTAGAGAAAGTTTTTTTGATTATGGCACCTTAAGTTACACAATTTAAAGGGTGATTCAATAAGAGCTTTCTACGACGACCTCTTAAAGGGTCCATTCTGTGGGTCCATTTTTCAAATTTCGACAAAATTCGAGTTCGGCGACGAATCGATTGCTTACGGTTTTCACGAACACTCTCTACTACTGCAGCAATATTCTCAAAATTATGGGCTCTATGCACTCTGGTTGAATGATGAATGTCCAATAGTGTAAAATTGGTTCGAAATTTGGTAAAGGTTTGTTTGATGGTTTGATGGTTTGGACGCTCATAACAACCAAAATTATGTTGAAGAAGTCTATAATATTCTCTAACTGATGACTGATTTTGATAGTAAGTTTCCACAATTAATAAACGTTTTTCAGGAGTAAGTCTATTCATGATTGAGTCGTATTTAAACTTATCACAAACGTTATATAAAAAACCATTTGACACATAACAGCTTTCAAAACAACCCAGTTGAAAAAGGGACCTCGTATTGGATCACCCTTTACAAGTTATCTATTTGCTTTGAGAAAAAAACAGGAAATTTATTTTTAAATATAGAAAACCATGGCAGAATAACCAGGTAGATGCACTAGAAAAACACTCTCTTCGTCAACAAAATAATAACAAAGGCTTAGTTACAATGTCAAAATGAGCTGTTATAAAAATATTGTCAACTTTGACTTTCTAATTGGATAAAATTTTATGTAAAATATATGTAAAGGTTTGTTGTTTTTAATGTAGTAATTTCGCATGTTCCTTATTGCCGATCGGATCGAATTAAAAACGTAACTGCAATCTTAAGGAAAACTAATTTATTTTATTTTTTCAAAGTCCCAGCAAATTATTTACATTTTCAACATTAGAATTTGAAAATTACACAGAGCACAGTTACTTGCAACACAGTACACATAATTATTTTAAGATTGTTTCTTGAATTTAGCACATCCGGTTTCATTTCGGTAGACTTTAACGTGATAGCATGAACTCCCAAGTGGTTCAGCTTGAGTATTTAAATTGCGGTAACTGCAAATGTTTATCGACAATTCCGGTTTGACAATGGCTTTTCTGGACTTCCTATAACTTCTTCCCGTCGTGATAATTCGAAAAAAATTCATTAATTGTTAGCTTCCGTTCAAGCACGATAAAATTAGCAAACAATCGTCGATTTCATTAAATAAATTTTATGTTTTTCAACAGCAATTTTACTTGTCAAAATATATTTGACAGCTTAAGGCAGCCGTACATAGCTTCACAAATAAATTGGTTACTGAACAATCGAAATAAGTAGTCGAATGAAAATTATATTAAAAGTAAACTTTAATATGCTTCATTTAAGGCCAAGCTACAATTAATTCTCTATTATATTTTAAAACACGGATTATTTTGTTAAATTTTTAAGATTTTTTTTTTAGTTTTTTGACATGTTCATTCATAAAACCTGGGTGCTCAATTGATTTATACAGTTACAAGTAAATTATACATCCCTATGGCTGAACAAATAAACATAAATTGTCAATAAAAGGTCTGCAGCGAACCATCCATTCTACTTGTACAAACAGATATAACAAGTAAAAACCTGATAATATTGGTACAAATACAACAAGAAGTAGAACAGAACATATACTTATATGCTTTGGAATGAGCAGAGAGCTTATCATCACTTTCTCTGGATCTCATTATAGTGTAAGCTTTTTTTCTCTTTATCTGTTCCACTAAGTGGAGTATCTGTTTTAACCCTTTTTTTATATGGATATATCCATTCAATATGGATATTCCAGATCGTTCTCTTTGTATTGATGTGTTTTTCTATTTCTATTCTACTAAAAGAAGAATGGTGAGTGTCTTTCTGTGCGTTTTTCGTATTTTTGGCAAATTTAAAACATAAAAACGTACTTAAATGCATTGTACTTATATAAACTGTTTCTTTTGTTGTTGTTTATTTCGTTCTTTATGCTTGCTACGTCACATACTCCAGATGTTCCAAATAAAGATAACAGTATTATCGATATATCTGTTTGTTCTTTATGTGCTCAAACTAGTATTTTTGATACTTGGTAATTTCACTCTCTCATACCTATTCCATCGTTATCTAAAAGAGAAATATTCCATGCATACTCAATGCTTAGAGAGCGAAACAGATACAAGTAGGTATAAGAAAAAATAACAACACACAACTGGTGTACTTGGATGGTTCTTTGCAGAGCTTTATTGTCAATAGTGACATTATAACTTCGTCAATGTTTTGCTCTCTCGTTTTTTAGAAAACATTACAATAAATATTTTTTAAATATTTTTGATCTCTTTTCATTTTACAATATATGATACCATTCGACATACTTTAATGACATAACAGTCAATTAATGGTATTGAGTTTAAATGTTGTGATGTGCTTAACACCAATATATCAAACCAAATATTTTATGAGCTCTCATAAGCTATAACTTTAACCCTCTAATGCCCTGATCCGCCCATAGGCGGGGTTCACGCCGATCGCTATAAAACCGTAGTCTGTGGAAAATTTTTCAAATGGTTTTCTTCAAAGTCTTCACGAATCTTCAAGCTACATTTCAGTTTTTCTCGCTTGGAGCTAGCATGCTCTGTTTGACAATTACGTCAATTTGAATTAAAATTTCATTAGTTTTTCTTTTTTTTAATTTAATTAATAATTTTTTTACTCGAAATTTTTAGTTCGATTTTCGGTAAATAAAAAAATACATTAATTGAAGTGAGATCGAACTAAAAAAAATATACTAGTGAGTAAGAAGTTGTTTTTTCTTTTGATTGAGATTAAAAAAAAAATATGTAAAATAAAAAGCAGGGTGTTAAAAAAACCGTACCATTTTCACCTGTACTTGACATTTTCATCTGTTTAAAATTAACGAAGAATTAAAATTAAAAACGAACTTCAGATTCGTTTTTCTCTTTGCCAAACTAGTATAATGTGATTAGAATATTCTGATTTGGAGCTCAAACAAAAAATGTGGCATTAGAGGGTTAAAATTCGTCATTTATGTGAATGTTAATAAAAATGAGTCTTAAAAGAATCCTTTTTGTTCATAATAGAATTAGGTTAATGCATGTTTTATGAGTGTTTATAAAAAGGAGTCATAAAATAACACTTACCATGCGTACTTTATTAGTGCTCACAAAAGAGACTTATAAAATAATCCTTTTTATGCATTTTTTGTGAGAGTTCATAAAATGGAGTCATAGAAGAATATTTTTTATGCTTGTTTTATGAGTGTTAATCCAATTGAGCCATCAAATAATACTTTTTTATGCGTGTTTAATGAGTTCCTATAAAAAGGACTCTTAAGTGAATACTTTTAATACATGTTTTATGAGTGCTCATAAAAATGACTCACAAAAGATTCATTTTAAGGCGATCCTGTGATTCCTGTGAATGAAATTCCTTAATAAAGCAAGCACTTGCTACGCTCGCGCCAAGGTTCGGGAAATTTCATTCTTGATGCGATCAACTTGCAGCGTTTTTGGTGAGCAGCAAGCAATATAAACATAATTTAAATATTCATTGTGAGTTAAAACGTCAAATATCAAGTAAGTTTTTATACATTTTTCAAGAGTTGTCACGAATAATAATGACAAGAAAACAGTGCAAGAAAGAGTCTTCGGAAATAATTCACTATTTAAAAAATAAAAAATTTGTTTAAAGGTGAAAATAGATGAACGAATTGGGTGCAAACAGTGAAGAGTATGAGGAAGCGAATGAGGAGGTCTTACATTATCGAACTCCTGATAATAATTTATAAGGGTCATAAAATAGTCTTTGTTATGAGTCTTAAAAAAGTATGAAATATGAACCTTAAAAGAGTCTTTAATAGCCTTAAAAGAGTCTTTTATTAGCGTTATAAAAGAATCACTAAAAAGAGTCACACCGGGTGCCCTTAGCCTAGGAAAAAAGATTGAAAATAGAGTCTTTTTTGAGCGCATAATAATGAAAAGGACTCATAAATAAGAATCTAAGAAAACTTTAAAAGAGTCTTAATGTTTGCTGTGATAGCTTTTATTATATGCAAATAGCGTAGCATCCAAGAGCTTAGAGTAAAATCAAAACCACAAAAATTCAACTAAAAACCTTCATGTGGGTACTCTCGTGATACAAATTTATTACAAAAATGCGCAAAATGTTTCTGTGTTTATATATTTACTTTTATTTTTTATTGCAACACACTACATCTTCACTGGTTAACCACTCATATTGTTGTTATTAGCATGCCGTGAATTGCTTCATCCGTATTTTCATAACCACATTAAGTGCCTTGTATTTTGTGTTTGTCACCTCTTAATTGACACTACTGGCACTTAGGTGAGAGAGTCAGCCGAGAGATATATTTTAATTATTTTTTTAAGCTGTATATGAAGGCAGTGGCGTGTAGAGGAATATTAACACGATATTTTATTCAATATTAACTTGATTATTTCGCTTTGTAGGGAAATAAATTACAAAAAAAAAAAAAAAAATACGAAAAACTTATGTTTAAACAATACCCGGAATTGATTATTTTAAATGCCAGCTTAAGGCTGTATTCTCGTGTAGAAAAATAAAAAATCTAAAAAAAAATTTCCAATTTTTCGAAATTCCAATTATATTCAAAGGATGAGCCATTTTAGTGTCGTAAGTAATACCGTCTGAAACTTAAAAAGTTTATTCGCATTTTTCTCGAAACTACTTTTTTCAACACGCTTGACATGATATCTTAAGTTCTAGACTAATATATGATATCTTAATGATATCTTAGACTAATTAACTTAAAATTCGACTTCTTTATTTATGATTTTGGGTTATAATCGGGCCTTGAAAAAAATCAAAACTTAGTCCGGGATATAGTGGCATTCTTATTAATGAACAATCCTTCTATTCAGATGGCTAGAATGGTTGAAATCGTATAAAGATGAACATGGTCTTTCCCCCCCCCCTCTACTTCAACAGTAGCTTTTATAAAAATGATTTTTTTTTAATTTTTTTTTTTGTAAATTCTTAAAATTTGAATAAATATGTGATAAAAATATCGATAGTAAAAATATAAATTGGTTCTTTTTTATCGACTGAAGTAAATTTTACACCGAATTAAATATATCGAACAAATTACTCGTCTCAAATTTTGCACTGCAATTGGAATTTCATTTGCCGAATCGCTAAAAATGTTACAGAAGGCTTACAGTGAATCGACTTTATAAAAACCACGTACATATGGGCGGTATAGTGCATTTAAAAGTGGTCGAGATTTGGTCTTTAACGAAAGTTAACATCGCTAAAGCCTTGTAAATGTGATTGAAATTGCTTATTTAAGTTTGAGAGATATAGTCGCTATTCACTTTGAGTCACACAAATCAGTTCGTTCCATTTGAAACAGTTGTTTGGGAATTAAAAGCGTTGCTGCTCGACTAAGTAGTTTTGAATTACCTACATTTTCTTCAAAAACTCAATCGCGTTAAGGAAGACATGCTAGAAAGATTCAGTTCCGACCTCACATGCATAAAACGCTTTGTTACTGGTGATAAGACATGGATTTAAAAGGTTGATATGCAAACCAGTCAACAAACTTCGGAAAGGTGTCTTTCAACTGAGACGAAACCGAAAAAACTACGTCAAAGTCGATCAAATAATGTTGACTGTTTTCTTGATTGATTATCGCGGTGCTGTGCACACTGATTTCTTACCAGAAGGTCAGACGATAAATAAATAATATTATCTGAGTGTTATGTAGCGTTTGAGAGAGAAAATTTTTCGAAAAAGGCTAGATTTGTGGAAACAAAACTCATGGATTAACCTTATTTGACTCCGGTCAACTTTTACCTCTCTTTTCAAAACTCAAATTACAACTTCAAGGCACCAATTTTCAGTTCGCGGTACCAATTCCCGGTGAGAACTAAAGTTTATTACAGAAAATGGGTTAAATAAATGCTTTAATTATTGGATTGTTCATTGGCATAAGTGTTTCATTTCAGAATGCTATACTTCCTACTTTGAAGGTGATAAAAAATGTGTGAAATTTGTATGTATATTATTGACATGACGTCAGAACCACACCTAAAAAAATGTACGTTATCAAAATAATAAAACATTCAAGCCTACGAATATGTCCATTTAAACAAATATAAACTTCGACACAGTTCCTTACTTAATTAGTGTTTTATTGATTTTTAATTTTTTAAGCATAGCAAATATTGGTGTATATTTTCATACAAGCTTTAAACAGTTTTAAATTTTAGTTTAAACATTTTTCTCAAAAATAGGTTTTTTAGTATTTTAACTAGTAACATATTTTGGAACAATAAACTGTCCACTTTGCGATTCTGTTCGGTGAATGATCCAAAAATTACTCAAGCGTAAAATATGTTCATTTCTTACATTTCATTTAACTCATTAACAAACAAAAAGTCTTTTTTAAGTGAAACTGTAGCCAAGTTGCAAAAAAATTTCAACGAAATGTTATGGAAATATTTTCTTAAACTATATCGAATACAGATAAAAATCTTGTCCGACTACGTTGAATTACCTTGCTGTTATAGAATTATTTGCTTCAAGGATACCTTTTTTTAAAATGAAGACTTTAAGTTTTTTTCCAAATTCCCAAAAACCTAAAAATATTTAACAAATATTTTGTGGCAAAAGTTTTAGCATAATATAAATCTATTGTGTGAAAAATTAAAAAACCTAAATTCGGATACCAAAGTTATAGCTGTTAAAACATGGCTTTTTTCAAAAATATTTAATTTGTCCCTTTCCGGCATTTCGAACAATAACAAAAAATCATAAAAAATCAAAAATATATATTTCTTATTTGAAATTACTTCAATAAATATAAAATATATTAAAAAAGATCGTTTGAAAAAAAAATTTGGGATTCCAAGGTTCCTGCTTTTAGGGTAAAAAACTAATACAAAACCTGAAAAAACTAACATTTTTTAATAAAAATAACAATTAAGGCAAACAAATTAATTTTTTGCTAAGACCGCAAAAAAATTTATGACATTTGTTTAACACAGTAAGCTGTGATGGAAGTAAGTGTGATGCTTATAGAACTAGGATTTCGATGACATGTCATCTTTTTTCTGCTGCTTCCAAGACATTTTCTGGTTATTTAGAACTTCCATTTATGTTTCCTAAATTCCAAATATAAAAAGTTTTTAGGTAATTTTTTTTTATTTTTTATCGGTTTTAGTTTTCAGGTAATTTTTACTAAATTTAGGGCACTTTTTGGTAATTTTTAGCGAATTGTAAGTTATTTTATTATCACTTTTGCACATTTTTAATTTTTATAGCATTTTTTTTGAGTTTTTAGGTAATTAATTATAACAGGATTTTTTTCCGTTTTTTCGTATAAAATGTAAAAATGCAAATATTTTAAACATCTTCTTTTAACAATAGAGCCCTTCATTCAAAAACATTACTTCTCGAAAAAGGTGTAGCTTTGTTTATAGACCTCGATGAAAAAAAAGTTCTGCGCGTGGTGAAACTCACGAAAGGGTATGTCGAAAGATGTTACAAGTATTAGATAAAAAATCAGGCTAGATTAGTTTTTCTTTACTCTATTTTTTAGCTCTATTGCTGAAATATTATTGGGTAAAAATATTAATACAATGACATTGAAAGAGGAATGTGTACATCCGATGACTTATCGCTTTTTAAATATGTTCCTCTTGTCAGTGCAGAAGTAGAAAGAAGTTTTTCTGTTTAGAAAAACATTTTGCCAGACAATCGACGTTCTTTCAATTTTAATTACTTAAAAATGTACCTTAAATATACTGTAACGATACTGTAGGAAATTTTCTGCAGTTTTAGGTCATTTTTGTAATTTTTTTTAGAAAAAAATTTTTTGCAGTTTTTAGCTCATCAAAATCCAAGCTCTGTTGATGACGCACAAAAAGGAGAGAAAGATGATATATCAAAAACGAAGAGAGAAACACACCAAAAAAAAAACAAACAAAAGCAAATGACGCCAAAAACCATTATCACTGTCCTTTTTGAATTGCAAATAGAATTTCTGAATTTCAATTGAAATATTCTCAATTGAAATTGATCTATTCTGAATATTAATTGATCTTTTCTGAATTTTAATATTCAATTATTTTCACAATAAAAGTGGAACAAAATGACTCGAGTTCATCCTGCTCGATGGCGTGTTTTGTTTATTTATTTAAAGTGAGAAACATGAAGTTTTTTGATACAAACAAAAACAATGGATCAACAAAAATAACTTTTATGTATAACAAAGCCATGTTGAAGGTTTAAGCGCTTTTTACACTTATTATTTAAGTTCCACTTTTTAAAATTTGTACCCTTTAAACTTTTGTCCTCAAAACGCCACTGGAATTCCCCAGCACCAAAAAAAAAACAGCTAAAAGCAATTGAAATATTTTTATTAGATAATTAAACAAAAATATTATGGTATGTTTTCTATCTTACCTACATCAACAACAACAAAGGCAAAAATATAAATGCTTGCTCACTTAACAAATATCTGAGCTGGTGTTAGCTGTACGAAGTTCATTTTAATCTGAGAAATTCAGATGCGCTGCACGTGCGTGGCTCATACATCAAAAAAACACTCTCTTGAGCCGACAGATCATTTGAGACAAGCCAACGGACGCATCGAAACAGCGCACCGCGGTTATAGTATATTTTTTATATTTTTAAATCTTAACGTAGCATCGTCACGAAAACTTAAAACTTCAAACGGAAACTGAGAGTTGATTGAGTTTATAAAGTTTTACAACATTTAACCCAGCACTAAAAAATGTTAATTGATCAGAAATTCAATTTTACACTATACGAACAGTCAATGATCAAAGAACTACGTGAAAGAGTTTTGAGTAAGTCAAATGGTTTTCGGTTTTGTTTTTTTTTTTCAATTAAAACTCTTTTTACAATTCAACTTAGCATAGACTGCTCCGAGCTAGAGATCGGCACTGAGGAAGTCTTTCTCACAAAATTCTTGTACTTTTCGCGTTGGGATGTGGCGAAGGCTTTCGAGAGTATTTGTAAATATTACAATTTCAAACATGAGCACCCTTCCTGGATGATTCAACACTCAGTCGAATATTTCCGCAGTCAATTTTTAGATCTTAAGGCTAAGTTTGTGATGCCTAAACCGGATCGTGAGGGCCGCATGATTATAATCTTAAAGATCGGTGAGTTTGGTAGAGTAACCGGGTTTCAATTTTAAACCTGAATTCATAGCTGGTCATCAGATGAACATTTCGAAAAGGGGCAAAATCTTAAATTTTATGGTAGATTGAACTGACTGAAACTAGTTACAGGTGTCTTAAGTTTTAATTTCAGACATATTATGAAGTGCACACTTATTTTTTGTGTACGCCTGTTTAGAATAATTTTGGTTGCTAATTGTGCTATTCCAGTTTACATACTAGACAAAGTGCATATCACATTGAAATTAAATTTATTTGATTAACTGATATTTTTGTAATTTTGAAAGAAAAATTATAATTTAAAATTGTTTAGAATCAGAACCTTCAAAAGGTAGGCCTTACAAAAGTACTCATCAATGCAGTGATCATGGAAGGTGTGTTGACTCCAATAAAAGCAGTGCTAGCATGCCTTCTTTTGCGGAGCACTAGCTAAAATGCCCATTGGGCACTGATGCAGGCCGCAAATTGCTCTAATTTCACAAAAATTTGACATGTCACAACGGTGTGACCTCTGGAGGTTCTAAA
The DNA here is from genome assembly GCA_963920525.1 of Dichetophora obliterata. Classification (NCBI taxonomy): domain Eukaryota; kingdom Metazoa; phylum Arthropoda; class Insecta; order Diptera; family Sciomyzidae; genus Dichetophora; species Dichetophora obliterata. The sequence continues at coordinate 41,291,945 of OY986436.1, forward strand.
TATAAGACCAGGTTCTATTAATTTTTTATCACTAACAATTCTTTTAAAAATACCCATTCATATTTCCCACATTTCTAAATGTCTCCCAACAAAAATACAAAAAAGAATAATATGTTCCCCTTGTGGGAGTCCCAATTAACAAAAAAAAAACTAATTTAACTTAAATAAATAGTTCATCTTTTTCAAATAACACCTCGATAGATCAAATCTGCACTGATCCTACAATTCTTTTACCGTCTGCATTTCATTTAAAAAAACCCATCCTGTATCTGTCACCCAAAAAACAAATTTTTAGCTCAAAGCTTATTCCCACAATATTTTCCATATTTCTTCAAATAAAAACTGAATACGTTTAAAAAAAATTTGTACGAACATTTGATAAAATGTAATACTGTTTTCAATTGAACTATCCTCATCTGCATTGTTAAAAAAAATGTATTGAAAAATAACTTGTTGCTGTATAAAAAGTCAAAAAACAGATTTGAATGTATAGTAAATTTTAAGTCATTCCGTACTTTTCAGTTAAGACAACAAAATAATAGTTTTTGCTTTGGAAGAATCGAAACATAGCTGCTTTTTTTAAAAAAAAGTTCAAATATAACAAATATTTTTTTACACGATATTTGTCTATTTAAGACCCCTTTCCTTTATGTCACACGTTGTCACAAAATCTTGACTGCACTCTAAAAAGTTTTTGTTGAATTTTACTACAATACTTGTAGGCAACAGTTTTGCGGCTGTTGCTACAGTAAATTTACACACCTTTATTTAATTAAGCATATTGTTTACTTTTGACTTGTAGTGAAATTCAACAAAAAGTGTTTACATTTGTGTTAAATATGTAGCAATATTAATGGAAAAATATTGATATTGCAGCAAAATCAAACATCAATTGCTATTATTTATGTAGTACCATAACAAAATTACTACTCTCATGTTAGTAAAATTCAACAACTTGAATTTATTTTTACTACGATTGATGTAATCAATAAAATTTATATTGATATTATAGTAAATGCATTGATATTAGTTTTGACATTCTTGTTTTAAAACACAATTTAATATTTCTTAAAACTTTACACTTGACGGTACCTGCAGAAATAAATTTAATTTATCTTTATTGCTTATTCCTTCATTAAATTGGCACTATAAACAGCAAAATGAGGAGTAAACACTTGCATAAAGAAATTCCTGCCGATGCGATGCAAAAGAGAAAAACAAATGATACACAGATATTTTTTCTAGATTTTTATTGAATTATTAACATATTGCTCACATATACCTATTGTGTTGTGTTGTACAACACAAGGTACTACAACATAGTAAATCTTTTAATAAAAATCGAGTTATACACTACACTTTTTCAATTAAAAACCATATAACTCTTACATTATGATATCCGTACACGTTGACAAACAGAGTTGACTGAACATCTGTTGAAAATATTGTATATGTTGAATATTCAACATCTGTTTCATTAGTTCAATTTATGTATGAATATAAGGCATTGCAGTTGATATTGCAACAAAATTGAACATTTATTGCTTAATTTTGCTAGGAATAGTGTTTAAAGGTAAATATTCAAAGATCAATATAAAATTTATAGTAAAATTACACAACAGTTGGAATTTATACAAAAAATTACTATAGTAATAATAGTAAATTTACATTTATTTTTTAGAGTGTGCCCTTCCCCTTTCCACGAGGTCACTCAGCATTCTTATTTTCTAAAAATTTTTGGTTTTTCTTACATATTCTCAATTGGTAATACAAAAATTACAGTCATCCCTATATATGTCATACATTTTGAATTTTGGACCCCACCCCATATTATATATACCTCACCGCTATCACACAGTGTTGTAAAGTTTTAGTTCCCTCCTAGCCATAATATTTTAACTCACACCACTGGCCATGGACTGGTTTGAAAAATTTAAAACTTTTTTCACATATTATTTCTTAAGCTGTAGAACTTTGTAAGAAATATAAAAACACTAGCTGATATACCCGGTGTTACTCGGGGGAACAAACGTAAAATTTTGATGTTTAGGTTTTATTCGTTCAGAAGAAACGATTTTTAGCCAGAAAAAAATAAGCTTTTGATGTAAAGCGTATGGAAATATGCAAAATGGTTTTTTGTCATTCTAAGAAAACGGCGTTATTAGAAAAAGACGTTGTACTTAAAATTTGTGCAATCTTGAAGATATGTGAATATTTTTGGTGTCAAAATTATAGAATTTTTTTAAAATTAATTAAACGAAGCATTTCGCTAAAAAATTTGCCAATTGGTTGATTTCCCACTTTTATTTCCACTTGTAAAAGGATGGAAGGGGCGTGGTCAACACTAATTATGCCAAAGCATAATCTAATATACAAGTAAAATGTGAGCCAAATTTGAGTTAAATCCATCCAGCCGTTAAGATTTGTATTCTGGTCAAACAAACAGGAAATGATTTTTATTAATGTAGATAATTAACATCCATATAATTTTTTTCCCGTGAATTTGTCCGATATTTTAAAAGCTATTTTGCTATTTGGGGCAAAGAAAAATCCAATAAATAAGAGATTATTTAAATCGGTTCAGCCGATCTTTATATGTTATATGTTATGTGTAAATGGTAAAACTATCCCGACTTTATTTTATTAATTTAGATTAATGTGATAAAATTAATACAAAAAATTTATTAAGTAATAGTTTATTAAGTACAAAAATTAAGTATTTCAATAACGTATGAGCAAGACATTTACTTTATAGAAGCTATGTATTTTGCTGCATGCAGGCAGCGGCATCGAAATATTCCGAGAGGTTCTTGTTTTTATTTTACAGAAAATGATTTTTATTAATATATATACGTATGACAAATACGATTGATTTGTGTCTAAGAAAAATATAGTACACTGCTGTCATTGTCATTTCCCTGTTGTCGTTTAATTTTATAGCAAATTCTATTAGGAAATTTTTTTAGTATATTTCAACTTGAATAAAATGTACTTTCGATAGCTCAGTCGGCTCTACCATCAGTTTTGAAGCCATGAGGTTGTGGGATCGATTCCCACAATGAGCGGATCAGAACAAATGATTTTTTTTATATTTTTATTTGTAATTTTTTTTTTAAATTTTTTTATTTTTTTTTTATTTTTAATTTTTTTTATTTTAGGGTATGCAACAAATGCAACAAAACCAACTTTACCAAAAAGTAATGAAGATAGAAATCTCTTCCAGTTGCAAAAGTTACGGTTTTAAAAATAAAAATAAAGAAATTTTTATTCGCTTAGAAGATTTGATTTTGATTTTGATTATTAAATGCTAGAAAAAAGTTAGTTCTTGCAGTAAAGTATATTGAATTGAATTTAGCTTGTGTGGGCGGAGCCACGCCAAGTTTCCAATGCCCAATAAGTAACTGCATACTGAATTTCATTGTTATGTGATATTTATTTTCAAAGCTATTCGATATCAAAAATTGGGCTTGTATGGGCGGAGCCACACCCCCTTGTTCAATGACCGTCTCAGTTTTCTAGTAAAAGGATATCACCCAATAGTAATTCCATACTGAATTTCGTTGTCATACGACATTTAGTTCCAAAGCTATCTGATATCAAAAATTTAAAGTGTATGAGCGGAGCCACACCCCCTTTTCCAAAGCCCATACCAGTTTTCCAGTAAAAGAATATCACCAAGTAGCAACTCCATACTGAATTTCATTATTATGCGGCATTTAGTTTCAAAGCTATTCGATATCATGAATTTGAATTGTATTGGCGGTGCCACACCCCTTTGGCCTATACTTGCTCAATTTACCAATCCAACAAAATCGGTCCAGCCGTTTTTGAGTTATAAATGGTGTAACAAACCCGACTTTGTTTTATGTATATAGATTTTGAAAAAATTAATTTTCATCAAAAGAAAACTATAGGATAGCTCATGAATTTCCATGATATAAATTATTTATTAAACTACGTGCCAAAATGAAGCAATTTTTGTAAATAAATGATATGTCATATGAAAGAGTGTGGAAAAAGAAAATTTAAAAAAAAACTAAAAACAAAAACAACTTTTGCCATATTTTTTGAGCAAATATTTAATATTTTAGAGATTTTTTAAGTTATTTAATTTATTCCAAAGTTCTTTAATTGAACTTTCAGACAAACACAATTCGATAAAAATTGATTGGAAACTGGTTGAGATATTTGCTTGCACAACCAAAACTTGAAATTTCGACAGTTTTTTTCTAATTCGGAGGCAAGGCTATCGCCTCCTCGCTTGAAGGAAATGTATTGTACTGAGGAAATCTACAGTTTTCGAGATATTGCAATAATTTTGATGTCATAATAATGGGAGTCTTTTCATATACTATCCGTGGAAAATATTACCAAAAAAACTTTCGTATAACGTTATTTTTCGCAACCAACATTTTTTCATTCAAAAAGACGTTATACGTTAATTTGATGCCAATATAACGGGAATTTTTTCAAATTTATTATTTGGAAAAAATTTCACCATCACAATATATATTCACACATGTTACATAAAAAAAAGCTTATTGTAAGGCATCCGTAAGCGAAAGCGAACACTTTCAGGATTGTTTGTCGTACATCTTAGCAATGTCTTAAATGCCTTAAACCATGTTCTAAAAAGATGAGATGAATTTAGCTTATATTTTATTTAAGAAATTTTCTTTAAACGCTCATATTTCAGGTCAAAGGTCACTAATCGAAAAAACAACCAAATTGTGCACGCCTCCATTTCATTCGAAATCCAGCACTTTCTTTCTAGACCTTATTTACCATTCTAGACCCTGCCAACACTGTTATCTCAGAAATCCAAACTGAAATAAATATTAAAATAGATTTTTTGCATTTCAATATTTAAAATATTTGTAAACAATAGACTTTGAAACTAAATTTTAAGAACGTTTACCAAAGTAAAATATAAGAAAAGAAACGAAAAAATCGATTAAAAAATGCGAGTTCGTGTCTTAAGTCTTTTTGCAATTTTCCAACTTTAAACGCTCGGTTTCGGTTACGGCCAGTTTCGGCGCTTTTTGTCAGGCCATATTAAGGCTGAATAGCCGAAACTTTTGGTAAAAATTTCTTGCATCGGTCATTTAATTCAAATATATAAGTTTGGATTAATAAAAATGTTTAAAACGCATTGTACAAAACAAAAATTATGAATTAGTCTATAAGTTGATTTGTCGTGTCAACGTAACACATTTTGGTTAATTTTATGCGTTCGATAATATCAGTTTCGATTTTATCATCTCTATTGCAATTGACATTAAAGTTTTAGGGTGCGTCCATTAATAACGTGAGGTGATTTTTGCGATTTTTTGACTCTTCCCCCTAGTGAGATATCATGAGATTTGGCTCGACCCCCTCCCTCCCCTCTAATCTCACGTGATATTGTTGAAAATGCGTGTTTTCAGTGTAAATTTATATGTTAAATACATATGTTAATATATGCTAATACATGCTTCATTTTATTGAATTTATCAATATAAATATTAAATATAAATATTATTGTGTAAAATTTAGTCATATTTTAATAGAGAAACACGTTTTACTCAATTTAACCAGTTATCTCATAATTCTACACTGTTTCTTGCGGATAAAAAATTACGTCATCTTTTCGAGGACCCCCCTCTCCCCCACGTGAAAGTGAGTGAGACTCGGCCTTACCCCTCCGCCCGCATTATTTTGACATGAAATATAAGGTTTTATGTATAATAATTAGAAAGATCCGATTAAGTTCAAATATGCTCCGTTTTGTTCAATAACTTGTTGCAGCCAATAAATTTTTTGGCTTGCCATATCTTTGACGTTGTTGTAAGTGACCCACTTTTCATTACTTGTCACGATCCTCTTCAGAAATGGGTTGATTTTGTAGAGTGTTCAGCAGCGATTTGCAAATGGAAATTCGGTCCATGAGGTGTTTTGGCGTTAACTCGTGTGGCACCCATACATCGTTCTTGTTTTTGTATCCAGTCTTATTCGACTGGTTCGAAACGGTTTTTTGTGCAATGCTTAGCTTCTGGACAACCAAAACAATATTTACATGACGGTTGGGCTCTATTATTTTATCAAATTTTTTGACAATTGGCCTTCCAGAGCGCGATGCATATTTGACATCAAAATGACCGGAACAGAATCGATGGAACCGAAATTACCCGTGATTGGCTGTGACAGTGTCAGGACAATGAACACTGTTCACATTTTCAGCCGCCTGGCTTGCATTCTTGCCGTTAATGAAAAAAATACTGTAAATTATGGCGTATTTTCTCTTTGCTGGTGTCCATATTTAAAAAAAAAACGAAATTCTATCTTTCCAACATTACCCTATCGCACTTATTTAACGTGTGATATCAAAGCCATCTATAGAAAAAAACACATTTCTCTTTACTACACCTGGTATATGCATTTGCATTTATATAACCTTTTTTCAATATATAAAATTTTTCAATTTTTTTCGATTAATTGTAGCTCAAAAAAACTTTAGCAGTTTTTATTATAATCTTCCCTTTATTTTTGCAGTGGATGGATTTGACAAATATCCTAATTATTTGCGAGATATCGTTGAAATGGATGACTTAATATTCGAGTCAATGTTACTATTACCAACAGTGCAAAAGAATGGCATCAGCATTATTTACGACTTAAGCGGGTAGGTCTCCAAATTCTAACAATGAAATATATATTTGTAGAGTGAAACCCAGCGACCGGCAAGACTTATGTCATCTTAGCAATGCTAAGATCTTGTGTGCATAGATACTAGCGTAAGTAAAATGTTTGTAGGTTATGAATCTTAGGTCAAGGGAAATTTGGATGAAATTACCTATTGAAAGCAAAAAAAAAAAAAATGTCCAGAACCGTAACGCCTAGAGGGGTTACGGTTCCAACCTTTTTTTCAACATTCTGACCCCCATCTGTTACCCTCGTGAAGGTAGCCCAACAAAAAGTTGCAAAAAATGTTGAAAAGAGTTCATATCTCCCTTAAATTGGCCCCTAGTATTTCGATATCTAAACGATATCATTTGGTTTGCTGGGTAATAATTTTTTAACCACATATAAATGTCAAACTATGTTGAAAAAAAAATCAGATTTTTTAAAGTAAACAAATTTTCAGCCAGTATTTGAAAAATTCAACCAAAATAGTTAAAAAGAGAAACTTTTAAAGATAAACAAATTCTAAAATCAGATTGAAAATATTTTTCAATGAAAAAAGATGATAAACTATTCTAAAATATATGACTAGATAAAAAAATCGACTCTCAGGTTGAAATAGTTTCTCTACCTTGAAACAGTTTTTCAACAAAAAATATGATACATTTAGTCTAAATAGTTAAAACACTTAACTAAAAAGTAAAAAATTTTGTCTTTTGAGTTGAAAAATTTAACTTTTTTTAAGTTAAGCAAATATTTTTATAAAGGAAATAAAAATTATTTGATTTCAACTTTCAGTAAGGTTAAGGTTAAGGTAAGGTTAGTAAGGCAAGGTTAGAACTGAATTTAAAACCGTGTACGTAGCTTTATTGGAAAACACATCGTATCATCATAAAATCAATTTATTTCATTGATGTTTTTTCTTACCTAATAGACAAATTTTAAGCTCTCTGAACTTATCTCCATCTTGAAAAATTTTTGCGTATGATGCAAATTTTTGAAAATTGGAAATGGAAATTAGTTTGTCAGTTAGTTAGTTTGTAGTGGGACCATAGCACCTATTGTGCATGCCCTTAATTAACTCTCCAGATTTAGGCTTTTAATAAATTTGAGCAGTGTTTCTGGTTTGGTGTTCAAAATTATACTGACCCTCCAAAGTGAAGACGTCTTAGACGAAATATTGCCGGAAATTCACATAGAATGTGCTCTATGGTTTTTCCTCCACCTCGCATAGTCTGCAGACATCTGATTAAGATAGACCCATGTTTTTGAAATGGTATCTAAGTGGCCTGTGAAATAGTTAGTAAGAATTCTAAAGTCTGCTTTGGTTAGCTTGAGTAAATCTCGAAATTTAGCTTAACTGTGAGTTAAAAATTTCTTAGCTTGCCTCTGTCCGTAAGTGTGGTTCCGTGGCACTACAATTTTTTCGAGAATGTAGCTTTTAGCCAGGCTAGCTACCGAATGGTTCGCGTCCTGTAAGAGTTCGAGATGCTCCTCTTTTGGCAAGGCAATCCGCCCTTTCATTGCCCCTAAAATTCTTCGTTACCTAAAGCCCACCATAATTCTATTTTATTGCTTTGTCCCAGCGTATTTAATAGTAAGACGCAATTGAAGACTAGTCTTAATTCAAGCTCGAAGGCTTGCAGGGCTTTTAAGGTCACTTGACTATCTGAAAGTATGTAGATGTTTGCTCCCTTGGATTTCCTACTGATACATACTTCAATGGCATCAGTGCTGGATTAGCCATTAGGCCGGACTAGGCCATGGCCTAGGGCCCCCGACGAGCAGGGGCCCCCACGAAAATTTGATATGATTTTTTTTCAATGCAATTTTTAATTTCAAGTTAATTTTCTCCTTTTTTTAAATTTTAATTTTTTTTCAACCAATTTATTTATTAGAACGAAGTTCTCTATCGCGTGGTTTGGCATGGGGGGTAGAATAAAATTCTCATATTATTCGAGTTGCAACGAATGCGACTATATTATTCCCCTCTCCCACTTTTTTCTCTCTACACTTGCTCATATGTTATGAGTCATATTGTTGCAATTGTAAAAAAGAACAAGATTTTTTTTCTATCGTACAATTACTGTACACTTTTTTCTAAGGCTCGACACACCGGTGGCACGTTTTAAAGAAACATATAAAAAACGAAAAGGTACTGAAATCGTTATCCGAAACTCGTTGGGAAGCTCATGCGAACGCCACTGAGGCAGCTCTTAAAGCCTTCAACGAAATCCTAGCGACATTATATGAAATTGCTGATGATTCGTCACAAAAAAGTGACTGTAGACACGAAGCTGAATGTATCGCGGATAAAATTCAAACCTTCGAATTCGTTTTTATGCTTGTTTTGTGGAGCGATATTTTGAATAACTTTCGGGCAACGAGCAAAGCATTGCAGTCTGAAGAGATTGATCTGGAAACCTGCGCGTTGATGTACTCGTCAAAAGAAAATTTGTTCGATGAGATGAGAGATAAAATCGAGGTGTTTGAAAACAAAGCCAGATCAATTTTACCTGAGACGGATTATGCGAATGTTGCATCGCGAGTTCGACGAAGAACAAGACAGCCAAACGATGGGAATGTTTCAGAAGTTGTATTAAATCCGCGAGACTATTTTTGTGTCAACGGTTTTCTTGTAATTATCGATACGCTCAATATCGAAATCAACGGACGAGCCCCAGTTTACTTAGAGGTTTCAACGAGATTTTCATTTTTGGTTGACTTTAGTTTGACAGAAAATGATAACCGCGAAAAAATTGCCGGTTTAGTTGACTTTTACCCTGACGATTTGGAAGATTTTTATCCTGAACTTAAACAGTTTCACGATTTTATCAAATCAAAATTTCCATCAAAACCTAAGCTCACTCTGAACTCTACGAAAGTTTGATTCGAGATAATCTTGAAACTGTTTTCCCAAACGTTGACATTGCTCTTCGCATTTTTTTAACTCTTATGATTACAAATTGTACAACAGAGCGCTCTTTTTCAAAATTTAAACTCATAAAAAACGAGCAAAGAAGTAATTTTAGTGATCTGAAATGAAGGAGAAAAGTTTTTTAAAGATGAACGTCGTTTTCATATTTAAAAGAGATGTCCAAAGATTATTTTATGAATTACTATACTGTTAATTATGTATAATCAAAATATATATAATTTGTCAGAAAAAAACTATTTTGATTGTTTTATTGTGTTTACAACCTTTAAATGATATGAATAAGCTGTTTAAATTCTATAAATGCATAAATAAACAATAATTTTGCAATTATTAAAAAAAGGGGGCCCCAAAATTTGAATGGCCTAGGGCCCCCATTTGGGTTATTTCGGCACTGAATGGCATATACTTCCGTCTGGAATATGGTTGTCGTGTGCCCCATTGAAAGAGCTTTTTGGAAATTAGGACCATATATCTCCGCTCCCGTTACTCCATGTTAAAGTTTGGACCCGTCAGTATACCATATTTGTGAGCCAGGATCAACTGTGAAGCTATCACTCTTCCATAGTTGCCAATTGGGTATAACGACCCTGTAGCGTTTCTAGAAGTTTACTTTCGGCAGCATCCTGTCTGGAATTTTTAGAAAGGGGTCATTTTCTAAAGTTTTAGGTATCTTCAAGTGACCCATAAAATTTCCTGCCTTGTAATCACCTATTGCCTCCATTCTTAGTGCACTAGATTCTTAGACATTAGAGCGTATTGGCTTGTATGGGAAACATCTGACCCCCAATTCCGGTACCAAAATTAAATAGTATATAAAAAATCCTTTCGATTGATATACTTTTTTGTCTGAACCAATTTTGGCGTCCCCCGAAACTTGTGTACTGGAGACCCACTAATGGGTGATTTAAAAAAAAATCAAGCTTATTAATCAGTTTCTTGGATATAAAAACATACAACTGCAAATTTTCATTCCATTTGACAAATGCTCAAACGAGATGTTAAAATTTTTTTGAAAAAGAATCTACTTGTTATTTAAATTAATTATATTTTTTTTCTTATAAGGAATTTTGTCAACACTATTCGGCTTCATTTAGTTTAATACAAAAGTGATGTAGATTTTGGAACTGTTTCTTTTAACGTAATAAAAACAATTATATATCTTAGTAAAAGACAAAAAATGGATGTTTGTTTCGAATTGTAGCCTTTAAACGCGGACCTTTAAAAGAAAACACTTTGTTCCTTTTCTTCGCTCTGCAAAAACAACAACCACTGACACCTCCATGACGAGAGGAGGTAAATCAAATTTAGACATCGTCCATCATGTCGCTAGAAATGTCCTTTACGGGATCTAAAAAAAACAATTGGTCTTATTTTGTTAGCTGAAACAACAGTTTCTTTAAACTTAACTTTTGCGTTTAACAAAAATACTTTCAACACAATAAATTCTTTCATATAAGAAACAAAAGAATTATAATTATAATTATAATTAACAAGTAGATTCTTTTTGAACACCCTAAAATCTTGTGAAAGCATTTTTCAAATGGGGCGAAAATTTGCAGTTCTATGTTTTTATATCCAAGGAACTGATTGATAAGCTTTATTTTCTTTTTAAATCAGAAATTACTAATTTCCAGTACAAAAGTTGCAAAAAAATGCACAAAAATGCAATTCGGGTACGCCAAAATTGGTTCAGACCAAAGAAAAGTATACCAATCGAATGTATTTTTATATTCTATTTAATTTTGCTAATCGGGGGTCAGATTTTCGAAACACTCTATTAAACATGACTCTTTTTCGATAACTATCGTTAAAAGGGGTAGCCCAGTTATTACATACAGAGCTTCAGATGGGCACGTTCTCATTGCCCCAGTGATACTAATGCACGCCATTCTTTGCAGCTTCGCCAGTTGGTTAGCTGCTGTACGTTTTTAGATCTTGGGCCACCATGCAAGTTCTGCATTCGTTATCATAGGTCTAACAATGGATGTAAACGTCCAATGCATCATTTTCGGTTTTAGGCCCCACATTTTGTCATAGAGGCGCAAAAAGGGTACGGTATGTATTGCCCCTGCCTGTAGTTGAATCTATGTAGGTGTTCCAACAGAGCTGCTTGTCAAAAATCACACCTAAGTGACTTCATTTGAAAAGTCAATGATTTTTCTATCCAGGGTAGGCCTTATCAGATTTAGGGTGCCTTTCCAAGAGAAGGGTACCAGAACTGTTTTCTAAGAACTTATGCTTAACCCTTTTTCCTTACACCATTTTAAAGTTAAACAAAGGGTACTCTGCATTCTATCCAATCTATTGTCGGTTAATGACTGCCCAGACTTGAGATAACCAGATCATCCCCATATCCTTTGGTGTAAAAACCCTGGTTGTTAAGACTTGCGAGATATTCGATCACGAATTGGGTCCACAGAAGAGGTGAAAGTACCCCTCCTTGGGGAAATCCTCTAGTGGCAGTGATTGTGTTACGAACTCCTAACGAAATTGTGTTGAAATAAGTTAGTTCTGCTTCTTAAACGTTGTTAAATAAGTGCCATTAAAAATATACGTAAAAATGATAATATATGTTTTTTTCCATAGGAAAAAGTATATAAAACTTGATTTTCTAGGATTGTATATTGTTACTTTTTCTACGAACTATGCGCACACAAAATCATAGCATTGCTTAAGTAATGTAAGTCGGACGATCCTTGGATCTTAGACTATTATTTAAAAAAAAAACTATTTTACTAACAGAATCACAAAGAATTTCCTACGCATGCTGTCACCACAATTTTCGCGACTGATCAATGCAAAAGGTCAAATAATGCCATTTAGCAATCGAGTGGTACATCTGATACAGAAGGGTTTCCTAATGAATGCTACCACAGCGTTGGTTATGCCTTTCATGAGCAAGGAAATAAAGGAACATGTTAGTATTTTGCTGTTATTTTCTAACTTATATTCTCTCTCTCTCTTCTTTAAAAACTATTGATTTTTCAATTGCAGATTTTTACACATGACGGCAAGAATTTCGATAAATTGCGTGATATGATTGGTTATGAAAATCTACCTGCAGAATATGGTGGTCCAGCGGAAAATGCGCTAGATTCTAATTTGCTCTACGATCATCTATTGCATCATTCCGACTACTTCTTAAAACTGCAAAGCTACCAAAAAATTGCACATTAACGTTGGATTTGGGGTTTTTTAAGTTTATATCGAACGAAATGCTAATATATTTCTTTAAAAATGTATACCACTATCAAAAAAGGGACGTTAGACTGTAAACTGTTTGCATATAAACGATGAACAAAACTAAAAAAAAAAGTTTGTTGGATTTCTATAAAATTTGTTACCATTTATAACACTGTGATAGTTTTTTTTAAATATTTTCAAAGACTTGCCCAAATAGAACGTTTTCACTCTATTTCAGGTATGGGAAATCGTACTGCATCATTAGTTTTTAAGTTTCCCGCACTCCTTCATACAAGGAAAGCTTTTTCAGGTTTTAGCCCTTATTTTATGGTTTGTAGCTTGTATCAGGTTGGTTTCTTTTTTTTTGCAAGATTTCTCTGAAGAAGTTTTGTACACAATGTCTTAGGCTTAAACTTTTGTGAACTTACTTAACTCAAATGGTATTGGCTACCATTAGGTCCAAATACCGAAAATATTGCATTTGTCTGCTTTTTCTTCTTACCAGTAGACGTCAGAAATTATGTCTAATTTTAACCAAAAAATATTTGTTTCTCTGAACAAGTAAGTTTCTAAGTAAGTTTTGTGAACATACCACACAATAGGATTTAATAATCGGGTTCTTCAATATAGCAACAAAAAATTTATGGAGGTGGGCGGAAAACTTATAAAGTCCATACGGTCCCAATTTTTTAAGATTTTTCATTAATTTATTTAATATTTTTCCCAAAAAATTTAAGCCATCGATTTAGTTTTTTTTTTAACAAATTAATATATTGAAAATTATTTCTTTATTAACATATATGTGATGTTAATATAAAGTTGCTGGGCTTTGGCCGTAGTGAAAAACACAAAAGTTTAGCTTTTGGCTTTTTTAGTTTTTATTTTCAATATTTCGGCTTACTTTGCAAGCCATCTTCAGGAAACTAAGACAAAAAATATAATTAAAAACTGACTTTAACGAACACAATATAAACGTTACCAAAAAAACTGACAACATGTAAAAATTAAATTTAATTAAATAAATATTGAAGCTGCGTCAACAGTCTAGTAGCTTCTTCGTTAACTAATTCTGTGCTTTATTAAATGATTATAAATGTGAGCGCAGTTATCGGTGTCTTTTTTGTAATTCAATCGTTGATTTGTTGGAGTGTTTATTATGTGCAGCATCTCAATCGTGTACCTTCTCATGTAATTCGTTTCTTGTTGCAAAATTTTTGTCTGTTCAAAGTTCGGAGAATGGTTATTTTTGATACAGTGGGCCGCAAGTGCTGTTTTATGTTCATACTTTGATTTCAGGTCAGATTTATGTGATGATAATCGTGTTTTTAATTTTGATTTTGTAGTACCAACGTATACTTGTTCGCATACGTTGGACCTGTCGCCGTTGCATTTAGTTTTATAAATTAGATCACATTTGTCCATATTATTTACTTTACTTTTAATTTTGCTGTGTATGTTTCTCAATGTATTGCTTGTTTTGTTTGCAATTTTATACACCAAAATGATTGTAATCAGGGGCGTACCGAGTCCATTTTGATTGGGGGGCTATCAATGTAGTTCGGCCGACTGGACACCCTTAAGTCCGCACTTTTTTTTAAATACAACATAGTTGAATTATATAAAGTTTCTCATCCGTTCGATCAATATAAATAAATTTTAAGGGCTCTTTTTCATTTGAACGCCTAAGAAAAAACTTTTTTTAATGATGAAAAAAAAAAAACTTGTGTACATCAAAATACATATAATTAAGTATGTTTTGAATTTTTTTTTTGAGTTTGGGTTTTATCTGCTCTCTTAAGTTTTTCGCAATTTGGACATCATTTTTCAAATCCAAAAAGGTGGCAACGATTTCTCAGCTTTTACAACAGGTAACTGAAAATTTTTAATTTCATTTAAACGATAATACTTGAAACTATAAGATTACGTATAATTCAAAATTTGAAAAATTACCCTATTTTTTACATTTCTAACGCTCTAAGAATTCGAGTTTTAGGTTGTAATAGATGATTGTAGGTAATAATCTTAGAGATTTTACAATAATAAATATAATGCAAAACAGTTTCAGCTACAACTGACTTTTTCGTTATGTTAATAAAGGGAGTTTTTTATAGAGTGATACAACTTTGAGTTAGCATCACTGCTTTATTTGGCCACATATTTATAAGCTGATTATTGTTTTTTGTTTAATTTGCTTTGACATTTTATTATTGATTAACTTACACCAAAGCATAGCGTGCAAATTATGGAAATTTTTAATCAAAATAATGGTTCTGTTCGTCAAACTTATCGTGCACTTCGTCCATTTTATGGCGTACGTAATCGTCCTTCAGAGCTGCTAATTCGAAGGACCATAGATCGTTTTCGAACCAAATTTACTGTTACTGATAATGTGCATCCCGTGAGACGCCGAACAGTGCGCACTGAGGAATCTGTAGCTGCTGTACAGGAAAGCATTGAAGATGATCCTAATCAATCAATTCGTCGCCATTCTCAGCAACTGGGGTTGTGTCCTTCCACTTTATGGAAGATTTTACGAAAAGATCTTGGCTTAAAAGCCAAACGACCATCGTATGCGCCGCCAATTCGGCGAATGGGCTAAAGCACAAATTGATATTGATTTTTAATTTCCATGGAAAATTTTATTTT
The DNA here is from genome assembly GCA_963920525.1 of Dichetophora obliterata. Classification (NCBI taxonomy): domain Eukaryota; kingdom Metazoa; phylum Arthropoda; class Insecta; order Diptera; family Sciomyzidae; genus Dichetophora; species Dichetophora obliterata. The sequence goes on from OY986436.1 coordinate 41,307,372, forward strand.
ATTGGTTGAATGGGTACGTAAATAAACAGAATTGTCGTATTCGGAGTGAGGAGAATCCACAAGCTTTTGTCGAAACACCATTACACCCACATAAAATTACTATTTGGTGCGCTTTATGGGCTGGCGGAGTCATTGGCATATGTCTTCAAAAACGATGATGGTCAGAATGTTACTGTCAATGGTGAACGGGATAGGAACATGATTCGAAGTTTTTTTCGTACCTCAATTAGCTGGCATTAATCTTGCTGATATGTGGTTGCAACAGGATGAAGCCACATGCCACAGCGGGCGCTACAATTGATTTACTCAAGGAAACTTTTGACGAAAAAATAATTTCACGAAATGGCCCAATTAATTGGCCCCCAAGATCGTGTGACTTAACCCCATTGGATTATTTTCTTTGGGGTTATGTAAAATCACTTGTCTACGTCGAAAAACCACAAGCAATTAAACACCTGGAAATCAACATTCGAAGAGTTATCGGCGAGATACGACCGCAAATGCTGCGAAAAGTTTGTGAAAATTGGTTTTCCAGATTGCGCCTTGTACGCGCCAGCCGTGGCGGCCGCATGGCCGAAATCATATTTAATCATCTATGTCATAAAATTTTTTATTCAATAAAGCCCGTTTCATTGATACCAAATATAAATTACTATGTTTGATTATGATTTAAACTTGTATCACTCTATAAAAAACTCCCTTTATAAGTGAACTTTTTATCAAAGCAGCTTTTTCCTATGATCGCCTTAACCCTAGAATGATAGTCTGCGTAAAATTTACGCATGCGTTTTCAAAATATTTTTGTTACATTTAAAGGGTGAGCCAATACGAGATCCCTTTTTCAACAGGGTTGTTTTGACAGCTGCTATGTGTCAAATGGCTTGTCCATATGACGTTTGTGTTCAGTATTCAATAAGACTCAGTCATGAATAGACTTAGTCCTGAAACTGACTACCAAAATCAGTCATTAGTTAGAAAATGTTATAGAGTTTTTCAACATCATTTTAGTCGTTATGAGTGTCCAAACCATCAAACCAAATGTCGAACCAATTTTACACTATAGGACATTCATCATTCAACCAGAGTGCATAGATCCTGTAATTTTGCAGAGAGTGTTCGTGAAAACCGTGAACAGTCGATTCGCCGCCGATCTCGAATTTTGTCGAAATTTGAAAATTGGACCCACAGAATGGACCATTTAAGAGCTAATCGTAGGTAATATTTGAACGAAATAGTTTTTAGACATTGTTGTAGGAACCGAAATATCATTCTAAATAAAGATTTGCATCAATACATTGATTTTTATGTATTTTATTTAGAAAACAAAGTAAAAAGCTCTTATTGGCTGACCCTTTAGTAGAAGAGGTTTGAAGTTGTAGTTTTTTTTTTATATATTAATAAATATAAATACATAAATTGTGGTATCTATTATTTCACCTGTGTGTTAGTTAATAGATAAAAACTTTTGATTTTCAAATCAATTAACGAAACTTGACGTTACAGCGAGTTGAAACTAATGCTTTAATTAAACGAATGATAATCTCTCACGTAACTAACAATATGATAATCTTTCTAGGGTTGAAAAAAAAAAGACAAGAAGGACAAGAATTTTTATGAGATTGGGTAAGTTTATTCATTGCACAAATCTCCCTTACAATGACAAAACGTAGTATATCCATTTATTTTAAAACACTATCACATTATACCTCTACTTTTATAGTTTAGAGAAAAGTTTGTTAGCGACCGAACTTAAATTCAACGTGCAAATTTATGTTGACTGCTTAAAGGTTTGCTAAGCAATTGCTACACCTAGTAAGCTTGAGATGTTCGGTACTATTAAGAACCCTACTCAGAGTAAAAGAACTAGCAGGGGCGTCCCGCGACATTTTGGTGGTACAGGCAAACTATTATTTTGGCGCCCCCAATGAATTTGCGTATTATGCATTGTATGTTTTTTATTTTAGCGAAGGATTTCTTTTTTAACAAACACAAAAACTATAAATATTTATTAAAAAATAAATAAACTAATTTCTTTTAGGCACATATTTCAATTATTAAAAATATTAATAACACAAACAAAATAAAATTATTTAATATGAACATTCAAAGGTATATAAACATTAAATGAAATAATGATCAAAATTAATTATAATCAATAAAAACCATATAATAAATTAATGATAATACATATTTTTTCCGACAATATATATAAAATTTTTTTTTAAATAAAATGATGTTTTTGAACTCTAAAGGTTGATGCTTACTTACAGCATGACGCTAAAACAGACACGAAAAGGCAACGTGATGTTTAATGGTCACTAATCAGAACGGCAACGAATTAATGATCAACTAAAAATATTATTTCATGCCCGAACCGAAAATCACTCAGGCAACATCGGTTTTCAAATCGACCCAGCCTAATATACACTAACCTAAAATTTTCTTCTGGCTTTTGCACTAGCAAAATCCATAACAATATCATCTCTGTCTAAATTGGTACATATATCAGATTCAATTGATAAAAGGGCTAATGAAGATAAACGGTCTTGTGACATTTTCGATCTTAAATAATTTTTTATAAGCTTAAGCTTAGAAAAACTTCTTTCTCCACACGCTACGCTAACAGGCAATGTTAATAGAATTTTAAGGGCTATATAAAGATTTGGGTAAATTTGTTGCAAAAAATTATCCACAATATTAGGATCATCTGAGGGCGACAATGAGTTAGCTATGAAACAAAGCTCATCTGCCAGCTCTAAACTGTCAATGTCCTTTCTATTGCTGTCCGTTAATGATAGTTCTAAGTCCTTACAATATTTAAAAATCTCTTTTTTTCCCCATGATTTTAAATCATAAATACAATGCAAAAATCCGAATTGTTGATTATAATCTGAAAGTTGAATGAAACGTTCTTGAATAGAGTAAATGGCTATATCTAATATATTATTATATACATCAACTTTAAATTTAAGAAGAGGGTCATCTATAATATCATCATTTGATTCATATTCAAAATGTTTTTTTCGTTTTCTTATTCTGACTTCTTCGAATTGTGCAACCAAATCAATGCTATCTGCTAGTTCACGCGCATTGTCAAATGGTTTTGAAATTCTTCATCCGTCCTTTGTTTTTTTAACTGAGCAAGAGCAGACTCAATTGTTTTGGTTGCTGAAGAAATTGAAAATTTCGGACTTTGTAATAAAAGACTAACCCGGTTTATTTCTGTAAGCAAATTATACCACAATACTGTGGTACAAATGAATTTAAAGTTTTTTATTTTTTGAATTATGGTTTTTGCATCAATCTTGGTTTTATTGCCATGAGCACCAGTTAAAGAGCCGTCTTCTACGATAGCAATTAACGCATCATAAATTTCTCCAATATGGAAACGAAGGGGCTTTATAGCATTTATTCTGCTTTCCCATCGAGTAGTGCAAACAGACTTAAGTGTAAAGCGATAGATGTGCTTAAGTAAAATCGACCATCTATATGGTGATGCGGAAAAGAAATTATATATTGATTGAACTGTGCCAAAAAAATTAACCATATCAATATTTGACTCTGCTGCGTCGCTCAAAATTAAATTTAATGAATGACAGCAGCAAGGAACAAAAAATGCCCTCGGGTTTGTATTCAAAATTTGCCTTTGAAGCCCATTTTGTTTGCCTTTCATATTAGCGCCATTATCGTAACCCTGCCCTCTACAATTCTGAATGTTTAGACCTAAGTTTGTTAATTCCTCAAAAAACGTTTTTGCAAGTCCTTTTCCGGAAGTATCGTCTACCTTAATGAATCCTACAAAATGTTCCTCTACCAAGTATTGATGTTTTGAACCAGTATTAACAAACCTAATTACTAATGTAAGCTGTTCTTGGTGACTGATATCAGGGGTGGTATCTATAATAACAGAAAAGAATTCTGCCATAATTGTCATTTCAATTATTTTTTTCTTCGTTGCTTCCGCAAGAATTTTAATTAATTAGTTTTGAATACGAGGGCCAAGATAGTGAATATGTGTTTCTTCATTTGTAATTCTACGCAAATGTTCTTTTAAAACAGGATCGTATAACACAGTGACACAAAATGAAGGTCATTGTCTCGGGCGTGAACCAAACCAAACTGAAACGATAGTATTTGACATCAATAACAAAAGTCCAAATCCCTTTTTGCTCCACTACGTCACAATTTTTTTTACAGTGGTTTCAAATTTTAAATTTTCGGTCAAAAATGAAATTAAAAAATAGTTAAAATTATATGTAAAACTTAATTCAGGGTGCTTCTTGTCTTCAGAAGCCTAAACTAAAATTTCACGGGGAATATTTTTTTGGAACACTTTAACCCTCTAGCTCCTACCAATATGGGCCATTTTGACCCTTTTTTTGGAAAAGGTCCTAAAATTCAACTTTGGAGGGAGGTCAAGGGTTAAAACCTTCCATAAAAATATTTTCAAGAAAATTTCATTAGGGGTCACCCAAGACTTGTAACCTCTACGAGTTATAGGTTTCACATAAAAAACGAAATGAAAAAACCAATTTTTTTTTATGTTTTGTTATTTTTAATGTTATTTTTATATAGTGTCCATATCGTTTTCACTGTCATGGCATGAAATATTAGATACTTCAGAGAGATCTATATCAATTTCTTGAAATTCATCTTCAATCCCGCTTTTGTCACTTTCTTTATAGGTTGTTTTGGACCACCAACAAATTTCAGCCAGTATTGCATCTGGTGTTTTCTTTCCTCTATATCTGTAAAAATGAAAATATACTTATCTGGTATAAAAGAGTTGATTGTAAGTAAAGTTTAATTTTAAATTACCGCATTTCAAACGGCAAGGATACCTGATGAAATCGTTCCCCTTGCTCATCCGATTCCGTACCGAGTTGCCTTTCAAAATAGTCCAGATGGAAGTGTAAAAAATGAATTTTTAACGACATATTGACACCAAGTTTCTCGAACGCATTTAGCATCTGAGTTACATCCTTTTTATAGGTATGAGAGCGTGTTTTGCCAAGAAGACCACTTATAACCCCTTTTATCGCATTCCATCCAATCAGCTTGTCATCGACTAGCTCTGCATCAAACGACTCGGACTTCATTAGCTTTCTTATATCTGGACCGTTAAGTACACCTGAAGATGTGAAAAAGAATTAGAAAAAGAATGTTTAACTTTGGATTAACGCATATTTACCATTATTAAGCTTAGCTGGACTCAGACGAGGAAATGTTTCCTTAAGAAACGCCATAATTTCTTCGCTTTTAGCTATCGTTTTGATAAAGCTTTTAACGATGCCAAGCTTGACGTGCAATGGTGGCAGCAAAATTTTTTCCCTCGGGACAAGTGCCTCACGAACAACATTTTGATTTCCAATACTGCTTTCACTTCTCATACACCAATTTTTAGTATTATACTGGTTTCCTTTGAACCTAGTATCCCAGTTGCACAAGAAACACATATTTTTTGTATATCCGCTTTGCATACCACAAAGCAGAGTGACTACTTTTAAATCGCAGCAAATTTTCCATTTATGCTTTGCGTAATCAATTGACTTCAAAATAGTTTTTAAAATGTCATATGTTTCTTTAGTTTCGGTGGAATAGGCTATTGGAATGGAAGGCAGTAAATTCGATATATGAAGAAGCACGGCCTTTAGATTTGTTGAGGAACTGTCGATAAATAATCTCCACTCTTCTGGCTTGTGTTCAATGTTCATTAAAGCCATTAAAGCATTTACATCATCACAATACGAGTATGTTTTTGCACCATTAACTGAAAACATCTTTTTTAGGTCCGCTTGACGCTTGCGATATGCGCTAACTTTAGTATTTGATGCCAACAAATTATGCGCATTTAAAAATGAAGCAAGTTCCTCCGATTTTCGTTGTGTTAATTGGAGTTTGGCTACTAATAAATCCAATTTTGCCTGTGTAATCAAAACAGGTGCACTAACTTCTGATGGGACAGGATTATAAACAGAATCTACTTCCATTTCACTTACAATGGACAGGGCTTCATTATTTAAAAATTCATTTGGGCTAGGGCGTCTTGGAGGAATCTCTTCAGAATGCGGCAATGGAACTTGAGCGCTGGGAACACTTTGATATTCAAACTTCGACATATTTTTTTTCTGTAATCCCCACACAGAATTCACGCACGCATAACAGTTCAAGGGATCATGTTCAATTGGGTCAATCCAAACCATAGGAACACCGAATGGCATCGATCCACGTTTGTGATGTAACCATTCCAACAAGTAATTGTAGCATCTCTTGCAAACTGTTTGTGGCACCCATGGGACATCAGGAATAAATGTTTGATCAAAGTATTTTTCATATGCTATTATCAGTTCCTGACTGGAACGACCTCGACCGCGTCCTGATGGTGTGAACTGACTGCAGATATAACAAAATTTGTTTAAGTTTCCGCAGAACTCCATTGAAAATATAAATTTTTCGAAAAAAAGACCACGACACTTACACTTTCACTGTTTTAATCAAAGTACTCAATGCTTACTTATTTGAACTTCTAAGCTAAGCCACCTTGATATAACTAACAAAATTTTGGAAAATAACTTATAAAGTATTACATATATTATTATAGCTTAATACCATTACGCCGTACCGTTATAATAAATCAAATTTATTAATATACGAAGATATTAACCTTCCCAATACTGCACTATGCATATTGGTAGGAGCTAGACGGTTAAAGTGTTCCAAAATATTTCATGCCATGACAGTGAAAACGATATGGACACTATATAAAAATAACATTAAAAATAACAAAACATAAAAAAAAATTGGTTTTTTCATTTCGTTTTTTATGTGAAACCTATAACTCGTAGAGGTTACAAGTCTTGGGTGACCCCTAATGAAATTTTCTTGAAAATATTTTTATGGAAGGTTTTAACCCTTGACCTCCCTCCAAAGTTGAATTTTAGGACCTTTTCCAAAAAAAGGGTCAAAATGGCCCATATTGGTAGGAGCTAGAGGGTTAAAGTGTTCCAAAAAAATATTCCCCGTGAAATTTTAGTTTAGGCTTCTGAAGACAAGAAGCACCCTGAATTAAGTTTTACATATAATTTTAACTATTTTTTAATTTCATTTTTGACCGAAAATTTAAAATTTGAAACTACTGTAAAAAAAAATTGTGACGTAGTGGAGCAAAAACGGATTTGGACTTTTGTTATTGATGTCAAATACTATCGTTTGAGTTTGGTTTGGTTCACGCCCGAAAATATGTGTTGCACTGTGTAATCCAACCAATTCAACAAATTTTAAAAAAACTGCATTGTTTTGATGGTAAAGCAAATCTGATCGTCCACGTAATGGTAAATTTAATTTTGCTAATGTTAGTATGATTTCAGTCAACCTTTTCAAAACATCTCGCCAATGCAAACTTTCAATTTTTAAATGCCGTTCGTACTGTGCATCAAAAGTCTGATTAAGTTTCTTTCGTTTAAGAAGCTCTGTCCAAACACTAAACGCTTTAAGATGTTGCAAGTTCTTCTCATGATAACTGATGGCATAAGATACGTTTTTCCAGTCGTTATATCCGCTCACGAACTTTTTTTCTAAAACCGAAAATAATTTGCAACAGAAGCAAAATATTTTATCGTGAGAAGTGGAATACACAAGCCATGATCTCATGAAACTTTCCCCGCTTGATAAGGTCAGCTGAAAATGTTTATTGGAGAAATGCCTCCCGTTGTGGTCAACTGGATACAAATAATTATTTGAAGTGTAAATTGGCCCGTTTTCTACAATCAGTTGCCGCTCAACATCGGAAATGTGAATTGGCCAGTTGGCAGGATCAAAGTCAATGCTATCAGCACCTTCTACCTCTCTGCTCACATTTTCCAAACCAATATTTTCCAAATTTATTTTTTCCGAATTTTCAGAACTGTTTCCTTGAATTGAAGACGGACTGTCAATATCAACAATGCTGTTGTCTTCACCGCTCATATGTATTTGTTCGTCGTTACCTAGTCATTCGTTAAAAATAATGCAAATATTCAGTTAAGCTACTAAATTAACTTACTCACCATCTTTTTCTTTTTGAAAACTTAAGAAATTTGTCATAGAATTCTGTAGAGACTCCGCCTCTTTGTCCCTCAGCGCTTTTTTTTTTTCTTATTCGCCGCACCAGACAATTTTTTTCTTTTTTGACTCATTTTAAAGATATTCACTAATTGTTTTTGAAGTGGGCGCCTTTTGCATAAAATCTTAAATTATCTAATTAGAAATATTTAAATCTAACTTTTTTGCGAATATTTTAATTGCCACAAGCGAGCTGTCAAAGTCTTATTAGTTAGAGATGTAACTTTTATCGATTGCAGTTATCAATAGAAGTGGGTTACAGTGTCACAGTTTTTAGTAGTATAATACTACGAATTTTATTTAGTCGATAATAAATTATTTTAAAAAGTTGATAACGAATAAAAAAATACATAAAAACGTTATTTTGGCGCTTTTGGCGCCCCCTTTAATATGGCGCTACAGGCGTGGGCCTGCTTCGCCTGTACCACGGGACGTCCCTGAGAAGTAGCATTAACACCACTTTTTGCCCGTATTATTTATTGCCGCAGAGTCACTGCAATTAGATGTTAACTTCAATATGGCTCTTCTGTTAGCAACTGTTGTAGCCCTGTTGTTGTTCATAAAACTATTTACGTACATATTGCAAATTAACGGTACAAATTAAAATTCAGTAACCTTTTTAAAAAAAAAAATAAATATGTGTGTGGCTGCCACGCACGGTAGAAGTGAAACTTTAACCCAAAAAATTAGAGATTCTTAAGTGGTTAATTGATTGACCTTTTTAATATAGTCTTACTAAAAAAGTCTCATTTTATTTAATGGCTAGAGTAGATAAAATATGTTTTAATACAATTTTTGAAAAGTTTAATGTTATTTTAACATCAACTAATCATACTATATCCATCATACCATATCATCATATTATGATAATCATACCATACCATTAACTTTTATTTCTTGTAGAAACCTTAAACAAAAAATTTTTAAAAGAAAAACTTCCATTAAACTGATCATACAAAAACGAAAATACACATATCGTTCTTAATATAGAGCGCCCACTATTCATGAAACACAGTTTGGCAAAACAAATAATAACATATGTTTTTGTACAACCATTTTAATTTTTATTTTAGAAAATTAGTTCTTTAGCGAATATTCTACAACGGCAACTATAAACTTATGATAACTAAAATAAGATAAAAAGTATTTACATTGTAATTTAGATATTATAAATGCAATTAATCAATTAATTATAAAATAAATCAATGTTAGCATACTTGTTGACATAGCATTTAATTTGCGTACATTATTTAATGCAATGTAACTCTTTGTCGGGTTCTGAATTCTCAAACTCTTTCTGTAGATGTCTTTGGTTTCTGATTTTTTGTTTTCGGCATCTTTTAAATTTATTTCATAATAATAATTAACTTAAATAATTTACAACTTTACTGAGTTTTTTTTTTTGACATGGTCACCAGTAAAACTATCATACCTCCTAATCGCGATTGTATCATAGTCATGGAATTTTGTGGCGAATTGGTGGTGACAAAACAAGAAAACACTGCAACGAGAGAATGACAGTTTTATGTTTTGGAGGTGTTCGGAATGCTTAGCTACCTTGTTATGCAACGATGTAAAATTGATTTTATTTAGACGGGACAAGTTTGGGCATTACTAAAAGTGTAGATACAATGCGGCTGCATTTAGCTGCAATGCAATCACCATTCTAAAGTTCTATATATTTGGCTATTGAAGTTTTAATTCAATTGTCTACGAAGAATTTTATTTATTAAAAAAAAACTGGGATTTTCCATGAATGCTGCAAATGTTCTTATAATTATTGTTGTATGATTATACATATATAGCAACTAGTTGCATGCAATTGTCAAAAGTTCGTGTGAGACGTTGTTGATAAATGAAGTCGGATAAGAAATGGTTAAAATCACAACGTTTTTACAATTTTTATGGAACTTTTTACGTTCCCCTTTTCATATTTTCGTTGTTGCCAACTTCACTTTATAGGCTGTGTGCCAATTGGAAACTTTTCACTAGTGGTAGTAAAGAAAATCATAAAAGTAAAACATAAGGAAATTGTACTTCTCCACACATACAGCTTTTGTATTCTGAAGTACTTTTGTGCGCTAGGAAGTAAGCTTTTTGATGTTTCGGGTATCAAAAATGTAAGCAACACAAATTGTCGTCTAATTAATAAAAAATATTGAAAACAAAATTGAAACACAGCAAAATAAAGTCAAAGTAAAAGTAAGTTCTACAAAATTTCTTCGTATTTTTTTAGATGTTATTTGAAAAAAGAATTATAGCACACCATCATTCCATGCTCATCGTATCACCACAACATACCATTGTATTATACTAACATCCCATACCAGTGATGTGCGGCGTTGACAACTTGATGTAAACAATACTATTGTCGACAATGTCGTGTAGATAACTAATGTCAGAGGCTGCATGTTTACTACGGTATTTATTTTAATTGTATCCAAGTTCGGATAATTCGTTATTTTTACACCTTCCACACATGCTTTTTTTTTTTGCTATATAAAATAATTTTTCAAAAAAATTTAAGAATCAGCCCAATCTAATAAGAACTTGCATTTTCGCAGTGTTACATTATGTTGACATTGCTTTCACAATTGTCGAATTGCTTCAAAATAAAGCTTTCAAGCAACTTCAAGCTACTTTAATTGAGTACGGGAACAGACCAATTTTCGCAACTTAGACAATTCTCTACATTGTCGACAATTGTTAAGTAAACGTTGACAATTAAAGTCGATGCGCCGAGGAACATCACTGTCCCATACCGTCATCTATGTTATAAGCAGCCGCACAGAATCCACTTTTAAGGCCTGGTTATAATAGATGGAACGGAATATTATAAAACGGTATTAAGTGTAAATTTGCAATCTATTACATCAGTTTCTTATATGAAGCGCTGATTATAATCACTACTCCTTCTTTAAGCTTTTCGCCACGTTACAATGACGTTCCACTCCGGTCCAATCTGCCTATTATAAAAAGCACTTTACTCTCGCGCAAACTTGTACCGTCTGAATGAAACTTATCTTACATCGTTTCATGACCAAAAAGCTCATCCTTTCGAACACCTCCTAGATAGGAACTGTCATTCTCGTTACTTGAAGCAACTGCTTTGCTTTTGTTTATTCCTTTATTCCACTCTTTTTATTAATTTGAGTTCTGAGAATTTTACGTTACATTTTTGTGTTACATCAGTTTTACTCCCCGTTCAATTCGCCGTATTGTTGTTAACGCTGCTAAAGAACTTGCACTTAAAAAAAGTAAGCTTTTTAAAAAGAATTCATTTGATGCGCAGTGTAAAAAATTACAAGTCCGAAGAGATACACATTAAATTTGCATAAAAACTTTGACTTCAAAAAATTTTATTTTAAAATAATTTATTTTTTAATGACGTGCAAGAATGAAATTCTTTTTAAATTTCTAAAACTAGAAAAAACTGTTACAATCATGGATACTACAAAATTGAAAACCAAAAACAATTCCTAATAAATCATTTAGATGCACTCAAAATGCAGATATGTTGCTGTAACGAATATTTTTCCTAAAGGGATATTGTTTGTAGTGCATTGAATAATTGCGTTAGAGTAGAGAAGATGCAATTTATTCTTGAAAAACATTTAAGGACTACTGTAGTTCTTGACTACTCGCGGCCTCTAGTTGTTAATATTTTAGGCTCAAATCAATTTTGCGCAGCCTAGATAAAAGTTTTCCATAGACACATACAACATTGGTTTTATAAAATGTATTGTTTGGCAGCACTGTTCATAATTTGCCAAGTTTTTAACAAGGATACGAACCGCTTTTGTTTTGGCTGTTAAAATTTTTCTGCCAGATGTTGAAACCTGTGGTTTTAATTTTTCTTTGCAAGCCTTAGCAGTTACACGAACCGCAGCGCATAAATTTTTATTTCCACGAGATGGACACTTCAGTGTATTGATATCGTTGCCAAGGTTTTTAAATTTTCAAAGTGGCAAAACAAAACCGGCACAGTTCTTTATGCAGCATTTGTTTGTACCTTTGTTTCTTCAGTTACCTTAATTTGTTGCAAGTTGCAATAAATATGCCAATAATAAAAGTTACAAGTTATCAATAAACAATACTATCTGCATAAATAAATCAATCAAGAACTTGAAAATATGTCCACTAAAGGCGTGATTTGCTTTGATATCTCGAAAAATGAACGCTTCCAGCTGTCGGACAATTATAAAATGTTGCACCGGAAAATCAAGACGCAGTGGAAAGTAGAACAGTGAGTGAAAATGTATACTTGCGATATTTAGTGCTGGTAATAATAAAGAGTGTTAAAACAGGAAAATAAAAAATATTTTCAACATTTATCATGAATCTGTTTAACACGGTGAAAATAACTAATAAAATCGGGATCAGTAGCTCGATTCTGTAACTACAAATACTAATTCTATAAATAGTCGCATATACTAACGTCACAATATTCCGTTCCAAAATACTTTCCTTTGCGAGAACTAGTGTTTCTGTAACTGATTAACTGATAGTCGAGAAAATAATGACACTACATGACATAAAAACTAATGGCAGAGGAACTTTGTGTATTATTTTATCTATGCCACCCAAAAATAATACATTAGGGGTATTCACGATGTGATGTATTTGTGAAATGTTTTTAGAAAATTGACAACATTTACAAATTATTATGAACGAGTCTTAACTCTTAACTGGTACACCTCAAAAAAATCACACTAACATTACATCTAGTCCTAGGGACCACACCAACTTAAAATTCTAAAAAAAAATACAAATTTAGATAGAAATGCGTGTTGTTTCTTTAGGAACGTTTTAAATAAAGTTTTTTATTCCTATTTAAAAAAAAAAATTGGGAATTTTTTTGAATAATTAAATTTAACTGAATTGAATTTTAAATTTAATAATAACAGAAATATACTCTTTTGTTTCTTGGTTCTGGTTCCGCAGGCCAGGTGTACCAGTTAAGGGTAAAATAAGGGTGTTGTATTTTTAAAATCAGCTGATTTTTGTGAGTGCTTTTGTTTGGAAATAAAAATTGAAATCATCATTTAACTGTAGGAAATAAAAAAAAGGAAACTAAACACTAAATTACATCAATTTTTATGAGATAAACTAACAGCGTAGCCTGTAGAATCCTCGATGCTGAATTAAAATGCTTTTGCGATCAGCTGATCAAATACACAACAACGATATTTACAAAGAATACAATAGCGTTCCGTAGTTTTTGTTTTTTTTTTAACAATGGATATTCATTCACATAGTGCACCGAATATCTCTTATTCTTAAAAATAATTTTATGGTACATTATGTCATATACAAAAAAGGGGGTTAGGATAAAATATTGTAAAGCAAATTTTAATTGCAATGAATACCTTGTTTCTTACAGCGCTGAATTTTGCCAATAATTCTGCATAGAATCTCATTGGAAAACGTAATCATTTTTTTTTTCTTAACGATTGTACTTATGGTATGAAAACAACAGTTCAGTTGTCGAAAAATTCATGTTTTCGTTTTGCAGATAATCAATACTGAAATAATAGAGGAGATAGTTAGCATTAGTCGCAGTTCAGATTTAATCCATGTTCATGAAAATATTTTGCAAAGCATTTTTATGTATATCTAAAATAATAATAATAATTAAAATTATAAATATTTTATATATTTCTATTTTAAATGCAGAAGTGACGTTGAATTGAACAAGGAGCGACTTGCACGCGTTAACATATTTGTACTCGCTGGTCCACAGGATCGCTTTACTGAGGAAGAGTTTCATGTCTTGAAGGTATTGTACTAGAAGCAATTTTGCCGAATCTAAATTTTTGAAAACAAAAATGATATTTTGTGTCTTTGTTGATAGGAGTTCATTGAAAATGGTGGCAAGTTACTTGTGCTACTGGGCGAAGGTGGCGAAAATGAATTTAATACTAATGTTAACTTCTTTCTGGAACAATACGGAATCTATATTAACAGTGGTAAGTTTTTGGAGAATATTAGATGTTCTGAAACCATGAATTCCAGCTGCAGCAAGAACAACAACACTTTTGAGATTTTTTAAGATAAAAACAAAAACAACACAAGAAGAATACGTGTTTTTTAAACAAATACAAAACACTCATTTACTTTGGTACTCAACTATGCTCCGCTTTATATCAGTGGCAAAATCACCCGAGTGATTTAGGTGTTTGTGTCGAAGTATAATGAATATCAGCAAGACGACAACAACCATAAGTATTAATAAACAGAAGAAAACCGATCTGCACCTGATCTGACTCATGATGTAGGATACTCATATTTATTTTAGCCGCAGCATTGCAGCTTTGTAGAAGTGAGTATGAGTCGGGTTGCGTGCGCTAAGGGTTGAGTAGGTTTGTGTACTTATTTTTTCGGATATACTTAGAGTCACAAAAAAGCTATCCGTTGCAGATCACTGGTCCAGAACCATTGGTCTCTCTGAAAAGACTTTATAACTCGCTTTCAAACTACATTAAAAGTATCTCCAATTCTAAGTACTTTAATCATTTATTTTTCAAGTACTTCTCTTAATTCTTTTACTCCTTTTTTATCTTTCTTTTTTTATACAAAAATTAACTACTATCTAAACTTCCCTTTTCAAATTTTTTGTTATTTTGTATTTAAATTGTTTTCTTAAGAGTTGTTATTCATATTTTGAGTTGGAAATTTTTTGCTATTTATGATAATGATCTTAGCTTTGAATTTTTAAATAGTTCATTGTATAAGTAATATTCTGTTGTTATCTACTTAAAACAACTTAACGACTTAAGTCTTAAGTGGCAACATTATTAAGGTATAGCAAAGGTTTAGCAAAGGCTTAGCAAAGTTTCAATATGTCGGCCTACACATCTTTTATTGCATTTTTCAGTGTGTTCACTGAATGAAATTATCGCCTTTTGGTGTAAAAACTACGAGCTAAGATCCCCCAAAGGTTCTCAATAGAGTTAAAGTCTAGGCTTCGGGCGGGCGAATTAATAAGAATAATATTTTTTTTTGACAAAAGAAGTCCATTGTTTCTCCAGAGCGGTGAATTGCGGCGTTGTCCTTCTGAAAAATAATGTCTACACCACAATGTTCCTCTGCTATTATCATCGTAACAATTGAGAGCTATTATCAACGTTCCAGAAGTTTGCAATAGATAGAAGAGTTCATTCATTGAAGAAAACATGATATTTCATTTGGTCCACTTATGCCAAAACCGGCCCAAACCATTACTCCACTGCCTGACAATACCTGACTCATGCAGACTTCTTTTTCGACTGACTTGTCGTGCCAATAATATTAAAAGTCTCCTGATGACTCAATCAAAATTGAAACATTTTTCGTCTCTTCATAAGACTATTGACCACTGTTCACGCCACTGAATATGTTTTTTCGAAAATTCTAATGACTTGGCTTTTTGAGCTGGAGTCAAAGGAAGTTCATTGAGGCGTTTGGTTTAAACTGCGCGGTCTGATGCCTTCAAAACTTGTCGAACACGTCTTCTCTTTATTGGCAGATCGAGACTTTTCACAATAGGGCGTATTGAGTTACAATTTTTTTTTTCTAATTTCATATTCTAAGAGGTCTCAAAAGTTGCATTGGGTGGTCAGAATCTCCCAAACAAAATTTTAGAAAAAAATAAGAATATCTTTCTCTCCCGCAAGGCCAAAGTTGTTTTTTGAGAAAAACAGTAAAAAATCACGATCTCAAAATGCTTTCATTTTTTTAAGAAAAACTACATATGTATGTGTTAAAACAAAGTAAATATAAACTTTAACCAAAAATATTTTGGCAAGCCAATGCTACTCTTGGTTTTTACCCAAAAGGTCCTGTGTGAAGGATATTCGAATCTAAAGGTACACTCAAGGTAGCACAGAAGTTTTAATTGTTTTCTGATTATCTAAATTTTGGTGATATTGATTGCAGTGTTAAGGCTTTCCTTAAATATGGCGAACTAATAATTAGAATATTTTTTGCATATGCATTTTCCTGTTTTGAAGAAATGTATGCTTGAATGCAATTTTTTAACTTTTTCAAAAATATTAATATAAGGTTTTATGTCTCGGGCATTAGAAGTGGTACCGAAGATAATTTTTTAATTCGGATTCTACAAATAGTTTTGAACGAAACCCTGTCTAAAAATATCTTTTTTAAAATAGCAGGAAAAGGCCACGATTTATTTCCTATTTTGATATTTTAAAAAAGTTACTTCAAACATGAAATGTAACAATTTTGTTCATATCACCTTTATGGTTATTATTTCATTAAAACACTTCAAAACAACAATTGTTAGGTCAATTGAGACCCATCGAATGGCAAGCTCAGAAACTCAAAACTTTAGTATAAAATTTATGTGAGTGCTGTTTTAACGAAATAAAAAAATTCATGCTGAACGGAAAATTTTTTTAATAAATCGAAATAGGAAAAAAAATCGTGGTCTTAACCTGATATTATAAATTGATTCTTTTGGACAGGGTATTATTCAGAAATATATAAAGAATCTAAATTTAGGAAATTATCTTCGGTACCACTTCTAGTACCCGAGATATAAAACCTTATATTAAGTTTTTAGAAAAAGTTAAAAAATTGCATTCAAGTTTACATTTCTCAAAAACAAAAAATGCATATACGAAAACTATGCAAATTATTAATTCGCCATATTTAAGGAAAACGTAAGGAATAATCAAAATCGCCAAAATTTAGACAGTAAGATATGAATCAAAAGTTTTGTGCTACCTCGAATGTACCTTTAGATTTGAATATCCTTCACACAGGCCCTTTGGATAAAAATCGAGAAAGGCATCGTGTTTGGCGGGATATTGTTAGTTAAATTATTTATTTATTTTTACTTTAAGTCGTATGTAGTTTTTCTGACAAAAATCAAAGCATTTTGAGATGGTGATTTTTTACTGTTTTTCTCAAAAAACAACTTTGTCCTTGCGGGAGAGGAAGACATCCATATTTTTTCCTAAAATTTTATTTGGTAGATCTTGACCACCCTATGTAACTTTTGAGACCTCTTAGAATACGATCTAAATTTTTCGGTACGCCCTATTGCACAATCTTTGTTGACATTAGCTTTTCTCAAACTTAAGTATTTTTTTCATATCCTACGTTTTTTCTATAAGATTCGCGTAGTTTTTAAAGGCAACAATCCCTCTCGGCATTTTCACAATTCTAAAACAGATGAAACAAACACGAGCACTATAGTTACAAAAAAGGTTAACACACTTTAAAAATTCATTTCTTACCTTGAATTAGTAAAATTTTGATTAAACTGATATATTAAATTAGCTGAATCTATATGAACTAACACGTTGAAGCACTGCGAAAATATTAGTTCAGTTTAATTTCTGCACAATTACTCAAATGACACGATCACTCAATAACGGTACACATAAGGTTATTTTTAGTGAACTAATCCCTAAGTAAACTTTCTCTTCTAATACCAAAAGAAAGAAGATAAGCTCTCTTTTAAAATTACACAAAGCTGAGTTTACGGAAATTGTCACCAGTGTATGATTTTACACGTAATATTTATTGATTATTCTCATGATTATAGCGATAAAATTAGTTTGGAGAAATACTTTAATTTAAAGGACCTTCGCATCTTTAAAATGGGAACATATCGTAATGAAATTTTTCTTTATGCATCGTCACACCGGTATTTTTCCATTTTATTTGCTAGAAATTTGCTAGGAGGAAGAAGAAGTCATAAAATATCGCATCATATCTTTCGATCACGCCCTGAGCAAGTATGATACTCACTCCTTTTTTTATATAAAATCGCTCCAGCCTAGTGCAGATACTGTGTTTTTGACTATATTTATGTATGTAGATATTACTACTACTTATGTAGCAGAGTAGACAGCTGTTGTTTTAATCACTACACTAACTCATCGGTAATCTTTTTTGGTTTAAGAAGTCCACTTACTTAGAAAAGCTATTAGGCAAAACTTTTGCTGACAATACACCTATCTACACCTATTTAAGAATTATTTTTCATAGTTTCGAAGAGATTGTCATTCAGAGTTGAAAATATTCCAAATTCTCTAAAGGATTAATTCTTAAATCTTTAATCTTAAACCTTTGTTATCATTTTTAATTTTTTAGCTATTTTCCTTAAGAATAGTTTCTAGAGATAATTATTTTCGATGAAGTTTTGCCTGTAAAACCATTGTTTAAAATGATTGTATAATAGCGGTAGACTTTATTCGCCGTACCTAAATAAAATAAATAAATAATTGTTTTACCCTGATTAACCATTTGTTTCTTTGCATACGTAGATACCGTTATTCGTCCACACTACTACAAGAACTTTCATCCCAAGGAGTGCATCATCGGTGGCGGCGTTGTATGCGAATCAATGTGGCGCCAGCTTATTAAGCAGGATATCGAAAGCATCGACTATGATTTTAGTGATGAAAAATATAAAATACATTTTCAATATCCTTACGGCTCAACGCTGAACATATCGGAACCGGCAAATGTTATGCTAACCACCGGTCCCGTAGTCTATCCCTTCAATCGACCGCTTGCTGGCTACTATTGTAATGAGCAAAATGGCAAAATTTTGGCCATCGGTTCGGGCTATATTTGGCATGATAAATATTTACAAAGCGATAAAACCAATGATGCCATACTGGAGTATTTCTTGCAGCTACTTGGTACGAATGAAAAACAATACACGCACTTGGATTTCAATGATGTTGAGGTGTGATTGCTATAGGAGTTTTTTTGAGAGTTGATATTGATTGAATACTTATTTGACTGGCTACTTTTCAGTTGAACGACAATAAAACCTTCAATGACATCTCCTTCGTGGCTGACATTCCGAAGGCATGTCTCATTGACTCGCTGGGCAGCGAAATTCCGGCTGATTTCAAGCAAATGTTTGAAATGTCCTTGTTTGCTCTGAGCAATCGTCTGCTGAAGGATGTCATTGATGCATATCAACAACTCAACGTCAAATATGAAACACTTAAGATAATTAAGCCTCAGTTTGAAATACCGCTGCCACCGCTGCAGCTAGCGGTAAGTAGTTGGAAAAAAAATTTTTAATATTTATTTTATTTATTTACTACTTTCTCATGCACACACGCAGACCTTTCCGCCCATCTTTAGCGAACCATCTGCACCGCCACTAGAGCTCTATGATCTGGATGAAGTCTTTAGTTCGCCGCGTTCACAACTGGCCCAAATGACCGGCAAATGCGTGCAAACCATGCAGGCCAAAGATCCGCGCAAACCAGTCAATAGCCGAGAGCTCGAAAACTATATCAAGGAATGTGCGCGCATCACGGGCATCATGCAGGATAATCAAAATATGGCAGCACACGAAATTTTAAACATTATTGCCATGCAGATCAGCAGCTATCGGCCCTATGCGGATGAGTAAAACGATTTGAGCTTCAATGGCCTTATTTTGTAAAACGAACGCAGCCACTTGCGTTAGATTTTTTTATCTTGCAATATATTTAAAAGGAAAATTTCAGTGAAAGAGAGAGGATTTGTTCTGATTTATATGGAAATGGAACTAACAGACAAATAAAAATCCAAGTGAGGTGATTGCTTGCATTTTACAAAATAAGGCCATAAGAGTCTAGACTCTAGATTCTTTTATGTCTACGGACTAGAGACAAGAAAACCATGGAGTTGAATTTTGTTTGTTCAGCGCATTCCTTTGGTTTTATAACTTCTGGTTTTGTATATTTCTCAAATATTTGTCACACGTTCAAAAACTGCAAATTATTACATTTTGCAAAAGCAAAAATAAACATACATAAATTTATAAAAATCATGTATATTTTTAACTACATTTAAATATTTTTGCTTACAAACGCTGAAAGATAATCTGAGAATGTGTAAACATGATTTGTACTCAAATTCGTAAGATAGCGTTTCGTCCTCAGTTGGCTGGAGGGTATGATTTTTTGTTCTTGATTTATTGTGTAATGCGAGTCAACTAGAGCACAGACAGGCTGGCAGACGGACAGTTTGTTGACTGTGAAAATATGTATAAGAAAATAAATCACACAGTGATATTTTCCTTTAATAAAAAAAAAATATAGTTAAATTAGCTCAATCCTTGACACTAATCCAATGTATAAAATGAACATAAAAATAATTTCGATTATAATCTTTAAATATGCGCTTGTCTAGGCAGTTTTTTAATAAAAGGAATTGTTTGATTTTTCATTAAAATATAAAAAAAGTGCTTTAAATCGAGAAGATACTCCTAAAAATCTTAGTATGTTCATCGTCCTAAGCTATCGTTTAGCATTCATAAAGGGACCGACAAATAACTTTTTTTTTTTTGAAAATTCTATAAAAAAAACTATTAAATATTTTCCCAAATTTCTTCTTTTATTTGAAAGTACAATCTTTCCGGTTAATAATGAAAAATAATTTCATTCAAATGGCTGCCTCGGCTGGCCATGCCTACACGATCGGTCGAATTTGTAAGAACATTATCGATTGTGTGCAGCTGTATTTCACCAATGGCTTCACGAATATTGTCCTTTAAAGCGTCAATTGTCTCTGGCTTGTCGGCGTAACACTTATCTTTGAGGGCTCCCCACAAATAATAGTCCAACGGTGTCAAATCGCAGCTCCGAGGTGGCCAAACGACATCAGCTCTGCGGCTGATAATGCGATCTTCAAAAACAGGGCGCAAAACATCGAGTGTAGCTTCGGATGTGTGGGACGTAGCGCCGTCATGTTGAAACCAAATGTTGCCAATATTCTCCTCTTAAATTTTTGTGAACTAAAATTTGTTCAACATGGCCCGATAACGATTGCCATTGACTGTAACGGCCACTCCTTGCTCATTTTCGAAGAAAAATGGCAAAATTATGCCTCTGGACCAAAATCCGCACCAAACAGTGACTCGTTTTGGGTGCAGCGGCTTTTCAATGTATGCGTGCGGGTTTTCTGTGCCCCAAATGCGACAATTTTGCTTGTTTACATACCCGCCAAGATCAAAATGAGCTTCATCTGAAAAGATGATTTTTTTTAGCAAAATCGGCATCTTCTGTAAGTCGATCGCAGGCCCACTTAGCGAAGCGAGAACGCATTGGATGGTCAGTTGGCTTCAACTCCTGAACCAATTAGACTTTGTATGGCGTCATATAAAGGTCATTTTGCAAAATTCGTCTAAATGATGTCTCCGAAATGTTCAATTGTTGAGAACGACGGTGAATTGATGTTGATGGCGCTTCACGCACACTTTCTGCCACAGCAGCAATATTCTCGGGTGTACGCACTGCTTTTGGCTTTTCACGCTTTGGTTTATCGATGAGGATGCCAGTTTCTTTCACTTTTTTCACAAGATAACGAACATACGGAGCTGACGGTGCTTCTCTTCTTCCAAAATCCGTATGCAATTTTCGCACACATTCTGCAACATTACCATGATTTTCAAAGTAATACGTGAATTTTAGGAAGTATAAAATGGTTGTTTCAAATCGAGTTTCGTATTTATGTTTATGTCATAAAAAACTTTTGACTATAACAAATTTTAAAGTAAAATCGTTTGCTTAAGGGGACAGTACACACCTGGATTTTTAAAAATTAAATTTTTAAAATGCAAATTTTTTTTAAGAAAGGAACAAGATATCTTGCTGAAACTTTGCATATTTATTTTTATACAAAAATAGTATAAAAAAAATTTTTAGCGTGTTTTTTTGCTGCTGCAGGTTTTTTTAAATGACATAAAAAAATCACGGCGGGCGTGATTTTGGCTCACTGGAACGACTGAAAAAAAAAATAAAAACAGGGTTTTAATCAGCATCAAAGCCGCTATAGATTGAACTAAAAAAATTTTTTTTGGTAAAAATTGACGAAATGACGGCCGATTTCTTGGACCGAAAAATGAAAAAATACTTTATCGATCTTTCTATCCGTAGTTCAATCTATAGACTGATAACATATTAAAAAATTGTAAAATAACATATTAAAATTTCAGAACGATCAGTATAGTAGTTTTTTATCACGCCCGCCAACTCAAAAAATGTGATTTCTAGAAAAAGCGCTATTAAGTTTTTAACACCGATTATACGGCCTTGACGCTCTGCGTTTAAGAAATTCGCCATTTAACAAAGAAATAAATTTCTAATTTTAAATCATTAAAAATATATTCTTTGAGGTCTTTTAAACAAGAATCAATCACAAAAAAATTTCATTTTTTGAAAATTCAGGTGTGTACTGTCCCCTTAATATGATATAAGAATTTTCCAAAACTTAGTCCTTGGTCCAAAATTGGCCTACTGTATTAAATTTCCTAATTTTTTCTTTCGCTTTTGAATTAGAAGCCTTGCTCACGCCTAGATCGCTGTAAATTTTTTAAATTTAAATGCTTGTTAAAGGATAGTTTGTCATTTTATTAAGTTAAGGAAATATTATAATCTTTATGATAGAAAAACAAGCCGATTTTTTGAAAAACATTAATTTTTTAATTAAATTTATCTACTTTGTCTTTTACTTGTTTACAATGACTTTAAAACATAAATTTGCTGATCGGCAAAGTTTATATCCGTTATTGATTTAAATGCCCTTTGCTTTTTTGTTGCTACGAAGAATGATCTTCGACTAATAAGGGATATCATTCCTTAACATTCGTCAATTTCTCGTAGGAATAACTTCGTAATTTCTTTCATTACATTCGTAGTATTTACTTAAAAATTTATTCGTAGGTTGACTGTATGCATTATTCGTAGAAGGTACGAAATTTTAGTTGAGTATAAAAAAATTACAAATGAAATCTTTATATTACCGAATATAAGCAAATAAAGTGTGATCGCAAGGGGGCCGTAGCCTACTGGAAGTACGTGACCCATAATCTAAAGAACCACGGTTCAAACCCCAGCTGAACAGAAAGTTTTTTTCGTAGCAAGGTATTAGGATCATTCGTAAATGTAAATGAATAAAATATTCGAAATGTGTACCAAACTACGTCCATTCTATGAATTCTATTCGTGGCTGAAAATTATGAATAAAATTCGTAAAAAAATATTTTAATTTAAGAATACGTATTAAAAATTTCATTATGGCTTTTGTTAGCCATATTAATTTTATTATACCTAAAGCATATGCAATGTATGCTTTTGTTCGTCGCAATAGTTCAGCTTTTATTGATCCATATACGCATAAAGCACTCTTTTCTGCTTTTGTGAGATCTAAGCTTGAATATGCATCGTTTATTTGGAGCCCTTACTATAGCTCTCATATTAATCGTATTGAACGTATTCAAAAATCATTTACTCGATACGCTCTTAAGTCCTTAAATTTTGATCCAGCCCCCTCATATGGTGCTCGGTGCTTATATATTGGTTTGAAATCGCTACAAAGTAGAAGAACTATAATATCACTATTATTTATATCAGATGTAATTAAAGGGACAGTTGACTGCCCTCGATTATTGGAAATGATAACTTTTAGTATTCCAACAAGAAGTCTCAGAAATTATGATCTTTTTTTTATTAAAATGCTCAGAACAAACTATGCGATTAATGCTCCTTTGAATAGGACTCTCATAGAATATAATATGCTCTCTAACAATATTGCTATTGATTTTGCCATGACGAAGCAGGCGTTAAGAGTCCTAATAGATAGTTTCTATAGATGAATATACTGTACTATAATATATTATACATAGAATATTATTTTCTTATCTTAAATTATTATCAAAAATTGTTAATCTTAATTTTATAAAAGTGGTTTTCCCAAAAATTTTGTAGTTTTTATATTTTAAGTCGCTTAGCCAAATATTTTGTAGTCAGTAAGGAACCTGTTCCATTGATGAATAAATAAATAAATAAATAAAATAAATAAAAAGGTGCCAGTGAAGCAAGGGTAAATTAAATGGTATTGTAACTTAGGCCGTGTTCATATTACGCCGCGTTTTTGACGCGATTGCGACACCGCTTTCAATTTTTCTTTCGCAAACGCGGCTGAAAAATACTGAATATTATATAAATAAATGTATTTAAATCAGGGCTGGGCATTCTAATACAGTCACATTTTATCTTGTCTTGTCAGTATTGGTGCACTCTCGAATAGCGCACACTGAGCAAAATAGTGGTCACAATTATCTAGATTTACAAGTTTGTATGTTTATTAGGGCGTATCGAACTACAACTTTTTTCGAATTTCACATTCTTAGAGGTCTCAAAAATTTTAGAAAAAAATAAGGACCAAAGTTGTTTTTTGAGAAAAACAATCAAAAATCACGATCTCAAAATTCTTTAATTTTTGTTGGAAAAACTACATATGTCTTAAACCAAAAGTAAATACCCAGTAGCGGATGGAATATATTCCGAATATATGAAGCATCAATTACCGTGTAATGACCACTACTTCCGACTATATTACCTTACTATGCATAAAAGGCCTTACATTTAACATTGAATGAGACAGGAGGTAAGTGATCGCGTCCCATCAGCATTACCTAGAAGTTATGGAGTAACATACTACTTGTATTAAGTTATAAAAATCACTGCATTACTTTTCCTTGTATGCTACATTACAGGTAATGAGGTATGAGTTAATTACTGCTGCTATATGCAGACGCATTACTTTTTGAAAAAAGTAATGCTTTCTTACCTGGTAATTTATTCTGTATTAGTTCTATGGTAGCCACTGGCAAATCCGCTGCTGGGTACATACTTAAGCTAAGAATATTTTGGCAAACACAATACTACACTTGGTTTTTACCCACAGTGTCCTGTGTGAAGAATATTCGAATCTAAAGGTACACTAATTAAAGAAAATTAATCTTAATTAAGGAACCAATTCGGTACCACTTCTGGTGCCTGAGATATTGCATTTAAGTATACATTTCTCAAAAAAAAGAAAAAACATATGCAATAAAGATGCAAATTATTAATTCACCAAATCTAAGGAAAACGCGAATGCTATAATCAAAATCGCTAAGACTTAGACAATCAGATAGCAATCAAAAGTTCTGTGCTACCTCGAGTGTGCCTTTAGATTCGAATATCCTTCACTGAGGACCTTGCGTGTTAAATAGAGATCGGCATCGTGTTTGGCAAGACATTTTTAGTTGAAGTCTTTATCTAATTTTACTTTAAGACTTATGTAGTTTTTCTAACTAAAATCAAAGCATTTTGAGATCGTGATTTTTTACTGTTTTTCTTAAAAAACAACTTTGTTCTTTGGGAGATCTTGACCACCCTATACAACTTTTGAGACCTCTTAGAATACAATAGAAATTTTTTGATACGCCTTAATGTTTATACTTCTACGCATACTGTAATATGTGTTTATTTTGTATTTTAAGATATTGATATTGTTCACTATGTCATTATTGCTCCAGCATTTTCTTCTAAGTAAATAAATTATATTAGTTTACTTGCAGTGGTAAATTACACATTTTGTTTCGCAAGAAAGGTTCTCTGCAGAACAGAAATCACATTGCGATTCAGAGTCAAACATTGTTTTTTAGGTGTTTTGTTTTGTTTTGTTTTTTTTTTGTTTTTGTATTAATATTATTAAATCCTAATATATACGAATCATTAAAATTATAATCAAAACCTCAAAAAATTAATGAATACAAATAATATGAAAAAAAATAATGCCTTTATAAAATAAAAAAAAAAATATGCATAAGAATTATGAATCGACAAACCAAAAAGTTGGTTTTTTAAGAGTGTAAAATTTCAGACATACAGTGGCTCACAGCTTATTTTATGCAGTGCATACTTTAAACTGTAGGGCTTTATAAAAACAAAACTAACAGGCATACAAAAGACAATATTGTGTCATTTAAAAGAGCAAAAAGTCTAGTTAAAAAAGGTTTTTCATTGCTGTCTAACTGTACTTTCATTAGCTATGCCTTCGTTCCGTTTCTATAATTGCTTTGTGTTAGCTTTTTAGTCTGATTTTTTTGCTTCAAGTGTCCGCTTCTATGATTATTTAAAATAGGAGCGCGCACAACGCTTTAACAACGAGAATTGGTTACATACTATTTTAAAAACAGCAGCTCGCAGCGAAAAATGGCTGAAATGGTTAATATCGATTCCTCTACAGTGCAAAAGATCATCGAGCGCTTCGTCCATAAGAATCGATTGCACAATAAGAGCAAAGAAGCACCAAACAAAATTTTAAATGCAACCGCCGAGCGGCATATTGTACGGAAGATAAAGGCTAACCCGAGACTCTCAGCTCCGAAAATGGCTTTTGAAGTTTAAACTGACCTGAGCAAACAGTGTAGTGCTGGAACTATTCGACGTGTCTTGCGCAAAAAGAACTTTCATGGCCGAGTAACACGAAACAAGCCGTTTATTATCAAAAACAGATTATGCAGACTCAACTACGACGAAGAACATATGTCCAAGGCCCCAGAGCACTGGACTTCAGTTATTTTTACAGATAAATCGAAGATCAATTTATTCGGTTCAGATGGTATGTGCTATATGTGGCGAAAACCGAATACCGAGGTCAACAAAAAAAAAAAACTTAAAGCAAACCGTGAAACATGGCGGTGGCAGCGTCATGGTTTGGGCCTGAATGTCAGCTGCTGGTACTGGGTACTGGGAAAAATTTAAGTACCTACAGATCCTGAAAACCAATTTGTTGCAGAGTGCAAAGGTTCTGGGTATAAAATTGAATTTCTAATTTTACCAGGAAGACGATCAAAACTACAAAGCGGGCATTGTGCAAACCAGGCTAATATACAACTGCCCACAATTGATGACACCGCCAGCACAGTCGCCAGACCTTAATGCTATTGAAAATGTGTGGTCTTTATTGGAAAATAACATCCGGAAACATCAAATTTCAAACAAAAAACACCTGAAAGATATATTGAAAACGAAGTGGGCGAATATTTCGCCAACTATCACTCAAAAACTGGTCGTATCAATGCCAAACCACCTTAGATCTGTTGTGAACAACAAGGGCTATCATACCAAATAATAAAAATATCAAATATCATTAATTAATACGAAAAATTTATAAATAACAAGTGACTGCATAAAATAAGCTGTGATATGAAATTAAGCAGTATTTTCTGGTTCCTTAATTTTAAGCCAACTTAATATATATTTTTACAATAAATTAAGTTAATTTATTAAACTAAACATCTTGTTCTTTTAAATGATACTATATTATTTTTTCTATTCCTGTTAGTTTCGTTGTTATAAAGCCCTAAAATTGAAAGTATGCACTGCATAAAATAAGCTGTGAGCCACTGTAGGTCTTCACAGTAAAGGGTGTTTTTTATAGAGTGATACAACTTTGAGTTAGCATCATTGCTTTATTTCATCACCCATTTAACAGTTGATAGTTGTTTTTTATTTTGCTTACTTTGACATTTTATCATGGATCGACTTGCACTAGAGCAACGCGTGCAAATTGTGGAAGTTTTTAATCAAAATAATGGTTCTGTTCGTCGAACTTATCGTGCACTTCGTCCATTTTATGGAATACATAATCGTCCTCTAGAGCTGCTAATTCTAAGAACCTTAGATCGTTTTTGGACTAGGTTTACTGTTACTGATAATGTGCATCCCGTGAAATGCCGAACAGTGCGCACTGAAGAATCTGTAGCCGCTGTACAGGAAAGCATTGAAGATGATCCTAATCAATCAAT
This sequence comes from Dichetophora obliterata, assembly GCA_963920525.1. NCBI lineage: Eukaryota > Metazoa > Arthropoda > Insecta > Diptera > Sciomyzidae > Dichetophora > Dichetophora obliterata. Next base: position 41,335,075 of record OY986436.1, read on the forward strand.
TCGTCGCCGTTCTCAGCAACTGGGGTTGTGTCCTTCCACTTTATGGAAGATTTTACGAAAAGATCTTGGCTTAAAACCTTTCAAGATTCAACTTGTGCAGGAATTAAAGCCAAACGACCATCGTATGCGCCGCCAATTCGGCGAATGGGCTGAAGCACAAATTGATATTGACTTTGAGTTTCCATGGAAAATTTTATTTTCCTATGAAGCCCATTTTTGTTTGAATGGGTACGTAAATAAACAGAATTGTCGTATTTGGAGTGAGGAGAATCCACAAGCTTTTGTCAAAACACCATTACATCCGCAGAAAATTACTGTTTGGTGCGCTTTATGGGCTGGCGGAGTCATTGGCCCATATGTCTTCAAAAACGATGATGGAAAGAATGTTACTGTCAATGATGAACGGTATTGGAACATGATTCGAAGTTTGTTCGTGCCTCAATTAGCTGGCATTAATCTTGTAGATATGTGGTTCCAACAAAACGGAGCCACATGCCACACAGCGGGCGCTACAATTGATTTACTCAAGGAAACTTTTGACGAAAAAATAATTTCACGAAATGGCCCATTTAATTGGCCCCAAGATCGTGTGATTTAACCCCACTGGATTATTTTCTTTGAGGTTATGTAAAATCACTTATCTACGTCGATAAACCACAAACAATTGAACACCTGAAAATCAACATTCGAAGAGTTATCGGCGAGAAACGGACGCAAATGCTGCGAAAAGTTTGTGAAAATTGGTGTTCCAGATTTCGCCTTGTACGCACCAGCCGTGGTAGCCACATGGCCGAAATTATATTTAAACATTAATTTCATAAAATTTTCTATCCAATAAAGCGTTTCGTTGATATTAAAAATATATTACTATGTTTTATTATGATTTAAACTTGTATTACTCTATAAAAAACACCCTTTATATTCCCTTCTGTCGTGAGTTATGTGTACATGTGAAAAGTTACACTCAGAGAGCGCTCAGTGAGCTATGGGGCGCCTAGAGCTGTCAGTTATTTGATACTTCTATTCGCCATTTGTCGTTTACTAAAATGCCAAAAACCGCCAAAAAATTTTTCTTAAAATATTTTAAAAAAATTAATAAAACCATAATAGTTACATAAAGTTATAAATTTATTTAATTTAACTGTACATATCTACAGAAACTCCAGCTCAAAGCTTTTATTTGATGTATTTAAATATATTATATTCATTGTAATATGTGAACATAAAAAATCGTATAAAAACTAAAACAAGATACACGACTAGAATGCATTTCATAAAATTTAAAAAAATAAACGATAAAAAAACAATAGAGTAATGGGTGAAAACCACGTATACAGCTCAATTCTGAATACTTTATCCCAGGGAACCGTAAAAGGGAGTTTTGAGTTTTAAGATAGCAGATAAAGACATAACTTTTTTTACACTCATGAATATTGATGGTTGACAAACAAATTTGCATTAAAAATTTTCAAAATGTTCTTGAACTTTATATTAAATATGAAATCTCCCTTTTCCGATTTCCCTAGAAAAATTATTCAGAATCGTGCTTATGGAGAATACCAAATCCAAAAAATATTAGTGGTTTTTAACAAACTGTAAGCATATCATTATATACTTTCAATTCTTCTTTGACTTCAAGTTCATAATCTTCTAGTTTTGGGTACATAATTTTAGAGTTAAAACGTTTAAACATCTCTTCTGCAGGCTTAAAACTTTCGCAGCATATATTAAAATTATTAGTATAAATTGATTGTGGCGACCATAGCCTAATGGGTAGAGTACGTGGCCCCTAAGCTAAAGAACCGCGTTAGCCCAGTTCAATTCCAGCTCAGACAGAAAGTTTTTTCAATTGAATCAGTTTTTCTGTTCGGTCGTCACCTCTCTGCAGACAATGGCAAACCTCAGAGAGTAAAAATTGCCATGTAAAGCTTCTTGAGAACATAAGCCGTTCGGAGTCGGCATAAAACACGTAGGTCTAGTTCTCGGTCATTTGTGATCAAACATTTAATAACACGCACAGCACAATTAATCAACAGAAGCTAGGTCAAAGTCCTTCCAAGGGCTGAAATGGCCAGTTTATTTTATTTTTATAAATTGATATTCTTTAAAGAGCCTGCAGAAGCTCGAATTGCATACTATTTCTTTTCTTTGTTTTATGTGGTTCATAATAGAAAAAACTCTGTCTACACAAGCATTACAAGCGGGTATCAAAAGAATTTTAATTACCATTTTTGAAAGTTCTTTAAAAATTTGTTGCCTGCTCCATCCTCATATTTGTAAATATTTAACCAAAAATCTGCAATATTTTTTGGGAAATTGTTTAGAAAATAAATATTCCAATCAACAAATGGCAGTTTATTCCATTGATTTTCATGTTTACTTGCAGAGACTGTCGGATCCCAAAAGCCATTACAAATTTCAGAAATAACAAAAAAATGTCTATGTTCAATAATGACATTTTTGTGCTCAAAACGAACAAGTTTAAGCAATAACAGCTGTAAAAAGTGATTTTATGTTTTATGTTGTGGTATCACTGTTGCTCGTAGTATTAAGTCTTAGAGATGGGAAAAATTTTTGCTATGTAAAAAGTTTTGTATAACGCAAAAAAGCATTTGATCATATTTTTAGGGAATTTAGCCAAAATATCGCCAGAAAACATGTTGAAACCGCCACTTTTTCGTTAACTCGCCAAATCAAAAATTTTCTCGCCAAAGTGTTCGCTCAAACTGCCAGTTTGGCGAAATATCGCCATATCTGGCAGCTCTGGAGGCGCCCAGCGCTGATTTAAATGCATTCAAAACGTGAGAGCGGTGTCCCGGTGGCCTTACAGAAATAGGTACAACATACTATTTAAAAATGAATCGTTTAGCTCAGCTTTATTTATAATTAACTGAGAAAAAGTATTTATATATTCTCTTAAAAATATATTAAATACATAATGAACATATTGTCATATGAAATTAAAAAAGCCGTAAGTTTCAAAAAATTCAAAATCGACTTTTTGATTGATTATGATGCACCTTATCAAGATACGTGTTTCGCAAAATGTTACACTTCTACATCCAAAAACGACTTTTTTATTAACAAAGTTCTCAAAGTCCTCAGTTTAAGCGCAACTTACAATTTAAAAAATTTTTTGTTTCACTCTGAAAATGTTTTAATTTAAACTTACGGCTTTTTTGATTTAATATGAAGATATTTACAAAATTTCATGCCTAGGGGGAGACAAGTGCCAACCTTTCCCCCTGCGGACACCGATGCTTAATATAGTGCTACTTAATTACTAGTTGTGCATATATTAAAAAGCTTTTTAAGAATTAGACTTTTTAATTATATTTGTTTTTCTTCGTTCAAAACGTACGTAACGGTGGTTTGGAAATGTCTATACGTATTTTTTTAATACAGAAAAACAAGTGACCCGCACCACGATTTTGGTGTGAAAATCCTTGCCTATAATAAAGAAAAATAAACTTTAAGTTGAAAAGTGTGTGATATTTACACACGGAACCGATGAACGCAAAAAAATTATTATCATTTCACAAAAATAGTAGAGTAGAATAAAGAAAAACTATACTAAAGTTTTAAGAAAATGTTTTTTGAACTGTTCAATTTTTATATACTAAGATATTTTAAAGTTTTTCGATACGAGAAAAATTAATGCTTGATTTGCATTTTGGCTTGGTTCAAGCATAGAATATTTGACTTTACATCTCGGTTTAGTGAAAAGTTATAGCTTTTTAGTCCAATAGCTGGATCAACCATAATTTGTTCTCATTAACATTCCAAAAGTAGGTCATAAACTGTCTTTCGTACTTTATGCTACTCATCAAACTTTGGAGACCCTCAGATAACCAAAACTGGTTAAAATACGTAGATTTTAAGGTTGATTGCAATCATAAAGATTATCAACTGGAGGAAATTCTCTGTTTATGACCAAAAATTTATACATTAATATAAATATACAATTCGGTAACAGAGCACATCTGTTCATATTCTATTCTATAGATTTGGTAGTATTCTATTTTTTAAATGTTTAGGGAATTGTCTTAAATTTCTTTACTACTGATGTGATAAACGCACACATATCAAGGATATATAATCACATCCGTTTCCATATGCTTTATATGCATGTTTTTTTACATTTCCACAAAGAAACATCAACAATATTAAAATAAAGAAAAACACTAAAATACGAATTACCTGATGCTCCCCGGAGACTTTGTAAGTATTCCACATACACCGTTTGTAAGTATTCCACATACAACAGGCGCTCCCTCTCTTTAATCTGTACATCTAATAATTCCCCTATATTTTCCCTACACGTACTTATCTGGAATAAATTTATGTGGTAAATGCCTCAACAAATAATTTGTTAAACAATTTGTAACACTTGAGATAAGACTCAACCAGCACTCAAATGTTGGATAGAGGGCGGCGCTTGATATGCCTTATCTAGATCATGATGTGTGATGTGAGAAATTGAGTGCATCACGTGATCATTTACACAATTAATTGTCGTCATTTGTGTTTTGTTCGTTGCAAGGCATTTTTTGTTTTTGGAAGAATCACTTTATTACTTTGGTGTTTATTGTGATCCCTGGAGACCACTTTAGTTACTTTAGTAGCTGAAAGTGTAGGAATATGTAATTGGGGAAAGTCGAATGAAAATCTTAATGTAAAATAATTTGACGATATGGAAATTGCAATAAATTATTTCCTATTTTGTTTTACTCAAAAATATTTCACACAGGTCTAACATTTCTTTATGGGAATAAGGAAATTCTTAAGATATTTTAAATTCTATGAAAACAGTTTTAACAAGAATATACTGTGTGCTTTAAAAATTTACTGCACCGAAATAGAATTCGATTGACCGCTTTTTCAATTAAAACTCTTATATTCAATATAAACCATATACGAATATCATCATCAGCAAAAATAAAAAAATTTTTATTATTTGATTTTACTTATTTATTATTAACAATTAATATTTTGGGGTCTAGGGGCGCTACTTTTTCAAGACAGCAAGTCTAATGCGAGAACAGTAGCAGCTGACATTATGAAGTCCTTGACAAAATAACATCCGGCTGATCGGCACACATTCATTAACAAAGATTGACTTTGACTTTAGTGAACTTAGCCGCAATCTACTGTCAAAACAAGAGAGTTGAAAAACAAACAAAACATTCTCATTGAGAAAAAAAAGTCAAACAAATATTTAGCAAACCAACAGTAAAACTGTCAATGGCATAGGGGAAAATTAAAACCAAAAGAAAAATGAATTAAGTGTGGGTGCTCTCGAAAAAATAAACACAGGCAGCTGTTCAGTGAAGAAAAAAGAAACAACAATACTAGGTTTAATGAAATGTAAATAAAACTGATTTTAGCCTTTTAAGTCATGTTTTTGAATTTTTAAAAGTTTAGCCTTTAAATTTAAAGTGCGACTGGCCAATCCTTAAAGCCGTGAAAACGTCAAATCTGAAACTTTGTATGAGGACTACTTTGTAGTTCTGTTGGACCCATTCATGGTTTTATAAAAAAAATTACCTTTCCGATGTAAGGTAATAAGCTCAAAGACTTTGCTCTGACTTTGTCACACTTCGGTTAGAATCACTGGAAAACCAGAGCCACCAGATTTGAAATACTGACTTTAGATTCGAATAAAGTGCATCTTAACCCTTTTAGCACCCACCAACACATTTAAACGGTTAGAGGTTTTTGTTTAGACAGTTGCTTCTAACCCTTGAATGACCTGTGTCGCCGATATTGATGAAAATAATATATTTAGTGTTAAATGATACCCCCTAACCATTTAGTAGTTTTAAGCAATGCTGCGGAGTCGGAGTCGAGGAGTCGGATTTGGAGTCTGTAGGAATTCTTGTGCAAAGAAGACGGAGTCGGGAAAAATGCGTCGACTCCGACTCCAACTCCGACAATAATGAAAAATAAATAATTCTTCGCATAACTTTGTAAATTTTGTTAAAAACAGTATAAAAGCAGTACATTTTTTAATCTGGTTCACCCAGTGAAATTATCTACTGCGCATTAAAAATGAAACACTAAAGCTATCATGACTGAAATGTCAGTGATAGCTTGAAACTGGAATTTAAACATTGCATTGTATTAACGGTTAAGAAAATGGCAAAAAAATGTCGATAAAGTCAGCAGTTTTTGACCATTTCACAATTACACCCGACGGAAAACATTACTCGTGTCAGTGTTATTAAAAATTATTAAAAAATGTTTTTAAAAATTAAAATAAAATTTTTATTTTAATTATTTGGTCGGAGTCGGAGCTTCGATATTTGGTCGGAGTCGGAGTCAGAGTAGGTTTTAAGTTTTTTAAATAATAAAAAAATTAAAAAAAAGTATAGCAGTGAGAGGACTGCCGACCGAAGCGAAAACCTATATATAAAATATTAGTATTCCCCGGATGACGGACATGTAGGATGTGCGAAAGTTCATACTGCAGCCTGCCCTACATGTAGGATGAAATCAAAAAGTTTTAAAAGTTCCGGTCTGATCTTGTTCTTCTCTGTGCGTCCTTGTTTGTATATTTTCTTGGTAATTGTTGTTGGCTACTCATTATTATAAAATTATTTCATTATTGAATTAATATAAAAAATTAAAGCTTATTTATATCATAACACTAACACAATATACATGTTCACCATATCTATATTGCGTTGTGTATTAAAAATAGAATATTCTAAAACTAAGAAATATCTATAGCTTATAAATTATATATAATTCATATAAGAAATTAAAGCTAAACAGTTTTAAAAAATAGAATGCTTAGGATAAGCAGACTTTAGTTATTCAATTACTACTGAAAATATTAATTATTTTGCAGGTTTAATACGTAATTGTTATTATATAAATATACATAAATATTCTATAAATTTCCTCAATGAGCTAAATTCTTCATATATATGAACTATATATATGTAAATATGTACCGCTGGAATCTTGTCATTTTCTTTGCGTTGTTGTTGTAAATTTGCTAAGTAGTTATTGTTGTACAGTAAGCTTTATTTTTTTGTGGATGTTTATTTGTAGCTACAGTCAGCATATGATATCGAACTAATTTAGAAAACAGTTTATACATATGAATTAAAGAGTACATATAATATTGGTAAATCTATTTGTTTTTAGTAAAAGTGTTACCGTATCGGAAATACATACATATATATATATATATATGTATATATATATATATATATATATACAATATATATATATTTTTATATTGTATATATATTTATATATTGTATATACATTGTATATGAATTTCCGATACGGTAACACTTTTACTAAAAACAAATAGATTTACCAATATTATATGTACTCTTTAATTCATATGTATAAACTGTTTTCTAAATTAGTTCGATGTCATATGCTGACTGTAGCTACAAATAAACATCCACAAAAAATTAAAGCTTACTGTACAACAATAACTACTATAAATAGATATATATATATATATATATATGTTAGGGCGGGTCAATTTGTATGGACGAATTTTTTGGAGGTCTGGCTCAGCGAAATTCGTAAAATACATGTAATTTCAAGACTTTTTCTCCACTACAGCATATACAAATTCTGAAAAAAAGCTGTGCGGACTTTCGTAAATAGATTTTGTTCTCAATTATAAAATATGAATGTATGAATGTATGTGTATGAATCTATTTACGAAAGTCCGCACAGCTTTTTTTCAGAATTTGTATATGCTGTAGTGGAGAAAAAGTCTTGAAATTACATGTATTTTACGAATTTCGCTGAGCCAGAATTTGACCCGCCCTAATATATATATATATATATTAGGGCGGGTCGATTTATTTTTCGACAATTTCCCTATGATTTCCGTATTCTATGGGTTATTCCATAAAAATTTGCGAAAGTAACCATACCTCTATCGTTAAAATCGAGTCAACTACTTTTTGTTGGTAGATTTTTTCCCAAATAGACGTTCTTAATAAATATTACCTACACGTTCACATCCATAACTCAAAAACTATCGATCGGGTTTAATCGCCAGTAGACGCTCATTTTGATCAAAGGTGAGCTCATTTTGATCAATTTACAAAAAAAATCTCCAACATTGGTCTAACGGTTCAAAAGTTACGGGCATTTTTGTCCAAATTTTGGATCATTTTTCTATTTTTTTCATGATTTTGTCCAAGAATATTACTTTCATGGCCATTTTTTTGGCTCATTTTTTTTGACTTATGAAGCTTACGAACCTTACGTTACGACTGGACTGATTTGCGCTTTACATTATTGGCATATTTTTTCACAGGGTGCACACCCTGTGTTATGTTTGTTTATTTCTTTTTGTTTTTAGTTTCTTTATATACTTCTTTATTTTTGTTTGTTTATAATATTCCAGTGTATGCTAGTTTTGTTTGAGCGTCATTTTAGTGAAGTGTTACTTGAAATAACTAACAAATAATAAAAAAAAAATAATCAAAAAATAAAAAGGGAAAAAAATCAAAAAGTTGGTTTTATGTGTTATTTTGTTTTAGCAATATCGCATGAATTAATCAACCGAATTCGATAAATTTGGGCTTAAACTCTAAACTCTAAATTGAATTAAATAATGGATTGAGCCAAAAAAATGGCCATGAAAGTAATATTCTTGGACAAAATCATGAACAAAATGGAAAAATGGTCCAAAATTTGGACAAAAATGCCCGTAACTTTTGAACTTTTTACCAACAAAAAGTAGGGGACTCGATTTTAACGATAGAGGTTTGGTTCCTTTGGCAAATTTTCATGGAATAACCCATAGAATACGGAAATCATAGGGAAATTGTCGAAAAATAAATCGATCCGCCCTAATATATACATATATATATGTATTTCCGAAACGGTAACACTTTTACTAAAAACTATTATTATTATTATGATAAAAATTTTTGCCACACCCCCTTTTACCGCCAACAAATCATTAAAAATGCTATATCTCTAGCATGAAGTTTATGAACTACATTTGGCCACAAATCTTTTACCGCCCACAAATCAATAAATATGCTATACCCCCAAATCTATGGGGCTGATTCAGCTTAAATTTTGGCAGTTAATTTTCTTCAAGTAGAGGATGGTTCAGGAAAAAAGTTCCACACCCCCTTTTACTGTCCACAAATAAATAAAAGTCAGGTGGGAGTGTACGATTTTTACGCACTAAACCTACATGATACCACGCGGTATCATAACCTCCGCATTGTATCTTCGACCCTGGAGAACCCCGTGGGACTGCCGTATAGCATAACTTCGCGGGGCTTGGGAACAGCACTAGGCTGGAAACTGTTTGGCTACTGCCGGGATCTACTGTGGAATGGTCGTCGGGTCAACAACCTTTTCCTCATCTGTCTTGCGCGCGCTCAACTCTTCGCAGCTCTTCGGTTATTTTTCTAGCCAGGGTGCTAACCATCGACCAGTTCTCTTCGCACCATACATCATAGTAGATCGCACTACGTTGAGGAGCAGTGTTCGTCGTGCTTGTTTGGGGCCTCTTGTGTTCGGCATTAGTCTAGATAGCGCCAGACATGCTTCGGATGCTTTCCTGTGTGCGTACTTCATATGTTGCTTAAATGACAGTCTGGAATCGATCATTACACCGAGATATTTAATGAACGGCTTCGATTCAATTACTGTTCCACGAATACTGATGCTGGCGGTTTCTAGTTTTTTCCGACTACTAATAAGTACCATCTCAGTCTTATGTTCAGCTAGACTAAGTCCCGCTCTTCGCAGAAAATCGCAAATCATAGCGATAGTTACACTACTGAGGGCCTCAACTTCTTCACGATGTTTTGCTGTCGCCACAACTGCAAGGTCATCGGGAAAGCCAACAATCTTGACGTCTGCTGGCACCTCAAGCCTGAGAACCCCATCGTACATGACGTTCCATAGCAGGGGGCCAAGAACCGACCCCTGTGGGACTCCACTGGAGACATTGTACGTCTTCGTGCCTTCTTCTGTGTAGTAAAGCAGGACTCTTTCACTGAAATAGTGGACACGATCTTCGTGAGGTATCGTGGTACTCCAAAGTTCCTGAGGGCTGTCATAATCAGACTCCAGTAAGCTGAGTTGAAAGCGTTCTTTACGTCGAGTGCTGCCACCAAACAGTACTGCTTTGTTCCCCTCACTCCTTCAGTTGCTTCCTGCGCGGTGCTCGTAACTAGTTTAATAGCATCCGTCGTTGATTAGGCCTTTCGAAACCCAAATTGTCGAGCGGAAAGTCCTCCTCCGGCTTGGATCGTGTTTTCCAGGCGGTTGCACACCACTCGCTCAAAGACTTTTCCTATTGTGTCGAGTTGGCAAATTGGCCTGTAGTCTGAGGGGGCGTCCGTGGAGCCATTGCCTTTCGGTATGAGCACTAACTTCTGGGTTTTCCACTGTGTTAGTAAAGTGCCTCCAGAAGACACGCGTTGAAAAGCTGGGCGAAGTGATGCGGCTGCGACATAATCGCAATCTTCAGTGCGCGGTTCGGAATACCATCAGGACCTGGCACCTTGTCGTTTTTTATGTTTTTTACTACGTTAGCAATCTCCTCTATGGTTACAGCCAATATGGTCCGTAGCTCGATGTGTTCCACGACCGGATGGGCCGCTGGCTGCTGTGGGAAGAGTGTTCTAACTATAACACTTAGTACCTGCGGGTCCGCAGGTGCTGGTCGCCTGTACGACTTCAGTTTTTTCATAACTAATCTGTATGCAGTACCCCATGGATTGGTTTCTGCCTCATCACAAAGCTGTAGGAAGCATTGGCGCTTACTCGTACGGATTGTTTTTTTCAGGCCTTTTTTGAGCATTCGATAGGTTTCGCGGAGTTCGTTGAAGCTATATGAACCTCTTGCACGGTAGTACATCCTTCTTGCTTCAAGGCATTTCCTGCGTGCTTCAGCAATTTCCGCCGTCCAACAGTAGACCGGGTCTTGCTTGCGCTTGCGCTTGCTCGACCGCCTCGAGATCATCGCTGCATCGCAAGCTTTTCTTGTTTGGTCCAGGGTCTGCCTTGCCATATCATTTGGCATTCCAGACAGATGCATATCGGCCATTACTACTTTCAAAATCTCTTCGTCTAGTGTTTCGACTCTGTACGAATATTTATTTCCCGTATTTGTGCTGTGTCGGCTACGTGGTCGACCATCGAGCTTATAAATGATAGCTTGGTGGTCGCTGTGCGTGTAAAGATTGCTAACACGCCACTCTGCTTGCCTACTTAACTCGCTGCTGGCGAAAGTCAGGTCGATGATGGGGCTTCCGCCCGCACAGCTGAATGTTGCTTGGGATCCATTATTGAGCAGCACCACGTCTATTAGCGCAAACGCTTCAAGGAGAATAAAGCCACGTTGGTTTGTTTTTTGACATCCCTCACAACTCCCTAGCAACTCACAATATGCATGCCATCTACTTCCGCGCAGACGAAACTGTTTGCACGTGTATGAAGCCATAGATAGCAGGGAGCCCTTCCACAAGACCATAGGGCGGATTTCCCGGTAATGTCCGAGGCCCATGCTGCTACGGTTTTTTCGGCGTAAGGTTCACTCAATATAGCCAGGTCGATGGCCTGGTCTTTGACGGTTTACCCTAAGAGGTCCTGTGCTGCGCCACAGTTGTTGAGGTTCAACTGCAGTACTCTTATCTGCGTCTCCGTTGGTTGGCTCCTTGAACGGACTGGCATTTCAGACTTCCGGCGTGGTGGTTGCAGTCTTGGCCTTCTTTAGCTTTGCAAAAGAAGCAGCTCGGCTTTGCTTCGCAATTTTCGGCCTTATTGCCATCTCTACCGCATTTCATACAGCACCCACTCCGGTCTGTACTTTTGTAGCTTCTTGCGATGTGCCCAAAGTCAAGGCATCTGAAGCACCTGATTGGATCTACCTTCACGCGGACTCTGCAAATTACCCAGCCAACTTTGATTCCACTGATTTCTATCAGTTTTTTCGCTTGTTGAGCCGGTAGGCCTACGACTGCTGTTTGGGTGCCGGCGTACGCTTTGCGAAGTGACTTAACGTTAGCTACAATGGTGTCGCCAAGCACCCTCTGGATTGCGCTTCGCACCTCTTTGGATGTCATCACCTCGTCGAGATCCTTTATCTCTTTTAGGGTCTCTTCCGTGAGCGCTTTTGTCTCAGTGTGACCGACGAACACCGAGTCGAACACCGAGTTGGACACTTCTCTTTCAACTGTTGGGTCGTCTGGGTGGTTGAACGCTTGAGTTGGATCAACACCTCATCCTTCTCTGTGCGTCTTACTCTAGAGACGTTTTCTCCGAACTCGTCAAGTGACTTTTCTTGCTTCATCTTCAGGATGATGTCACTGTATGAAAGCTGGCCTACTTTCGCCACCACGATTGCGTCCGGTCTTACTAGCTTTTCTGCTGATCACCTTGGTCCAGGGCTTATCATTACGCTTCGACTTCGATGATTGTCGATCAGCGTGGGGGGCTTCATCAGTGGAAGAGGGTTGGGTGTGTCTACTTGGACCGCTAACTGCTGTACTCTCTTCTTTTTTGGTGGCGTAGCTCGAGAGCTTTGCTCGTTTGCCCTTTTTGAGGCTACCTTCGACGCCTTCGAGAACAATAGATCTGTTTGGCAATCCTTTTCGGCGCGAGGTGCCTGACTGAGCGGTTGTGGATACCCCGAGTTAGCATTTAGCTCTTTAGATCCTACTTATTTTATTTCTCTCGCGAGGTCAGAGTACGCGAGTTTCGAGAGATTAATAAGCCTCTTTATCTCATGGTGAACGTTTGTTCTAATCTTGATGTATTCTGTCAGGCCATCGATGTAAAGCTTCAGTTTGACCATGCTAGAACTCTGGGGCTTGGTGTTCCTTCCGAGGGTAATTTATCTTTACTCTCTTTCAGTTGCATCAGGGTCTTTGTGCCTCCGGGAGTGCCTTTAATAGGCGAACGCTGGATCTTTGAGTTCAATGTAAAAGGGCTCTCAGCTTTTTTGTTGCTCGTAGCTTTAACTGGTGCAGCGGCCGAATGCACCACCGTTGCAACAGTGTTAGGGGATGAAATGTTGGTTGGAGCCTCCAGAATCCGTGCCCCTGCCGTGGTAGTGTCCACGGGTGGATTTCCACTATTGTGGTTGCCACCTGGAGTAATTTTGTTATTCTCCGACATTTCAAGTAAGTGATTTTGTTGCGGGTTCATTATGCCCGAAGGTCCTGAGGGATACAGAACCTCCCCTGCGGGTATGTATGTTTTCTTGCATACTAAATTTTTTTTTAGTTTTCATATTATATCCTGAATGAATTTTAAAGCACAAGAGGTTAAGTTTTTAAATGCCAAATAAAAAAAAACTAGTCTCAAAATAATGAAATGGTAAAATTTAGGACATCCAATTTCGGGACGTTTCGACAATCCCGGGATTTCGGGATTGGAAAAACACAATCTCGGGATTAACAAACCTTAGAAAAATAATTATTTGGAAGACGTAATATGGAGTTACAAAGTAGTTATGCCTTGTTATAAAACACAATACTATGCAGAAGAATTTAAATAAACTAAAAAACACAGTCTCGATTAAATGTTTGGATAGTATTTATTATTTATTTCTGAAAAACAAAGATGAATTCTTAAACAAAATATTAACTAAATGAGATCATTCGGAAGGCTCATAAAATTATTTAAAAAACAATAAAATAGTATTATAATTTTAGTAATTCTAAGTATGAATTTTGTGGCATTTTGTTCAGCTTGTTTAAGGAAATTTTTTAATTCTTTAAGGTCACATTTGATTTTTTTCAAGTTAGTATTTTGTAATATTTTGTAAGTTTTGTTAAAGAAAAGAGTATATTTTTTATATTTTTCACATCATATTTTGTACAGATATGTACTATCATATCTGATCACATCTGATATCATATGTTGTACAGATATGTACAAAATATTTTTATTTTTGTATTATCAAAATCACATTTCAGTATTTCTTAGGTAGTATCATGTGTTTCTCACATTTTGTTATTTTGTACAGATATTTTGAGGAATGATTTTATTTAAAATTTTTTAAATCATATTCAAAACTTGTGTTAATTCATGTGTCATTGTAAAATCATCAAAAAACTTGGTTAATTATAAATAAACTTTTTTTTTTGGTTTAAACAGAAAGATTAATATTGTAGTTTTCACAAACACAATTCACTGCAAAACTTCCTGTTTGGAAACGCGATGTTACTACAAGGACGAAGAAAGTCAAACTGTTGTTTTAAGAATGAAAATAAAATAATGTGAGCACAAACAAGAAGTGAGCACAAACAAGATTTTGTTTCAGCTTACAGTCCTGCATTACAATGTCATCACCTACAAATTTTTACAAGCGGGATTTTGTTAAGGAAATAATACATTGCGTCATGTGTCCCTTTACCACTGGGTATGCTTACATTCAGTAAATTCAATAATTCATTATAAAAAACACATTAAAGACTTGCAATACACTTAAACACGGCTGTGGACATATTTTAACTTTTGCCCAGTCGAGAATAATTCCTGACTAGTTTCAATACAAAATTATAATTTAAGCTGGTATTAAAAGAGATAAGCCTATGGAAAAGTATGTTTAGTACCTGTATAAAAATTCTGTGTTATTTACTTCAAAGTTTTTTAATATTTTATTTTTTAATAGTTCCTTTGTCTAATTGTAAAGACATTTTACATTAACCATTGATTCCTTGAACTGGTTTCTTGAAAGGGATAAGCGTTTGGAAAGTATATTTTGGTATCTGGGTCTAAATTTTTCGGCTTGTATTGTTTACTTAAAAGATTTTCAATATTTTTTTTTAATAACTTCCTTAAATTTTATTGCCGTAAATGTTTTTTAAAAGCTTTTTTAACCCTAAATTCCTTAAAATTGTATTTCGAACCGGATAAGCCTTCGGAATAGTATATTTTAGTACCAAGGTCTAAATTTTGTTGACCTGTGTTATTTACAATTTTGCTTATAGTTCCTTTGCTTTTAATCGTTGTCCATTTTGAGCTAAGTTTTTTTAACCATTCCTTGAACTTGTATGTCTTGCATGTCTTCCAATCAAACGTCTTTTGCGGTTATTGCTACCGCATCACCTGACTACACAAATTCTTAACACTTCACTGCAAACACTGTCTGTGTTTTAGGCTGTCAATGTTTACAGCAGGGAAACCTTGCAAGCTAGATTGAAAGATGGACACATAGCAATAGTTTGCTAACTGTACAACATATAAAATGTTGTACACAAGAAAGCAGGAAAATAAAATGAACATGGTAAACCTTAAAAAGAAAAACGCATTCAAGGTAACTTCCTTCGGTATCAAATTTCCCCAGCTATCACGAAAGGACAAAAAAACCAAAAATCAACTTCTCGCGCTTTCAGCAAATATGTGTATCTATGGGCTTTATATAGGAAACACTACATACGCATTCATTCACAAATAGAAGGCGTGCATTTCTTAAAAAAGTATCTTCTATAAAAAACCAAAAACAAAGGAAACATCCTGCTACAATTTTGGAATGTAAGTGAAAGACATGTTGAAAGTTACTTTTAATATGTTGGTTTTATTAAATTTTCGTGGGAAATTTTTTCTGTTATGTGGTATACACTATATTTATTAGGTTTAACGATTTATTTATTTTTAGAGACATACTGAATAAATGTTTCAATTTCATCTAAATCAACACTTCTTAAAAATTGTGTACTAAAATATCATATAACCGTAAGGAATTGCTAATTTCCGTTTTTCGAAAAATTTCGCTGCATTTAATTAAGTGACTTTTTTAAAATGTTTCTATACACGTTTGTTACCCATAACGCAGCAAAAAAGGCTGCGCTGATACACCAACCCAAGCGCAAGTTACTGTATCAGCGTAATGCGCTAACGCTGCTGCGTCATGATGCAGTTCAAAATAAAATACAGATATCATAATACCAAGCTGATTATCAGCGCAGGCTGATTAGAATTGGATAGCGCATTGCGTTATAAGGTCAATTTGTTAAATAAAATGAGTTTTTTTTAACTATTAACGCAAAATTCAGCTCCAATGCAAAAACAAAAAGTAGTGCTGCTCAACATAATCATACGCATTTCAAACACTCATACATAAAAACATCTCCCCAGGAATGACTTCTTCATCTTTAAATAAGCAAATAACGTTTGCTTCGAACATTCTATAGCTATGTTTAAGGCGCCGCACGGTGGTTTAAGGGCGGAAAAGAGTAAATTTTAAAATTTACATTTCTCAAAATATAAACATGCTAATCTTTAGACAGGCGGCCGTAGCCTAGTGGGTAGAGTGCGTGGCCCCTAAGCTAAAGAACCGCGGTAGCCCGGGTTCGATTCCAGCTCAGACAGAAAGTTTTTTCAATTGAATTAATTTTTCTGTTCGGTCGTCACCTCTCTGCAGACAATGGCAAACCTCAGAGAGTAAAAATTGTCATGTAAAGCTTCTTGAGAACATTAGCCGTTTATTAACCCTGAAATAGTGATGCGTTTTGACCATTTGTGATAAAATGACATGAAACCGTTACGTAACAGTGAGATTGCTGTGTGTGTGTATGCGTGCGAGTACCGAGCAGACTAACAGACGAGTAGGCGAATGCGGAATTCTCTGTCTCTCTCTGTTTCTGACGCGTAGAAATTTCTTTAAAACGCATTTGTTATTTCTATTTGTGTGTTTGTTTGAAATCATACGTGAAAATCTTTATTGCACTTAAGTTTTCAGAAATGGAAACTGCAGCAAATAATGTGTAATCTGATGTTAGAATTTCAAAAAGTTTTTTACACTAGGGTCGACCAAAAAAATGTGTTTTTTATTTTATACTTTTTTTGTATGTGCTGGCAGTATTAAGGGTTCGCTGATTTTGAATCTGGCGCTAGAATGTAAAGAAAGTTTTTTGTCACTAGGGTGGACCCTAAATATGTGTTTTATTGTTAAATACACTTTGTAGATGCGTTAATCGCTGGATTCGAATCTTATATTAGAATTTAAAAACAAATGTTTACACTAGTGGCGACCCTTAAAAAGTGTGTTTTCTTTTTTATACTTTAAAGGCAGTATAAAGGTTAGCTTATCTTGAACCTTGTCAGAATCTTAAAAAGTTTTTTGACAATACGGCGGATCTTAAAAATGTGTTTTGTGGCTTTATACTTTTTTTAGATGCGCTGGTCGCTGATTCCGAAACTGATACTAGAATTTCAAAAAGTTTTTTTGACACTAGGGTGGACTTTAAAAATGTGTGCCCTCATTTTGTATGTGCTTGAAGTATTGACCCAGTGAGGACGATGATGCTATATGACATCACTAAGTCGGACGTCACAAAGCTAACGCGATCACACAAAAAAAAAAATTAAACGAAGGTAAAAGTTAGCTAACGTAAAAAAAGACCCGTCTTTAAAGGGTTAAGGTGTCGCTGATTTCGAATCTTATGTTAGAATTTAAAAAATTTGTTGACACTACGGTAGACCCTAAAAAGGTGTTTTTGTTGTATACTCTTTGTAAATGCACTGGTCACTGATTTCGAATCTGATGTAAGAATTTTAAAAAATAATTGTTGAGTTGTTAATCGACCTCTGCATTTGCTTGTGGCTTTATTTATTATATTCAGGTCCAATTTTTAAAAATTTCTATAAAAACTTAGTTTATTATAAACTACTTTTTTTATTTCTCACCAATATTTCGACTTCCTTTGGAAGTTACCTTCAGGGTATCTTAAAATATATATACCTACACAATGATACCAAAATATTAAAAATACTTTTTAAACAATTTTAACTTACATTAAATTAAATAGAAATTTGAGGTTACATTAAACAGTATTTAAAAAACTTTTACAAGCAATAAAAACATGACTGACCAAACATTTAAGCATTTAAACACTGCAGACTAAAATTAACTATTTCTATTCGTCACTGTTTTCCTTCTGTTTTCCACACATCGGCTGCATTTGTGAGCGCATTTATCCGTGTCTGCTTTAAAATTGAGTCTCTTTTCTGGGGATACACTTATAATGTGGAGCATTTCCAGTGTGCACCTTCTTTTCCATACCGAAAACATTGAACATAATAAATGTTCAATGCTCAACGCCTTGTTGTGTCATGATAAGAGTTCTACATATAAATTTACAATAAATACATAATGTTTTCCTAAAAACTTATATGAAACTTTTTAATTTTATGTTCATTTACATCATTGACTTAAAAAACTAGGTAAAAAAATTAGTAAAAAAAACTAAACATATTCAGATTTTATTTCGAATTACATTTGGAGTTAAAGAAAAAGCGTAAGAAACTTCGTTTCTAACGGGGGTTCCCTGACCGCACCACTTTCTTTTTTTTTCAAATGGAACAAAAATTTAATAACTTTAAGTTTAATTTTAATCATTTTTATAAAATTTGAAAAATTTACTTTTATGATAATTTTTTAAAAATAATCTGTAAGCTTTATTACTTTTTTAAAGATTTGAATGCTCGATTCTTTTCTGAATATGATAAAAATAAAATTTTGTTTTTATTTTTACTGGTTTCTAAGCTACAGACATTTTTCCAAAAAACCACTATTTTGACTACTGTGCGCCGTATAACTTGTGCAATTCTTGTTCGTTGTCTAAAATGTCATCTTTTTTTAATCGTATCATTTGTATTACTGTGCTATTGCTTTACTTTTTTAAAACAAGTGAATCAGCGCAGTAACGCATTTAAGTGCTTTAACTGAATAGCGTAACGCAGTTCAGCGTTACCCATGTCTAATACAAGTACAGAAAAAATAAAGCTGTTTGAACCAAGAAAGAAGGCTATCAGTTCTTACTTATGCATAAAATTCTCAATCTAAATATTTGTTTTTGTAGTGATGAGAAAATCCTTAACTTGTCATTAAAAACAAACTGCTTAGTTTAGGCTCTCTTTTTTTTAATTCTATTCCATTATTTTGTTTTAAAATAAGATAATCTTGCTTGAATCAACTATATAATTTTACTCAAATTAAATATTTTTGATTATAAATAGTATCTACATAATTTTCTAGAGTATAGACAAATTGCTAGATGCAAGAAAAAGATTTTTATTAATATTATTTTTAATTCCTTTTTATATACATATTTCTTTGCTTTTATTATATTGTATGAACTCTTCTTAGGTCAGATTATTTTCAATCTATTATCTTGATTAAATCAGTGACTAAGCCATAAATAAGTTTTCTATTATAACTGAAATAACAAAAAGCTTCAATAATGTTTCACTGTACATTGCGAGCAGCAGTAACTGTTCAAAAAATATCATATAAAATATATAACTAAGTAAATGCAACATCTACACGAAATCATTTGTCCGCATCTTCCTATATCATGCATACCGGATGTGTCAAGACGTTATTTTTCAGGCCATATCTTCTGGTTAAATTAAAAATTAAACTAAAAAAGCAAAGATGGCTTCTGTTTGCTGATGCATTAAATAAAATGAAGTTTCATCATGTATGACAATCCCGTTGACAATTGTGACAATTTGTTGTTATTTCTGTCGTGTTGATATAATATGGATTTTTTTTTTTTTTTGGTTGACACGCTTGCTGAGCTTGCGGTTTCTTTGGTAAGATATGAGATGTCTGAGATATATGCAAGCATGTTTGTATACAACAAGCGCTTGTACCTATTAGGTACGTGCTGTAATATAAAACCTGTGAGATGAAGGTAGAGCATACAAAGCTATTTTATTCAAAAATAAAAATATTTTTTCATATT
The DNA here is from genome assembly GCA_963920525.1 of Dichetophora obliterata. NCBI lineage: Eukaryota > Metazoa > Arthropoda > Insecta > Diptera > Sciomyzidae > Dichetophora > Dichetophora obliterata. The sequence goes on from OY986436.1 coordinate 41,354,790, forward strand.
AACAAAAAATCGTTTAGAGATAAAGAATTGCTAACTGCTGCAAAATAGTTATAAAATTTTTAATTTTAATTCCAAAACATGAGCTTAATCTTGTCTGAACCTTATACTTTGATAACTAAGTTTGCAAAAAATCTTTTAACAAAAATTATTTTATCGCCAACATACTTTTTGGCTTTAATCTATGTGTCAGATATACTCAGATTGAAACTACCAGGAAATCTTCGCCTGATTGACCACTTTTTCTTTGTTTCAAGAAACTTTTCTTCTCTGTAAATTTTTATTCAAATGATGCCCTCTGATCTACTTATTTTCTGTCATTATTTAATTTGTTGCATGTCCTTAGACAAAGGGGGATTTTTGGTGTTCAAACTCCCCAAAGGTTGAGAAGGTATTCAAAGAAATTAATAGAAATAAATCAATTATAAGCAAAAACAAGAATAATCTTAAGCAGTAACTGAACGAGAACGATATTTAAAAAAAAAAATCAAAATATAACAAAAAATAGAATTTTAAATCTAATTTTAAACACGAAATGCGAGCGAGTGGCTCTTTTCACAGCTCAGCCATTTTTTAGCTCTCTGATAAGAATAAATTAAATAAGCAATAGCAAACTAGCATAAGCAATACCAAATACAAATAAGCAAAAGCAACAGCAAATGCAAACAATCTAAATATTGTTGTTTGTATTATGTTATTAGTATGGTTCCCAGGATATTTTGAACATTTCTACTTTCTATTTCTAAAGTTGATTTTTAGCTAGATTAAGACTAGGATTTAGGCAAGGATTAGAACAACAATTAGGACAAAGATAAAAATATGGATAATAACTTGTATTTGCACTAGAAATACGACAATGGCTTTATTTGAACAACTAGACTTCAAAGAGTTATCCAAGTATTATAATGGAGATAAGAAATTTAACAAAGACAAGGATATGAATACGTTGTCATGTCAAAATTAATAAATAAATTATAAAAATTTTATTTTCACAAAAAAAAGCCGACTTTAAAAAACCCAGCTACAAAGTAAAAAACCATTTTAAATGACTTTTCTTATTAATTTCTTGGTAAAATTTGATAATTAATAAAGGGCTGCACAAATACATTTGAATCGCTGTACAAAACATTTGTGGGGATCACAATTACTTTCGTTCTCTCACTCTCATTTGTGGATAGCGTTGGCGTGAGTGAAAATTGTAGGTAGTGTGCGTAAGTGGAAAACCGGTTGAAAGCAAAACAAATAATAAATTGTCTATCGCGTATTAGTTATGTACATAAAAATAACTTGCAAGAGGAGTACAAGTTGGCAAGTACTTGAAACATTATTTCAGAAATTTAGAAGATGGATTTGCAGTTGCATGTTTTAATTTAAATATATATTTTATTAAAAACAAAAAACCATTCAGATAAGCATAACGAAAGCACAAAAAAATTTTCAAAAATATTAACTTTATGTGTGGTAATATAAATTTATTAATTATTAATGTTTAAATGTAAAAAGATCATTTTAGTTTAAAAAATAATAAGTTTAAAATCGCCGCTCCCAATTTTTACTTTTAAAGCATCGTTATTAATATTAACCTCTATTAATATTGTTATTTACAGGATTATAATTAAATTATAATATAATTATAATATATTAATTATAATTCAATACTTACTTACTTCATTAATTTCCATTTTTTTAAGTTAACTCTTACTTTATTTTTACTTTACTTATGCTTTCATTAGCAACTGATAATGACTTCTGCTTTCAGCATAGCAAGTATTTGCAGTATTTGCAGAACTATACAGTTTTTTTTTCATTTGCCGAGATAGCGACCGATAATTACTGTAATTGATGAGAGCAAGTTGCGTATGCATTTAATCTGAGAGAGAGAGAGCTAAAACATTACTTTTTCTTTGAGCAGCAAGCAACGGTTTTACGCTATTTCTTTGCTTAATTCTGCTACAAATGATGTGCCGAGCTAAAAGTACTTGGTGGAATCAAAGAAGCAAATACATTTGTGCAGCCCTTTAATAATTAACTTGTATATGTTATTATTTTGGATATCTTATTATTTAAATTTATTTTTAATATGTTTTATTGTCATAAATATATTAATGTATTTATGAATATTAAAATTTTGAAGTTAAAGCATTAATTTTATAAAAGTCTGATAGCGTCGACTTTAAAGGCTTCATATTCACACAGAAATTAAAATATTTATGATAATAAAATAAATCAGAAAAAAAATTAATATATAGAGGTTTCCAATATAATAATATATATAAGAAAAGTATTAAATTTGACCAAAAAAGTAATAGGAAAGGAATATAAATTATTTATTACTTCGTAGTGAATTTAAAGACGGTTTTTTTCTTTGTTAAAATGTTTTTATTTCTTCCTTTTCAGAGAAAATGATAATAATTCTACCAATTCTTGTAACGAATGTAGGTACTCAAGTGTTTTAATATTGTTCGAAATACAGTGTTTTTCCTATAGCGACACGCCCTTTGTAGACTTCCGCCTACTTTATTCCTAGTGTTTTGTAATGATTCAACACATTCTTGTGACGAATGTTATTACCCTTGAGCATGGGTGACTGCAGGGGAGGAATGCCCTCCCTTTCCCCTGTAGGCGGTGAAATTTTTTATCTATATTCATTATTTATATTAACATATTTTGAAGAGTATACAAAAATCCTTTTTTATCAAATTTATAAATAAAGCTTAGCTAAACCATGCCTTTTTGTAAAGTATGTTGTACCCGTCGCACTGTGATCTATAGTATTTATAAGGATATTCTAGAGAGAATTAAATAAAAAAATTTTTTTTTTAAACATGGGCTTATCTATTAGCCCATTCAAAAGGAAACTGAAATTTACTATTTGTTTTGCTGTACAAGGAGGCAACAGGACTTGTTACCGTCGTGCTTGCTCGTCTTGAAATAGTGCACTTTTGTAAATGTAATTAAAAAGTATTTTTATTAAAGAAATTCATTGTTTTTTAAAAGTTTATTAAAAAATAATAATAAACAGGGTATATATACTTATTGTGATTTAATTGTTAACTCTTCATCTGCATATTTAAAGAAGATAATTTCAAGGATTTTTTTTTTCATTAACTTGCAGTTTAAATAATGCATAAGAAACAGTGCAGATTTTTGCTGTTGTAATAACTTAATTTGTCCAAAATAAAATTATATTGCTTTCTAGAAAAATCAAAAACTAGGTGCATCCACCCACAACTTTAAATTTTATTTTAGTTCTCACGATCGAGTCTTCTCCAGATTTGGAACTAAATGAGTGCTGTAATGCACTTTATTTATTCATAATAAATAATGTAAATGTGGTTAATAACTAAACACCCTAATTGAATTAACCAAATGCATGAAAAGAGTTGAAAAAAGTTGGAAAATAAATCACAGAAACAAAGTCAAATTTAAAGCTAAAAATAAGTCTTGGCTAGACTTCCTGGAAATACAGATAGTGTACATAACCTAGGATGCTCCAAATGTTTATATGAAAATTGTTTATAAAATAAATACTTACCACTTTATTACTAAAGAAATATAAGAACGATGCATATTTGTATTTGTATTTATTTAATTACAATATGTTGACATTTAAGGCTTAGCCTTTTACATGCCGCATTTATAGCATACATAACAACTTACGTGATTAAAATATTTTGTGAATTAATTTTTCATTAGAAAGATAAAATATGGAATTATTAAATATACAGAATTATTTAAACAAATAGTAATATCTAATAAAAAAAATATTAACATACATCAGGTTTTGTACAAGAAAAATATTAATTATAAATATAAATTAAGATATTAAAGTTAAGTATTTTAAATTGGTTTCTCAGTTCATACAACAAAAGTTTATAAAAAGAAATAGTTGAGAAGCATAGTTAAGATTTAAGATTTAAAAGAAAATTTTAAAAAAAGAATAAAAAACATAGTTAAGAGAAGTGTTCGAAAATTAAATGCTTAAAGTACGTGCTTTTGGAAACATTTTTAATGCTGTTTGGCTGTGAGTTCCATAGTATAATTGCTCTGACAAAAAACAATCTACTTGAGTTAAGAAAGTTATACATAGGAATAATTAGGTCTATGCTTCGACTTGAATGGATTATCAAAATAGTTGGTTAAGCCACGGCCTAATAACTGATAAGCAGGGCTAGGATTTCGGTGAGATGTTATCTTTTTTCTGCTGCTTCTAAGACATTTCCTGGTTATCTTGAACGTCAATTTATCTTTCCTAAATTCCAAATATGAAAAGATTTTAGGTCATTTTATCGTCATTTTTTATTGGTTTTAGTTTTTATGTCATTTTTACTAGATTTAGGGCATTTTTTTTGGTAATTTTTAGTAATTTTTGAGTTATTTTTTTGTAATTTTTGGGACATTTTTAATTTTTAGAGCATTTTTCGGGTTTTTTTTTCGTTATTCTCGTATTAAAAAATGTAAAAATTTAAACTTTTAAACATATTTCTTTAACAATACAGTCTTTTCAATCAAAAACATTACCTATCGAAAAAGGAGTAGCTTCGTTTATAGACCTCGATGAAAAAACCTCTGCGCGTTGTGAAACTGACGAAAGGGTATGCAGAAATATGATACAAGTGGTAGATAAAACCGTAGGATAAGCTAGTCTTAATTAACTCTATTTTTATGATCTATTGCTGAAAAATCAGCAAACAACGAAATATATATAAATTTTAATACTATGAAATTAAAAGAGGAACTTACATCCGATGACATATCGTCTTTTAAATATTTTCCCATCGTCAGTGCAGAATTAGAAAGAAATTTTTCTGTTTACAAAAACCTTTTGCTAGACAATTGACGTTCCTTCAATTTTTATAACTTAAAAATGTAACATACTGTGACGATATGTATAAAAATTTTATGCAATAAGTTTTAAATTCAGTAATGTTTTATTTTTTAAGCTTTATTTATTTATTTTTTTATGTAATTGTTTGCGTTTTTTAAGTCATTTTCTGCACTTTGTTAGGTCATCAAAATACAAGCCCTGCTGATAAGTAAAGCGTAAAATGTGATCAGACTTTTGATTCCGAAAACGTAGCATGCAGTGTTGTTAAAAGCAACTTTTCGTTTTTGCAAAGATCTCGAGTTCATTCTACTATAGACATCTTCCGCGTATGTAATAATCGGCAGTAATAGCGTCAATACTAGTTTTTTTTTTCTGATGTCAACAGGTACAAAGTCTGCAGTCACTTGAAGATTTCGTAAAACATAGTAAATTTTACTGACGCAGAAGTTAACATGGTCATCGCAAGACAGAGAAGAATTTATTTTATAACCAAGATTTGTGGTCTTACATACGAATTTTAGCTGTACTCTACTAAGGAGAATCGGTGGAATATTTAGATTTTGAAATGCAGTCTTTGAAACCGGTAAGACATATGATTTGAGAGGGTTTAGCATCAGTTTATTGAGGCTCACCCATTCCGTCACTATATTTAAATCTTCACTAACTTTTTCAGGTAAATCTTCAACTAGTCTAAGTGGCCTGAACAAATACAGTTTTAAGTCGTCAGCATACAAATGCATGGTTACATTATTTTATTTACTGAAGATATCATTTATAAACATGGTGAAAAGAAGTGGGCCAAGAACAGAGCCTTGTGGGACTCCACTCTTGGTTCTTTTGTAAAGCGAGAAATTTTTCCCTACCCTGACTCTTTGAGACCTGCCATCGAAGAAGCTATACAAAAACCGAACCGAAGCATTGGAAAACCAAAAGTAAAGTTCAAGTTTTTTAAAGAGTAAAGAAAGGACTAAGTATCAAACGCTTTAGAAAAGTCTAATAGGCAAAGTAGACTCAGATGACCCCTATCATATGGCAATCTTATATCATCCAGAATATTTACTAAAACAGAGGAACAGCTATGTCCTGGCCGAAAGCCCGACTGCAGCTTAAACATAAGGCCAAAATTAGTTATATGACGAGAAATTTGTTCAGCCATGGGAGATTCACATACTTTAGAAATTGAAGACAATAGGCTAATTGGTCGAAAATCGGATGGTTCCGAGGCATTTGATTTTTTTTTTCAATAGGAATGACTGTAGCCACTTTTCATATCTCAGGGTATCTTGAAATTGTAAAACAGTGGTTTATTATGTGAACATGTGGACTTAGTACATAAGGCAATATGCATTTCAGAATTTAACGGAGATACCGTCAACACCAATATTAATAATATTTAAAATAAACATATTCCATCTATTTTATGTCGCATCCCGCCCACTTTTTAAATCGTTTCAAACCTCTTTGTCTGTTTCCATCTCACTTTTTTTACTGTGCTTGAAAAACATCCTACCCACCCGAGTATCGATTTTCAAAACCTTGGAACCAATATTAACCGTTATACATTTTTTATTAATGGTTCCACGCCTTTTTGATAAAACCGCTCATTTTTACCATCATGCTTGAAAAGGATCCCAGCCACTACCAAATTTTATTAACCCGATATATTAAAATTGCTTTCTTTGAAGCCTGCCGATTTACTTCGCGCAAAATCGTCTTCTAAGCAACTGTGCGTCGCTGTGATAAGTAACGAAACCATTTCATTTACCTTTGTTTCACAGACTCGTTTTAATACGCATTCTTACTGTCTTAACAGAAATGTCCAGTGTGAACGGCCAACAATCGATTTTTTCTCTTTTCTTCTTCAATTGCTCATGTTGTTATTAATTTTCTTACATATTTATAGTAAGTTTCCACATTATAACATAGTAAGGGTTCTTATCTAAGCATGTAACCCTCCCGTAAACATTGTAAACCTTGTGAACTTACATGCGCGTAAACTATCTGTCAAAATTTGTATGGGCGTGAGTTTACATCATTTCCGAGCCTATTTTGTAGTATAAACTAGCATGTAAATGTTACGTGTGTGAATGAGGGTTGCCTTTGGCGCTAATTATTACATATTTAAAGTAGTTGAAGTAAAATTGAACACGCTTTATTTATTTTTCTATGTTAATGAAGGTTTTTGAAAGGTTTAAAATTTAAAAAAGTCGCAATATTGTCGCTGCCGCAGCCGCCATTTTGTCGACATTTACGCTATTTACACTTTATCGCTCATCAAAAGTTTAAATGCTATACATGTGTACATGTTTACATGCTTAAATGAGAACCCTTAGTATGTGTTTTCTGCAAGTTCTTACAGCAACCCCAACCCAAGAAGATTGGGGTTTCAATAATTTTCTGGAAAAAATGTATATTTTATTGTTATAATAATCGCTAATTGATCTGAGCTGTCTTCAGGGAAATTTTTTTTTTTAGACTGCCCCCTAATTTATAGGGATATAAATTAGGGGGCAGACTTTATAGGGATAAATGCGTAGGCATTGTGTTGATTCGGAAGACGGGTGATAGTTAGTTGGAAAGTGGATAGATGGAGTAGTGTCGGTGAATATTTGTTTTAAATTTGCACAGCTCAAAACTGCCGGGAAACACGCTCGCAGAGAGACTATTCCACAACTTAACCGTGCGACTAAGGAAAGAACTATCACGGTAATGCGAGGTTCTATTGGGCATCGATGCATTTGTAAAGGAGTGGGCTTGGACAGCTACCCGAGTGGACCTGGGAAACACACGAGCTGGTGGCGTCAGGCCATGTATCTATCTCCCTTGAACACTTCCCATAGAAATACCTATACAGAAGGCTTAGGCAACCAACATTGCGTCGATGCCCAAGAGAGTTCAGAGAGGATGAAATACTTTCATCCCCCATCAATATATCGCACGACGTTGAATTCGATCCAGAAGCTCCAAATAAGATCTTGAAGCCCCTGCCCAAATGTCCGAATTGTTCTCCATTTTCGGTCTAATATATGAGGTGTAGATCATGCGAAGATCAGCTGAGGTGAAATATTTTTTGCACCGTTTTAAAAAACCTAGGCACTTGTCCGCTTCTTTCAACACATCGAAAATATGATCATTCCAACGAAGATCAGATTTGATCGATATGGCCAGAACGTCAAGAGCGGCTGATTCCACAAGACCATTCATATTAAGGGGTGCTAAGGGGGAATCCATCCGCTTGTGGGTTAACAGGCAGCACTGAGTCTTGCTTGCATTGAACTCTACTCTATTAGAAAGACCCCACTCTGAGATTTTTTGTAGATCAGTTAGGAGTGTGTAATTCATATTTTGCCTTTTTCTCTCAATCTCCATAGAGCTTGCGCGTTTTTTAAATGAATAGGAATGACAAATGCTGCTGTCATCAGCAAACGAATGTATTGGGTACGACAGAAGGTCGATGATAAAAACCAAAAACAAGGTTGGCGATAGAACTGAACCCTGCGGTACTCCTGCATTAATGGCGTGCTCCTCGGACGAAATACCGTCAACTACAACTCGAATCATTCTGTCCTTGAGGAAACACGTGATCCATCGAGCAAAGTTACCACCAAAACCATATGCAACAAGTTTCGACACGAGCGCTTTATGCCACACTCGGTCGAACGCTTTAGAAATATCAAGAGCAACAACCCTGCTCTCGCCGAAAAATTTAAAGCATTTCGTAGCGAAAGCGTATCATGTTCACAAAATTAGTACCAAAAAATGAAAGATAATAATATAGGTTACATTTTCTTTATGTGCGTTCTAGACTCTTTTATTTCTTTGCCTCCCCCCTAGAATAAATCCAGAGGACGCCCATGACCTCGTGTCAATATTATTTAAGATACAGTGTTTTTCTAATACTGTCACGCGCCTTTGTTGAATATCACCTCATTTTTATCATTAAATGTCTCTATCTGTTGACAAAAACTTGCGGCAATTGGGTATGTGCTTTAGGGGTTATCGGTGTACAAACATACATTACAAAAAAACTAACGAACTTGAGAACCTCCTCCTTTTTGCAGTCACTTAAATAAAGTAAAATAAATTTTATTGGATTGAATATTTATCATGTATCCATTCAGGGGCGTAACAAGCGGAGAAAAAGGTGGTAGACTACCCTCCTTACTTTTTTAAAGTAGGCCTAATTGTTATTTTTTACTAAAATTTTTTAAAATATTGATTTTTATAAACAATAATTATGAACGCATCAAAGCCAGTCGTACCTTTTATTGCCATTTTCATAACAAAAACCAACTTTAGTCGGCTATTTCATTTTAATTCATACCCAAAACTATCTTCAGTCGGCCAGTTCACTTTAGTCGTACCTTAAACGAACTTCAGTCGGCCAATTCACTTTCAGTCGTACCTTAAACTATCTTCAGTCGGCCAATTCAATTTCAGTCGTACCTAAAACAAACTTCAGACGGCCAACTCATTTTAAGTTGTATCAGCGTTGAGTTGTTGTAAACGAATCCAGTGTGCCTTTGTGACAAAATGCAGAAAAAGTTCAGAAAAGTAGTATAAATTTTGTTAAAAAAGTACGGAAATAGTAATGTAAAAGAGAGCAGCGGACCAACTGAAAAAATGGACCATTTTTAGTAAAATTGTGCAGCCGTGTCCTTGACCAAAAATAAAAACCGAAAATGATATTTTTATTTGACCAAAAATATATTAATGATTTTTATTTAAGATTTTTAAGATTTTATTTAATCAGATTGACCAAAAATAAAAACCGAAAATGATATTTTTATTTGACCAAAAATATATTAATGATTTTTATTTAAGATTTTTAAGATTTTATTTAATCAGATAACTATTTTTATATGTGAGCAAAAACTTGAAAATCAAAATAATGATTAATGCTTAAGTTTTTGGATATAGCTTAATGATAACAGTCCCTGATACAAATACCAAAAAGTTTGAAAATAGCCAAAAAATTGAAAAAATCAAGTGGAACAAAGCAAGCCAAAACGAACAAATGTTCACTCAGTCACCACACATATTCCCCTTTTTAAAACCTAATTAATACATTTTTGTAGAACTTACTGAGATTGAAATTCTTATTCAGAAATACCCAATATTTGTAATAAAAAATTTAATGATCGAAATCGGCCAACATATTTAAATAAATTCTTAGCTCAAGAACTCTGATATAAATTCTTTAATTCCATAGACTTAACATTTTAATTTAAATACAATTATAATAATTAAATAAATAACGCGTTTAAAGTATTTAGTCAAACTATTGAAAAAAAGGTCCGTTTTAACTATTAAACTCGAGATGATGGCGAAAAGAACACCATTTTTAAATCTGCATTCAAAATTCATTTATTATAAAAGCATCGCTTTATGTATGTCATTGTTGATGTTCTAAACGAAATTTCCCATTTTTATTTAAGATGCTATGCAATTTATTTCTTGTACCCTTAAATCATTAGAAAAAAATAAATTCGGACTCTGAAAGTATGGATAACCTAATTAGTAGTGCTGTCGCATTGTTAAAATCTTTTAATGTTGATGCTGAAAAGGAATTCTCAATTCGCCATTGCCGTCGTCATGCGCCGAAACGTTTGGATGATAGCAATGCCAACGCGGCTTATTTTTCGATGAACTGTTTTATAGAAGAGATTTTAAACTTGTATTGGATAAGATAACCTCACTGATGCGAGATAAATTAAGCAGCTGCTTAGAAACAATTAAGCCTCTGTATGTACTCTTTAATCTAATTCTATCTTCTACTTGCCCCAAAATTTCTAGAATCAATAAAATTGTTACCAACAAATTGTTTGTTGGATTCACTTCAGTTGAATGCGGAATTTAAAGTATTCTATGATCTATGCGAAGGCGTAAAAACTCTATCGGGTACTCTAATTGATTTCAGAATGCAATAAAAACATCTCTTCCTGCAGTTAAAAAAATGTCGCGTTTGCTGTGCACAGTGCCTGTTACTGTTTCAGGAAATGAGAGAATGTTCAGCAAATTAAAATTAGTTAAAAATTATTTAAGAACCATACAAAGTGACTCACGTCTTAATGACGTATTAATAGTCTCACCGGAAAAGGACATATTACCTTAAAAAAAAGAAGAATTAATATTCAAATGTTAGACTTAAAAATTAAGTTTGTATTTTTTATTTAAAACAATATTTTTTTTAATTAATTCAAAAAATTAAAAGAAAAAATGTTAAAGAAATTGAAAGCTCTGTTTATTTTTTAACACATATAAACTACGAATTTTTAAAACAGAAACGAAAATAAATTTGTAAATGCTGATTCGATAATGTTGAAGTACTTTTATTTTATTTTTTTTTTTTTTTTGATAGAGGGAACGATATGAAAACTGCCTTTAAAGGATCTTTTTCACTTGAAAAATATCGAAAGATTGAAAAGTGTTACTATATGTGGGTTAAAAATTTCAGGATTTCTTAAAGCGGTACCGAAAATGACGCCAAAAACAGGTATGAGGTTTAGTTGGCTGATTACACGTAGTCTTATAGTTTCAAGATTATCGTTAAGATAAACTAAAAAAAATGTCAGTTACCTGTTGTAAAAACTGAGAAATCGTTGCCACCTTTTTGGATTCGAAAAATGATGTCCAAATTGCGTAAAGCTTAAGAAAGCAGATAAAAGGCCAAACCCAAAAAAAACTCAAACATATTTAATTATATGTATTTTGATGTACACAATTTTTTTTCATCACTAAAAAAAGTTTTTAGTAAAAAAAATTACAAATTGTTTTTCTTAGCCGTTTAAATGAAAAAGACCCCTTAATATTTATTTATATTGATCGAACGGGTGAGTAACTTTATATAACACTGTGCCACAATTTAAGGGTCATGGAATCTAACGAAAAAGCAACCATCACAGGTCAATCAATAGTACTGACCTAGACCAACAAAACCCTTAGAGGAAAGTTAGCTCGCTTTTAAATGTTATAGCCTTTGAATTTGAATTCTTCAAATATTGCTTATTAAAACGCAGTATAAAAATATCTATTTAAAACACCAGAAGAAGACCGAAATTTTTTTTCCTATTATATTTAAAATAATACTTCTTATCATAAAATTTTACAAATTTGTTCATATCTCCTTTTTGGTTATTATTTCTTTAAACACATCTAAACAACATTTGAAGACATGAGTGGATGTAAGTGATAGGTCGCATTTTCGGATTTTCAGTGTTCTATTATGTGCATAAAAACAATTTTACAACTTAAAACAACCATGTTTGTGGCTTTTTTAGAAATAAACTAATTCACACGTTTGATTTAACTAGTATACTATACACTGATTTAACTATATAGCTACAAATGAGAAAGTTTGTACTCAATTTTCTAGAAACTAAATTTTTGTGACATATCACCTTCATTACCTCATGTCTTCAATTGCTAAATCAATTGAGACACATCGAATGCCAAGCTTAGAAGCTCAACATTTTAGTTTAACATTTTTGTCAATGCTGAGATAAGTTGTTTTGATGAAATAATATATAAATTTAATGCTAGGAAGAAACATTTTTTAAAAAATAGATATACGAAAAGGAATCGTGGTCCTGGCCGGTGTTTTAAAAATTGCATTTGCGAAAAATATGCAAATTTTTAATTGCCAAATTTAAGGAAAACGTTAACACTTCAATACCACAAAAATTTAGACAAGCAGATAACAATCAAAAGTTCTGTGCTATTTTGAGTGTATCTTAGATTCGCATATCCTTCACACAGGACACTGAGAGTAGAAATCGAGAGTGGCATCTTGTTTGGCGAGATATTGTTAGTAAAGTAAATATAGATTTGCTTTTGCTTTAAGACATATGCAGTTTTTCTTACAAAAATCAAAGTATATTAAGGTCGTTATTTTTTACTGTTTTTCTCAAAAAACAACTTTGTCCCCGCGGGAGAGGAAGACAAAATGTTTTTTCTTAATTTTTTTTTGTAGATCTTGACCATCCAATGCATCTTTTGAGACCTCTTAGAATGCGAATTTCGAAAAAAATGTAATTCGATACGCCCTAATAAGCACTACATTTTTGAAAAATACTCTGCAAGATTCAAACTTTCAAGGCCTATATCTTTTAAAAGCGAGCTAACTTTGCAAAATCATTTTAGGGTTTTCTTACTATAAACCAGTACTATCATCCTGTTTTGTCCGCTTTTTCGTTAGAAAAATGTGTTGCACAGTGTAATTCTATGTTGTATTTAAAAAAAGTCGAGACTTAAGGGTATCCAGTCGGCCGAAATACATTGATACACCGCAATCAAAATGGCCTCGGTACGCCGCTGTATCCATTCATGACTGAAACTCAAGAGTGCCTGAACTTTCATATTCGAAGATAACTCGAATAATTAACTATTAAATTAAATTAATAAAATTCATAACTTTTAAATAATATTTTACTAGCATGTTTTTCAATAAACAATAAGTGAATTAATCAATTTGGATAATTTTGAAGGCAATTATAAGCAAACAAATATTACTACTTTCACAAAAATTAATTGACACAAAAAGAGTAGAGTAGCCATGGTAGCAACTTCTTTTCTGATATTTTAAAATAAAAAGATCATTCAAGAATAAAAAACATAATCAATTTTGCATGAAAAAGTGCAATATTCTTACTTATAATATAGCTAAGGAAACTAAATTACTTTTTTAATCAAAACCCCCCGATGGAATATCCTGGCTACGAACCTGATTACTTGTATCTGAAAAACTTGCTTTCGAAACAGGAAAAATTTTAAAAAATAAAAATAGCAAAGAGAATGTTTCTTAAATGATGTCTGTAGAAATTAAAAAGGCAAAGATATCAAAAATTAAATACAATCGCTTTACATAAAAAACCAACAATCAACAACAACAACAACAAAAATTTAATGATCTCCAATCTTGTATTTAAGTGAAAAGAATTAATTTCGACTTTATCTTAAGCTGCTGAGCTGGAGCTAAAATTCGACTTCAACATAAAGTTTCTTCTTTTTTTAGCTTTATGGCAACCTGAGGCTTGCGTTCTCGTGAGTTCTTGTTGTTGTTGTGGTATTGTCAACCAGGTGACAAATCTTCTTCCGTATCGCAATGGGCTACGAGATATGTTGACTGCATGCAGCTTGGCATTTGGACCCACAACGTTGTTGGTGTTTTAGAGCCAGGCGCTGTGCTTGCTGTTTTTGTTGTTGTGTTAGCGTCTGTTCTGACACTTTTTGGACCCCCGAGGTCATTATTAACACACGCTAACTCTTTTAGTTTCTTTTGCTTGAATGTGGGTTTTGTCTTTTCTGAAAACTCTCGCTTTTTGCTTTGCTGTTACAATTCAAATACGGTTTATGGAGCATTTTTTAGTGTATTTGTTTTGAAAAATTTTATAGTTATTAGCTAGGTTATTGGTGACATTTTTGTGTCCTGTTAAATAGAAGAGATTAAAGCATCGTAAGTCCGTATCGTATAGAATCGGTATTTTTTTTTTTTGCACATTTTGTAATGAATAAATAATAAATAAAGTCATTAATAAAGAAGCCAATGTAATCATGAATGCCTTCATCCAAAAAGTGAAAACCTTATTTCGGCATGGCCTTCAAAATAATCAGTTTTATTAATCCACGCGAAAATTGGAATTATACCCTAAATAGAAGAGTCCAGGGGGTTTAGGTCAGGAGATGACGGAGGCCATTCGTCAACAGAAATAAAATATGGCAAATTTACTCTGCATCACCTTTGAACGATTTTTGCCTTGTGTGCTGGAGCAGAATCTTGGTGAAAACAAAAGTGACGCTCTCCGTTAATTTGCTTGGAGTCCGGCATAAGATGGTTCTTCAAAACATGTTCTTAGTAATATTCCAAATTATTTTAATGCCTTTTTCGATGAAAAGAAGGCACAATTCGCCTTTCTCGCAGAAAGCGCCCCAAGCAACGACTGACGAAACTTTTTGAAATCTTTCAATGGTATTTTTTTTTTCTCTTTAGGAATATCTGCCATGAGCTGCGTACACTCTATCATTTTGCGAGTTGTGGCTGCAGCCTGCGTGCCGGCGTGGGAAATCTGCACTTCTTTCCTTTCGAATTATTATTGTTTTTATTGACAAAACTTTTAAAACTGCTCATGAAATAGGTTCACAATTAATGCCAAGTCGTAAAACAAAAACATATATTTTCCAGTGTTGCTGTGCGATAGTTACTTTGATTCGCGCTGTAGATATTTTTGTTAATGTTAAAATATAGTTTTGCCAAAAATATTAATGGAGTATTTTTCGGATATATAGAGTTTTAAGTGATACAATCATAACTACACTTAAAACATAATTGCAAAGTATTTTTTTTGTGTTTTAAGAGATATTGAACAGTGAAAAACCTAAAAAGATAGTGAAGCTTGAACCGCCGTACATTTTCATATACGTATACGCGGTATTGCACGCCCAAAGACGGTGTGTCAAAATCATATGGAACGTAAACAGTAGGTTGGTCACAGCTGAATCACTCAACACTACTGAAGAGAAAATATAGTTATTTTCGAAACAGGCTGTCTAGCCTGATATGTGATTGACCTTATACAGAGTTGTTGGTGTTGCCTTCTTTCATAATATATAAATAACTTGACTTAAAGCTCATAAAATTAAAACATTGCAAAATAATGAAAAGGTCAAAACTTAATTATAAATCATTTTAATTGCTAAAAAGTGTTTAATTCTATGTTTTTTAAATATATAAGTGCAAAAATTTACTAAAAAAAGTAGCAATATAATAACGATCAGAGAACTAAACTAAATATTTAGTTGTTTTTAATTATGTTATTAAATAATATTTAATAATTCTCAACAATATTTATATCTTTTTTTTTAGATTTATATTTGAGCTTATGATAAATAAGTATCTGAAGCTGCAACAACAGCTTATGGTAAATAAGTTTCTGAAGTTCAAGGCTGCAACAGCAAAAAATTGCTAGCAGAACGTACCACCAAGCAGCCTAGACAACTGTTTCAAAGTTCTTTTAACTCCACAGCCAACCTTCCCTAGCAAAAATGAAAACTTTTTCTGCTGCCGAACAAAGCCCAGTTTTAAAAATTTTTCTAGGCCGTGCAAGGGTCGTTTGCAGGACTTTTTGGCAGAACAGCGCCCGTACAAGAATCGTACAGCAGCTGAACAGAGGACAAGCAGTGATTATTCTACAATGAAAATTAACCTCAAACTAAAAAAAAAATGTTTTCCGAAACACATAAGTGGCGATACTATCAATATCATCATCGCATAGTGAGGTTTGCTTTTGTTGTTGCGCATACGTTTGCTGTTAATTAAAAGCTTTGAAAAATTGATGGCATCAATCGGCACGCAGAGGCCGTACAACCTAATTTAGGCATTGTACGGCCGTTTTTCGATCTAACTTTCGGCCACTAGGCTTTTTGATTCTTTTTTAAGCCACGTTCAAACCTCGTTTGGGAGTGCGGCCCATGTTTGAGCGCTGTTCGCCCGCTTATTTCTTTACTCGGGCTCTAATTTTAAAAAACCTCTTTTCTGCCATACAAGTCACTATATTAGCAACAACAGCATCACGGAATGAGGCTTGTTTTTATTGTTGAGCATACGAGTTCTGTTGAATTAGAGCTAAAAAAAAATTTTGGGCGTACAGCGGTCGTACAACTTAATTTGGCCCATGTTCGACCTTTCTTCGGCCGTGTGGGCTATGTTCGGCCACTGTTCTAGGTTTTAATTTTTTGTAAAGTATAAAAATAAGATAAAATATTATTATTCCATAACAATAACAGATATTAAATACAAAATTTCTACAAAAAGAATATGTATTTTTTTTTTCCAAAGTCTATCGACTGGACACTCCCCAACCCCTTTCAGTTTTTGAGTAAATATTATGTTTATGGACTTACGATTTTTGCTTATAAAATTATCATTTTCCGATGTAAACTCAAAATTGATAGTGGACAAACTTTGTAAGTGATTTTATCAATTTATTCCTGCGTCTTTTAATATAATAATATGTAATTCATCTTTTTGTAGTTATCAACATAAAGAACGTACATAAAGAAAGTATCTTGCACTTCAAAGATTTTCAGATAGATCAGTAGGTCGTTTCTGTAATTGGTAACAATCGCCCATTAGCGATTTGAAGTCATTTTGACGTCACTCAATCCTGCACTGTTTCCATAAACATCTGAATCGATTTCTGTTAAGATCGGTTTCAAATAGATTAGTTGTCACACGTTCCGATTTCACTTCAATGGAACCTTTTAAAAAAGTGCGTCTGTAAGATAGATGAATCAATGTAAAATTCTTGCTTAACTCACTAAACTATAGAACTTTACCGAGTTGTACTTATGTAAGTAATTTTGAGTATAATTATTAAAGTTAATAAACTGGTGTTTTAAATTATTTGAACTTAATTTTTTATTAAAATGCACAATTATAATAAGAAGGTAAAGTGAAGTTATGAAATATATAAACAAATGCATAATAGTCATTGTTAGATAGTAAACCATTTAGTGTATTTAAAAAAAAAAAAAATCCGTTCAATACCTTAATAAGATTTTTTGGGGACTATTATTTAAACTTCTGAATAGTGTTAATTTTTGATGATATTTGCTTGATATTTAAAGTTTTGCTAAAAATTGGGTTTTAAAAATTTCTGAACGCAAAAGAACGGAACTAGTAGGTTAAATCGATCCTTTAGGGCAGGATTTTATGAAGCTCGACCAGAAAACTTATTTTATTTTTTTATTTTTCGATAGCTTATGATGTGTAGCATATGATCCCGAAGCGGTTTGGCCGATATCAATTGTATACAAAAGTTATCGCCTACGAAAGGAACCCATATTTTCATAAACGCTCTCGAAATAATCGTTAACCAAATCTTTAAACGCGTTTCCTGAAAAATCATGTTTTACAAAATGGCCTCTACGATATCTCACAAAGTACTGTATAGGTTGACTTAGCTGAGAGTTCTAATTGGTCATAAAACGGCAAAGACATAAATTTTCAAGGTTTGGCAAAATTGTAGAAATCTTTTTTTTTTGAGATTTCCTAATACATTTTCTACATGTTCGACTTTATAAAATGATACCCCTGAATATTGCGAAAATTTTTTGTACATACTTTTGCAAAGGTAAATAAAACGTATTGTAAAAACGGGAGTGGTCCGACTAAAACCACGCTAACCTCTTTGTAGAGTAAATGGTGTTGTCTTATGTTTTCTCTTGTTAGTAAAACGATTTTCCTCAAATAAATGTGGTAGAACCGGAACGCCCCCTCCCATACAAACTAAAAGGTTTGCTTATTTTTTTCAGCTATGCTATGGCTCTCATCGTCATGCTGTTTGGACACACGAAATGCTGCCAAATCTGACTCAAGAAACATCCAGTCACGTAAAAGTGCAAGACTGCACAAAGACGTAGTGTTTTTGGAATAAACGTACTTTTCCAACCCGTTTTCATATAAAGGCGCATAGGACCTAGTCTTCGCGATCTGATTATTGAAAATTTCATATTTGCACCAAAATTGTTTTCAGCTTTGAGTATTTTCATTAAATTTCAATATTATATATATAACGAAGCTTTGTTTTTACAAAAATACTTATTCTCATATCTACTCTTAATAATGCAGCAAATTTTCACAGATATCCCATTTTTATTCCACCTTTAAAACACTGTCCCAAGTATTACAAAAACTGTGGAATTTAACATTTATTTTGACAGCATTGACACTGATTTAAATCCCACTAAAAAATTTTTTAAGCCTAAGCCTTTAACACTTTAATTTTTTTCTTTTGTCATTTTTGTCTTCTTAACTACATAATTCTTTTTGTTTAATCTCTCAATCTTAAGCTTGTTAATTGATTGTAACATTTATTATAAGCCTTTATATGATTTTTTTTTTCGACCAGCATTTTTTATTTTTCTTTGTGTAGTGGGTTACTGCTTTAGAGATTTTACTTCAAATAACCTTTTGTGTTTTCGTAAGTGTGTGTGTCACCTTCTGAATGGATTCTTAGTATAGCACAATTTCGTTAATAAAAATAGTTTGATGCTGTATTTTGGTTTTTTGTTTTTTTTAACCTATTAAGTGTACCTTGACATCAGACTGTCACTATTTCATAGTTTGTTTTGATGTTTGTTGTTTAGTTTGTTGTTGTTTTTGTCACCTTTTACTGTGTTTTCTTGTCTTAAGATAATATAACGTCGTTTTGTCTTTTGACAATGAAATGTATTTCAATGTTATTTATTTGATTGTTATTTAATTATTTTAGTTTCCATTTTTACTATGAGGTTTTACTCATTTTTTAGTTTTATTTTATTTGGTTCTTTTTTCTAGTGAGGGTTAATTCATGAGGGTTTCCCGGAATTTTATTGGAAAGCAGGTGTATGTGTTGAGGGTTTAACTTTTGGTACACGAATAGCTTAGTTTTTCTGATAAATTTTGTTGGACCAATTTAAATAATATGGATACACATAAAAGATTTATGTAAACAAATTATAAAATGTTTAAGTTTTTCTTAAGCTCGTATTTTTTTATGAAATCTCAATTCTTTACCTCCATCCGTGTATTCAGTTTCCTTAACATTATTTCAATTCTTTGATAATGTGTAAAATCACAACTTTTTCGCATACCCCCATATTGGCACACATATGCTATAGTTTTTACAACTGACATAAATTTTAATGAAAATTGTTAAATGTGAAAAATATTTAAGCTGCACTTAATAACAATTCGCCATAAAACTGAACGAAAGTGAGATTAAATACTTCAGATTAGACCAAGCAGAAAAGTGAACTCCAAATGGATGCTAGACATGACAACTGGTCGCAGTAACCCAATGCACAGTGGGACAAAGCTATTGTTTTACTTAAATTGTTTTTCTGGTAGATTTTGTAATTGTAAATATATATCAACCTGGTTAAACAATCTGGTTAATTTCTATTTCCCTTCCTTACAATTTTATACTTCGAGAAAATCAATTTGGCCTTTACCTACTGTGCGGTGGAGCCAGTCAGAGCTTAACATGGCTCTCAGCTGTAGTCTTCAGTCCGATTATCTCTGCGTTTACTAGCATGACTATCGCAAGTATGGCAAATACGAGAGGTGACAAAATTCCTTGCTCTTTTTTTTTATTATATTTTAGCATGGCCTGTCTTCGAACGCGTGTTCGTACACAATTATAACTTTACGACTTGTCTTATTAACACGCTATATTGAAGGAGGGGGGGTTCAAACATAAAACTCGGATAACGTTTAGGCGCGATAAGCACAACAGCAACTGCATTGCACCCGTGAGCATTTCTTAGTCAGCCATACGTTTGGTCCAACTCACACAATGCTCGTTAATTCTACTAATTCCCAGTTGCTTCACGCAAAAGCCTAGCTTAGCTTAGTTCACGCAGTTGCATCTTTTTCAAAGTGACAAATAACGGACAGACTTGCAGTCGTATAGAAAAACAGACAAACAGACAGATAAGGATCGTGTTCGACAAGTTGTATTATGGGCTCGGTGTGCATGTTTAAATATCTGAATATCTATCTCTCTCTTCTTCTCCTTCAGTGTGACTGGGATTCACTGAATTATTCTTGTTGCTGGATATAGACTGTAGCAACACCAAAAACTACAACTGCAACAACAATTTCATTATTTATCACTTTTCAATAATTTGCTGACTTGTTAACTGTAGGATTTTCTTTATTTAGGCCTTTATTTGTTGTCGTTAACATTGTTTGTGTATGGAGGATCTCTCATTGTGTTGGCGGAGACCTCAGTCGCTGATGTATTGATGATCTTGTAATGATTCTTCTGGAAGCACAAAATGTTTATTTTTATTAGTATTATTATTATTTTCTTGTTTATGAACTTGTCTGTTGAAGTTTTATTGTAATCAAATGTATCGACATATCATTTTTGATATTTTACTTGGCTTTTGTTATTGTAGTTTGCTTTATTTTACTTATAGTTTTGAATTTTTTTTTCTATCAAAGCATGTCTTTTCAGTTTTACTATCATACATTAATCACCACAATAGAATATTTATCAATATGTGGCCAAAAATAGAATAGTAGTTTGATTACATCCAACTCCCTTATATTATTCAGTGTTTTATAGAAGTACATATCTTTGACAAAAATTATTGGATAATCCTCGGTAAACATTGCATTGCTTTTATTACTGGGAACTTTTCAAGCCAAATATTTTTTACTAGAGTAATAATTTAATCAAGCAAGTTGAATTTAGTACATTGATGCTCAAACGCACACAAATGTGCAAATGAACTTTTGTGCTTTCACACGTATATAAATATTTCACACGCTCACGCATACAGAAAATTATCCCAGTTCGCTATGGAACTTCAGTAACCCAGTAATTTGGTAACCCAGTGGGCATTTTAGCTCGCGATACGCAAAAGAATGCATGCTAGTAGTGCTCTTATTGGCGTCAATATACCTTCCATGATCGCTGCATTGATGAGTTCTTCTGTAAGGCCTACCTTTTGAAGGTTTGGAGTCTTTTCCTGTTATTTTATTTAAAAAAATTTTTAAAAAATTTTTTAAAAAATTATAAATGATCAAATTAATTTAAAAAAAAAATCAAATCTTAAAGAAAAAACAAAAAAATTTTTTTTTTGTCCGAGTTGGGACGCGAACCCAGGTCTCCGAAATCTAACACATTGCATATCACATTATATGAAAACTTTTATATGGAAAAATTCTAAGTCTTTTCTATTATTTTTGTATGAAGAAAAAAATTCCAAAAAATTTTTTAAATGGACAGAAAAATTTGTAAAAAATGTAGATTTTAAAAAAAATACAAAAAAAAATATTTTTTTGGGCCGAGCAGGGTTGCGAACCCTCGCTCCCGAAAACTTACTTTCATTTGTAATGATGCAAAATAAGCTGAAGTTTGTTAACAACTGAGGTGTACGAGAGGGTAAGATGCCATACCGCCAGCTGAGAGGACGCTGGTTCAAATCTGGAATTTGTCGAAAGTTTTTTTATTTCAAGTTGATATTTATATTGCTTTTCTTTCTAATGTACATTCTAAAGAAGGGCTTCTAGCAGGCTTATTTAGAGTCGCGAGAGCGGAAGGCCTAGAAAATTTTCTCGTTCCATACAAAAAAGCTTATGGGCTTGGAAACGAGCACGGAAGGGCTAAGAAATCCATATGATGGCCTGCTAGAAGCGCTTCAAAGACCTGCTTTTGCCCACTGGGAAGGTCTGCGTCACTTATTTCTTAGATGCACTCAAAAAAAATTTATGTATAAACTGTAAAATATGTTCTTAATTAAGAGCATATTTTTTGTAGGAAATTTTATTCAAAATGATTTCTGCTAATGATCAAATAAAATATTTTTTTAATTAATGCTTTTAATGCAGCGCAATGTTACTCATAATAAGTTAACACAAGAACATTTTTTCTAAAAAGGCATTGTAAAAAACAACATGAAGTGTATTATTTTTATTTTGGAGAAGATAGAACAAAATTGTTCAATAAATGAGAAATAAAACTTTTTTAAAAAAATTAGACAGCGGTAAAGAAATATTATAGTCAGAAAATTACTGATAATAAAATTAAGATCCCAATTAACAACAAGCGTGAATACCCTTAATAGTTATGATCAATGCAATCCTAAACTATTTAAAAGTTTCACTTATATATAATAACAAATTTAAGCAATGACGAACTGTGCAACAGAAATTTTAAACAATTGATTTCTTTCAGTGAAGAAGCTTAAAGCTTTCTGACATAGACGCAAACATGCCTATGTTGTAGAATGAGCACCATTGACTTAGTATCAATTGAAAATATTTTTTTTTCTCCAATTAAGTTAAGTAAATTCAGAAGCAAAGTATTAAAAAAGCTTTTATTCCAAATTGGCATCAGCTCGATAAGAATTAGAACCACCGAAGGCTTCCCACAAGGCGGAGTCCTTTCTCCACTGTTGTGGAGTCTTGTTGTGGGCGAACTATTATCGAAGCTAACCGAGAATGGCATAAGATGTCAGGGTTACGCAGACGACATTGCCTTAATAGCATCAGGGAAGTTCGAGGATGCACTCTGTGATCTGATACATAAAGGACTGTCAGTAACAGAGAAATGGTGCAATACAGTGGGATTAACTATCAACCCAGCAAAAACTACTTTAGTAACTTTTACTAACAAACGAAGCCTGCCAAATCTCAGAACAATAAGAATGAATGGCATAGAAATTCCTTTCAAAGAAGCAGTAAAGTACCTAGGACTCATACTAGATATAAAACTTATCTGGAGAAGACATGCAGAGATGACTATTAGCAAAGCTACACGCACACTCATGGTATGTAGGAATCTGACGGGGAAAAGCTGGGGTTGTAGCCCAACAATTCTCCGCTGGATGTATACCATGATGGTGAGACCTATCTTCACTTATGGTGCAGTAGCATTGGAAGAACCAAGCTATCCACATTGAAAAATATATGCTAACAAAAGTGCAGAAGTTGGCCTGCGTATGCATCACAGGAGCCATGAGAACCTGCCCTACAGCAGCACTAGAAGTATTTCTTTACCTAAGCCCCTTAAACTTCTTCATAGAGGGAGCAGCAGAATTCTGCTATGCATTGGTTTAGGTGCAAAACTATCAGCAGTAGAGAGAAGGAGAATATTGCAAAGCAAACACCTTACATCATTATAATAAAAGACGATATAGGAAAAAGGAACAACTTCGAAAAATACTTCAACACTTAGCTTAGTACCAAGAAAGAGTGGCACAGCGATATAATAACGCAAGCCAGGAATCCACATAATATATCTTGGTACACGGATGGCTCCACAACATTGGAAGGTGTAGGCGCAGGGGTGTACGGGCCAAGAACCAAGCACTCTGAACCTATGGGGACAACACCCAGTATTTCAAGCAGAAATCCTTGCAATACAGATGTGTGCACGCAGAGAAAAAACTTAGTTGCAACAACCATGTTTTAAGAGGATCATAGTATGATTGTTGCTAACATGTTCTTAAACATATAATATTTTCTTTGATCATGATAAAATGATTACAACAACCATATTTAGAAAAGGAACTTTTTTGTAGGAACCAAAATATTATTGAAACAATCATTATTCTTTTATTGGGTCGATAAAAAAATTATTGCAACAACTATATTATGAATTTATTTTTAGGATCAGAATATTATTGAAACAATTTATTTTTTTTTTATTTTCATGCACTGCAATTTTCACAGCTATTAATTATGATATCTTCAGAGGTTTGCCATTTTTTGGGCTGAACAGAAATATTAAATCAATTGAAAAATCTTTTTGATAAAATTTTCAGTCCGAGCTGGGGTTTGAACCGCGGCTTTTTCGCTTACGAGCCACGCACACTACCTTTAAGCCACAGCCACTACTACCGCTCGCCTGACTAATGCCATTCATAAACATGGTACATTAAGTGTATTGTTACAAAAATAGCAATATTTGTGAAAAACAAAATATGGTCAGAATTACGAAATATATTTACGGTAAATAGAAATATACAGTGGGTGATCATATTATTAGAGCCACCTTAAAAAAAACGTATTTTCTAAGTTTCGGGTTAAATAAAAGGCATTATAGTCGATGTTTTTGCATCACAATTATTTTATTAGTAAAAAACATGTAATAAAGCATAGAAAAAAATTAACATTAAGCTTTTATAACTGCAGAAAAATATATTAAAAAATATTTTTGTCAATATTTGGTAACTCCACCTTTTGCTGCAATGACTGCTGCTACTCATTTTGGCATAGATTCTATGCATTTGATGCAATTGAATTTTATGGATTCATTTCGGTGCCACACTTCAATCAAACGCTCTATTAATTGGCGTTTGCTGGTCATGAATTCTTTGGAAATTTCACGCTTCATGAGTTCCCAGAGGTTCTCAATAGGGTTGAGATCCGGAGAATTTCCAGGCCAGTCAAGAACACAGACTTTTTGGTCATTAAGAAATTTTGTGACTCTCTTAGCCTTATGACAAGGAGCAGAATCATGCATGAAAATAAATTTGTTGTTTGGGAACCATTCCTGAACTTGCGGTAGCATTTTTGTGTCTAGAACCTTGATGTATTGATCCTGTCTCATCGTTCCTTCAACAATGTACAGGCGACCTGTGCCTTGGCTGCTGATGACTGACCAAACCATGATGCTTAAAGGATGCTTTACTCGCTTCACAATGCAGTCATCTTTTAATTTCTCACCAGCTCTTCTCCTAACGAATTGAGATTTGTCAGATAAAATCTGAACTGAAGATTCATCGGAGAAGCAAACCTTGAATAAATTTTTCAAAAATAGTATACTGTCAAAATATGGTAGCAAATATAAAATTTTTAATTTACATACTTTTTTCAAGTCTTCTATTGTCCACTTTGCGTGTTCTTTAGCCCAATTTAGACGTTTTTGCTGCATTGCCGGTGTAAGAAATGGTTTTTTTGCAGGTCTGCGACATGCGAAGCCCAAGTCATTTATTCGTCGACGAGCTGTCATAGGAGATATTTGAATCCCAGCAGTCTGCATAATTTTTGTGATATCCTTTAGAAATGCACTCCTGTTTTCCGAGCAAATGTCTCTAATTTTTCTTTCGTCACGGCAGGTCGTAATTTTTTTTCGTCCACATTTCTTTAAACGTTTCGGTGCTAAGTTCATTTTTTTATCAAGTTTATTTTTTATTCGGTCCACTGATGCTCGTGAGACAGAAGCAATCGACGCTATCTTTCTTTGAGAGTGCTCAGTATTTTTTAGGAGTGTTTTTATCTCCGAAATTTTACTTGGAGACAGGTCTTTGGACTTTCCCATAGTTAAAAAAGAATCTTTCAATAGACGATTAAAAAATATGTAATACCACACCGTAAAAAGGCAAAAGAAACAAAAAAACATTTACATACCTTTACAATGTCAATACAATATTAAAAAAGTAAAACAAAAACTTCAAAAACTTGAATTAAATTTAATAAGTCACAAATGAACCACGTGGCATTGAAGCACTTCTTCGAACGAAATAACGGCTACTCTTACAAAATTGCGTCGACTTGCCACGTTATGAAATTAACAGCGTTGCCAACTGTATATTTTTTTTTAAAAACATTGTTATGTCTTAAAAATATCATAAGCACATGCAAGTATCCGTTTGTGTTCAACTATAACGTTGGAAAGTGAAAAATTGTGAAAATATGCAAGTGGCTCTAATAATATGATCACCCACTGTATTTGCTAAAGTTAAGGTCGAAAATGTCACTTTTCTGCGTGCTGTTTTTAGGATAAGGCGATTTAAAACAAAACACAATAATTGAACAATTGACAAACGAAACGGCACATAGCCAGGAATCGATAAAACTTATTGTGTCTGAATGAAGTGAAAGTTTTTCCTGCAAACCTGAAGTTTTTCAGACACAATAAATTCTTTCGATTTTTGATTATGTTCTGCTTCGTTTGCCAACAATCAAAGAATAGTTCAGACAAACATTCAAAATTCTAATATGTTTTTCTCTATAATAATATTCACATTTATCATGATTGACAGAGCTACAACATTTTTGTGGCAACTAATAGTTGAGGCAATCATAGTATGTTGACGATTTCAATGATGTTATGATTTCAACTATAATGTTATTTTTGGTACCACCATTAGTAAATAATGACTTTATTAAGGCAAAAATTTGTGTTTGCAGAAATAGTACAATAATTTTAGTAAAAAAATTATAGTAATCATGTCTCAACCATGTCTCTTCTCTGCGTGTGCACAATTCAACCTGGACTAAAAATACAAAGGTCAGGATATAATTGTGATGTCAGTAAGCCAAGCAAAAATTAAAGCACTAGTTTCCTGTGAAATATTATCGAGAATAACATGGGAATGCCTAACAAAACTTAATGAACTAGGCAAAAAGAACACCGTTACAATACTCTGGGTACCAGGACACAAGGGAATACAAGTTAACGGAGAAGCTGATTACTTAGCGCGACAAGGCGTAGCCAAAAAATGAATAAGACTGGAAGCATTCTGCGGATTGGCCACACATTCTATAAAAGAAGAACTTAGAAGGGAGAAGAGACACAAACGATTAAACCTTTGGAAAAGCCTCCCAAAGCTTAGACAATCTAAATTGCTTCTCCGAGATTTTAGCACTCGGAAAACAAAACTGTGTATAAGCTTAGGCAAACATAATCTGCCTGAATTTTAACGACGTTCCTTACAGGAAACCGCAAAATGAAATATCACCTGACGATATTAGGCATCGAAGCCTATAGCAACTATCGTTTGTGTGAAGAAGCTGAGGAGACTGCAATACACCTACGTACAAACTGCGACGCTATGGCTCGCAGACGTAAGCTATTTCTGGGGAACTATAAGCTGAGTCTAGAGCAAATTTCATCCCTTGAACTTAAAAACATACTCAAATTGATTTGAGTACTGGGTCTGGATGAAATTCTGTAATCCGCCAATCTAGCGGAGCCTTGAGAAGGTGGTACAATAGATATTTTTTTAGGTCGCAGTACGCATCTCTACCTTATAACATTAACATTAACAAGTCGTTATCCCAGGGGGAAGCTAGGGGTGGGTATTGAGGAAGGCATTAAAGCTTAAGTAACAAACCATATGAGATAGTTATCAAATTATTTGTTTTTGATAGCTCAATGATGAAAAGGCAAAGGGATTAACTTTTTATGGTGGAATTTCAAGAGCTTTTATATAAAAAATGTTCTTTTAGTTGATAACAGAACTCTGTCTAGACAATTAATTCATCTTGTTCTTTCGAACAATTTGGTTGAAATAAGAAATTGATAAAAAGTTGTGGCTCCAAACAAATTTTGAATAATACCAGCTACGGAATGGGAGCATAAAACTTATCTGGGTAATAATAGCTCGACTGGCCGTCTCACCTTAAGGAACAACAACAATGATATAATAATGAAATTCGATACATGAGTTTGTAACTCAAAAAAAAAGATTAAGGCTAAAAACTATCTCAATCGTTTAAAAACCCTGCCTATCCCACATACATAATAATGTCATCAATATGCTTGAAATATATATATAATTTAAAAAAATCCCACAATAGATGCACATTGGAACAAAAGACTGGAAAAACTAGAGGTCAAAATTAGAAGACTACTTTTTATCTATATGAAATTTATGTAGGTACATAAAGGGTTTTTGGAGTGAAGTCAAAAAATGTAAAATGGTCGTTTCAATATGTCGACGACAAAGTGTTCAACTCTTTTATATGAATGCAATTCATTTGCAAAATTATACTTATTTTGATAACGTATTCTTTCAAGAATACTTCTTTGCATTCCACTCAGGCACTCTCAGCCTCTTAAAAATATAAATCATGTATAAAATCAACATATAAAAAAGCTCAATTTTGCTGAATGATGGAGAAGTCGAGAAGTATTTGTGTTCATAGCAAATTTTTGAATCTGAAATAAAATTTCCAACAAAAGCAATTCGACGTTAATTTAATGACACATGCTCAGTAGGGATATAATTTTTGCAAATATAAAAAATACCACCACATGCATAGCCGTGTGGGGCATGAAAAATATTTAAAAATATCCTCTATCGTGAAAAAAGTTTTCGCACCGAAGGCGTTGAAGTTTTGTTTTTATTTATTTATTTTTTTTGAATACAACAGTTACTCTTGTCTTAAATAAGTTATTTTTTATTTAAATTCTTATAAAATCTTTGATATCAAACCTTTTTTCATAAGTCTAATGAAAAAGTTTGATCAAATCGCGATATTTTAAGCAGAAAAAGTACCTTCCTTTAACTCCTTTAATTTTTTTTTCTTATCTAAGAAGGTAGTGTATTGTATGTATATTATAATAAATCTTAAATTTAGAAATTGCTTTCGGTGCGCAAACTTTTTTCACCGGATTAACCTAATAAATTGTTTTTTATTATCAGAACAACATTCCCCATGGTACTCGAGTGGTATTTCGCATTCAAAAAAAAAAATGTTATCCCTAATGTACATTACCGCAGTTTTAACAAAATTTGTTTTTTTTTTACACAACAAATAATTCGATTTTTGCGGGGCAGAAGTGTTATAATAAATTATGTTTTGAGAACTTTTTTAAAAAAATAAAATATATGTTTAAATTTATACTTTTTTTTACCCAATTTTGTAACGCAATCTTTCTGAAAAATTAAAAATTTTACAAAGGAAGACCTTTATGAAAAAGAAAACGGCTCCGTAGAGTTTCGTCCAATTTAAATTAAAAGTATGTAAAAATCATTATGTAACGTGTTTTTCTAACTTTTATGACCCCGAACGACGGAGTCTAATTTTTAATTTGGTCTAATTTGTACTTTGCTTAAATGTAAATGTACACAGTTAAATATTTTGGACTTTGCGATTTTTACATGAAAGTAACAATGATTTTACTATAAATCGCAATGAAGCAAAACCATATGGGAAACATGTAAAATCATTTATGGTATTCAATGAACGACGTATATATACTGAAAGCGTATAGCTATAAGCTTACGCGAAGCGCTTCCACGAACCCACCCTGAATAAAAATGGAGTAAGTTGCGTGATTGTATTAAAAAGAAATTGCCATCACAAAATTATTTGAAACATCACAAAACCATTAATGGTAAGTGCATTTTTAATTTTGTAAATTGTTAAATTTAATTGAAACACTGCTTGTCAAAAACAAAATTAAACCACGATCGCATAATACGCACTATATGTACTGTATACAACACGTTTTTGTGCCGTAAGCTGGCTGTATGTTTAGTCCCTTACAATTTTGTTATTGCCAATTACGCTGCTGTAAACTTACCGAACATACGCTGTTGACATCGCCAATACGGCGTT
The DNA here is from genome assembly GCA_963920525.1 of Dichetophora obliterata. Lineage (NCBI taxonomy): Eukaryota > Metazoa > Arthropoda > Insecta > Diptera > Sciomyzidae > Dichetophora > Dichetophora obliterata. Next base: position 41,384,462 of record OY986436.1, read on the forward strand.
CATTGAATACCACTATTATGTTTCTAGTTGATTTTACAATGATTTTTTTCTGTGTGAACAATATCGCCTCTTCTTTAAACAAACACTAAAGGAACCAGGCGTGGATTCAGGTGGGCTTAGGGGGTTCAAACCTCCCGAAATTCTCGGAGAATCTGTATTTAAATGAAATGTACTGGTGTTTACTATGTGGGCTCACACCCCTGTGCTGCAAACGTTGGTAGCTGTTTTTATTGCTAATGCATTCAGTTTTGTTCCTATTTTAGTTTATGTTTTTCAATATCGCGCCTTTAGCTGTAAACAAAATGTAAAAACCGGTTTCTCGAATAACCCGAAAATGACAATTTTTAAAAACCGGATTTTCGAATACTTAAAAAAAATAACTGGCTTAAACCGCTTAACCGGTTTTTAATAAAATATATTTTTAAATTTAATTTAAAATTGAGAGAAATATAAAAAAATCGTATATTTTTTTCGATGTTTTTATGTCTTTATGGATTCGTTTGTGGTGGTTGCGAAAGCAAGATGTTGATGAACCTTTGCAGGAAAGTATTTTAGCACAAAATGTACATTGTGTCTTTTCCTTATTTTTATTAAAATACGTCTACACTATGGAGTTCATTGTGAATCTATGCAACAATATATATTAGGACATTTAATATATATTATACTCTATTTAATATATTCAAGAATTTTTGTAAATGATGAATTTATGATGGTACCTACATTGCCTCAGTTATAAATGAAGTAGTATTTTGCTTGAAATTTGCATTAATAATTCATATTTAACAATTTGGTTATAAACAGCTGTTTAAGTGTTGCAATTTAGTGGATGTGTGTAATAGACAAAATAGTGCTGCCACCACGAAGATTTTTCTTTAAATAAACGTTTATTTTGTAAATATTTGTATACGCTTGAAATTAACAAAAAAAAATTATATATTAAGAATTTGAAGCATTCGAAAATGTCGAATAACCCAACCAGAAAAACCCGATTTTTCGAGTTATTCGAAATGCACAATTTAAAAAAAAACGAAACCGAAAAATCAGTAAAATCCCGGTTTCTCGAATAACCCGAAACCGAGAATGACAACACTAATACAACCGCAATCTGAAGTCACAAAAACAAAAAACTTTTCAGATCAAATATATCCAAACACCGCACAGTGAGCTTTAATATGAAAAAAAATGCACAGTTTCGATGGTATCGTAAGTGCATACGTAGAATTCCTTTTTTTACAGTAATGGAGAAAAATTCTGGTTTATTGATTGATTTCAACCAACGACACGATATTGCATTCGTTGTTTCTACACTCAAAAAAACAAGCATAAAAATCGGTGATGTGATTTGTCTGTAGGGAAAAATCCCGAACTCATTCCAATTGAGCCCTCTCTATCCCACCAAAACGACACGAAAAACCCGCGAAAATTCCAACCAAAATATTTATAGCATAAAGGATTTTTTCATTTTTTCTACGTTTTTTTTTTTATTTTAGAATGTATAAAAAGAAATAGTCATAAAATACTTCTTATATTAAAGTATAAAAAATTATTTTATTTATATGAATACGAATTTAAATTTTTAAAATTTTTACACATTAGAATATCCCACCGAAACACACGAAATACCTCACGTTTTCAAATAGGCCAAATATACTGAAAAAAGCAATTGCAACAAGCATTTTTACCCATCAATACATCAATACAAATGTTTAAGCGCAACCCTCCCGATTTACGTGGCTTCAAGCGAACGCTAATTTTCATCTCTACACAGATGAAAAGATTAAAAAGTATCTGGGCATTTCCACAAAAAAGTCTACCGTTACCAAAAAATTAAAACTTGTTAAAAACTTACTATTTTATGATATTATCTAAGAGAGACCTTTCAATTTTATCAAATAAAGCAATTTATACATATATTCATTTACCATTATGATCAAAACGTTTTCATTGTATCACATATGCAGTTTTTCTTCTTCGTAAATGTTAAGTAAATGTTTCGTAAACTTTTTTCTTTTAGTTAAAATTCTGTGGTCAAAAGCACTAAGTCGACTTAAGACTTAAGACAAAACTGAGTTATTGATGTAGATGTGTTTCAAGCATATAGCTTTATAAGCACAAAAAATCTGGAGCTTCTAGCATGACCCTAGCCAAAGTTATGACACAAAAACAAAAGACTCTTTCATACAATTCATATGGCGATTGAAAACTTTAACACGAGATTACTCGAAACAGCAATTTTTGACTTAAGCGCTTAGTGCTTTTGACCACAGAATTGAAGGTATTGGCTAAAGATAATGAAAAAATAGTTGAGACAAAGTAAGGACAATATAAAAAATTTATTTTATAATTGCTAAATTACATAATTACTTAAATACCTAATTGCCTAGTTACCCAATTGAGCTACAATTTAAAAGAAATTTAAGCAACGTAACGTTAGTAACGTCACGCCTGATCAAAAAGCCTTATTTTATTAAAAAATTAGAGAAGATTTTTAAATTTGATCACTTCGTATAAAAGCTTATGTTATTTTAAGCCCCTATAAAAAAGTTGTATACAAAAAGTTTTACCCAATACAGAGAGTTTTGCGAATTTCGTAAATCCAAGTCAAAAAAAACTTCCGTTTTTTTAAACGTGACGCCAGCACATATTTTTGCTTGTATCTTTAAATCCTAAGGGTCTATTGTTGTCATTGTTTTTATTTAATATAGTGGTGCTTAATTACTACGCAAATATAAATAGCCTTTTTTCAAATTAGACATTTTCATTCTTCTTTTTTTTAATATTTCTTCGTACAAATCGTCTGTAACGCCAGTTTGGAAATGCCAATATATAAAGTACATAATTATTTTTAAGCCCCTCCCCCCCCCCCCGAAATATTTTCCTGGATCCGCCCCTGAAAGGAGCCTAAAGATTTTGTACCTTAACCAAATGTGAATTAAAGAATCCAAACAATTGCACGTTTGTTTAATTGAAAAACAAAAGACTTTTGAAACTATTGATTTTTTGAATCACTTTTAATTACAAGAACAAAACACTTATAAAAAAACTAAGCCACCAAAAGAATTAAGCTCTATTAACTTGCTTCATATGTGCTTTGAAATTTCCGATATTGTATGTGTAAGGTTCACAGATTTTTGTATCTTAATCTAGAGAGTTTTTTATAAATGCACGCAAAAAAATTTCTTAACAACCTTGTCGGAATTCCTGCAATTCAAACTTATATAATTGCCTAGCTGAAGTTTTTTTTGTCTTATTTTGCAATCGATAATTTAATTTGATGTCAAATTACTATGCAACTCAACCCATACATTAACATAACTTGTCCAAAAATATTTATACAACAACAAAAATCTCAAATTTGATTCAGCTTTACAAACATTCAACTAGCTGTATATAAGACTGTACAAATATTTGCGCAGCCATTTTGAATTTCCACAGTAAAGCATTCAGTGTCCCTGTGTCAAATAAACGAATCCTAACAACCAGAAGGTAACCATGCAACACCCTCTACATTCCATTGGCGTTGCCAGACAGGATAGATAACTCAAGCATGCGCTGATTAAAAAGACTCAATCAGTGTGGGTGACCGAATAGTACCGAATAAGACCGAATTGGTATTGCATATGAGCCTCTAGATAAGTCAAACTAAAATAATTCCCATAAGAAAAACTCACCCAAGCGATAAAGCTACAGCTAAGAAAATCAATAATAATAATTGTAAAATTTCATTCAATAAATTGGGATACACGAGATATATTTTTGCATTGAATGAGCAAAATTTACGTACAAAAAAAATTTAAAAATCTCATTTATAGATAAATCGGTTTTAAGTAAAAATATTGCTGTCTAAGGACCATCAGTTGTAAAAGTTAGATATCTTCAGATTACCTTCTTATAAGTACCAAGAACTAAATAACCTTAAACCAGATCATAATACAAACAATTGATGAAGGCTATAAATACTTCAAGTAAAATAAAACTTATCCGACCAAAAGTCCAACCAATAAAGGTCAAACTGACGATAAAAAGTTTTCACTGAACATTCTTTTGATGAACAATAAAAATTTTTTCGCCACCATTCGATAAATTGTAAATAATGACTCTACACGGTTTGAAATCTTTTACTAAAATTGAAACTTTTCTGTACTACATATAAAACCTCACCAGCTTTAGTTTCAAATCTAGTATTAGCAAAATACTAAAATATGGTTTTAATACAGCTTGTTTACAAATTTAGTACAGCCTTGGATCAAAATATAAAAATAAAAAAATTACAACCATCACGAGATTCGAACGCACGACATTCAGTTTTTAAACTCTAACCACAGGACTATTGGCCTATAACAAGCACGATAAGCAGACATATGAACCGAGTCGCCTAATATTGAGTCACAGCATTGCCAGTCTAACTTTTCACGGGTCTCAATCAAAATTTAGTATCCAAATGTAATAGAATTTAGTATAAATTTTATTAAAAACAAAAATTAATTAAGAAATGTACTTAAATTTAAAGCAAAAAGGCTAAAATTGAAACAAAAAAGCTAAAGTGGATGTTACAGAATATTTCTTTTGGCTTAAATTCTAGTACAGAACAGCTTTAATTATGAGTAAACTAGCTGTAAATACTGCCACGCCCCGTTTTCAAACACCCATCAAATGTTATCAGTAAAACGGCATGTTTTAATTGTAGTCGAGTACTGAATTCCAAAGCTGTGCGACCTATAACTCCAAAGATATTCGATAAATCATAAAGTAACTTAGTAATAAAAGCCATTACTTTTGATTGGAAAGAGATATTGGGGTAATTTTTCACATAAATTATTGTGGAGGAGTATATTTTTGTAAAAAATATAAAAAGAATATATGACAAAAAAAGTAATATAATTTTTGCTTGATTTTGGAAATTTCTTTTGGCTTTGCAGGAAATTGAAAACGCTTGAACTAGAACCTTTTGCTAAGACTTTATTTCATAGATATTTTTTTAAAAAACTTAAAAATACTGCTTTTCTGAGTAAAATGACAAATGTGAAACCTTTTTATTTCGAAAAACTATTTCCTATTTTATGAAGTCTTAAGGGCAGGTTCTCATCTGGAGCTCCGAAAACACGGTGATGTTCTTGATTTTTTTTTTCCATAGTAAATGAACACCTTGAGTTTTTTTACAGTTATTTATAGATTCTTAAAGTGTAGGAAAATTTTTATCAATATTTCGTCAAAAGTAGCGTTGAAAAAAGGTGGAGACCCAAACTGTCTTCATCTCACAGCACGTTCAAGTCATCTGATATAAAAAAATTAAATTATATTTATTGTAGTTTGAACCTAAAAAATCAATAAATATTCAAAAATATCAAAAATGGCGAACATTTGAATTTTAAGTAGCGTTTTTTAACATTTTTCGCTGTTTAAAGTTCTCTAAAAAAAGAACAAGCAGCCAATACTATCCAAATTTAGGTTTGGGATCCAATAAATTTTATTTACTTTAAAATACAAAAATCCAAGTTAATCCATAAAGTAGTTCTTGAGATATCGTGGAGACCAATTTGTAAAATATGAGTTTTCAGAAAATGCGTTTAAGATTTGGTTTACGATTGTTTCGAGTGTGTTATTGAAAATATGGGTTCCTTTCGTATTCGATAACTTTTTTATACAATTGCTATCGGTCAAACCGCTTTGAGAACATATACTACACATCATAAAAAAAAGTAAAAAGTGTAGTTTTTTGGTCGAGAACCATCATGAGAACCTGCCCTTAATAGAATAAGCAATCGCAATGACTTTGTTCTTTCATAATCAAAAATTTTACATGTCTTCCCTTTTTTTTAATTTTATTTTAATTTAATTTTATTTTATTTTATGTTATTTTTTTAATCTGTCTGGCACTATAACGGTTCATTATTTAAACTGCTCCAACAACCTAATGTCGCCCAAAAATTAAACTACACTTGAATGATTTATCCTAAGCTTGTATCCAAAATTAAAAATACCTTGTTTTAAAAGATGAGATGAGATGCAAAAAGAAAAATAGAATAAAAAAGCCACAACAACTCAGAAACTACAAACAAACATGCTTAATTCCTGCCATATCCAGCCATGTATATTGGACAATATCGTAGCATATGTTGAGCTAATCAGGTATTGCCAATATGAGCTGGAAATATAACAGTTGAATGCTCTGTTGCATCCACAATTCAACGAATTTTTTGGCTAATTTAACAATTAAGGACAAAAAACATCATAACCAAAAACTATAAGAAAAGGACGTATAGTATGGAGGCAGACCCTAAAAAAAAATATTGTCACCACGTTTACTGCTGAATAAGGTCGCAAGGTTTAGTTGAAAAGTATTCTTATATCAAAAACCTGTACACTTTATTGGCAGACTCTGAGCTTTACGAACAACCCCCGTATATTTTGGCAGCATTTAGTGCAGCTGTTTTTTTGTCTGTGCTTCTTCATCTTGATGCTGTCCTAGCCAAAGGATAAGTTACGGTTTAATACTTTTATTGACAGTCTTTTAAATTTTTTAGCTCAAGCTCAACACCAGCAGTTCTTGGCTTGTCTTCCATTCCATTCTTTTTCTTTTTTTTTTAATTTTTTTGGACGACTTCGCAGATATTGGAAATTAATTTGTCCGTACATCACTGGCGCCCAATCATGTGCGCAAAGTTAATGAGTTGGCGACAGCGGGTTAAGCAGATGTTACTTCAAGCATAAGTCTAAAACGAAGTTTTCTTTAGAATTTAAAAAAAAAAACTTTAAATTTGCCTTCTTTCTAAAGAACTTATCAATGAGTTTAAAGTAAGACAAAATATGTTAAAATTAATTTTTTTTTTAAAGGGTCAAAATGGTGAAAAAGTTTTTCTGTTTAAAAAAATAATTGACAGATAAAAACCATACTTTCTGCATTTATCAAATGCTTTCATCAGCTGGAATTTTTAGAATGAAATCTACATCAATTCTGCATCATTTGATGTAAAAAAATGAAATAAAATTCAGAATAGATAAATTGAAATTTGGAACGGATAAATTTTTTAATTTCCTTATAGTTGATCTTTTTTGAATTTCAATAGGTAAAAATAAAATTAGGAGCTCAATCTATTTGTGCTTGAAGACATAAAAAATGTTCATGATAAAATAAGAAATAATAATATAATATATACAGAAATAATAATAATTAAATAAGAAATATACATATTAAATAAGAAATATGCGATTCCTGGTCAAAAGAAGAAATAGATTTATGTATCTACTTCTGGGGCGAAATACGTCAAGTGTGGCACTGAAAAACTTCATCGCTCTGATTTCGATGAAACTTGGGAATGTTGTTGTGCTATCCGATTACATAAAAAGTGCAAACGGAGGGGAAGTAAAAACCCCGGGTTGCCGAGTTACAGCGGTTTCAAGTTTATGTCCGAAATATATGTTTTAAATTTTAAGTCAAATAATAACGTTAAATAAAAAAAAGTTTGACGTTCTGAAACGGTTTTGTTAAACCTTTCCGATTAAAATATAAAAAAATTTTAAACAATATTTATCCCGAAAAAAATTTAATTTAGTTTTAAGTTTTAGCTAAGTTGGGAATTTTTAATAAGCTTTTAATTAGTCTTTATCGAAAGCTCGGTCTTTTCTTTCTTTAAAAACATATCTACATCTGATGGGCCTGGAAAAATTATAGGATAATCTTAACGGTTGAAACTTGCTACCTAATGTATAATGTTCTTTACAAAATCTTAAACCTAAAAATACTGTTTTAAGCTGACTACAGCTTGGGTAAAAGGTACAAAACAAATAAATATTTGTCAGGAAAATGTTCAAACTGTATTCAATCTTTTTAAATAGATACTCGTTCAGGAATCATTCATGGTACCGTTTCAGTTAAATAACTTATCATTTAAATAATATTCAAAAGTGAATAAAGTTTTCAAATGGATTACTAATGAATTGTATGATAATGATATGTTAGTGTTAAAAAAAAAATTAAAATTTTATAAAATACTGAAATAATTAAATTGTTCTTATACAAATTTCTTGATATCTCAGGTGCATTCAACAATGTATCAACCACCGCAATCCTTAGTGGATTACGTGCAATAGAGGCACCACCGGCAATAAACCTTTGGTTAGACAAGTTGCTAAGCTGCAGAAAGGTGCGGGCTGAGAGGGGCACTAAACCCATGGTAAGGGAAGCTCACAGTGGGACACCCCAGGGAGGGGTCCTCTCGCCACTACTATGGAATCTTGTAGTTAATGAACTACTCGAAAATTTCGCAGGTAGAGCCCCGAGGATAACTGCCTATGCAGACGACATAAGCATTATTATAGTAGGGAAATGTCTATCAACAGTAAGCTCCATAATGGAGAGCACACTCAAAGATGTACTTAGATGGGCAAATTCAGTCGGTCTTAGTATTAACGCAGAGAAAACGAATCTGGTTCTGTTCACGAAAAGGTACAAGATACCACAGTGGACATCACCGAAATTGAACGATATACGTCTCATACCGAAAACTCACACAAAATATCTAGGAGTCATCCTGGACAGCAAGCTGTCATGGAAAACCAACGTGGAAGAAAGGGTGAAGAAATCCACCATTGCACTATACACATCCAAAAAGATTCTAGGCAGTACTTGGGGTCTCTCACCCTTTCTGATGCACTGGATCTATGTAACGGTAGCTATTCTACTCTATGGGATTATTGTGTGGTGGCCGGCTGTGAACAAATCAACATTCCTCAGGCACTTGGAGAAAACTCAGCGGCAGGCAGCGCTATGCATCACGGGGGCACTGAAGTCAACTCCAACTAAAGCGCTTGAAACCATTCTAAGTATGGACCCCCTGGACATACACGCAAAACTAATAGCCGGAAAAACGGCACAACGCCTTACGGCAGCAGGCAACATGCACATTCAAAATTTTGGACATTGTACAATCGGAAAGGATCTACCTAGTAGCACGGACTACATGGTGCCTCGCACGATAGTCAATTCCAAAGTACGAACTCTTCTGGGACCAAAGGATTGGTGCAAAGGTATAGAACAAGCACAGCAGGCGGTCAACTTATTTACCGACGGCTCCAAAATGCCTACGGGGGTAGGTGCGGCGGTGTATTGCGCAGAGCCTAATATAAGGCAGCCATATAAACTGCCGAACCACTGCAGTATCTTCCAGGCTAGATCGAGACTAAAATACCTAGGCTCATCGACATTCCCGTCGCTTAAAGATGTAGCCAGGGTGTCTCTAGAATCCCTCCTAAGGTTTGCGAACTCAACGCAAATCTTTAAAGACTTTTAAAAACAAACACAAAGGTTCCTTTTGTTCGCTACCGGTACCACTAAGGACCTGAATTGGTCTATGTGAGCCTTCACGAAGGCATCCGGTTTAACCTAACCTAACCTATACAAATTTAAAAAGCAAATTTACAATATATAATAATAATATTTGTACAAAAACATTTAGATTATTTTTTATTGCACTTTAAAACTATACTTAAATACGTGTTTTTGCTAAGAAGATCATTTTCCTATCTAGTCATGACGAGCACTACGTCGTTATTCTGATGAAGAATATTATCGATAGAGTGCTTGATTTTCTGTAGATTGTAAATGTAGAACGATGTAGGTTTGAAGAGATTCATTGTTAGCTCTGTTTCCCTACCGCCATTAATAATTTCAGAGATCTGTATGATTTTGTTTAAATACTTAAAAACGAAAACAGATAGTAGCCTGTTTAAATCGGCATTTAAAATCTAAAAATAAAAAACTTATCGATAAAAAGTCTTAATTTATTAGCGAGACACAAAATATGCTGGCACCCTGCTAAAGCTATAAAATAACACCCATTAATAAATGAGTTGATATGCCACACTTTATAACTTCATTAAGTCAGTTAGTTCGTTATCGATATTCAAACATGGCGCCAAAGTAGCATGTTTCTAATGTAAAGCCAGAAAGAAATAATTCGACTAATTAAATAGCAAATTTATAATACTTTCAATTTAAATTTTGAAAACACACACAAATGCACACTCACAAACAGCAACAAAAAACAACAACTACAACAACTACAACCACTATAACAACTACATTAAAACACTTGCCATTATCAAATAACGCCACAAAACCTTAAAGAAGCTATATATTTTTGAAGTAAAATCAAGAATAAAGAAAACCAATTTCTAAGAAATCAACAGCTGAAATCCACAGAAAAAATTTTATGTATTTTTTTACAATAAAAACACACCAACTCATTATTGACAGTTCACTGTCAGACAATAAAATAATTTACTCCTAATTTGGGTGTCGGTTTCGATATTTCGATCGTGTGTGCGTCACACAAAATAACAACCAACAAGAACATGACTTTTATTAGATTTCATGTAAGATACGAGTGGACAACAAAATATATTGATATTTGATGTTGTATAATATAAAAAGTAATAAATAAAAATCTAAATAATAATACAATGTTTTTTCTTGACCACCGTTGGACGTGTCTTTGCCATATATTTGCTGTGGATTGGAGGTCAATGAACATAGCATTGAAAATGGGCATTAAATGAAAAGTAGTGGAAAAACTTAAGCTTTCAAAAAGAAAACTTATAAACGTTAAAAAAACTCTTAGAACAAGTTATTTATTTTGAGACGAAAATGTTCTAAGATAATACATTTAAAACCGTGGTAATCATAAAAACTTATTTATAATAAGAAATTCAAAATTATGATGATTAGTATAAAGACTTTTTTAATGCAAAACTGCAAACATTGATCTATAAAACCGACACACAGTGGAAGATCGTGGGCATAAATAGAGTAAAATAAAAGTTTTAATATCGCATAAAAACTTTTTTACTAATCGACTGTTCATACTTCAGCTAAGGAAAACCAAAACAATCACTCTGAAATCTTTTCAAGTTTGGTCAGAAAATTACTCGAGATTTTAACTTTTTTTAATGAAAATTTTTGAGAATATCACTTTTTTTTACTATCTACCTGTAGTCGTAAGTGTTCCACTTTTTTGTTTTTAAGATAATGGAATTGAAATAAATAAATAATAATAATATGATATTTTGTGTTTCCTTACTTCAGTTTTTTGTTTTTATTAAAACAAATATATTTTATGTGACTTTCTTGAAATAAAAATTTTTAGTGCATTAAAGCAAAAAAATTTGGAAACTTGAGCGAGAAAAAAAACCTCAAAAAACATCTTTCTAATTTTACCAAAATAGTATTCAAAAATATTTATATTTATAAAAAATATTGTTCTTGCCAGTGGGGATTGCTGCAACGGGGTTTAATGTGATTTTTTTCTCCTGTAAAAATAACAAGCAAATTATTTTATTATATTAAGCGTATCTGCAAAATGAAAATTACATAAAAAATTTAAAAAAGTGATGTAAATCATCACAATTATTTAATATGGAAGATTTAAATTATTTTTGGAAAATAGTAAGTGAATTAAGTCTACTTACACACCCTTTTTTCTCTTCTGTTTTGATTTTATGATACATACATATATATGTAGTCTTCAGATTATAAGAATATAAATAAATTATATGTATCTATTAAATCCCCAAAATATTTGGTAAATATGCTATTAAATAGTTGCATTAAATTGTAAGGAACAATCTTTGACTGGGCCGAAGCTAAAATACCCCCACAGCTGCTAATATTCGGGGAAACATATTCGCAGTTTTGAAGGTTTTGTTATATTTACGACGTCTGGTATGTATAATAGAAGTAGTTTTCTTTTAACTTCTCCAAATATCAAACTCGGAGAACATTTAAAGTATAAAAGTTACGCTTGTAATGTAGTGAATTAATTTTTGACGAGTTTATGAAGGTTCTACTTTTTTAATGACGTCATTTTGTATGGGAGGCAGGCGAAGATTTCATTTGAGAGAAATTTTAATGAAATGTGATATGAAAGCTTTACACAAAAAAATACAGAACAAGTTCGAAAATGAGCAAAACCGAAGGAAAACCATGCGTGCATCCCAAACAATTTGGCTTTACCAAAAGGGTACAATCTCTTTAAATGTAATGACTTCAAATTTTGCACATAGGCTTCAACCCTTAATATACACTTTGAGTATGAAATTTGTGAAAATCGACTGAAAACCCATACAAAGTGACTTTATGGAAACTGGTAAATCTTCTTAAATTCCGCAAAATTGAGAACAATGACTTAGTTTGAATCTATATACCCGATGCTAGAAAATTGTTAAACAAAACTGAAAATTCCGCTAACCTCCTATACAAAGTGACGTCATCATAATAGTAAAACACTTATAAATTAAAAAAAAAAAAAAAAAAATTTAAAAAACTTATTATTGTGCACTTTAGCTTTAATATATCGTCCATTTCAGATTGAGGTGACCTATCAGTCACACTGACCGTCTTCGATTTGGCTCAAAATTTTTTTATGTTGGTGTTTTGTTAAGAAAACCAATTCCGGAGTTTAAAGTTTCAAAAATTTTTTTTTGCGGAGCCACAGCCATTCGAATGCCAAAATAGGGCCAATTTTTAGACAACGTAGCTCAGTCAATTTAAATCACATTTTGTTAACTAAGGTATCATTTTAATAGTTATCTCCTCTTTTTTAAGGATAAAATATAAAACTTTTAAAAAATTGCTGTAAATTGACCCATTGTTAATTTCAAAGATTAATGCCATGCCAGCAACAGACGCTATAATTTTTTTCAGTTTCTTTATTTTGGTTTCTTGTTCGTTTCAATACCTTTCCAACGATGTAATATTAAGGTGTGTTCTTGAAGGGTTCAGAAGTAATTGCGTAAAACGTGCAGTGTTAAAGAATTTTCAATACAAATTCACCTAGCTATCAAAGCTTTACAGCATACATTTTTTTTCCTTATGTTGAATTTGAAAAAAAAATTGAATTTGTTCAAAATTAGGCGATCGCTTACAGCAGCTTGTGTTTTTGTGTGTACGTGTTTTAGTTTTTGCAAAACACAAGTTTGTAATAGAAAACAATTGGTATGGCGGGAAAAGCGGGCGAAATAGACTACTTGCTGAGCATGTATGTTGTAAAGTTTTGATAGCTAGTTGAATTTGTATTGAAAATTCTTTAACACTGCACGTTTTACGCCATAGCTTCTGAACCCTTCAAGAGCACACCTTAATTTTATATCGTTCGAAAGGCATTGAAACGTACAAAAAACCAAAATAAAGAAACTGAAAAAATTGTAGCGTCTGTTGTTTGCATGGCATTAAATTTTGAAATTAAAAATGGCCAACTGCAATTTTTCCAAAAGTTTTATATTTTTCCCTTAGACGAAGTAACCTTGCCAATGATACCTTATTTACGAAAATCGGATTTTTAAATTGACTGAGCTACATCGTATCTAAATATACCCTATTTTGGCCTTGAAAAATGGTTCTTAAAATTTATAACTTAGGATTTGGTTTTCTAAGCAATAAACCAATCTAGGAACAAAATCTGAGCCAAATTGGAGATGGTCAGTGCGACTGATAAGTCTCCTCAATCTGAAATGGGCGATTTAAATTAGACTTAAAGTTTCAAATATGAAATATTTGGTTAAAAACACCACCTTATAAAAGTGAAGTTATCAAAGTTATACATCATTTAAGAAATTGAATGAATTGAAGAATTTGAAAAATTAAACACTGAAAAAATCAGTTTTTTTGCTCTCCTGAAAAGTTGCTGAAAAACACATAGCCCTTTTTGTAGGCGCAGCGACGATATTTTGATTTTTGTTTGAATTCGCGCTAGAATCATCATTACTGTGGTCTAGATGATGATTCAAAACTTATTTTTTTTTCAAAGCATTTCTAGTACTGCGAGCATATAGCTATTTTAGCAGCGAAGATATAGTTTTTTGCTTAAAAACGAGTTTTTTCAATAGATAATATGTGAGAACTTAGAACGCAATTAAAATTCCCTTATAATTTTGTTTTACAATGTGGCAACTCCGCTTGGAGTTGTGCATTGTCTTTGAAAAATTCGTGAAGGAAAATATTTAACGAAGTATGTAAATTTTAAATGTTTAAAAAAAAATTTAATCAAAGAGAAAAGAAGGCTCCTTGAAATGTATTTTTTTCTGTAAAAATTTAAATATTTTAACGAATCTTTATGAGTTTGGTTTCTAGAAACAAAAGAATTAGGTGCACATCAGAAGTGACCAGAAAAAAATGTGTAAGTTACAATGTTACAATGTGTAAATGTGTAAGTTTCAGGGAAAGTATTTGAGAAATAGCTTCGGTAATGTTTAAAAATAAGTTTCTGAAAATTTAATTCAAAAATAACAATGTTTAGAGGTCCCTCTTCTAAACTTGTTTTTTACATTTTCACATAACATTTTTTTATGTCAACTTTAAAAAAGGAATGTTAATATATTTTTGATTCAAAAACTTTTTTGAAAGGTCATTCTCCATGTTGCATAAGTGGTTTCACTCGAAATGGCCGTTTTTTCAAGATATTTTTGAATTAATATAAAAAAATAGGAAACCTTTCAGAAATTCCATTTTTAAGAGGTCGTACTAAAATCACGGGGCTTTTTTATCACGCAAAATATTTGTTTACAGTTTTGTAAAGTACTATTTTTTGATGAAAATACTGAAAACAGTGATGTATTAGATCTAAAAATGTATAAACTATGACCCAAACTCGAACAAACTAATTTTCGAAAAAGTTATGTTACGCTAATGTAGCAGTAACACAGATACCAACAAGTTTGATATCACTTTCTCTATGTTTTTGGCCACCTTTATGTCACCCTGACGTCAATTTAATTTAATGAATTAAATCACCCCCGCCCCTTATGAAATACCTACCTAAGCCGTTGCATAGGTTAGGTTTGGTAAGGCTAAGGTGGCGGAAGGTCAAAGACCGACCCTCATAGACCAGATATTTGGTCCGTTGTGATGCCACAGGGGATCTGCTCCTCCTCTCCTAAGCACTGTCGTGAAACCATCCTCAACTAATAATAAAAAGCAGTACACGCTTAACGTCTACCTCCTCAAGATCCCTGAGATCATAAAAAAAGAGGCCACCTAGATGCTTTTTTCTTCTGCGGGCTAAAGAGGTACATGAGCATAGAAGATGCGATACCGACTAGTCCTGTTCCTCATTCCTGCAACTCCTGCAGATTCTGAGTGCAGCCTACCTATAAGACAGTGTCCTGCTATAACGCCAATCAGAATGGAGACATCTTTCCTCGCCAATTAAGCAAGCTTCGTCGTTCATTTTTCAGTAAAACTAGGCCACATCTATCTAGCTGTGCTCGAGGTGGTGCTATGATTCCACCAAAATAAGTCATTTCTGTGGCATGCTGCCTTAGAGCCAGCTTGCAAGACGCAAGTGATATGCCTAATGTTTCAATGTCAGGCAGCAGCGTTGCCGCTGTACCTTCCCTAGCGAGCTCATCCCCCCTACAATTTCCAAAACGGCGTTCCAAACAATCTTATGCTTTTTTAATAAACTTTTGCTAAATAAATTTTTTATATTAAATGTGATTGTTTTCATTTTGCACCAAAAACACACGAGGTTATTCTTAAAATTTTGCCCACCCGGCAGTCTTGAATCTACATTGTTTTTAATGGTCGATTTTAGATGTTTTTTTTTTATGCTACCAGTTTTCGAGACGGATGTGCTTATAAAGTCTATAAGCATCAATGTGTGTGTTTGTTGCTACATTTGAACCTATCGAGACTGACCGTCGTCACCCATTCACTTGCAGTAACTTGCATCATTGCATCTCAATGGTTGATGGTTGGTTGGTTTGTTGATTGTTGTTTCCTCGGCTCGTTGTTGGCTCCAACATATCGAAGTTTATGTTTTTTATGTATTTACGATAGTATGCGCAGCCATGTTATTAAAACTGACGGATTTCCGAGTCATTAGACAAAGTTATTTGTGGACCACCGTCGTTGTTAAGCTACTTATTAAATATTGTCGTCATCGGCGCGACAGTAACTCGTTCGATAAGTTCGTATTCCGTGTGCCGAAAGTGCAGTCAGGAATTATTTTTAATTTTTTTTAACTGCATGTCGACCACTTGAATTGTTGACAATGTTCCATTAATATATATGTATGAAGTAAAGAGGAATTGGTTGGTAACCACTTTTGATGGTGGTTGAGTCATGGACAGAGTAAGTTGGTAAGACACATTCGAGAAACATTTTGTAAGACAACTATCTATTGTGTTAAATGTGCTCTACTAACTGAAAAGTTTTTATCTGAGGACCTTCAGGTGTTACACCTATTCAAATAAGACTGTTTTCGTATGAGTAATCGATTAGTTGGAAAGATGGGATAATCATGTGAAACATATCATAAATTATAAATTTTAAGCGTGACTAAAAGGCCGTCACAACGTTAAAAAATTTTTAATGCTCCTTTTTTATACTTTTCCAAAAAATTTTAAGACTCGCTGATTGGCCTAGTTTATGGCCACCAAATGAGATAGAATCTGAAAATAACTTACATAAAACGTGTCATAAACATTCTTTTAGAACTAGAAATAAAATTTTTTATCTTAATTATTGCATAGACTTGTGCAGTCTCCAGTAACGCATTTTATGCTTTTTTTTTAATACAAACCAACGAGCTAAAGCTTGAAACTAATTTTTCATCATAATAAAAATATTTACGGACTGAACATCCAGTGACATCGGCTAAATAATGACGCCCATATAATAACAACATTTCAGCTGTCAACCAATTAATTTAAAATCAATTTCATTATTGTAACAAGCCAAGCAACAACAATAACAAAAACAACAAACAAAAACCTTATGTTTATGGCGCTCTGAGCCCTTGGCTTAAATGTGGCTGCGTGCGTGTGTGGAGAAAAACCAACAAACACCTTTCTTTATTAACAACTTTTTTATAACCTCTACAAAATATCTGGCAACTCTTATAAGGTGGATGCTAAAACGCTTAAACTCTTAAATGTCACGTGGCCACATGCTGTGTTGCTTTTGTATAATAAACAAGATATGAAAACGATTATATCTTTAGGTTAACCTTTGTTCTTGGTTTGTCTTGTTTTTTTTTTCATTTAAAAAATTTTATAGTGTTTAATGAAACTTTTGATTTATAGTCAAACTAGCGCCAGTTGTTTGACCACCATGATAATGCCAGTTAGGAGAAGTAGGTGGGTGAGAAATGACTAAAAAAAAAAGTCATGGAAGTGTCTAGTATTGTCGCGTAATATATGGAGTCTAATTAAAAAAGTATTTTTCTAAAAAGTATGTCAGCTAAGAAAATTATGCAAGTTAGTTTCAAATAATAAAAGCTACTTTCTTAAGTTTGAGTTTTCCTTAAGTTGAAATAAGTTAAGTTAACCTTGTTTAAGTTCGGACTTAATTCAGATATATGATATGTAAATGACACGGAAGCCTTAATAATTTTTGATAAGGAAAACATCACATTTTTAAATATCTGAGGCTATTTTACTTAAGAGTGCGATCAAATTTTGATCCGGTTATAACTACGATCTGTTCACCAATAAAACAGGTAGGCTGAATTTAAAAATTCGTCACGTTTAAAATCGGTTTCTTGTTCATAGAAACATAAAATTTGTCCATAAAAAAGTTTTTTACTCAAAAAAGGTATTTTTCAAAAAGATTCCAGCTAGCCAAAGGGTTAACACATAGCGAAATCCTTTCGTGGAGGGTACTTCAATAAGCCAAGGAATATTTTAGAATTACTTAATCAAACTCATTGGTTTCTCCCCGGCCTAACGTAAATTCTCTCTTGGATGAGCGTTATTTTATTTAATTTCTCTTTCCCTTTTTGTAAATGTTTTTCTACGGTTAAAAAAATCCAATTAAATTGATTGAAAATTGCGGGCAGCTATGGGAAACAGACGCTTTCGCCACTGTGCTTTATATATAAAGTTAAATGAGCAATATTTTTTTCCTAACTCATCTTGTACTCGAAAGCAATCGACTTCCGAAATTTTAAACCTATCGGCCCCGTTGTTTTTGAGTCTATAGTAGTGTTCGACATATTCCTGATTTTTGCACGGATGCCGAGTCTGAGGCCGATGTTGATTGCATTTTAAAAATCGATCCTGAAGCCGGTTCTTGAATATCAACCGACGCCAATTCTTTGATATTTAATCGATGCCGATGCTTGAATTTCCTGCCGATACCGATGCCGATAAATAGGTCGAACACTACTTAAATTTTAATTTTAATAAAAGAAAAAAATTAAATACAAAAAATACATGCATTTTATTTATTCAACGTATAAAAGTAAAACTAATTTATGTATGGGCATTTCCAAACTAGCGTTACGGACGATTTGTAGGAAGAAATTTTTTAAAAAAAGAATAAAAATGTCTAATTTTTAAAAAGGCTTTTTTATATCTGCTTATTAATTAATAAAGTAGCACTATGTATATTCAATAAAAACAATGATAATAATCGACCCAAGGATTTAAAGATGTAAGCAAATATATGTGCTGGCGTTACATTACAAAAAACGGAATTGATTTTTGACTTGGATTTCAAAAATTGCAAAACTCTCTGAATTGGGCAAGACTTTTTGTATACAATTTTACATAATAAGAAGGATTTGAAGCAACAAAAATTTATTTGCCAAGTGATTAAATTTATAAATCTTCTCTGATTTTTTCTTAGTAGGTTTTTTGATCTGGCGTTAGGTTGCTGACGTTCCGTTACTTAAATTTCCATCATAGTTAATTGGGTAATTAAGTAATTACGTAGTAAAGTAATTATGTAATTAACAAACAAATTTTATATATTGTTCTTTCCTTGCCTTAACCATTTTCTCATTATCTTTAGCCAATACCTTCCATTTTTACTAAAACAAAAAAGCTTACGAAACATTTACGAAAAAGAAAAACTACATTTGTGAAACAGTGCAGACGATTTAATCATCATGGTTAATTTATTTATGTTTAAATTTTATAATATTAAAATTTTTTCCAAGTATCATAAAATAGTTATATTTTAATAAGTTTAAATTTTTTGGTCACGGTAGACTTTTCTGTGGAAATACGTATATATATGTATATAACTTAAACATTAAAATAATTACATATAATACAATAATACATAATACAAAATAAATTATCCCAGAGTGTCGAAATATTAATAAAAATTATTGCATTTAAACAATTTTTTTATTGAATCACTTTGACATGTTCGAAAAAAACTTAACAAGTCATTTACTGAAGTTGCGTTTTTGTGCAAAAGTCTTTGTTGTGAGTTTAATTATGTGAAGAACAGTAGTAAGACCAATACATCGTGATTTATTGGATTAAACGTGATACATTCAAAATGATCATCACCAGGGCTCGGATTTTGATGACATAACTGTAAAAAAATGACAAAAAAGACCTAAAGATTGCAGAAAATGATCTAAAAACTGACAAAAATGAGTTAAAATACGCAAATAATTACATACAAAATAAAAAAAAATAAAGCTGTAAAAATAAAACATTACTAAACTTAAAAATTATTTTATATAGTTTTCAAACATAGTGCTATAGTATATTACAATATACATTTTAAGGTCACTAAAATTGAAAGACGTCGATTGTCTGGCAAAAAGTTTTTTAAACAGAAATACTTCTTTTTACTTCTGCACTGACGAGAGGAACATATTTAAAAACACGATATGTTATCGGATGTAAGTTCTTCTTCTTATTTAATAGTATTAAAATTTTTTATTTCTAATACTTCAACAATAGGGCATAAAAATATAGTTAATAAAAACAGCATATCCTGAGTTTTTATCGAACACTTGTTTCATCTTTCTACATACCACCCTTTCGTCAGTTTCACCACGCGTAGAACTTTTTTTCATCGAGGTCTATAAACAAAGCTACTCCTTTTTCGAAATTTAATGTTTTTGATTGAAGGGACTCAATTCTTTAAGGAAATTTTTTAAAAATTTGCATTTTTACATTTTTTACTACAAAAAAACGAAAAATTATTTTAAAATTACATTAAATGACCTAAAAACCGAAAAATGCTCTAAAAATAATAATAAATAGTGATAAACTTTTGTGTTGTCATAAAAATGACATAGTGAAAACCAAGCATTAGAAGCAGCAGAAAAAATGACAGGTCATCGAGTTCCTAGCCCTGGTCATCACTATTGTCATCATTACCCTTGACAGCGGCAGTTGTAGATGATGGTAGTGATGATACCAGTGCAGCCAACAAAAATGACATAAACATACTGAAAAAAAATCTTTCTAATTCAAACCACCTAGAAAAATTTGAAAGTATACTTTAACCACCAACTGATTTTAATTTTCCCTTGAGCTGTTCACGATTTTGGCTGTTGCGATAATAGCCAAAAAACCTCCAAAAATTAGGTTTTTCATAAATATATTGGCTGGTGCAATAGTTGTAAAAAATAAACTGTCAATATAGGCTGGAAAAAGCTCTTCGAATCTGCATCAAAAAAATTTAAATTTTTTCAAAAGAATTAATAATGCTGTTCGTGCTTTTATTTTAAATTTTCACAAAAATTCCAATAACTTTATTATTTTTAATGCGATCCTCACTTTCAAGATTATGAAACGAGGATACGATTTTGAGAAAAGTTATGAAACACACCAAGGTTTATTTTTAGAGGGATAAAATGGAACAATTTTCGCCCATATATATTGAGGCACCTTAATATATAGTACATATAAAATGTATAAACAACTTGGTTTAAAAATGAAATGAAACATATACTTGAATATTTAAATTTTTTTAATTTTGAAAAAAAAAAAATTCATTAAAATCCCCCGTGGTTAAATCCTGGCTGCGGCCATTGTTAACTGGATCCGAAATTTGTAGACTAGTACTATTTATCCAAACATGTCTGAACATAAGAGCACTACTATTATTTTGCGCACAGCTGTACTTTTCCAACGTTTGAAAAACAAAGCAAAAGTCAAACGTCAAAATAAACAGCATTTAAAGACTGTAAAACTCACCTGTCATTTTCATGTATATATTTTTTATTTCATGTAATATTTATAGTGGTGAACAAATTCGAAAATGTATCGGTAAAAAAGTTGGCATTTAAAACTGATACCGATACATAACCGATGCCGATATTTTTAATTCAACCGATGACGATACAAAACCGATGTCAATTCTATATTTTTTCCTATGCCAATGCTTGAATTTTCTGCCGATACCAGCCGATGCCGATTAATCGTTCAAGCACTAGTCTATAACCATCAGGCACACGATTATGTATATAGGCGGTAAGAGTGGGTGTTTGACAATAGACCTTATCGGGTCTTAACATGTACATAAATTTCTTTAAAGCAATATTGAAAGAAAGTTTCGAAAAAAACTTTTTTTTACCGAACCTAGTGATCGTGCATCGACATATTTCTTCATAACTTTGATATTTACAGTTTAATCTTAGAGAATAATGTGTCTAGTTTTTATTCTTAGGGAGACCTATTTTTCTCTCTAAGACTCATTGGCCTCAGTTTACCCCTTATAGTACTGACCCACCGAACCACAGTTTCCACCATCTTAAGGTACTATTATTTTGATTTCAGAAATGGAAAGATCGTAAGAAATCTTCATACTCTTACAGAAGAAATTTTTCGCCATTTTTACTAGAATTCTTTTTAAAATTTTTTTTTGCTTTTGCAAAATGTATGACAAATTTTTAAAATTTTTGTCATATCGTATTATTTTTATAAAATATGCTGCGAAAACGTTATTATCCGAAACTACCATCCTAATGTACTACTCTAAAGTAGTACAATTAAAGCCCTGAAAAAACCACTAAACTCTTCCAAAGAAAGTATATCGATTATCAAAGTAGAAGTCTTTAAAAAAAAATACTTAATATATTTGCTAAATGAAGGGTTTCTCTCAGTTTTTGAAATTGCTGGACTATTATCAATTGCTTAGCTATGACTGCGAAAAATTAACCAGCAATAGTAAACAGCAACAGCAAAGAAGAAAACAAGCAGATCATCTTGGATTCGTCAGTTGCTGGAAGACGTTCAACAAGAGTGCATTAAAAATAACGCGTACTTCTTTCACCCTGAGAATGTTTTGCTAACGATGATAACGGACCAAGATCCGCGGATCTTATGCAAAGAAACAACAGGCTGCATTCGAAAAATGTTCGGTCCAGAAGTTGACAATTTTATAAATTTTGAAAGTGAATCACACTTCAATATGATCAATTGAACAAAATTCATATTGACTGAGCCACCTTGCCTACAATTCCTTACGCAAGACCAACTTGAAGCATTGCAATACTCACATGACATAATCGAATTACCAGGTAAACAAGTTTCTTTACTAAATTGAATTATTTTCACAGCTTATCTATGCCATTCTCAAAATACTGAGCGCATATGTCCACGTAGTACATGAATCTGCCATTGCTGTCACCGATGAACAACGCATGGGTCACATTTTATCTAAACTCGAGAGCCGTCAGAAATAAGTCTACCTCAATCACGTCGAAATTTGATCGCATAAAACTCGATGATTTTAATATGTGAAAAGTTTATAAGTAAAATAATAAAAGTGGGTTTGTTTATCAATAGTTTTCCCACTATAAAATTCTGTATTTTATTTAAATGATTTTCTTTGGAAGAGTTAAGTGGTATTTTGAGGGCTTTAACTATATTACTTTAGAATTGTACAATAAGATACAGGATTCGGATAAGAACGTTTTCGGTGCATATTTTATAAAAATAATACGATATGACAAAGAATTTAAAAATTTGCCCTACGTTTTGCAAAAACATTAAAAAATTTTTTTTTAAATATTTCTAGTGGAAATAGTGAAAAATTTCTTTAGTAAAAGTTTAATGATTTTTTACGGGCTTTGCATTTCTGAAATCAAAATGGTACCTTAAGATGATAGAAACTGAGGTCCGGTGGGTCAGTAGTAAGGAGTCAATGAAGGTCAATGAGTCCCAGACAAAAAACATAGACATATCATTCTTTAAAATCTGACGGCAAATACCGAAGTTTTGAAGAAATATATCAATACGCGACACCTACGTTCGGTCGAAAAAAAATTTTTTGTTTAACTTTTTTTTAATAATGCTTCAGATTAGCTGGTGTACGCTGACATTTTTTTGTTTTGCCTATAAGGCGAGACGGTCTAACGTACATCTTAGGAATTATAATGATTTATAAAAAGTGGGTATAGATACAGTTCAACAACTATACGAACTACATAACCAAATTATAATAAAATTAATCTAATTCTATCCAAACTGTCTGAAATATATCAATTTTATCTCATTCGTGGGCATTTTTATATCATTTATTTTTTTAAATAGAAACACGACCCTATTTGAATGTAATGTTGTGTCTAAATTCCAAAGCATTCGGTGACGAACTTTCGGAGATTTGAGATTTTGTACAATAATTTTTTTTAAATTTTTTTATATGCATGTATATTAAGGCGTAGGAAAATTTTTTCTATAAAGCGGGAGCGAATAACTGAAAACTTACAATTTAAGCAACATGAGCAAAGGATTCCGCTCTCCAATTAATTTCGAACCGCCAAATCTTTAAAAATACCTTTTGATATGGATGTGTGTCAGAAATTTTGCTCAAAAGTGTTTCTTGCTCATAAAAGGTGAACTATTGTTCTAGATCAATACTACCCCAGACAAAATTTTCTACAGGGAAATGACATTATACCAGCATAATTGTGGCAAACGAGTAGAGACTTGGCAGTATGCTGAAATGTGGTGGCGGCCAGTTAAATTTTTATCAAAAAAGGCTGCCAGGAAGTAGCAGCACGAAGGCATGGAAAAGTCAGTAGAAGGTAGTGTGTCGAAATAAGACATTGTATTGGCCGGCAACTGATATGTTCAAGCAGCTCAAACATTTTTGTTTTTACAGCAGCAGCATTCATACGCACTATAATGGCAAGCATATGAACTCTGTTTAATGAAACCATTATTTTGGCATTGAACTGAAATGTTTGGGCAGGCTTCTAAGTTTTGTTTTCTACAGAACAAAGTGCTTTCGCCCTATACTGGCAGGCACATAAACTCTGTTAATAAAAACTTTTCAACAAAAAAAAAAAACCAACTTCAAAACCACCACAAAGTAAAAAATAATTTTAAATTACTTTTCACATTAATTCTTGGTCAAAGTTGATAATTAATTTATATAAAGTATTAAATTGGAAATCTTATTAATATAATTTTTTTTTCTATTTTGCATTATTATCATAAATATATTAATTTCTCCATGAATAAAAAACCTTTAAAGCCAGAGCATTTATTTTATAAAAGTCTTAATTCATGGAGAAATTAATATATTTATGATAATAATACAAAATAGAAAAAAAAATTTAATATTAAGATTTCTTATTTAATACTTTATATAAATAAATTATCAAATTTGAGCAAGAATTAATGTGAAAAGTAATTTAAAATTATTTTTACTTTGTAGTAGTTTTGAAGTTGGTTTTCTTTTTTGTTAAAAAGATTTTTTTCTTCCTTTTTAGAGATTATGATAACAATTTTTCCCGTTCTTTTAATGAGTTTTCGAACCCTAGTGCCACCTTTAACTGAGAAACAGTATTTTTCTAATATTTCCACGCCTTTTTGTCCAATAACGCCCACTTTCTTAACTCCTGTACCTAATTTCAGTATCGTAGTGTCAATATTATTCATAGTACGGTGTTTTTTTAATATTGCCACGGTATTGTCGAATAACGCCCACTTTATTGAACGTTGTTCCAACTCCTGTACCAATTTCCAGTACCCTAGTGTCCATATTAACTGAGATACAGTATTTTTCTTATATTGCCACGCCCTTTTGTCCAATAACGCTCACTTTATTGAACGTACATTTTCATAATTATGTCTACCCCTGTACCTAATTTCAGTATCCTAGTATCAATATTATTCGAGTAACGGCGTTTTTCTAATATTACCACGCCTTTGTCGAACAACGCCCACTTTTTTGACCGTAATTTGTAATAATTGTTCCGACCCCTGTACCAATTTCCAGTACCCTAGTGTCCATATTAACTGAGATACAGTATTATTCTTATATTGCCACGCCCTTTTGTCCAACAACGCTAACTTTCTTCACAGTAAATTTTTATAATTATGCCTACCCCAGTACCTAATTTAAGTACCCTGGTGTCAATTTTATTCGATATACAAAGTTTTTCTTATATTTCGACGCCCCTGCGGAGAATACCACCCACTTTTTTAGACGGGCACCTCCGCGTTTAATATCTCTATCTGTTGACAAAAATTTGTGGCAATCGGGCAGGTACATAAGGAGTTATCGATGCACATACATTAAAAAAAAAACAAAAAACCAACCAACTTGAGAACTTCCTCCGTTCTGAAGTTGGTTAAAAACGTGCATTGTATTGGCATCCAGTTTAAATGGTCAAGCAGCTTAAAAATGTTGCTTTATAGACAACAGAACTATCTCGCCTCATTCTGGAAGATGCTTTTATTCTGACTAACTCTTCTGAGCTCTAACTTTTTACTGGCTTTAACTTGATATTTTTGAAAACCGTTTCACATTTAACATGTGAACTTGGCAGTTACAATTACTTTTTTTTGCCGAAAGTTTGCAGAAATAAGCGTTATTTAAAAATGTATAAAGGTAAAGGTGCTTTATTCGTTTTCAATAATACTGAGTGAAACACTAAGAATCATATTTGGTGGAATACAAAACATAAGAAATATCATTTACATGCAATGCAAAATTAACTTTTAAATACATTGTGGCGAAGTTTACTGTATTTCAGAAGATCTAATACAACAGTGTACAGGAGTGACTTCAATATTTGGTATGGTCGTTGGTTTTGAATAATTTTTAGAGCATTTGCTAATCTATTTATACACAGCAAAAAATAGGAGGGTACATTTTATACTATTTGGTGTACATATAAATCCAAACCAAAAATGTTTTAAAAGTTTTACCATCAAATCTTTTAACTTTTACCAGACCATTTTACTCGTCAGACCAATCAAAACCACTATAATTTTAAATTTCCCGATTTCGGTGAATTTTTAACTTTCGAACCAGAATATATTTTGATGTACACATGATATCCATACAAAATTTTTAAATTATATTTGTTTTATTATTTTTATAATATTGAGTGGCATAAAATTTATAAATTATTTGGAATAAAAAAAAGTTTATACCACACAAATGTTATAAAAAAGATAAAATTTACCCTCAAATTTTTTACTGTGTTTATAAAACAAAGTCGGGTTTGTTACACCATTTATAACTCAAGAACGGCTGGACCGATTTTAATGATCTTTTAATTGTTGCATTTGTGTCGATCCCGAATAGCAGAATAATGATTAAGATAGCGGAAAAACTCAGGGGGCTGGCACCTCCCATAAAAATCAAATCTTCTATATCGAATAGCTTTGGAATTATAGGTCGCACAGCAACGGAATTCGGAGCAGCCCAAATTTTCAGTATAACTTTCAAACTATAAGTCACACATTAATGAAACTCGGTTAGAACGTACTATTTAGTAGTGTCTTTGGACTGGCAAAATTGTGCAAGTATAGGCCAAAGGGGTGTGGCACCGCCAAATTTATGATATCGAATAGATTTGGAACTAAATGCCGTAAAATAATGAAATTCAGTATGGAGTTGCCACTTGGTGATAACCTTCTTCTGGAAAACTGGGATGGGCTTTGGAAAAGTGGGTGTGGCTCCGCCCATACACTTTAAATTTTTGATATCAGATAGCTTTGGAACTAAATGTCGTATTACAACGAAATTCAGTATGGAATTACTATTGGGTGATATCCTTCTACTAAAAAACTGAGACGGTCATTGAACAAAAGGGTGTGGCTACGCCCATACAACCCAAATTTTTGATATCGAATAGCTTTGGAAATAAATATCATATAACAATGAAATTCAGTTGTGACGGGCAAAACCCGGAGCGAGTTTTGCCGCGACACGACGCGACACAGCGAGACACGAAGCAGCCAAAATTTATATTTATTCTTTTGATGATTTAAAAATGATTTTATGATTACAGAAATGAATTTAATTTTATTATTTGAATGAAAATATGTAGTTTTATATTCCTAATTTACTTACTCAAAAGAAGAGAAAACTTACCTGAATTTAACATTGAATTATTTATTTGCTAAAATAAATTAAATTAATTCTTTCTTATATATATATATATTTTTTCTACTTACCACTTAATTCACATTGAAATAATATTGTATTTATATCGAATGTTAAGGAAAAGAAATACCTACAAACGTTTTAACTACTGTAAAATATAAACATTGTTATAATAAGCAAGCACCCTGTATTACAATTAAACCTAACTTAATATATGTATTTACTAATGGGAATAACGGCCACTGCGACAAAGCTGAGAATCCATAGAAGCATGAATACTGAACAGACATCAAGAAAGAGCAAGCGGTGAAGCAACTTAAGAGAAAGTATAATACAATCCACAAGCAGAGCATTACATACAAAGAAGAAATCATTGACTCAACCGAACAAAAGCAACAAACAAGCAAAGCATGATCGTTAACACAGCAGCCCAATAACGAGATCCAAACACTAATACAATGAAAGAATGAGAGCGACAATATAATACATGAACATGAGCAACAACAGAAAAGTTGACTCAACAAGTCAAGCAAGCAGAGAAAAGAAGAAGAACAGCCAGCAGCATAGTCAGAGGCTGGCTGGCAAGACAACGAAAAGTTAGTTGCTGTTGGACTATTGAACGAGGCGGACGTGCCTATAACGAGTTGCTGGGTGACTATCGAGTGAGGCGGACGTGCCTATAGTTAGTTGATAAATGTACTAAGAAGACATCGAAGGCGGACGTGCCTTTAATTAGTTGATAAATGTACTAAGAAGACATCGAAGGAAAATCGAAGGCGGACGTGCCTTTAATTAATTGATAAAAGTACTAAGAAGACATCGAAGGAAAATCGAAGGCGGACGTGCCTATAATTAGTTGATAAAAGTAATAAGAAGACATCGAAGGACAATCGAAGGCGGACGTGCCTTTAATTAATTGATAAAAGTACTAAGAAAACATCGAAGGACAATCGGAGGCGGACGTGCCTATTATTAGTGGATAACAGTACTAAGAAGACATCGAAGGACAATCGAGAAGAGGAGTCAGGACGGACATAGAGGAGCCTGGCAAGGAAAGGAAGCGTAAGTAAAGTGTGGACAACTAAGGATAGGAACTCGTACAGGACGGTATAACTTGATGAACAATTAAGACGTAGTGGTAGTTTGTTTTATATAATTATACGGGGTCTTCGGATACCAACTAAGAAGTAATAGTTTGTATATTTGCTGCTATAATTATACGGGGTCTTCGGATACCAACTAAGAAGTAATAGTTTGTATATTTGCTGCTATAATTATACGGGGTCTTCGGATACCAACTAAGAAGTAATAGTTCGTATATTCACTAATATAATTATACGGGGTCTTCGGATACCAACTAAGAAGTAATAGTTCGTATATTCACTAATATAATTATACGGGGTCTTCGGATACCAACTAAGAAGTAATAGTTTGTATATTTACTCATATAATTATACGGGGTCTTCGGATACCAACTAAGATGTGGTGATAGTTCACTTATTATAATTATAACGGGGTCTTCGGATACCAACTAAGAACATATAGTACGAAAATAACCGAACAGTACCTACGCATTAGTGACAACGAGAACAGACCCCGAACTACGACAATCGCTAACGAACAACGCCACACTTTACGTCTTGCTACGGCCAGCTCAAGAACTACATCAGAACCAAGATCCTATGGAACACCGAGCCACCCGTTATTCCCATCATCATAACCTCAATGTATCATTGAACTAAAACCTCAATAAATAAGTCAAACTATACCTGCACGTCTTCTTAATTTTAATAAAATTTTGTAAGGACCTTGGAATCCCGGCGAGCTTACCTCAGCTATAGACCCGGAAGACCGGGAGCTTCGTTACATGGCGCCCGAACAGGGACGTGCAGAATATAGTTAGAGGTACATAAAATATGATCGTGGAATACGTGCGTGAATTAAAATATAAAGTTAGCGACATAATGTGGCGGAAAAATTAAACTGGTGGTGTGCCACAAATGAACAAAATAGTATAATGATTGAACAATATAAGAAATAATGAAGAAATCAAGTTGCAACTGAAACATCAATAAAACAATAAAAAAAAAAAAGACTAATGATGTAATGAAAATAAAAATGAATTAAGGACATATAAAAAAAGGCTAATGGAAAAAGGAATTAAAAAAAAAAAATGACATTATAAAGAAAGAAAGCAAATGTTTTGGTGAAAAGAAGAATTTCTGTAAAGAATTAAGAACATATAAAAAAAACAAATGTTTTGGTGAAAAGAAGAATTTCTGTAAAGAAGGAAGGACATATTAAAAAAAAGGCTAATGGTTAGATGAAAAGAATAATTGGTGAATAATTTGGAAGATTTTTTTTTAAAAGCAAATGAACTAAGATATGAAGAGAAATTGTGTTTAGGAGAAAAAAAAGAAAAGAATTAAAAAAAAAATAATAATTTAAAAGAGAAAACTACTCGAAAAATCAAAAGAAGATTTTAAGTACGAAAAATTCTAAAAAGTAAAGGCATTTTAAAACTAAAGAATTTTAAAAAGGGCAAATGTTTTGGTGGTAAGAAGAATTCCTGTAAAGAATTAAGGACATAAAAAAAAAACGAAGAAAAGAATTAAAAGGAAAAAAAAAAACCAAACTAATCGAGATCAAAAGAAAATTTTAAATACGAAAATTCTACAAAAAAGGGCTAGTCTCATTTCAAAAGGTTATTATATACAAAACAAAATGGTAAAGACGACGTGGATCTATTCACTTCGACGCGAGGACCTGCTTAGCTACGCCGATGAGTTCGATTTTGAAGCAGAAGGCCCAGTGGAAGAGCTGAGGAAGCGCTTTGCAACGCGGGTGAACGAAGAGGCGCTAACGGCCGATGAAGAGAAGCGGCTAGTAGAACTAGAAGTCAAACACAGGCGAGGTAACTCACCAGGACCAACACCACTAAATACTGGAAATGTTAACCCACCGATCGTGCTTACGATACCATCGCCAGATGCCACCGAAGCCCACAAGTACGAGATGGCAAGAGAACCAACCACGGAGATTTTAAAAGAATATCGTTCACCGTCGTTGGCACACTACGAGGTTCCTAGGGAGACACAGCGAGTAACCTGTTACGGAGATATTATTGACCGGGTGAAGAGATGGGGAGTGAAATACCACGAAGGCGAAGATCCGCTCGCATTCATAGAACGAGTTGAAGAACTGGCAGAAGTCTACCATGTTGATATCAACTTGCTGCCACGAACTATGCCAGAGTTGTTGCAGGCTCAGGCCCTTTGCTGGTTTAGAAACAATAACCAGCACTGGAGAAGTTGGCAAAGTTTCAAGACCGATTTTCTTGAATTTTTCCTGCCAGCAAGATTTTTTGAGAGACTGGAAGACGACATCCGGCAACGCCAACAAAAACGAGGTGAGAAATTTAAGGACTACGTCATCGCTCTCCAAAACTTGATGCGACATGCTGGTCTAAGTGGACAGCAAAAGTTGGAGAGAATATATCGCAACAGTAGCCATGATCTTCAACACTACATAAAGCGCAGAGAGTTCACAAACCTAGCAGAATTGATTAGCCTGGCCGGCGACTTTGAAAATCTGGAGAGGCCACAAAGGACACCAAGGTGGCCAGAGTTTCAGAGTCAAGCAGAGATGACGAGGGAACGGAGAAGTGGACCCAGTACACATGTAGACCCGCGTACAGCCTGCAGACGGTGTGGACAAAATGGACACCTGGCTCGAGACTGCCGAAATGCGCCCGTGGACTTTTGTTGGGACTGCGGCCGAAGAGGCACAAGGACATCCGATTGTTGCCGTCGATCATCGGGAAACCACCAGGGGCCCTCTCAACGTCGAGAAGAGCAGGGTCCAAGCTTTGCCAGACCTCGACACCACTAGACGGTTTACGAGCCGAAGGCGGACGCATCATCGTTACAGTAGCCCTTGATGAGGCGTGGATGGAGGCTACACTAGACACAGGAGCGACTCGAAGTTTTATAAGTAAATATTTCGCTGACAAGTTAAGAACCAACGACAACGTCGTACGCATTGCAACTTATGTGTGCCTGGCTGATGGAAGTACGCAAAAGGTAACCGAAGCGCTGAAGATGGAAGTCTCTTTGGGCAAACACAGTTTTTCGGCAACAATCCTGATCCTGCCGGAAGTACTCGACGATCTTATCTTGGGAATGGATTTTTTGACCGGAATCGGGACGACGATACGATGCGGAGATTTCCAACTCGACCTGTGTGATAAACCCAGATCAAATTCACCAGTTGAGGTTAGCCACCACATCGCAGCAGCACCTGCGTCATCAACTGCCACAGCAGCAGCCACTGCATCATCAACGGCCATCGCAGCAGCACCTGCGTCATCAACTGCCACAGCAGCAGCCACTGCATTACCAACGGCCATCGCAGCAGCACCTGCGTCATTAACTGCCACAGCAGCAGCCACTGCATCATCAACGGCCATCGCAGCAGCACCTGCGTCACCAACTGCCACAGCAGCAGCCACTGCATTACCAACGGCCATCGCAGCAGCACCTGCGTCACCAACTGCCACAGCAGCAGCCACTGCATCATCAACGGCCATCGCAGCAGCACCTGCGTCACTAACTGCCACAGCAGCAGCCACTGCATCATCAACGGCCATCGCAGCAGCACCTGCGTCATTAACTGCCACAGCAGCAGCCACTGCATCAACAACGGCCATCGCAGCAGCACCTGCGTCACCAACTGCCACAGCAGCAGCCACTGCATCATCAACGGCCATCGCAGCAGCACCTGCGTTACCAACTGCCACAGCAGCAGCCACTGCATTACCAACGGCCATCGCAGCAGCACCTGCGTCATCAACTGCCACAGCAGCAGCCACTGCATCATCAACGGCCATCGCAGCAGCACCTGCGTCACCAACTGCCACAGCAGCAGCCACTGCATCATCAACGGCCATCGCAGCAGCACCTGCGTCATCAACTGCCACAGCAGCAGCCACTGCATTACCAAAGGCCACCGCAGCAGCACCTGCGTCACCAACTGCCACAGCAGCAGCCACTGCATCATCAACGGCCATCGCAGCAGCACCTGCGCTACAAACTGCCGCAGGCGTATCAACGTCTCCAAACACCAGAACAACAAAAAGGAAAAGATCACGAAGGGCAGCAACACCTGCGTCACCAACTGTCGAGGAAACAAGAAGAGTAACGAAGGCTACAAAAAGAAGATCACGAAGGGCAGCAACACCTGCGTCACCAACTGTCGAGGAAACAAGAAGGGCAACGAAGGCTACAAAAAGAAGAAGATCACGAAAGGCAGCGACACCTGCGTCACCAACTATTAAGGAAATAAGAAGAGTAACTACAGGAACAAAAGGGAAAAGATCACGAAGGGCAGCGACACCTGCGTCACCAACTGTTAAGGAAACCAGAAGAATAACGACAGCAACAACAAAGGGAAGATCAAGAAGGCAAGATGATCGCCGCACATGCATCGCGAACCGCATGAAAGAAGTAAGTAAAATCGAGAACAAGGAGATAGAGGCATTTCTGGAAAAAGAACTGAAAAGTTTTGAGGGTATCCAAGGAACATCAAACATAACAGCGCACCGCATAGTGATGCGAGACGATAGGCCAATAAAACAACGCTATTTCCCAAAGAATCCGGCCATGCAGAAAATTATTGATGACGAAATTGATGAACTACTGGCAAAGGGCTGCATCGAGCCGTCACGAAGTCCCCACAGTGCACCCATAGTCTTAGTAAAGAAGAAGACAGGGCAGTGGAGGCTATGCATAGACTATCGCCAACTAAACGCGCGATCAATACCAGACGCCTACCCTCTTCCTAGGATACACCACATCCTCGATCGACTAAGGAACGCCAAGTTTATTAGCAGCATCGACCTGAAAAACGGATATTGGCAGATACCAATGGAAGAAAACAGTAAAGAACTCACC
Source organism: Dichetophora obliterata (assembly GCA_963920525.1). NCBI lineage: Eukaryota > Metazoa > Arthropoda > Insecta > Diptera > Sciomyzidae > Dichetophora > Dichetophora obliterata. The sequence goes on from OY986436.1 coordinate 41,417,516, forward strand.
GCCTTTACAGTCCCGGGCCGAGGGCTCTTCCAGTGGCGAGTCATGCCATTTGGACTGCATTCAGCACCAGCCACCTTCCAGAGAGCTTTAGATCAGGTCATCGGGGCAGATTTAGAGCCTCACGCATTTGCGTATCTTGATGACATCGTCATCACGGGAACCACACTGGAACAGCACATGGAAAATCTAGCGGAGGTATTCAGGCGGCTACGAGCAGCCAACCTGCGCATTAACCCCGAGAAGTGTGAATTTTTCAAAAAGGAAGTAAAGTATCTTGGACATGTTGTCAGTGAGAAGGGCATCCACACGGACCCAGACAAGGTAATAGCCATTAAAGAGCTAAAACCGCCCGAAAACATACGTGAAGTCCGCCGATGCCTCGGTATAGCGTCCTGGTACAGACGGTTCGTACCTGAATTCTCGACAGTCGTGCACCCACTAACCACCTTGTTAAAGAAAGGTAAATATTTTAAATGGGGGCCGGAACAGCAGCGTGCATTTGACGAATTAAAACAAAAACTCACCGAAGCACCCATTCTCGCTTGCCCGGATTTCAACCAAAAATTTATTCTGCAAACCGATGCCTGCGACTATGGCCTCGGAGCGGTACTTACCCAGATCATCGATGGAGCGGAAAAGGTCATCGCATACGCCAGCAGACATTTAAATAAGGCGGAACTCAATTATACAACCACCGAGAAGGAATGCCTTGCCATAGTGTGGGCGATAAGGAAAATGAGGCCATATTTAGAAGGTTACGTGTTCACGGTCATTACAGACCACCTCTCACTAAAATGGCTTAACTCCATTCAGAGTCCGTCCGGTCGAATCGCGAGGTGGACCCTCGAACTACAACAGTATTCATTCGACGTTCAGTATCGTAAAGGCAAACAGAATGTTGTAGCTGACGCCCTGTCTAGACAGCCAGCAGACGTGGCACGTGGTTGCGCCATCGACCAGTGCGACGAGAGAGTAGGAAATTGGTACCAAAGATACATTAACAATGTGGAATCGAGCCCGGAAAAGTTCCCAGAATACACCATAGAAAACGGAAAATTGTACCGTCATTTTCCAAGGACCGTTGGCGACGAGGATTGCACACCATGGAAATTATGTGTGCCAAACCATCTTCATGAGCGAATTTTGCAGGAGAACCACGACGCACCAACCGCAGGCCACCTAGGTATACGCAAGACCACCGCTCGCGTGGCAAATAAGTATTATTGGCCAGGAATGTTCCGCCACATAAGTCAATATGTGCGAGGGTGCAAAATATGCCAACGCTATAAATCCAGCCAACAGCGACCAGCAGGCGAAATGCTAACCCACTTGGCCGAAGAACCTTGGTCAACCGTTTGTGCAGATTTCGTAGGGCCACTTCCCAGATCAAAACACGGCAACACCATGCTTCTAGTGTTCACAGATAAGTTCTCCAAATGGATGGAGATGATGCCACTGCGAAAAGCCACCAGCGACCAGCTCGTGAAAGCATTCCGCGAAAGAATCCTTGCAAGATTCGGGGTCCCAAAAATCTTGATCACGGATAACGGCGTACAGTTCACCAGCAACAAATTCAAGAGTTTTCTAACAGAGCTCGGGGTGCAGCAAAGATATACGGCACCCTATACCCCTCAAGAAAACCCCACAGAGCGCACGAATCGGACCATTAAAACAATGATTGCGCAGTACACGGCAGAACAACACAACGCCTGGGATGAGCTACTCCCGGAACTGACCTTAGCCTATAACACAAGTGAGTCAGAATCAACAGGGTACAGTCCCGCGTTTATAGTACAAGGACGAGAACCCCGCCTACCAAATGCCTTGTTTGACGAGCAAACTATAGGAACAGGCCAAGAGATAGTCTCGATAAGAGAGCGAGCAGAACGACTAAAGAGCGTATTTAATATCGTAAAAAGGAACATGGAACAAGCAGCACAAACACAGGCCCGACACTACAATTTAAGACGTAGACAATGGAAGCCAAAAATCGGACAGCTCGTATGGGTGAAGCAGCACCCCCTGTCGAAAGCTATTGACAAATTTGCGGCCAAATTGGCTCCACGCTTCGATGGACCTTATAAGATAGAAGCATTTATATCCCCGGTTATAGTACGTGTCAGAAAAATTGGGAAAACACAATCCCGCACGGCCCACATCGGCGACCTGAAAACCTACTACACGGCCGAGAGCACACTCAACAATAATACATCACTAACGTAAGAGAAGAAAAATTCAGCAGCGGTTCGCCCACTAAGAACTTCCCCAACATCATTAAACACCGACCGATGAACAGACGGAAAATGAATATCCAGAAAAATGCAAGAACCAGGCAAAGATCAAAATATGCTATAACTCATTCCAAAGTTATCCGCCGGAAACCACAATCAGCATGAATGGGAAAGAAAACAAAAATGAAAACTAAAGCCTAAGATAAACTAAGAATAACCAAATCAAAATTAAGCTGAAAATAGAAACAACGAAACATAATATGATAAATAACACTTAAAATAACTGAAAACAAAGTCGGTACATTTAGCTGAGAGTAGAAAAGTAAAAGGAAATTAAATTTGAAGCATAAATAAATTAAGAACAATAGAAAAAATGCTGAGAAATGAAAACAAAAAATTAAATAATATCGATTAAACTTGAAATAAATTAAAACAAAACGGTAATTAAGCTAAAAATAGAAACAAAGAAACATAATATGATAAATGAAAACAAAATCGGTATATTTAGCTGAGAAAGAAAAATAAAATTAAGTTTAAAATAAATTAAGAATAATAAATTAAAACAAACTGAGAAATGAAAACGAAAAATAATATAATATAGATTAAACCTAAAATAAACGAAAATTAAAACGGTAAATAAGCTGAAAAGAGAAACGAAAAGAAAATTAATAATTAAACTTTAAATAACTAAAAATAAAATCGGTAAATTTAAATTAAAATAAAAATAAATGAAAATTAAAGCTTAAAATAATATAAGAAAATAATTGGAAAAGAAAAAAACAGAAAATAACATAAGAAAATTAAGCCTAAATAAATTAAAAATGAGATAGTAAAAATAAACACACAACTGGGGAAAAAATAGGTTAAATGTAAGAAGAGCAACCGCACGATTAGGCTACGTACGTGAAAGACAAGTACCCTAATTATCAGTCTGAGACCCTAAGAGAAGTTTACGGGATCCAATATTGGATCCAGATAGCGAGAAGCGGAAAGGTAACAATTACTCCCAAAAGCCCGGCGAATTAAGAGGGGAGTGTGACGGGCAAAACCCGGAGCGAGTTTTGCCGCGACACGACGCGACACAGCGAGACACGAAGCAGCCAAAATTTATATTTATTCTTTTGATGATTTAAAAATGATTTTATGATTACAGAAATGAATTTAATTTTATTATTTGAATGAAAATATGTAGTTTTATATTCCTAATTTACTTACTCAAAAGAAGAGAAAACTTACCTGAATTTAACATTGAATTATTTATTTGCTAAAATAAATTAAATTAATTCTTTCTTATATATATATATATTTTTTCTACTTACCACTTAATTCACATTGAAATAATATTGTATTTATATCGAATGTTAAGGAAAAGAAATACCTACAAACGTTTTAACTACTGTAAAATATAAACATTGTTATAATAAGCAAGCACCCTGTATTACAATTAAACCTAACTTAATATATGTATTTACTAATGGGAATAACGGCCACTGCGACAAAGCTGAGAATCCATAGAAGCATGAATACTGAACAGACATCAAGAAAGAGCAAGCGGTGAAGCAACTTAAGAGAAAGTATAATACAATCCACAAGCAGAGCATTACATACAAAGAAGAAATCATTGACTCAACCGAACAAAAGCAACAAACAAGCAAAGCATGATCGTTAACACAGCAGCCCAATAACGAGATCCAAACACTAATACAATGAAAGAATGAGAGCGACAATATAATACATGAACATGAGCAACAACAGAAAAGTTGACTCAACAAGTCAAGCAAGCAGAGAAAAGAAGAAGAACAGCCAGCAGCATAGTCAGAGGCTGGCTGGCAAGACAACGAAAAGTTAGTTGCTGTTGGACTATTGAACGAGGCGGACGTGCCTATAACGAGTTGCTGGGTGACTATCGAGTGAGGCGGACGTGCCTATAGTTAGTTGATAAATGTACTAAGAAGACATCGAAGGAAAATCGAAGGCGGACGTGCCTTTAATTAGTTGATAAATGTACTAAGAAGACATCGAAGGAAAATCGAAGGCGGACGTGCCTTTAATTAATTGATAAAAGTACTAAGAAGACATCGAAGGAAAATCGAAGGCGGACGTGCCTATAATTAGTTGATAAAAGTAATAAGAAGACATCGAAGGACAATCGAAGGCGGACGTGCCTTTAATTAATTGATAAAAGTACTAAGAAAACATCGAAGGACAATCGGAGGCGGACGTGCCTATTATTAGTGGATAACAGTACTAAGAAGACATCGAAGGACAATCGAGAAGAGGAGTCAGGACGGACATAGAGGAGCCTGGCAAGGAAAGGAAGCGTAAGTAAAGTGTGGACAACTAAGGATAGGAACTCGTACAGGACGGTATAACTTGATGAACAATTAAGACGTAGTGGTAGTTTGTTTTATATAATTATACGGGGTCTTCGGATACCAACTAAGAAGTAATAGTTTGTATATTTGCTGCTATAATTATACGGGGTCTTCGGATACCAACTAAGAAGTAATAGTTTGTATATTTGCTGCTATAATTATACGGGGTCTTCGGATACCAACTAAGAAGTAATAGTTCGTATATTCACTAATATAATTATACGGGGTCTTCGGATACCAACTAAGAAGTAATAGTTCGTATATTCACTAATATAATTATACGGGGTCTTCGGATACCAACTAAGAAGTAATAGTTTGTATATTTACTCATATAATTATACGGGGTCTTCGGATACCAACTAAGATGTGGTGATAGTTCACTTATTATAATTATAACGGGGTCTTCGGATACCAACTAAGAACATATAGTACGAAAATAACCGAACAGTACCTACGCATTAGTGACAACGAGAACAGACCCCGAACTACGACAATCGCTAACGAACAACGCCACACTTTACGTCTTGCTACGGCCAGCTCAAGAACTACATCAGAACCAAGATCCTATGGAACACCGAGCCACCCGTTATTCCCATCATCATAACCTCAATGTATCATTGAACTAAAACCTCAATAAATAAGTCAAACTATACCTGCACGTCTTCTTAATTTTAATAAAATTTTGTAAGGACCTTGGAATCCCGGCGAGCTTACCTCAGCTATAGACCCGGAAGACCGGGAGCTTCGTTACACAGTATGGAGTTACTTATTGGTCAGGCATTTCAACTGGAAAACTGGCACGGGCATTGAAAACTTGGCGTGGCTTCGCCCACACAAGCTAAATTCAATCCAATATACTTTACTACAAAAACTAACTTCTTTCTGGCATTTAATAATCAAAACCAAAAATGTTTTAAAAGTTTTACCATCAAATCTTTTAACTTTAAACGAATAAAAAATTTTTCATTTTTAATTTTTAAACCATAACTTTTGCAACTGAAAGAGATTTTTATATTCATTACTTGTTGGTAAAGTTGGTTTTGTTATATTTTCCCTAATATAAAAAAAAATTTTAAAAAAAAAAAAATTAAAAAAAATCATTTGTTCCGCTCATTGTGGGAATCGATCACTATCGAAAGTACATTTATTTAAGTTGAAATGTGCTAAAATAATTTCCTAATAAGTTTGATATAAAATTAAATGACAACAGTGAAATGATAATAACAGCAGTGTACTATATTTTTCTTAGACACAAACAAATCGTGTTTGTCATATGCATATCTATATATATAAAACAAAGTCGGGTTAGTTATACCATTTACATGTAACATATAAAGATCGGCTGAACCGATTTAAATAATCTCTTATTTATTGGATTTTTCTTTGCCCGAAATAGCAAAATAGCTTTTAAAATATCGGAAAAATTCACGGAAAAAAATTATATGAAAGTTAATTATCTACATCAATAAAAATCATTTCAAATCTTAACGGCAAGACGGATTTAACTCAAATTGGGCTCACATTTTACTTGAATCTTAGATTATGCTTTGGCATAATTAGTTTTGACTATGCCTCTTCCATCCTTTTACAAGTAAGTGAAATCAACCAACTAGCATACTTTTTTTCAGCGAAAAACTTCGTTTAATTTATTTAAAAAAATTCGGTCAATTTGACACCAAAAAAATTCAATACAAAAAATACAATGTCTTTTTTCTAATAACGCCGTTTCCTTAGAATGACAAAAAACCATTTTGCATATTTCATTACGCTTTACGTCAAAAGCTTATTTATTCTGGCTAAAAATCGTTATCTTTTGAACGAATAAAACCTAAACATCAAAATTTTATGTTTTCCCCCCGAGTAACACCGGGTATATCAGCTAGTTACTACATAAAAATCTAGTTAATAGTATTAGTTAAATAGAGTGCTGCTCCGTCAGAATGCCACATGAATAGTAAATTCCTGGGGTCATTCATGAATCCATTTTCGCGTTGATTGCCAATTTTTTGCCGATTTTCGCCATCGTAAATGTCTTCTAGCACGTCAATATTTTCGTTTTTTCTTCAGAAATGGTGAGCACTTGTTTGCAGAAATCTGGGCGAGAAATAATTGCTTACAGCTGTGCCCCTATTGAAAAGGTGAGCAGATATCCGAATTCGTCTGTGATATTCCTCGCATTTCCTTTTACTGGTCTGTAACAGTTGTTGCAGTGCGCCGTACACTCAATATCGGAGTTTATTTTTAGTGGAGGTGGGCGTTTTAGGGCATATGGATGGAATCAATCAATTTCAGCAAACTGCTTAATGCAGAACCGGTTAGTTTGTGATGTAAAGCGTATGCTAGAATTGAGGTGAAGACTTCTGATGTTGATACCAGAGATCCTAGAACAAATCGATCTTTTCCAGCAATCGAATCTTCACTATCCTCATCTGTTGCACAATTTTTTGGTTCTGGGAAGGATGAGTGACCAGAGAATTCATCTTCTTAAATAAAAACTTTAACTGATTATACGGTACTAACATTTCTCTACCAAATTTCGTTTGGTAAATCTGCATATTTTTGGCGTGCTGGACTCTGTTTTTATAGAGCAATAATTTTAAAACTCACCATTCTTTGCAATAAAACTGTTCCCACACGTAGTCTCTGGTATTGTTGGTGACAATGCTATTATAGCCACAGGAGTGGATTCCCTTCTTTGTTTGAGTTTGCTTACTCCTGATATACTAAAGAAGAAGTTTTTTTTTTAAAAAACTTAGAAATTTACGTTTGAAAAATCCCACCCAAAATTGTATGTCACAACATCAAAGCCGTTAAAAATTTAGGTGAAACGAAAAAATCGGCGAAGGCAAGGAAAAAACCTTTAATAAAATAAACTCAAATATATAAAAGATTTTTATTTGGAATTATAAAATTACGAAACAAAGAAACCAATATTTTACTATTCAATGCCATGTTAATGCCCCATTCAATTGCCTGCCACTACCTGCATGTACTCTGCTCTGTACATTCCCTGCCAACTGGCTTCCAATGAACGCCACTTGTATGCTCTCTTATACATTTTTGAGCCTCTGTTAGACAATCTGCTGTTCTGTACAATGGCAGTCAACTGGCTAATTTTGGTACAATTCCCGCCCTGCCCTGCCAAAAATTGGGCCAAAATAATTTAATTTTTATTCCAATAAATAGACTAGCTGTCTGGCATTTTAAGTTAATTTTCCAGCCAAAAATTTTGTCTGGGGATAGTTATAAAAAGTTGCCATAAAAAAATTTTTTAAATTTTTCCCTTCGAAACAGTTTGTCTAGTCTGCTGTGTGATTTACTCTACACAGAGTTGTTATTGTTGTTGTTGCCTTCGTCAAACTTACTGGACCTAAATACCTCACAATTAAAATCATGTGAAAATTTAGTATTTCACCGATTTTTCTTCAAAAATGTATAGTATATCTCCGTAACCAGGTGTCTTAGAAAACTGAACAGTATATCAAAATGTTTGTATTTAAATTATCTAGAAACTGTCTGTACATTGCAATGACGTCACTTACTTTGTACAAATGTTACGGAGCAATAAGCCAAAAAATTAGTATTTTGCTTTCAGAAATTATAGCGTAGTCATAGTGGGTGAAAAAACGCTCCAAATATTTTTTTTCCAATTTCAGTTTTGTATCACTATCCTTCATTGATCTAGACAGAATCATTCACCTGTTATGAGGAAGAAGCACTTTTAAGCAATATTCTTTAAACTCATCCATATCAAAAGCTATTTTTAAAGATTTGGCAGTTCGAAATTCATCTGAGACTAGAATTCATCAGGCAAGTCGGTTAACATGCTATAAGTTTTCAGTTTTTCCCAACAGCTTAATAGCAAAAATCTCATCCTTATATTTCACTATAGGACTATGCCTTAATGTATGTATTTACTTAGAATTTTAATCAAAATTCAGACCCCCTCACCTCAAGTAAAATCCTGGCTATACGATTAGAAGTCTTGTACTAAATTGGAAACTTTTCTGTACTACATAGAAGTCCAAACTAGTTTTGATTCCAAATCTAGTATTTGCAGAAAACTAAAATATGGTTTGAATACAGCTTTGGTTTAAAATTAAGTACAGGCTTGAATTAAAATATAAAAATAAAAAATAAAAAATAACAACCACCGCGAGACTCGAACGCACGAAATTCAGTTTGTAAACTCACTACCCTAACCACCAGGGTGGGTTATTGGCCTATACCTTGTGGGTAAAATGCGTGATAAGCAAACACACATATGAACCAAACTGTCTAATATTGAGTCGCAGCATTACCAGTCTAACTTTTTACAGTTCTTAATCCTAATTTAGTATCAAATGTACTAGAAGTTAGTATAAATTGTATCAAAAACAAAATATAATACAGAATTATACTTGACTTGAAACACAAAAGGCTAAAATTGAAACCAAAAAGCTAAAATTTAAACCAACAAACTAAAATGGATGCTGTGATATTTTTTTTATTTAAATTCTAGTACAGAAGAGTTTTAAATATTAGTTAGTATTTGAAAAGTTTAAATTTGAAACTGCAAGGTATGAAAAAATGCAGTAATTTATTAGTGGGACTAAAATTTAGTCCTAGATTTCTAACCATGTACGGTCCTGCTCAGAACTCATCGCGCTATAGAACTCAATATCTCACTGCGATAATAAAAGTCTATAAAATAATAAATTAAAGGAATCATAGCATTTCAAACCACGTCAAGGTGCAATTGCGACAACGTATTTTGCTGATGCAAAGATCTGCACTTGAGTTTGTCAACGCAGAATTTTTTTCTGCGTTACTTATCTCTAATTTCCTGAACATTTTCCGACTGTATCCTTAGGAAAATTTCATTTGGGTCTATTTTCGATGTTATAATCTATTAAACACACACACACAAAACCTTCGAAAGTTCACAAGAAAGAACCTAATATATAAGTTGGTAAGTTTTCAATATAACTTACTTCAAAACGGACGATTAAGTAAAAAATACATAACACTCTAACAAAAGTATTTAAAAAAAAAACAAATTATTCTCGTCAAAAATGTAATTAGGCCGAAAATCCCGCCCCACAATTTAAATAATAACACAAAATACACCATAATGCAAAAAAAAATAACCAACAAATGCGTCTTTATTGTAAAACATTCACGCAAACCCTCAACACATATGCACACATTTATATACAATGCTCTATACCTGTATTTGGCTCATGTAAAGCGCTTAAAAGCACTCAAACGTCAAAAGCGAGAGAGCATGAAGCGCAACAATAACGTGGCCGCTGTGACAGCAATAGCCGATGCAGTATCAGCTGCTGCTGTCAAACCCTATCGCGATTCTAGTACTGAGTATGAAACTAAAAATATTCAACCAATTTAGTTTGCACGCAACTTTATGAGATCTTGCATAAAAAACGCGCTCTTACCGGCACTGCAAAAGGATTACTTTGTAAAAACAAATAAATCATAAAAAATAATTCCCATAATGTTATGTCAAAAAAGTCACGACTTCGTCAGAAAGAGTCGCACAACAAATTACAAGATTTGACAGATTTTATGTGTGGAAAGGGAAAAGAAAGCCGTCGGGTATAATATTTAACTGTATCGTAAGAATTGCTCTAAGCTGTCATGTGAAAATGTGTCAAATGTCAAAAAGTAAACACGGTTACAGAGTGTAATTTATAGTTAATAATTGCAATTTACAACAAATTAAAACACCGCCAATAAATTTTAAATTTCAACTTACTGACAAGTGTTTGATTTGCATCTCATTAACTGTCAACTGGCTGTCACAGTTTAGCTTACGATTATTATGTAGTTGTAAATATCTGATATTTAAACGAAGCTTAATTTTTGAGCACTCTTATTGAGTATGGTATTGAGATTTTTAATTATTCCAATTAAATGTAATAACAGAAATGCTTTTGATCCACGTTAATATCTCTTAATTCGAGATCTCATTCTTAAATGTCAAATTCGACGTTTATAATTATAGCCGTCGGTATCTGTTGGAGTATTAATTTTGTTCTAAAATTAAAATTATTTGCATATTATTAAAAAACGTCAAAACTGGCAGTTTTATTAAAATAGACCAATTTTGTAGAGCAGCATTGTCTATTTTCAACATCGCCATCAACATTTAAGCGCAAACAACAACAACAACTTGTGGCAAACACATTATACAACTTCATACTATGTTGTATAATGTACCCTGCTATCCAAATTTTTCAGCGCTGGATTACTACAAGGTATCTAAAAGCTTAATTCTTCATAAATCTTTAAAATATATAACATACAAAATATATTTAGGCATTTCGAGGTAATTCTAAATCCCAAAGAACATATTAGGAACTTTGTTTATACCTATAAACTATTATCCTTGACTCTCAGAATATTTTTATTTTTAACAATGCTTTCACTAAAACGAAAGTTTTATTCTTATAATTAAAAGCTTTGAAAAGCCTCTCTTTAAAAAAGGCTCTTTTGTGAAAATATGCCTTAATTTGTGATAATACAACTCCATTATATGGTTAATATAAGCAAATAAATAAGGATAAGGATTTTTGTTCGTTTTTTGATGTATGCTGGCTGAACTTGAAAACTTCCGGACTGATTTTGATGAACCTTTCTCTATTTGCCATTTTATTCTTTCAAAACTGTCCTTTACTATAAAATATTATTTCGCAATGAAAGCTAGCTCCCAGCTCACAAACTAAAGATAATACCAGTGAAAAAATTCAATTGTATTTTTTTTTTGTAAAATCATTTTCATTTTTCTAGGCTATAATTTAGAAACAAAGTTAACTGAATTATTTTGAATAAAACTTCTGTCACATTTCGAATGATTTCTCGAAAATTTTAAGGAAGATGTTTGTAGCTTGCGCCAGTGCGCAGGTTTGCTCACCATGATTTCTGCTATTTATTATGTTGGTATTTGAATGGTGTTTGTGGAGTTACGTTTCCCCAACGCATTTAGCGTGGTGTGAAAGTTATATTACATGCTGATCTTATTTGTGCCCAGGGTTGCCAACTCACACCTTTTGGCCCGGAGACTCTGAAGTTAGCTCCATCAATAAAGCCTATTAAGGAAAACTATTTCATCGGGAGCTGATATTTGGATAGCAGTTTTAAAAACCAATCAAAAATTAGAAATTAAACAGAACAAGTGTTAGGAATACCAATTACCCTGCAAATCATATGAGTTTTTTAATACTCTTTTATGACTCATTTTTAGGAGCCTGAGCCCTCATAATGAGCTCTTATAAGTGTCATAAGTGAACAGTTTTTCCTTTTAAAGTGGTCCTTCTTTAAGAGCTCAAAAGGGAGTACAAAATTATACTTTTTTGACTCTCAAAACTCATTTATTCGGACTTCTATAAGACTCTTTTATGAGTCTTACATTGGCATTTTAAAACTCATAACAGACTCTTAAAAGTTTCAAAAATGTGCTAGTTTTATTTTGAAACTGGTCGCTCTTAAGAGGCGTCAATATGAGTCTTAAAATACTCTTTTATGATTCCGATTTTTCCACCCTTTTTCTTCAAAAAATAATCATAAAAGTGCCAAAAATTCGCTTGTGTTCATTGAATTTGATCACTCTTTATGAGAATCAACAAGAATCGTAAAATAAACAGCCAAGTTTTCTTTAAAACAAGATATCTCTTCACATTCTGAAATAAATCTGAATTTTTCCATTGTTATGTTAAAATTTTATTTCTGAAAACAGTGACAGAAAAAGCGGATTAATCCTTGAAATTAACAGCTTTTCCTTTGCTGAAATATAAAGTTGTACGAGAAAACCGAATAAAATTTCAAGTGAATGAACAGTATTTAAAAGCCTGCTTTTTTATAAATTTCTGCTCCGAAAATGTTCCCAATTGGAATGTTTTTATGAGCTCGCTTTTCGTAAATACAGAAAATACACATAAGATACTCCTAGTCAGTAGGCTTTCCAAAAACACTCTTAAATTCGAGTTTTTTTCAGAGCCCTTAACTGAAGTACTCCAAAAACAATTTCTTGTTCTTTTCAGGAGTGTACGCTATGAAAATACAAAAGATAATTTTTAAAAACTCATAAATAGGAGGGAACTCTTCAGCTCCTCTTCAATAAAGCTCTTTTCAGAGTCCGAATTATGGGCGCTAGGATCTTGGTTTAAGGGGAAGCAGCACATTCGTTGAACGGGTATTATAATTGAATCTGTGTGGAGAGACGACAGAAACAAAAGGGGCACACGTTTGGTAAAAGAGCAGCTTTCATTAAAATAATAATTTACAAATTGTTATGTACTTTTTGTTACAACAAAAAATTATAAAATTATATATTTTATTTATGTCTATTTAATAGTTCAATAACTTGCATTGTTCCTTATAAAAATAAAAAATTTTTATTCTAAAACAAATATAAAAAACGCCAAATAAATTTAAAAAAATTAAATAAAAAATTATATTAAAAAAGCTTCGGGCTCTGCTTCAAGAGTTGGAAATACTGTTAAATTAAATGCGTATTTAGTGTCAATTTATCAGGGTACAATTAAATAAAGTTTAATAAACATTGGCCAAACCGGGACTTTGGTTGAAAATACGCCTAAGAAACGCCGAACAAGGTTCGAAAGCAAGAGTTGAACAGCGGTCATTTTGAAGAAATCTCGAATATATATTTTAACGACGAAATACTGTAGTATTACATACAATAAATAATTTTACATATATATAATCATAAGTTTTCCGATCAAATGTGGCATTAAAAAACGGTTGATTGAGCGGTCAGTTTATAGAAGAAGAAGTTGCAAGATTGCTGACAAACACAAAATTTTTTGTATTTGTTTTTTTTTATTCATTATTTATATGGTGCTTACATTTAGCATTAGTAAAAATTAATTTTGTATTATAAAGTATTAAACCTTAGGTTATTTATATTTTAATTGTAAGTAGGGACGTAAGTTTTTGACTTGATCGTGACTGTTAGGCTAGATTCACGATTGGTGTTCCGAGACATTTTCTCTGACATTATCTACACACAAATTGTATGCGAAGGCCTAATGACAGTTGCTTAAAAAGTAACTAGTTACTGAGCTAGTTATGGCAATAATGACTTCTCATTTGCCCACTGGGTATTCATTCAAGTAAAATTTGTATTCAAGTCAACAACAAAATGCACAAGTACGAAAGTAAATGTACTAAATGCAAGTCTTGAAATGCATTTACTGAACTTTACTGGCGTGAACCGAAATACTTGTAAGGAATTGTAAAATCAGTACTTTTATTATAATTGTAAGATAACTTTTTATACTGGTTAACTTTTTTTAAACTATTTTAAGGTGTGTCAACAATAACCGTTGTATATTTATTCTCAATATTTTATTTAAGAAAGTAAGGGTCAGGGCCGTAGCTGAGGGGGAATTTTCAGGGTTCAAACCAAATTTTAATAAATATTAATGCATTTAAATAATTATTTCATTGAATCACTAAAACAACTTAACAAATCATATACTGAAGTTGCGTTTACGTGTAAAAATTTTTTTTATGAGTTGTATCGTATATCAACAATAGTGCAAACCAAAGTATTGTGATTTTTCGGATCAAACGTGATACATTCAAAATTACCATCGCTATTTTATTCACTACTCTTGACATCGGCAGTTGTAGATGATGGTAGTGATGATAACAGTGAAGCCAACAAGAATGACATACACATGTATACGGAAAAAAATCTATCTAATTCGTACCGCCTAGAAATATTTGAAAGTATACTTCAGCCAACAACTGCTTTTACTTTTCCTTCGAGCGTTTCTCGAAAATTTAAATTTCAGCATCCATGGCTTTGTTGCTGGAGTAGGAGTCTGCTCCAAATATGCAAATAGAGCTTAATGATAGTTCTGCGTTTTCTTTAGCTCTGCTTATTTCATCACAAGCATTATTACATCACAGCCTCTTCGTAATTTAAGGCACAAAACAATTTTTTATTAACCGTAGTCCTACGTTGGTGTAGAAAACTACATATTTTTTAATTTTTATATATTTCCAAAACCGTTTTGATTTGGGATAAAAGTAAGCTTACATGATTTTTATTTTATTCTAAGTTCCTAAGTTCGAAATCAGGAACATGATCTAGTATCTCAGTTATTATTTTTTTCAAAATTTTTAAAAACTTTAATTCCTCATCTAAACCTCAACGTGGAATTTAAAAGTTTTTCTCAACGTAGGACTACTGTTAATTAAATTTGTTTGCCCCTTTCACTGTAACTTTTTTGTAGTCAAGAGTTTTTCGAATTAAAGATATAAGTCTTAAGTTTTTGAGGAATGCTTGAAGTTACTCATGAGTTATAAAAAGTTGACTTACATTTTGCATGATTCTGACTCCAGTAAAAGTTTAAAGTCAATTGTTTAAGTAATTTTGTGAATATTTAAGTTTTAAGACTTATGAAGTTTATGTAATAGTTTTTTTGTCTCTTAAATTTTATTAATTTGAGATAAATGAGATAGCGTTCTTATTCCTAAAATTTGTTAAAACGTACCTCCGTCATTCAATGGATGAGATCCGTTTAAACGGATGTGCGTCTCTTAGTAAACACAGTGGCAGTGACAGTAACAGAGCAGGACGTGTTGGTAGAATTTTCAATAAAAAGTAGACTTAATTTTTAATATTTTTTATTTTATTTTCATACAAAAACTTTGCACTCAAAAACTTTCTAACGATATCTTTTCCGAGTCTTTTCCGGACTTTAATATCTAACAGTTTATTTTTCATACAACTATTCTACCAGCCAAAATCAAAATCCTCCATTGGTAAATCCTGGCTACGGCCCTGGTTGGGGTTAAAATAATTTAGTAAAATAAGCGCAATTTTTTCGATAATTTGTGATGCCTGTTTTTTTTAGAATTTCTCTTTTCTCTTGGCAAAAAATAGAACAAATGTTTTTACAGTCTTTTTTGAGCTGGTGCGCAAATAGACAAAACTAAACAAAAAATACGTTGGAACAGTCAAATGCTTCAAATGCTGCCTAGTAAAATATAGCAGTAAAAATTGAAGAACTTTATAGAATACACAGTGGAACCTCGTTTATTCGGTAAACCAAATCGGTAAACCAAAAATTTTATTATGTGCTTTTGATCAAAAGAAATCCGAAAAATCCTCAGACAAAAACCAATTGAATTATTTAAACATGACCTCAATAAACTGGTATCTTGTGAATGAAGATGCGAATATGTCTTTTATTTAGACTTTTTACAGGTGATTTCGTTTTCGTTTAACCAGCGTTTTTGTTATGCCCGCCGGATCAACGAGGTTCTACTACATAACAAAGGTTTTTGATACTGCACAGGTAGTTGCTGAAAAATGTATTTAAATAAAGATAGGTATATATTATTAATTTTATACTTTTTTTTATATATTTCTAAAATAACTCTGCAATTTTTAATATGAAGCGCTATGTTTTTGTTGTAACTTTTATTTTATTAATATTACAATTTTTAACTGGACTGGTTTTTTTATTTTTATCGTTTTATTTTTTATAGTTTTATTTTTTATTTATAGAACTTAGAATAGTTTTTGTTACAGAACTTAGTTTAGTTTTGTTTAATTCTGTTTGTGTTAAAAAACGTGTAATGATTTTTTTTATTCAAGTTCTTGCCTTCATATCTGAAGTGTACTGATTTCACTCCATGAAGATCTAGCAACTCCACATACTATCAACATCAGCCATTAAAAGTGTGAGGGTTTCTTTTTTTGTTGCGCATGCGTTTGTATCGTCAAAATCGTCGATACGAGATACAAAATATTGCACATGCTTTGCTGCAGTATAACTCATGAAAATTTAGGTTTTTTATTTTAGGGCCAAGGCAAGTTGGACTGTTTTTTTTTTAAATTTCATTCAAAATGTTTTTTCCCCGTTCTCATGTATTTTATCAGAATAAATAAAAATATCGGCAAATGTGGTATTGTACAAAATCATGGACGAAAATTAGGGAAGAAATAGTTGCAACAATACCAAAGTCTGATGTTTAACACTCGAGTATTTAAAAATATTTAGTCAACAGTGAGTGGTTTAATTACTTTAATAAGTCCATCTTAACTGTTGAAAATCATCTTTCCTGTCCTCACATAAAAAATTTCAAGGTATCCCTGAGAAAAAGTTCACAATTTCATCATTTCTCCGAGTGCATACTCACTCACCCTCACTTTTAATCGAATAAATTTCTTTGAAATACTGTCATTTCTTGAGAAAGAACAAAAACATTTTATTGCCTTCATTTTCAATATCAGACTGCAACTGCATAAATACAGGTGGTGCTGTTATCGTTCAAACAGCTGTAGAGCTCCAAGCAAAACAAAATCTCGAACAACAACAACAACAACAGTCTACACTTCAACTCCAGTTAGACAACCCGTTGTTAGGTGTGGGGGTGGGCTTCTCTGTTGAGATTTGTGTATTGTTATTAGAAATATGAGCTCCTGCAAAAGCAAACTATTTATTTTTACAAAAAATGCGTTCAGAAGGAAAAAAATGTAATAAATTAAAGTAAACGGGTTGTTTTGAATGTTCAAATATAAATTGTTTATCCATATTAATACGTATAGACAATTTAATTTTAAAGAAGTTTTGTAAAGAAATCCTATCAAAGATTAAATTCGAATAGTTTAACAAATTATGTCACTAGATAAAAAAGAATTAATGGAATATTTTGTAATCATATTATTTGTATATTAAACAAAATAAAATATATTTCTAGAAACAATGGCAGCTTTAAAAAGGTCATCATAATTGAGAAAGACTTTATCTGGAATTATCACATTTTCAAAAACGTCAACTATTAAAACAAAATACATGAAACCTTTTAAAAAATTTACACAACCTCTAAGCTGCCAGCAGCTAAAAGAAAAAAAGAAACTGTCAATCAAAAGACAGGTACAATAATAACAATAGCAAATAAGACAGCATATAATACCAAATATGTACCATAAAAGCGTACTTTTTAGTGTCAGTTGTAAAACAAAAAAGATGAGCCTCTTTTCGTCTAAGCAAACGCATAAAATAAATCATGAAAAAATTCATCATTGTAATCTTTGTGGTTGTATATCTAAAGAAAATTATTGCATTCAATGCTACTGTCAAGGATATTCAAGGATTTTGCAAAAGGCACACGACTTTGAGAGCTGATCTTTTTGTTGTTATCTACAATGAAATCCTTCAACATAACCATATTTAGCAGAAAAGATAGCCAAACATAAATGAACACAACAAAGCACTTAAGGCTCTGGCAGTCGTCGTCGTCGTCTTTCTGGATGATCCTTTGGCTTTGTTGAGTGTGTTGCTTGGCTTTGGATTAAAGGATCAAATTCAGTAGCAATTTTATGAATTCGACGATGGTTTTTTAATTTAATTTTTCAAGAAAACTTGGTTTTTGTCGAACTTGATTTTTTCCACTCTAACAAATAATCATAGTACCCATTTTTAGGCTATGAAATGCTCCTTAACTGAGGCGTAAAATTTGAAATTTCAGTTATGTTAACAGATACGATCACCAAAAAGATAATCTTTTCTTGAGATTAGTTGTTTTTGTGTGGGCGGTCTACAATAAGCAAAATATTATGTAACATTCAGATAGAAATTTTATGTTAAGCCTAACTTTATGTTATAACGGCCACAAATGATACGACTTAGCCAAGTCATATAACAAAATCGTTGTGTCTGAGGGGAAGCCGCATAAGAAAACACAAATCGTGCGCCTTGGTCGTATGGAAATCAAAATAGTTTGACTTTTTCTCAAGTTGAAGCAAAAGTCCGAGTGTGTGAGGGTAAGTCGTAAGACTTCATACGTGCTTTTATTTTTCATTCACATTTTTTCTGTTGAGAAGGAAGCGTGTAAGTTATACCAATGAAGGTTTTGAGTAAAGTGATTGTTTTGACTACGTTTTCGAGTAGACAACTTTTTTTTGTGAATTCTTGTTTTTTTTTTCTTTGTATGATCAATGTTCTTGCTAGAGAATATTATGCTCGTGAACATTTTTTCCCTGCAAAAAATTTTAATTCTTCTGCAAAATTATTAACAAACTTTTTTTGAGAAAATTTATTTTGAAAAAAAAGTAAGTTCAATGCCCCAATAAAATTTTCGTTTTAATTATATTTTTATTGTTTTCTAATTTCAAAAAAATTTAGCTCTGCGAGCAATATTTCGATGGCGACGGCTTTGAATATATTTCTACTGAAAAATATTCATTTCCGAGTGTCGAAGAAGTGCTTTTGTATTGTTCGTTTCTTTACTCTTTTTCGAACAAAAAAGGTTCCTTTTTGAGAGTGAATGAGTTAAAAATAGTTCATTTCTAAGTGCCGAAAAAAAACTTTTCAATGGTTATTTTTCCAACTCGTTATCGAACAAAAAAAGTAAAATTTTTCATTCTTTTTTAACTCATTTCTGAAAAAAGGTTCGCTTTTGTGAGGCATTTTAGTCCTACGAATGATTCCAAAAAGGTTCGTTTATGAGTGCCGAAGATGAACTTTTCTACCCAACAAGGTTCATAAATGAATTCAAAAGATATAGTTTTTGTTATTCAGTAAAAGAAAAAACATATAATCAGTATAAACAAAAAATCAACAATTTAAAAAGTACAGAATAATCAAAGAATGCACACGTTATTTTGAGGTAAATAATATTATACGGAGAAAAAAAAATTTTGTATTAAATAAAAATATTAATTTTAATAGAATGACTGCAAAAATTTTTTCCTTGACTTTATCCGAAGCATGTAAAAATCTTCTTAAGCTTTGGGATATGGGATTCGAAGCGAATAGAAAAAAGGATAATTTTACTTTTCACTGTCTAAAAACCGTACGCGGACAAAATCTGATTAAAAATAGACTTCGACGTACTACTCGGTAGTAATCGTAAGTAAGTCGTATCATCAGAGGCCCCTATTAGGTGCTGCAGCTATTTTATTAATTCGGTATACTATTATAGTACTTTTTTGGTATAGTACTGGTTTTCGTACTACGTTTTCGTACGTGGTTTGCAAAATATATAAAAATATGTTTAGGTAAACCATAAATATATACGGACTTGGTAACATATATTTAGTTATTTATTTATTTATATCGTCAAATTGAGTCTGAATTGTTTCAACTGAGAAGGCTAGAGTGAAAGCCCAGACCCTGTAGCTTTTTAATTAATGTTGGGTAGTTTACTTTATCAAATGCCTTCTTTGCAAAATCCGTAAAGATGATATCCATTTGTATACGATTTTCGAAATTGTTTATTACGAAATTGCAGAAAATTACTACATTTGTAACTGTTGATCTTCCGGCTCTAAAACCATGTTGCTGATCAGCTAACACATGTTTAAGTTGAACTGAAGTATTATCATACGCAATTTTTTTAAACAATTTAGGAATAGGCGTCCGCAGGGGGGCACTTTCTCCCCAAGGCATTGAAAATTGTTTATATATATTCCAGAGACCGTACTGAATATGCATTTTATAATAAAAAGTTAAAAATAATAATTATCTTGCGACTTTTAAAATTTTGAGCAAAAAATAATAATTATTTCTGCTCTTTATTTTTAAGACAAATATAAAAATCAAAATTTCACCGATATTTTTTTGGTCACAAAACAACTGGTATGTTTTGATTTTTATTTTTTAAAGCAAAAAATAAAAGCAAAATTTTCCCAACATATTTTGGAGCACAAAATACCTTGTAAATATAGATTTCTATATTGTTATTCAAAATTTAAAAGCGTACGTTTCACGATTTGACGCGTTGTATGTTAATGTTTGTTTTACTATTGATCCACTTTCACTAAAGTTGAATTGTTTTAAATGCCGTTTCAAATAGACAAATCAAAGTTACACCAAAAGTTATTCGAAAGTTTAAACAAATCTCATACAAATACAAAAGTACAAAATGTACAGAAGTTAGTTAACGAGGACTCTTAATTTGAATTAATATACCACGTCTTCAAGAGTCATATCACATGCCAACATATACATCAAGGCATGAGCACTTACTGTCAAAATATGCCACAGTATTTGCTAAGTGGTCATTCTATGCCATGGCATGTTTGTTGAAATATTTCGATTCCATTGAAATTTAGTTATGCAATGCAGTTCATGCCATGAGATATGAAAAATGAGATGAAAAATATCATGGCATTCATAGCAGGGCATAATATATGCCATAGCATAGGCGGTCTCCACTAGATTTTTCGATGCCTTGAGATGTATTTGATGGCATGTGCTATGCCTCATGAAGACGCTATGTTACAACTGCTGCTCATGAATCAATCAATAAAGAAACCAGAACACATTGAAAAATACATGTACTAATTTTTGCGTAAAAATGGGAGGGGGCAAGAACTTTTCTTACTTTTGCTGACGAGGGGGACGGGGGGGGGGTTAAAATTACAAAGAACCTGCTTACATAATACTTGAACGGCCCCTTATGAAACACTTACGAGATGACATAAATCCCTTAATATAAATTTTTCAAACGTAAACTGAAATACTATTTTTGCTTTTAATTTTTCAATAAAAAATTTTAAAATCAATGTTTAGAAGCTATTTTGTGCTCCTAAATATATGGCAAATTTTGCTTTTTATTTTTGTCTTAAAAAATAAAAATCAAAACATACCAGTTATTTTGTGACCAAAAAAATTTTTGCCTTAAAAAAATAAAAAGCAGAGATAATTATTATTACACTGGTCAACAATTTAGCAACTTTTTCGTGCCACACGAACTTCGATAGCTAATACTGTTTAAGTTATATTCTCACGTTATGAAACTGATTATTTTTTTTTTTTTAGCCTTAGATTTTTTTGTGATTTTGGACTTTGTGTTTTTACGATTTTGATCCTGTTTTTATGCTCTGGAATCCAAACAACTTTACGTAAAGCAAAAAAAGCACCATTCTATAGAAAATTAAACAAGCTTTTTAGTGAGGTATTTTTTATTTTTCTGTTATATTTAGTCTGTCAGATTTTCAGGTTCAAAATAAAATCTAGGATTTTTTTTGTTAAAAATGTTGACTTTTACAAGTATTTTTTTTTATATTTAGAGCCATATTTAAAAAAAATTTAGTTTTATCTTATTTCATATTTAATAACCTTAATTCTGATACCAAAAATATAAACATTATCCGAGAGAAACAATTAAAATAAAATAAAATAAGCGAACTAGCTTATATATGAATAGTCATATGAAGCATTAAGCACTCTTAGTAATCCACTTGTATTTAAATGACATTCAATGTAAAAATTTTAATAAATTTTATTATAAACTCACCATCTAACATTTTCTAGCAAATTTAGCTTCTGGTTGGTCCCTTTTGATTGTCCAGCAGTAATCTGCCAACATACATGGGCTCCATTTGCCCTGGTAACGCTTTTCCATCTTCAAAATATCTTGGTGAAACCTTTCTCCGTGCTCATCGCTCACAGACCCCAAGTTTTCAAGAAAAAAATCGAAGTGTGAGTGTAAAAAATGAATCTTTAGCGACATGTTGCAGCTCAATGCTTGATAAGCCAACAACAGCTCGCTAACTATTTCTCTGTAACTGTCACTCTTATAGTTACCCAAAAAATTTGCAACAACATCCTTAAAAGAACTCCATGCCGGTTTTTCTAAATCAAAAAAAAATCTAAAGCAGTTCACCGTGTAAAAAAGTGTTGCTGAGTGGTAAAAAATGAGGAAATGTAAGGTATGAGAATGTCATTTAGATGCAAGTGGATTACTAAGAGTGCTTAATGCTTCATATGACTATATGGTTAGTTCGCTTATTTTATTTTATTTTAATTGTTCCTCTCGGATAATGTTTATGTTTTTGAAATCAGAATCAAGGAAATAAAATATGAAATACGATAAAACTAAATTTTATTTTAAATATGGCTCTAAATGCAAAAAAAAAAAAACTTGTAAAAGTCAAAATTTTTAACCAAAAAATCCTAAATTTTATTTTGAACCTGAAAATCTGACAGACTAAATATAACAGAAAAATAAAAAATACCTCACTAAAAAGCTTGTTTAATTTTCTATAGAATGGTGCTTTTTTTTTGCTTTGCGTAAAGTTGTTTGGATTCCAGAGCATAAAAACAGGATCAAAGTCGTAAAAACACAAAGTCCAAAATCACAAAAAATCTGAGGCCAAATAAAAAAAAATCAGTTTCATAACGTGGGAATACAGCTTAAACAGTATTAGCTATCAAAGTTCGTGTGGCATAACCACTGTTGACCAGTGTTATTTGCTCAAAATTTTAAAAATCAATATGAAATCAAGTTCTGCATTCTAATGCTACCTTCAAAACGGCGGTGAGACAATTTTT
The DNA here is from genome assembly GCA_963920525.1 of Dichetophora obliterata. Taxonomy (NCBI): domain Eukaryota; kingdom Metazoa; phylum Arthropoda; class Insecta; order Diptera; family Sciomyzidae; genus Dichetophora; species Dichetophora obliterata. The sequence continues at coordinate 41,440,442 of OY986436.1, forward strand.
TCATAATGCTTTTTTGTTTTAAAAATCTAAAAATAATTATTATTTACAGTCTCTGATATATTCATACTATATCAAAAAAGCCGTAAGTTTTTATTAAAAATAAAAACTTTCTAAATTGTAAATTGCGCTTAGTCTTAGGGTCTTGAGAACTTTGTTAAGAGAAACGTCGTTTTTAGTTGTAGGATTGTAAAATTTTGCGAAACATGTATTTTGATAAGGTGCATCATAGTCAATCAAAAAGTTGATTTCATATGACGATGTGTTCATAACGTATTTAATATATTTTGAAGAGAAAACAAAAATAATTCTTTAAGGTATGATATAAATAAAGCTTAGCTAAGCCATTCATTTTTAAATAGTATAGTTGTACCCGTTGCAGTAAGGACGTGTTCATATTACGCTTTTTTGTCGCGATTGCGACACCGCTCTCACGTTTTTTTTCGCAAATGCGGCTGAAAAATACTTAATTTTGAATGTATTTAAATACATTTATTTATTTAATATTCAGTATTTTTCAGATGCGTTTGAGAAAAAACATTGAAAGCGGTGTCGCAATCGCGACAAAAACGCTTAATATGAACACTCTCAATAAGTTACGATACCATTTAATTTACCCTTGTTTCATAGAAACTTTTCAATACGTATTCTTAAATTAAAAATTTATTTCTACGAATTTTATTCGTAATTTTCAGTCACAAAACATTTTACATTAGAATTTGTTATAGTCAAAAGATTTTTATGACACAAACATAAATACGAAACTCGATTTGAAACAACCATTTTATACTTCTTAAAATTCACGTTATTTATCAGCGCCCCACCCAGTTTGAGAATTTTCTAGACTTTTTTCGCGTCAAGTGCTTATATTAAACCAGGATTCAGAATCAAGCCTTCCAGGGAGGTTCTGGAATATGTAAGAAAATATATGAAACCCAAAACAAATCTAACATACAATGCACCTATTTATTTATTTTTTAATACGCTTTGAATAAAAAAAAAATTAAGTTTTTAAATCATTCAGATAATAGGTATGCTTCTGTACACGATTTTAGGAACTTGCAAGCTACTAGAACTGATTCATGCTGAAAAAAGAAATTGGTGTCAATGCTGTGAGAGATCCGGTGAAAAATATCTCCCCTTGCACAAGGGGAACATTTCAAGAATAGCGACAACTAAAATTTTCAATTTTTGCGAATGGTATGGATTTTAACTACCTAAATCCAAATCTGAAAAATTTCAGTCCACTCGACGACGGCTTAGGAGTTAAAGGCTTCCAAGGTAAAAAATGGCCTAAAAATGTAATTTGTTTTTTTTTTTCAATTTTCCAACAATAAAAATATTGTTTAATATTAGGAAATTTTCGTATTCTTATTTTAAAAGTTGAAAAATTGGGGGCTCAATAGCAATGAATGCGATTTCATATAAGAATATAGGCCTCATAGTATTTAATTTATTAAACTATTAAGTATATTTGCCTTAGCAAAAAATTATTGAAATGTATTACATGACAAAAACACAAAAAATTTTTTAAATATTTCGGACATGATTAGAGAAAGATTTTTACACCATCTTAAAATAAATTAGATTTTCTTATGTGTACAAGCGTGTGTCAACAGGTGTAGTGTGCGTATCATGTTTACAAAATTAGTACCAAAAATCGTAGTAAATAGCATTATATAGGTTACATTTTGTTTATGTTCATTCTAGATTCCTTTATGCCTTTTCTCCACTAGAACAAATCCTGCGGAAGCCCATGAATTTAGGCATCGAAGAAATTTTGCATATCGGTCTATAATTACAGATGTTCTGCTTAGGGACCGACTTTAGGATAGGAACAATATGGGAAATTTTCTAATAACTGATAACTCTAAAAACTGATTGAAAAATCGCGAAATTTCGCAACTTTTATTGGCGATTTTGTATAAAAATAATGCTATGCACCGAGTTTTTTTCAATTCTGTCTAAAAAACAGCGTCTTTTTCCAAAATATGTATATTCTCTCTACTTTTCACGCTATTTCAGCGTGTTTTCGCTCAGATAGTCCTAAAAACGCTCCAGCAGCGATTTTTTACGCTATTTGAGAGGACGTTACGCTTGACCTTCAATAAACATTTCTGCTTCAACGTCATATAATGTCGAAGAGATTCGAACAAGTGAAATTATATAAAATTAAACAGTAGATAGGTCACAGCTTAATTACTCAAGCCTACTGAAGAGTTTATACAAGAGCGCTAAAGAGATAATTGTAGCTGCAAGGATTCACGCATTTCTAGCATGAAATATTTATAATTTTGCTCTATGGCACTTAACGACAATAAATGTAGGCAATCAGTTACCAGCAATTATTGTAGTTCTAACTCGTGAATTTTTGTTAGAGTGAAGGAAAACACAACAATCTAATGATTTTTAAAAATTTTAAAAATGTGAATAGATAAAGATCCAGCACAATGTTTCAGCACAATGGGTGCAATATCATAATACGGATGTTGTCAAAAATTGGCCTTAACATAGTTAAACCAAGGTACTTTCGCACTTTATAGGATTCAATAGAATTTTTGTTGTTACAGAAATTAACTTGTTATGTTATCAAAAAGATTGTTCTTATTGGATTTACAAATATTGAATATAAAATGAAATAAAAACTTATTTATTATTTAAGTATTAAATATATTTCAATATTTTAAGCCGCAATACATCGCAAACTCAACGAATGGAGTTGCAATTTGGTATTCGAGGGGTCCCAGGGATTCCTCAGTGTACCCAAAAAAAACATTTTTTAAAATTTATTTTTGAGCTTGGCCCCAGTGTGCGTTGGTGAGTATTTTCATAATAAAAATGCAGTGGTTAGTTTAACACTAGGATGGGCAACCGGGCCTAACTAGGCCCATTTTTAGTTGAAACATGCATATCTTTTATATTTTTTGAAGCATCGATCGCAACTTCACGACTTCTTGTTGTGGTGCTTTATGAGCACAAAAACCAAAAATTGTGTCGATCGAATTCAGTTATTGGAAGAAAGTTTTTCTTTTTATTATCTTAACATCGAAAATTACCTTAAGTAAGCCCAGACCCCACAGGCGTTGTATTGCTTGCTAACCGTTTCAACAACGATTATTGTTTGTTTTTTTTTTTCTTTATTATTATAAGGTCTGTTCACGTAGTCGAATGCAAACGAAATATTTCAAAAGTTTTTACTAGAAAGTGCTTGAAAAGCGTTCGTTTACTTAGAGAGTTGTGTAATATAGAGGAAATCACATTTTCTCTCCGTTCACGTTTTTTAAAGTTTTTACAAGAAGAATTTCATGTTGTAAAAAGATGAAAACTGTCAAATGGTAGATGTGTGTTTGTAGCAGCTGAGTTTTTTTTAGATTCTTAGACGTATTTGACATTTTTCATTATTTTAGCAGAAAAGCGTTCGTTTACTTTTTAAAGTTAAAGTTAATTCTCTCTCAATTTTATTACTTTTGACATTTTTAATTTTTTTGTGTATTGTGTGGGGGAAAATGATGGGGAAACTACAAATGATCATAAAACATGCCAACATCATGGTTGCCTATGATATTATATTATAGAATAGGACACACCTCCCTTTTTCTTTGCATGGGCCTACTTAGGGCCAGTAGGTTATGTGACCGCCTCCCAGAGTGTTGCCCACCCTAGGGTTAAAATTGTTTAATTTATTAGTTTTTTCCTCGGTGTAGTCTTTTTCTGATTTATTTGCAGTTGTAGCGGTTATTAGAGCAAAGGACTCACATAACACAATGATAAAAGTAGTCATCATCTTCTTTAAAACAGCCAGTACACTCAGCATCATCAACAACTACAACAGTGTCATCATCATTGTCATCATCATCATCATCATCATCATCGTCAACATCAACATTCCCATCCAAATCAACGTCGTTAACATCATCGCAGTCCTCGTTGTCAGGATACTTCATTGAAATTTGAGACCACAAAAATGTGTATTTTGCGCTCATTATCGTTATTGCTAAGGATACCAAATCAAAATTACAACAGCAGCTACAAAAACTACAGCAGCAACAACAGCAACACCAACAATAACTGTGTAAATTGTGCTACTTGACAACAACAACACCAAAAAGCACATTACGGTAGCTGTGGCAACACTGCCAGGCATGTACAGCGCTGAGATGTGCAAAAATAAAACAACAGCAAACATAAACATGGTATAATAAAGAGTCACCAGTGTTGCCACGAAATTGAAAAAAGGATTGCCGATAAAAATAAAATAACGATACAAAATATTTCATAAAATACCATTTTGGATTACATAGAAATATACATTGGGAATTACTTTGTATTCTGCAAAACTATGTATGAAAACAACAATAGCAGATCAAAATATTAATGGAAGAGGTCGGATGTTGCAAAGTTTTGAAGAGTAGACAAGGGAGTTGTGAGGGAAATAAAAAAAGTAGTCGAACTTCTGCTCCTATTTTTGAGCTCTAATATTGGCATCGATATTTCGAGACCAACTGTACGACGTCGTATAAAACTTGCATGATTCGAGGGAATGATTCGAAGCAATTTTGTGTAAGAAAAAAACAAAAAAAAATTTTAATGGACGCGAGAATAAGCCTCTTAAGCCAGAAAGACAGCTCCTTTCTATACCAATTTCTTTAATGAAAGACTGTTTCTTCCGAAAAACGTTTTAGCCCATTGGCCTTATTGATGAAATAAGAAGTTTAAAATGTACTGTTTCGCAAGAGATTAAAGGCCGGAATCTCAAAACCATCCGTGACCTTGACGTTATCTGATACCTCGGCTTTAGCAGAGCGTTAATTTTAAAGCTTCAATTTATAAAATAGTATCCACGCAGTACAATGTCCCATTTTCGTTTAAGCGGACTTGCTATTTTGAGCACGAATTAGCAAGTAACCTCGACTTAGACAAAGTTGTTAAAGAATTTGCTTATGCCAAAAACCGCAGGCTTTGGCGCAGTTGGTGATAATTTGTGGAGTTAGCAAATTTTTTGGGTAACAAGTAACGTCAAATACAAAATCTTAAAGCCTATCATTTTAAACTTATCATTTCACCTATAAGAAAGTAATTGATCTCATTTATTAAAACTTAAAGCTTGTTTAACCTTTTTTTAATTATTAATATGTGATGTTTTCTTGTTACCTACTTTGGGAAACAATCTTATAAAATTTACTATAAATTTTATTGTATTTGATCTTATAAAAAGTTTATTTGACGTTATTACTTTTTTCAAATTTTACTAAAATAAAATATAAAAGTATTTATGAAATAATATATTTAAAAATATTACTTTTGTCATGAATGATAACAATTGAATTAAAAAAGCGTCTTCTTGTTCTCTTTTTTGTCAAGATTTGTCTTGTTTTGTCCTACCCTTCTGTTAACCCCACACTCACAAAAAACACCTATCTTTTTTTAATAAAAAATTTCTCTGTTTTCGATAATAGCAATTTTCTCTATTTCATATAAAATTTTCTTCAATTAGAATAAATTTTTATATATTCGAAGAAATATTTTTTCAGTTGCTTGAAAGGAAAATATTTCATGTCTTAAATAATGATAAGTATTTTTCTCGCACTAAAAAATTCTCATTACTAGAGAAAAATTTCTAGAAAATTAAAAATGTTCTCTATTGTAGATAAACAATTCAAAAATGCATAATATTTTCGTCAATAAAACCAAGCGTTTCTCAAAAATAAAGAATTCTTATTCTCTAAAAACGATTTATTTATTTAATATTAAAATAGGTACGTAAACATAGAAAGCGTTAGAGCGAGAGAATGATGTTGTGAAAAGCAAGTCTTGCATATTCTGAATATTATGACGATTGTACCTTCAAATGGATTTTTTTTATTTAACATAGCTTTACAAAGCGATATTGCTTATTACCACTGGTTATTTGAATGCATTTATAAAATCGTTTTTCAAAAAACATTTCTGGAATATTAAAAAGGGGTACCGAAAACAATGCCATAACAATAATTTTACCTCTAACTCTTCACATATTTTTAACTTATATTTTACAACCAAATGACAATACTATATTAATTCTTACTTTGCGTAGAAATGAGTTAAAACAAATGTTTCACAACAATACCTTTTTAATCGTAATTGAGGATATACTTCTTTATTTAAGAAAAAATATACGCAATTAAGAAATATGTTGTACCACTATTAAGAAAATATATGTCTCATTTGAAGAAAGTGTTCTTTTTTTTTTGTGAGAAACTATAAACGCAATTTAGAGAAAAGATTAATTAAAATGAAATAAATATTTCTCTTTCATCGGGAAAAATTGACACAATAAAGAAAACGGTTGAACTTGTTATAAAGAAATATTTTTTTTTGTTAAAAAGTAGGTGTCTTTAGTGATGAGAAAATATTTTTCTTTTTCATGGAAGCTTTTTAGCATTATTAAGAAATTTTTGGTATCACATTTAGAGAAAAGCATTCTCTGGAGCAAAGTCAATATCAAATTTCCTTACCAGCAAGGAAAAAATTAGTAAAACCCTTGCACTTTGTCTGGGAAGTGATTTGGTCCGAAAAATACTAATTTCACAATATATCTTATTTACCTTTGTAGAAAAGTACGTAGAAAAAAATTCAATCGATACCTCTCTTTTTTGTCACCCTTTTATTATGTGCGCAAATAGTGATTCCACGTGATTCCCTTCTCAAAAAATTGATAACTCGAATAGATTTGCAGCGCAACCCCACCAAAGTCCACTCAAATGATCAAAACTCAGGCCCATACTAAAAAAGAGTTCCGGATATTAACAAAATGGAGTTTTTTAAAATTTAATATTTTTTTGCAAACATTTTCTTGTACCTAATTTTTTAGTAAAAGTGTTTGGAAAAAGTATTTAAAGATGAACAACTTTTTGATGCCTTTTCAGTTTTTTTCATGTTTCAATTTTGAAAAAACCGACAGCAACTTTTTCATATATGCGTTTCAAAAAAAAAATTTTCAGATGCACAACTTTTTGATACGTTTTTAGATTTTTTTTTGTTTCAGCTTAAAACCATTACATTGCTTGTAAAATTTTTGATTTATACGCTAAAAATACCGATGATGTGAAATTGCACTAGTTTGTTATATAAGTTCACGCACTTTTTCGTGCTATTTTAGGGTTAACAGGTCTATTTCGGCTGTAAGACTTTTTATATAATCAGAGTTATTTTACTAAGCATATTTCAAAAACTCTATACAACGCAGAAGAAAAGATAGAATAAAAAAAAGTGGCAACGCTTTGTGAAAACGTAAAATAATTATAGCACAAGCACAGCTCGCCCTCGTCAAACAAAAACAAAATTCAAACAAAACGAAACAGCATTATTTGTTTTTTTTCTGCTCCTGTGCTACTTTGCCAGGATACCCATTAAATTGTATTTTAGTTCTGTGTTGTCCTCAAGTAAACACGTTCACTCCAGAAGCGCACAAACGCGAGAAGAGGAGGTTGCTGCTACAAAACAAAGCAACTGAAAAGAGCGCAATCGTCAGCCATTGAGATCCTTTTTACAAAGGAATTTTATTTTTTTTTTGCTTGTTTTTTGTTTGCTATTCAATTCCATTTCTCTGATTCGCATGTAATGCGTTTTGAATTCAATTTAAAATGGCGGCAAGCATAAAGTTGTTCCTTTTTTCAACGCCAGCGGGTGGTTTAGTTGCTCATTTTGTGGTTATGTGAGTTACTTATTTTGCCGTTACACCCTATGTGGTTGTTGGTGTAGCGCTTTAAAAGTTCCTTGTTTAACTAAAACGTAACGTGGCCACACTTTTATTTTCAAGGTGTGGCATGCTGCTAATTTGTACGGGTTTGTAATTATAAAATGAGACAAATGCTCATTGTGGACAGTTATTAATTAATTAAGGTTAAACACATTGGTTTTTCCAAGCAATATGCACATTAAATATAGTTATTTAGATGTGTATTTTTTATGTTCTTAAATTTTATTTGGAATATTTTGTGGAATATTTTAAAGCCTGACCTTTAGACTTATGTTTTTGACAAAATTCATAAAAAAAGGGTTTTAACTTACCATTATTTTAAAATAATTATTATTTGGAGTATCTGTAAAATCGGCTCTTTTATTTTTAAAGACACGTACAATATATCTTTATATATATTTATTATTTTGATAACAAAAATTCCAAAACATAGTTAGTTTTTCTTAATTCTTTCCAGAAACTTTCTCAAAAACACAAGTAATCTAATCCATTCTCTTTTGTGTGCTCTTATATTTTGTCTAATCTCTGCTCTAATACTTTCTACTCATCCTGTTTATCCTTTATCATCCTGCAATCCTTACGATTTAACAACGTAAATACGGCTGTTCCTTCTTAAGCGTTTTCTTGTCTAATTATTGCAAATATTGCAACTTGTTGACAAAATAGACCATTTTAAGTAGCTTATGTCGTCTGTAGGTAATAAAAATTTTAACTGACAAAAAAAAATAAGAGCAAGATAGTTGCATATAAGCATTTTAAATACCCAAAATATCAAAATCAAAATACTAATAATAAAAAGTTTTTTATTATAAATAGTTTCATATCACTAGATTTAAAAGTTTCATATCTTCTAACAGTTTTATTAATATTAATAAAATGTTTATTACATTATATAAGGAAATGCAATCAGGTTTTTAAATTTTCCCCAAATTGTATTTATGCACAATTTTGCAAAAGAAGTTAAGGCTTTTCCTTGAAGCAACTTGAGATACAAAGAGTTAAGCTTAGCTTGACTCTTAAATCATTTAGAAATTTGATATCTTAAAAGATCATATTTAATAATAGAAATCGGGCTTTTTTCATTTTTCTGATGCAAGTTCTAAAAATTGATGAAAGAGTCTGGAATATACATCTATATTTGGGTGTCCGAAAAATATATATTTTTTATTTTGACAGATGTCCGCATCTTTAATACTTCCACTTGGCCTTAGAAAGACCCTCTGTGAAGCGCATCTCAATTGGTAAAGGTTTAGAGGTCGCGAATTTATTTTCTAATTTTCCCATACGATTTGTAAGGGTGAAAATCAGTATTGCTGGTAAATTGAATTTAGAGCCATTATCTTTTAAGCAAAATGGTTAAAAAAACGTGTTCCCTCAAATTTTGTCCGTTATGACATATCCAAATTTAATTTTCATCGGATTATAATTTGGGGGTTGCCCAAAACGATTAAAAAATGAAAATATAAATACAAAAAAAATACTTGTTGTAATTTTTAATCCAAAATCATAACAAGCCTATGAATTTTTTCTTCACTGTGCAACTGTTCAAGTATTACTATCTAAAATTGAAGACCATTAACAATTATGAGAATGGGATACTCTAATAGATATTGATTTTTAATTAAATAATTCTAAGGAAAGGTATTCATTTATATAGGTAGCTCTAAGAAGTGAGGCACAGACGACCAAATAATAATCAGATGTAAATGAAATTTGGATATGTCATAACAGACAAAATTTGAGGGAACACATTTTTTTCAAACCATTTTGCTTAAAAGATAATGGCTCTAAATTCAATTTACCAGCGAAACTGATTTTTCCCCATAAAAATCGTATGGGAAAATTAGAAAATGAATTCGCGACCTCTAAACTTTTACCAATTGATATGAGCTTCACAGAGGGTGTTTCTAAGGTCAAATGGAAGTGGAAAAGCCGCAAATATCAAACACGATTTTTTTTTTTGGGACATCCTGATCTATATACGGTGGTAGACATGAATTTAAAATGTAACATGCAGTACATGTAACCTAAAAAGCAAAAATTTCATTTTATTTTCATTTTTCTATTGTTTTTTCTAAAGTGTTATTTGCGATTTAGGGATCGTGTAACATTAAATTTTTTTTGGTTTTTTGCTGCATTTTGTTTTCATTCTTCGTTAAACAAAATTCGTACAAAAAAAGATTGGACAGCAATTTAAAACATAATAGAAAAATATATTTACATAGCAGAAAAAACAAAACTAAATAATGCATTTTATTTAAAACCTAATATTAGCTGGATATTCATAATATTAAAAGCAGCTGCTCATCTTGTGGACATATTCTCCACCTTATTAATGCAATGCCCCCTTGGTATTGCGTGCCAAGCCATTAGAATTTTTTACCACAAATTGGGATTTACTACAGTAATATGTTGCTCTACATTATTTCATAGATTATCAATAGGATATGGATCCGGTGATTGAGCTGGCCATTTAAAAACATCTATACCTTTCTGCTCCAAGCAACTCTTTACTGTGCGTGAAGTGTGTTTTGAACCGTTGCCGTGCATAAAACGGCATCTAAGTGGCATATTTCCATCTGCATATGGAATCATTGCATTAACAAGAAGATTTTTTGTACACATCTGATCCATCTATGTAACAATTTTAAATATGGGACCAACACCGTGCCCAAAAAACGCACATAAACATATAGTTTAAGCATGTTTGGAGGACGCCACACAGTACGTTGTTCCATTGACAAGAACCAAAATTTGTTATGACTCGACATCTAACAATATTGATATCAACCCACAAAAAATTTCATAGATAAGACATAAACGAAATATTTAGGGGAAAGACTCAGTTTTAAACACTTCAAAGTTGAGATATTTTAAGAAAAATATTGTTTTGTTCAATTCGTTTTGGGTTCTCTTTAACAAAAAACACAAAGAAACAGCATTTTTGCGCGGCGATACCAACATCACTAGTTCGATTTAGTATTGTTTTTAGATAAAAAAATTAATAAGAGTTTTCCAAGTTGGTTCCCAGTTGTGATCTTATAACTCCAAAAGTATTTATTTATATTGCAAACTTTATTCAAATTTACAAATGAGACATTGATATCTTTCATTCAAGTTTTTATTTGTATTGATCTAACAGCTTTGGCATAAATTTTCTGAATACTACATTTGTGAAGGCGTTTTTAAAATATAGTTGTTTTTACATTTCCTCAGTTTAAAAAACACAAAAATAGAAATTTTATGTATATTTTGGTTTTTAACGAAAATTTTAAGCTACAAAGTATATTTGTAGCAGGTTGGATACTTCACTTATTGCGGTTTTAGTGAAAATACACAAAATTGCCTGCACCAAAGTCGACTTAGTAAGTTCGTACTAAAAACAATTCTTCGAACTTTAAAAACCAAATTATCATAAATTTAATTTAAGGTCCAAGGGAAGTACCTCTAGGATCTAGTCGATTTCGACCATTTTCAGTACACATCTATTGCTCTCTTTGATTACCATTCTTACGAATTTTTGTTAAGATCGGTCAACGTTTGTATGAACTTCCCATACAAAATAAAGTAAAAAATTAATACAGGGAGGAAGACCCCAAGGGTCTAACCAATTTCGACCATTTTTTACATTTTTCTTAATTGGCTTTAACTAATTAAGCATACAAAACTGCATTATCATAGGAGCACTCCTTCTATTATTGTCCCATTTTTGTATGGGAATAACGCACTGTGCGCCACTCGTATTCTTTTCCGATTCGAACCGAATCAGATTCGAACCGAAAAAATTTAGATTTACTTAGAATATTTTTAAAAAAACACAAAAGTTCGACACTGCAAATTATATTTTCATACGTGTTATCTTAAGGCGAATTTACACATTTCTCTCAACACGATAACAGTGAACGTTGAACGATGACAATGAGTCAATTTTTAATTTACATTATTCAAAGTGTAAATTTAAAATTTGATAGATAATTCGGTGTTGAATAGCAAAATATATTCGTTGGTTGATTTATTTTATTTACGTTTCAAACACGAAATTAATAAAAGCCGTACAAACAAATCCAGCAATCCCAATTTGGAAAATATGGAGTAGAAAAAATTGATGTTCAGCAATTAAATAAAAGAATATGAACTTTCTACTTCAAGTTATATTTTCACCTGTCAATTGTGTTTCACTACGAATGACACATCAGTTCTATTTTCTTGCACTTGCATCAAAAGTAGGAAGACCTTCTACTTCTTTCACTGTTCAATGTGGATGACAATCATCTTCATTTTAAAGATGAAACTTAATTTACATTTTTCAAATCAAATGATTCATCCAAAGTGAACAATGATAGTGAAACGTGCAAATTCGTTTTTATGCTGAACAATGCATTCACCCAAATCATTTTCATTCAGAAGAAACGTTTATGCCAAATTTTTACCAAAGATCCCTTTAAATTACAGTTGAGATCAGGGTTGTCAACTCATTTTATGGTTCTCCCCGCAGTGGTTCTCAAAATTCCCCGATTTTTCATCAAATTCCCCTCAAAAACAAATTTAATGAATTTACCTATGGATTTTTTTATTAAATATTACAATAAATAATGTAATAAAATTAAAAAGAAATAACTTATAAAAGGGAAAATATGTTTTTGAGTCGCGACTTCAAATTTTGTAGCTACAATATGTCGATGGCCCGATTCCAAAGTATTTTAAGGGCGGTTTTAGGCAAACAGTTTTTATAAAAACTTAATTTTCTTACATTTGATTATTATTGTACTATTAACAAATATTTAAAAAAAATTATAAATAAATTCCGCTTACAAAACAGATTCTCTAGCGCTTGAAACCTTGTGCACCAGAAAACTTTTAACTTACCAGAGTAACTATAAATGCGTTTTCCTCGAAACATACTTTTTCAAGAAAGTTTTATTTTCATTACTGCAAACAAACTAACCGACCGATTTTATTTTTTTTTTAAATCCTTTTGTATTGTATTTCTACACATATTCTACCAAAATAAGCATCTCTGGAAAATTTAACACGCAACAATATGGTAAAAAATATTTTAAAGCACACTAACTTCAGCGCAATCTTTATATACATAAAAATTTTTTAATTATACTGATGATGTTAAATTAACATGGAAATGAAATTTTTTGTATGTTTAGTATTTTTTTTTTAAAATCTTTTTGTATTGTATTTGTACATATATTCTACCAAACTAAGCATCTCTGGAAAATTTAACACGCAACAATATGGTAAAAAATATTTTTAACACACTAACTTCAGCGCAATCTTTATATACATAAAAATTTTTTACTTATACTGATGATGTTAAATTAACATGTAAATGAAATTTTTTGTATGTTTAATATACTTTTTTGAAAACTTTTTCTAAAATTTGCCTTAATTTTAACCGCTTTTGTCCAAAACCTCTCTTAAGTTTTCGCACATTTATGATGTTATTGAAATGCAAATCGAAGTATCAAATTTTTTTTCAATTGTGCGATACCTTCCAAGGTTATAAAAGAAAATGCACAAAAAATTTATTATTAAAAAATTAATTTGACAACAAGGATTTTGTTAATTAAATGAACCAAATTAAACAAAAATGTATTATTAAAAAATTAATTTGACAACAAGGATTTTTTTTGCTCATGTTAATTAAATTTTTCCAATGTTAGAAGAATATTGTATCAGAAAATTTAATATAAAATCAAATTCCCCGCAAATATTATATAAAATTCTAAATTCCCCGCAAAAATCATTAAAAGTAAGATGAATTATTCAATTTCTCGCATATTTGAGCCCATTCCCCGATTCCCCGATTGACATGAAATTCTCCGCAAATAGGGGAATTCCCCACCAGTTGGCATGCCTGGTTGAGATCTTAAATGGGCCATCTAGTGAGGCTTTATTAACTAAAGAGTTCTCTTCACGGATTACTTTTCTCGCTCTTTAAAGCGAGACGGACACTGTTAAATATTTTTGATGGCCCCGTAAGCTTTAATATATCTTAGTGCGTTGCATATCATCTTCCTGGAGCAATTTAAAGTGTTCGCCATCTTCCAACGGTTCTTTCACAATTTCCACGATATAATGCTTGGCATTTTTTAACTGATAAATATTGTTCAATCTCGCTTTCGTAACTATATCGTAATTTTAGTAAACCTCGATATCGTATCAATACCAGATATATGTTTTATCTAAATATAAGTATTTACGATATCCAAATATTCTTCGTTTTGTATCGAAAACAGCCGTTTTAGGATATCGTTGCGAAAATCGTTCACGATTTTAATTACAACCTTAACAATATCATTTAGATTGCTGGATTTTTAAATGCTTTTATCATTATAATATTCTTTAATATTATTTCATTTTACGAATTCATATAATACTCATTTCAATTTATACATATAATTTATAATAAACTGTTTGTTAACTAAAATCAAATCTGATTTAAAAGAAACTATTTTCTTAGAGTAAGTTTAGAAACACAAAATAGAAATTATATTTTTAAAATATCAAATTTAAAAACGATTAAAATCAATCAATGCAATAATAAGATATAGTCAAATTATAAGAAAAAGAACCCATTTTTGATATTTTTGCTTATAACATCTTTACTCTAGCTATATCAACCCAATAATTAGCATTAATTACCGCACATCCTCCAAATTGTGCACTGTTCTTATATAAAATTTATGAATTTCATTCCTCGCCCACGAGCAGTTTCTACATCCGCTACTGTTTTCGGGGAGGGTTCGGATGAAAACCTGTTTTACTCTTATTTTATTTTGTCTCATACATTTTTGTGGATAGATTTTTCATAACCTGAAGGTTACAGGACTAAAACGTTTATAACAAATAGCTTTGGGGATCGACAATTTTTCCAAAAAAATCTCTAACTGTAAAAACTGTTTTTTTCGTTTATTTATAGTAATTTCAATGATTTGTAAAATGATATTATTTTTAACAGACACCTAGAAACCCTATGAGTGCCCTAAAATCTTTAAACAGCCTACCTCCTTGGCTTCTGGCCTGGTCAGATATAAAAGTTTGCTGTTAGATATAGATAAATATTTAGAGTTCACTAACATTCTGTCAAGAAAGTAGGTAAAATTAATTGTCAAAATTCGTGCCAAAATTCGAACGGTAAATAAAGTATATTATCTGAGCGTAATGTGGCGTTTGGGAGAGCAAGTCCGTCGAAAAAGGTCAAGATTTGTGGAAACTGATGGATTTTGCACCACAATTATACACCATCTCAAAGGTTACGATTTGTTCAAAGGTTAAATTTTGAACCAATTTATAGCCAAAAAGTCAACAAACACCTTCTAACAACCAACGTATTCACCTGATATGGCCTCGGCCGACTTTTTTCTCTTTCCAAAACTCAAATTACTACTTCGAAGCACCCGTTTTCGATCGATAGAAGACGCAAATTTATTCCAGAATATGAGTTTAAAAAGCAAACTAAACGAGAGATCGCGCTAAAACTATTTCGCGTCAGTATAAAAGATAGTTGTGCCAACTAAGGGGTCATCCATAAACTACGTTACCAATTTAGGGGGGGAGGTGTTTAGATATTGTAACGTTACCAAAAATTAAAAAAATCGACGAAAAACCTCTAATTAATAACACAATCATTTCAAAAATTTTTAACTTTACATGTTTATGTTTGATCGTCTAAATTGATGGTTAACTTTTGTTTCAACGATTTCTTCCACCACCTTTTCCCTCGACACAGGAACCTTTTGGTATTCCTTTACCATCTCAGCACACGTCTGAAAAATTTGGGTCTTTGCTTTTGCGACAGACTTTGACGTTAAGGCCTGAATGTTCTTGATCAAAGGAGATACCGTATGATATGTACTGTCCTTCTCAGAAAGAAGAAATCGGTTCAAGGTCGTGTCCTACCTGCGGCTTGTATTTCGTTTTTAAAACTTCTATGAATTGCCATAAGTTTGTATTATATCGTTTACAATAAATCGGAATAAAAAATACTATTTAAATAAATCAATTTTCAAAAGGCATTTACACAAAAACACAGAACTTGGTGCAGCTCGGGTGCAGCCTTTAAGGGTACTCTGTCAAAGACCAGGTGAATTTCTTTGCGTTAGAAATGAGGATTCACCTGAATGGGTCGACATAGAATCCGATGAAAAATTCTATTTTGAAGAATCCTCAACAAAGCTACCAGCTTCTTCTATCCCAGGGATTGAGAGCATCGAATCTTGGATCGCAGATGGAATAGCTTTTACAGATGATATTAATTATTGATTTTTTTCCAATTGTTCCTTTAATATATCTAGTCATACTAGTCACTAATACTAGTGAAAATTGTCAGAGCTAGTCAAAATATATAATCATTCGAATGAATTAATTTCATATGTCACGTTACTTTATGGGTGGGGAGGGGTTTTGAAAAGCACTATGAAAAGTAACGCAGGGGGAGGGGGTGGTAAAAAAACCGGAAAATCAGTAACGTAGTTTATGGACGACCCCTAAGCGACAAATATAATTTTGAAAATCCATTTATGTTTTAAAATTTTAAATTACAATTCCCGGTACTTTCTTGACAGAATTCAAGATTATTCATATTTGTATGCTTTCTTGTATTATTGCCAATATAACATAAAAAACAATTGAATGCTTCAAAATCTTATACAATTGTTGACACGCCCATGCACAACAAATATATTTGTCTACAGTTGATGAGCTACAGTGCAAAGGATGAATTAGTAGAAAAAAAAAATATTTTTGACCTAGTTCTGTCAAATAAGAAGAATATGTCTGCATATCTTACATAAACAATATGATCACTGCCAGATACTTAGATCATAAGGATTACTGCAGACAAAGACAAAGAAGTTGTCTGTCCATTTCTCATCACAGATAGATATAAATGCATACAGGACAAAAGACTTAAGGGATTCGAAAGAATCAGATTGCAAATTTTTAAACATCAGCATTTAACAACAGAAAATACAGTAGTCAAGAAATTGCAGAGGCAAATAAATATTTGTCACAAAGTGCCCTGTTGTTCGTTAGAATGTCCTTTTTTGGGAAAAGATATATTATGAAAGGTAAAGATATATTATATTATGAAAGGAAAGCGAGAGCTTATAGAGAAACGGATCATATATCAGATGATAGTTATCGCAAAATTGTATGTGTATGAATTTTTGTTTTTTTTTTAAATGAGTCTTTACAAATATCTGTTCAAATTAAATAGCGAACAATTTATATTTCTATTATTAATAGTGAAACGCTTTTGGTAGTGATAAATATCCAATTTTATTAACATACACAAAACTTAAAATTGTTCGTAATAAAAATTCCTAAAGATATACTATGAAAATGCTAATTCATAATATAAATATCCAAAACCATGGCAAAACAAAAGTAATAAATGTCCAAAAATTTGTTAAGCCTAATCGAAATTTTAATTAATATTCTGCAATCAAAATTTAACAAAAATCTGCATTTACGTTTTGAAAATACCGACAGCGACTTAATATTAATAATATATTTGCATAATTGGGAATGTAAAAATAAATAAATATTCATTTATGCAAAAAAAAAAATGTATTCAAAGCTGTTTATAAACAAATATTTGTTTGTATAAAATAAACATCCTTCACCATTCTCTAGTAAAATATTGCATCTATCACACTATAAAATGCAAAAAGCACTCACATATAAACCATTTGTAGCAAAAAACTCACTCAGCAACTGATAATTCCTCGCTCTTGCAAAATAGCTCTCTTAACAAACAAAAAATTTGTGAAAAAATTTATTATAACAGGAGAGTAAGAAAACAACAATGAGAGAGAGATAATTTTTCAGTGCTGCCACTTTTTAATACCCAAATTGCTCAAAAATTCCTCAATTTAATGAAATTCCTCAAAAAAAATGTTAAAGCAATATTTTATTTATCAAGTAAACATAAACAAATAAATGTTTCCCCTACATATTTCTATCTTTTCGGATATCTATATTAACCCTTTGAGGACGATAACAAAACCTCTGTAAATTTCAAAAATTTTTTTTTGAGGAATTGTCATCACCGATGGCATATTTCTTTACAAAAGTGAATTTGAAATTTTAAAAATTTTTTTTTTACTTTAAGTATTGAAAAAATTCGAAAAAAACCAATCCAAAAAATTGATTATTTTAATTTGTTGGAGCGGAGAAAATATATCCGCTCGTATTTGAAAATCGTTTGTGGTTTCCATAACTATGGAAAAAATATATATTTTGACTTCCTGGCTATTTTTTTTTTCTATTAAAATTAAAATAAGTTCGAAAAATGGCACACGTTAAAAGCCACATTGATTTCTCATCCTTTAAGTCTAACTTTATGAAATTATCTTTAAAATTGTGCTCACACGACTTAAAAATGTAAATGGGTTATGGGACTTGTCGTCAAAGTGTTAAAACGCTTTATGCATTCCTTAAAAATTTTAAGAATTTTTAGTTTTAACGTATGTTTTTAAAAAAGTTTTAGTTATAAGCATAACATATACATATATATGGATCTTTATTTTTCCAATTCAATTCAAACATATTTTTATTTAATTCAAATAGGTCATCACTATTTTTTTTAAATCCTTCTTTAGTAAAAATAAAAGCTTATAATAAATGATAAAACTGTTTTTGTATCAAGTCGGTTTCTCACACTAGTGATATTATTTACTAAATACTAGCTAAACTGATGTATTAGAAAAAAAAGAATAGTTTTGATATTACTTGTTCTTAATTTAAAAACAAATATGTCTACTAAATTTTTTATATTAAAAACTCCTTTTTAATACGACTATGGATCTAAAAAAAAAAATCGAGGTAATAATAACCCCTACTCATTATCGAGATCTTAAACAGCCAAATTTGATTGAATTTATATGCTCGTATTTGCTGTATCCTTTTTCTTGTATTTACTTTCTGTTTAAACTGATTTTAGCTAAAACCATACTCCAATTACGAAGTTCCTTTGCACTGGTTTAAATTTGTTTATAGTGACGGGGAAAAACAATCGGAAAGGTTAGTGTTCAGTTTATTTTAAAGGTATGTTTCTACCAACCAGCAAAAGGTGCTTCCAACGTTTTTTTTATATATATATTAAAAAAATTCTAAAAATTTTCAAATTCCTCAAAGTAAAAATCCTAAAAAATTATTCACAGCCACTTTAAATTCCTCACAATTTGAGGAATTACTCACAAAGTGGCAGCACTGAATTTTTATTAGACCCATTTATAATGAGTTTTGAGCAGTGCTGCCAGATTTTGGAAGAGATCATTCCTGTTTTGTTCATGCATTGCAAAAAATTTTTCATTTTCTTTCCTAGTGTTTCAGTGTTTTATTTTAAACAGAAAAAAATGCCTTAAAAATATTACATTTGTGACTTGTATCCATTACTTAAGTGTAAGTGCAAACACATCCTTTCGATATCTAACCCTATGCATTTTTGATTTTTCATAAGTATTTTGGTGTGAAGAATACCATTTACGGTAAGCCGTACCTAACCGTACCTAACCGATTCCTTATATTAGTTTTATTTCAATTTGGTTTAATTCATGAATAGCGACAACTCCGTTTTTTAATATTATTTGTTGGATTTTATGGATTTAAACTTCTTAAATACAAATCTGGAGAGTTTCAGGCCGCTCGCAATTGGTTTAAAAGTTTTAGACCTCCAAAGTTGCAAAAATTACCTTCAAATCGTGCTTTTTTTGTGTTCTGCATCATGGGTATCCAAAGAAAGGTAATGCGAGTACCTATTCAACGAAAGATCAAACACGAAAATCCATTCGTAACTTTTTAAGATATACTTAGTCTTATATTTACAATTAGTCTAAAAAACTAGTGGTTTCCCTTTTACGAAAGCACAATACTAAAAATGTTTATATCTTTAAAAGTTCTGCATGGAGTTTCATGTTTTATACCTTGTTTAATAGGTACTTTAATGACTTTATGTTATGCACAGAGTGTAGTTTTGTTAAAAAATTTAAAACATTAGCATGAATTGTAGGCCATTTTTTCCAACTTTGGAGGCCTATTACTTCTAAATTTATTTCAAGCGGCCTGCAATTTTTTCAGATTTGGAGTTAGGAGGCCAAAATTTATATAATCCAATATAAAATAAAAATTTCAGTTGTCGCTATTCTTGAAGTGTTCCTTCAATTTATAGCAATAAAAACTCTCTCAGCGCATGTGGAACGATATCAATTTTTCAATTTTTGGGACATTTACTTGTATCATATTAAACACATGATGACAAAAATTTTGTACATTTTGTGTTAGTATATTTAATAAATTAATATTTTTAAGTGACTATGATCTATATCTCAGTTGAGATCAATTAATTCAGACCTTTTCGAAAACAAAGGAATTAATGAAGAATACATTTTATTTTTCAAAATGATAGGATTAACAAATTTGAAAAGTCTAAATGCTCTAACTTCGCCCGAGAAATTGAATATTCTAAAAACTCTCAATTTTACTTTCCCTGATAACAGCTGATTAGAATCCAAATGAATTTAAATTAAATACACAGGCTAATTAAGAGAGCAATAAAATTAAATAAAAACTCAAGATTATTCATATCAATTTAAAATGTATTTATATACAGGATGTTAAAAAATTCCTAGTATGATTTGTTGACTTTGTGTGGAAATTAGACTTTTCGCACTAAAATTCGGCCAACCTCATTTTCCCCGTTTTTAGGAGTATTATTCCCGATTTCCCTTTTGTGTTGAAAATTCACTCAAAACGGGTAAAATTCCCCTTTACTGGCAACACTGGTTTTGCGACATGTTTAGCTGCAGTAAAACCCACTCAAAACAGGAACATTTACAAAAGCATGGCGCAATTAATGTTGTATGTATTTCATTTATGTGGTTTTTCACAAAATTATAAATATAGAGCGTAACGAGAGTTTATTTGACATGAATGCAATGGTATCGCACACTGTGCGAGAGAGAGATAGAAGCTTTTCAAATGCTAGTTTGAAAGAACCTCTTGATGCTTGTTATTAGATACGCCCATTCTGGTAAAGTTGTATAGTATAGTTGCTAGGACTTTATTCTCTAATTGAAATGAGAGGTACATGAAATACAGTGTTGGGCAGTTAATCAAATCAAATTTAATATAACTTCACCTTTTTTAGGTGTTATTCAGAAATAATCAATTGATCAATACATAATATGTACAAGGGCGTATCCAGGATTTTACTAAGGGGGACCGGCCAATTATTATTTCATGTAGCTGATAAATAAAACTATTTATTTTTTTTAAATATTGGCTTGATTGAGACAAATATAAAATTGAGATAGAAACGATATTGATTAATTAAAAGCGATTTAACAAAAGCGGAAATCAAAGTATTCATCGGCGCGAATCTTCAGCAAAGTGATTTGAGAAATCATCATTCAGCTTCTCATTGTTTTTCTTGAATCAAATTTCTGTGCGCGCTTTAAAGGAATAAAAACGCCGTTGTAAGAATGATTTTAATGAGTCCAGATATGGTATGAAAAGCTACACCTTCCAATATTCGAAAGGTAATGTTGCTGGATGATTTGTAAGCTGATTTTAATTTTTTACGTGAATCAGTATTACTAAACTGGATGACTGGACGATTGGTCTTTTCCACGAACTGGCAAGTCTTGAGATTCACAAAAAACTATAACCGAAATTAAAGAAGACAAAACCTTTCGATTTTGTTCCATGAACTTCTTGTGACCAGACAGCATCATTACATCAACAAGCAGGTCGCTAATGAATGCGTGAGCTGCTTCTGCTGATCTTATGTGCCACTCACTTGGCTTCTATAATACTCATGCTAATTTTCATATTTGGTGAAAGGCTTTATAACGAGTGATCCCAAAACGGATTCAATGTTTTTAGGTGGAAAGAGGGAATACAAGCAAAGTCCACCTTTTAGTTTTTTTGAGTATAGTAATCACGGTGCATAGGTTTTTAGCCAATTGTAGCAAGATTAATTATGGACCCAATCGCGTCCTTCTTAGAATCGTAGAGTTGAGGAAGAACTCAAACGCATTTAAGGATTTGCAACTTATGACCATTTGCAACTCAAATACGACTAAAAACTCTGAAATATGGATTTCTTCTTAATTTGTGGGTTTCCTGTCGTGTGCAAGAGTGTCGTAAAGCAAAGATTTTTCTCTTCACTCAAATCACTCAACGCATATAAATAAGTTTTCACTGCAAAAATTATTAAATTAAAAAGACTCAATTTAAGACATTTATTGTGAGTTTGGCCAAATATTAAAAAATTAAAGCGACTTTTAAAAATATCTGTAATTTTTAACCCTTAAGATTCCCGCAGCGGTTGCAAATTGTAACCAAAGTTAATAATGATAGTATAGGTTGTAGCGACCCTGGCTGAAAACGACTACTTTTTTCAAGCCACCTAGCGCTAAGAAGATGCACAAAAAAAAACACATATAAAGAATATTTTTATTTGTAACAACTATTTAAAATTTCAAGTCTTTATGCACTATGGTCTTTTCACAATAAACTTTTTAAATTGAATCTTTTTATTTTTTTATCAACGTGCAATATTAGCTTAATATAATTACAGGCCAATAGAAACCCATATAATTTATTTTACACTAAACTGAATAAGTTATTTAAGCTTTGTTTCTTTTTTATGCAATTAAGTATTGTTTTGTATATTGCATTTGTATGAATATAGTACTTATAAAATTAATGTAATTAAAGGATAATAAAAACACATATAAAAGACTAAATTACTGACACTTATTTTACTTTTTAATATTAACTATTGTACATACATGTTTTGTTTCTTATTATTTAATTTAAATAAACGTATTTGTTAGTTTTAAAATTAAATAAATAAAATTGTTATGAAAGCTTAATAGTTGGGTTTCATTATTTAAAAATATTAATGTTTTATTGTACTTTTATGTTAAAGAAAACTAATATAATATTAGTGGTTTTTGGATTTTGATACGCGGATACTTTTTTAAAACTGTTGGATACTCGTTTAACTTCTCATGGACAAGGGGGCGTGGTACCTCCCATACAAGCCAAATTTGCACTATCGACCACAAACTAAAAAAGGTTATGTCAGACGGTTTTGATCGTAAAAAACTAAAATGTAGTAATTTGGATTGTATGGTTACTGTCGGTAACTGTATAAAAATGGGCGTTATCGCTATATAGCCACACCCACTTTTCGAGAAATCATTCAAATTGGCTACTGGGTCGATTGAGCAAAAATCTTTTCTTAGTTTGTATGGTTACTGTCAGCAACTTAACTAAAAAATTTTTCCACGCCCCCTCTGTTCGGCCCACAAACCAATGAAAATGTTTTATTTCAGTGATTTGGGTCGTATTAGACAAAAATTTTGTAATTTACTTTATATGGTTACTCTCGGCAAGTGCACTAAAAATGGGCCTGTCCCACTTTAGTTAAACTCAATTTTCCGGGAAATAATTCTGTCGAACCCCTTTTTACCTCCTACAAAACAATAAAAATTCTATAGTTCGCACGGTTTTGATCGTATTAGATTAAAATTTGGTAATTTAGTTCATATGGTAATTTAATTTAGTTCATATGGTTACTTTCAGCAGCTATACTGAAAATGGTGAATATATTTGGCATTTCTTGACACTTTCGTATATGACAGTAAGGCGGTCTTGGGCAGAACAACGTCTGCCGGGGAATACTAGTAATATATAGATTAAAAACTTCAATACTATTTTAATTTCAAGAAAAACTGTTTTGCATTTCGAATTTTAACACAAAAAAAATATTTTTCTTAAGTTTAGGAGGGCAATGCCCCCTTCCCCTCGTTACGCAAATGGATATTAAGTAATTTATAAGAAATATGTATTTCTATTGAAATTTAAAATTTTTTATTTGAAAATCAGAAAACGTCACTTCAAATTTAGAAAACATCAGCTGAATTTCAAAAAACTTCAACTAGTTTTCCAAATTAAATGATGTACTGCTCTATTCCGGCAAATTAACAAACTGTTAACCAATATTTTGAATATTTCTATGTGTTTGTTGTAATTTTTTTATTTCAAAACAAAATATGAAGCTCAAAAATAAAAAATTTTGATAAAAATTGTCAACTGCATTTCAGTTATTGACAATTTCATTAAAAAGTTATATTTTTGAGCTTTAAATTTTGTATTGAAAACAACAAACACATAGAAATATTCATAATACTGGTCAACAATTTGTTAATTTGCCAGAATAGGGCTGTTATATTCGGGAAAATATTAGTGTAACCAGAAAATTATAAGATAATAGTTGTATTTTAAATAAGATGATAAGACTTGGAATACTTGCAAAGGTTTCTGCCAAAAATGTAGTTACCGTTAAGTATTTTGTGTACGCTAGTTTAAGTGCAGTTTTTAATATAAAAAGAGGTTTGTTTAATGCAAATTCTAAATGAGGACTTTATAAGTATGGTTGTTCAGAATATGGCCTTCTTCCAGTTTTTAAAAACAAAATTACAAAAAGTATTTTTTTTTTGCTTTTAAAAAATTTCCGTTTTAAACTTGTTATAGAAGTTAATTATATTATTGTTATTGTTGTTGCATTATCATTTAACGCAGTGTTTCTTAACTGGTGGGGCGTGCCTCCCTAGGGGCGTAAGCCACTCCAGGGGAAGCGCTAGAAATTTTCAGCAAAAAATCTTCTGATTTCTCACTTTAACTTACTTTATGAGGAATTTAAACGATATTTATTTATTTTAAACGAGTGATTTTGTCACTGCTGCTCGAAAGTAGCAATCAGAGTCTGCTATTAAAATATTTCAATCACAGTGATTGCTACTCCTACAGGGAAGGTAGCAGTGACTGTGATGCCTTAAAGCTCTGAGTATCGAATAATCTTGCTTCTGGTATTCCCCTTTCACACAATCACAATCAGAAGTAATTTCTATTTGAAGGAATATTCGTAAACTAATGTGTTCTATTTTATTCGTGTGGTTAGTTTTTGGGGCGTATATATTTTTTAACAAGGATTTGAACTGATATCAGGTAGTTTTTATATAATGTGAATATACGTTTTAACTAAAAAAATCAATATTATTTGTATTTGTTTTGCTGAAAAATTAGGATAATTTATTTTCTTTTGACCAAAATCTTAAAAATTATATGGAAACTGCAGAAGAATCAATCCTTTAATATACTAAAGAAGCAGTAACAGGTATTTTCACTGTGATTCTAAAGCAGAGCTGGGTATTTTGCGATTACAATTAGTTTCCAATTACAATTACAGTAATCGTAATCGTTAATTTTTGAAGATTACGATTACTGTTCTTCTGATCTGATCTTCAAAAATTAACGATTACGATTACTGTAATTGTAATTGTAGACTAATTGTAATCGCAAAATACCCAGCTCTGCTTTAGAATCACAGTGAAAAATACCTGTTACTGCTTCTTTAGTATATTAAAGATATTGATTCTTCTGCAGTTTCCATATAATTTTTAAGATTTTGGTCAAAAGTAAATAAATTATCCTAATTTTTCAGCAAAACAAATACAAATTATATTGATTTTTTTAGTTAAAACGTATATTCACATTATATAATTATATAGTAATCGTAATCGTTAATTTTTGAAGATTACGATTACTGTTCTTCTGATCTGATCTTCAAAAATTAACGATTACGATTACAGTAATTGTAATGTTAGAAAATTATTATTATGAACACTGTTATCGCTATACACACAAATTCCAATAACGATAACTGTAATTTTAATAGAAACATCTATTGATTACAATTACAGTAATCGTTATCAATGAAAAAAGCAATAAAATTATTGTAATCGTCATCATGTTTTTTGCAATTTGATTACATTGTAAGTATTATTATAAATAACGGCGTTTCAATAAAAAAAATTTCCAGTGAAAATCATGTAATTTAAATGTTGTTTAATTTTTCTCCTTACTAAAAAGCAAATACATTGAAATTTTATTACAATTTTTTTTTTTTTTAAACAATACGTTTTTTAATATAAATCAAGACGGACTTAATAATAAAGAATGTATAAATTGATACGAGAGAAAAAATAATTAATTCTGAAATATTAAAAACCAATATTTGCCTTCAATAAGACTAATTTTTCGAATGAAAAATCAGAAAGAGGTTGCCGCCGTGGGCTATTCACTATTCCAGCAGGGCCCCATCACAAATAAAGATTCTAGAAAAGAATGTGTACTTTGTGAATTGCATCATGAAAAGTTTTATGCAGTAATTCAATTTTAAAAAGAATGATAACGATTACAGTAATCGTAACTATAATTCTGCTGTTTTACAATTACTGTGTCGTAGTAAAGACATTTTTTTATTACGACTACAATAATTGTAATCGTAATTTTTTTAATAATTACGATTACTGTAATTGTAATTAAAAATATTTCGATAATGATTACAGTAATCGTAATCTTAATTTTTTAAGATTACGATTATAATTTGTAATTGAAATTGTTATTTATATGTAAGCAATTACGAAAGTAATCGATTACATGCCAGCTCTGTTCTAAAGTAGCAATCAAAGTGAGTAGCAGTGACTGCAAAGTAGCAGTTTTGCATATGACCAGGCATTAGATCTGAAGTGTGATTCATGTACCAAAGATTAGCTTTGATTAAAATACCGCATATTTTATCCTTTGCTTAGTGCAGCTATATTAGCAGCAATCCATGCTGCTTAGATACTCCCATCACTGTCAATCGGGGCTGTTTCTGTTTCAATTCTTCAAGATATGTGGACCTCGTCGTTTTTTAATTATAGGACGTTCGATTTTTTTGACACATGTCGTTTGCTAGGACCTTTGAGGACGGCAATTTTCAGTCGAATAACCGCGACGAGTAGGTGGTTTTTTTTTTAAAAAGTTTAAAACAAAAAATGTTTAACCGTGCGATGACTGACAAGTTTCTAGTTGGTCGTTGCCCGACAAGGTCCCTAGTGACCTTTTTTATGAATATGTGGTACGCTGCTTATAATTATCAAATTTTTTGGACCCTAATAGTGTCATTACAATTTTTTGTGTTCATAAACTAGGTGTAGAGTCGAAAAATGTGGGTTGGGTCCTTTTTGCAAAATTTCAAAATCTTGAAAAAAAATCCTAAAATCAAAATCTTAAAAAAAAAATCTTGAAAACAAGATCTTGAAAAAAAATATAGAAACGAAAATCTTTAAAAAAAAATCTTGAAACTCAAAATCTTGAAAAACCTACGTACACCCAAAAAATATTTAGGATAAAATTTCGAATAAAATCTTTGTAGAAATACAAACAGAGGCTATTCGTAGAATGTACAAATGTTTTGTAGATAGTACAAACGTTTGTAGTGTTGGCCGCATGAAAAAAAAAATTAGAATTCGTAACTTTGTACATTCTACAAACGCTAGTTTGTAAAAATCTATAATGTATAAATTTGTGAACTTAACGAACATTGTTTGATAATATACAAAGCGGTGGCAGCAGCGTTCGTATATTTGTTCGTATCTTTGTAGATGAAACGAATGCGTTTGTAAAATATACAAATATTTCTTTGTACAATGTACAAACGGTCATTTGTATTATTCACAAAGTCGTTCGTAGGCTGAAAAGAACAAACAGCTTTGTAGAATATGTTAATTGTTTTGTACATAGTACAAAGCTTTTTTTTGGGTGTATAGAATGTATTCTTTAATCCGCGTACGTGAATTAAATGATGCGTTCTATTCGTAGGTTTTTCAAGATTTCTTAATTGAAAATTTGACACTATTTCGAAAAGTGTCCAATTTCGAAAGAAGTATCAAATTTTTCTATATATAATTTTTTTTTTTATAAAAAACACTTTGTAGTCTCAAAATTCACAGAAACTATATTTAAATTTAATCATTCATTTTAAAAAACGGTCTGTTTTTCCAAATTTCTTCAGTTTATTATTTCGAAATTTCAAATTTCGAAAATAATCAAAATAATGAATAATCGTCAAGTCACAGAAATTGTCAAATTTTGAAATATATATCAAACTATCCAATTATTTCAAAAAATTTCAAATTTCAAAAAGTGTCAAATATCGAAAAAACTGTAAAATTTCGAATAAGTGCCAAAATTCGGAAAAATTGTCAAAGTTTGAATAAGTGTCAAATTTCGAAATGTAAAAGTTTTGCAAACAATGTCATATTTAATTTTGAATAAGTGCCTAATTTCGAAAAAATAAAAAGTTTACAAAAAAATGTCAAATTTTAAAAAATATGTGTTCATAAATGGACACACGTCCTAGTCGTTTGTCTGGATGACGCTAAGTGTGGGACCATAAATATTTCAAAAAATTATAATATTTGACATTTTTGTTTTCGAAATTCGACACTTTTCCGTTTTTTTCTCGAAATTATGCATTTAATTCGAAAGAACATTTCTAAAATTTCAAGATTTTTTTCAAGATTTTTTTTTAAGATTTATGCATATTTTGTGTTTTCTAGATATTTTTTTTCAAGATTTCGTTTTCAAGATTTTTTTTTCAAGTTTATTTTTTTTTCAAGATTTCAGTTGTTTCAAGATTTTGACCTTCAAGCATTCGGACCGCTCCCGTAGAAAGTATGTGGTTATACATTTAGGCAGATGAAATGGAGAAAAAAGACAGCACTCTGCCAGCACATCTATATATATAAAAATATATCGTGGTTGCTCATTATTAAAACTTGAAAGCGATTGGACCTTGACTACTTTCTTGACTACTTAAACTTGAATACTTTTTTTGCGGGTTTTTTGTAATTGCTACGCACAGTAGCGGATCTAGAAATTGCTAGTGGGGGGGCTAAATAAGCAAATTAGTTTTTTTTATTCATCGTATTTATTGTTGTATTACATAGTAAACTTATTTTTATAACTTATATTTACGTTTTAAATATCATGAGTATATAATTCAAAAGCATATCAAAAGCTTACAATTTATATAATTTGTAAGAATTGAAAGAAAATATGTAGCTAATGATTATATTCAACTTAAAATTCAACATCCCAATTCGCGTTACTCATGCGTCAATTTTTTAATTTACAAAAAATTTCAGCGATTTCCTATGGGCTAATATCAATTTCTTTGTGAATGTTTGATAGAACTAAACCATTTAGCCTATTTGTGCCATTGTGAATCTTAAGTAGGTTTTCAGTCTTCTCAGATAACTGCTATCGTTTTTAAAAGTAACAATATATTAGGGAAGAAATGTTCGTAATCCTTGGTAATAATTAATTTTATGGTATCCATCACTGTTGCTGTTTTTTTTTTTTTTTTTTTAGACTAAACCAACGCTCAGGGGATGCCCCCTATAAATGCGTAAGCATTGTGTTGATTCGGAAGATGGGTGATAGTTAGTTGGAGGGTGGATAGATGGAGTAGTGTCGGTGAAGATTTGTTTTGAGTTTGCACAGCTCAAAACTGCCGGGAAACACGCCCGCAGGGAGACTATTCCACAACTTAACCGCGCGACTAAATAACGAATTATCGCGGTAATGCGAGGTTCTATTAGGCATCGATGCAATGGCAAAGGGGTGGGCTTGGACAGCTGCCCGAGTGGACCTGGGAAACACACGAGATCTGTTTTAGAACAATATCGTTGCCAAAGAACTATTTCGGTATTCAGCTCTGCTTCTGTTAACACGTTCAAACTATTATTATATATTAAGGCTGCCTTTGTAATTTCATTTAATGAAAATTTGCCTTAATTGCTCGGTACTAAGCTCTCCAAAGGTAGTATATCCTGAAACTTGCCCTTAAATTTAAGTTTCAAGGAGGAAATCATGTGGTCCAGGTATGAATAGTAAGGCGTATCGAATTACAATTTTTTTTTAATTTCATATTCTTAGAGGTCACAAAAGTTGCATTGGGTGGTCAGGATCTCAATTTTAGAAAAAAATAAGGATATTTTGCTCTCCCGCAAGGACAAAGTTGTTTTTTGAGAAAAACAGTAAGAAATCACGTTCTCAAAATGCTTTAATTTTTGTTAGACAAACAACATTTGTGTTAAAGCAAAAGTAAATATGAACTTTAACTAACAATATTTTGGCAAACACGATGATACTCTTGGTTTTTACCCAGAAGGTCCTGTATGAAGAATATTCGAATCTAAAGGTACACTCAAGATAGCACAGAAGTTTTAATTGTTTTCTCATTTTCTTAATTTTGGTGATATTGATTACAGTTTTAAGGCTTGCCTTAAATATGACAAACTAATAATTTGTATATTTTTTACATATGCATTTTCTTAACTTAATAAAAGGTTTTATATATAGGGAACTAGAAGTGGTACCGAAGATAATTTCCTTAATTAAGATTCTTCATATATTTCTGAACAACACCCAAATAGTCAATTCAATATGGGGTAGCGTGGGGTTTTTATTCGATAATTTTAACAGGGTTTTCACTAAAAAATTAAAATAACAAATAACAACGACAAATTGTTTTTATATGCTAAATTTTATATAAGTGAATTGAAATAATAACTAATTGAAAAAACAAATCAATAGAAATTTGTGTCAATATTCTATGATTTTTTATAATTTTATCGCGTAAAAATTAGTGCATCGATCACATTGAAAGAAGGATTAACAATGGTTATTTGGAAACACTGACTACATGAGCTAAATGACTGTAGGTATTTAATATTTGTTTCTTCAATTCAATTAAAGAAAAATGCCAACGTCACAACCGAATATAGGCAGACATACTCTGCGTTATCGAAATTCAAGAGCCAACCGAGAAAATCAAACATCTTCATAACATTTTGAACAAAATTACTTTTGTTTTTATGAAAAAGAAAGACCCTCAAAAATAATTTGCTTATTTATATTTTAATATTTTATAGAACACACTTATTTATGAGCTACTTACTATTTTTACAATTTTAAGCTTTTCGTTCCTTCTTACACCTTTCCAAAAATATAAATGCTGAAATGACTCGAAACTACTGTGGCTACGAAACTACAAGGCCGTGGGTAACTGCTAGTATTTATTTAAAAAAATAAATTAAGCGTCTGGGGGGCTTCAGTCCCCATATCCCCCTGGATCCGCGCATAGCTATGCAAAGGTTTAGAAAAAAAAAACGAATAATTCTTAACAGATGGCGCCTTAGGCGCACATTTCGTTTTTCAGTTCAATTCAGACGTGATAACATTTTATGGGCTTTTGGAAACGGGGGCGTGGCAGTAACACACCCAAGTAACAACCCAGTAACAACCCAAGCTTCAGTTATTATTGCCATAAAGCACAAATAACTAACAAGAAAATTACAGCAAAAACAAAAATTATGACCCTATGGACCTTGTAGAACAAAACCGAATTTAATGAAAATTTTTCAGTAATTGTATTGTATCTAATTTCATTAGCTTTATAAATTCTATTTAAAAAAGTCATTAAGGCTGCGGCTTTTCGATCGAATCATATTGAAATGCTTTATCGTTGATAACTGTATAGGTCCCAGGGGACCTTCTCAGGCATCGGAGGGTTGAAACATTCTAAAATTAAATGCGAATTTTTTCAGGACTTTTTATGGCATTATTTGGATGTACAAAATTTACCTTATTTTAGAAAATCGTCTCAAAACTTTTTTTAACACATTTTTTCGATAGTAAAATTTTTTATATAAAAATATTTTGAAAGTTTATCGTAAAGCTCTGATGAAAAACAGATGTAAGCAAATGTAAAAAACTGAAATAAATAGTCAAATTCAAAAATGGTCAAAAAAATTCACACGTATTCTTTATGTAATTCCAAGATTTTTTTTAAAATGTTTTAAAGAATTTTAAAATTACACAGGCTTACAAATTAGAGTCAACTTTTGGACCGAGAGTGGTTCCACATACCGCACATCCTCTTCAAAAGAAGCACAACTTAAAATTTTGCCATTTTCAAGAGGAGCCAAGAACAATTTTTTTTCAAAGGACTCCATGCAAAACAAAGAGATGAAATGATTTTTTTCAAATTAAAGACAAAAATATGTGTAAAAAATTAAAACAGCTGATGCAGATGATCACTACGAATAGTTTTAAACGAAAAAGTAAAGATTTGAAAATTTTGAGTTGTTCCTTTTAAAGAAGTGTACGATATGTATTTTCGCGCGCTGAACTAAAATGCGGATTACTTTTTTTTTTGTAGCATTCTAGGTCAAGTTTTATGCAAATATGTAAAAAACGGTTCTTTTTCTGTTAATTGAATTATATCTTTTTAACGAATCGGCCGGTTGCAATTGCCTTGAAAAGGTTTGAATATATAAAATTAGGTTGAACCAATTATTTTTACTTACGGACAGAGGATTTGAATTCAGCGTGCAAAAATACATATGTATGAAACCACTTTCGTCTTCTCTGGTTCAAAAACGTGTAAGCATGTGTTATGATTTTAATTTAATCATTATAATTTTATATAAGAACTAGATGATATACCCGGTGTTAATCGAAAGTTATATATCTTTACCCCAAATTTTTGACCTTTTTTGTCATCGCCAAATATACTAAGGTCCTCAGATTCATCAAACACCTTAAATGATTATGGTAAATAATCTGCCATGCAAGAATTTTCTAAGTTATATTATTGCAATTTGGTAATGAATACCTTTGTGGTAATTAACATTATTGACTTAAAAGTATTTTATTAGAAAAATTTAGTTTTCTATAGGAACATGCAAGCTCTTAAAATTTCCAAGAAATTTACACCACAAAAACTTTTGTACCTTAAACAAAGAAAAAGTTTTTTGTGTTAATTTTATTTTTTGGTGAAGTAGAAAAAAAAATTAATCAAAAATGAAAGTGCTGGCTTTGAAAGTGAATAACTCGGTCATGTTACAAAGGATTGCATTCATTTTCTTTTTGTTTGAAGTTTTGATTAATTCTCCGTTCAATCGTTTTCTAATTTTTATAATTTTCCAAAAGAAACCTTAACGAATTTCTTTATTTCGCAAAAAACTTTGGTAAAAATATTTGTTGTTCAAAAAATATTCCAAACCAAAAATGGCTTTCTTAATGTTCTTTCATATGGTATAAATAAATGTAGGGTTGATTTAAAGTTTCTTTTGTAAAAATTAAAAAACTTTTTATACTATCGAAAAATATTTTTAATCATTTTGCATTTTTGTAATTTTGTGTGAATAAAAAGTAATGGTGTAGTCAAGGAATCATGACAATTTCCCAATTCGTTTCTTAGTTTTACTCTCAAATACACCTTTATACACTAGCACAGCAACAACAGCGCCACCTACCGGGTCAAACTTTAAAACAAAACCATCAAAAGACCCAGCCGCACACACACACCGAATTTCATCAAAATCGGTTCAGCCGTTTAGGAGGAGGTCAGTGACAAAACCATGTACAGAAGAATATTATATATAAAGATGTATAACAAAACTGACCTTTTCCGTTAGACCAAAGCAGATAATAAAGCCATGATTTTGGAAAATTAAGATAAAAAGTGCACGGCTACTAGTGGCTATATAATAAGTTATAAGCGTTAACATCAAAAAAATGAACTTTAAAAATGAAGTCGTAAAATAAAATTATTTATGTCAAAACCAAAAACATAGACTTATCTGACAAGGTTATAAACCGGGAAATCTTGGTTAAAATCTTAAAAATATCGATATTGCTTTTACATAAAGTAAAGTTAAAGGAATTTTTAACATTGCATTGTTAAAAAAACTGTCGTGAATTTTAAAAATTGCAATTTTGCACAATAGCAATTTTTTGAGCACAACAAAAATTTCCAGACGCAAATGAGAAAGTTTTTGGACTATCGAATCAGAGTATAATGCATAAAATCCAAATTAATCTTCCTCTAAAATTGGACTCAGCCTCTTAAGGATTTCCGTACTTAAAACCGCAATACACATATGAAAAAGTCGATATGAACACTTTTTAAAAAACTCGAAAAATAATTATGCAATGAAATATATATTGGCAAATGTTATATGTATTAAGATAATAATAAATTCTTAAACCTGAAAAATTTCAACTGTCGCTATTGCGTACCACTTATTTTTAGTCTAATTGTAGCCTACTTTTTATGTGTTTGGATTTCTTAAAAAAATTTCTCATCAGCAATTGTTTAAAAATAGAGAAAAGCTTTTTATAAACAGCACAAACTACAAAAAACAGCTAAAATGACAGCTGATTAAACTGATGTCAAAATGTGTGACAAATTAAAATTTGACCTTCTTATGTTATTGTACTAGTTTTCGTATTCGCTTTTAGAATAATTTTTAATTATTTATAGCTAATGTGGCACATGCATTTATTTATATGGAGTTAACACGTCGATTTTATGTAGATCTGTGTAGACAAAGATGTCACTTCAAAGATATGTCAACGACTGCGTTAATTGGTGTGTCTGTTTCAATAATTCTGCGAAGGAACTTCTCACAATTTGAACACATTTTTTTCCAACTTCAACTTCTACTTCTTCGATGAAAAAGAAATTACAACTCAAGGTTTATTATTATGCCCACTCCCCATCAAAGCATTACAGAAAATTTTGACATCTGCAGCTAAAGGTTAGCGACGAAATGAACTTGTCATAATTTTTTGACAACTTGGTTTGTTTTTTAGTAACAGAAAAAAAATGAAGCGCCTACTAACTTGATGTTGGATTTTGAAAAATCAATAAATAGCTTTCTTTGGAAAAACTGCTCTTTAAAAACAAATGACAATATTCTAGGAACACCTTCAACTATTTAAGCATAAAAACTGTGAAGAAAATATAACACATTTGCTGAATATAGCACAATTTGTGATGCAAAACATTTTGGTTGTCTCAAATTTTTGACAGTTCTAATGACATTCGTTGCGCTCTTCTGCACTGGTGCTGTTGCTTAGGAGCGCTCAAGCATCCGACAGCTCGCGAGTGGGTACAACTCAATAGCAGTATTGCACTTTGAGCGGTGAAAAAGCCTTTGATTTGAATGAGCTGTCAGTGGCAAACGTCACTGTTCTGATTTGTTGTTTTTTTTTTCTTCAGAATGGCGAGAGTGGAAAGTAAGTTCGAGACTGTTTAAAAAAGAAAGCAAATCCTTAAATTGTAGTCATATGTGTACACTTTTGATTTTTGTTGTTACAAGTGTGAGAATATGTTTTTAAATTGAGAGAGTGTTTGATCTTCACTTGTAACGGTTCATTTCCGGCTTAATTTTTAAAAGTGATCCCGCCATCTTATGTCAATCTTGTAGCTCATTCTATTCTGAAAAAAAATTCTGCCCTAACAATTTAGATTCTGACCTGAATTTTTTAGATTCTGACCTGAATTTACAGAATGCTGACATCTTTTGAGCTAAAAAATTAAAATTTTGCTTTATTTAATAGCCTTCTCCTTACAACATCGACAGCAGTTAGTCTTGGATTAACTTTGACGGACCTTAATATTTGGTTAAACAGAATTTTTAAATAAAAAAGCCTTAATAGCTTATTATCTGAGTATTATTACGGTGTTGAATTCTTATTGCTCATATAAGACTCGTAACACTTTTTAGGCATCGGTTGATGAAAACCAGAAGAACATTTAGGATTGGTGAGCTTTACGCTTGCATGAAATATGACGAGTTTTGCCAGTCTCGAGATGTGTGTCGACATCCACATCTTGTCAAACATCCTGAATGCCGCTATTCCTGTCTCTTCCTTAATTCATCAGATGAATTTTTATTTTATAATTTTTTTCAAACTTAACGCATGAGTAAAATAAATTTGAATCCATCTCCATCTGTGATAGCAATTTTACAATATTTGTGCTCCTATAAAAAAATTCATCTGCTGAATTAAATTTTTAAAACTTTCAATGAGATAAATCGATTAATTTTCGCCAAAACCCAGTAGATTAAATCTTTTTGCAATTGAGTCTATTTTCGACGGCAGTAAAATGAAAAAATTTCCGCATATCACATTACAAATCAAAATTACTACTTGTCGAGTAAAGCTGCACTTGAAAAATCAGTCAAGCAAAAGGGTTTGAAAACGCATATAAAAGGAAAAATCAAAAATAGCAAGAGTGCAGCAGAAAAGCGCAGTGAAATATATGATGTGTCTCTTTTCGTGCCTGCCTGTTCTTCTATCAATAAACTATGAAAATTTTTGCAAACAACATAAACCTTACTCTCTTGCTTGGCAAACCTTCATTATTAGAAATTTGATACTTTTTCATGAGAAACCTTTCAAAGGGCATGCCTTTGGTTTTTTTTGCTATTTCTCTTTACTAAAATGTGGTGTATTTGCCTTTTGGAAGCCTAAGAAGAATAATGCTGTCAGGAAAATTGCAGCAGCCTTTAATGAGAGTCGAAAAATATGCTTACTTAAATTGAAGTTCGTCAAAAAATAACCCTCTTTATTAATTTTTTTTTTTTAAATAGGTTGCGCTTTTCAGTAAGAAAATGCAGTAAATTTCAAATTTTCAACATGGTGACAGGTCAAAGGGACCTTTCATGAACTGTTGGCCTCTTTGACAATTTGTAAATTTGACCTTTGAACACAAAAATTGTCTTGAGTTGCAATCCACAAAAACTTTTTACGCAGAGGAATATTTTTAGGAATGTAGTTGATTAAATGTAAGATATGTAACAGAGAGGGAAATAAGGATTTTTCAGAAGCACCGCATCTTTTCCTCTAGAAGATCAAAAAATCAGTTGATCAATCATATACAATAAGAAAGCGAAAATCGATAAAGTTTATCATTTATGTAAGATTTTATTCAACGAACAATATCAATAAGCATTTCAATGAAATATTAATTATTGATTAACATTGGTTTGTTTAAATCGCGAGTATATTACTCTTTGGTTCCTTAATGAATGAATTTGGTTTTCTTTAAATAAATTAAGAAAAATTTAAATAAAATTTAAAATTTTTTCGTTGCTTGTTCAATAAATAAGTTTCTTCAAGTGCTCCTGCAAATATTGCCTTGAATGATAGGGAAACTTTTCACCTTTAATTCGATGACATTTGAAACATCTATGCGTCACTTTTCAGCCATACACATTTTGATTGCTGGTATTGGGTTCCAGTTTTCGAGATCTGATATCTTGCAATATATAAAGAGATACTTATTCTCAATTTCAATTGCCATCTGATTACGCAGAGATGTTTTGTTAAATTCGTAACATTTATCCAACAATCAACATTAGCAACGACTTACAGTCGTTACAATTTCATTGTAGCTCTCTTTCATTGAACTTTTTATGATTGTTTTTATAATTGCCTTAATATCAGCTACGAGCTTCAACGAAACAATTCACTCAATTTATTCATTGAATTGCAAATGTATTGCCGACAAATCCAAATCAGAGGGAAATATGTCATTAGCTTTACGCAAATAGGAATCCTTTTTGAAATTTACGAACGGTTCAACAAAATTCATAATGACGTCATCTTTTTCAATACGCTGCCGAAGACGATCAATGATTGAATCAATGATGTTGTTGCGGATAATGTTGTTCGAATGCAGAGAGCATTCTCACTTTCAAAATATAGATGTCGTCAAAGTAAAAGCAAATGTATTTAAAATATGCATATCTTAATTTTTACAAGATTGTTTGAAATTGAAATAAATTTGTATTTCATTTAAAAACATTTGCATTTTTTTTCTGTGTATAAGTCAGTGTATAGACAAAATTCCATTATAATCAAATATCTTTTGTCCACAAATAAATTGTAAATTATACTTTTTGAAGTGAAAGTTCTTGGGCTGCGATTCGATAGAATGGCCGCTAATACAGCCATCCGCCTAGAAGCAACCTCCCAGTGGAAAGAAGGTTCACTAGGACATTCTTGCATTAGAAAATTTCTCGCTCCTCTACCTAGGTCCATCGATTACATCACACAAAAACTATCCCTTGAAAGGAGGTTCGATGTATTTATTCCCTCTCGAGAAGAGTGGAGCAAGGAAACCTTTTACCTAACAATGCTATTGAGATCTTTACTTACGGATCAAAACTAGAATGCAAAGTAGGTGGAGAAGTCTACTCTGAAGCGTTGAACATTAATATAGCCTGCAGGCTTCTTGATCATTGCAGTGTATTACAAACTGAAGTCACTGCTATACATGAAACGTTGGCATGGGTCCTGGTAAATGAGATATATTCAATGGATTTCTGCATACTATCTGATAGTCAAGCCGCTTTGAAAGCCCTAGAAACTGTTGAAATAACATCTGAAATAGTTGTCAACTGCCGTAGATCTCTGAATGAGATGGCAAAGCAGCTCAGAATCATTCTATGCTGGGTTCCCGCAGATGAACTCGCTCGCACAGGCACTACCAAACAATTATCTACAGATAAGGTAAGCCTTGGTATTCCTCTCACCACATGTAAACTCCTTACACATGAGTTATCCTGCACTAAAACCAACAACAGATGGTTTACGGGAAACAAGTGTAACATAACTCGACAAACCTGGCCCAAACTTACCCTTAAGCGTTCAAAAGAAAAGCGTTCATTTCCCTTAGAAAAGATCACATCATTGCCATGGTGGAGGTCCTTACAGGGCACTGCCTGATTGGCAGACACGCTCAAAGATTGAACATCCCCACAACGACTTCTGCAGAAGCTGTAGAGATGAACATGGAAAAATATAATTCATAAACTTTTAAAGCTGTTCATTAAATTTTTCTTGACCATTTTATGAATAAACTCATTATTTTTAATGGTTTTTTCGTTAACCTAACGAAAATTTTCAATAAAGTTTATGAACGAGTTTAAAAATTTTAATGAAAAGAATTCATAAATATTTCTTCAGAGCAACTCTGAAATATGAATTTATGAATAAGTTAATGAACAGTCTTCATTAAAATTGCCAAACAATCTCGTCGTCTAACAAGAATATTGCTTTATTGTAGCGGTGGGTATTGACGCAAATTGTTCTATTTCATTGTTGTTTGTGAAAAATAATAAGTTAAAAGTGCTTAGAAGTAAAGATTAATAAAAGTGTATTTACTAGTGATTAAAATATTTATCGTAAAGAATAAAAAATGTTTTGTGCAAAAAAGAATACAAGAATATATATATTTTTGTAGAACATATAAAAAACTGCATTTTATTTCTAAAAAGGACAAGTTCCGTTGTCAATTTTGTGCACAATTGTTTGGTGGTGTTAATATGTATAAAAGACATCTTAAAAGAAATCATTCTGACTAACAGTTTTATAAAACAAAAAATATTGGCAAATATTTGCAGCAATCAAAAACAAAAAGAAGCGCTAGCGCTCCGAACTGTGCAGCTGACGAGTGTGTTGCCAACGAGTGTATTACCAACGAAACCGATCGCATTGCTAGCGCAGACGAGTCAGTCAATTTTTTTTTAAATACTTCTTAATTTTGCGAATCAAATTCTTCCTTAAGTACTATAATTATTTTCATTTTATGTAATAAAATAACACTTATTATTTGCCATTTTTACTCAAGACTGAAAACATATTCATAAAATAATTAAAATGTATGAAATATACACTTTTGAATATTAAAACAAAACATTTATATATAAATTTATTAGGTAAAAAGTGTTAATATTCCACCATTTCTTTTAACAATTTCATAAATAAAAAATTTACTCAAATTTCCATTAAAATTTAATAAAATTTGAATGAACTTCTTCATTAATTTTATGATCTTTTCATTCATTTTAATGAAATTGTTCATTAAATTTTTTGAACTTTTTCATTAGTTTAATGAAATTCTTCATTAAATTTTAACGAACATATTCATAAAGTTTTATGATTTTTCAGTAAACTATACGTAATCATTAATTTTGTTCATTAAATTTCAAGTTTATGAATACCGTTCACTAAATTTTAACGAACGTGTGCGTTGATTCAAAAAGAACGAATATTATCATTAAAATAACGCACAAAATCACTAATTTTATGCACATTTTCCGTTCCGTGAAGAGGACAAAGAATCTACAGTATATTTTCTCTGCACTTGCTCAACGCTTGCTCGAAAATACTTTCTTCACTTAGGCAACTGGTTTTTCAATGACTTTGACGAACTCTCAGAATGTTCTGTATACCGAATCCTAGGCTTAGTAAGCAGCTGAAATTTGTTTAAATTGCGAAAGAAAAATTAACCCTTGATATCACAATGAGCCTCATTAGCCTACGTGTGTCTCGTTTGAGGCTGTCACACTAACCTAACATTGCCTATCCAATGAGTTTTCTACTGAAAAAAAAGAAAAATTCTTAGCAGAATAATGTTGCTTACTCGTACAATGATTACTTCCTACCGTCTTACACTGGGGCCAAGTGTGCTCAAAATCAACGAGTCAAAATAATTTTACAGATTTCTAGCGTTTTTCTGCTGGAAGATATGCTTGTCAAAATATAACACTTTTTCATTTTCTTTTTTTTTCACTACTAGAAATTCGAATGAACAATTAGAGTTGTTTCTGTAATGCCATGGTTATGCTAGCCAAACATGTTCGGTGTTCATTTTTGTTAATTTGTTCTCTTCGCTGAAATGTTTGTTTGGTGGTTATGCTATGATTGGTGGCACAGTTGCATTATACGTAATAGTATGTCAAAACACAAAAAAGCACAACCCTAATTTGCATTTTTGTACTTAAAATAACGAATTAAAATATACGAACTGATATTACTTACTCTGAATTTTTGTTATAATATCTTAAACAAAATGGTTTGCATATATTTGACATGCCAGCTAGATGTCTAAGTTAAGGATTACTTGAAGACACAATCAACTTCACTTTTTAATACTTTTACCTACTTTTTTGATGCTATTATACAAAATGACTACAGCTAACACTGGAAAGTTCGGCATGTTTGGCGTTTCAATCAGCAATCAAAATGTTCGGTCCGAGAACGAGAAAATGAATATGAGAAAAAGTTCATTTCTTCATTTTAAACGTGAAACAATAACAACAAAATATGTTCGGCAATCATGTTTGGCTAGCATAACCACGGCATAAGAAAATGGTAAAATTTCGTGATGAACTTTCTTTATTTTTCGTAGTATTTATATTGGCATTATGTGTTTTGAAAAACTTTAAGTTTTCAAAAACCTACGCTAAGCCTCCATTTTTCCAATGTAATTTTCGAAGTGCAAAAGTGTTTTTGAATCTGGCAAAAATTTTTTTAAATATGATTTTTCCTTATTAAGAATCCGAGCCTCAAACCAAATGAACCTTTTCTAAAAAAATTATTTTAAAATTTTACTTTAATTTAACTGTACAAAAAACATATAATATGTATTTCTTGTTAAATTTGATTCTGTTTTATTTTGAACTTTATTTACCATTCTTGATTTCTCTCTTCGATGAATAATAAATAAAAAAAATGGAGTTATCTTTAAAAATTTCAAAAAGCACATTCATTTCAGCACTAACCCATTGAAGTGTTATTATAATAAAGATATTTACAAAATGTTGCTTTATGCTTTATTTTAAAATATATAAATATACATAATTACAGTAAACATGTATGACTAGCAGGCCGCAGTTTTCCGCTGACGTTTTTTTATCAATCTCCTTAACGCCTTAAAGACGGGACAACTTTTAAACACATGTGCTAATTTTGACCTAATTTTTATGTGATACTGTTAGTTTTCGACATCCAACTTAGTGATGCGATAT
Organism: Dichetophora obliterata; assembly: GCA_963920525.1. Taxonomy (NCBI): domain Eukaryota; kingdom Metazoa; phylum Arthropoda; class Insecta; order Diptera; family Sciomyzidae; genus Dichetophora; species Dichetophora obliterata. The sequence goes on from OY986436.1 coordinate 41,481,776, forward strand.
GGCATCATTGTCCTTATTGGAATAAGACAATACATATCAAGGAAATGGCGTGGCGACCGTAGCCTAGTGGGTAGAGTGCGTGGCCCCTAAGCTAAAGAACTGTTTTAGCCCGGGTTCAATTCCAGCTCAGACAGAAAGTTTTTTCAATGGAATTAATTTTTCTGTTCGGTCGTCACCTCTCTGCAGACAATGGCAAACCTCAGAGAGTGAAAATTGCCATGTAAAGCTTTTTGAGAACATAAGCCGTTCGGAGTCGGCATAAAACACGTAGGTCCAGTTCTCGATCATTTGTGATCAAACATTTAATAACACGCACAACACAATTGATTAATAAAAGCTAGGTCAAAGTCCTTTAAAGGGCTGAAATGGCCAGTTTATTTTATTTTATTTATATAACAAGGAAATAAAAAATGATCATTTTTCTTTTGTTTTTGTTTGGAGCGCCGCTCTGCTCATCAGATTTTTTTCTGACGAAGAGAAAGAAAAACTAGAGAGCAATATGGAGTTTCCCAGTAGTTCGCGGCATTATTGACGAAACTTTCGTAATGATTTCTTAAAAGAAGTTTCTGCATGAGCTGCTGGACTTAAAAAAAAAATTCATACGAAATATAATGCAAGTAGCGGTTGTCAGCACCTAACTTTTTCCACTCTATTACAACAACTTCAAGATATTAATGATTGTTGTAATTCGCCGAATCGTTCAAAGGCTAAACTGTAGAGTTCGAAAACTATCGATAATTTCACACTATCGTGACTATTGATAGTTTTGGACTGACTATCGATGGTTTTTGATAGTATTTAAATATTCATTGACACCAGTGCTTAGGTGTCATTGCCATTGCTGTCGAATTCGTTTGACTTTGACAATTTGGAATCATTTTTTTCTGTTTTGTAGAGTGAAAGCTCAGGTGATGTTTCTTATAAATGTATGAGCATTGTGTCGATTTGGAAGATGTGTGATACTTAGTTAGAGGTTGAAAAGATGGAGTAGTTTCGGTAAAGATTTGTTTTAAATTTGCACAGCTCAAAACTGACGGGAAACACGCTCGCAGGGAGACTATTCCAGAACTTTACCGTATGACTTAAGAACGAATTATCACTACAACGTAAGGTGCTGTGTGGCATCAAGGCAATGGTAGAGGAGTGGGCTTGGACAGCTGCCCGAGTGGACCTGTAAAACATACGTGTAATGGCGTCAGGCCATTACGAAACCAACATTACGTCGATTTCCAATAGAGTTGAGAGAGGATGAAATATTTTTATCCCCTGTCAAATATATCGCACGACGTTGAATTCGGTCCAGAAGCACGTTCCGATTTTAATTCCTTGACGAATTTTCTTTATTTTGCTGTCTACTTTTCGTTAACGAAACTTTCTCAATATTTTGATATTGGATTCGTGCATGATAAATCCCGACGTTTCTGCATTGCGTCTTGCACGAAATTGGAACATTTATATAAAACTAGCTGAACCCGGTGTGCTTCGCTACCCCCCTCGTTATAAAATAAAATTAAAAGTATTTACATATTTTTCACGCCATCGAATTTTCGAAATAAGTCCACCCCAGCGCCACCTACCGTGTCCATTTATACACAAATTATTTTCTTATGATCAAACAAACATACATTCTGAATTTCAGTTAAATCGGTCCATAAATTCAAATTTTCGATATAAGTCCACCCCAGCGCCACCTATCGGGTCCAAATATAGCCTATGTTACCCACCGTACCAAGATGAAGATTACCTGAAAATTTTATGAAAATCGGCACAGCCGTTTTGGAGTCCATACGTTACATACATACACACATCCTATTATATATATATAGATTTTCGTCAATGAAATGTATGGCCAAAATCAGCATGTTTCGTCAGGGATAAAAAAAATCGTACATGATTCATTTGAGATTTCTTCAAGATTGGAACTACTGGGTTACTGAAACTCTCACAACACAAACACGTCAAAAGTCAAAGAATAAGCAATGCGTGGCAGCTGGGATGATTTCTTAAAAAACTTCATACCTTACTGAAATATACTTATTAAAATTTCGAAAGGAAACTACTAGGGGTATACTAGGTACAAAATCTGTAGAACAAATATTTTAAAACTTTTTCCATAAAAATCAGCCCAGTACTTTTGGTGTAAATTCGTAACTTTATATAATATTATATAATATTATAAAATATTATACAGTACTGGGCTGATTTTTATGAAAAAATCTTTAAAATATATAATATAATATTATATATATTATATAATATATATATTATATATATTAGGGTGGGGATATTTGAACATCTTAATGGGCGCTTCGCGATTCTTGGAATTGTACTGGGCAAAAAAGTCCAATAAACCATACGTCAACGGTGAAAATCGAGCTTCCAGATTTTGACTTGCAGTTTTTTCTTAGACTTTTGTCAAGTTTTTTTTTTGGATATTTTGGCCTATAACAGCCAAACCATTGAAATTTTTGTCTCAGTATTGGATCGAAAATCTCAATGGTTTGGCTGTTATAGGCCAAAATATCAAAAAAAAAAAAACGTGACAAAAGTCTATAGATATAGATATAGATATAGATATAGATATAGATATAGATATAGATATAGATATAGATATAGATATAGATATAGATATAGATATAGATATAGATATAGATATAGATATAGATATAGATATAGATATAGATATAGATATAGATATAGATATAGATATAGATATAGATATAGATATAGATATAGATATAGATATAGATATAGATATAGATATAGATATAGATATAGATATAGATATAGATATAGATATAGATATAGATATAGATATAGATATAGATATAGATATAGATATAGATATAGATATAGATATAGATATAGATATAGATATAGATATAGATATAGATATAGATATAGATATAGATATAGATATAGATATAGATATAGATATAGATATAGATATAGATATAGATATAGATATAGATATAGATATAGATATAGATATAGATATAGATATAGATATAGATATAGATATAGATATAGATATAGATATAGATATAGATATAGATATAGATATAGATATAGATATAGATATAGATATAGATATAGATATAGATATAGATATAGATATAGATATAGATATAGATATAGATATAGATATAGATATAGATATAGATATAGATATAGATATAGATATAGATATAGATATAGATATAGATATAGATATAGATACAGATATAGATATAGATATAGATATAGATATAGATATAGATATAGATATAGATATAGATATAGATATAGATATAGATATAGATATAGATATAGATATAGATATAGATATAGATATAGATATAGATATAGATATAGATATAGATATAGATATAGATATAGATATAGATATAGATATAGATATAGATATAGATATAGATATAGATATAGATATAGATATAGATATAGATATAGATATAGATATAGATATAGATATAGATATAGATATAGATATAGATATAGATATAGATATAGATATAGATATAGATATAGATATAGATATAGATATAGATATAGATATAGATATAGATATAGATATAGATATAGATATAGATATAGATATAGATATAGATTTAGATATAGATATAGATATAGATATAGATATAGATATAGATATAGATATAGATATAGATATAGATATCTATAGATAGATAGATTCAAAATATTAGTGGCCCAGTGTGCAAATCGGATCCTCTACGAATTTGGGACGGACTTACTTCTTCGTATTTTATATCCGTATTTATTTTACGAATCGATTTTTCCACTTTTTCGGGATCGTCGAGAGCTCGGAACGGTCTTCATATACGAATCCATTTCGGATTCTTTTTTTTTAAAAAATGCGAATTCGCAACGGACTCGTTTTTTATCTCAGTTCTTACATATTACATTTTAAATAAATAAGAAAATAAAAATGTATTTTTATAATGATATAAGCACGAACCTAATGATATAAAAAAGTTATGAAAAATAAAAAAAGGTACTCAATTGTATTTCGTATTCCTAATCCACTGAAAATAAAATAAAAGATATTGTAACAAATTTATGACTGCCTTTTATGTTAACGTTGTCACTATTTTTTGACAGATTCGTGGAGGATTCGAAACGGGTCCATTGCAACATAAGAGAGCGATGTGCGTTCTGACGGACTCGTTACGTGTTCGAAATGGATCCGCATCTGTTTTTGTTCATATTAGGGAGCTGCAAATTTAGGATATGTAGGATTTATAGAATACATATGTCATAATAAAAATAAATATACAAAAACTACTCAACGAACAAGTGTTTTGTACTGCCGCCAACCAGATTTATTTTTCCGTTTATTTTCTTGTAGAAAAAAATATTAAAACTGAGTAAGTAAGAAGAATGTTTCAACAAGAACTTTAAAAGCTTTAGAGACTTTTATAGGAGAAAGACGACAAGCCGCAGTAACAAATTAGAAGACGTTTTCGATAGGTTATTTGTTTCTTCAGATCCTCTGATTGCTTGAACAGGCTTGTTGCTAGTAGTCACAAACCGGAGATCTTTCTTTTCTGAAGCAATGGAGTTAGTGGAACCTAAGTATATATACGTGCTGTATGTATTAATCTAAGTTGTATGTATTAGATGAGTTAATATGTACATTAGATGAGTTAAATTTTGTACTAAAATCCAAGAGTGTTTCTGATCCATGCACGCTGTAGAAATTATAAAAGGTGGTGGTAAGAGAATCAAAAATCTCAAATTTTCAGTTTAATATCTAAAAAACTGAGAAATCTCAAAGCAAAAACCATTATTTTGAGTGAATTTTTAGAATCTGGCGTTTGATTATTTAAAGGCTATTACATCGAAATATATAAGGTTTTTAGTAAATTTTATGTAGATAACTTAAAACAAAAGTAATAAAAATAAATGCATATCATGATCGTGCCGACTATAAAGAATTGGCTCTCATGATGCGTCTCCTTCTAAGGGAAATTCCACTTAACAATAATAGCTCTTACAAAGATATTTAAAGCATCTTTTTAACACATCTAATTATATGGCCTATTTGTTTTGGCCTTAAGCAATATAATGGTTGCTTTCCACTAAATGATATGAATGTTGAATGCTTCACACATTTTCTAGACCCAAAGATTATGTCTGCTTTGTACATTTTCCTTAAAAGGCTCATTAGGCTAGTTTTCACTCTATTTTCATAATTCCATATTTAATTTATCTTTTAATCTCAAAAGTAAAAATAGTATTAACAATAACTGAATTAAGTTTTGAAAACTTTGAAGTAAATCAAATGAAATCAGTAACATATGTTGAACACTGTTTAACCTTTGACATTCACACAGCTAAATCGTTGTGGTCCAATAAATTTTGAAAAAAAATATATAGGAAAAATTAATAAAAAAAATATTTTCAGGTAAACTTGACCTCGTTGTTTTCTGATTAAAATTTATGATATAAATTTTTCGTTTAAGAAAAGTCTCTTTGGCCTAGCCTGAGCTTAAGTGTTGTTGAGTCGGGCAAAAATTAAGATTTTAATTAGACAAACAATGGTAGCAATATTTGAAAATAGAAGTACAAACAAATTTTTTTTATTATACCACAAGATTTTCTAACCCAAATCAATGAACCAGAAAAGTTACAAGACAACAAAGTGCAAAATCAGTGCACACAAAAGGACTCAGAAAAGGGTTAAAAAGAGGAAAATTATGTACGATATGTAAGCAAAGAATGAAATTCTTGAATTGAAAATTAGGGTGGTGAAGTTTTCACTTCAAATCAGATCGAAACAATGATGTCAATAAAGTGGAGTAAATGTTAAAACAATTATTGAACAACAAAATGTTAAATGTCCCTTGAAAATATAAATGAAATGGTTTATTTTTAATAGAAAATCTGAAGTTAATCTAAAAATAGTTCGTTCCTTGCCTGCATTTGTAAACGTGTAACGCTAAACATTGAGTTTGTTTTTAAATTTCCAGTTGTTAATAAATGATTAAAAAAATGTTCCGTTGTATTCAAAATTTAGAAATGAATCAGTTAAAAGTAAAATCTGTACTGCTCGAATGTGTAAAAAGGGGTGACCATCTATTGTCTTAAGATAACTCAACTGAAAGCAATCCATTTATTTAAGCCGAAACACATGCCAGTGAACAAAAAAAATAACGACCTATATAATTGAATAAATTAAACAGTGCATTGATCTCAAGTCCAACATTGATCTTGACCAAAAAGAAGGGTAAAAACAACAGCTTAAATGTTCCAAGTGGGTGGTTGGCGGATGGAAAGACAGTAGCTAGAAAACGACACGTGTTCATAAAAATCTGAGCTAACTTACTTCACTAATGGCATGTTAAGAGTTTTGTTATTTGTAACGGTGTTATTTTTGAAGTTATCCAAAGTGACAGCTGACACACTTACTGTTTGATGTGCATTCAGTTAACCAGTCAGTCTTTTTAGTGGGTGGTCCTGCTTACGGCTCACGTGCCTTGGCAGTGTTGCCATAGTAAAATTAAGTAAATAATTAAATTTTCACGTACTTAAGTTGCGCAGTTCTCTTCTTAACGTAATTTTTTTTTTTTTTTGTGAAACATTGCCTAGCATTTCTTGGCCTAGCATCACATCTCGGAGTACTTCATATTTTTGCTCAATATTTCTATGACAACGCCCCAAACATATTTTTAGATTATGTGCGTTGTTTTATGTTTGGGTTTCTCATTTTAAAGTTACTTTCTATTGTATTCAGCAGTTAATAAGTGGAATTTTTGAGATGAGGTGAAAATGTTCTCTCTACTGTTCTCTTCTCGTTTCTCAGAAATGTAATATCAGGTGTAATAAAAAGAAATGCATTATTTTATTTATTATTTTCATGCATTATGTAGATAACTTTAAAAAGGTAAGATTTTTACTAAACAAACGGTTTTGATTGCTTGACTCAGTTCTGTTTGAGCGCGTGTCAAAGATGGACACCTGCAAAGAAAAAATTCGCTATATTTTATAGCTTTTTCTTATAATAGGAGACGAATTGTGTTCCATTAGGACAACGCCAAGTAAGACACATCGATAGTGACTCGCCAGAAGAAGCTAAAGGAGCTAAAGAAGCTTGATTGGGAAGTTTTTATGCATAGATCCTATAGTACGGACCTGGCACCAAGTGAATACCACCTGTTCCTGTCTAAACAATAGTTTTACCAGCAAAATCATTCGCCTCAAGAGAAGCTTGTAAAAATTTACTGTCACAGTTTTTCGACAATAGAGACGAAAGTTTCTTCGAGAGAGATATAATAAAACTATTTTTAAAATGGAAACAAGATATCGAGTAAAACCGATGCATATTTGAACTAAATCGAATCATTCTAACTATACCAAGAAAAGCGTTAAATTTCAAGCAAAAAATGCACTTCTTCGGAGTTTTAATTTTGTAATAGAAATACAAACCTATGAATGATTTCTAAATAAGAAATAATTTATTGATAAAATTGATCAATAATGAAAATAAAAATATTAAAAAAAAATGTTAAAAATTAAAATATTACTAATTAAATTCATTTGCTTAGATATAAGATTTTTAAGGCTACAAATGCATTTTAAGATCACGAAAAAAAATGTTTCTTTAAACTCTCATGTTTTTGAGCCACCTTTTTTACAATTATATCGTTGTCTTGTAATTGCAAAATGAGAACAAAAACTGATCGCTGACAAGGCTCGTAGCCAAGATATAGCATTGTTTTTTAAACTGTATCTCTTGATCGGAAAGCAATATTTTGATAATCTATCGTAATAAAACTCATTTTCTGTTTGTTTGTTTGTTTGTTTGACCTTTATATAAATCTAAACGGCTCAACGGATTTCCTTCAAACTAGGTTTTCATATTAAGTGTATCTTAGATAAAATTGCAACATACTTAGTTTTCCACGCCCCCTTAAAAATTTTTTCACTAACGGTAATTTTGTTATTATAATACTTTTTTTATCGAAGTTTTTTGTGTATTTAATTTTAAAAAACTTTTGTTATTTTGACATCAAAACACTCACATGTATTCAAAATTGTAGAAATTTTCAGTACAACGACTTTTTTATAAAACATTGTTACCTAAGAATGAGATAAAAACAACATGAAAATCAAAGTTTTGTCTTTCGATGCAAATATCTCCGCTGTCCATTAATAAGTTTCATTGAATTATTTTTGGTACAAAAGCTCAATAAAACTACTACACAAAAATAGTTTGAACTACACTGTTTAGTCAGTGTATATATGTTTTGTGATTATGTCAAAAAATTCTTTATTCATTCCAAAATGATGTTTTTCTATTTTTTTACAAAAATGTCAAGTTTCAAAAATAATTTATATGAAAAAATTACCCCAAAATCTCTTTCCAATCAAAAGTCATGGTTAAAATTATTTTTTTTATACCATTGACTATTAGGGCGTATCGAATTACAATTTTATTTCGAATTTCATATTCTAAGAGGTCTCAAAAGTTGCATTGTTTGTGGTCAGGAACTTCCATAAAAAATTTTAGGAAAAAATAAGGATATCTTTCTCTGCCGCAAGGATAAAGTTGTTTTTTGAGAAAAACTGTAAAAATCACGATCTCAAAATGCTTTAATTTTTGTAAGAAAAACTACATATGTGATAAAGCAAAAGTAAATATAAACTTTAACTAACAATATTTTGGCAAACACGATTCTACTCTTGGTTCTTACTTAAAAGGTCCTGTGTGAAGGATATTCGAATCTGAAGGTACACTCAAGATAGCACAGAAGTTTTCATTGTTTTCTGATTGTCTAAATTTTGGTGATATTGATTTCAGTGTTAAGGCTTTCTTTAAATATGGCGAACTAATAATTTGCATATTTTTTGCACATGCATTTTCTTGTTTTGGAGAAATGTATACTTGAATGCAATTTTTTATCTTTTTGAAAAAAATTAATATAAGGTTTTATGTCTCGGACATCAGAAGTGGTACCGAAGATAATTTTCTCCATTCGGAATCTGCAAATAAATTTGAACGAAACCCTGTCTAAAAATATATTTTTTAAAATAGCAGGAAAAGCATGAAATGTAACAATTTTGTTCATATCTCCTTCATTGTTATTATTTCATTAAAGCACTTCTAAACAACAATTGTTGAGTCAATTGAGACCCATCGAATGGCAAGCTCAGAAACTCCAAATTTTAGTATAACATTTTTGTGAATGCTGAGTTGAGGTGTTTTGACGAAATAATAAAATTCATGCTAGGACGAAAATTTTTTTTAAGAAAATCGAAATAGGAAAAAAAATCGTGGTCTTAACCTGATGTTATAAATTGATTCTTTTGGACAAGGTGTTGTTAAGAAATATATGTAAAATCTAAATTAAGAAAATTATCTTCGGTACCTCTTCTAGTGCTCAAGATATAAAACCTTATATTAAGTTTTTTGAAAAAGTTGAAAAAATGCATTCAAGTTTACATTTCTCAAAAACAAGAAAATGCATATACAAAAAAATATGCAAATTATTAATTCGCCAAATTTAAGGAAAACGTCAATACAATAACCAAAGTCGCCAAAATTTAGACAGTCAGATATTAATCAAAAGTTCTGTGCTACCTCGAATGTACCTTTAGATTTGAAAATCCTTCACACAGGACCTTTTGGGTAAAAATCAAGGAAGGCATCGTGTTTGGCGGGATATTATTATTGAAATTGTATATTTATTTCTAATTTAAGATGTAGTTTTTCTGACAAAAATCAAAGCATTTTGAGATCGTGATTTTTTTCTGTTTTTCTCAAAAACAACTTTGTCCTTGCGGGAGAGGAAGACATCCTTATTTTTTCCTAAAATTTTATTTGGGATATCTTGACCACCCTATGCAACTTTTGAGACCTCTTAGAATACGATCTAAATTTTTCGATACGCCCTTTTGACTATATATTAATATAAGTGATTTTATTATAAAAATTTTCTATCCTCTGAGCTTCTCTCCCTATTTTTAAATAATTTCTTTAAGGATGCAGTTGTGTGCTTGGAGTAATTTTACAAACACTTTGGTTTATATAAATATCATCCTAATATTAGTACGTCTACTTATATTTTTGCCTCCCCAACCCCCATTCCCACCCCATCACCACCACCTCCCCACCTCCTTGTTGAATTAATAATAAGACAAAGACAAATATTCTTCTTAATTATAAAAATGAGAATTTAGTTTATAAGATTAATAATATTTAAATATAAGGTCTGTTTCCGTACTCGATTCAAGTAACTTGAAGTTGCTTGAAAGCGCTATTTTACAAATTTTTGAAGCTCGAGAGATAAGACTAACATGTAAAATGTCACTCTCTATTCTATTGCAATATTTTGAAATCAGTATGGAAACAGACCTATTCTATTTTTTTAAGGTAGCTTATTGTTTCACAATCTCTTCTAAGTGAATGAGATCAACTATATTATTTTCTTATCAAAGTATTAGTAAATCAATAAGATGTGAGTCACTTTGGGTTTTTCTTAAATAATTTGTAACTAATTTTAATTTACTGAACGTTTTCGCATTTCCTGCAACATTAACTTGTGCTGTGCACAACAAACGAGAAATTTTTTAAACCGTTGGAAGAGATATTTTTATTACTTTCTGAAATACTAGCTGCACTCAATAGAGTTTCTACATCTTCGCATAGATCATAATATTCTGCGTATTTTATTAACGTGGACCCACCAAATAATATCATTGTAACAACTTTTTTTTTTGGAGAATCAGTAATTAAAGAATTCGATTAATGGTCAAGTTAATCAAAGATTGAATTGGATTTAAAAACCCATAATTGTTTATAATAAAAAGTCTCAATCGTTTCTAATCATCTGCTTAAATTCTCTCCCATCAGTGATTTTATCCAATACAATTTTAAATTCTGTGCTATTCAACAGTTCAGTTGTAAAATTCACAGTAGACATAATTCACAATTAGACATATATTCAGAGTAGTAATATAAGTAATAGTAGTGTAGAAGCATAAGAGAGTCGTAACCCAATGTACGAAAAAACGAATGCGGATCCGTTTCGAACCCATTTTGAGTCCGTCAGTACACATTTTGCTCTCTTATGTTTCGACAGACCCGTTTAGAGCTCGTTACGAGTCCGTCAAAAAAAGGTGACAACGTTAACATAATAGGCAGTCTTAAATTTGTTATAAAAACTTTTATTTTATTTTCAGTGTATAAGCGAAACGAAATACACTTGTGGACTGTTTTTTATTTTAAATAACTTTTTTATATCATTTGGCACTTATCAATATCATTATTAAACTAAATTTTCATTTCCTTATTTATTTAAAAGGAAATATGCAAGAATGTGAAAACTACAATCACAAACAAAAGACAAAATTTTTAATATAGCAATACCCTTATTGTTCCGTTTTGAATCCGAACTATTAAAAAGATAGAATATGTTGTGAATTCGAATTAAAAAAAAGAGTCCGAATTGGATTTGTATATTAAGACCGGCCCGAGTCTGTAACGAATCCGAAAATGTGGAAAACGCGAATCGTATTTTTGATAGGAATTTCATATGAAAAAGGATCAGTTCCGGATGTAAAACGCAATCTATTTGGGTACAAAACACCAAGAAGAAAGTCCGTCTCTAATTCTAAACAGATCCATTTGGCACACTGGGTACATAAAAAAAATAGACTGGCCATTTCAGCCCTTTTGAAGGACTTTGACCTAGCATCTATTGATCAATTGTGTTATTTTATTTTATTTTATTTTATTTTATTTTATTTTATTTTATTTTATTTTATTTTATTTTATTTTATTTTATTTTATTTTATTTTATTTTATTTTATTTTATTTTATTTTATTTTATTTTATTTTATTTTATTTTATTTTATTTTTATTTATTTTGTTTTATTTTAAATAAATAAGGGATGCGAACACAATTCTTTACTTATTCGTATTTTAAATAACATTCTTACATCATTCTCCTTCAAACCGAATAGAACTACTTGTCCAAATTTTTTAATAATTATGATGATTAAACAAATTACATGTGACTCTAGGGTACCCGTACACAAGATATTTTCTTTTTTCTTACTTAGGTACATTTCAAAGAAAATACATAAACGGGCTTAGATCGACAGTGGAGGCCGTGGCGAAGAAGTTACTCCACTATGCACATAATCGCATAGCCAAGAAAACGAAAAACATGATTAATAAATCATTAAAATTAATTTTCATTTTATTATTTATTTAGAATGTAATATGTAAGAATGCAAGAAATGAAATAACCTAAAAATATAAAAAAACATATTTTCAATCTATCATAAACCTTATTGTTTCGTTTTGAATCCGAACTATTTTAAAAAACGAGTCCGGTACTTATTCACACTATTTAAAAAAAAAGAGTCCGAAACTAATTTTTATATGAAGTCCGTATCGAGTTTGAGACGGATCTGAAAAAGTGAAAAAAGCAATTCGTATTTTTGAGAGAAATTTTATACAAAAAGCATCAGTTCCGAATGCGAAACATAATCCTATTAGAATAAAATATACGAAGAAGTAAATCCGTCTCGAATTCGAAACGGATCTGTTTGGCACACTGATTATGGCCGATTAAAGTTAATTTCTGATATGGCTGATGGTCTGATATGGCCTTCAGCCTTCAAAAACTTCATAGCGCGTTATTAATTTGTATAGATTTTTTTTCATTTTTTTTTTTTGTAAATAAACAAACATTTTAATAAAATTTTTTAACAAAATATAGAAAAATAAAATCGGTTTATATTTCTACTTTGATTAAGCAAAAGTTGTGTCTACAAGAATGTCAAAGTGAGTGGACTGCAGAAGTCATATAACACTGCGAAAGAGTTGATGTAGAGATCCCAAAACAGATGTCTAATCTGCTTGATTGTTTGTTCTCTGTAAAGAACTTGTTGTTGTTGCAACCTATTATTTATTGAATTTATTTGGCGTTAAACTCAAATAAAATTCTAAAAAATTATATATTCATCGAATTATAAAATACAGTTTTCTTTTATTTTCAACTAATGCAAATAACCGCTCGTGGTTCCGTGGGAATCACTAACATTTTGAAATTCCTGCGAAGTAGCTAGTCAAAAAATTGTTTAATTCCATCCGTAAAAAAATATTTTTAGTTTAATTAAGCTGACATTGCTGAGATAGACCACTGTACTCTAGCGTCTTCTGATTGTAGACTAAAAAGTAAAAACCAGTAAAATACAAATAAAAAATAGTGCATGCAATATAATACCGCGCCAGGCTATCGATTACTTTTTCTGTGCGAGCGAAACCATTCAATTATTGTTTCTTTTTTTTATTCTTTATATCTCATATATAATTATTATCGTAGCTAACTTAGATCCATCAATTTTATGAGCAGCTATTTTTTATGCACTATGCTCTGCATGGTTTTCAGGGTTTCTGTGCTATCAATTGCATTTCCAGTTATTATTGACAATAGCAGCGGTCGAATGTGTTTTACTTTATAATAAAAAACCATATAGTTTTTATTTTATTTTATAGAAAATTCTGTCAGTTTTACCACAAAATGTTTGAATTCCAAAGAAGTTATAGTAATGTTTTGTCTCGGTGTATGTGTGTGTTTATGGCAAGGCCATCTGGTGGCAACCGTGTAAAGTATCAAATATCATATTGATGAGCATTTATAGAACTTTTTATAATCTTTGTTTCGTCAATTTTACTGTATGGGAAAGGGTGAAAACTACAGGCAAACAAATTGATTTCAACAACAGTGAGTGAAATATTTTTAGCAATTTGTGTATTTTTTGTGCCAAGAAATTGCATTAATGTTGACCTTAAATTCCCTCTGAACATGAGAAAATCTGTTAAGAAAGGGTTACAAAATGAAAGCACAATATAAATATAGTTAACTCTGAGACTCACTTCACAAAGACTTTATCGTTCAAATAAGGAGTTTGGATAGGAAACATTAAAATTTATGTTTAATTGTATAACATTTTTGGGTGTTCTGGTCCTAATTTTTTTCTTATCTAAATTTGCAGCAAGTCAAACCTCTGAAAATGAAATGAAAATCATTCATCCCTCAATCAAGCAACATTTCTTAACATTAATCAATGAACCTTAACGATAGATTTTAAGGCATTTTTTTAACAGGAAATTTTAGAGTGTTTTTTTAGCCCGTTTTGCCATATTCAAGAAAACCACTTCCGCAAATTTTAATTTTATAATTACCAAACAATGAGGTCCGAGGTCAATGCCAATTAATGCCATTGATAAATGGAAATGCCATGGAAAAACTCGAATTTTTTTAGGTAAAATGTTAAGGTAGTTAAGTATTAGGACCTTAAACTATAACCTTAATTCTTAACAGTTCTGGCGTCATTCCACACAAGAATCACTAGCAAAAAGGTTTGTAGAAAAGTAAAAGTTTTTCAAAGATCTTCGGGTTGTTTTTCTTTTCTTTAATACATTTTTGTTACATACATTTTTTTCTTTAATACATTACATTTTGAAACCTGAATTTTGAAGAAACAAAATGTGTATATTAATACTGCAAAATATCAATTAATAACATTTTTTATCATTTGCTGTTGTTGCGGCAACCTATTGCTTCATAAACTTATTTGGTATAAAGCTCAAAAATAAATTCACAAAAATTTTATTTTTTAACCGACTTCAAAATGGAGGAGGTTCTCAAGTTGGTTGGTTTTTTTTTTTAAATGTATGTACATCGATAACTCCTAAAGTGCGTGCCTGATTGCCACAATTTTTTGTCAGCAGATCGAGATATTAGACGCGGAGGTGCTTGTTTGTTCGGTGTTCGACACAGGGGCGTGGCAATAAATGAAAAACTTTGTGTATCGAATAGTATTATTACTAAAGTACTGAAATTTAGTACAAGGGTAGGAACAATTATTAAAAGTAATTTTCAAAAAACTAGGCGTTATTCGATAAAGGGCGTGGCAATATTAGAAAACCGCTGTTACTCGAATAATATTGACACTAGGGTACAGGGATAGGCATAGTGATGAAAATTAACTGTGAAGAAATTGGGCGTTGTTGGACAAAAGGGCGTGGCAATATGAGAAAAATACTGTATCTCAGTTAATATTGACACTAGGGAGGGTACTGGAAATTTGTACAGGGGTAGTAACAATTATTACAAATTACGGTCAAAAAGTTGGCGTTGTTCGAAAAAGGCGTGGCAATATTAGAAAAATTCCGTAACTCGAATAATATTGACACAAGAATACTAAAATTAGGTAAAGGGGTAGGCATAATTATGAAAATTTAATGCTAAGAAATATTATGAACTTGGGCTGTAATAAAAACCGCAATTTCGAAAACGTAATCAAGTTATCCACTTTAATAACTTGTAAATTCTCAATTGATTAAAATTTATTCTGGAGCCAAATGAAAATAAAATGAATTAGTATTGTAAAGATCATTGGGTTACTTTTCCAAAAGCACAATAACTTTCGAAATCCGTAAAGAGGATTAAAAAATTATATCCTTTTTATCGTACATGGGCCATCGAATTATACGCAAACTGATCGAATGAAATGCTTGTGTTGTGTTTCAGCATTCGAAGTAGAGTATTCCCCGTTTATATGCACCCCCCATAAAAGAACTCCCCGCTTAGTAGTACTGAAAGTAGTGCATATTTATTTCCCGCCTTTAAATGCACACAATTTATTTCTATATATGCGTCCCGTTTATAAACACTCTCCGGCTAAAAGCACTAAAAATCTCTGTTGCAATTTCAATTTTCTATACAAAAAATTTGGTTTATAAGCACCGACATAAAATAACATAGAATAACTAAAAAATTGTAAAACGGCTCTAAACTTATTAATGCAATGGCAACATTTCTTTACTATTGATAGACAACCGAAGTTGCAGATCTCTATTTTATATTTAAATAAACATGAGTAAGTGAATTTCTTTGACTTATCGCGAAAAGCTACGAAATCTTTCTGATTTAGAAAGCACGGAAAAAAATGAGCTATGTATTAAATGTAAATGTTTTTGGGCAACAATAAATCGAATAATTCGAGAAAAATAAAGCTTGACGGATCTGATTTCAATGCCTTTGCACTAAATTAACATTAATGTGTATAATAAACACTGTACATGTACATTAAAAAATAATATGTTTTTTTCGATGTGAATGAATAAATACATAAATAATAAGTACCTATTAAATAAATAATTTTTAATTCTATCAAAAAAATTTAATATTTTTAAATTCCTTACTATCACATCAAATTTGTGTCGTAAATTCGGTCCATAAGGCCCACCGTAAAATAATTTTAACTTTGTCCCCTGAATTAAGAGGAAGTCCCCACTTGTTCGGCTTGCTCAGTGTTTGATGCAGAAGCTCAATAATATATTTTGCAGAGTCCTTGTGGAATCTTATGTATGCAAAAAACGATTTTATTAATTTTCCATTATGTTTTTTGTATTACCTATATATATATATTATTGGATCGGATCGTGATTTGTTCGGATGCTTAAAACTTAGAAACGAATAGACCAAATTATATACTTCCTTCTACGGGTTTCTTCTTAACTGCTGTGTGAAGGTTAAGAAAAAAGATAATGTTGTCACACCCCCCTTTACCGCCTACATATCAATAAAAATGCTATATTTAAGACAGTTTTCATTGTATTAAACTAAAATTTGGTAAATAAGTTCGTATGATAACTGTCGGTAACTATACTAAAAATGGGCGTGGTAGCACTATAGTTACACCTACTTTTAATAAAAGATCACAAGACTTTGAAACTACTGGTCCGATTGAGCTTAAACTTTGGCAATGGATTTGTTTCGAGTACGAGATGGTTTTAGAAAAAAATTTCCACACCCCCTTTTACCACCCAAAACAAGAAAAAATTTGCGATATAGAATAGTTTTAGAGGTATGAAATGCACAGCCTCAAAATTGGTAACTCGACCATAATATACACATTTCGTTTCACTGATGACATTTTATTGAAGTTAGACAAGGGGGAGTGGAACCTCCTGTACAACCCATAAAAGTCCATATCGAATAAATTTGGGGTTATAGGTCGCACAGCGTCGGAATTCAGTATTCGACCTAAATTTACAAATGCAGTTTCATTGATTTCATTTCATGGGGGTTGGTCAAGGGAGCGTGACACCTACTTTAGAACCCAAATTTGCGATATAAAATAGCTTTGGAGTTATAGGTCGCACAGCTTCGGAATGCTGTATTATAGCATTCAATTGGCAACATTTTATGGGCGTAGGATAAGGTGGAGTGGCAACTTCCAAACAACTCAATTTTGCGATATCGAATAGCTATGGAGTTATAGGTCTCACAGCTATGGAATTCAGTACAAATACAGTCTTACTGATAACATTTTATGGCGTTTGCCAAGGGAGCGTAAAACCTCCTGTGCAACCCAAATTTTTGTTATCGAATAGCTTTGGATTTACGGGTCACACAGCATCGGAATTTAGTATTCGACCACAACGTCTGCAATCATTTTGACTTTAAATCATGTGATTTATATTCAAAATGAATGCAATCATTTTTCCAAACCATTGATTGTGTTTTCAAATTTTAAGTCCCAATCAATGATTGCAATCATTTTTTCAAATTTTTGGTTGAAATTTATTGACTGCATTCACGTGATTTCACTCATTCATTTAAATCATTGAAAACAGTCACTGTAATCCCAATAATAAAATTTTTTAAAATATCAGTGTGAATTAAGTTAGATATTTTTTATTAAACAGTGTGTTTGGATCAATGCTTCAATCCGGCTTCGGTTCATTCCTTGGGACAAGATGAGAAAAAAAATTGTATAGCGGGGCTCCATGTTTTTCTGTAACATATCTTATTATTAAAAGTATCAATATCTCGGTTGAAAAAGTGTTAGAAATTCATAGACTAATATTATTTGTTAAACATTTTATTTTTGTTACTTGCAAGCAAATTAATTTTTTATAAGCTTTTCTTAATTTTATTTTGTTATTTATTTTTCGGTTCGATCTCGCGCTCTTTCACACGCTTAGCTTACTCTTTTAATATTTCAATTCCTTATACACGGTTAAAATTTTTACGGTTTAAAATTCAAACTTTCACAAATACTAACTCATAATTAAAATTTATCTGTACTAAAATTTAAACCAAAGAAATATTGCAATGCTGAAACTCAATACTAGGCTATTCGGTTCATATGCTTGTTTATTTCTTTTGTTTCGTATAGCACAATAGTCCAGTGGTTACTAAGTGGTTACTAAGCGATTACATAACCGAAGACTGATTACGGAAGCAACTTCCAATTGATTACATAGCATTAGCATTACAATCTGATTTCAAATCAGTGACCTCTTAACACTGGCAGTACATCTACCATTTCTGATATGGTCTTATACACAGGCTGAGTTAAAGCTCAACAGCTCCAAGATCCTGTGAAAGATCCAGTACCTCAAAAATAATTTGATATTAGATAAAAAACGCAAATTGTTACGTAATCGCTAGGTAATTGGTTTTCAGCTAAGAAATCGCTTGGTAACTGCTTCGGTAATCAGTCTTCGGTTATGTTATCGCTTAGTTATCGGTATGCAGCTAAGTAATCGCTTGGTAGTCGTTTCAGTAGTTGGTATTCGGTTAGGTAATCGGTCGTCAGTAATCGATGTGGTAACCGGTTTCTATAGAAATAAATTCTAAAAAAGAATGCGAATACAAAAACACACCTTTTTAGGGTCCACCATGGTCTCAAAAAACTTTTTGAAATTCAAACATCACAACGATGACTTGAAATGATTACCCCATATCGACCAGTTTTTTTCTTGATTTTTGACACTAATAACCGAAAAAAATTCATATCAGAAAATAAGTGTTAATAGTCATCCTAAGAATTTATTTCTCAAAAATAAAAGTTATGCAGCAACCAAAAAAATTTTACTTAAAAAAAACAATTAATTATAAAAAAAAAATTATTTTAACCCATTTTAATTATTAATTTTAACCAATACCAAAAAAGTTGCATACAGCTATCTACCTGGTATAATTACTTATAATATCGTAATACGCGTTTTTTGTTTAAGTTTTAATATACAAACGACTTAAAAGGTTAATAATTTTTGTACACCATTTATGAATTCTACTCAACTAGATTGCTACGACAAAAAAGCATAGTATTATGTTTGTTTACGTGAAATTTTGCTATATTTGTTGCGGGAAATTTCTGAAAAATATTTTGTTGCGAACAGTTCCGTTTGCAACGTTTCTCAGAGAGTGAGTTTGGAAATTTCATATGATCTCTCTTTTCATTTCAAAAGAAATAGGCAGTACAATTAAATTGTCGCGAAAAAATGTTGCTCAGAAACATGTTGCGATAATTTCACGCAGCGGACCAAATTACTGCTCTGACGAACATGTTGTGAAAATTTCCACGCTTTAAAAATTTTGATTTTGTCACTTCTAATAAAATATTTTAAATTAAATAAAAAAAACATAAACAAAAAATGATTTAAATGAATGAATGGATTAATTTGTGATTTGAAATCATTTAATTCCAAATCAATGATTTGAAAACGTGATTGCATTCATTTTTTAAAATCATTGATTGTGATCTAAAACTAAAATCCCAATCAATGATTTGAAAAAAAAATTGCAATCACTTTTTCAAATCATTGATTGGAACTTCAAATTTCAAATCACAACCAATGATTTGAAAAAATGAATGCAATCACTTTTTAAAATCATTGATTGAGAATTAAATGATTTTAAATCACAAATGAATGCATTCTTTTACAGCTCTGCAACGTACACATGTAGTTTCATTGATTAAATTTTATGGGCTTTGAACAAGGGGACGTGGCACCTCCCATTTAAACCAAATTTGTGATATCGAACAGCTTTGAGTTATAGGCCGTACAGCGTCAGAATTCAGTATTCGACCAAAATGTACACTTGCAGTTTCATTCATATAATTTTATGAGCATTGGACAAAAGGGCGTGAAACCTCCCATGCAACCCAAATTTGCGAAATCGAGTAGCTTTGGAGTTGTAGGTCACTCAGCTTGAAAATTCAAAATTCGACCTCAATTTACACATTCAGTTGTACTGGTAACATTTTATGGCATTTTTCAAGGGGGCGTGACTGGTTAAATTTTATGGGCGTAGGTCAAAGGGGAGTTTCACCTTCCACACAACCCAAATTTGTGCTATCGTATAGTTTTGAGTTATTGTTGCACAGCGTCGGAATTCAGTATGCGTCCTGAATGTACACATGCAGTTTCATTGATTACATTTTATGAGCGTTGATCAAGGGAACGTAGCATCTCCTGCAACGCGCCGGGTTTCAGCTAGTATATGCATATATTTACCTTTAAAACTCTTTGCAGTATGTGTTGTCTTTATAAGCTTTGAACGGTTGAAGGTGATCCTTGTTTTCTTTTAGTTTTTTATTTATAAAAATTCCTCGACTAAAAATTGTTAAGTCTTGCAAATAATTTTCGTTTTCCATTTTTATTTTAATATTTTTTTATTTAGAAAAAAATTATTTTTAAAACTTTTTATTTTCTAAACTGACACTAAAAACAGTTTAAGCTTATACTAAACGACCACAGGGCAAGCCGACACTTAATTTTAGTGTGATACTAGCTCAAGTGTCGACATATTTTTGTTTATTGATATGAATTATTTGAAAGAATTAGCTTTTTCTGAAGATTCCTACACAAACTTCGAAAGCATTGAACTATTGGTAAGGCCCGATGAGTTAAGGGAACTAAGAATATTTTATTTTAAAAATTGTAATAGCAATATTAATAAATTTTTCCTCTTCTTCAGTATTTTTTCAGTATTTCTGAAAAAGTATTTCTTTTTTCAACTCTATGGTTAAAATTTTCAATACTTTTGTCTTTTTTTTTTTTTTGTGACTTTATATTTATGCATATATTAAACCTATTTAGATAATATTTTTATCCAAAAAGCAATTGAAATGCCTGATATATTTACTTACACGTTGATTTTAAGCAAAGTTGAAAATTTAAATTTTTCTTAAAACAATGCACATATCAACTGAAAAAGTTTAAAAATTACATCTAAATATTATACCGTGTTCCCATTTTTGCTTTCTTTTTCTTAGCTAGCCTTACAACCCCTATCAACAACTCTTTGAAACAACTACTTTGATAAGGGTTTTCCAAATAGAATTATTTTTTATTGCTGTATCAAAATAATTTAGTCATGAATTTAATTTGAGGTTTCCTCAACACACTCAACAAACACGACAAAAACACCCGCAACATCCAGCCCGGAAAAGCTGACAAATTGTATTAAATTCATCCAACAGCAACGGGAATATTAATAATAACACAAGAATAACAACAACAACAACAAAAACAGCAACATTAATAATCGCAAAACACAAATCATATGTTTCAAGTTTTATTCTCTAGCGTACAAAACTTCCGTGAAATTTAAACCGACCGTTTTTTCTTGGTCTGTATGCCGAAATATGGTTTTTCTAGCATACATTTAAACCCTAGCTATATACACATAAATAAAAAAATTGTGAAAGTGAAATTGTAGCCAATTTTTTACCACCCTATACTGAAATGCTTCTAAATTCATAGAGTCTTGCTTTTGCTTTGTTTTTTGGGGGCGGTTTTCTACGCTTTCCACACTTTTTTCACTTTTACAGCTTGCGTAAAATTCAATCATATCATTATTTTGTCACTTGCTTTATAATAAAAGCTGGCAGCAACACCCTCATTTATTTCAGTTTTTTGTTTTGCCTTCTTGTTCTGCTTCTTCGCCTGCCTCAACTCCAGCTACTTCTTTGTCACAATTATTAACACTTTATTACCGAGCAGATTATTACGCTGCACCAGCCCACACAGACTCTCAGGGGATCAAATTAACACTTATTTTGTTGACTTGACAGCTGAAGTGGCATTTTATCGTATTTATCAGCTTAAAAATCTTAATTTAAGTTGAGTGTATCTAGAGTGTGCGGGGGCAAATGGGCTGGGTGGCTGAAAATTTGGAAAAGTTTCTGAAGGTCGAGCTTTATCGTTCGATAGTGTTTTGATCGGTATCTGTATATATAGTTATGGTACTTATTAACTGAATTCAGCATTTTTAATTATGAGTTTGTGTTCTAGAATTTCAAAGTGCCAAAAACGAGAAATGTTTTCTCGTTGACTTTTACCTTGTTTGATTAAAAGTCAAGGGCATAAATAGCATTTTTTGTTGCCAAGTTATTTTTTCTGATCTGTAACACAGCCTTTGTCCTATAGAAAGTATTACAATACTTACGTCAAAAGTATTACATCTTAATCGATCTTTTAGTTTTAGAGTTATTGTCAAACAAAAACAAAAAGTAAATAGCAGAGCAGTTTACAGATTTTGTAATCATTAAAGTAACGAGTAATATTTCCAGTTTTGGTAACTAAGCTTTCATTCAATTGCATTTATGTTAATTGATCTCGTTAATATTTAAAAAATAAACGATTCTAAGAAATTTCATGTTTTACCATAAAACTACACCAATAACAGTAAATTTACAAAACTAAATAAACCATTTTGTTGTTTTGCTTTCATAATTATTTCCCTTTCATGCAATGGAACCCTATGCTAAGTGAACAATTATAACAACTACAACAATAACAAGCTTTAGAGCAACAATTTTTAAAGTTGCCCTGTTTTCCCAACATCATCAAATATTGTAGTTCCTGAAAGAGCGCTCCTCAATGAGCAGAAACAGTTCCTCGCCCACATCTCAGAGGTCTTTTGAGTACTCGAAGGTGGTCGTTCAACAACGTCGTTTTCATATAAAACTCAAGTTTTATTGTTATGCCGCTTATTTAGCAAGAATCAATCAAACCGAAAGAATAGAATTTTTTTTATTATTTTCTTGTAATATAAAACTTTTGAAATGGTTGCATATGCAACAATGCTGGTGCTGCAGTGCAATACTGCTGCTGCATTGTTGCATTCTGTGATAGAAACACAAAAAAAAATGTTTAAAAAAAACTGAACTAAGAGTAGCAAGTTATTTGAAGGCTTTGTGTGGCAAAATGGTGCTTGATGTTTTATTTACTTACTGCAGTCTACATTAGCTGGACTTGGGTTTTTAAAATGATAAGCAAGTATTATTTAATTTCTTTAACTCAAGCTAAAATTTTTTTCTTTAACCTTAAAATAAAATTTGTCATAAATAAAAAGGACGCCGCGTGGATTATTCGAATTTGGGGTTTTCGTCAAAATGTTTGTTCTTTCTTTTTTTTTTAATGATGTTCCGATCAAAAAACTAGTTAGTTTTAAAAAATATGTCAGAAAGAAAAGAAAGAGAAGGGAAAAATTTAATGTAGCCGTTGTGAAGTGGCTAAAAATTTAATTTCGCTCTATCAAGTATGTTAATTTCTTGATCTTCTTAAAATAATTATGTAAGAGATTTTCCACTATTTGTAGGAAACTCAGAGAAATCAAGATCAGAAATAAAATCAATAGTGTCATCATTCTTATCATGATCTTCATGATTCATTGATTTCATTATCATTATTCTGTTGTATTTTTCAATACTTTTTTAGAGAAGATATAAAAGGATCTGATGAAAGCAGTAACCCACGGAATAGATCTATATTGCATAAGTCTCAAAAGTTTTTACGGGTATGATTTAAGCTAATTTTTCTTAACTATTTACTACTAGCTTCTAAAGCAATACAATTAATATTTTTACATATTTAAGCCTAAAACCTTCACTACAATCTTATCCACGGGGATCGTAATGGTTAAAAATTACAGCGTAAAATTATGGAGAGTAAATTGTAACCAAACTTAATAATTCCATTGAGTGTTGTAGTCAAAACTGTAACAAGCAATTTTAAATATACTATGATAAATCAGATGTGTTTAACTCGAGAAATCTTCGCTCTGGCTAAAAACGACTTAAAACGACCTGGCAAGAAGAAGACGCATAGATATTAAAACAAATAAAAATTTTGTATTATTTACGTAAAAAATTTTTATTTTAAGCCTTAAATAAAGCCCTTTTTTTGTTTTAAATATGGAATGTCACCTTGTCATGTATTTTTTGGTACACTTGTGTACTTGGTGCTTTAGAAAAGTGGTTATAAAACCCTTATTTGAAAGAAGTCTGAGACCAAATTTTGGGAATGTGTTAAGAAAGACATATTTTAGCCAGAGCTGGGTTGTAATCAATTTCTATCGTAATTGATTAAAATTAAAATTTTAATTACAAATTATAAAAGTAATCTTTAAAAAATTAAGATTACGATTACTGTTATCATAATCGAAATATTTTTAATTACAATTACAGTAATCGTAATTATGACAAAATTACAATGACAATTACAATTACTGAAGTCGTAATAAAAAAATTTTTTGATCTGTAGTCGTACTACAGAATTATAATTACGATTACTGTTATCGTAATCATTCTTTTTGTAATTGAATTACTGCATAAATCTGTCTTTTTCATGATGCAATTCACAAAGAAGATCGTTTCTAGATACTTTTAACAATTTTGATTTTTATAATTCAGAATTAATTAGTTTTTTTTCGTATCAATTTATACATTCCTTATTATTGAGTTCATTTCGATTTATATCAGAGAACTGCACAAGCCTACTTGAGATCAATTTCAAGTACTTGCTTAAAATACGAGCTCAAGCTTGCTCGATGTCAATCAATATAACTTGAACTTGAATATAAATAAGCCCACGAAAGCTTGCGACTTGCAGCTATGCTAGCTTACAAGCAAACGGCACGAAGTCCCAAGTAAAGGAAAACTTGATGTCATCGGCAAAAAGCTTGAAAAACTTGAAAAGCTTGAAATTGAAGGCAAGTTTCCAATTAAAGCAAGTATCCAAAAACTTCAATGACCTTGTGTAGGAAAAGCTTAAGCGTATTAGGACAAATTTCAAAATCACAATATTTTGCAAAAATACAAAAAAATCTGTGCCAACTCTATCTGGCATCTTTAATTTAAAATTTTGACATCAATTCCGAAATCAGCTACCCCCCAAAACTGCCAACCACGGAGTCCACAGAATCCTTAAAAGTCTTATTACGCTTGAGCTTTCCTTATACAAGCTCATTGAATTTTTTGGATACTTGCTTTAAATTCAATTAATTGGATACTTGCGAGTTAAAATTGTTTCGGAATAAAATTGCAATATGTTGGTTCTTAGTAAGGAGAAAAATAAGACAACATTTAAATTACATGACTTTTACATAAAATTTTTTTTGAAACGCCATTTGTGATATAACTTACATAGTAAGTAATTAAATTGCAAAAAGCATGATTACGATTACAGTAACTTTAATTGTCATTTTCATTGATTACGATTACTGTAAATGTAATCAATAGATTTTTCTACTACAATTATTGAATCGTAATTGTAATTTGCGTGTATACCGATTACAGTAATCGTAATTATACTTTTCTTACATTACAATTACAGTAATCGTAATCGTTTAAAGATTACATTTTTAAAGATTACGATTACTGTAATTCTTATTAGAAAGTAATTGTAATCGCAAAATACCCAGCTCTGATTTTAACACATACTTAAAAATAAAAAAATAAAATACAAAAATGTTTTTATGTTGTAATTGTGCTTGCAACTTTATAAAAAAATTTGTATTTTTTCATACACTGAGCCAAAATATCAAAGCGGCTCTTAAGTGCGATTACCCCTAAACGGACATTTGTGGCAGCTGCATTTGATTTAATTATAACAGCATTATGGCTTTTGTGATAATGCTGTAAGTCTTTTGAGAATCTATTTGTCGAATAGATTGCAAAGAGTAAGGGTTGGTGATAGGTGTTCTCAATTTAATTTGGTACGCAGTGGAGTGCCACAAGGTTCAATTCTTGGCCCATTGCTATTTTCAGTTTTTATAAATGACATTTTCTCAACTTGTAAATATTCTTCTATGCATGCATACGCGGATGATATTTAATTACATTTTCCCCGTAGAACTGGTCTCTTGGAGGACTTAAGTTGTAGACTTAAGGAAGATCTCCAAGATATAAACCAGTGGTCTTTAAGAAACGGTTTGCAGCTTAATGCACTAAAATCTCACGTTCTACCGATCTCGGCATCTAAAATTTTTTTTGAAAATATCCCTGACTGTTTATAGGTGATAAGAAACTTAAACTTGTTACCAATGTTGTAAGCCTAGGTTTCCATATAAACTCAACACTGACGTGCACCGATCATGCTAACAGCATTATACGTAAAATATATTGTTGTCTTAGAAATCTTAGAATGTCTTCTGACTTTACGCCCTTAGAAACCAGGCGTAAGCTTGTAGTACAGTTGATGTTACCTATAATAACGTACTCTGAACTTATATACAGCAAATTAGATTCACACTCTAAGCATAAACTACATGTAGAGTAGAAGTGGCTAATGTCGTGCAGGGGGTAATGTCGTGCACTGGCTTTTTTAGCATAAAAAATTGAATGATATACCAGCCGTTGGTAAGGTATGGGCCTACTGACCTACAAAGCTCATGCATACAATACTAGCAATATCCATGTGTAAGGGCAATATGTGCGACGGTTTTTAAAAATCGCACGTTCTCGGGACGACGAAAGTGTTTTTTTATCGGATCAGAAAAATTATTTGTCTTGCAGGAAAATATACCAGGTAAGTGTTTTCTTAAAGCAAATTTTCCGCCAAAAAAAAAGATGTATTGTGATCGAAAAAATTTTTGTTCTTTACCGATTTGTCGAAGTCAACCTTGAAAACGACCTTTGGGGCAATGTCGTGCATTTGATGTGGGGCAATGTCATGCACTATACAGAAAAGAAAAGGGAAGGAAACGCGGTCGCCCTAGTGTACCAAGGGAGTCGTGAAGCCATAACAAAACGCTACGATCAAAATAAAATTTTCCAAAATTTTTTCTCAATGTCAAGCACTTTTTGAAAAAATATTGTTTTTCTTTCCGTGTTTCATATAGCAAATTGCCTATTTTTCACTTTTCTTTTCATAAAATTGTATTTTTTGATCATATTTCGGACTTGCGTATATTGCCTTATAATTAACAATAATAAATAAATAAACAATAATGCTATATCTTCTTGAATCGAACCACTACCTATCTTTTTTCACACATTCTGATACCTTTACAATACAATGCACGACATTACCCCACAAATTTTGAGGGGGGTAATGTCGTGCACATTTTTTTTTTTAATTTCTACTAACACGATTTCATGCTACACGAATATTGTTACACATAAATGTTACCAACCAAATTATCTTTCGATCGGATGCTTACTCGTTGTATTCGCTTGTCATGTACGGCTTTACGAGCACTTTAAAGTTGAGTGCACGACATTACCCCCCTCTACTCTAGCATTCAATTACGCTACTAGATATGTCAATGGCATTCGGAAATTCGATCATATTTCACAGTACAAGAAATCAGTTCTTGGTTGCGACTTATCTAATTACCTTAACGCCAGGACTTGTATCTTTTTATACAAACTAATTCAGTCTAAAACTCCCTTCTACCTATTT
This sequence comes from Dichetophora obliterata, assembly GCA_963920525.1. Lineage (NCBI taxonomy): Eukaryota > Metazoa > Arthropoda > Insecta > Diptera > Sciomyzidae > Dichetophora > Dichetophora obliterata. Next base: position 41,509,305 of record OY986436.1, read on the forward strand.
GAAAAACTACAATTCTCCCAGTCAGCTCGAAGTAATGTTCTGATAGTACCTAATTTTAAATTCCTTAATTCAACGAGATTATTTTTTATTAACGCCATTCGATTATGGAATTATTTACCAAACCATTTAAAATCCATTGATGGAATTGGAAGCTTTAGACAAGCTGTATTTAAAATGTTTACTTAACTACAGAGTTTCGTTAATGTAACCAGTTTTCTTACTTTATTTCACTCTTTCCTTCTATCCTCTTTCATCTGATTCTTTTCTGTTTTCTTTATAATACTATTTATTCTTTATAATAATGTCTATCTTCATCTTTTATAATTCAAATACTTAAAAGCTAAATTAAATTTTATTTTTAATAATAATAATCGTATATTTCTTTCAATTATAAATTTAAATAACTTATGCTCAAAACTCAAAATGATTAATTTTTATTTTGTAATTTTTGTTATATGTAATATTTAATTCTAAATTATATTTCTTTGTATAGCAAAAGAACTTGTTCTTATTATACTAATGTACTAAAATAAATAAATAAATAAAAAATAAAAATAAAAAAATTTATGTACTTTGATTCAAATATGAAAGGACTTATGAAGGACGTGTTATTTACATGTAAAAAACCTTAAATTAAAGTAAAACAAAATTAAATTGAGGTGAAACAAATTTGATTTAACTACGCGCTAAGCTTAATTTAAGGATGGTGTGCTTTTGAGTATTTTTAAAATTTACTAATAAATAAATAAAATGCGTTAATATTTAATTTCACTCTTAATAGGAGCGTTGTCCATGCAATTATTTTGAAGCATTAAGCTATTTTTTATCCAACTACGGTGAAGCAAAAGGAGCGGTGTATGTGTTTGACCGATATGTATGTATGTTCTCTGCTCACTCCATCTTCTAAACTACTTATCATAATTTTACAAATGAGGTATCGTTGGAAGCGTTTTGATCGTCTCCTGGTTGTAATCTATGTGACGTCACATTAAATTAAATAAAGTGCCTCTATAGGACATAAGGAATGTAGTGATAACCATTAACGTACAAACATAATTAATATCAAGTTTTTATTCGCGTATTTCTTCTTTACATTCTTATGTTTAAAAAGCAAAAACAAAAATCTAGATTTTTTCATTTTTGAGATAACGGCAGCAACCAAAAAGTCTGCGTTAAGTTTTAAATTAATTATTAAAGCAAAAGAAAAAGTAAGTACAAATAAAATTAAGTATTTTGTTGAATAGCCCCGTAGTCTTAATCTGAATTTGATTTCAGATTTAGCCTATCACATATGTTTATTTAAATATTGTAACCTAAAAAATTCAAACAATGCTCTTTTTGGTTATATGTTAGGGCATATTTAAGCTGGGGATCGAATTTTTGGAAATGACTAAATAAAGCATTAGATGCACAATATTTAAGTACAATTTATTGCCTTCAAAATACAGTTGTATTCATCTTAAAATCTTTTCTATCTTTGAGATAATGCTTAAAAAAAATTATTTCGTTTCAACGACAATTTTCATTGTTTGGCTGATTAAGAGAAAGGAAAGTCAACTTTTCTTATATATATTACGCATTCGGAAATTTTGTCTTAATAAATTTAGTATGGTTTAGACCTGTAGATGAGTAAACTGGACATTTTGTTTCTTAATAATTTATATATTTTAAGTTATGTTGCTTTTTCTCTTCTTAATTTCAGCATATGCCTAAAAATAAGTGAGGTATTTAGCGCCAACTATCGGCTAATAGCTATGAAACTGTTATACTGACGAATAATCTTTTTTAACCCTCCGTTACTAACGCTATTCGGAGTAACGTCATAACAAACCTGGGTGTAATCCACCCCTAAATTTTAATTCATTAATTTGTAAAAAAGGACGCTAAAACATTTTAAACGGTTCTGCTTTAAATTTTTAAAATAATGACCTCTAATTATTCTTTATAATTAAAATATTAGCCTCTCATGGCACAGCAGCTCAAGAATCGTAAATAAGCGGCTAGCTTAAATGTCGATTATGCAAAATTTAGTCACATAGTCAAAATAAAACAATCAAAGGAATTCTTGGTAAAAGAATAATACAATTTCACATTTGTTTTGCCAAATAGTCAAATGCATTGAAGAATACGCCGAAATCAAAATTAAATAGAACTTCTATGTTTATCTATCTAGAGATGCATTTCTGTTTTTATCTGAGCATTGCCATGCATTGCCATGATGTGCATAATCAGATACACGTAAATCCCTTTAAACAGATTTCTATGTTACACTTGTTAAGCGTCTAATTGGACCATTAAAAAAGTAATGGAATGATGCAATAATTGCAAATTATGACAAAAACCCCGCTCAAATGTTGAAATTTTTTGTCAAATGGCTAGTCAAATACAATAAAACAATATTGAATGTTCCGTTAAAATTACAACGATAAATTCGACCATTTCCACGGAGTTAAATCTAAATTCACAGTGTTGAGAAAGATTAGGTGAGATCTTGCAAGCACAAACACGTCCGCATTCTTAAAAAAAAATTTTCTATTGATTTACATAACGTGATGAAATTGTCGAAGCTGTTTAAGTCGAGTAAAGGTTTAAATCTTAAATTTGAATTTCCTGCGTTGCTCAGAAGAGGTTTTTTTATTTAAAACCTTTACTTGAGAAACAAATCACACTTTTATAGTAAATAATATAACATGATTACTATCGTGGGTGTAAACCACCCGAAATTCTTGTTCCTCCATTACTAACGTGGGTGTAAAAGACCCAGACACTTTTTGAAATGAGTAATTTTTATAATTTAATTTAAAAAACAGTGCTAAATTTTGTTTTAAAATATAGCAAAGTATACAAAAAGAGATTACATTTTATATAATGTTCGCACCATTAAACTATCAATAAATTTTTTCCATATTTCATAACTTATGGGTGTAATCCACCCTGCGTTAGTAACGGAGGGTTAATTTCACAGCAAAAACTATGAATTTATATATTCAAAAGTGATACTGGAATGATTTCTTACAGTTGAAAAAAGATTTCTAAACCTTTGGTTAGAAAATTTTTTAATTTTTAAAAATTAACACAAAAATTTAAAAATTGGAACTGGTAATAAAACATTTTTCTTCAAGTATTTTTCAACTTGAAATCAAGAAATAGTCTTACTCCTGTGTATTTAAAATAAATTTGGGTATGATATTAAATAATATAAAACTTATTTCTTTTCAATTTTGATCAGTTGAAAATCTATTCAATAGCTTAAGGGGAGGTTCTTGTAGGAATTGACGGAAAATTTTTGTTTTTTGCTTTATTTTCATCCTTAGGATCCTGAAAATATGTAGTCAAAAGGATATTTTTCTATCTATTTTATTTAACGAGTCATAGCGTATTAGACGAGAGAGTGCGTCGGCCAAAAAAAACAAGTATGAACTCGTTTTTCTCGAAACAACTTTTTTCCGCGCTGTACACGATTCCGCTTCAACGAACTGACCGATTTCTATGTTTTATGGCTCAAATTAAAGCTTATTCAATTAAGGTGGCCTTTGGGAAATGTTGTTTTCCAAAAAAAGTTATTATCAATATTTTTTAACGTTAACCCATTCCCGCCGGCTAGTTGATCCTGTTGAGCAAAAATGATGAAATTTTGTGTACAGGCTAATTTTTGGTTAATTAAAACATGACTATTTACAGTTTTTTGATAGACTATATATAGACCGTAATTTGGGGCGGTACTATAAAAAAGTACAACCGGCGGAAGCATTGCAGATTTTCAAAGTATCAGTTATAAAACATGGTTTTAAAAAGTAAAGTTTATTTTTTGAAAAATTTAATATTACATATTTTTATATACATGTGTACATATGTAAATCCCAGTCGTTCCGTTCTTAAAGAAATCGTTATAGAATCATGCGTGAATTTTCCGGTTCATTGACGAAACATGCTGATTCGGCCATACATTTCATTGACGAAAATCTCATATAAATGTTCCAAATTCATAAGTTTCGTAAGTGAAAAGAGAGAGAAAGTTGATGAAATTTCGTTAATGAAGAGAAGACCGAAATGTTTAAGAAATTTTGAGTATGAAAGCATTGAGAAAGTTGTTTAATTTTCGTTAACGAAGTAGAGATCAAAATGTTTAGGAAATTTGGTGTACAAAAATAATGAAAAATTTGATTGAATTTCGTTAATGAAGTGAAGACCGTAATGTTTAGGAAATTTTGTTCACAAAAATATTGTGAAAGTTAATGAAATTTCGTTTTGAAAACATTGACAAAGTTGATGAATTTTCGTAAGCGAAGTAAAGACCGAAATGTTTATGAAATTTCTTGTACGTAAATATTGAGAAATTTAATGAAATTTCATTAATGAAGTGAAGACCGAAATATTTAGGAAATTTCCTTCACGTTCCGTTACCGAATTTCATTCAGGAATTGCAGCTGTAATCGAAACGAAAAAGATTAAAGAAATTGGAATATTTTTACAAGAATCATTTTTTAATCAAGAAGTTCAGATAAATAAGATTAAATAAATAAGATAAATGACACACAAAAAATTAATTGTAAAAGTAATTTTATAATAAGAAACTTTGAATACATTCCACAAGAACGAAGTTGTTTAGTTTAGACAATAAGTTTAGTTTAAAATCATACAAAAAAATTCACTGTAATTAACTTAATAGTACACACAAATGCACACATCGTCGTTGGAAAAGTAAACGAACGAATGTCATTTTTAATTTTCTATAGAATGTTTATTGGAAATGAAAAATTTAATTTTGCAGATTCGCTAGTTTACTTTTGTAAGGACGATATGTATACAAATTACAAAATAAATAATTCAGTTGCAATGGCTTTGCTCTTGCAGTATCTTTTGCTTTGCTTGAAGATGAATTTCATTCATGAATTGCAGCTATAATCGAAACGAAAAATGGATATAGTTAATAAATTGAATGAAAATAGTTAATTGTTAACGAAATGAATGCAGACGCGTTAAAGAATTTTTGACAAGAAATATAAGAGAGAAGAGTTATTGAGTGTTTTCATTGTTGCTTTATTATTTTTGTTGTTTTATTGTTAACGAACCCACTGCAGATGAGTTAAAGAATATTCTGCAAGTCTGTTATTGACGAGTACAAGACAGACACGTTAAAGACTAGATTCTGTAGCAAGTTTCTTTAAGAAATCATCAAAGAACAATTCTTCGACGATGACCGAGACTGCTGGGATCTTGTTATTCTTAAATCATATTACTGATGATATTTCGGAAATCAGTTGCGTACAAGACATAGGGTCTTTTGACAAATAGTGCATGACCATTTGCTATGCTGGTGGCAGACAACACATCGCAATTGAGAATCATTCTTTTTGGGCACGTGCGAAGTTTTCCCTCGATCAAATAATGGCAAACGATCTCTCGGCGGAAACTTAGCCGAGTTTTAAAATCGATTCCACATTTATTAGAAATAAGGCACAATTTCCATGCGTTTGTGGTGGCTATATCGATGAGGTAAGTAAAGAGAACCCACCACCACTTTTTACCTCTTATGGCAATCCGATATGCGTTGATGTTTTCATCTACATTATCAACACCCCCCATGTGGGCGTTGTACACCCAAAAATAAGCTTCGTACTATGTACAAAACAATTATTATATTCTACAAAGCTGTTTGTTCTTTTCAGCCTACGAACGACTTTGTGAATAATACAAATGACCGTTTGTACATTGTACAAAGAAATATTTGTATATTTTACAAACGCATTCGTTTCATCTACAAAGATGAATATCCACCGCTTTGTACATCATCAAACAATGTTCGTTCAGTTCACAAATTTATACATTATAGATTTTTACAAACTAGCGTTTGTAGAATGTACAAAGTTACGAATTCAAAAATTTTTTTTTATACGGCCAACACTACAAACGTTTGTACTATGTACAAAACATTTGTACATTCTACGAATAGCCTCTGTTTGTATTTTTACAAAGATTTTATTCGTAATTTTAATCTAAATATTTTTTGGGTGTATGATGCGTAAAGATTTGGTTGTGTAACATTTATTTTCGTACGACTTTGTGACGACCAGCGCCTGACGTTTGTGAGTGGAGTTACGCAATCATAGTTTGTTAGCATGGAACAAACACTATTATCAACCCATTTTACTGCCAAAACATCATTCGTTATATCATAGCGATAGTCATAGGAGCCTCAGGAGCTTTTCGAAAAAAGTTTATTATTCGGTAAAGGACAGGAATTTATTCTGTTTTCCCTCACAGTTCCAGATGCTCGGATATTCATATCCTTTAATACTCTCACGAGGCTATGAGTCGTAAAATAATTATCGAAGAAAACGACATGATTTTCTGGTTTGGGAATTTTTTTTACAAAGTCTAAAATATTCTGCGCACCGAGCGGAATTAATCGATCTTTGTTACTATTCTTACCGCAGTAAACTTCAAAGTCGTAGCAATACCCAGAAAAGCTTGCCAGCATCCAGACTTTATGGCCGAAACGTAAAGGTTTTCCTCTTATGAATTGTTTTGCGGAGTAATTTCCAAAATATTTCACAATCGATTCATCAATTGAAAGATGTGTATGTAAAAAGCCAAATTGTTTAAAGGTATGCTGAAGTTTCAACATGAGTGGTCTTATTTTATACATCTTGTCCTCTGACGATCCAATGTTAGCGTTGTCAGCTAAATGTAGGTACTTCTTTTTTGTAAGGAACCGATCTCTGGACATTGCCTCATATACAAGAGGAATTCCGAGATCCTCATCGAGCGACCAATATGAGCATTCTTCAGGCAACTGGTGGTACCCAGTAAATATCAATACGGCACTGAAAACTTTCATTTCTTGCACATCTATGCGGAAAGCTGAATCGTATTTATATATGGCGGCATATAATATGGTCTATTCACAAACGTATTGAATAATGTCGTATGTCGTAATTTTTAAAAAAAACGATTGGAGTGCAATTGATGTCATGTAAAGAAGAGATGGTGAAACTCTCAGTGAAAGCATTGAAATTGCCTGGTTCATCATAACGAGGATTTTTTTTAGCCATTTACATTTTTGTGTGTCTATAAAATACAGAAAACAACAATTTCTTATTTCCTCTGAAAACATAAGCTGAGACAACATTAAAAATTCAAGAGAATATTACATTAGAAACATAGAACTGTTTAAGAATAGTTTAAAAAGGTTACCACTAAGAAGGATGACTATAAAACGGATGAAGCACATGCAAGAAGAAACTGTGTATAATAGTTACCAACTGATTGATAATTTAGAATATTTGGATCATTATCATTTATTGCATCAAGCAACGATGATTCATTCTCATTGCTCGCTTCCAGTTCCAAAGTGCCGGGAACATCTTGTGGTAACTCACAATTGCGCAGTCTCTGGTCGTCTGTGTTCTCATTGTCAGTCAACTCATCCAGGTCTGGTGGAATAATTATAAGGGATTGGTCTAAAGAATCTTCATTTTCTTCGGTTAATAAACAGTCGATAGCCTCCTGGAGACCATTGAAGTCCTTCGAACCTTTACAATTTTTCTGCGGCAACATTTTCAATTTTCGATAGGGTTTTCGACTATTGTACTTTTTAAAGAACACTGAACTTAAACATTAAATGAATTGGGTTTATAAACAAAAACTTCTAGATTAGTAGTTATAAAATCTTTTTCTTATCTTTTAACTTCTATTTTCTTTATTTATTGCGGATAACAAATTTTCACTTTAAAATTCACAAATTCTGGAGCAACTTCGCAAAAGCACTTACTATTGATAGTACATAATTTTGGCGCGGCAAATAATGACACTTAAAACATCTTAGCCGAAAAAAAAAATACTTAACGCCGTCAATTAATTTGTTTACTTTAAAATGAGCATATCATTGGGCTAGGAAAATATATAATTTTATAGAAAGTCAGTTTAAAGTCACAACATCTAACCTGTACTTTGAAAAGTACAATAGGCGGGAATGGGTTAAATCAAAAGAAAATGGAGCAAAAACAGGCAAAGGGCCACCATTTTTTTAAAAAAAAGGTTTTGTTGGGGTTTCATTTTGGTTAATAATTTATTTGATTTTTTCATTTCAGATCATTTGGCAGGGTTGTAGAGTGTACAGCGCACATCAGTTATCGCCGCGACGGCTTTGATCAGCGATACCTAAAGCCGCCATTTTGAATTATTTTTTATAGAAAAAAATTTGTAAAAAAAAAATTTACGTTCGCACAAAAAAAAAATCCTGAAAATACGTTACGTTAAATTACGTTTCTACTAGAACCTCCCCTTAAAATAAAATCTAGGTATGTTTGATTTTGGCGTTTTAACGCCACATGGGCTTACTAGTAAATTCTTACAAGCAATATCTTGTATTTGATTAAGTACTCCCATTATTCAAATCGTAGCCAATTATTACACTATTTCCTTAAATAAGAAGTACATACATTATATTTTTAGTTTCCTCACATTTAAACTAAATGCAGATGCGCTACATTTAAAGTATCCATAATATTTAAATTGAAAACGTGCCCTAATTGCATAAAATACTTTTACATTTAGTTACAATACAAGTGGATTACCCTTTGTTATTAGGAATTGTTGCATGGGGTAAAAACTTTTGTTGAAAATCATTAAATTAAATGCGTTTTCTTTGATTTCACTACCTTTTTTTATCAGTGTCTAAATTTGCGCAATTTTCGTCATAAAATGCTCAATGGAACAGGTCATTAAATCTTTAGTTTTAACTTTCAGCTTCTCTAGTTTTGAGAATCTGTTTAAAAAGAGTTTTTTAAGACATACTTCAAAATAATAAAAAAAAAAATTAAAATGTTCTTTTTGTTTGATTGCGTTTGAAACTTTATGAAAAATTTGTTATTTTTTCAAATAAATTTGCGCATAAAATTTTTATTGTAATGCAGTTTTGGACTAAGTTTTTGGAATGTGTTAAGGAAGCCATATTTTAAGACATATGGGCAAATCCAGCGTGTCGGACGTTTCATTCGGATGCTTCTTATAAACATTTTTAATACGATCCAGAGATATATTTGGGAAAGGTGTATATTATATTATATTAAAGTTCAAATACAAAGATGTTTCTCTTTGATAATATCATCAAATAATAAGTTTTTCATAAGTTTTAATTTTTTGGTCACGGAAGTCTTTTTTGTGGAAATGCCCATATCTGCTAAAAAACAAAAAAAAATTTTCTTTAATTGTATATAGAAGTTTAGTTTTTTTTGATTTCTAGGAACTTTCTTGTGGTACATGAAATTTTTTTTTTGAATATTTTAAAGTTTTTGTTTTTAGCAGAAACTTATAATATATATTTCTACTAAAGTTTCGTATATGAATTGTATTAAAATTTTTGTTATTTTGAAAAATATTCAGTACAAAACTATAAAAACTGAAATTTCGTAAAATTTTCAAGGCAGCATATGCCTGTACCGGAGGTAAAAAATTATTCAATAATGCAGAAGTGCTTTTGCTCCATAAAATTGGGTACTTTTAGGATTACCGTAACATTGGTTCTCAGCATGCAATATCGATTACTTTTTGTATGCAAACCATACCAACAACTTATTTCAGTTACTCGTATAATATATGTACTTATAAAATCCATAACTTAGATTAGATTTCCAATTCGAAGAGCAAACGGAAAATCTTTCTCTGCATGAAGTGTAAAATAATTTTAAATACAATTTTTTGTTAACGTTTTTGCTGAGGAATTTATTTTGAAAAAGTGAATGCATAAATTAATTTTCCAACCAAGTTCCTTTGTTTCATAAAAGTGAGTACGGAAAACGATGTCATTGTTTTGCTGAAGAGGAATATCTTTTTAGCAAAAGCAAACAAAGAGAGACTAGATCAGTGAGTAAAGTTAAGGCAGATCTTTTGAGCAGTGCTGCCAAATTTGGTTGTATATCCAAAAGCTCCCGAATTATATAATGTGCCCTTATGACTCTCTCCCGACTCCAATGTTCTAACTAGAGTTAGTACTAAGCAGTACTTAAAATTAAATTTAGTTCATTGAAAATGTTTTTATATTATAAAACGTGCTTATTATGCTATAAAACGTTTAAATTTTTGGTCATTATGGCTTATGCTTCGGCTACAAATAGAAGCCTGGAACAGTCATTTTACTTGATTCAATTCAATCGATAAATACAGCTAGTGAATACATAAAATCCACGAAGTACGTTAGAATTTTCTGTATACCATCCTTCTAAAACTGTCATGAAGTCTTTATTCAGTGGTTGTTAACTGATTGATTTTAATGGATAATAAGTACGTGATGGAACTCAAAATCGCTTATTAATGTTAAGTCAAAATTTTAGGGTTGATTCTCAATTTCGCGTTGCTGTCGAACACATCTGCAATTTACGCTAGGACATTTTAAAAGTGCAGGACGAGTGTCACACCGTGTGACAAAAATAATACATAATAAAACAAAATAATCAAACACTAACTAAACATTTTTCTTATTTTGACGTTTTTATGCCATACATGCTTACTGGCATATTAATATTCAAAGCTATCCTGGGTTTGTCATCTAGTCCTGGGATTTTGTTAAAATCTTAAAATATTTTTTCATGCATACATTTCCAATATTGGAAAAAAATTAAGCATTAGGCCGAAAAAGAGCATGCAACCATTTAACAGGTATAATATTTTATCAATTAGAACATCTTATTTTGCATTACTTTTTAGTTTAAAACTATATGAATATCAAACAAACACACTTTCAGTATTTTTTGTGTGCAGAAGCTTCATGCCTAATATGCATATGGTAATACACTCATTAATAATAAAAAAAAAAGTTTCTCTCCTTCGCATTAACGATATTTGAAAAAAAAATCAATTCCTATAAAAACAAGTAAAAAAACAAGTTAAACTAACAACCTCAACCCAAAACAGAGATGATCTTTACTCTTATTTTTTTACTATGAACAAAACTAAAAATTTATCTCCAACGCCAACGTCGTTAATTTCATTCACACATAAATGACAAACTTCAACACCAAGAATAATAATTCAACAACACGAGATCACGAACAGCTACAAAAAAAAAATTAAAAATAGGAATGAAAAACAAAACTCTAAAATGTGAATTGTACAAAACTATGACCAAAGAAGCGGGCTAACCCAACAACCAGCTAGCCAACCGTTAAGAAGCAAATGTAACGATCAACAAAATCAGAATCCAAATCAAAATCAGCATCAGCATCAACCAGAAACAGACTCGATATCAAAAGAAATTAAATTAACACTCGGGAGGTCCGCAGCTTCGATCAAAACGATCGTAAATCTTTAATGGAACGTGGAGCAGGCGCGCTTGCGCGGTCACGATCGCGATCTGGAGTCGAGCTGCAAGAATGCCACGTTTTTCTTGAATGCAGCAGCAGCACATAAGCATATTGTGCCAACTTCAGCAAAAGATTTGCAAGACAAATACGAAAAAAAATGTACTGTTTTTTGTTTAGGCTAAGAATTCGTGCTGCGCTTAGGACCACTGGACGAAACTGATCACTGTACAAAAAATAAGTTAAAACTGGATGAATACTAGCGTGTGGGGCTTGGAGAGGAAGTTTGTATATTTTATTATTTATTTATTTTCTTCAATTGGTTGCAGTATTATTTAATAAATACACAAACATGGAGACAACGACGTGATGTCGCGAGGTCTTAGAAGGGTGATTAGCGCGATGCAAACATAACAGTATCATTGAATACAAGCAAATTTGAGCAGCGATTATTTTATGATGTGTATAAAAGAAAATAGCGCTGTCGAAAAGCTTACTTATTTGATAAGCTAATTGGAAACGACAAGATCATGACAAATTATAATGAGTAAAATTTTCTGAAGTGGATACACTAAAAATCAACTTGTTCAACATACAATTTTTATTGTAGAACTTTGAAGATTCATTGATTACAAGTTGTGCTCTTCATTTTCATTTATAACAATTTGCATTTCTTTTATTTTTATGAAGTTCTTTCCTTAAAAATTTAAACAATTTTTAAAAATAATAGTTCTTTTTTTAAAACTCAAGAATTCTTAAACACAGCATTTTACTGAAAATTTTTTTGTTTTCTTTAGGCTCTAAGTCTTATTTTTAATTTATAAGAAACTGTTTTGTGTATTTTAATATAAATACATTAAAAATAAAGAAGAACCAAAATAAAACAATATATTTACACAGAATTGATTTGAAATATGAACACAACATTGTTTAGAAAAAAACTGCAAGTCTCTCGCAACACAAAGGCGTCAAAATACAACGAATAAGCAAGGCGTGGCAGCTAGGTTGATTTCTTAAAAAACTTAATAGCTTAAATAAATATACTTTTTATAAAAATTTTGAAAGAAAAATACCCCTAAATAAATCTGTAGCACAAATATATTTACAAATTTGTTTTCATAAAAATTGGCTCAGTTTTTTTGGAGTAAAGTCGTAACTTTAAATTTTAGCTTCAATTTTATATAATAGCAGAGATAAGGATAGAATATATAGAAAGATAGATAGATAAAAATAAGTATCTACAAATTTGAATACTAAATAATACACTTTTATTGTACTCTTCTTTAGCATGTAAAACAAATCTTCTCTTGCATAGAAAAGAATATCGTCTTTGTTAATAAGTACGGGCCTTTAATTCAAAAAAATTTCGTCTTTGTCACAAAGAAGTTTTGTCTTAGGGCACGATTAAACCAACAACAGTCTTTGCGATACAGTGCGTTTTCTTTGGTTTTGCATACTTTATTTTCTCGGTGTATATTTTGGGATACTAAATTTTGATTTGGGCTCATAAACAGTTAGCCAAGCAATGCTTAGACACGAACAAATTCGTTGTTGTTTTCACGGGTAAAAAAGCTCTCTCAATTTGCAGTTTTTTATTTTACCAGCGAAACAAATTTGTACTTGTCCGCTAAGCGTGGCATGAACTTAAGCGATTCAGTTCATATGTTTGTTTCTTTCTCATGTTATGCATAGCGCAATAGCACAGTGATTAAAGTAATGGACTTAAGTAGTGAATGTCGTGGGTTCGAATCCTAAGGTATTTGTTAATTTTTTTTGTTTTTTAATATACTAATCCAAGCCTGCAGTAGATTTTTGTTTTGAATTCTTGTATTAATATCATATTTTAGTGTTTTTCAAATACTTAATTTGAAACCAAAGCTGGTGTGGGCTTAGTACAGATGAGAGGTGTAGTAAATAAAATTTGCAATTTTAGAACAAGATTTCTAACCGTGAATTTTGAAAAAACAAATTTTAATTGAATGAGTTCCGCAATAAATATAAAGTTGTTTGATGTCGTGAGTTGCATTTAAATTTTTTGTTTGCAATGTTCTAGGGAGGCAAGCAATAGTACATTTGAAAAAAATAACTTCTGTCTTCAGAAGCAGCAAGCATCGAAAATTATGTAGTAAAAAGATAAATTCGTCTGAAGAAATAAGAAGTTATATTTTGTCCAGTGGTATTTGTGAAGACAGAAACCGTTCATTAAATCTAGATTTTGTGGCTTTCTTTTCAGAAGATTCAGGAAGTGAACTATAAGTACGGTGACAATATTTTTTAGAGTAAAATACAGGGCAAACCAAAATGTAAATATTCCATATATAGGATAGGATATAAAAGTATATATTCAGAAAAGTAAACGAACAGAACAGTATACATACGAGTTCATTAAAATTAAATTTTGATATTGCTTTTCATAAGGTAAGTACATATTATACTAATATTTTAAGTATTACTTGTTCATTAACCTTCAAACGCTCTTGATTTTTGTAGGCACTTTAATAGGATATTCAAGCCCACCCGCCGTATTCACCAGAAGCTGCTCCTAGCGACTACCACTTGTTCCGCAAGGAGCAATCTAGACAATGGCAGTGATTTTCACAGTTGTTGTTTCTCCCTTTGTATGACCATGTTTATTTTTGTAAGACTCCGCAGGGATGACTAATGGTCTGGCCGAGCAGCACTTCACTCTTTATGTAGAAGCGAAAAATTGGGTTGGTTTTTGGATCGCCTAAAGAGACGAGAAACTTTTTCAACGCGGAGTCCGAATAATGCCTGAAATATGGGGAAACTTTAAGCTAACGATGGACAATACTTAAAAATAATACATTGTACCAATATCTTTTTTTAATTTTTTTCAAAAAAAGATTAAAGAACCAAGGCATGCGCCTTATACATATAACGTTTGGTCTTTGACCTGAAAAGAAATGAATAGATTGTTAGAGGAAGAATTGATTGGAGCCATACGTGAATTATCGAAAAGGTGGAACAAACGTGAAAGAAAATTTTAATTGCTTATAACCGCAGCCAGTGTCATGCCTTAACCTTGGCAAATATATCCAGCCCTCAGTTGTTCCTGTCTTCTAATTCTACATTTTCCACTTATTACCTGTGGATTTTTTGTTTCAATAATTCTTATATATAGTAATGAACAAAGAAAGCAAAAAGAACCATTCCCGAACTCGGATACGAACCGGGGAGCTCTGAGTTAATAGTCTATCGCACTCTTCACAAGGCTATAAAGGCCAACAATTTATGTGAAAAAAGCTTTTGAGTTACTTAAAGCCGACAAAATTTCTTAAAAAATTACTTGTCGAGTTAGGAACAAAAAACTCTTAAAAAAGTTTCAGGAAAATTCCTGAAAATATACCCAAGACTAAGCCCTTATGAAATGGTATTTAAATGAAATATCTCGCAATAGCTCATTTCAGTTATCAGTTCTGTCTGTTTATAGTCAATAACCCTTAAAAAAAACTTATTGAAACTATTACGCCAGCAATTTTGTCATCACGAACAAAAGCCGTAATAACACTTTAACTTAAACCGCTGCCAGCAGTGTTGTCAAGTCTTACAAAAATAAACATGGTCATAAAAAGGGAGCAACAACAACGTTGAAAAGCATTGCTATTGTCTCGATTGCTTGCAACCAGTAGCGAAGATAAATAAACAATTAGTAGCGGAAAAAAAACAAACATATAAAATATATAAATAATGTTAGCTCAAGCAGCAACAGCATGAAGAAAACAGAGCTCGCAACAACATCAACAACAACAACAACAACATCATAATTGCAGCAACATAAAAACAAATGAAATTTTGATTTTATTTTGTTTTAGCTTGCAAAATATGCGTCTGCAAAAATATTGTTGGTACTTTAGAAATAAACCCACTAAAGTACAACCCAGCGAACGAAAGCTTTGATTTCATTTATGAATCTACAAACAATGACAAAATTAAACATTTTCCAAATTTTACTGGGTAAAAAATATTTTATGGTATACATATTGTTCTTGTGCGACCTGTTAGGCAACGCAAGTTATCACCAAGATCAAAAACAAATGTATTCTAAATAGCAAATGCCAACATGAAAACGCTTGTAAAACAACTTTTCCTTTCGCTGAAACTTTGTTTGTGATTCAGTGGAAAGTGACGGTGATCGAGATATGAGCATTTTGCGGAAGTTTTTCTTTTAATAATTTTTATATTATAAAGTTTTTAGCTTGGCTATTTTTTAAAAATCTTGAAATAGATAAGAAACTTATTGAAAGACCTAAGTTGTATTTCTTTCACTTTTAATATCGATATTATGAGCTTTGAAATGTACTTTGTATAATATACATGAGAATACAGGTCCTTAGGGGCATTTTCTTGAAAATGTACCCCCACCAGTTGTAAGAAATATTTTGGAATTTCGTATCATGTTGTGTTTTTTTATAGTATATAGAAGTGTTCTTAAAATCACCTAGAGAAAGATTAAAAAAAAAATAGTTTCCTTTAAATTTGACATTTAAAAGTGGACATTTTTCCACGGTATCATATGCATAAATATAACCTCTTTTTGATCTTGTGTTTTACCCTGATTTACAATAGTTGGCAACGAAAACAATTCAGATAGCTGATAGCATGTGCTTTGATCAATCGTACAAAAGAATTGAAATGCTGCAAGTTATCTTTGCAATTTTCGACAGACTTTTCCGCAGCTACCCTCAAATTGTCACGCTCGTTATAAATTAGACAGAAAAATTTTAGTTATCTTTTAACGGAATAATTTAATAACACTGGAATTTAAATGGAGCTGGCTTGACGTAGTTGGTATTTTTTTATATTGAACACATTGTCACACCCGTTACTTGTTTGTTTTTTTGAGTAATTTTGCTATGCTGAAAAAATATTATTGCAAGTAATACAGCTTTTCTGCTTCAAAGATGGGAAAACCTTTCACCTCAATATACGCGGTATAGCACGCGCAACGACGATATAATGTTAGCATATTTAATTTCATACCAAAATTTATTTTAAATATACAGAAGAAAGAATATTTCTTGATTTCTAGTTGAAAAATGCTTGACCAAAAATGTTTTATGACCAGTTTTCAATTTCTTATTAAATTTTTGTGCAAATTTTTAAAATCTAAGAAATTTTTCGACCAACAGTTTAGAAATCTTTTTTCAATTGTAAGAAATCATTCCAGCATTCATTGCATTGAATATATCAATTCATAGTTTTAGCTGTGAAATTATAAATGATTAATCGTCAGAATAACAGTTTCATAGCTATAAGCCGATAGGTGGCGCTAAATACCTCACATATTTTTAGGCACATCCTGAAATTAAGAAGAAAAAAGCATCATAACAACAACAATTATATACAAACTTTAACTCGCTATAAATTAAAAAATATAAATTTTTAAAAAATTAAAAGGTCCAGTTTGCACATCTACAGGTCTAAACCAAACAAACCAAACAACATTTATTAAGATTAGACTTGTATTTAAAAAGCCTTGAGCCAGACAAAATTTGCGTTTGCGTAATATATATAAGATAGTGAAAATCGTACGATAGTTCTTTGCACTAGTTACTATTTTTTAATTCGAATAAATGAGTGAATTATTCGATATTGTAAATCATTCGATAGTTTTGTGCACTATTTACTATTTTTTAAAGTCAGTAGGTGATTTCGGACTGTCCTACATGTAGGATGGACTATCCCACATGTAAAGTCTGTTCGAGCTTTTGGACTATCCCACAAGTCGAATGGATTTAATTATTTTTCAGCGTTCAAGAAGATAGCATCATGCAATGGCAAAACAATTTCTTGCTGTTTAGTAATTTATGAAGTTTACTTCTCTAAAGTTTAATAAACTCCTACCAAAAAACAGTTTACGAACCACCTGCCATTTTTATGTATTCAACTTTGGACTTTTGGACGACTTTTTTTTAGAATGAGAAAATGTTTGAAGTCGGATGTGCGTGGGCTTGCACGTCCTACATGTAGGAAGGGTCAGCACAAAAAATCAAAACTTTTTGATTTTTATCCTACATGTAGGACGGGCTGCAGTATTAGCTTTCGCACATTCTACATGTCCATCCGACCTGTCAAATCCGTCCTACATGTAGGATAGTCCGAAAACCCCTAATGGCTGCAATCAGCAGAAGGAACTGTTGCACAACTTTCAGACTGAATGGTGTGCGCTCACAGAACAATTTCTCTGAGCGGACGCAATCTTATAAAGCGAAAATATTATACGCTACTTCGCTATTTGAACGCTTTTTCGGATAGAAAGTAGCCAATGAATGAACGAAATATTCGAAGGAATTGTTTGATAGTTGAAATCATTCGATAGTAAACTATCGATAGTTTAAATCACTCGATAGTGACCATCACTAGCTTTGTTTGTGAGAGTAGTCTTAGAGATCAGTTCTCAGATGTTAACTGATATTCCTGAATTGGAGCGTTACATATCTCTGAACAACCTGGAAAGTGGGTTTCTACTAAAACATTAAGAGATTCCTCACTGCTTTTGGTCCGAGTACCATCTCCCTTTTTCTTGAAGCTTTGATTGGAGGGAACCTTAGCTAGAATTTTCCTATGCCTTGACGCTTCAGAGCTCTGTGATATATTTTCACAAAAGATCCTCCAGTACTGTCTTTGTGCTTTCCGTAAATAATTTTTATATTATTTGAGAGCGATTTTATAGTTTGACCACGTATCTGTAAATCTTGTTGCCCTTGCCATATTGAAAAGTTTTTTGGTCTTTTTCCAGAGATCTTCTAGTCCCTAATTCCACCAAGAAGGCTTTTGCTTCCCTCAATGTTTTTAGCAGACAAGCGGTATCTACAACTTTATTTAGCGAGTTAGTGAGACTATCAACTAAGTTGTCTTAAGATTGTTTATTGGAAGGACGATTAGGTGGTCCATCTGAGGGATCTGTTTTCAATGTTTTTCTATAAAGATCCCAGTTGACTTGTTTAAGATTGCGAAATTCGTATAATCTAGTGTCAAAGTCATCAACATCAAAAAGAATATATCTATGATCTGAGAAATAGTGTTCCTTATAAACTCTCCAGTTTTTTTTATCCCATTAGATATATGGTAAGAAGCAAGGGTAATATCAAGAACTTCCTGTCTAATAATAATAATGAAGGTAGGTTCATTACCTACATTAGTTATATAAAGATTAGTTGTAAGGATGAAATCGAATAGAGACTCACCCCGTTTGTTGGTGTATGAGCTACCCCACATAACATGATGAGCGTTTTCATAGTTTCTTGACCCAACCTTTTAACTTCAAGGATTGTTTTAGGGTCAGAGTGTGCAACAGGGATGCGGGAATACGCTCTTGGTCTGTTAGGGATCAAATCCCTATATATTACCGCTAGAATCGCACCCGGCCATACCTTTTTTTAAAAAAAAAAGTTCAAAGAAACAAGGCATGTGCCTTATACCAAATTGGTTTGGTCTTTTACCTGAAAGGAAAGGGATAGATTATTTAAAGGAATTGATTGGAACCATACGTGAATTATTGATTAGGCGAAACAACCGTGAAAGACAATTTGAATTGCTTTTATTCGAGGCTAGTGTTATGTCTTTACCTCGGCAAGGCATTTCCAGCCCTTAGTTGTTCCTGTCCTTTAATTTCACATTTTCCACAATTTTGTTGTGGATTTTAAATTTTCCATAATTCTTAAATGCATGAAAGAACAAAGAAAGTGAAAAGAATCATGCCTGAATTCGAACCAGGGACCTTTGGGTTGATAGTCAACCGCACACTTCACAAGACTACAAAGGCCGACCATACCTCACCAATTTTTGAAATTGCGATCTTATACAAATCTAGAGGCCTTTGGTCGGCACTTGAGATCATAACTAAATACAAAAAGGGTTTTACTGCAAATGCTTTTTATAAGTTTTAAGCCTTTGGTTGAATGCTATAGAGAAAAATCCCTTCAGAAACTGTATACGGACATTTTATGTTTTCTTGTTTTTACTAATACATTTGGAATTGAAAATAGTCCCATCAATTATTTATTTATCTGGTAAGTATCTGGACTCTGCTAAATATGTGTTAAGAACGGTCTAATTTCAAGAACAATTCTTCATCATCATATTTGAGCTAAGAATCATCACTTAGAGAACTTCTTCCTCATAATGTTTTATTTAAAGCTTGATCATATTCTTTATGAAGCGAAATGAATTAGTACGATTTCATATTTTCACAAATAAGAGTATTTTAAAATGAAGCTATCTTAACTTCACTCCTTTTTAAAAAGAGAGAAATAGAGAAAAAATATTCTCAGTTAGCTTCCGCAGCCTTTATTCTTTCCCAAATGTACGGGAAATGCCATGCCGAAATGTTGAAAAATGTTAAGCTCTCACAAATAATAATTTTGCTTAAAATTTGATTATAGAAGCTTCATTAATTCTTCCAGTGATAGTTCAAAATGTATGAAATGTACCACGCCCACTTCTACAAAAAATTCGAAATATTGTCTGATTTAAATAAGTCGCAAATCAGGTTTTTCCGTCAAATTTTACTATAATAGCTTTACTAGTTTCCAGTTAAGAAAAGCAAGAATGTATTTCATTCAGTTGTATCGCAGGTGCTAAGCCCACATGTTTATTAAATTCTTTTTTATAAAAATGCGTAAGGGGTGTATATTCTTTATCACTACGTTTGTAACGCACAGAAGGAGGCGTGAAAGGTATAGAACAGTAAATATATTCTTGAACAGCATCATCTCCAGAGTCGATTTAGCCATTTCCGTCTGTTATCACGATAACAGTCGTAATTTAGAGCTATCGTAACGAATTTCAATATTTAGGCCTTATATTCAAAGATACAGATAAAATTCGAAAATTAGCCAAATCAAATGAAAACCACGTCTGCTTCCCATACAAAGTGACTTTCTAAAACGGTAAAATTTCTTTAAATTTCACAAAAATGAATCTAATAACTTAATGAAATTTTGCAAATAAGCTTCTATTTTTAATATGCACTTTAAGTATGAAATTTGCAAAATCGGATGAAAACCGCGGCTACCTCCCATTTAAAGTTACTTTATGAAATCAGTGAAATCTACATAAATTCAACAAAAATTAGTACAATGACTGCAAATTTCACAAATATCTTTAAATCTTAACTATGGTCTCGATACTTGGAATTTTGTTGAACAAAAAACTGAAAACTCCGCCCACCTCCCATACAAAGTGACGTCATCATAAGAGTAAAACCTTTATAAACATACAAAAATTAATATTCAAACTTGATATTGTGCACATAAGCTTTAATAAATAAAAAGGACTCTGAGCCTTAAATGTGAAATATTTCGATAAAAACTACGCCTTTTAAAAGTGACGTAACCACAATAATACAACATTCAAGACTTCGAATAAACTATAATAAAGCAACTGGTTTTGTCTGATTTTAAGTATGTAATCACAAAATATAAATTAACATCAAATTTTCTTTCATTGTCTCACTCGTTTCCCAGTGAGATTCCAAAATGTATGAGTGGTGTCACGAGCACTGTTACCAGTCAATCGCTAATTAAGTTTGAACTAAAAATAAGAATGTTCCACTAAGTTTGCTTCACTCAATTCTTAAAAAAGTCTAAAATTATTACACGCCCATTTGCTAGCTCATGCCCACATTTTGTACGATGAACAAATAGTAATTTTGCATAAAATTTTTTATCGTAGCTGGAGAAAAATTACTTTGCTAGTTATGATACAAACTGAATTCTATGTAGTAGTTTGAGAGATACAATGCCCTTTTTCCATAAAAACCCATACAATTTTTCCTTCACATTTGCGAAACTCCCTCATAATTATAATTACAAATTTATTTATGGTATTTCTGAGGTGTCACAACCATTTTCTCAATAACGCCAACATTTTTACGGTTTTATTTAAACATAAAATTAGAATTATGCACCAAATTCTCAATTTTTTTCATTAAAAATGTAAAAAAAAAAACTTGTATATGCCTTTCAGTGGATTTGCCCAATATATTGGACATGTCAGAAAGTAATTTTTATTTTTATTTTGCAACGCTTTTTTTAAATCATTTGGTTCTTTTTTGGTTCTATGAAATAAAGGTGAACCAACATGATAAAAATAAATTTAGAAAGATATTTGACATTCAAGTCAGTTGAATGTTCGATTTTATGCCGAAGAAAAGCAAACAATTTTTTTGACTATATTATAATAAAAAATCTTTTTATAGCCTTAATGATAATAATATTCAGAGGGCTTAAAAAACAAAGATCTAAAGGGTTGAAAAACCTTCAAGGGCTTAAAATAAAAATATTCTTGTGCCGAACAGGAGAAAACCCATTTTGTTTTTTTGTGACGTAAATCCAACGTAATCCAATTTATGTTTTTTTCTTCTTTTTAGGACCTAATGGCGTTTTCTTTTCTTGATCAAATGTCACCTCATTATATGGCAACAAAACGAAAATATTACCATACTCCCTGCGAAAATGTTGCATTTATCATATGAGAACAGAACAAGAAAAATGCAACCCTGTCACAAATCAGCTAAATAATAAAATTATGCAATTTACATCTATTCTAACAAAATCTTTATTTATAAATTACAAACGACACATAAAAATCAGTTGGGCAACGCTCACTGTTATAGTATCTTCTTTTCTCGTGATAAATTTGCATTTCGCCTTTACGATTTCACAAGGGTAGAAAATGTCGCACTTTCTCTGGATCAGAGTACAACATTTTGAGAAAAAACACGCAACCCTATGAATATGCTGAGAAAAGAACACGAAAATTTGACAGCCCCGGAGCAGGGCAGAAAAAATGCAACATTATTGCTAGAGAAGAAAACGCCATAATGATAGGAATATTACCTAAATAAATAAATAAAAAAACTGGCCATTTCAGCCCTTGGAAGGACTTTGACCTAGCTTCTATTGATCAATTGTGTTGTGCGTGTTATTAAAATGTTTGATCACAAATGACCGAGAACTGGACCTACGTGTTTTATGCCGACTCCGAACGGCTTATGTTCTCAAGAAACTTTACATGGCAATTTTTACTCTCTGAGGTTTACCATTGTCTGCAGAGAGGTGATGACCGAACAGAAAAATTAATTCATTTGAAAAAACTTTCTGTCTGAGCTGGAATTGAACCCGGGCTACCGCGGTTCTTTTAGCTTAGGAGCCACGCACTCTACCCAATAGGCTACGGCCGCCACCTTAATATTACCTTAATAAATTACCTTAAATAATATTATTTTGTTCTTGACTTACAGCCTTATTCTGGCAGCTTAACTTAGCTCACCACATTAACAAAATAGTTAATATTAACAAATTGTTAAGGTTTCGTATTCTGCTGCAAATTTAAAAGCTCTTTTCCCTCACAATTTTGTTAATAACAGAAAGAGTCTTAACAACGAATGAAATGTATGTTTTGAGATAGAAAATTGTTGTGAAAAAAATTAAAAAAAGTACAAATTATAATATAATATTGAGTTTAAATACATTAAACTGAAAAATTGAAGAATTTTTTACTTATTTTAAATGTTAATAATGAAATCTTTCAGTAGCCGTGGCAAATTTTTCAAGCGCTTGCAAAGTCACAAGCAGCACTCGAAGCATCTGTTTAGATAGCGCATCTCTTCTTTCAATAGGCATATCGATTTTCACCATGCATGGTGAACTTTAAAAGCTTTTTAAGCTTTTATGTTGTTAATGATTTTTAAGAATACCAACATTTACATAACATAACAATCAGCTTAACAAGAGCTCCTTAACTATTTCTTGTTAAGTTGACAACCAGAATAGGGCTGTTAGCCTAACCATTGAAAGGTAGCTTCTAACTTTTATAATCAAATGTAAAAGTCAACTTAATGGACTCAACTTTTAATTTTTTTAGAGTTAAATTAAGGCTCTGAAATTAGTGAAAATTGTATATCTCGAAATAGAACAAGACAAGATATGAGATGATCTTTGAGTTGAACAGTTAAAATATTAATTTTTATCGTTATCGAACAACTTGTTTTATTTAAGCTAATAACTTATGTGGATTGAGCTCATATTGCAAGGAAGCTGCACGATTGAAAGCTAAAACATTTTCAAGACTTCAACTTCTGATTTGCAAGAAGTAGTTCACTGGGTGTTGAACCCTCCTTTTTTTCTGCTAATAATGCTTCAATTGTGTTGAACGTAAGCCTAAAGTGCGACAGACTCAAGCTTGATATTATTTTATATATTTCACAATTCCCAATTAGAATTTTTTGAATGCAACAAAGTTAAATATTAATTTTTGTTTACAGAGGCTCTTCAATTGTAACCATTAAAAGTTGTTTTTAATGTTGCTGCGTCTTTTTTTTATATATTTTTTTTTTTTTTTTTTTGCTTAAATGACAGACAATCTAACTTCCGCCTAATGCTGTCGTAGCCAGAAATGGAGCATATTTTTATTGCTTTTTAAATAAGCTATATGTGTCGAATATGCTTTAATTAGTCTCATTTTAAGTTTATTTTTTTATTTTCCTTGTTATTGCAACTATGACCCAATTCTAAGCATTGTGAGTAACAACTCAGAATTTATGTCAGTGAAAAATAATTTGCTGATGCTTCGAAATTTTTATAGTTTGCCATAATGTTTGATAATGCAATTCTTATATTAATCGATATTTGGCCTACTTTTGGCAACTTGTTAAACAAATGAAAAGAATTTCATTAATTGTGCTAATAAAGCGATATTTTCTGTGTGGTAATCTTATTTTTATAAAAAAAATGTTTCCATCAAATTTTAACCACACAAATACTTTAAAATAACAAAAAATAAACGTAATTACAAGAATTTGAGAAAAAAATTATCGAATGTTCGTTCTCTTAGTAGCTGAATTATTTAGAGAACATAATTAAGATTTTTTAAATTTTTCCCAAAAATAATATGAACACGTGAATGTGACGACAGTTGTGACAAGAAAGTAAGTGTCAAACTGACTGAAATAAAACATAGAAAAATTTTTTTATAGGGGATTCGATTTCAAAATCTCCTCATTTTCTTATGCTATCCTAGTTCTTTTAAATGAAATAAACATAGATCAAAATTATGATTTTATTTTAAATTGCCATGTTTCATTTGGCCATTTCATTTGGTGCAATATTAGTATTAGATCTTCTTGACAATTTCAAATAGTGATGTTTTTAATGTTTAATGTTTTTTTAAAAAGTCAAACCAGTTTTAATGTAAATTTAATGTAAAAATCAATTTTTAATGTAAAACTTAAAATTTTATTTAATAAATATCCCTGAGGAAGCTGAAAAATAACCAGCGAAACGTCGGAGGAAAAATATGAAGTAAATTTTATTTATTTGCATAAAAAAACAACAGACCATTTAGCCTAAGCTTACTTGCAACAAACATACAATTAATGTTATATTAAACATATTTATAATAAATTAAAGGTGTATAAAAAAATAGTCTATAAAATCATGATACAAAGAACTATAGATAAAGTATTGCGCATGTCCGCCATCTTTGCTGTGACGTAGGTGGTGCCTGTTGTTGCTACCGTAGTCACTATTTATTCATAGGGTGTAAAGATTTTAAATTGTAAAAATTTTCTTATGAAAACTTGTTTTACTGAAACGAAATAAATATCGTTAAATAAAACACATGTCTTAAAAAATATAATTTTTAGTGCTGTTTGTGAAAAAATTCCATATTTTTTAGGGGTGTTTTCTCCCGTTTTTAACACTCTTTACATAAAAATCAGCTACGTTGCTTATTGTATTTTACAGAATTTTTACTGTTTTTTTATTTTCATTTTGCTATCTTTCTTCTTTTTTTTTTTTTTTTTTTGTTAAATTTTCTCTTTTTGACATTTTCTTTTGTATGTATTCATCAAGTATTACATTTGACGAGCACCAATGACGAGGTGCGCAGCATGAGTAAATTTGTTTGGTTGCGCTGGGAATACATTATCTATAGTTCTTCGTCACATGATATAAAGTATTATTCGAAATAATCGACTTTTGAAAAAAAGAATCTATTAGTAAATTGCCGAAATATTTTCAGTGGGTTAGTTATGTTTCAAACCAAAACAGTTGGTTTTTTAAATCATGTGGGTAATCATGTTATTGCACTAAGCCCTTTAATTTAAAAAAGACTATGAAAATTTATTTAAGTTTATGTAGATCATTTGATAAAAAAATTTATTTAGGCAAAAATATAAAAATTTTATCTCTTTCTCAAATCAAAGTTGTTGATCAGAGTTGTAAACATATTTTGTGATGGATAATTTCTAAGAAAGAAAGTTAACTAAAATTCAATAAAATAAATTCGATAAGTATGAACGCTCGAACTTATATTTCTACAAATATATCGAAGTTATTCCATGAAAACAAAAATTTTTTTATAAATACATGAAATTATGCCTCAAGATTTACATTTGAATACATATAAATTTACATGTGAATAACCTTTTTTCTAATTTTTGTAATTTTGAAGATATAACAAGTTGTATGCTGGTTTAAACGTTACATTTTTTGAAATTAAGTTTCGAGGTAGGTCTGCATTTAAAAAGAAAATGAAGAAGTTGGCAATGAAAAAACCTTAATTAAATATCTAAATCGATATCCCTCTCCTAAAAATAAACGACTAAAATCGAAATAATGAACAAAAATGTTGTCATGCACTTCTAAGAGAAAAAAGGAGTGGTCTTTAACGTTACACATTTTTTAGATGTGACTTTCGAGGTTTGTTGGCAACGAGTGGCTGGCAAAATTACCGAAGTTGGCAATGAAAAACCTTAAGAACAATATTAAAACAGATCCGAATAAACGACTCAAATCGAAATAATGAGAAAATAAATGTTTTCTTGCACTTGTAGGAGCCAAAATGTGTGGTCTTTTATGTTACATTTTGTGCCTTCTTTTGTTCTAATCTGATTTTTTCGCCATTTCGATCAGGTGCGCTACACAGGTGAAATGAACGTATGCATTGAAGCGCGACAAAAATAGACTGCTTTGAGAATTATGTTTACCTTTGGTATGGTATAAATATGAACGGAACATAGTCTATTCAGAGCAGAATTATTTTTGCGTCAGTTACTCTTACAGAAAAAAAACAATACTGTTCTTTAAATATTTATTTATTGATAATATATAAAGTCTCAATACAATTTTGTGTTTCAAAGATGAAAATTTTATCAATTATGATTAAAAGTTTGAGTGTGTGTACAAAGAATCCACCTGATCATAAGAGAGTGTTTCAAATAGAGCACGTCCTTCAACAATTTATTTTTAAAAGAATGATCCGAAGAATAATTTCCATAATTGGAAATATCATCAAAATTTTTTATCAATCTACATTCCTAAGATGTTTAATTTGTTTTAATCGAGTTCAGAATGAACCTTTAAAAATATCTACATTATATCTATATTTTGCATATTAACCCTTTCAATGGCTAGGCTAAACTTAAAACAAAATATATTCTAAGAATAAAATAAATTCTTAATATTCCTATCATATGGGTCCTAAAAAGATGAAAAAGATATACCTTTCATTTTTACCTGCGCTACTTACGTTTTGCAAGCTTGTGCAAAGAAATATTTGTTTTGCTCCTGTTAGGCATAAACATTTATTTTGCAATCCCTTAATATTTTAAAAAATAAAGAGGTAAAAAAACATAAATTTGATTTTTGTTCGCTTTATTTTTTCTTATAAAATAGGCCACAATACATTTCTTTCTACGTTTCTTCGGCTCTAATTCGAAAAGCCAACTGACTTTAATGTCAAATATATCTCTAAATTTATTTTTATCATGCTGGTTTATCTATTTTTCATAGAACCACACGATTTGATTAAAAAAACAGCGTTGCAAAATAAATATAAAAATTACTTTCTGACATGTCCAATATATTGGGAAAATCCACTAAAAGTGTTAATACGAATGTAAAAATTAATTATTGTATGGATCAAAAAAATGTTTAAAAATAAGATCTTTAAAAGTACTAACAATTTTACCTTTTTTGTGCTTTTAAAATTTTTATTAAGTAACTTCGACCAAAGTAAAGTTTTTGTATTTTTCACGATAATTCAAAGTATTTTTCGCCGGATATTTTAAGATATTTAAATTTTAAATCCGTTTACAAATTTATTACTTTTTCATAAAATGCAACTGCACTGCATTTATTTATTTAACTAGATCACATTTATGGTAGGTATCAGGTATATGCAACGAACACTCAAAAATAAGTAGTACTCGAGTACTATTTGTTCACAACTCAGTACTCGATCTCAATCAGAGATTTGAAATGAATAACATTTTTGAATAATGAGCCCCTTATTCAAAAATGAGTATGAATAAGTATAATGCTTGGTTTTTACTATGTCATTTTCAGTGGTCAGTTGTTGCCAATCAAATTGAAAATAACAACATGTTGACATTTTTTCTACATTTGGCAATCTTGGAAAAGCAATTAAAAACAAATAAATTACTAAATGGAGCTATGCAGAAAATGTTAAAAAAATAAACTTGCCATTGGAAGGATTTTGGCCTAGCTTCTATTTATCAATTGTGTTGTACTTACTTACTTACTTAGTTGGCGCTACAACCGTATGTCGGTCTTGGCCTAATCTAAGAATTTGCGCCAGCCATTTCTGTCTTTCGCTTGCTGGCGCCAGTTGGAAATTCCAAGCTTCGTCAGGTTGCCCTCTACTTGGTCTTTTCAACGAAGATGCGGTCGTCCTCTTCTGCGTTGACCGCCGCTGGGTACCGAATCAAATGTTTTCTTCACTGGAGTATCGTCTTTCATGCGCTGAACATGACCAAGCCAGCGAAGCCGCTCGATTTTAATGCGCTTGACTATGTCAATGTCAGCGTACAGCTCATACAGTTCATCATTCCACCGTATTCGGTACTCGCCATTGACGCAGATTGGTCCGTAGCTCTTACGAAGAATCTTTCTCTCGAATGCTCCTAAAGTCTTTTCATCTAAACTGCTCAGCGTCCAGGTTTGTGATGCATAAAGGACGGGCATGATGAGCGATTTATAGAGCGTGATTTTCGTTCATCGAGAGAGGGCTCTGCTTCTCAATTGCCTACTGAGCCCAAAGAAGCACCGCTTGGCAAGAGTTATTATTCGTTTGCTCTCAATGCTGATGTCGTTGGTTGAGTTTATGCAGGATCCCAGATAAGCGAAGTCCTTCACAACCTCGAAGGAGGTATTGCCAACGGTAACGTTTGTTCCAAGACGCTGGGACTGTTTGTTTGTCGACACCGAGTATTTTGTCTTATCTGCATTCACTGCCAGACCCATTTGACTTGACTCTCTTTCTAATCTGGAAAATGCTACACTGACTTCGCGCGTATTATGGCCAATGATATCTATGTCATCAGCAGACGCAAGCAGCATAACACTCTTGTAGAATAGTGTGCCACTACGTCTCAGATCAGCAGCTCTGATGATCTTTTCCATCATTAGGTTGAGGAGTCGCACGATAAGAAATCACCTTGTCGGAAACCTCGTTTGGTAACAAATGGTGGGTGAGGTCCTTCCCGATTTTAACTGCGCTGCTGGTGTTGCTCAGTGTCATCCTGCAAAGTCGTATTAGTTTTGCAGGAATACCAAATTCAGACATGGTGGAGTACAGGTGCTTCCTTATTAGGCTAACGAAGGCGGCTTTGTAGTCGATAAAAAGATGGTGGGTGTCGACTTGTTTTTCTTGAGTCTTCTCCAAGACTTGTCGTAGCGTGAAAATCTGGTCGATGGTGGACTTTCCAGGTCTGAAGCCACACTGATAAGGTCCAATTAGTTCGTTTACAATGGGCTTCAATCTTTCACATAAAACGCTCGACAGAACCTCATATGCGATATTAAGAAGGCTTATCCCACGGTAATTGGCACAGATAGTGGGATCGCCTTTCTTGTGGATTTGGCAGAGCACACTGAGATTCCAATAGTTCGGAATGCATTCTTCCGACCATAATCTGCATGGAAGCTCGTTATTGCATTTAAGTAGAGCTTCGCCTCCGTTCTTAAACAGCTCAGCAGGTAAGCCATCAGCTCCAGCGGCTTTGTTATTTTTAAGCCGAGCTTTAGCTGTCAGAACTTCATCATAGTCGAGCAGCGGAACCTCGACGCTGTCATCCGAAATTGGGGTTTTCGGAATATCATCTCTCTTGGCGGGATTGTTGTCAGCGTCGCCATTTAGAAGCTTAGAGAAGTGTTCCCTCCATAACGTCAGTGTACTCTGGACATATGTCACTAGATTCCCGTTTTCATCCTTGCAGGAAGAGGCCCCGGTCTTAAAACCATCGGCAAGGCGTCTTATTTTTTCGAAAAATTTTCGGGCCTCATTCCTGTCACCATACATCTCAATCTTCTCCTGCTCGTTCTTTTCTGCTTTTCTTTTTTTCCTACTGAAAATACGTCTCTCTTCCCTCCTCTTTTCTTTGTATCGCTCCTCAGCAGCGCGTGCTACAACCGACTGCAGGGTGGCTTCGTAGGCGGCGTCTTTCTCTGCAGTGGCATCGCGACACTCCTGGTCGTACCACTGGATCAATTGTGTTGTGCATGTTATTAAATGTTTGATCACAAATGACCGAGAACTGGACATACTTGTTTTATGCCGACTCCGAACGGCTTATGTTCTCAAGAAGCTTCACATGGCAATTTTTACTCTTTGAGTCTTACCATTGGCTGCAGAGAGGTGAAGACCGAACAGAAAAATTAATTCATTTGAAAAAAATTTTTGTCTGAGCTGGAATTGAACCCGGGCTACCGCCGTTCTTTAGCTTAGGGGCCACGCACTCTACCCACTAAGCTACGGCCGCAAGAAATGTTCTGGAGTTTTATTAAGGTGATATTTCAGGTGATAAAATTTTGTGTTGTCATAAAAATGACAAAGTGAAAACCAAACATAAGTAGTTTCCAAAGGAGTACTCATATGTGATTGATTCAAAACAAAGTGAATCACATTTTTGAATTATGAGCCACTTACACAAAAATGAGTATGAATGAGTATAAGTAGTTTCCAAAGTTGTACTCATTCCGAAGTAGTTAAAAAAAGTGAATCAAATAAGTATAGAATGAATTAAATATTAAGGGTTGCCACCTAATAATATGTAATTTTAAGAATTTTAAGCATTATTTAACACTGTTAAAAGGTCGCTGATTTTGAATCTGAAGTCGGAATTTTAAAATTCAATATCGTTAATAGAGTTGCCACCTTAATTTTTTTTCATTTTTACGAATTCAGTGCTGGAGCGAGCACTAAGTTAAAATGGGTCGCTAAATCCGAATCCGTTATCAGAATTTAAAAATTGTGTGATTTTTTTATAGTAGGGTGGTCACGTATTAACCATATTGAATTTTAAAATTCTGACTTCATTCATACTAATTTTTGTGTAAGTGAATCATGATTCAAAAATGTGATTCACTATGTTTTAAATCAATCACATATGAGTACTACTTCGGAAACTACTTACACTTATTCATACCCATTTTTGAGTAATGGCTCATGATTCAAAAATGTTATTCACTTTTTTTCGAATCAATAACATATGAGTATAACTTTGGAAATTACTTATACCTATTCGTACTTATTTTTGAATAAGTTGCTCATTGATTCAAAAATGTGATTTGTTGCAGATATCTGGTAGGGAAAATAAATAAATAATAAAAGAATTAAATAAATAGGTCATATTGTGAAAGGGGAAGTTAGCTTTCAAAAACTTAAAAATTTGCACTGAAATTTGAAGCTATTTGAAAATATTATCTTCTAAGCCATTCGCGAGGGACCATTTAAATAAAAATAGGAGACCCAAATACATCTAATAAAAATAAGTAAAAAACAAATATTCGGGCCTAGAAGTCAAATTATGCCGGTTTGAGATTTCCAAAAATTTGTATATGGAAATGGTAAAAAAAAAATTTTTAAAATTTATTTCAAAATTCTTGATATAAGAACATACCTAATAAAAAGTTTTTGCAAAATTTTCTCAGCTTATCATATTTGGACTAATTAATTTTATACTTTCGGACCTTTTGGGAGGTTTTTGAACCCAGAAAATCCCTTTTGACTACACGCCTGAACTGAAATGTTCCTCAAATGTATTAAAAGTTATAAATTTCGTTAAATAGATGATTCAATAAAATAACTTCTGTAAATACTCGCTTGACAGTTGCACTTTTAAATTGAAGATTTAATAGTTTCTGTTATTATCCTCCTCCCACTCAAAATTCACACAAAAAATTTACAAACATACATACATACATATATACAAATAATGCTCAAAGTCTATTTCTCTCGATTGATAATGAGACATCTATAGAAAAAAAACTAACCAATGCAAAGCAAAGAGAAAAACTGTTAACACATTTTTTTTGGTGTATAAAATGTTGGCCAAAAACATATAAACACAAAAATGGGTGGAGCTCCAGATATGCACACAAGAGCAAAGCCACAATCAGTGTAAAAGAGACAACAGTGTTTTTAAAACAGCTCATTCATACACACACTCAGTCAAATTTTTTGATTTAGTGCACTTAGTTGTTTGGATAGCAGAACCAGTTTGAGTATATTTCCCCTGCCTAAGCTGTTCTTTATTTTGATTTTAATTTCTTACTCAAATTATGTTATGAGTGCTTTTCATTGAGTGAGATTTTAATTTTTTTTCTTATATATTTTAGACTACAGTGACTCTCTGAAGAAAACAAGGCGTTTAGTTTTGTCGAGAACTTCATACTGGTTATTTCGTTGGTGGTGTTTTTATAGGGTGTGTGTGTTTATCTGTGTTTTGTTTTTGTTGCCACACTTTTGAAAGATTGTTTAAGCCATGAAGAGTATGTGTATTTTTCTAAATGATAAAACCGACGGCTCAGACAGTGCCGACTAATATTGTTTGTGTGCGTGCGTTAACTTGATTAAAAGAAAAGAATCGAATAAGCACTATGAAAAATTTTAAGTTGTAAATAACTTAGAAAAAAAATATAAACATAAAAAAAATTAGCTACATGGTGTAGCTTTCATATCCTAATGCTTTTACGTTAAGCAACCACAAAGTTCTTTTTAAACCTAAACTATTAGTAATACAGAGGAATATTTGTTAAATATGGTCACCTTAATGCCGTACAGCTACTCAGCACCCCGATGTGGATTAATTGATAAAATGATTGAACCAAAGGTATTAATGCGAGTTGTTTTTATGGCTAATAATTAAGCTGTTCATCATGAAAGTGAGATAAGTCCATTTTTGTATACATCATATTAATTTCATGTCATACTTATTTGATTTGCAATTAAAAAAATATGAAAGTTGTTAAAGAAATTAAGGTATTTTTGTACCTCTGAATGGACTAATCCCACTTTCAAATATAACATTTTATAAGATATATAAAAGACAAGAAGTAATATATAAGTCCATATTTTTAGGCATACTGATAACAATTTTTATTGTTCAAAAAAATAAAACAAACGAAGTCATGTAAAAATAGAAATATTAAAGTTTAGTAAGACTGAATTTTAGTACAAAATTTCTACAAAGAATTTTTGTAGTACAAAAATATACTTAATTTACCAATAAATATTACTTATCACCTGATCATGAGAGAATAACAACCGTTGCTTTGTTTCGATTTTGTGTTTTTACATTAAAAAGTTGAGGTATTATTTTAATGTATGTTTAATATAATAAGGGTATTCTTGCAAAGTGGCAATCTTATAATTTGAGCAATAAGTTCTATTTATAAGGCAGGGTAAAAGAACATTCCTTAAAGTCGATTGTGCATTTGCAACACATACATATGTCAGATGCAATGTATTGTCATAAGCTGCATATGTTGTCACTAAGTTTTTAAGTTGTAATTTTCAAAATGATTTGTAATATTATATAATTAAATAATTAAATCAAGCAAATGTTTTGCTTAAAAGCAAATCAGCAAAACTTTGCTCAATTACGGTGCAATTTTAGAAAAAGATTATTGCTAAATTGAAATCACTTCTCATGTACTAAGGAAAAAGCAAAATTTTGATTAAATTCAAGCAAAATTTTGCTAAGTTATTATAAAATTTAAAAGCAAATTTCTGCTTAATTCAGTCAAATATTTGCTTAGTTATTTTAAATTAGAATAGCAAATTTCTACTTAATTCAAGCAAATATTTGTTAAGTTATTATAAACTCAAATAGTAAATTTTTACTCAATTCAAGCAAATTTATTCTAAACACACGAGCACACGATTATTCTTAATGATGAAAATTAGGTGACGATTGGTTAACAACTGCGATGGTCGAATGGATAAGCCCATGCACTTACACTCACGCGGCCGAGGTTCAAATCTCCAGATGGTAGTAATTTTTCATTTAACTAAATGTTAATAGTTATTTCACTTTAAAAATATGCTAGATTTCAGAAAAACTAATCAAAATTTGCTGTTTCAATTTATAATACTAAGCAAATATTTGCTTGAATTAAGTAAAAATTTGCTTTTTCAGTTTATAGAAACTAAGCAAAATTTTGATTAAATTCAAGCAAATATCAACTTAAAATAACTAAGCAAATTTTTGATTAAATTCAAGCAAATATTTGCTTAGTTATTATAAACTGCAAAAGCAAATTCTTTCTTAATTCAAGCAAGTATTTGCTTAGTTATTATAAATTGAAATAGAAAATTTCTACTTAATTCAAGCAATTATTTGCTTAGTTATTATAAATTGAAATAGCAAATTTTGATTAGTTTTTGCTGAAATGTAGCATAATTTTGAAGTGGCTGAGAATCAAGCGCAAATTTTGCTTAACCACAATACAAATTTAGCAAACAGTTTTCTTCGTGTATGTATTTATACTATATTCTATATTATATATTAATTTATGCTTTAATTTTAATAGGATACACAATTAAATTATATTTATATAATATTCATCAAAATCGTTATTTCATAACCTTAATAACATAAAATTTTAAAAAAGTCACACCAATTATAAAATCCCACGATTATGCAACCAGTCATTGGCATGGAATGTCAAACGCACGAGCTAGTAGAAAAATTCTCTACTTACAACTTTGATCGTACTTTACTCCTGCTTTAGATTTTTACGGGATGAGGTCGAAGCAAAGTCTGAAGCCGAATTTAGTGTTACTTCATTGGAACTCGTTGTTTCTAGTCTAACTGTCAAAGCTGTCTAGCTGACCTAACGCGCTATTGAGTTTTGGGCATAAAGGTACTCACTATGTACAAATATTCTCTAAACGTAAGTCTCATGGGCGTATCCAGGATTTTATTTAGGGGGGTGGGGCCAGCCAATTATTGTTTCATGAAGCTGTATCATAAAAATATAAAATTAAATTAAACCACGAAAGTTGGGATTTCTAAAGCTAACTAACTACTGACACTCGACACCATGAAAGTTGGGTTTTCCAACCCAAAAGCAGGGCGTCGAAGTGCTTCTAGCAGGCCATTATATGAATTTTTAGCCCTTTTACACTCATATCCAAGCCCATTAACTTTTTTATATGAAATGAGAAAATTTTCAAGGCCTTCCTCGTTCCTTCCTAAGTTCCTAAGGCCTTCCTATGGTTCGTTTTTACAAAAACTAGTTGTTGCTGTGATAAAACTAGGCGCACAAACTGTTGTTACTTTGGAATACTTTTTGGGGAAACGGTGGTATATTTATAAAAAATAAAAAAAAAATATAAAAGGGTCGTAGTATTTAGCCGATTCGGTTAATTTTCGCACCAACTAGTTGAAATTAGTAAAGAACTAGTGCACAAAATTTTATTGCTCTGGTAAACTTTTTTGCAGATATACACCACCTTACCAATTTCGGTTATATGGGAGGTGGGCGTGCCATTCATCCAATTTGATCGCACTGTGAGAATAATTCTTTTATCAGAGAACGTATTTCCAGAAAATTTTGTGATCCTACGGTAACTCCTTCTATTTATGGCAGCTCGATATATGGGATCGTTACACTGTGCGGGGATTCTACAATACTCATGCATTATCTAATATTTTGTGAAAGGCTTGTACATTTTAGGTGGAGAGAGGACACAGTTCAAGCAAAGTGCACCTTTTAATTTTTTGTGTATATTAACCACGGCGCGTACGTTTGTAAAAAATTGTGAAAAACTTTATGTTTGGGTAAAATCATGTCCGCCTTAAAATCATAGATTTGAGGAGGAACTAAAGGATATTTGGAGGTGTACTCATCAGGTCACACAGGCCAAACCACTTGCTCAAGTCGTTTTCGTACAAACTGCCGCTATTGCCAGGGTTGCCTAAAATTTTTTTACCAAAATTCCAAAAAAAATTGTACATATAAAAACAAAATTTCACATCCAAAACAAAAGTTTATCAAATATGATCAATCAAAAAATTATTTATTTAAAATAATTTTTTAAATATCCAACGAATTTATAGAAAATATATTTGATACATATATCTTTCAATTAAATGTATAATTTTATTGTACATTTGTTTGAGTGAGATCAATTTTGTATAAATTTTTTTGTGCAAAAGCTAACAAAAATCATAAAAGTAACTTACTTACATTTTTTTTACAAAACTAGTAAAAAATTCTTAAAGCATAAAATCTTTTAATGTTAAAGCTAAAAAACATAAACTGTCGGTGGTGAAATTAATAGAGACAACTTTTAAAATGTGAATTTCTTGTTATATTTATTAATCAAAAACTGACACAAAAGTTTGTTTTGTTGTTATAATAATAAAATTTCAAAATTGCATTTTTTACAAGTTTTTATATGACATGATATTTATTCTGTCATTTCATTGATGAAATTTATTTTCTTCGAAATGTTTTTATAATTTTACAGAATGGTCAAACTTTAAGAATAATTTATTTATGAAAAATGTTTACCAATATCTCTTACCGATTAAAAGCTATCGCTAAAAATCTATCAGCGCCAGTTATCGCTAAAAATCTATAATTCTTACCCATTTTCTGTTTGCTTAAAATATCTTTACACTTTCAATTCAATTAAATTTATTCGTATAGGTGTAAATATAAGTACACTAAGAGATATGCTCTTTTAAAGTACAACATAAAACATTAAAGAGATTAATTTACTTAAATCTTATAATAATCGTAAGAACAAAAACTACAATCACTTTCAGAACTTTCTGAACTTTCAGAAATTTAATCTAATGCAATATTGTGCATTCATAACGAAAATTCATTAAGGTGATAAATGAAAGGTGAATTTTTATTATTTTACAAAAAATCTAACTTGTGTAATTTTTGTAATTTTAATATAACGATAAATTCACATTTTAAAGGTTGTCCCTATTGTATATCGACCGACGGTTAAGCGCACAAAAGTGATAAGTGAACAATTTTAAATTTCCAGAAATCAAAAACGAAATAATTTTTTCTGGAAATTTAATAATTTTCACTTATAACTTTTGTGCGGTTCACTTATCTCTTTGTTTAAAAATCACGAAATATGCAATAAAAGAAAAAAGCAACACAAAAAACCGGCTTTAGTTTTTGTAAGTTAAAGTCAATCTAGATGTATGCTCTTACATCTAAAAAAAATCGAGAAATTTTCTTTCAGCAGCAGCTGAACTGTTAAGAAGTGTCATTAAATGTTTAACGAAATTTGTTAGTTCTATATAACAGTTTTCCAAAAAGTCTACAAAATTCATGTCGCTTTTTAAGCCAAATTTAGAAAATTGTAGTAATTTCCATTGGGCTCAGCGGGGTTGTTTGTTTCGTAGCAAACAAGTTCCATAACATTGAAAAGGCCGATAGTTTTTATACGTTTAAGAGTGAGGGAGCATTTAAAAAAAATAATTTTTTAGTGTTTCGTCACCGCAAAAATATACCAAAATGGAATTTAATTTCACGTTTTCACATCGAAAAAAATATTTACCAGTTTTGATAAAATTTTGACATTTTGGCAACGCTGGCTATTGCATGTGCTAGCAGAAGCAGATGTTGATAGATTCTTTTGCAATTAAAAGCTCGGAAGCGGGTGCAAGCAACTCAGCTTCCTCTTGGAAGAGATAGAAAAAAAGGCAAGCTAACTTTTATCTCGTTTGTTCACATAGTTTTCCTGCACCTTTCTGCCTGCCTGTCTGTTTTGGCGTTCACTCTGTTTGCAACCTTAGAAGAGTATATGCAGACGGTTTTTTTTCAGTTGAAATATTTTATTCAAAATTGTTTAAGTTCAAAAGTTCAATAAAATCACTTCACAAAAATAGTTTGAATGTATGTTAAATGAATTGAACCGATATGATTTATGCTTTTTTACAAAGTAATTAGGGTATAAACTTTACTGCGTATTTTTTTCACTCGTAATTCTCCAAACATGGTTGTAAACTTGGCTGCATTGAACAAATTTTTCGGTTCAATAGCGTACTAACCAACGAAAAGAATTTCGCTACTATTTTGCTGTCAAAAACGCAATGCATTTCTTACGGAAGATTTATTTTCGCTTCTACAGCATACTAAGGTTTAACCGAAAATATTTGGTGGAATTTAAGCAAACTTCGTAAAAACAAAACAACAACATTGCACTGAACTTTTCGTAAGTTTCCGATTTCGTAAATAAGCGTGAAAAAGACAAACACTATTGTTGTAGCTGTCACTACTTTAGCCCATTAATGCCACATATGATATATCATACGCGATGAACACTGGCGTCAGCAGGGGAAGTGAGCGCCCACCCCTTTTAGGCAGTGACATTTTTTTAAATATCTTTATATTAAATCAATAAGCCGTAAGCTACAATTAAAAAATTTTACTGGAGAGTCAAAAAACTTTCTAAATTGTAATTGTAATTGTAAGTTGCGCTTAAACTTAGGGATTTTAGAACTTTTTTATTAAAAAGGTCGTTTTTAGTTGTAGGAGTATAAAATTTAGCAGGAAAATGTATTTTGATAAGGTGCATCAATAACACAGGGGAACAAAAAAGGAATTTTTTTCTGCGGCATAAGTTTTTGGAGCCAATTAAGGTACATGGGATAATGAAGTTTTAATCCTATGATTGATTTGACTATAGTTCTCGCGATAATCCACTTTTTTAAAAATTAAGGAGGTTTCATCACAGATTTTAACATAACTCCAGAACAATTAGTCTGATTTGGTTAAATAAAAAATCCAAACATCCGCAGCAAAATTGCCTCCAATGTTTTCACATATACAATGTTTTTTTGATTACCTGAATAGTTTCGGAAATATCAAAAAGTTCTTCTGAAAAAAAACATATTTTTATGCAAAATTTAAACTTTTTTGTTATTTCATAATTCATAAAAAATCAAAATATATTTTTTGATATTTACTTATAAACGCACATATGTTACGAAGAAAATAAGCCAATTTCATTAAAATCCATCGTTTCCTATGGGATTTTCTTTGGTATTTTGGTTGCGATTATTAATTTCAAATTCATTTAAAATATAAATAAACAAATTTAAAAACATTTTAGAAACTATTTCAGAATACTCTGCAGCTTTATGATTCCCCAAAAAGTTTTTTACTACTGATAAAAAACTTATCCATGTTTCTGATTCGACCTTAGTAATGTACTTTGTGAAATCATTGTTGTTTATAAGAGTTCGGATTTGTGGCCCATCAAAGATGCCTGCTTTTAACTTTTCCGTGATTTTGCCAGGAAATGCTTGGCAAATATATTTGTAGCACTCGCCAATCTTATCCATAGCTTTTACATGCTGTTTCTTTAGTTCAAGTTTGATATGAAGTGGTGGCAAAATTATTTTTTTCTCGACATATTAATGGATCATGAACGATTTTATTTATGCCTACAGTCATATTTGTTCTGGATAGCCAAACTTTCCTAGTGTAGTGCTTATTTTTCGCACGGGACAGTCGTAGACAAGAAATAGACAAAGACAACATGGATATTTAGTGTAGCTACCTTGCTGACCCAATAAAAAGTTAACCGTTTTCAAATCACCACACACTGACCACTAGTGTTGAACATATACAATTTTCTCTAAAATAAGTTTGATATTTTGATATTATTCTTTAAGTTTTGTTGAATGTGCTATCGGAATTGAAGCTTATATGTTGCCATTATGCAGTAACACACATTTTAAACATATTTTCGAGTTATCTATGGAGACCCATTGCATTTAAAAGTCCAGGAATATTCTAACAGTATACGACTTTCTCCTCCTTTGCAAAGTATTGAAGAAAATCTCGTTCTATAGTCCGGTAAAATTTAACCGATACGCCAGGCTGACGACAACGTTTTTCTTTAAGTCTTGATGCTAGAAGCTCCGCTGATTTTTTGTATAGATTTAGATCTCGAATTTTCCCTTGTGTATTTATTTAGAAGTTTTTTATCAAAATGAGATAACATCATTAAATGTGAATTAAGGCAAAACATGCTAATGGATTTTAATGAAATATGGCTTATTTTCTTTGTAACTTATGTGTGCTTATAACTTTATATAAAAAAGAGCTATTTTGACGTTTTTGAATTTTTATGAATCATGAAATAATAAAAAAGTTTAAATTTTGCATAAAAAATGTTTTTTTTAGAATAACTTTCACAATATTTCCGAAACTATTCAGCTAATTAAAAAACAGTGTAGATGTAACTTGGAGGCAATTTAGCTGCAAATTTTTGGATTTTTTATTTTACTGTTCTGGAGTAATTCAGTTTTAAAATAGCGGTTTATCGCGAGAACCAGAGTCAATTCAAATAATCTAAATAATAGGCTAAGATCTTCATTATTGTATATACTAAAATTGACTACCGAATCCCATGCCGCAGAATCAGTGTTACCCTGTGTAATCAATAAAAAAGTAGACTTTGAGTTTATTGTAACTT
This sequence comes from Dichetophora obliterata, assembly GCA_963920525.1. NCBI lineage: Eukaryota > Metazoa > Arthropoda > Insecta > Diptera > Sciomyzidae > Dichetophora > Dichetophora obliterata. Next base: position 41,549,399 of record OY986436.1, read on the forward strand.
ACGGCTTTTTGATTTTATATGATGATATTTTCATTATACATATATGTTAATATATTTTGAAGAGAACTCAAAAACACTTCCTTTAAGGTATATTTATAAATAAAGCTGAGCTAAACCATGCATTTTTAAATAATATGTTGTACCCGTAGCCAAGGGCGTAGGCAGGACTAAAATTAGGGGGAGGGCAAGACCTTATAAATTTGTTTACCATATTTTTCATTCATGAATTTTGCGAGTCAATGAAAATAGTTCAAAATGAATGTATGGTGAATGAATGTAATCGACTCTAAGGGAAAAAGACTTTCAACTTATGTACGTCAAACGAACGCAAGCCATGAGATCAAATAAAGTTACATATATTAAATTCAGGTGAAACTCATTTTAAACTCGTTAAAAAATATGGTTTAAAAAAACTAACAAAAATTCAAAAAACTCAAAGCAAGGAAACCTCAACAAAATAATACAAAAAATTAAATAAAAAAAAAAACTTTTTCTTATTTGAATATAAGTCGCCGAGGATTTTCCGCAAAACGGTTAATAGATTCATCTAAAATGTTTTTCTGGTTTTCTGCCACAAATTTGCGATGAACACTGAACATGCACAAACCTATAATAAAAGAGTTTTGCAAATTTTTCTGAATTGAATTTCATGCGTATTGATCAATTAACAAATCCAACTTGGCAGTGTTCAGTTTTTTTGAATGTTTGCTCCAACTCACAGATAGCTGGCGTTGACTGCTTACCATATGGCAGCTCTCATCAACTTAAAATGTAACTCTGGCTGTAGTTACAAATGAAAAGATTGCTACGATTAACTTACCACTGGCTTAGCAAAATTACACAAAAATAGAAACTATTAAAAAATCCGTCGAATATAAAAAATTTCAGATTTAGGGGGGAAATTACCCCCATGTCCCCTGCCTACGCCCTTATAAATTACGATACCATTTCATTTATCCTTGTTTCATAGGCACTTTTTAATACATATTCTTACACTCAAAAAATTTTGTGTGTAAATATTACTAAAAACTGCTTCCATTCTACGAATATTATTCGTAATTTTCAGTCACTAATTGAATTCGTAAAGTGGGCGTAGTTTAGTACATTTTACAAATATTTTATTCGTACTCGTACAAAAACAAACGTGTATTGTACGAACACATTTGTTACGTTTACTAATAACGACAAAAAAACAGTCTTTTTGAGCTAGGGTTCGAACCACATTTTTTTAACTTACGGGCCACGTACTCTTTCAGTAGACTACGGCCACCTTGCAATCATACATTTCCTTATATTCGGTAATTGTTTAACACACCTTTGTAAATTTTTTAACTTAACTAATACTAAATAGTACGAAGTCATTAGTAAATACTACGAATGTATTGAAAGAAATTACGAAGTTATTCGTACGAGAAATTTAAGAATTATAAGGAATGATATCCCTCATCATTCTTTGGAGCAACAGATGTTAAGAGGCATTTAAGCCAATATCGCATATGAACTTGGACGATAAGCAAATTTTATGTGTTAAAGGAATTAAACACAAGAAGAAAACAAAGTAAATAAATTTATTAAACTAAATGTTTTCCCAAAAGTCGGCTTAAAAAATCGTTTTTCTGTTATAAAGATGATCCGATATGGAAAATTTTTTAATATTTTGTAACCGTAATAAAATTGCTAACAATCTTGCAGCATTTAAGTTTGAGAAAATTGCAGCGATCTAAGCAAGGGCAAAATTCTAATGCAAAAGCTTAAAAAAATTAGGAAATTTTGAATAAAGTAGGCTAATTTTAGATCAAGCACTATTTTTTAAATAAAATCGGATGGCAAATTCTTGTTAAGAAAACACTTTTACATTAGAATATCTTATAGTTAAAAGTTTTTTATGACTAAAATTTATATAGGAAACTCGATTTGAAACATTTATTTTATACTTCTTCAAATTCACGTTTTTTAGCAGACGAATTTAACCCATTTTGAGAATTTTCTGGAGTTTTTCGCATCACGTGCTTATTTAACATGCAGGATTTAGAATCAAGCCTTGCAGGGAGGTTCTGGAATTTGTTTAGAAAATGAATGGAGCTCAAAAACCATCTACGCATGTACCTCTATATATATTTATTCATATGTTTTGAATTAAAAAAAAAATATTTTAAATAATTCATACAATTGGTATGCTTTCAAACGATATTTTAGTAACTTGCATGCTGCTAGAACTGACGCATGTTGAAAAAAGAAAAAAGTCTGTTGACGTCCATGCGGGGAGCATTTCAAAAATAGCGACAACTTTTATTCTTAATTTTTGCGGATTATATAGATTTTTACCTCCTAAATCTAAATCTGATAAATTTCTGGCCTCTCGCAATTGGTTTATAGTTATAGGCCTCCAAAACTGAAAAAAATGATCTGGAAATCTTGCTGGTTCTATTCATTTTTAAAAAAGAAATATTGGAAATCTTTGTATTATTATTTCAAAAGAGGAAATTTTTAGGGCTAAATAGTAATTAATGCGATTTTATTTAAGGCTAAAGGAGACATCACATTATTTAATTTACTCAAACTACTTTAAATTGTAGAGAAAAAATTTTTTGAAATTACATAAAAAAAATTAAATTTGAAAATGTTTCGGGCATGATACGAGAAAGATTTTTACCCCTCTTTGAAATATATATAATTTTCTTATATGTACAAGCGTGTGTCAACCAAAGTATCATGATGACAAAATTAGTACCAAAAATCTCAGAAAATAGAATTATATAGGTTACATTTTCTTTATGTGCATTCTATACACTTTTATGCCTTTTTCGCCCCCTACAACGAATCCTGTGGACGCCCTTGGCGATGAAAGTGTTTTTCAAAAATTTGATCAAAAATCCGCAGCCACTGTTAAGCTTTTGCTTCCAACAGTGTGAGAAAGCAAAAAGTACGCTTTGCCAAAATTGACATTTAAAGCCTTTTTGTTTATTTTTTTCGCACCAGTTAGTGCAGTATTTTAAAGAAACATGAAAAGTGACACTGAGGTGAATTTTTTTTTTATAAACATCAAGAGAAAAGAAAATATAATTAAAAAAAGTGCATTAGGTTATATTTATAAAATGAAAATTTTCCTATTTCTCAATTTTCTAAAATACAGCAGTGGCACCGTTAGTGCCAGTGACAGTTATCAGCTGTTATTTTAGGAATAATGTTGTTCAATGGTAACACTCACATAACAGCAGTGGCTGCAAGCAGTACTGCTGAGGTTAGATTTATTTCTAATTTTACTGCCACTGCCACACTGCTGCCACTATAATGAATGTAAAAATAAGACTGGCAACATGAAAAATAAAAAAAAAATATTAATATTTGGAGCTGTGAAAAAAAAATGTTAAACATCAAAATAATGCTTCTTCTCACTGCTAAATTGTAATTTTGCTGAAGTGATGTATAAAAACTGCTCACTGTCACTGACACTGCCACTGCCACTGACGCTGCCACTGACGCTGCTACCGCTGTATTGTATTTTCGCTATAGTATTAGCATAAATTTAAGCCGAAAATTTCGAAAACTAAACTCAACTGGGTCTGGTGGTGAGTATTAATGGATTGCTTTATTCTGTATAACGAAAATGTACACCAACGACAAGAAAGACACGAGAAGCAATAGAATTTCGCAAAGAAAAAGTATTGCTTCTCGTCTCCTGGTTGTCGTTGTTGTGCTGCTTAGTTATACAGAATAATGCAGTAAGATGCGTAGGAGTAAATAAAGATAAATATAACTTGGATTGCCTTTTATAGTTTGTAGCATGTTGAAATGCACTGCAATAATTTCTGAATGTTGAATAGTTATCAGCATATTGAAATGCGCTGCAATAATTTTTGTGTAGTTCAATGAACTTGCAGCAAAAATCATAATCTTGCATTTTTTTCTTTTCGATTGGTTATGTCGATAATATTGTTTCAAAGATTGCTGTATAAAATAGTTGACAAATCAAAGGGCAACCGCTTTCTTAACCCAATGTGTGCAGAAACATGCGAAACGCAATCCGTTTCGGATAAAATTTATGAAGAAGCAAGTCCATCTCGAATTCAAAACGGATCCGTTAGGCAGACTGGGAACTTTCACCTTTTTATTTGAGACTTAAGAAATTGCACCAGACTCTCAACTGCACTTTATTTTATTTATTTTTTAGACAAAAATTCCTGAATTGTCTTTTTCCAATCAATGTTTCTGCATACAGCTATAGTATAGCCACAAACAAATAAGATAGCAGCAGTTTTTTCTTTGCCAATACATTAAATAAATTCCCATAAAAATGTATTTATGCTCCAATCAATACTAAATAAATTATTTTCATGACTTTTAGCAGTCGTTAACAAAAACAAGTACCTTTAATTATATCTCAAGAAATTCAAGGCTTTGTAACTTAAACGCTGAATTTTTGTAACTCATGTAAAATATATTTTTCAGTATTTAGGATTTTTAGAAATATTAAAACAATAACTGTATATAAAAATATACATACATTTAACTTCTCGAGTAACATCGGGTATATCAGCTAGTATTCTATAATACGCACAACACTTTTTTGTAATATATTTCTCCGTCTCGTATAAAAAAGACTTTTAGTGAAATTGCAAAAATAAATATTTCATAGAATTATTTAATTTTCTACGACTGCTTTTAAATGTGTTTTACCATTATTGAAAAGAATAAAAAATACCTTTATAAATAATATGAAATTTATTTGCAAAAACGTTAACAAAAAAATCTATTCGTAATTTATACTCTTATAAAAAAATTGTACTTAAACACCCACAAAAATAAAATAATAACTAAAAATAATTTACAAAAATATTTCCCATAAAATTGTGAACGCCTCAAATATGTCAGAGTTATTTAGACATTTTTATTTTGAGAAGTTTTTACTGTTTATATTAGAAAAGTGCTAAGCTTAGTGAAAGTTTAGGTTAAGTTGTCGGCAGGACTTTAGACAAAACTATTGGTCCGTTGTGATACCACAGAATCAAAGAAGGCAGTAATCAAGTGAAACTTTAATGTAGACTGTTCTTAATGTGGCTGAAAGCTGTCAAAATAAGTGATATTGAATCTGAAGTAAGTGTTATGCCTCAAATCAAGTTACTAAGCGTTCCTCTCCACAAACTTTCCTACCATCACCAACTACAACTTTTCGTCGTAATTTGATGTGTTTTTAAGTATTTTTTTTAAGGAGAAAGAAAAGAAAGGTTAAAGGGTAGAACCATGTCCCGCGCAGGATTCAAACCCGGTAGCCCTGGGTGACAGTCAAGCACGCTGCCACTAGATTATCATGGCCACCTAAGCCTAGTGGAAGTTTAAAATCCCTATTAAAAATAACTCAGGTGTAGGTTTATAAATAGCCGATATACGTGTATTTCTTCTTGCCTCTTATACCAAAATCCATTGATTAAAATCTATAATTTTTGGAAAAGTTTAAAATTGTCATACAGTGTTTTTAACTTTATATATAATATATATTGAAAAATTGTTTTACTTCTTGTCTAATCAAAAACTAAAAAAATTTCTAATTAGCCAAATATACTGTGCTTGAGGTGTTTTTAGATTACCAATTCAAAGCTTAGAGCATGTTTAAAACATGTTTGCAACTTTTGTGTTCTTTGTTATTGTATTTTTTTTATATGTTATTTCCTCTTGACATTTAAGTTTCTGCAGTCATGCGTTGAAGCTAAGAATCGGCATATCGCGCAACTCTTCGGGACATCACTTTTGTGGTTTCCTTAACCCTGATAGTATTAAAAGAACGCGATCGGAATATTCCGCAAGAATAAATAAATACAAAGAAATTTCCGGATAATCAAAACAAAACAAAGAAACAGACAAAAGTAACTCCGAACGTGTGAAGTAAATAAAGAAATACAGTTATAATTTTATTTTATAAAATTGAAAGAAATTTTTGATCAATAAATAATATTGATGGCGTTCCGCCAAAATGGCCATTCTGCCTTTCTAAAGTTAAACTTTAAAGGCCCAACCAAAATAGACGTTTTGCTCCGTAACGAGTAAGAACGTAAGTGTTCGGTTAAATACATATTAATGTTGTTACCCAAAATAAGCAAACGTAACTGAACGAAACTAAACGAAACAGTTTGACAAGACGTATTATTCCATAAGAACTGAACTGCTAGCGTAGCAACTCGTCAACAACAGCTGTGCAAAATGCGTTTTTATTTTATTTTCATCAATTTGTTTCAACTTCGCCATTATTTCACTCATTTTTCTTTACCTTTATTAAAATATTTATTAAAAATTACAAAATGCACAATAAAAATAAATAAATAATACTCGATTGCCTACTGATCAGCTGATTCAGACGAGTTGAGCAAATCGTTTCATTTTGGGTTAAATCCGTAAACATCCGTAACGAGTGCTATCAAAAATGCTATCGTCTCGTTTCGTCTATTTTGGTTGGGCCTTAAGTTTAAGATGGTTCAATTATGTAGACATTTTGCGAAAATTTAATAGACAACCTGAATTAATTACTAAGGATTGAACTAATTTTTTTGAACAAATCTGCACGAAGTATTTATAATTCTTATTGAAAAAATATCAGAATTCACATTGGTCATTTAAGATGGACACAGAGTCTGTGATTTAAAAGAGCTTATGTGGTAGATTTACCCTCTTTAGATTTTAATATGTTAAGTCAAAGTGCTGTTTATCAGGGCCAATTTTTAATTTGTACTAAATAATAATTTTAAGTAGGCGATTTCATTTACTTTGTTGAAATAATTATTTATAGTTATTTTACAAAAAATTACATAATAATGCAAAATACTCTGCATAATATCGCTCTGGAATTGCCTCTTTGTTGCAAAGATTAATTAATTCATTCATTTTGATTTTGTCAAACGCAAATCTTGGATGTGTGAAAATGAGCCTCAGCAAAGCAACAGCACAATTGTTTTTTTTTTCTTTGCTATTCACTCCATTTTTTTGTTTCTTCGTTATTTCTTTTCTTTATGTTATTGCATTATTATCATTATTTATACATCTCTTTCTCTGTATTTCCCAAATACGTCAACTGTTTCATCGGGAACAACAATATATCTGGACCAATATCTGCGTTGTACTGATGCCGCTTTTAAGTTATCATTTTAATAGACTCAATTTTAAGCTTCATAGAAAAAAGTTTATAAGCTCTAAACTCTTATCTTTTTACAATTATTACCTCATAAGAGAATGGATTAATTCGGGCGTTGGTTACTACAGTGGGCGACTCACTCGAAGCGTACATGGTTTTTTTCTTACCGCTTTTTCTATTACTCCATGCAAAAATCATCATGGAGTGTCCAACAATTTGCGATACTTTTTTTAAAGATTTAGACTGCTTAACGAATTGTGTAAGAAGCATAAACATAGGTCTATTTTAATGTTTTCCTGCACAATTGTCACAAAACAGTGCAAGTTAAGTTGGTGTTTACTCATTGAAATCAAATTATCAAACAGATTGGCCTTTTTCACACTGTGCAATAGACAGATTGGCCCAAATCTCATGATGCAGATAGGCCCTTTGCAGTTCGACCTTGAATGGAAAAATTAGATTGATCCTTGCGCAAAAACTGTAGATTGGCCCTTTTGGCGGAACGCAGTCGGTATGTTCTTAACTTCATCATCTAATGACTTCAAATTTTTAACAGAAATAGGAACCTAAAAAATTCACTCTGAGTATGAAGTTTATTAAAATCGCATAAAAAGCTCGCCTATCTCCTACACATCCCTACACAAAGTGGATTTATGAAAACGGTTATATCCCTTTAAACTCCTCAATTATTTAATCAATACCTTCAAACTTTGCAAATAAGTTTTTATTCAATCTTGTCGCCATCTTTGCCGAGAACGGTCGCAAATATCTCTGTGTGTTTTGTGGTTACTAAGTGGAATATAAAAAAAAAACTTTTGAAAAAACTTAACTATATAGGGTATTTTGTCTTTTTCACTGCTATTGTTGGTAAGAATAATTTCAACTTGATTGGAAAAAAATTGCTATACATAATGGGCAGCAAGTCTAGGGGGTCTCTGGATCCCTTAGGGCGTCAACAAAGATGCAATCAACAAAGATCAATCTAGAAAGGCAATAAATGCAACTGCTGTTTCTAAGCAGCTAATTAAGCTTGGCGTTGAAGGTGTCCTTGAAGTTGCAAGAATCGGCTATGGACGCTGTAAAATAAATTTTAAAGATGGCGAATCTGATAACAAGTTTGCTAGTGACAAGCGTTTTGAAGAACATGGTTACAAACTGAAAATATTTTTTTATTTTGTCTCTAAGGTAGGAATAATTTTTGATATTCCAACAGAAATAAGTGTTGAGGAACTTCGTGATGAAATAAGGTCGCAAATTCCTATTTTAAAACTGCTAAGAGTCTAAAATCCCCACTTCAAGAGTTAAAATCATTTTTCTAGTTCTTGAAATTCCAAAGGATATAACTTATGGTTACTCTGTTATACCGATGAAATATTTTATACCATTTGCCCAATGCTATAGATGCTTTCGCTATAATCATTTTGCACAGCATTGCAAACAAAGACTGGCTTCGTGACGTAATTGTTTTGGCTCTCACGAATCGTCTGAAGAATGTCGTGAACCATGATGTTAAAATTGTAAAGGTGATCATGCACCCACTAGCAAGGTATGCCTGGAAAGAGAAAAAGCTTTTGTTATCAAAAAAGTAATGACAATTGAAAATCTCTCTTACAAAGAAGCTCAAGCTAGATTTGGTGGCTTTTTTTCTAATAGCTTTGCTGATTTAAATGACTTCGATCGGGGAGATTTTTCTGAACTTCCAGGCTCTAGGGCCTCTCCTAGCAATTCAATCAAGAATAACGCACTTAAAGCTTTATAGAAGAAATATTTTCTCAACAAATACTCTCAACATTACAAATGAAGATTGACAAAGTCAATATTGAATTGGATACCAGTAAGCTATATGATCTGTCAGCATCTACGAATACTTCATAATTTTTGCAAACGTTGTAAATTTTAAAATGATTTGAAAACTAGAAATGATAACTATTGTGAAGTGGCTATACTCCAAAAAAATCTCACTAAATCCATCTACACTTGGTGGTAGTCATCATTTTCCAGTCGTTTTGTTATTCAAATGTCTGCTGTAATGAGATTGGTTTTACTTCCAAGCTAAAAAAAATGAAACAACTAAAGCTGCTTATTTCAAAAAATCTATCTGACTACAAGCAGCTAATCAACATTATTAAAGGAGCTAAAATTAACACCTAATTTTGTTTTTCTCATTCATCAACACTTTTTCATCAATCAACATTTTTCTACAATCAACAATTTCATATTATCATTCAACTTCTCGATTCTGAAACTGACTCATTAAGCATTCAAGTTCTTAATCAACTCTTTGCTTTAAGTTTTTGCTTGAATTGGCATTTAGTTTTATTTAAAAATTTTATTTTTTTATAAGTTTTACTATAACTTCTGGTTAAAAGGAATTTCAAGAATTCATAAATGGTGATGGTGAAAAATCTAAAAAAAACAAGTTTTATTTTGCTATGTTCTCTAAATTGAAATTAAAAATAAGGCAATAAAACTCCGATTACCTCCCATACAAAGGTGACGTCATTTTTGAGCAAAACCTTAATAAATTCCACAAAAATTAATGTATTAATGCATTGACTTAGTATTTTAAACATCAGCTTTTATATTGAAAACATACTTTGGGTTTGAAAATTGAAAAATTGTGATAAAACCGCTCCAAAAAAAATTGACGTCATCAAAATAATCAAACTTTAAGCGCTGGAATACATTTAAACATGGCTGCGATGGTATTATGACTTTGAACAAGTCGAAAATATTCCATTCTACTTTAGTGTTTATTGCGATGAAAAGATCCTCGAGTCTTTTTTACCCGGTATGATTATGTTATTATTTGAAGAAGTGACCAAAAAGGGTTAACAGAAGGAAATTGTTCGTTGTTGCTGCTGCTGCTGACCAGTTAAGAAGTTTCTTGTTGAATCTCGACAGCTCAAGCTGAGAGTTGTTTTCATAATTTCTCGTTAATTTGCTGCGTAAATCGTGTGCACGATTTTTAAGTGATTTTTATGTGCAGGTTTTTAATAGAGCATGAATTATTTCTAATTGTGAACAGTTGTTGTTTTGGTTTTAAAGCGCCTTTAAGTGCTTTTGACAAGGCATAGCACACAAATTCGTTAAGTTTTGCTCTAGCCATTATGTAGTGTTTTTGTTTCGACATTAAGTTTTATATTTTTCGAAAACTTTAAAAAATTTTAGTTATGATTATTAAAATTGTATTGTATATATCAGTAGCAAAATTATTACTAAGAAGTTTTGTTTAGTCGTTATACAGATGAAAAGTGCTTTTCTTGGGAATTCAGAATGGGGATTTTTACTGTAATGTAGTTTTTTATTTATATCTTTCTGTGTATCCTTTTTTTATCATGTTATATCATATATAACAAACGGAGATAATTATTTTGCTTAAAAGCAAACCAGAAAAACTTTGTTCAATCACGATGTGATTTTAGGAAAATATTACTAAACTGAAATCACTCCTAATGTATTTAGGAAAAAGCACAATTATATTAAATTCAAGCAAATATTTCCTAAGTTATTATTAACTCAAATAGCCCATTTTTACTAAACTCAAGCAAATATTTGTAAAGTTAGTAAACACTCAAATAGCAAAGTTTTACTTAACTCAGGCAAATATTTGCTAAGTTAATATATACTCAAATAGCACATTTTTACTAAATTTAAGCTAATATTTTCTAAGTTATTATAAGCTCAAATAGCAAATTATTAGTCAACTCAAGCAAATATTTGCTAAGTTATTATAAACTCAAATAGCAAATTTTTACTAAATTCAAGCAAATTTCTTTTAAACACACGTGCACACGTTTATTCTTAATGAAGAAAATTAGGCTACGATTAGCTAACAACTGCGATGGTCAAAAGGATGCACTTACACTCACGTGACCGAGGATCAAGTCTCCGGATAATAATGGTAATTTTTCAATTTAATTTAATGTTAATAATTATTTCACTTTAAAAATATGCTAGAGTTCAGTAAGAACTGTTAAAAATTTGCTGTTCCAATTTGTAACAACTTAGCAAATATTTGCTTGAATTAAAAAGACATTTGCTTTGGCAGTATATAATAACTTAGCAAAATTTTGATTAAATTTAAGTATTTAATTACTTTATAATTAAAGTTATTATTAACTGGAATAGCAAATTTTGATTAGTTTTTGCTGAAAGCAAGCATAATTTGGAAGTGGCTGAGATTCAAGCGCAAGTTTTTCTTAAAAACAATACAAATTTAGCAAACACTTTTCTCCGTTTATAAAGAAACCCACAATTGTATGGAATCTTAAAGCTCTAAAAATTAATTTCGATTATTTCTAACCAGGTACTACAACAGAGTACCATTATTATCGATTTTTTCAACACTTGATGTAAATGATGATATTAAATCTTTCGATATTTAGACACTATCACAACTTGTGCTTAATCATAGTTTAACTGCGCTCTCAGTTTTTAATCAGAACGTCAAGTTTTTTTAATAAAAGGACATCCAATTTTCAAGCATTTGAATTCTTCAAAAATAGTTTTTTTCCTACTCAACTAATTAGTTAAACTATGTTCAAATAACTAGAATATCAATTGGAAGAAACGGACTCATTTTTTAGGAGATAAATTATTTCTAATTTCATACTCTAGTTGAATATCCTCGAATGTTGGGTACAAATGTTAAGTAAGGGCCCATTAAAGTTTTGTAATCGAAAAGCCTAGTTTAAAAAAATTCTTTTGAAGCGACTGTTTATTTTAGGAATTTTTAAATTATTAAAAGCTTATAAGAAAACTTTTTGAATTTGTGGATAAAAAATATTAATTAATAAAGCAGATTTTGTTTTTGATATCCTTATAGATTTAGCAATTGATTGTTGGCTGCATAATTATAAAAGAAGTGCAATTTTATTCGAATCTTTTTTATTCTACAACCTTAGTGCATTAACCCTATTGAAATGGTTTTGTTGCTTAATTCATGCTTAAACAGAAAAAATGCTGCTTAAGCGCAAGAAAAATTGTCACGCCAGCAACATAATTCAAAAAGAATGTGTAGAAGAAATATTTATAAAATGTTTATTCTGACTGATCTTATCAGTTGTGTAGCAACTTCCAGCAGGGCCCAACACGCGAGAGCTCAGAAAAATAGTGATGGCAGAGTCTAAGGCGGAACGCCAAAGGGGTAAAAGTGCAATAGGAAGAAGAAAAAAAAAATCAAAACTCAAAAACAAAAAACAGTTAATACTTAAGACAAAAGATAATGATCGAGGAATTTCGATAATTTTTTAACAGGTATTTTTTATGATTTTTGTTAATGTTGTTGTTGTTGGCCCAATGCGTTTGGCATTCAATGTCGTAAATTAGTTGACAGTTAAACAGCGTATCATGGATTGCTAAGAATTATCCAGTCTGGAGAGGTCTAAACGAAAATCGTGCGCTGGAATGCGTTTATGGCAGTGCTCCCAGATTGAAGGAAATTGTATATTTTTAAATACTTTTAACTTTAATTTTTAAATAGTTAGAAAATACAAGAAACTCTTCTACCTTGAATTAAATTTTTTAATTCTTGCTAAATTAAAAAAAATAAAATATAAACACACTATGAGTTCCAGATGCTGCCAGTCTTCAAGTGATGGCACCACTGCTCTTCAAATGCATGACATTTGTGATGAATGGCAACCTTATCATGAACACATCATAAATGTCAGATCGAGCTGTCAATGAATAGTGACGTTACAGTGTTCTAAATTAAACAACTTTTGGTATTGTTATAAAAATGGCTAAAGAAGAATTTCGTGCCTTGACTAAGCATTACTTTTTGTGTAACAAAAGTGCGAAAGAATTAAAAGAAAAGCTTGATAAATCTTTGTTTACAAGCAATAATCGATTAAGTCAACTTAATACAAAACTGAGCTATTGATGTAGATGTGTTTATAAATACACAAACTCTGGAGCTTTTAGCATGACCCTAGTCGAAGTTATGACACAAAAACAAAAGACTCTTTCATATAACTTATATGATGGTTGAAAACTTTGAAGCAAAATTTCTCGAAACTTTGAAATCAGACTCAAGCTGTTATCGCTTATCGACACAGAAATATTGTGGTGAATCTGTTCCGTCGTATTCAACCGTAAAATATTTTATTGCAGAGTTCAAAAGAGGTCGAAATAGCACAAAAGATGACCACGCCGGGGGAGCACCAAAAACAGTGAACTCTCAAGAATGTAATCGAAAACTCGACGATTTCGTATTGAACAGTCTGAAGCTACAACCTCAGGAATGTCAAGTGGGTCGAGTTTCAATTTTACATTTGGGTATGAGACAGCTGACTGCAAGATAGGTGCCGCGTTTGTTAACAATCAATCAAAAAAAATGAATGTATTTGCACTTTCCAACAATGTTTGAACATGTTTAAACAAAATCCGACTGGTTTATTTGCGTAAAATAGTGACCATGGATGAAACATGGATCCACCATTATACACCAGAATCTAAGGAATCAGTAAAAAAGGGGGTAAGTCCCAGTCGAAGTGCATCAAAGCGAGCAAAGACCCAACAAACGTCCGGAATGGTTTTGGCGTCTGTTTTTTTGGACTCAAGTGGCATTTTGTTCATCAACTCTTTGAGAAAAAGAAAAACAATCAACAGCGACTATTACTGCAAACAATTAGACCGAATAAAGAACGAAATCGCAAGCAAACGGCCTCTTTTTTCGAAGAAAAAAATCTTTTTGTAAGACAATGCTCCAGCTCCCAAATCGATCGAAACCATGTCCAAATTGCACGAGTTACGCTTCGAACTGCTTGCTCATTGCCCATATTCGCCAGATTTGGCCCACAGCGACTATTGTTTGTTCTAAAACTTAAAAATTTGGCTCCAGGGAAGGAGATTTTCAAAGAATGAACACTTCGAATTGGAAACTGAAGCGTATTTCGAAGATCTTGAGAAATCTTACTATTCAAAAAGCATCGCAATGTTAGAAAATCGTTGAAATAAGTATATCCAGCCAAAAGGGGACTATGTGATGGAATAACTAATAATTTTGGCAAAAATCGTGTGTCTTCTTTATTAGGCCGGCAGCATCTTGGACGCCCTAGTATAATAGCTTAGCAGATCTCCATCAACATATAGCTACCTTAATATAGAAAGGCCCTAACTCAACTTTTTCAAAATTGATTTTTTTTTTTAAATTTTTGCAAAAAAATTGTTACAGAAAAGAAATTGCTACAAAAAAATTGCTGCAAAATTTTAATTTTTATCAAATTTTTTATTCTCCTGTAAAGTAAAAAAAAAATGAGTTAGGGCCTTCCTATATTAAGGTAGCGATATTCACATTCGATCTTATGTCGGATCATCAGTGCGGTTTTCGTCCTGGTTATATCTGTTCAACTGCTATGGTTAAAATAATGGATGATATTAGAATACCATTCGATCTGAGCTCTGGGCCTATCAGCTTTGCTCCGGTTTTCGCACTTTAAGAATTTTTTTTTAAATAAAACAATATTACAAAATTACAAATAAATAAAAATTTAATATAAAATTATATAAATTAATTTGGATTTCCAGCAGTTTCTATTGTTTCTTCAAAAACTGTATCAACAAAAACTTGTAACAAGCTTAAAATTACAACTCAAAAATTATTTTTAAATAATGTGATATTGAATCAAATTTAGCTTTATTTTTAAAAAATAAAAATAATTTATAAATTGTTATTTAGCTTCTGTTAAAACACTAAATTCAAAGACTATTTATTATATTTATGTATATTTAATCTTACAAAAATATTTTGTTGTATTTTGTGATATAGAAATTTAAGTATCTATATCGTCGTTCGGGGATTCATGTGCTCCATACGACATATTGAAAATTTTTAGTTAACTAAATATTAAACTTTTGAAATCTGCAATTATTTTTTTTTTTTGCTATCTTTTCCAGAAACTGAATTATTTTGTGTCCATTTTAATCTATATCCTTTTAAACAGAAATTTTTGGAGACTTCTTGCGCCATTTACCGTACCATTAACTCAAAAGCGTAAGAAGCACATGAATTTCTGGATTGGTTCTAATACAAATTAAATACTTTTTATTCTAAAACAAATAAAAAAAAATTGCAATTTGAAAAAATTAACAAAAAAATATATTAAAAAAGCTCCGGGCGGGGGTGCTGCAAGAGTTGGAAACCCTGCTACTTGACTTTTCTAAAGCTTTTGATACTGTGAACCACAACATATTATGTAAGAAACTCAAGTATAACTTTGGATTTTCTAAAAATTCAGTTTGTCTTTTAAATAATTACTTATGCGATAGAACACAGAGAGTGAAAATGGACACTACTTTTCATCATATATGCATACTTCTAATAGAGTTCCATTGTGGTCGGTTCTTGGCCCACTTCTACTCTCTATGTTCATCAATGACATGTTTAGCAAGTGCAATAACGTCACATTGCATGCATATGCTGATGACCTTCAAATGTATTTGTCCAGACCTGTCGGGTTAATCAAAGATCTACAGTGGGTGTTCATATTATTGGGGGTTGGAATTAGTTTTAAAGGTTTTCTAAGAGATGGCGTAACTATCAATAGATCGCATCGGGCACACCTGTGACTATATTCATTTCAAAGCACATTGTCTAAGCTTCATTTTTCAGTATGTGCCATTCCACTGAAGTGTAAACAACATATATTTTTTTCTCTGTGAACATGTCGACTTTCGTTCCAACAAAACGCAATTTGCGGGAAGGTTTACTTTTGTGCTTCCATTTGAAGAAAAAAGCGGTTGAAGCACAACGCATGCTTACTGTGGCTTACGGGGACTATGCTCCATCGATTTCTACTTGTGAGTACTGGTTCCGTCGGTTTAAAAGTGGTGATTTTGATACGGAAGTCAAAGAGCGTCCGGGCCAGCCGAAAAAGTTTGAAGATGAGGAATTGGAGGCTTTGCTCGATGAAGACCCGTGTCAAACCCTTCAAGAATTGTCAGAATCATTGAGAGTCGACTTATCAACGGTCGGCAAACGCTTGAAGGCCATGGGAATGATTCAAAAGCAAGGATATTGGGTGCCGTACCAGTTGAAGCCGAGAGACGTTGAACGGCGATTTTGCATGTGCGAACAACTGCTTCAACGGCATAAAAGGAAGAGTTTTTTGCATCGAATTGTCACTGGCGATGAAAAGTGGATCCATTACGATAATCCTAAGCGAAAAAAATTGTGGGGACCACCCGTCCATGCATCAACATCGAGGGCCAAGCCGAATATTCATGGCGCCAAGCTTATGCTGTGTATTTGGTGGGATCAGAAGGGTGTCGTGTACTATGAGCTGCTAAAACCTAACGAAACCATCACTGGGGAACGCTACCAACAACAATTGATGCAATTGAGCCGAGCATTAAAGGTTAAACGGCCGGAATATGCCAAAAGACACGACAAAGTGGTTTTTCAACATGACAACGCACGGCCACATGTTGCAAGAACCGTCAAGGAAACGTTGGAGGCGCTGAATTGGGATGTGCTACCCCACCCGCCTTATAGCCCAGACATAGCCCCTTCCGACTACCACCTATTCAGATCGATGACGCATGGCTTGGCTGAGCAGCGCTTCACTTCTTACGAGGATACCAAAAAATGGGTCGATTCGTGGATTGCCTCAAAAGACGAATCGTTCTTCCGGCGCGGAATCCATATGCTGCCAGAAAGATGGGAAAATGTTGTAGCTAACGATGGACAATACTTTGAATAATATACATTGTACCGTTGTTTCTAAATAAATGCTCAAAAACCGAAAAAAAACCTTTAAAATTAATTCCAACCCCCAATATTAGAGCCACTTGTATTTTTTCTTAAAGAGACAAAACTGCTACCCAAAGCTCAGGAATGGTTCCCAAACAACAAATTTTTATTTATGCATGATTCTGCCCCTTGTCATAAGACTATGAGAGTCACAAATTTTCTTAATGAGTAAAAAGTCCATGTTCTTGACTGGCCCGAAAATTCTCCCTATCTCAATCCTAAAGAGAACCTGTGGGAAGCGTGAAATTTCCAAGGAATTCGTGACCAACAAACGCCAATTAATATAGCGTGTGATTTAAGTGTGAAGAAATCACTTTTCCGCACAAAATTACTTTCGATAATTCTACCTTTACTAGGTCGTTGCCTATTTCGCTATCTTGAATCAAACAATTGCTTATTCCTGCATAAGATTATTTACTCACGCTGCACAGTGCGCTGATCCCTTACAAAAGTGGAACAAAAATAGAAGGACTGCTTCTATCAAAATTAAATTTTGTATACTTAGCAAGTAAAGACTACTTAAGAAGAATGTCAAAAATGGTTAAAATCGGTCAGTCCTTAGGGATACCTCCCCTGGACCTAGATTAATAATTTACATGATTTTGTAGGACAGGTACATTAAAAAGTTGTTCGATTTTAAAAAAACTCGGTGCCAAGGTAAAACAAATATAGTAATAGATGTGTACTGGAAATATTTTAAATCTTTAAGAGCCTAGAGATACCTCCCCTGAACCTAGAGTAATAATTTACCTTATTTTGTATGACAAGAACGTTCAGAATTTATGACATACGGTCAGAAGGCTAAACAAATAGAGTAATAGATGTGTACTAAAAATGATAGAAATCGGTAAGACCCTACCGGTCGCTCCCTTGGATTTCTATTAATTTTTACATGATTTTGTATGGCAGGTTAATCTGTTATCCCATAAATATTCCCACAAGTATTAATTAAAAACTCTACTTACAACAGGAAAATAAAAAAGGTTACTTGTTTTTTATTAACAAAATGTTAATTAAAAAATAAAGGAAATAAATAAATGTAGGTAGATATGTCCAAAAAATCAAAAACTTATATCGCTACTGACTTTCATCGCTACTGACTTCTTGGTCAGAATAACTATAAACAATATAAGGATGATCAACTTATTTAATAAACTTCTTAACTGCTTCATCAATAAGTACATTTGATTTTGATTTGGTAGTTCTTTTGGATGCTAAGATAGGATCAGATGTCAGCAACAATATTTTTGTTAAATCTGTATTAGACATAATACTTGAGCATTTATGGGTATGGTTAAGTCGATTTTTTCTAACTTCTTTGTGACTTGCTCTCAATGTTTCTTTGGAAAATTTTCCGATTGATAAGGGGAAATGCTGAAATGACTTCACATTCGTGCATAAGAATCTTATGAACACTGCTTGGCATATAATACCAGCAATATAACTTTATGTACAACTCCATAGTTTCTTCTAATAACAAGTTTAAGTTATTCAGATCTATGGGGGAGCCACTTGCCAAAACTCTCAATATAATAGAAAATTTTTCAATCAAAGATTTGTTTATGCCAGTTAACTGTGAGCTTAGTTCAACGTTATAGAAAACGAGCCTAGCTGTGTTTCCGTCGTTAGTAGACCCATATCCTAGCTTTGGTTTGTAGACCAAGAGACCCATTTTGCTCTTAAACTCAGCTTGAATTCTTTTTTTTACTTTGTGCTACCAATTCTTAATTTTCTTTGCCTCGTACTTGCGAATTATTAATTGAAAGTCGGTAGCTGATGTGCAGAAGGCATTCGAAAAATCCAATCCAACAGTGTAGGGTAAACAAATCGAATCCACAGTTTACTGTATTAGGTGGTAAATTTAAAACATTTTCCATTTTTATTTGTTTCGGAGTTGCTCCATAAATGAAACATTTTGATGAAGAATTTGTGTTAGATAGAATGTTGCAAACACTACCATTGTAAATAACATTTCAAATTGAACATCATACCCACGACCGCTTTCTAAAGTAAGATTGGTAATGTGGAGTAGGCTAATTTTATTATTAATTTCATTTTCTATGCTGCGAACTAGGTGTGCATTTTCTTTTTGGAAGATAAATTTGATTGGCCTGCAATACACGGTGGATGATGGCCTTGGATTTACGCAAACTTTGGTACCCATTTTCATATTTACGAGCATAAATGGCACCATAGCTATGAGCACCGTATATCTACCAGTGTTTGTTTCACCTCTGATTATTTGTTTATATTGGCTATGGCCGGAGCTGCCATCAAAACCCGATTTACATACCAACCTTAATGCAGTACCTACATTTCAATTTTCCAAATCTGCTGTGTCTTTTATACTTTTCGCCGTGAATGTCATAAGTTTCTGTAAAATTACCACCGAACTAATTTCATCTGTAATAATATCTTTTGGAAGAATTTTAGTTTTAGCTTTTTTTAAGGAATACAGACTAGGAAAAATATTCTGTTGGACCCAGTTAACGGCGGACCTCAGTAATTTATATTTTGATTTGGATAAGTCTAAATCTGAATATAAGGCTTAAGCTTCCTGAGGAGTTATTAAAGAAGTTTGATTTTATTTTCTTCAAATAAAAGGGTGTAATACAAAGGTATCAAATTTATTTATTATTTAAGATATATTAAAAAATCTCTTGAATTTTATATCACTTTATAATATGGTTCCATATTGTATACTTTACAAAAAAAAAACAACAAAATTTTTTTATTTTCGTAGTCATTCGATGCATTGTGCGCTGTCCACATTACCTCTTTGAAAAACTTCAGTTCTGTAGGCCAAATCGAATTATGAACCTCTTGATACCAAGTTATTATTACAAAAACTTTAGCAGGCCTTTTTTTGTATGTGCAATAAGACTGTGGAGTTTTTTACCGAATAGGCCGAATAGGTTCTTTGTCGACCTTTGTTGTTTAGTGATGAGTGCGCTAGACTATCAACCCAAAGGTCCCTGGTTCGAATCCGCGTTCGGGTATGGTTCTTTTCACTTTCTTTGCTCTTTCCTACATTTAAGGATTATGGAAAACTAAAAAATCCACAACTAAATTGTGGAAAATGTGGAATTAAAGGACAGAAACAACTAAGGGCTAGAAATGCTTGCCGAGGTTAGGGCATAACACTAGCCTCGGTCAAAAGCAATTCAAATTGTCTTTCACGGTTGTTTCGTCTGATCAATAATTCACGTATGGTTCCAATCATTTCCTCTAAATAATCTATCTCTTTCCTTTCAGGTCAAAGACCAAACCTTGTTTGTATAAGGCGCATGCCTTGGTTCTTTGATCTCTAAAAAAAAAAGCAATATTAAATATATTTCTAACCACAGAGCCTTCAAGTGTTTAATTTTTGAATACTTTTAATAACTCTATTTTATCTTCTCGCTTTATATCTTCTCCATTCACTCTTCTGTACTGCTTATTTGTTAATTGTTTAATTTATGATATAATTAACATCAAGATGCTAAAAAAAAGTTGCATGTACTTTTGAAGAGACAACATCATAATTGAAACTGTTCATACCCTCTTAAATGGGTATTTATTAGGTACTTTACGCATTAAACAATCAACAACTCATCTTTTTCTCCTAACCGATCTTCGATTTAAAAACGGTTTTTGCAAAAGATAAAAGATAAAGCTTTAAAAATATGTACATATGTTTAGTACTGCAATAAAAATTTTTTGACGATTATTTACTGCCAAAGTTTTGTAAAAAACTATTATAAACGTAATTGTTTTTTAAAAACATATTTTATTATAATAAAAAATTAAAGTTTATTTATGAAAATCGGATGAAAATTGACTGAGTTATTCAATCTGTTTATAAATAAAAAATTATGCCTATCCATGGGACTTGGGAGCGTTTACTTATCACTATGACGGTTCTATTTGATACAGTCTTGTTAATTATTTTAAAATTGGTGTATTTTTCAATTTGAATGAGTCTCTCTTTTATTTATCTTTTTTGGGAATAACCCTTTAAACACTCCAAGATTATTACTTTTACAGTGTGGTTTCAGAAAATAATTACGTTTATTGTAGTTTTAAACAAAACTATGGCAGTAAATAAGCGTTAAAGTTGAAAAAATTAGAAAAAATATGTATGTGGCTGCCACGCACGGTAGAAGTGAATCTTCAACTAGCATTCTTTCATTAATAGCATTGATTGGTATTGACATCATTACAGATGTCAATAAATTTACTATTGTTGATTTTCAGAATAAGGCTATAAATCTATTTTAATACAGTTTCGAAAAGTTATATGTTATTTTACCATGAACTAATCATACCATATTTATCATACCATATCATCATATTATGATAATTTTTATTTAATAAAAAAACTTCCTTCATACTGATAAAAAACCTATCGTTTATAATATAGTGCGTCGACTGTTTCTTAGAGGACTTGTCACACAGTTTTAAGCAGTTTTGACTCTCTTTTGCATATTCACAAAAGACGAATTCTTACAACTCATTTGAAAAAAAAAAACTGAACGATTGTTTTTCACTGAAATTCTAAGAGATAGAATGTAGAATATATGTTAAATTTAATCTATGGTTATTAGAATTTTTAGAAACTGTGTTACTAACAGACAGAGATGTAAAATAATGCATTCAATTTGATTTTATTCAAAAGAAACTGAATCAGTGAATAAAGAAATAAGAATGCATTCAGTGAATTCAAAATTGATTTCTAAATAATATTTTAATTCATATTCATTTTTAAAAAAATGATTAATTATTCAATTTAATTATTCATTTTTGATATTCCGAATAATGAATAATTTTTTTATTCATTTGACTGATATTCACAAAGAATGCAATTCACAAAGAATGTCATAATTTTTAATTATTCTTTCTTTACTCATTTTTTATTCGTTATTCATTTTGTATTTATTATTTATTTGTTATTCATTATAAATTTTGTATTCATTATTCATTTTTATTCATTATTAATTTGTTATTCACTATTCACGAAATAAGAATGCATTCCATGAATTCAAAATTGATTTCTAAATAAAATTTTTAATTCATATTCATTTTTAAAAAAAGTTATTAATTATTCAATTTAATTATTCATTTTTGATATTCAGAATAATGAATAAGTTTTTTATTCATTTGACTGATATTCACAAAGAATGCAATTCACAAAGAATGTCATAATTTTTATTATTCTTTCTTTACTCATTTTTTATTCGTTATTCATTTTGTATTCATTATTCATTTGTTATTCATTATAAATTTTGTATTCATTATTAATTTTTTATTCATTATTAAATTGTTATTCACTATTCACTTTTTATTCATTATTCAATTTTTAATTAACTATTCACTTGTTATTCCTTATTAATTTGTTATTCATTATTAATTTTTATTCAATATTAATTATTTATTCATTATTAATTTTTTATTCATTTTTCATTTCTTATTCATTATTAATTTTTTATTTATTATTCATTTGTTATTCATTTTTTATTTATGGCTAAGAAAAAAAATTGAATAATGAATAAAAAACAAATAATGATTAACAAATGAATAATGAAAATATTAAAATGTTTCTAAATGATATTCCATGCTTGGGTTGGTAAAATGAAATACACAAAATTTTAAAGATCCTGTACGAATAAAATCTTTTTTGTGTCTTTAATTCGTATCAAAATTGAATGCTGTTCTATTGTATGGATCCCATTTTATATTGATAGCTCAAACCGAATTGAGAGAGTTCAAAAAATTATGAGCAAATACGCTCAAAACGCTTAACTGGCCCGATGGTCTTCCAACACATAATGTTCGTCGAAAGTTACTTGGCTTATATGAAAGATAAAAGAACGCATAGTTCTCTTCTATTCGTTTTTAATGTATTATCCGAAAAAATTATTTGCTTACAACTTTCAAATTTGTTCCAACTTTATGTGGCACCAAGGGAATTTGAGGCGCAATCGGATGTTGGTGGAAAGCTTTCATAGGACCAATTATGCAAATAACGAGCCTATAGTAAGATGCATACACTTATGCAACAGTTTTTCACATATTTTTAACTTTAATGTTTCAGAAAGTCAGTTTAGATTAAACTTATCTATTCTTTTTAACTATTTTGTAAGATAGGGAAATATAGTCTGTAAGATTGTAAAACGGTAGACGAAATAAATAAATAAAAAAAGAATAATGAATAATGAATTATAAGGAATAATAAATAACAAATAAAAAATTAATAAAAAATAAATAATGAATAAAATATGAATAACAAAAGAATAATGAATAAAAAATGAATAACGAATAAAAAATGATTAATGAATAAATAAAGAATAATTGAAAGTTCTGAAATTCTTTGTGAATAGAATTCATTGTGTATAGCATTCAAATGAATAATAAAATTGATTCATTTTTCTGAATAACGAAAATGAATTATTGATATGAATAATCATTCATTGTTTAAAAAATGAATGTGTATTAAAATTTTTATTTATAAATCAATTTTGCATTCATTGAATGCATTCTTATGTCGTTTCTCAGCTGTAATTAAACTTCTAAATATGAATGCCGATTTTACAACTCTGCTAACAGATTTGCCAATTTTTTCATTAAAATTTAAGTAAGAATTTTACTAGCATAAACTTGTTGCTATTTTTTCTCTCTTTTTTTATGCTCTCGTTGTCCTCTCTCGATGCAAGTTTTTCGATTTTTTGTCAATAAACAAACCTGTTGATATATTAATTTAAAAAAAAAAATTTAATGCCATATTAAAATTCCTAAAATTTTTTTTGGTAATATTATGATATAATATATATAAATACTTTTTAAAAAGACAAAAAAGTTAAAAGGATTTTTTTCTGTGAAAATGTTGAAATATAGCTAAATGCAAATTTATTTTAATTCAACTACGAGACTTATCCATTCATTTTAATTGGAAGCAGTAAAGTAATTGAATGCATGTATTTCCTTATTTTAGTTCATAAATAAAAGGATCAGTTGCAAATTTGAATACCGAAGAAATCACTTACGCCCTCACACACAGTGACGTAGCTAGGATTTACCGAAGGGGAGCCATGATAAATGAAATTTAAAATTTGAAGAATGTTCAATCGCCCTTGCTCCAACAGTGATATTCACTTCAAACCCGCGCACTCAAATACGTTACGACAGGCATGCTCAGAGAATGTGTGCAGTTTCTGCTTAGAACATTTAAAAACTGCCAAAGCGATTGAAAATTTTTTATCATGTCTCCAAAACTATTCAACTTTCTGTATAGGCATTCTATATGGTTTATCATAAAGTGGAAAATGAACAATTTTGAGAAGGTATTTTTGAAGAAAATTCAATTTGTTTATACAAATAAGTGATACTTGCGAATACTTTGTTAAGTGTAATTTTTGAGCGTTTAGTTTTTTAAAATAAAAAAACAAACAGAGAATATGCCAAAGATTATTTCATGTAAATGTTGACCGTGGCTACGCCTGAGGTGGTCCATCCGTAAGCTCCAATTTTGGCACACTTTTTCATACATTTCGGCCGATATCTTACCAATGGCACCAGTAATGTTGTCTTACAGGGCTGCAATTGTGACTGGCTTGTCCCTGTACATGATAGACTTCACGTAGACTCACAAAAAATAATCTAGGGGGGTCAAATCGCACGATTTTGACGTCCAATGAACCTATTTACTGTAACGTTGCTATTTTCATTATTTTTGAAAAAGCGATCTTCATTGACACTGAGCAATACAGCAGCAATATTCTCCTCGGTACGCACTCTTCGCATACGGATTTGTGAATGTACAATAAGTGAAACTGGTGCGAAATTTGATCACAAAATCTTGAATAGCCTGTTCGATGGGTCTTTTATCACTATCATGAAATGGACGTAATTTGCGAAACACATTTCTGACAGAGCACGAGTTTTCATAATAAAATTCAATGATTTGCAAGCGCTGTTCGTTAGTAAATCTATTAATGGTAAAATGGCAAACCTTACTGAGAGTTTTCTTTGCCACATGATACGAATCAGGCAAAGAAATGTGTCAATAAATGTATACTGAAGAAACAAATAGCAATAAAATCACCCTTTATGTGTTACATACTGTTGTTCTAAATCTGAAGAGTTAATAAATGTAGTTGCTTACTAAAGCCTTGAGCATTGAGCATACGTCAAAAAGAGACTAAACTTTCTATAGTTTCATCATAGTATTAAAACTTTTCTTCTGTATTTTGTTTTTTAACACAAAAATAAGATGGATTGCCGGTTGGGCTTATATTAAGTAAGATTTTCGCTATCCAAATATTTTTATCGATATACTTTCTTTTCGCATAAATTATTCCTTTACTGATAATAAAAAAGTTTTGCTTTCCTTTCTAGCCTTCAGAGTTTAATTTTTATTGTTGCATAAAAATAACAACCATTGACAGAATAGGAACACATAATTTTGAGTTTAAGTGCATAGTACAAAATTTATAACATTAAAATTTGTGCTTATTCCTTGGCTTCTTTTTTTTCCTTGGGTTCTTTTTTTTTGCGTTTTACTACTGAGTTTTCGAAACATTCATCCGGTAACAATCCATGAATAAGTGGACAGAAGAGTGCTGCATCCATGTCCTTTGCCTTGCTGGGGCCCGTTATTGCCGACACAAGGGTGCCAACTGTTAATCCACATAATATACCAGTTAGATTTACCCAGAGATATGCCAATCGAAAGAATGGAAACACATCGTCTTCATTTGGAATATGTTGAGGTGTTAATGTTCGATTGGGACACAATTCATTAGTTAATTCGAGATATGGTTTTGCAACAAGCTTTTCATGCTGCATGGCATGAGTGCCAAATGTGCTTATTGAAGTAACAGTGAAGCCACATATAGCAGCAAGGAGGGCACCCTTCCAGTTCCCAAATGGAAACAACATGCCAAGCGCGAACATACTAAATATTGTGCTATTATTAATGGCTGTAAGACCGATGGCGACGGCAAAGACCGTATCCAACATATTTATGACTGGTACTAGCGCAATGGCAAGGCACGTAAATGCAACAATAGAGAGTTTTATACATATATCAGCAGCACGTTCCGATAGCTTAATGCTGAAAAACCCCGTGATAATATCGTGGTATAGCACCAGTGATAGAGAATTCATGATCACCGACAAACTGCTTAATGATGCTCCAAAAACTCCAGACAAAAAAAGGCCAGATAGTCCTGTCATCCAATTAACCGAGAACAATATGTACTTTGGAAACAGTTGATCAGCCTTTGTAATAAACCTAGTTAGTAATGGATCGCATCCGCGATAGTACGAGTACATTGCAACTCCGCCAAAGTAGATAACTATTTCAAATAAAATCATAGCGATTGAGAAGTACAATAATGCTAATCGGGCTTTGCCTATTGATGGAAGTGACATGTATCGTTGCACCATAGTCTGGTTTATAGCGTTAAATGCTGTCCAGTAACAACCATTTCCAATTACCACGTTCCAAAATGTATAACGTTCAACCAATGAAAAGCTCATGTTGAAAAAGATCCACCGGTTACCTTTACTGGCGTCATCTAACACTTGTCCTAGCCCACCACTCTGATAAATTGCCACTGATACGGCCAAAACTACGGAAACGAACATGACGTAAACCTGCCAGGTATCAGTGTAAACGACAACTTTAACGCCGCCAAACAAGGTATACAACATCACTAGTATACCGACTGCGGCTACTGACCACATGTAATCAAGACCGGTAAACATTTCGAAGCATTTAGTGGGTACATATAATGCCACTGGCATAAAAAATATGTTGTCCATCATAAATAAGAACGATGCTAAAGTTCGTATGCTTTTGTTAAAGCGCAATTCCAGATACTCATAGGATGAGTCCACCTGCAGTGTTATGAAGACAGGCATAAAAACGTACGCCACGACAAGACTGCTAAGTGCAATACCAAATACAACAAACATTTGCTGTGTTCCGAATAAGTACATTTCCGCTGGTGTACCAAGAACGGTAACTGCTGAAATATAGGTGCCCACAAGAGTCATGCCCACCGGAAAGGCTTTTAATGCACCTTTTCCATGAAAATATTCATCCAATGCTTCCGAGTCAAAACGTGTCCTAGCGCCTTCTGCTTTCTGTTCAGCAACAGCTTCCTTATCAACAATTTGGTCTTTCCTCCAGAAACCAAAGTAGAAACCAACTAGTGTTGATCCTAAAATCATTACCAAAAACACTGTCCAGTCAACTACTCCAATTGGATGGTTTAGCTCGAGATATTCAGCACCCATTTGTTTATGGTATTTGAAGGTATTATAAGATTATTTTGCAAAAAAAAAATTGATTTATTTTAGTTAGTAAAATAAAATTGCAAGCTCAACAAAAAATACTGAAATTGAAAAATTTAATGAAAAAATATGTGAAAACTATGGAAATGATAAAGTGTTTTATTTTCCAAAATAAAGTAATAACAAGTTTGACAACATAAACCGTTTATCACAGAACCCTTAAAACATAATAAAGGGGCGTCCATTAATTACGTGAGGCATTTAGGGGGGTTGGGGTTCAGCAGAATCTCACTAACTCTCACGTGGGGGAGAGGGGGGTTGATGAAAAAATGACGTAATTTTTTATCAGCAAGAAACAGTGTAGAGTTATGAGATAACTGGTTAAATTGAGTAAAACGTGTTTCTCTACTAAAATATGACTAAATTTAACACTATCATATTTTTCGCTGTTATGCGAGTGCAGCAAAGTAGCATAGTAGCTCGTCAATTATTTTATCACCGGCTAGCTGAACACGCGATTCGATGTGCGCTGCGACTTCCCAGCGGAAAAATAAAAAGCGCTTGTAGAAGCACCGCATTTTATGCGCAGTTTTGGTACGCTTTAAGGACGCGCTCTTCAGACTTCAGAGTTTTTGAGCGCATATTTTTATCTAAATTTTTTTCATACAAAATCAAACAAGAAAATAGCACAGTGTTAAGACATTCAACTCTAAGCTACGCAGTCCGAGTTCAATCCCAGACTATGCAAAGCAGTTTTTTTATTTATCTTTGATGTTGTTTTCGAATTTAACTGCATCCTCAAAGCTTACCAAAGATGCAGTAAAAATGAGCCTACTTTTGCGGACACGTAGAACAAAAAAGGAAAGTAAGCTTCATCAAAAAAGATGCGCCGCTTGCTTAAAAAACAGCGCATCATCATTAGTGTTTCAGCGCTACTTTTACCCGCTGGGTTGTGACAGCGACGTATGGACAAGTCTCTACTTGTTTTGTTTAAGTCCATAAATGTTTAGTTCAGTGGTCGGCATACATGAAGCATCCCAGTAAGTACATTTATGCATACAGCATTGATGATATAGGCATACGTTTGATGTTTTGTATGCATGCCAGCATAAATGCAAGCTCATTTCCATTTTACATGGCGATGTCAAACAAGAGCATGTGTACTGTGTACCCACAATTACTATTGCTGTATGCATGGGGAATTAGTAGTACTCTATGCATTTGTTGTCATTAATACTGCATGTATACATTACCATTAATACTGTATGCATATATTTGCATTAATACTGTACGAAAAAAATTGCTGTTCTCATTAATTAATCATCTTATTTATTTTAGTTTTTAAAGTTGTTATGTTCTGTTATATTAATTTATACTTTGTTAAAAAATTATGTACAACTGCACTCCTTTAAGTTTAAATGCACAATGGGAGTTCATATTTCTTAAGCAAGATTATTATGTATGCAAGGTTCATACCTTAGTACTAATACAGCATGCATATTTTAGTATGTACGCTACTGTGTACAAACAACATTTGCATACTAAGCGAATTTGGATAATTGTTGTTTTTTTTAATGACCATACATGCCTTGTCCATGCTTCTGCCTGCATACAGCATGCAGGTTTCCTGTATGCATGCTACTCTGGACATACTGGGTAAGGCGCCTCACGAAAAAAGTTGTTCGGCACAAATGCTCAATACAATTCATGATTTATGTTATAATGATTCCCCAAATATTTCGACTCTAACATGGACTCTGGAATGATTTGAAATAACCTCTAAAAAGCGAGTTATTTTGCAACCATCGCTTTTGTAATTGTTGTAAAAAATAAATTGTCAGAAATTATAGCCGGAAAAAAGGTCTTCCAATCTGCTGTAAAAAATTAAAATTTTTGCATTCGGATTAAAAATAATACTTTTTTCCCTCCCCTTCAAGATATCGTTGGAAAGGTTTTGAGTGCTCCCATTGATTTTTAGTCAGAATTGCTCAATTTGATGTATATTAAAAGTAAAATATTAATTATAAAATAAACACCTACTTAAAAAATATCGTAAGAAATTAATAAAAAAAATATATATAAAAGTGATGAAGTTGTTTGAATTTTGAAAGTTTTTGTATGGAAATGAAATACAAAATATCAAAAATCTGCATGAAAAATAGCGTTATCTCTAATCTGATTGCAAACATGTACAATTTTTGATGTATATTGGAAGATCTTTTTCTGGCTAGAATTTCTGAATATTGAACAATTACACCAGCCAATATGGTTACAAAATAACTCGAATTTTGGAGGTTATTACAAACCATTCCAGCTCACAGATAGCTATCGCTACAGCCGAAATATTTGGGGAATAATTATAACATAAACCAAGGATTGTATTGAGCATTTGTGTCGAAAATTGTTTTTTCTATGGAGCGTGAGTCGCCTTAATACTGGGGCCATCTCCACACCCTATCACGCAGATTGATGGGCATCTGACTATCCCAAATCCTGGTGAGCATGACGGAAAGTTATTTGCTCCCTCTTTGATTCGCCACTACCTTTTTTCGCGACCTTCATGGATTATCACACGTCGAGCTAATGAGCTTCTGTGTGCAAATGATAATGGTGGCTAAGAGGAGCAGATGATTTTACCGAAAATCACATGGACATGCTGGTTCCAGTAGTCACTCTCGAGACCGCACATGAGTCCCCATGGACTGAATTAGAATGAATATTCACCAATTTTAGAAGTTCTAATATTAAATGACTAACTTTTACTTAATAAGTATTTTATTGTTCGATTTTTTTCATTGTCATTTTAAACTACGATCTCAGCAGTCTTTAACTATAGTCTCAACTAGTCCTAAATAAAAATAATGAAATAAATTATGAGTTTTTTTTAATGTGTCACTGAAAACACGCATTTTGAACAATTTCACGTGAGATTAGAGGGGGGGGGAGTGGGTCGAGCCAAATCTCACGATATCTCACTCGGGGGAGTCAAAAAATCGCAAAAACCACCTCACGTGATTAATGGATGCCCCTAATGGTATTCAGCAAGAATGATAGAATAATAGATTGCGCAGATCGTAAAAATAATTGTCTACGATCTGCGCATTTCGTCATGATAGCCTTACGCTATGAACTTACGATATGAGATTGCTGTCAAGCAGTGCAATAAAGTTGTTAATATAATAGACTAAACAAATTTTTCCACCGTTTTATATTTAAATATGAATAAAGAATTATGAAAGAGTGCTGCGCATATAATTCTCATGCTAGTTTTTTTAGTTTTTTTGGTTTTAAAGCAAGTTGGAATGAAATCAACTTGCACTAGCAAAAGATTCAAGAAACAAACTTCGTCTAGCCTGACGTCATGACCTTAAAAAATATTTATATCGTAGCTAGAAAAATCAAAATGAAAAGTAAACAACATGACGGACCTGCGCAATACGTAATCCTTTTATCTATTGGGGGTTGGAATTAATTTTAAAGGTTTTTTTTCGGTTTTTGAGCATTTATTTAGAAACAACGGTACAATGTATATTATTCAAAGTATTGTCCATCGTTTGCTACAACATTTTCCCATCTTTCTGGCAGCATATGGATTCCGCGCCGGAAGAACGATTCGTCTTTTGAGGCAATCCACGAATCGACCCATTTTTTGGTATCCTCGTAAGAAGTGAAGCGCTGCTCAGCCAAGCCATGCGTCATCGATCTGAATAGGTGGTAGTCGGAAGGGGCTATGTCTGGGCTATAAGGCGGGTGGGGTAGCACATCCCAATTCAGCGCCTCCAACGTTTCCTTGACGGTTCTTGCAACATGTGGCCGTGCGTTGTCATGTTGAAAAACCACTTTGTCGTGTCTTTTGGCATATTCCGGCCGTTTAACCTTTAATGCTCGGCTCAATTGCATCAATTGTTGTTGGTAGCGTTTCCCAGTGATGCTTTCGTTAGGTTTTAGCAGCTCATAGTACACGATACCCTTCTGATCCCACCAAATACACAGCATAAGCTTGGCGCCATGAATATTCGGCTTGGCCCTCGATGTTGATGCATGGCCGGGTGGTCCCCACGATTTTTTTCGCTTAGGATTATCGTAATGGATCCATTTTTCATCGCCAGTGACAATACGATGCAAAAAACTCTTCCTTTTATGCCGTTGAAGCAGTTGTTCGCACATGCAAAATCGCCGTTCAACGTCTCTCGGCTTCAACTGGTACGGCACCCAATTTCCTTGCTTTTGAATCATTCCCATGGCCTTCAAGCGTTTGCCGACCATTGATAAGTCGACTCCCAATGATTCTGACAATTCTTGAAGGGTTTGACACGGGTCTTCATTGAGCAAAGCCTCCAATTCCTCATCTTCAAACTTTTTCGGCTGGCCCGGACGCTCTTTGTCTTCCGTATCAAAATCACCACTTTTAAACCGACGGAACCAGTACTCACAAGTAGAAATCGATGGAGCATAGTCCCCGTAAGCCTCAGTAAGCGTGCGTTGTGCTTCAACCGCTTTTTTCTTCAAATGGAAGCACAAAAGTAAACCTTCCCGCAAATTGCGTTTTGTTAGAACGAAAGTCGACATGTTCACAGAGAAAAAAATATATGTTGTTTACACTTCAGTGGAATGACACATACTGAAAAATGAAGCTTAGACAATGTGCTTTGAAATGAATATAGTCACAGGTGTCCCGATGCGATCTATTGATAGTTACGCCATCTCTTAGAAAACCTTTAAAACTAATTCCAACCCCCAATATTATTCTTTGGTATTCAGTAAGATTTGCAAACTCCTGCTAAACTAAATTATTAAAGTTAGAGCTTTTGAGGGGACCGATCTGCTAAGCCATTTTACATTTAAGTGGTAAACTGATATGTCAAAATCAGCTGACAGACTTCAACAGCTAAAAATCTGTGGTTTTAATAACTCGTGTAACTAGTACTCAGTAACCAAAAATGTATTTTCATTTCTATATTACAGTGTGTTAACACTTTTGATACCTTTGCTACTCAGTAACTTTGAAACTTTTAAATCTCCACCAACCTCATTGCAAAATTTTTATCTTTTTATTAATAAAAGGCAGTTTTTAAACTGTTAAACTGCAAATCAAAATTTATTTGTTACTTTTTAGAACTCATTCTCACAACGATTCATCACTACACTCAATAAGTTTGACGTTATCCGTCAGATGGTATCCGCTAAACAAAAACACGGTGCTGAGCTTGTTAACTTGCTAACAAGCTTTAAAGTCTTTTCGAATACAAAATTTTGCAGAACTTAACAAATTTGTTAAGTTTAGCAAGTTAGCAGGGCTTAAATAATGTAGTGAATATCATTATTAAATTTTGAAACTGCAACTACAATATTAAAATGTTAAATACTATACTTTTATCACAAATTTATCAACAAAATTAAACAAAAATTGTCGAGAGAATCCGTTTTGCTAGGTTTTGTTCTTTTTTTTAAACTCTAAAATGCAATTTAACTAAAAATTTTTCACAAAAAAATAATAATGTGAAACACGTCATAACTTTAGTTTTTGTTGAAAGGGGCAGATAACATTTTGGAAACAGAGAGAAAATACATGAAATGAAAACAGGAAAAAAATTGATAAAAATCTTGCGGTAAAGTTTATTGTGAATCAGATCCTTCGAACGCATATTTGATATTTTATTAAACGTTAGTTAAACATGTTAATTTGTGTACTTCAAAATTCAATAAATGTATTTCTAAGTTTAAATAACTCAAACCATGGATGACTTTCGCGTTGTTGAGAAAAATTAATTATAAAAATAAACTTTCTAAGAAATTATCAAAGCAACCGTTAAATTAATGTTTGAAAGAACGCTATAAGAACCTATGCAAAGAAATTTCTGTACAAGTTTCATTGAGCAAAACTGAGTATTATGTAAATAGTTCAGAAAAGTTGAAGGTAGTGTCAAAAAAGAATGGCAGTTAGTAAATAATATCCTTAATGTACCAAAAAATAATGAATTAATGGACGGTCTTAATGTTGAAGGCCTTATTGTACGGGGCTCCAATGAAAAAGCTGATGTTTTTAATAATTTTTTTGCAAAAATTGGTAAAGCTGTTGTCGCTAGTGTATGTTCCCTTGATTCGTCTTGTAACTGTGTAGATAAATAACTATTTTACCCTAATAGTATATATTTTGAGCTCATTTTTTCTTTTGAAATTTTTAAAAGAATTTTGTGTCTCAAAAACTCACATTCGTTTTCTGATGACGTTTTTTCTAATGATTTTATAAAAAAGATAGTTTACAATATTGTCGATGTCCTTTGTAATATTTACAATAGAAGCATCGAGGTTGGAATTTTTCCTGTGGACCTTAAAAAAGTTGTAGTTATACCGATATTAAAAAAATAAGTTAAACTGAGTTAAATAACTACAGACCCATTTCATTGCTACCAGTTTTTTGCAAAAGTATTTGAAAAGGCTGTAGAAACGAGAATGATCAAATTTTTGTCAAAAACCAACTTTTTAGAAAATAACAGTATGGCTTTAGAGAGGGTTTGTCCACAGAAGATGCACTACTAAACTTTTGTATGCACTACTTAACTAAGAACATAACGAAAAACTGTGCAGCAGCGAAAAACTGTAGATCATAAAATCTTACTGATGAAATTGCATAAATGTGGGCTTAGAGGCTCCATTTATGATTGGCTTAAGTCTTTTTCGGCAAACAGGGTTCAAAAAGTTAAAACTACCCAGCAAAAAAAGTGCTTCCAAAAGAAGGTAAAGTGAAAGGGAAAGTCTTGAATTCCATCCCTTCCACTGTCATACCCAGAAGGCATTCTTTTAACATATGCATGTCATTGGGAGCAATGCTTTCCTTAGTCTTCTCTAGAAGTGCTTCCAGAAATTTTTGAATGGAAGATTTCTTTAAGCCCTTAAATGGAAGGATTCTAGTATCAAACGGAAAATATCACTTTTTCCCGATTTTCTCGCGATTTTAATGTTGGAAATGGAAAGTGTTTGCGTTTTGTTGGGGTTTAAAAAAATTCCACGTAAAATATCCCTTTTCCCAATTCTCACGGCCTTTTGGTGTTTGAAGTAGGAAGTGGTTGCGTTTTGTTGGAGGTTTGAAAAATCCCACGGAAAATTAAAAAATACGTAAAAAAAAAAATTGAAATTAAATGCTATTTGAATGTGTTTGAGAAGTGGCTTGTGAGACTGCTTCTTGGAAGCACTTCTTGGTAAGGCTTAGAAGAAGCACAATTGGATCTAAAGAATGTCTTCTGAAAGCAGTGCCTCTAAGAATGCACGTCATATTTGTAACAAAAATTTTGCTGGGTAATGGTAATTTTAGTAATTTTATTGATGTGGATATAGGTGGTCCCCAAAGGTCTGTACTTGGGCCCATCGTATTTCTTGTTTACATTAACTCAATTTTTATCTACCATTTAGGGTATTAACCGTTTCCTTTTAAAGTAAATAAATGGTAACTCTAAAAAGATAACACATTTAAAGTGTGAGCACCCCTTTTCATGTTTTATTTCAAAATTGACACAATCGCATGCTACACTTTGTGATTTCTTGTAAACAACAATGCCTCGGATAAGGAGAGGAAAAATTATTAAATGCTTTATACTATAAGAACGTACTACAGCTAATAGCGCAAGATTCGAGTAAGTTAATGTTCATCTGGCAGCGATGACAATTTACCACAAAAGACAAACATGTATTAAAGCAAGGCAATGTCAGCATTTTGTATTATCTCTGCTTTGTATGCAAAAATAATTACCAGATGATAAAATATTTTAAAGTAATCAGGTGGCAAAGTTAACAAACCCGATAAAACGAAACTGTGAGCACCTAAATTGTTTATGAAAAGTCATTGCATTTGCAGATGACATGGCTTGCACTTATGCAAGCGACTCTATGCTTAATTTAACATTTGAATCAAATAATAACTTGGAGCTTTTGAGGCATTGGTTTAATTCTCACAACTTAGTATACGGCTAAAAATCTCGGAATAAATTTTAGTCCAGGTAAAATACCATTGCATATTTTTTAACCTTGAGGTTTAAAATTTAAACTTTCACAAATACTAACCCATAATTAAATATTTTCTGCACTATAATTTAAACCAAAGAAATATTGCAATGCTGAAACTCAACATTAGGCTATTAGGTTTATATGCTTGTTTATTGCTTTTGTTTCGTATAGCTCAATAGCTCAGAGGTTAACGTAGTGAGCTTACAAACTGGATATCCCTGGTTTGATCTCACTGTATTTGTTATTGTTTTTTTTTATATATTTTAATCCAAGCTTGTACTAAATTTTAAACCAAAGCTGTATCAAAACGATTTTTTAGTATTTGGCAAATACTAGATTTGAAACCAAAGCTGGTGTGGTCATGTACAAAGTACACAAACGTTTCAATTTTATTCCAAGATAACTTAACCGTGTACTTAATAAATAAACCAAAGTGATATATTTTAACATAAGCGGTTTTGATATAACCGGCTGTAAAAAGTTTTCACTTTGTAATAATGTTCGTCTTTTTTAATTTCTCGTTAAAACATTTAATTACTCTGATCAAAGTTCTTTGAAATGTTTCTCTATCGAATGTGTTAAATCGTTTAAATATCTTGGATTGTTGTTGGAACGGAAATTGTCATGGCTAGATCATACAGTTATAACTTAAGGGTTAATGACCAACATTTCTTTAAGATTCCGTTTCACAATTTGTCTCTCTTCTTTTACTCTTATTCATGTGCTGCTCTCAGACTTTTTTATAATTTACCGAATGGAATTCGTCTTATTTGTAAAAAATTTTTATTCCTTAACGAAGTTAAAACAATACTTTAATTTTGTTTTGCTTAAAATATTTAAAATACATATGTCTAACTACATTTCGCCACTTGTTCATATTGAACATCAGAATGTAGTTTTGTCAGTAAATTATGATATTGTATTAATGTTAAGTGTATATGTAGTATTGTATTAAAAAAATTGATTTCTTTCTTTCTAATAATAATAGAAAATAAATAAGATACCTTTTTTTAATGGCCTTTTTTTGTAATTTTGTTTACTTTTGTAATTTTTTGTGTAATATTTTCATACAAAAGACCAAATTTCACAAAAAGCAACCATATGAAACGCGTCGTTCCTTTTTCGACTATAAAAAAGGGTAGATACAATTTCGGAAACTAAAGAAAAAAATTAATTTTTAAAGAAAATATTAAAATTTCATGAAAATTGAAAATACCGTTTTTTGTTTCCATCCACCAAACTTTGGTAATTTTTGAGTTTTTAGGCTTTTTAAAAGGTTAAGGGTATTTCTCTTGCAAAATACCAGGTTGTTCAATAAGTTTCTAATTGAAATTGCTTGAAATACTAGCTTAAAATACTTTTTATTACACGGAAAAAATTAATTTGATTAAAGAAAATGTTTTGCTTACAAGCAAATCAGCAAAACTTTGCTCAATCACAATGTGATAATAGAAAAAGAATACTAAATTGCAATCACTCCTCGTGTATTTAGGATAAAGCAAAATTTTGATTAAATTCAAGCAAAATTTTGCTAAGTTATTATAAACTGAATATTTGCTTAGTTATTATTAATTGGAAAAGCAACTTTTTACTTAATTCAAGCAAATATTTGCTAAGTTATTATAAACTCAAACAGCTATTTTTACTCAATTTAAGCAAATTTCTTCTAAACACACGAGCACACGTTTATTCTTAATAAAGAAAATTAGGTGGCGCTTGGTTAACAACTTCGATGGTTGAATGTATAAGCCCATGCACTTACACTCACGCGGCCGAGGTTCAAATCTCCAGATGGTGGTAATTTTTTTATTTAATTAAATGTTAATAATTATTTCACTTCAAAAACATGCTAGAGTTCAGGAAAAACTTATCAAAACTTGCTATTTCAATTTATAATAACTAAGCAAATATTTCTTTGAATTAAGTAAAAATTTGCTTTGCAGTTTATAATAAGCAAAAGTTTTGGTGAAATTCAAGCAAATGTTTGCTTAGTTGTTTTAAACTGCAAAAGCAAATTTTTACTTAATTCAAGAAAATATTTGCTTAGTAAATATAAACTGGAATAGCACATTTCTTCTTAATTCAAGCAAATATTTGCTTATTTATTATAAATTTAAATAGCAAATTTTGATAAGTTTTTGCTGAAATTTAGCATAATTTTGAAGTGGCTGAGAATCAAGCGTAAGTTTTGCTTAACCACAATACAAATTCAGCGAACAGTTTTCCTCGTGTATTCAGTATATTCTCCTAAATAACCTTTTGCTGCTATCATCTCTTCTTTTGATGAAAATCGTTTTCCAAGCGATGAATTTTTTGAGATGTGAGAATAGTCAGAAGTCAGAGGGAGCTAGGTCTGGCGAATAGGATGGATGTTCCAACAATTCGTACTTTAATTCACTGATTTTAGCGATGGTTTTTTGTTGCTTTTGTGAGCAGGTTGTGCTGATGAAAAATTACTTTTTTCTTCTGAAAACCGTGTCTTTTTTCACGAATCTTTGCGTCGATCTGATCCAAAAGTTTGCAATAGTATTTAGAATTATTTGCGTTTCCAGTTTGAAGATAATCAGCCACAAAATCCCATTTTCATCCAGTTTACAATTTTTTCAAAAGTTTACTATAATATTCAGAATTAATTGTTTTACCAGTTTAGAGATAGTCCGCCACAAAATCCCTGTTGCATCCCAAAAAAACTGATGACATAACCTTCTTTGCAGATTTTTGAATACGAACTCGCTTAAGAGCCAAAGTACCAGGTACCACTTTTTACCCTTTTTAAAAAGTCTCATTCGAATGTGTTTTTATTCCATCGTTAGTGAATGCGGTATGCATCCATTGTGCAAACCCCTTTTTTAAACCAAAAATTTTATCTAAAATATGGCTCACACTGCCTATTGAGATGTCTACGGCTTCCACTAAGCCTCTCTTAGTCAATCGAAAACCATATCTTGTATTTATGCTATGATTTCTGGTGTTGATGCACTTTTTTGACGTCCTTGACTTGGATCGTCTTCAAAACTTGTACGACCACGCTTAAAAT
Organism: Dichetophora obliterata; assembly: GCA_963920525.1. Taxonomy (NCBI): domain Eukaryota; kingdom Metazoa; phylum Arthropoda; class Insecta; order Diptera; family Sciomyzidae; genus Dichetophora; species Dichetophora obliterata. Next base: position 41,587,592 of record OY986436.1, read on the forward strand.
CAGCAGCCCAGTAGTACACTGTTGCAAGTTAAGGTGTATAGAGTTTACACACTTCATATAATTGTTTGTGAATTTATTTTGGTCTTACACCTTTCAAAATTAAAAATTCGATCACTGCACGATACTTGCTTTTTTTCATATTAAAAAAAACATCGACTTTGAACAGCTGTAAATATAGTTGTCAGATCTACATGACTTTTTACACGTGTTCGTAAGAAAGTAGTAGGTAGAATTATTAAAAAAAATAAAATGGCGGACGTTTTACAGCCATCTATGTATTATTCTAGAAACTTATTGAAGTACCGGTGATATTTTAACAAAATTAAAAACTTTCGTGATCTTCAAATCATTTCAAATAATTCTGCATACATTTTTTTATAGATATCCCAAATTGTAGAAGTTTTTATTCTTTTTTGCAAATGTAAAAACACTAAATTTTTTAATTAAATAGATAATATTTTAATACCTCACCTTGCTTTATTAACGAAGATATTAACAATTTTTTTCTGATTAGTGACGCTATATCATTAGCTTTTTGGCATACAGCATTTTTGCAAATATAACCTTTTTGATTTTGTATTTTTGTCCCTATTCACACAAAATTTTCAAACCTTACTCCTGTTTTCATGCATCTCAATATTCCTGCACTCACTATTTTTTCCTTCTTACCTTTTTCTACTATCTTGCTCCCTTGCAGCACTCGTTGCAATACCTTAAAGTACATTGTTGGATTAAATGACACAAATTTAAAAATTTCTAAAGTTAAAGATGAAATCGATTTATTTATTGCAACGTTAAAAAATTTTCCTTCTCATAAGAAACGGCAATCTTTTTATATTTAAAATATAGTTTTAGGTCTCAGTAAAGATTTATTTTCTCCATAAATATGTACTACTTGAAGCTGTTGTAAGAAAAATTTTCCGTATATTAATATAACAATTTTTCTTTTGGTTTTCAGGTTAAACGTCCCAAAACCGAGCACACAGATTCGAATGAGAGAAACAGGTAATCGAAGTACATTTTCTTGAATACACACATACATGCTTAAAAGTATTTGTATTAGAACGTTAACATCGTTAATAATTATTTATATTCAAACCATCGGGCCAATTTTTTGACATTAGCTTAGATTTTCAGCCTTTAAAAAAATTAGCTCTTTCAAAGAAAATAGTGGAAATCGTTACTCGCAAATGGTCATTATGGCATACTTACATATACTTACTTAAAGAAAATACGAAAAAATTCGTTACGAAAAATAGCATTTACAAATTATAGCTACACATCATCATAAAAATCATGAGACAGTAAAAAATTCCATGCCAGATCGCCTGCGACTGACGGGAATGCGTCCGATTGGGTTCAAATATTGAAAGAAAATAGTCTCAAATGTGTAATGAAATCAGCGATTTTAAATTTTACAGTACGTAACTGAATACTTTTTGTATTTTAATTTGTAGCACTTTCCTTGTTTCAAAATTACATGGAGCTGGTTAGCAAAAAATATCATTCCAACATAAAATTTACTTTTTTATTTATCAAAACAATACAAAATTTGCAATAAGAGAGTCACACTGCAATACCTTGAATGAACAGCAAAAACTACTTAATGCTTTATTTTGTATATCGAAAATGCAAACAAACCACAAGTAAGTAACGAGAAGCAATACTTTTTCTATACAAAATTCTATTGCTTCTCATGTCTTGCTTATCGTTGTTTGCTTTTTCGATAAAAAAAAAACTAGGCGGTTAAAAGCCTAACCTTTCATCAAAGCCTTAGCAAGAAGGTTTATCTGTTTTGATATACGGTCAAAAATCTTGAACTTAAGTATAATACAATCTTTATTAAACATATGATCACATCGAAACCATATCAAAATTTAATCGATGCCAAATATTAAATTTGAGTCTTATTTCCTCATGGGACTAAATCTTGTTACTTGCTTGTATTAAAATATTTACGATAAAAATAAAAAATAACGAATCCTGTGGGATTCGAATCCACCTCGTTTAGGTTACATGTTTATGGCTCTACCAACTGCTCTATTTATTTAAAAAAGAAAAAACCATATAAAAATCTTCATATACAAATGCACAACTTAGTTTTGATCTTATGGTTTATGAGATAAGTATGACTTCTCGGCAAAGTTTTCTTTAAATTTCCTAAAAAGTACTTTTACCTATTCACTTTTTGGATTTATTTATTTAACCTACACTCAGAAAAAAGTTTATCGGAATACGATAAAAAAGGCATAATATTAAGTGAAAAATGGTATTCACTTTGCTCCAGAAAATGCTTTTCTCTAAATGTGATCCCAAAAATTCCCTAAAAATGGCAAAAAGCTTATATGAAAATGAGAAATATTTTCTCATTAATAAAAGACACCTCTCTTTAATAGAAAAATATTTCTTTATAATACGTTCAAACGTTTAATTTTATATTCATAAATGTTTTCTTTAAGTTTCGTTTATAGTATCTCACAAAAAATAACACTTTCTTTAAAAGAAAGATATATTTTCTTAACATTGATACAACATATTTCTTTATTGCGTACATTTTTCTTTAAAACACAGAAGTATATCCGCAATTATGATTAAAAAATTATTTTTGTCAAACATTTGTTTTAACTCAGTTCTACGCTCAGTCTACGGTTTTAAAAATATTATTTCGAAATGTGTTAAGAGGTAGAATTATTGTTGTGGCATTGTTTTTCGGGACTCTTTATAAATATTAAAGAAATTTATTCTGAAAAACGAAATTTATTCTGAATGCATCCAAAGAAACAGTAGTAATAAACAACATCACTTTGTGTAGCTATGTTAAGTAAAAAAACCTTTTGAAGGAACAATCGTCATAAAATGCAGAATATGCACCACTTGCTTTTCACAACATTAATCAATTGCTCTCACGCTTTCTATTTTTTTCGTACCTCATTCAATATAAGAAAAATATATCGATTTTTGAGAGGAAGCCTTTTTAATTTTTGAGAAAGGAATTGTTGTTATTGAAGAAAATATTTCGCATAGTGAAATATTTATCAGCATTAGAGAACATTTTTCATTTTATATAAATTTTTCTCTATAAATGAGATTTTTTCATTGAGAGAAAAAAACCTATCATTATAAGAAACATGAAATATTTTCATTTCCCACAAGGAAGGAAATATTTCTTCGAATATGTGAAAATTTGTTATAATTGAAGAAAATTTTATTTGTAATAAAGAAAATTTCTATTATCGAAAATAGAGAAATTTTTTATCACAAAAAGATAGGTGCTTTTTTCTGAGTGTAGCCTAATGCATATGCATGGTTAGTTGACACGTTTTGTGTTGTTCTTGATCCCAACATATGTAATATATGAATTGGCAATTTTTTTAATTTTTGATATTATTTAAACTATTTAAACTACCTGTTTTTTGACCTTCTCTATTATATTCTTAAACTGTCCCTAGATATAATTAAATGCAGTCAATAATTAAAAAAATATTAAGGACATGAATCAATTGAAGACTTATGTTGTGAAACATTTTTTATGCAGCATATTAAATTTAAAAACTGAATTGATCTTTCCGTCAATTGTTTTGCTAAATTTTTATTGTTATTTTTCCTATAACAACATTTGTCACACACATGTTAACAAAATAAACCAAACCAATAAATAGCACAAATCACTGTATGCGTACTAACACTTGTCTTGATTTAGGGGTAGTTTGTTAGCATTGAAAAATTTTGTCTTGACCATAAAAAAAAAGCACTTGACTTTATAAAACGGTTCTCTTTTGATTTTGAGTGTGTTTTACTAGCCACTTGATTAGTTTTTGTCTGTGTTTTCTTGATCTTTTTCCAATTCCTTTTCATATGTTTTTTTAAGTGTTTCAATTCTTATTCCTAAAATTGAATTTTAAATTTCCTTGACACCATTAATTTTGTTTGAAATAGTTTTTATTCCTTTTAGTTAAATTTTATGCTTTATTCATGGTTAAAAGTCCGTAACGTTATTTTTGATCTTTTATTAAAGTCACAGTTTTAATGATTTTCGTTAAAGAAGTTTGGTCGTTGCACGACTCTTGTGAAGTGTCGAACAGCACACATTGTAAATAATATAGAAAAAAACCCTTGCATCAGCAGTCACATAGTGGCGGAACGAACTTTCAATGTGACTTTCGAATACAGCACTTTTTGCATGTGGATAGGTCAAAAGACATAATAGAATATGAAAAAGTATCGTTTTTTGATCCATCTCTTGTGTTTTTGTATAAGCTGATTTTAAACAATAAAAAATTGATATCCTTAATTTTACGGGCTCAAGTTCGAAAATATCAAAAATGAAAAACTATAAAAAATGCCTGTTTAAGAAAATCTTACATTTTTAAATTTATAATTAATTGTAAATTAATAAATCCCTGTTGATTTAAAAATGAAGGTCAAGTAACTTATAAAAGAAGGAAACAACTTTTTTTAGTTTTAAAAAAATGAAAAACGATACAACGATAAAAATAATATATTTTTTTTAGTATCTTCCAGGAAAAACCTAAACAATAAATTCCATTTAAAATTTCGACTTTTTTCAAAAAGTCCACCTAGTGTCCTTAGAAGACACAACTCTTAGAAGATACCTTGCAGTGAATCGATAATTACAAGTTAGATGATAAACACCATTTTGGAAAGTAACGACCTTGAAGAGACCAGGCCCGTAGCAAGGATATACCCAAAAGGGGGTTTTTGATAAAAAAATAATATTGATAGTTTAAATCAAAAGGTACTTTTTATAACAATTTTGCTCAAATTGATGATTCCATAAGCTAAAAAAGTCGATTTGATATAGAACTAAGATCTATAACGTTTCGTGCCGATTAATAGATTTTTAGAACTCACTCAAAAGACCAATAGATGGAGAAGCATTTAACAAGAGTTCAAAACATCTCTTGAAGTAAACTTTTAAAAAGTAGGTATGCTTTCTTTTTTAATGTGTTATCAAACCTTAAAATCGGATTAAAAAGTACCAAAGTTGTTATATTTTACTTTTCGAAATTTTTTTTAATTTCTTTTTTCAATAAAAAAAAATCCTAAAAATCCAAATTTGAAAAAAATTGCAATAAATTGTTTTTGAAATATTTTCTGAAACAACACTTAACACAAATACAAAAAAATTATGTGATTCCGTTACTTATTCAATACCCAGAAAAACAAAAATAAAAAATTTTTAAAAACGACAACGGGGTGCTGTAGCATAGTCTTTAGCAATTTTGTGAAAAAATTACAAAAACAAAAACCCGGATCAAAAAGTTATAGCTGTTGAAACTTAATTTTTTTCAAAAATCCTCAAAGTGCCTGCGTTTGGGCATTTCAAACACAAAAAAAAAATAAAAATCTTAAGAAATTAAAAAAAACTGAATTTGATAATTGTGAGCTTTTTAGATCAAGTAAGTTTGAAGAAAGTAACAACAACAACAACAACCCTCTATAGAGTCAAAAATTACTTAGGGTCAATTTTTCAGTGCGAGCTTAAACTCTAGTCAAATTAAACTGAGGTTAGTTAACTCACCAAAATTGGACGTTTAAACTCGGTTTAGGAAAAAAATTAGCACATTATATAATTTAAGTCAATTTAACTTCAAAGAATGCTAAAATATCTAGTTAAACCGAGTTTAAACGTCAAATTTTGGTGAGTTAACCTTAGTTTAATTTGACTAGAGTATAAGCTTGCACTGAAAAAGTGGCCCTTAGCGGATTTCTGTTTCGGACAGATTTACTCTTCAAAAGTCTTGAGCTTTTCAGCTGTGACCAACCCACTGTTTAAGTCTTATATGATTCAACACCTGTTTGAATAAACTTCTATGAAGAATATTCTCTCATTGGCCATTTTTTTATCATACGACGATTAAAGCAGCAAGTAATTTAGATCAAGCCTAAAACTCTACCTGGGATTGTGTGTCCAGTTGCAGTTGCTGCTTATTTGTTTCACTATTCACTATTTAGGGGTTCCTCAGGGCTCAGTGCTGGGTCCTATATTGTTTTTAATCTTTATAAATTCGCTTTTTTAATAAAGTTCCGCAGTTCCATCAATGCTTTTGCTGATGATATGGCCTGTGCCTTTTCTTGTGTCTCGCCCTTGCAATTGTCTGTTGATATTAACCATGATCTCGCTGTTTTAAGGCACTGGTTTATGATTCATAAGCTGGTACTTAGTGATAAAACTAGAATAATGCTTTTTAATGTGAATGCTAAAAATGTAAACTTCGATTCATTTTTTTTTCATGGTGGTAAATGTGAAAGATTTGGTTTAGGTAATGATATATGTTCCTCGTCGGATTGCATTCATACGTTCTGTGATCATAAGTCTTGTTCTTTAAACTGTTTCGCTATTGAAAAGGTTAATTCTTTTAGATATCTAGGTATTTGGCTTGATAGTGGTATGGATTGGACAATTCATACACGTGAACTTAAAAAGTATCTTTTGGCTGCCACCAGGCATTTGTATTTGTTGAAATCATATTGTAGTCCTATTCTTCTCAAGTGTATTTACTATGGTATATTTCACTCTAAACTTGAGTATGGTTAAGCTTGTTGGGGAGGTACTTATAAGAATAAAATATGCCCTCTTCTCGTTTCGCAAAAGCATGCTATTCGTTTAATTTGTCATAAAAACAGATTTTGTAGTAGCCTGTTACTTTTCAGGAAACTTAGTGTCCTTCCTTTGAAACATTTATATTTCTATAAAGTATTGAAAATTTTTTTTATTAAATCTGGATATCTTCTGAGACGACGTTCAGATACCTATCATTTGAGAGTTAATGAATACAATATAGCACTGGTTCCAACGCACACATTAAGAATATTTCTTAACTTTTTTACTTCTATTGCTCCTCGACTTTTCAATAGTCTTCAATCGGAAATAAGAAATATTCATGTTCAATCCATTTTTCTCAAAAGGGTAAAGTTTTGGCTTTTAGACCTCAATTACAGTGATATTGACACATTGTTAGCTGTTATAGTCTGACTCCACAATACTTTTATTATGTTTTTGCTCTCAATAAGACCTTTACAAAAAAAAAAAAAAAAAACAAAAAAAAAACTTTTAAAAAACAAAAATAAAAAAAAAATATGTTAATATTAAATTTTTCGATTTATTTTCTTTATTTGATTATTGTAATTAATGCCTCATTTATTAATTATTATTTCATTAATTATTATATATATTTTTAACAAGCTGTATTCGCTCTAGCTCCTAATGAACTATAGAAGCAGCTTGACATTCATTGCAGTTATTTGTATAACATAATTATTCTTATAGTTACATATATTGTTATTATTAAGAATGTAATGAATTGTTGAATAAAAATACTACTACTACTACTACTACTACTACTACTACTACTACTACTACTACTACTACTACTACAACTATTTGGGCTCGACAAGTTTGCCGAAGTATACCATAGAATTGAAACGAGTTTTTTTTACTATCTCAATAATTTTAAAAAAATATTTCTGATTTTCGTTTTAAAAAACTTTCAGTACTTATATATATATTAATTATTTAATTTTAATAGTAATTTTATATATTTTAAAAAAGCAACTCTACAACATAACTTGAGTCAAATATAACTTTTAAAATTTTCTATTGACGTTACAAAAATTGAGATTAATATTCTTGTTGCATTTTTCTGTTCTTGTTATTCATTTTTGGGAAAAAACAAGAATGTATGTGCATAGACAATCTTGATCACAAATTTATTTAGTTGAAACTGAGTATTAACAGATTTTCGAGTGGAAGGGTGGCTGAAAATAAGTCAGCAACCACATAAATATCAATTTGAAAATTAAATGTTTTTATTGTTTTTATAAGTTGAAATGCAAGAGACGATATTGTGGCATTGCGAAATGCGTATCCTATAGCTCTTGATAAAATTCATGTCAACCCATCCTTTTGGAAGAAATTTTTAATTTTTTTTTTTTTTTTTAATAGGGTAAGTATGTCTTTTAACACATTGTGTCAGTATAAGCTATCGTCTGAAAGCAGTTGCACAGCTAGGATTTACCAAAGGGGGTTAAAGAAAATTTGAAATTATGTTTAAAAATATTTATATTTTAAGCGTATTTTAATGCTTGTGCGCTCCTAGCAAACAATCAAAAAGTAGTAAAAATGTACATGTAACATTAATAATTATTGCATTAAACAATTAAGTCAAACCGCCTTGGCTTTTTAGATAGCTCATTGAGTACCTCATCGGCATAAATGGGCACATCTTTGTGTATTGCAAGGGCAGCCAGTCTGTTAAGCCGATTCTAAAATTTTAATAGATAATTATACCTTACTTTAACTGTTTAACAGACAAATTGAAATTCCAAACAATACCTGTCCTGTTGAATTTCTTAAGTAGGTCTATATTCGCATCATACACAAAACGGTGCGCTCAGCCATACTGGTTGACGTCATTTTTTGGTAACGCGCCCTTGCAGCTAATATACTGCTTCCACAGTCTAACTTTAGTAACAGCTGTTGATGGTGGGCAGTCAAGAAACTCCTCGTAAAACTCCAAGGTGGATTTAAGATTATTTTCTGAAGAGACATAATTAAAAAGTGCCTGAAATCTAGTCAGTATTTTTCTATGGTTTGTGAACCATTCCTTCAACTCCATTTTATAAAAATGCAAAAATTCATTAAACAGTTTCACACGGAAATATTTTTCTATTGGCAAGCCGTCATGTTTCTGAGTTCTTGTAAGTGTTACAGTTATATCAATGCTTTCTGCAAGCAACTTTGCTTCTATGAAAATTTTTTCAAAAGTTTCTTCATTCTCGCGAATTTTTTCAATTTCACGCTGAGCATCATCTGCTAAACCGATTGCCTCAACCAAATCAATATTCTTTTTTTTTTTGAAAATTTAGACTCAATGGCAACGAATGCTGGTAAACTAAAACTACAATCTTGAGGGTCAATATAAATTCAAAGCCAATTGCATTTTTCAATATACTAGAATTTGAATCATCATACTGCATTTGTTCATGATGGAAAATTGCATGGAAGTCGCTAACTGATTCGCACTTTGCAATCCATCTGGTTAAATTTAATCTTTTCAACGTTTTCGCTCTTTCACAAGAATCGGTTTCAATAATGGTAGTTTCTAGTTTCATTTGGTAGCAGTGGTGTTTTTTAGGTACAATTGTACCTTTTACTGCGCCCCCAACCAAAATAGGCGAATCGAGACGATTGCAACTTGCCGAACGTCTGACGAGTTGTGACGCTAAAAGTTCGGTTCTTACGGAACAAAACGTATGGACAAGCTGTTTCGTTCAGTTTCGTTAAATTACGTTTGCTAATTTTGAGCAACAACATTGAATAACATTACAGAGAACATTTTCGTCTCTACTCGTTACGGAGCAACTCGTCTATTTTGATTGGGCCTTTAAGCTTAGTATGCTGTATGAACGAAAATTTTTGGGGTGAAATTACGTGATCTTGGCGACCAATGGACTGCTGCAAACCGTGAGATTAATTGCTCACGAAACTCGCCTCTCAAAAGGTCCATGGTATCACGTGCCGTGTGGCATGTGTCACCATTTTGTTGAAACTTAATTTAAACCAAGTCATATTCTTCCATTTTGGGCAAAAATGGCTGGCCCCACAAATCGCACCAAACAGAACATTTTTTAGGGTGCATTGGCAACTCTTTAAGTGCCCATGGCTGCTCTTCAGACAAAATTCAGCAATTCTGTTTGTTGATGTACCCATTAAGCCAAAAATGAGCGTCGTCGCTGAAGAAAGTTTTTCAATAAAAAAGTTTATCTTCATTAAACCATTCACCAAGGACCATTCACCACACAAACGACGTTGTGGTAGGTCACTCGGCTTCAGTTCTTGCATCAGCTGTATTTTGTATGGTTTCATACCGAGATACCGAGGTCTTTACGTGAAATCTTACAAATGGTCGAATAGCACGACCAATTGTTGACAACGGCGACGAATTGACATATCGCGATCTTCGTTGACACTGACCTATACAGCAGCAATATTCTCCTCAGGGTTGGTAGATTAATGTCCAATAAGGTTAAACTGATGTAAAATTTGGTCACAATAGCTTGAATAACCTGTTTGGTGGGTCGATTATGACGACCATAAAATGGACGTAATTTGCAAAACACATTTATCACAGAGCACGAATTTTGATATTAAAATTCAATGATTTGCAAGCGCTGTTCTTTTGTTAGTTTATTCATGGTAAAATGGCAAACCTTACTGAGCATTTTTGGCTTTTCCACGAATCACGCGTGAAGTGTCAATGTAAAGTGAAAATCTACACTGAAAAAACAAATAGCAAAAAGTATATAGCAGGGCGCTTTTAGAAACCTGCGGGAGGGCGCACTAAATATAGTTACGCTACTGATATGTGGCCTTACAATATTCATAAAATGAGATCAATTAAATCTATAAAATAAAATCAAATAAGCATAAAGTTTAGAGGTTTTATATGATTTAAATACAAATTCTAAATGTTTGATAGTTTAAATCATACTTGATTTTAAATACAAATTCTAGTTGTTTGATAGTTTAAAATCGTTTATTGAGCTTAAGGTCAAAGTTAGAACAATTAATTGTTCTAACGAATTTTTCCAAAGAAACAACAACAACAACAAAGTTTTTTCAATATGAAAAGGAAAAAATCACTTTTCTTCAATATGAAAAGGAAAAAATAGAAACTAAAGTAAAACAGAAATACAACAACAAATGTGACATTATGAAATTAAGGAAAATATGAGAAATTTACGCTTCAAATCTCATCGCCCCGATGGAGCAGTGCGTTAGCGCGCGCTTGCACGGGTATCACAAAGATTTCTGATGACGCTTTTAGCAGAGCAGAAATTGTACAATAAAATCAGCTAGTGATTTTTTCCTTTTCATATTGAAAAAACTTTGTTGTTATTTCTTTGGAAAAATTCGTTAGAACAATTAATTGTTCTAACTTTGACCTTAAGCTCAATAAACGATTTTAAACTATCAAACAGCTAGAATTTGTATTTAAAATCAAGTATGATTTAAACTATCAAACATTTAGAATTTGTATTTAAATCATATAAAGTCAACATAATAAATATAGAGGTCATTTAGAATAAAGTTTAGAGGTTTTTATATAATTTAAAAAAATAATAAAATGAAAAAACAAGCAAAGTTTAATATAAACGTGCTTATTTCTTTCATAACCTTAATATAGAAAGGCCAATAACATGGCCCTGGGTCATCCACCTGTCTACCCGAAATCTGACGCAATCTATCCGAAAACTAGGTTTTTAAAAATGTTAGCTAGATAATTATTTATTTAATTATTTAATTTATTAATTAAAATTTTATTTAATTTTTAATGAAGGTTTATATACTATTTATATAAAGAAATTAATGGGAAAATGTTTAAGTCAAGAAATTCTCAATTTTCAGTCAAATTTTCTGAATTTTTTTATTTGAAGTATTTGTTCTGTTATCAATACTGTGGCATCTTTTAATTTGTGGAGTCATTTGCTATTGATAGCTTCTTTTCGGTGTGTTATTTTTCGTTTTCGTTGTTTTTTTGGCATTAAGAGGATTTTCGTTAATTTTTTTTTGTTGTCTCCAATTTTGTGCGTCATTGTTTGTTCTCTTCTATTTTGTATATATCTACTCCCATCGCCGCTTACTGTGTAAGGTAGATGTCATAAGTGTTTTAGCGGCCATGCCCGAAAAAATTTCATTCAGAATTGTATACAGGCGTTAGAGGCCTTGCAGCTACATTGTATTTAAGGAATCATTACAGTCTCGGATAGGGAAACAGTAAGCAATTTTCTAAAGTTAATAACTTGGGCTCTTTATTAGATATCAAAATATATTTTTTAAAAAAATTTGTATATCCTTGAAGAATAAAAAATAAAATAAAAAATTGTTTCCGTAATAATAAAAACTTTAACGCGTTTTTCTCGAAAAAAACATTTTTTCAACTGGCGGACAGTCAATTTAAGGATTGGCTGGGCCGATTTTGAAAAACCTTGTTTTATATTTTTTACTAACATATTCTCTACGGCACTCTACCAAACAATCTTTAAAAAATTGAAAAAATGAATTAGCAAAGGTAATAGATCCAAAAATGTGGTCGATTTTTTTAAATATTGCCCAATTTTTTTCTTTCTTTAATTTTTAAAATATTATGGTAGATTGCCGGGCGGAAGGTCTCCCTCTTGAAGAATCTTTTTGTTTTTTTTTTCAGACGTCCCATTCCAGAGATTAACTGTACGCCATATAGACACCGTATTTTTGAGCACTTCACTTTGGCGCCATCTATAAGTCATAAAAATTATGAAAATTATTTTCTTCTTAATCTTAAAAGATGTCCAAATTTAAAAAATTAATGGTTATATTTAGTAAAGAGCCCAAGCTATTAACTTCTAAAAATTGCTTACTTTTTTCCTATCCGAAACTGTAATGATATCTTAAGAAATAACTGCTTACGTGATATGGCTATTTAACACTGGGTTGTAACTCTCGCAACACAAACACAACATTAAATTTTAACTTCAATTTTACATTAAAGTAGATAGATATTGATATAAACAGTTGCGGATCAGCCACGTAGACTGAGACTGAGTAAAAGTATTGGCGGCTACTCTTAAAACGAATTACTGCAGTAATAAAGTTTTTCGCAGACATTTCGGTGTATTTCGGGGTAGTGATGAAATTGATGGATCACCTCACAATGGGAATTATTTATGCATATTAAAAATATTCATCGAATTTTGTCGGCACGACGTTTTATGGCACAAATTTTTCAAAGTCTTGCCAATAAAGGAAAGAAGCATGCGTCATATATACATATATCAAAAATAACACGCGAAAAATTGATCCAACTAATTGCACCTAAGACTCTGGATGAAATTATTTGCGAAATTAAGAAATGGGTATTTTCATGGTCGCGTACGTAACGTACGTACGCCTTTTTTATTGTTTAGATAGAATTTGCTACAGGCCTTGCGCTAAGTAAAGTCGGCACTGGATATAGATGGAAAATCTTTTGAAATAAATTACATCTTACTGATAAAATATCATACTAGAGGAAGCCATTATTAAGTGTCAAATTGCCTTAAAATCTCCTCTAGTTAATATTAATTCGACAATAACTCAAATATTTTGTATTCAACTTAAACCTAATTCTCAAATAGTGTAAAAAAAACGTTCGTCAATTTTAAAACTTGCTTTTAGTCGTAAGAATGTTCTTCACTGCAATCTACTCTTGCACTGTTATCGGATGATCAAAAATTCTATAAAAAAACTTAATACGTTTAAATAACTACTCATATAAGGATCTAGAATTGCTGTTATTACTCTTTTATGACTACTTGTGTCTATTTTTATGCAGACTGTAGAATTAATAATAGCCTTATTAAAATCGAAAGATGCATAGAATCTCACTCTTAGCAAAAAAAGTCAATGAAAAATTTCCCATATTAAGGTGTCAAATTATGTCGTGGGTTTTGTTAGTAAACTCAATAATTATGATATTTTCAAAACAAGAAAAAAATATTATTTTGTCATATAACTGATTAATTACGCGTACATAAGCATGACATATGTATGAACGTCTATGCGCCGATCCTCTGACATCGCCTAGCAAACAAGCACCGTGTTTATAACTTCAAGTTACTCAATGCGTAGCCAAATGAAGGATTAAATTACAGTGGTGTTTATAAATATTTCTTTTTTTGTTACTTCACTTTATTGAAGTGTGTTATCGGTTTCTGTTTCTAAACATATTTTTTTGTTATTTTTACGATTTTATGCTATTTTTATTACATTTTTTTATGTCTTTTGGATTTAAAGCCAAACAATTTATATTAGCTCAATACACTTTAAGCTAATTTTGATTATGAGATCTTAAAATTTTAATACGAAATTTATTTTCCTAACATAATAATAAACATCAATAACATTTTAGCCAGAAAGTTTTATAAATTCTTTTTTTTTAGGACTCATTTTGAAATTTAGGAAACACAAATGAAAAAATATTGTAAAACTAAATTTAAAACAAAATTGAAAAATGCTTTTTATACTTTTACAAGAATTCGCAAAGCAACCATAAATGATTTTTTTTCTTTTTAAATAAAAGAGTTCTTTAAAGTTTCATAACTGCTACTTTTTTATTTTTTCCGATTCTTTTATGAATTATTTACGAACAAAAAAGGTTAGTTTTTGAGCGACACATTTAGGCCGGCCAATGTGAATGCAACGTTTTAAGGAAGATACTTTCGGTTTACTGGGTACAAATGCACACTTTAAAAATTATTTTGAACTTCTCGAATAACTGAACATGTGTCAAAATTTCACGGAATTTCTGTGATGCTCTAAGCACCATAATTTTTTTTCAAATTTTTTTGCTTTTGTTTTTGTTTTTTGTCCAAAAAAGTGTCGCACTTAAGCGTTCTTAACACTTTGCTGTTGTATTAGGTTCTTAGGTCTCAGAGCGCAACGCCCAATACTTAAGGGATTAAAAAGCAGAACAGAGAGAAGATAACAACGAAAAATAAGCAATATTTTTTGAACCTCTTTAATTGAGCCTGAAACAATGCTGGCTGCTGGCAGGAAGAGGTTGACATGTGTTACGACCACACTAGCTGCACACTAAAAAAAGAAACAAGTAGTTTCATCTGCATATTTTGTGGAATGAAATTTTTTCACAATTTTTTTTAAAAACCTTGCTTGCTTCTTGTTTTACTTGTACAAAATTTTGTGCTCAGCTAAGCGGCTTAGAAATATCTGAGAGCGTTAAGTTAGGTTATGTTTAAGTGGTTGTCTCTTATTAGAGGTCGATTGTGATTCCAGGGTCTACTTTCTCTACTTTATTTTAAACAACAAATAATAATAAAATACCAGGTGTAGCTGTTTCCAAAGCTGAGAATTCGGTAAACCAAAAATTTTGAGAGATCTTTTGAGTCGCTGTAGAACAGTAACCTAATTGAAGATGACGATTTCTTATGAGCGCTGAACAAGTGCAGAGAAAATGTGGCGTGGATTGTTTATCCTCACGGAGAGAAATAATTGTCATGTGTCGATTAGTTATTTTGCTTGATTCAAGAATAAATAAAATTCATTCGTATTTACTTGAATCAAAAATTTTAACCATTTACTGCTCAAGTAGTTCATTTTTCGTTAACAATTTTTGAAAACGATAATTATTAAGATAGTTTCATGAAAAATGCAATTGAAATTTTTTTTTAATATATTTGGTTTTATTAAAAAAAAAGTTTGAACATTACAGGTCCTCGCACATAGTTAAGAACAATTACTTTGTTCCTTTTTTCATTTTCTTTTTTATAATACAACAAAACATTCCTGAAAATCCTTAATCATTGAAATGTTAGTGGATAAGTTCTTCTATGTTTTATACAATCTTTATCGGTAGTCTTTCCCCTTATGCCGGATACCAACTCTCTTGAGCATCGACGTAATGTAGGTTGCCTAAGCCTTCTGTATAGGTATTACTATGGGAAGTGTTCAAGGGAGATACATGGCCTGACGCCACCAGCTTGTGTGTTTCCCAGGTCCACTCGGGCAGCTGTCCAAGCCCACCCCTTTACCATTGCATCGATGCCTAATAGAACCTCGCATTACCGCGATAATTCGTTCTTTAGTCGCTCGGTTAAGTTGTGGAATAGTCTCCCTGCGAGCGTGTTTCCCGGCAGTTTTGAGCTGTGCAAATTCAAAACAAATCTTCACCGACACTACTCCATCTATCCACCCTCCAACTAACTATCACCCATCTTCCGAATCAACACAATGCTTACGCATTTATAGGGGGCATCCCCTGAGCGTTGGTTCAGTCTATAAAAAAAAGAAAAAAAAAAAAAAAAAAGAATACGTGTACATAATTAAGTACTACATATTTAAAAAACTTAGTTTTTTGTTATAAAATGTTTTATAAAAGTCTTATGTAGTCAATCAGTGCTGATATTTGAGAGTTTTCCTTTTTTACTCTTCAGAAAGGACTTTTTCGGACGCGAGAGTACTTTTTATTAATATGATTAAATAAGCATTTGTTTTGTGACTGAGGCAAATATGAAAAATTTAATGCAAATGTTATTCTTAATAACTTAACAATTAAACATACTCGATACATGTAATTGATCCTGATGGGGTGCTGCTTCATACATTAGTAAATGATTACGATTACAAATAATCAAATTATAATAACGATTAATTTTGAATAAAATTAGGTGAATCAAATCTGAAAGCACTTTTTTTGGTAGTAAACTATATCCGAAAGTACTTTTTTTGGAGCAAAAGAAGTTAGGGACTTTTTAAAATCGAAAGGAGGTAAACAAATACTTATCCACTAAAAATATCATCCCTGTAGCTTATTCTTTGTTGGATATTATTTGCATATAAGAACCGCCGAGACATTGAGCTCACTATATCTTTACATACTCTCTTACGAATGTTTGTCCTGGCCTTTGTACTTAGTACACTTGTACACTTACTTGTAAAGTACAAAGGCCTGGACAAGCATGTGTAAGAGAGTATGTAAAGATATAAGGGCAGTTCACGATCTTGTTGCATCGTTGCAAATGCAAAATAAGCAGCTTTTACAAAAACAAAAAGCATATGTTATAAAAGCTTTTCAATGCTTTTTGTTTTTGTAAAAGCTGTTTTTTTTTGCATTTGCAACGATGCAACAAGATCGTGAACTGCCCTATAGTGAGCTCAATGCCCCGGCTATGTGCAGCGGTTCTTAAATGCAATGGATATCCAACATAGTATTGATTACAGGGATGATATTTCAATTGGATAAGGATTTTTGTTCACAGGCTAGCATAATGTGAAGTTTAATATTTTTAGAGCCCCAACTCTTTCCTTCACCACTTGTCAGAGGTTCTAAATTGTATTGAGATCTGTACTACAGGATGGCCAATCTAAGACTGTTATAATTATATTGCTATAATTGTCTGTAAACCACTTCTTCGTTTGACCAGCAGTACGTTTCGGATCAGTATCCTGTTGTAGTATCCTACACACTCATCTGCATTTAGTATAACAGAGGCATAGCTACGTGGGGAAAAGAGGTATATTCCTCTTCCTTTGCCTGTGAAAGTAAGCTATTTCTTAGTTTTGAAAAAATGTAATTTAATTTTTTACATAAATTTGTCGAATAAAAAACATTTTGCTTTGACTGCGCATATATAATATTTTTTAATAACTTTTACAAAAATAAAAAAAATTAATAAAACTACTACCAAGTAAAGCAAGTGGATTACTAAAACGTCGAAATAGTTTTCGGTCTTAGAATTAAGTGGTATACTCAGTTTTTCCCAATTTTCGAAACATTCAGATTTTCCAAATATCAGCATTTTGAATTTCACAAAAATTTTAAAAAAATTAAAAAAAATTTGATATTTTTGTAATTTCTGTTTAGTATCTTTTCAAAGTACCTCAAACGTGAAAATCGAATTAGCCTTGTTAATTCTATGATTGTTTAAAAGTTTAGCAATTTCTCTTTTTCCTCCATATTAAATTTGAATATCTCGTAAAAACTTGAAAAAACACGTTAAAATTGTTTTACTTAAATTAGTGTTTTTATTTTATTAGAAAATTAAATTCTGAAAGTATAATCAAAGTCGGAAAATGTTTGGTCTCCAAAAATATGAAAAATAAAGCTAAAAATGGGTCTGAGAATGACTATATTTCAACCGCCAATATCGTAAGATTTTGAACTGATTGGGAAAAACTGAGTGTTATTGGCAAATATAGTGAGTCGGAAGCTTTAAATAAATGAGGTTTCGTTTTTATTTAATTAAAATTCAGGGTCAAATACGCGTGAAAGAAATCGTATATGTGAAGATTCCTTCAGCTTAAAATGATTTTATTTTATTTAAGGAGAACATTTCCTACCAATTAAATTAATTCATCAATTAAAATTTAAATTATATTATTTTGTATATATTTATTTTATTAAAACATATCGATGGTTTACTAATCGCTTAAGTGATTAGTGAAAATGAGTTAACTGCATTTTTTTACATACTACACAGTCTTCATATTTTCTACATTATGTAAAATTATTAGAAAAGACCAACTAATAAAAGCGGACGCTATATAAATTGCAACGTTTTGGGCAGTTATAATATCGACTTTGCGCAAAACTAGCACAAACGAATCCTATACACTTTTTTCTTTACCGAAACGATATATGAACTAAAGTCGCCAAACAAGCATGCAGAAAAAAGCAAACGATATTTGGAATTCGTGTTTTGTTTAATAAATTTTCGTAGTGAGAGCAAAAAACTTCTCAAAACTACTATGCATAGGTAGAATGAAGCATTTTATACTTGTTTTTTTGTAAAGTGCTTTGAAGTCGATCGATAGAGTATTCAAAATGGGCTTTCTAATAAACAATTTATTTCATGCATAATATTAAATTTATACGATTTTTATATATTAAACACTTTTTATGCTCAACACTGTGTGTATGCTTGTTAAAAACAGTCTCCTTTTCTTACACACAGACTCTGTTCACAAACATCATCATCAACGACATCAGCGACGACACATCAACTGCATCATCATCATCCGCATCAGCAACAGCAGCAGCAGCAGCATCAACAACACGCCAACCAATGTAGCTCCTTAGCTGTTCTACCACCACATACACAAGCGTTGCAACCCACCATAACATCGCTATCGACGCTCAGCAGTCACTATAGCTCAGCACCTAACATCAACTCTAGCTGCAGTCTTTCTGCAGCCGGTCTAGCGCATCCAGCCTCCTCGTTAGCTCTTTCTGCAGCAGCAGCCGCTGCTGTCTCTAGCTTTTCGCCATCGCCAACGAGCAGCTTTTCCACATATGCGCAGCATCCGACAACTGCTTCCAGTCCAAATGCTGCTGATGTTGGCTCAACTGGTCTAGCACTCAGCAGCTCAAACAACGCACGCCCGCAACACCAACAGCAACATCCGCAACAACAGCAACACGCTGACGTGCTATCGCATTCTGGCATGTCACACTGGTTGACTGACTCATCGCAACTAGCGTCGGTCAAGTCAGAAAACCGCAGTCCCGGTTTGAGTGTCGCTCAAATTAGCGGTGTCGTTGGCGTTGGCACCTCCACAGCCAGCAGCGGCGGTAACTCCTCTGCAGGAATTTTGGCCAACGCTACCGGCTCAAGTGGTCTTCATGCAGCCTCAGCCACGCATTTAGAGAACGAAACCACGGCTAGCTCCGGTACGACGCTCTACAATTGTTCCTCTCACAACTCCTTAGATCCCAACGGCACAGCGGCTTCAGCTGCCTCTGCCGCTGCCATGGCAGCAGTAAATTCTTCTGCAGCCGCTGCAGCTGCTGCCGCTGCTTACGATACAAAGCATGATTATTACAACTACTACAACAGCATGCAACAGTACACGCCGCCGTTTTATTCCACCTACGGCACTGTGCCATACGGCAGCGCGCGTGCCGCACCCAAGATAGAGCCTAACACGAATCCCTATATCAGTTCCAGCTATGGCTCTACGACAGTCAACAACAACTCCTCGCAATTGTATCCCAGCGCGTACGGCTATGCCAACAACTTTGCGCAGTTTGGCTCGGCAGCAGCAGCAGCTGCCCAGCAAGACTACAGCGGCTACTACAATGATCAGTATAGCAATTATTACAGTCCCGCCAACTACTCGCCCTATGGTGCAGTCAGTTCGCCAAGTTCAAGTGCCAGCCATGGCTTTCATGTGACGGCTTCGAATCTTTCAGAAAGTCCAACTGACACGCACTCAACCACTCCCATACTGCATACCACGCATTCGCCACATTCGCCGCTGCCCATCTCACCGAATGCCAGCTCAGCTGCCATGGGTGGCGCTGCTGCGGCGTCCGCTGCAGGTGCCGCTATTCCTAAGACCACGCCAACGGGAAAGAGTGGGCGTGCGCGTGGACGTCGACATGCTCAGCCAAGCCCGACACGCAGCACCACCTCGGATACGCCAAACAGCGATGCTGTCAAGCCGCCAGAGCGTGTCTTTATCTGGGATCTGGACGAGACTATCATCATTTTCCATACGCTGCTGTCCGGATCCTTTGCCAATCGCTACACCAAAGATCACAGTGCCCTCATGACGATAGCCTTTCGCATGGAGGAGATGGTTTTCAACATGGCCGATTCGCATTTTTTCTTTAACGAAATTGAAGAGTGCGATCAGGTGCACATTGATGATGTGTCTTCGGATGATAATGGTCAGGATTTGAGCAATTATAACTTCGCCAGCGATGGTTTTCACACAGGTGCACCAGCGGGTGCTCCGCCTAATTTGTGTCTGCCCACAGGTGTGCGCGGTGGTGTGGACTGGATGCGCAAGTTGGCGTTCAGGTATCGCAAAATCAAAGAGATCTACAATACCTATCGCGTTAAGTAAGTAGCGTGCTGTAGGGGCATATTAAAATATTTATCTTCCTCACCTATTGAGCAAGATGGCTCAATTGAGCACTAAGTAACATCCTTCAATTTTGTGTAAAAATATGTATGTATTTGTTGCGATGGCTCGATGAGTGCTATCATGTGCAGGTAAAATTAACTTATTGCTTGAATGTGAACCATTGATTTTGATTACAGTTCCAGAAATTATGCCATCATTTTGTAGTAAAATAAGCCGTAGAGAGAGAAATGTATCACTTCCTTTTTTGTTATTAAGGAGGTCTTTTGCGACCGTTGTAGTAACATTAGTTCGGTTTTAGAAAAAGTACGTACTGTTGATTCCGATAGACCAAAACTCGTGCCAACAGTGACTTTTTCGGAATGCATTTGAGGCTGATTATCTCGTGTGGATCGGTATCGACCCAAATCTTACAGCTTTGCTTGTTCCCCTTAGCCAAAAGCCACCACTTAAAATCAAGATTATCCATTTATTGAGCAATATTATTAGATTTTTTTCTTAATAGTACCAAATAAGAAGAATTTTTCATAGTGAAATCTTTTTAATTCTATAGACAAAATCTTATTAAAACTGATCAAACAGTGCTTAATAAGATTCGTTATTGAATGAACTAAATGATGTGAAAATCTATTTAACAACCATGTCATTTCAATTACTAATCTCACGAAAGTTAAAGAATAAACCACTTAAAACTAAGAAAAAATATTTTTGATCTGGAAATCTTATTAACAGTCATGTCATTTTACTCACTCATCTCACTAAAGTTTAAAAATAGGTCACTTAAAACTAAGAAGAAAGACTTATTCTTATTTCAATGTATACATTTATTAGGTCGACCCAAAAGAAACGAAGGGTTCTTTTTTTGAGGTATGTTGAGTAATTGCTTCAACGACATCTCAAAAGCTTGAAAGCACTTACTTACAAAAAGCAATACTTCCTTTTTTTGCACTTTCTTTTTTAGCATTTAGATCTTATCTTGAAAAAGAAAGGCTTCAAAATTACAAGGTTTTCATAATTATAATCTCTTTTGATCGGCCTAAAATCTGGCGTGGTTGAACAAAATTTCAAGCTCTTACTGTCAAGCATTGAATGTGAAAATTCAAAAATATAATTTGTCAATTTAGTGTTTTTGCCTGAATTTTAATAAAAACCTTGATCGAACAAAATCAAAAATAGTCCCATCGTGTTCAGAAAAACCGATTATCACATTCTCTGTTGATATATTTTTGAAAAATAACTTTATTCATGTAGCGAAAATTTTCGAAAATTGGAGACTAGCAGTGCCTAAGGGTTAATATTTGGGGACAAAACTTTCAGTAAGTGATTTTTTTGAAATGTCACTGAAGCATTGTTTTAAAATGCCTCAAAAAACGCTTCTTTTTTTGGGTCGGTCTAACATGTATGCATATTACAGATTTTGCTTTTTGAGTCGTCGTAGGAGTGAAGTATATACAATAGAGTGGGGCGATTAGTATGGAGGGAAAAAAGTGTTAATGGGCGCTTCGCGTTTCTGATTCTTGGGATTGTACTGAGCAACACGTCCACTAGACTAAACTTTGTCACTTTTTTTTTGATATTTTGGCCTATAACAGCCAAACCATTGAGATTTTCGATCCAATACAAAGACAAAAATCTTAATGGTTTGGCTGTTATAGGCCAAAATATCAAAAAAAAAACGTGAATAAAGTCTGAGAAAAAACTGCAAGTCAAAATCTGGAAGCTCGATTTTCACCGTAGACGTCTAGTGGAATTTTTTGCTCAGTGCAATCCCAAGAATCAGAAACGCGAAGCGCCCATTATGATGTTCAAATCGCCCCAACCTAATATACCACCATGTATAATCAAAGTTGTAAAGAAGTTTAATGTTGAAATAAACAATGAATTCTGTTCCATAGCTTATTTTTGACCAATTCTCGAAACTCAAGCTCAACTCAAATTTAAAAAAATGTGTTATTAAATCAATAAGATTTCCTAATTAATTATCAAAAAAATCAATTTTAAATTAATAAGAAAATCACAAATTTTTAATAAGAATTTCTTATAGTTTCAAAAATTTTTCTTATAAAAAAATAAGATTATTCTTTAAATTATGTGAATTTACTAATAAAAAATTACAGGGTCTTAAGAAAATTTTCTCTATGGTTTTAACAAAGCCATTTTTTTTAATGAAAACCATAAAGAAATCTTATTGATTTTGTTCTATTTTATTAGGACTTTGTGGACCTGTGCATTCATTCAAAAATGTGTTTTCACTCAAATACTCAAACACAAACAAATGTGAATCACATTTAACACTGATTTTGAAATTAAAAGTGGATGATTTGAATACTTCTCGTATAACCTTTAGTTAACTTTACCTTGCATTTGGTTAGAATTAAGGCTGATTTAACGAAACGATAACAAAATCATGAAGTTGAAATGCTAAAGTACTAGTCTTACAGAACAAAAGCTATTGTCAAACTGTTTGGTTTGGTTTTGATAAGTTACGTTTGTTTATTTCCAGAAACAACATTGAAAACTTTTAATCAAACAGTATTGTTTTTATACTAACGTAGCGTCTCGTCTATTTTGGTCACTCTTTGTTTTATTAATTTCTTAATATTAAGGCAACACCAATGGAATACATTTTTATGTTACAATAGTGTAAATGACAGCACATTTCAGGCGCATCGCATATTTTTTCAATAATAAATCAAAATTGGCATGACAACAAAGTTACAAAGTGCATCGAATATGGTTTTTTTTTCAACTAACTTTTCTACCTAACTTATCTTTTTATTTTTACTTACAGTGTTGGCGGTCTGCTGGGTCCACCAAAACGAGACGCTTGGCTACAAATACGTTCGGACATTGAAATGGCCACCGATAACTGGGCCAGTCTGGCTACAAAGTGTCTAAATATGATTGCTCAACGTGAAAATTGCGTAAATGTTTTAGTAACATCAACGCAATTAGCACCGGCGCTTGCCAAAGTTTTGCTTTTCGGATTGGGTGGAATTTTTTCCATTGACAATATATATAGCGCACATAAAATTGGTAAGTACTAGTTAGTTTATTATAAAATGTTGTCAGAGTCCCTCTTATAATCTGAGTAATATACGAGTACGTAGGTCGTTTGAGAAGTCAGTGACTTTTAAATTTACCGCGTAGTAACTGTAAATGCAGCTTTGGTCCTGTCAATAACAATAGACTACTGACAAATTTCAAACTAGCGGCGTCATTTAGTTTGTGTTTGAAAGCCATTGAAAGCATCGAGTGAATTTCGACGAAAATGCAAAAGCATATTTCATGTCCTCATCAAGCATAATGTAAGCGTAAAAAACCATCACCGAAACCAAGTAAAGTGTTGATAAATACTTTGGGGACTCTGTACCACCAATTTCAATTATTAAGGAGTGGTTTACTGAATTCCGTTGTGGTCTTATCAGCACAAGTGACGCTGAACGCTCAGGTCGCCCAAAAGAGGTCGTCGCGCGAGAATTCTTCGAATCCGGAAGAATTTTGCGCCATTTCTGAACCGTAGACAAAATATGGATATGTCACAACACACCAGAAACGATCGAATATTCACAGCAGTGGACTTATTCGGTTGAACGTGCACCAAAGAAGACCAAGAAGGTGATGGCGCGGTTTTTTGGGACGCATGCGGAGTCACTAGGGGCTTTCGCATGGTTCCACATATTGGACGATATACTGTGTGATAAGTCGGATGAAAAACTAATGGGACAATTTGATTGAGCGTTCGAACGATCCAAATTGTAAAACAACATCATTAATTGCAAACTCTCAAGCTATCTGCCGAATAGCTAAACAATCCTGAGATGTTCTTACAATTGAGCAGTAATATTACATATTTCAGAGAAACTTTAATAAATTTTAATTAATTCATTGTTGTAAACGTTTTCCACTAATTTTTCTCTAATATTTTTCTCGCCTCGTTGCTTTCGCAGGTCCAACATGTTGAACGATCGCCAGAAAAAATCAAAAAATTTTTATTCTCATCCAACATGTTGGACCGACTGTCGTTTTAGCTTACGCATGGTACTACTTGTTGTCCAATCTTCCATGTTGGTCTAATATGTTGGACCATGCGCAAGCCCCTATTTACATCGATTACCTTGAAAAGTGTAAACGATCACCAGCGAACATTATTCGAACCTTTTGGACAGATTTTACATTAATTAGACACAAAACGAAAAGTGCTCTTCCACCATGGCAACGCATGTATGTAGTCACCTTGGCCAAAATCCATAAATTCGGCTACGAACTGCTATCCCATCCACCATAATCTCAAGATTTAGCCCCCTGCGACTATTTCTAGGCCTGAAAAAATGGCTCTGCGGTAAGAGATTTGGGCTGAATGAAGAGGTTACCACTGGAACAAACGCCTATTTTTAGGACCTTGAAGAAATCTATTATTTGGAAGGAATAAAAAAATTTAAAAACGCTGGACTATATGTATGGATCCAAAAGGGGGGCTGAGAAATGAAATGCTTTTTTAGCCAAAAAAATACCATTTATTCATAAAGTCACTGACCAAAATACCTTTCCTCGTATATCACTGAATTTACTTTTTAGCATTCTACTTGGTCAGGCTAGAAATGAGCTAGAACTTACACGTTCTCTGACCTTGCCATTAGCAAGCATTTGTGTCTAGCGAGTTCTTAAAACGTGTTAGTCCTTCGTTCTAGCTGTGAGTAGCGTTTAACTCACCAAAAAGTCAATGTTAATCGAACTGGTTAACACCAGTGCTACGTCGCGACAATTTCAAAACTGCTAGGTCTGTTCATTGAATCTACACCAATTGTTACGAATTTGTCTTCACTAGAGATGGGTCGATATTTTGTAACAGTAATTTTTTCACTCATACTCGAAAGTAGCAATAATAGACTGTGACTAAAATATTTCAGTCACAGTGATTGCTATTCCTATATTTATTTTTTTTTACGGGAAAAGTTTTAATCACTCCAGCAGTGACTCTGATTCCTAAAAACTTTGAATATGGAATAATTGGTGCTACTGCTATTCCTGTTTCAAAAAATCAAGTTGTGTTCTTTTTTATTCGTGTGGTTAGTTTTGGTGTTCATATAAAATTATAAATTCAGCGCGCACTTTTTAAGTTATTTATATGATCGTTGTGGCGACCGTAGGCTAGTGGGTAGAGTGCGTGGCCCCTAAGCTAAAGAACCGCGGTAGCCCGGGTTCAATTCCAGCTCAGACAGAACGTTTTTTCGATTGAATTAATTTTTCTGTTCGGTCGTCACCTCTCTGCAGACAATGGCAAACCTCAGTAAAAATTTGCCATGTAATGGTTCTTGAGAACATAAGCCGTTCGGAGTCGGCATAAAACACGTAGGTCCAGTTCTCGGTCATTTGTGATCAAACATTTAATAACACGCACAACACAATTGATCAATAGAAGCTAGGTCAAAGTCCTTCTAAGGGCTGAAATGGCCAGTTTTTTTTATTTATATGATCGTTAAAAATTTGATTTAATCATTAATATTCTATTTCTGAAATTTAAATAAATAAAGAAATTTAAATTTGTTACTTTTTTTAAATTAAAGTTTTTTTAAATTATATATTAAGTGCGAGAAAGTGCGTCTAAAAAGTTTGAAAGATAAAATAAATAGAGGTTTTTAACTTTTTCAGACTACAAATAAGCACTGCCTCATTCTCGTGTTCAATTAGACTAAGTCCTACATTTCGCAACCAATCGTAGATGGTGCCGATGGTTACACTACTGAGCGCCGACAATCTTGACGGCTATTCACACAGTCAACCTGACTTTCCATAGCAGGAGACCCAGAATCAACACCTGTGCCACTCTATCGAATAGATTGTACGTCATCATGACTTCTCTGTGTTGTAGAGCAAAACTCTTTCAC
This sequence comes from Dichetophora obliterata, assembly GCA_963920525.1. NCBI lineage: Eukaryota > Metazoa > Arthropoda > Insecta > Diptera > Sciomyzidae > Dichetophora > Dichetophora obliterata. Next base: position 41,613,908 of record OY986436.1, read on the forward strand.
TGAATAAGTTTAAAATGATTTTCATTAGGTTTGGTAGAACTCCAAAGACTCTGAGTGTTTATCATTTGACTCCAGTGAACTGCGTTGAAAACGTTTATATGTCAAGCATTGCCACAAAACAGTATTGCTTTACTCCTCTCCTCCAGTTTACTCATTCAATTGCTTCTTGCGCAATACTCGTGACTAACATGATAGCATAAGGTTGAAAAGTCCTAGTCTTGCTTGAATTGCTTTTTCTAGGCTATTGCACACTACTTGCTCGAAGACTTTGCTTTTGTGTTTAGGAGCATATCCACCTGTAGCCTGAAGGTATTACAAAGATCCATAAAGACACTACCTTTCGGTACGAGCAGTAGCATCTGAATTTTTCACTACATGCAGATGTGTCACAATGGCGAGCTTCAATGCGTGGTTCGAAATACCATCAGCACCTGACGTTATTGCAATTTCTTGATATCTATTGCATTTACAATCAATGCGATCTGCAACTCATCGTATCCATCGATTGGCTGTTCTGCTAGCTGTTTTGGGAAGAGTGTTTGAAATATTGCACAAAGCACCTGTCATAACCAGGATGTATGGAGTACCATCCCAATAGCTCGAGTTTGGAGCAGAGCAATAAGCGAGCAATAAAGGAGCTCTCCTTTAATAATCCATTTGGAGCAATAAAGAACAGTTTTTAATTCATTCAAATGAGCAATAAACGATTCCTCCTTTATTGCTTCATTTGAAGCTACTAAGGAGATTTTTTTATACTCAATGCATTATACCAATGCATTGCATAATAATTAGGAACTCAGCCTATATTACGAGGAACATTTTGTAGTTATTAAAATTTAATGAACGTCGATTGCTTGGCAAAATGTTTTTGTAAACAGAAAAACTTCTTTCGACTTCTGCACTGACGAAAGGAACATTTTTAAAAGACGATATGTCATCGGATGTAAGTTTCTCTTGTAATTTCATAGTATTATAATTTTGACCCCCTAATATTTCAGCAATAGAGCATAAAAATAGAGTTAATGAAAACTAGCATATCCTGATTTATATCTAACACTTGTTTTATCTTTCTGCACACCCTTTCGCCAGTTTCAACGCGCGCAGACCTTTTTTTATCGAGGTCTATAAACAAAGCTACTACTTTTTCGAAAGGTAATGTTTTTAATTGAAGAGACTCTACTCTTAAAGGAATATGTTTAAAAATTTGCATTTTTGCATTTTTTAAAAATGCAAAAAAATTAAATATATCCAAAAATGAAAATAAAATAACTTAAAAAACGCTAAAAATGACCAAAAAATGCCCTTAATTTCGTAAAAATGACCTGAAAACAAAAAACAATGAAAAGTGATGAAAAAATTACCTAAAAACTTTTCATATTTCGAATTTAGGAAACATAAATGGACGTACTAAATACCCAGGAAGTGTCTTAGAAGCAGCAGAAAAAAGATGACATGTCATCGAAATCCTTGCCCTGTAGATAACTAAAATGTGAGATATAATTGCATCTACATTCTAATAATTTAAATTCTTCTATGAATGACTGTTTTATAATGTGTTTTATTATTAAAATCAATTCTGGAAAATATTTCAAAACATTTTGTTTTATCTCTGTTATTTCTTTTTCTGAAAAATTTTCAGAACGTTTTGTGGTTTCGTCTTCATGTTTTGTTGGATGTGTATTTTTAAAATGGGCAAAAAGTCGCACATTGTAACGAAAAAGTGGCAAATTAACACAATTTTTAAAATAATCTCTTAATGGCGGGCAGGCCATCTGAAAAAGGGTAATTTTTCCACTTCAGTCGCAAAGTCGAAGTCATCCGGGTATCACCGACTGTAAGCAGCTGAGCCTATAAAATCGATTTGCCGGGATGATTCGCAAACGAATCGCCTAAAGGATTCGTAAGCAATTCGCCGGAAAGATTTGCTAATGAATCGCCGAGAGGGGTTTTAAGGTATTCATTGGGAAGAGTCTCAAACGAATTACCAACAGAAATCTTTAGAGATTCGCCGGAAGAGTCGCACAAGAATCGACAAAAGGGGTCTTAAGTGATTCGCTGATAAGAGTGGCTAAGGAATCGCTTGTAGGCTTCCTCAGCAACTTGTTGTGAATCGTCTTTGTTGTACGTTACAAGTTGTTTTGTAAGGGACATTCTCTGTCAAATCGGTCACAAAAAGATCGGCCACCGCAAAATCGTTCTGATATAAATATTTTTAGTTAGGTAATTTAACACAAAAAAAAAATTTTAATTTTGTCGATGATTATTTTTAGTGAAGAAGTATATAGAATAGCCTGCTTCATATTCCAACGATCGATTTTGAAAATATTTAAACATTAATTTCATACGATTGCGTGAATGAGCGAAGAAAGATATTGAAGATTTTCCTTAAATCGCGCATTCATCGCTTGGGCGATCGAAAATCGATCCATCTTCCAACAATCGCCGGATTAAACGAAGGAAGAATTTGAACATTTTTCTTGACTCGCGCATTCATCGCTTTGGGGATCGAAAAGCGATCCATCTCCCAACGATCGCCGAAATGAATGAAGAAAGATTTTGAAAATGTTTCTTGAATCGCGCATTCATCGCTTAGGTGTTCGAAAAGCGATCGATCTTCCAATGATCGCTAGAATAAAGGCAGTAATATTTTGTAAATTTTTCTTGAATCACACAATAATCGCTTGGGCGCTCAAAAGCGATTTATCTCCCAAATAACCCTTGGGCAAATTGCAAGTGCTTCGCAAAATCCACTTATTTTCCAAATTTTTGCAGGGAATTGATTGGGTCTGGTGACAAGAAATCAATGCATACTGCACAAAATTATTTATAAATCAAAATCATTCAAAATGACTGTGACTTAATTTTAGAAAATCTTATTCACGATAATAATTAAATACTGCAATCAAAAATTGTATTCATTGATTGCGACTTCAAAGAATGCAGCTCCAAATGATTGCAATCTTTAACAGCTCTGCTAGTTCTAGTTCCTTCTTTCAGGCGTTTTCCTAAAAAGTTTGAAAATCTTATATATGCTATAAAAATATATATACAAATTTACTAACTTTTGTTTTTTTCTGTAATTTTTAACTTCTTTTTCATTTTCAGGTCAGGAAACCTGTTACGAACGCATTGTAACACGTTTTGGCCGCAAAAGCACATATGTGGTAATCGGCGATGGCGCTGAAGAGGAATCTGCTGCGAAAGCCATGAACTTTCCCTTTTGGCGCATCTCATCGCACAGTGATATACGTGCGTTATATACAGCACTCGATATGGGCTTCTTATGAAAAGCTTACATATTTCAAGATATATATACATATATGTACATTTTTAACCTAACTCAAATACAGTTGAAGTTCACTTATATACTAGAACTGCTAAAACTTTAATCTTAAGTAGTAGTTAAAACGCACCTAATGACAAAAAGACTAGCTTACAAAAATTTAATATCTATTAAATTTAAATACTGTTAAAAAGTTAATCAATTTCACAAGTATTAAAGAATATACATATAAAAAATTCTGTACAAACTCATTTGCAAATCAGTTTGCAGACAATGAATTCAATTTTTGTTTTTCTAATTTTACCTTTATATTTAACTTTACTGCTAAGCCATATACTTATTTAATATTTTTTTCACTTAAGTGTTTTAAGTCATCGAATTATTGGTTTGAAGTTGAGAAAATTATTAAATAGTTTTGCTTAAAAAAACACAAACGACATTTAAGTTTTAATATTTTACCATATATTTTGTTTGTGGTTCAATTTGTAAGATGCTCTTTTACATTTACGAATTAAAAACTTTGATATATTAAAAATATTTTAAGTATCTTACAATATTGATGTAATGGAAAAAGTTGTAGCAAAAATTAATATATTTATATAATATATATTTTTATTAGTTTTATTTTATTTTAAAATTGTAAAAACCTTATTATGTAAAATCTATACAATAATTGAAAAACATATATATATATAAACATATACGTAAAAAATGCACTTAATAAATTAATAAAAAGAACTACTTAAAATAAATTAAATATTAGATTCCTACAATAAAAAATTCCTTGAAGTATAATTGGGCAAAAATCACGCGATCTAACTTTTTACGTAAAAAACCTTAAGGGTTCTCATCTAAGCTTGTAAACATGTAAAATATGCAAACTTTTTGATGAGCGATAAAGTGTAAATGTTGACAAAATGACAGCTGCGGTTAAGGTTTATTAATATTGAAAAATAAATAAAATTTGTATTTACTGCAACTACTTTAAGTATGTAGCGAAGTGATGTAAGCTCACGCCCATACAAATTTTGACAAACACAATGTTTACGGGTCAGTTACATGTTTAGATGAGAACCCTTATTATTAATATTAGAATGCGAATTTAAAAGAGTTATCGTTTATTGAGTATAGTGGGTGCTAATGGGCTTAAGAAGACACAAAACTTAATACGAATACAAAAAATTTGTGATTGCATTGAATACCTTGGTCGTTATGAGATTTTTTACTAGAATTTTAACATTTCGTAAATTTCGAGTTAAGGTATTTTTACCAAAAAAACGCCTAAAAAACCAATAATGCAAACTTTTAAAAAACAACATCACGGATGGCTATGGCATAGTTTTTTTTTATCTTTATTTTTTTAATTCCAGGGCTTTCAGCATAAATTAACAAATCAAAAACCAACCAATTTAACTTTCGCCACTGCAACTTGTTCTTGCTCTTTATTCACCATTTCAATAAGCACAATATATCCAAAACAGGATCAGAAACTAACTGCTTAATTTTGTGTTACGAAAATGCACACCAACGACAAGCAAGACACGAGAAGCAATAGAATTTCGCATAGAAAAAAGTATTGCTTCTCGTGTCAGATTAAATTCGGATTAAAATTTATTCGGAAGTTAAAGAAAAGTTGTTTAGTTTTTGGTAAATTTTTGATTTTTTTTTTACTTAGATTCTGATCCGATTTTGAATACATTGTGCTTGTTGGAATGGTGAAACAAGAGAACTGAAAAGTTGCAGTGGTGAATATTAAATTGGTAGGATTCTGGGTTACTTTTAATATTTGCATCCTAAAACCAGTGTCTGATATATTTTAAGCCCTGAAATTCCAAAAATTTTTTTACTAAAATCAGAAATATTTTTTTTTAAATTACTGAAGTTTTATCGATAAATATATTCGATAACTATATATCGAAAATATAGTTTTATCGATTTTATTTTTGTGTTCGAAATACCAAAAAGAGGCACTTTGAGCATTTCAACAGCTATAACTTTTTTATCCGAATTTTGGTTTTTCACTTTTTTTGTACAAAAAAGCTTGAAACTATGCCACAGTCACCCGTAATGTCGTTTTTTAAAATTTTACATTTATGAATTTTTAGGCATTTTTTTCGTAAAAATATCCAACCTCGAAATTAACAAAATGTTACACTTCTAGTAAAAAATTTCATAACGACCAAATTACTCCATGTAATTGTACAATTTTTTGTATTTGTATTAAGTGTTTTTTCAGATTTTGTTTTTTTTAAATTTGCATTTTTAAGATTTTTTGATTACAACAAGAGTGATAATGAAATTTTTTCGAAAGTAAAATATCACAATTCTGGTAATTTTTATCCGATTTTCATGTTTAAGAGCTCATATAAGGGAGGTTTTAGGCAAAAGCCATTGAAATAAAGACATATTTTAAAGATATTATATAGACAAAAATTTAATTCGCATGTTAATTTTAAATCGTCATTTTATACAAAAAAAATTTTTTTGGAGAATATATGTGAAATGGCCGATGAAATTTTGACAATTGCAAATTTTAACGTTTCACATTTCGATCGTGTCTTAGCGCAAGTATTTTATTTAATTTGCATTTTATTCAATTTGCGACATATTTCATTCGAGTGCTTGTACTTGCAACTTATTTCGTAAACTTGTAATATTATAAACTTAAAAAATAGCAAAATAATAAAAAAAAATAACGAAAGTGATTGAGTTTGTGTGTGCGTGTGTGTGGGCCAACGATCTCCCGGTGCACCAGCAAGTGCAGCAAAGTTCAATTGGATTTCTTTGCTGGCGAACATCCTCCAAGTGCCACCACCAGCAAGTGCAGTGCAAAATTTGTTGCTAGCCAACATCCTCTAAGTACAATTCAATTGACTAGTTAATTCTCCAATATTTCAGAAGCACAATTTCAGCATGTCTCAAGCGCAGAGGCAAATTTCTGCCATTATACTCCGGCGTGAATTTAATAAATTGAAAGCGGAGAATTTGCGCGTTATTTGCTTGTGCTGTTGCTGGTGGTACTTGTTGGCACATGTTAGCTAGCAAGAAATATGTGCTGTACTTGCTTGTGCTGATGCTGGTCGTACTTGGAGGACGTTCACCAGCAAAGAAAGCCAATTTAACTTTGCTGCACTTGGTGATGCACCGGGATATCGTTGGCCCACGCACACACAAACTCAAGCACTTTCGTTATTTTTTTTTAAGTGAAAACCTCTTTAGGCTCGTTGAACGATTTTGGTAGAGGGTAAATCTTTGATTTGCGTCATCCTCATCGTCATTTTGCGAGTAACTCTCGTCATCAAGACAGACAGCGAGTAGGTTTTTAAATGACGCTCTTGGATCTAGACTACAAGACGCTCAGCAAATGTAGCAAGCAACCATCAATAAGTTCCTCTGCTGACGCATCGTTTTCTTCCCTCCCTTTGCTCCGCTGTGAAACATTGAATGACATAGTTTTTCAATGTATATGTAGAGCTGCTGTAGGTTAAAATAAAATAAATTTAAAATTTTTGATATTTGGTTTTTGTTTGACTGGCCGTGAAGTCCCTTTTGATGCCACCACTTATAGTACAACCAGACAAGGTAGTATTAGGGCTGAATGTGTTCTCTTTATTAGTGACCATAACTGTCAAACTTAGCCATTTTGTTATTTTGGCCAATTTTTGCTTTCATATTGCATTCTCATTGGTTGCATATTTTGTATGAAATGTCGACTTCGATTTGACAGTTTCGGTCACCGGCTTTCCGCTTTAACAGTACCTTGTCTAATTTTGCCATTCCACCACTTGAGATTTTGCTACCAGGCAAACAGAAAGCATAGCAAGCAAAATGCGGTTTATTTTCTGACGCCGATTCCTTCATCCCCTCTAACGTTGCGCAACCTCTGTGAACCTTTCCATTCTCACTGCGTTGTTGATGTAGATGTGAAATGTCATTGTTGTTGTACAGTTAGCTGGAATTTTTTTAGACTTTTTTAGCTACAGTCGGAATATGACAACTGATTTTTTTTAGATAAGAGTTTAAATCAATTTTTGAAATTTTGTATAAATGGCTGAAACTATTTCTTTTAACTAAAAATATATACATATAATTCATATAATTTTTTTTTATATTATTTCATTATTGAATTAATTTAAAAATTTAAATCTTTTTTTATCTTTTTATATAATAACACAATATACATGCACGCTATATATAGTTTGTGTTGTGTATTTAAATAAGAATATATAAGAAATAGATATAGTATATAAATTATATATAATTTAATATAATAAATGTACGTAGACAGTTTAATCGCCTAGTGTTGTAAATTGAAAACGCAAGCCAATGACAAGCAAGACACGAGAAGCAATAGAATTTTGTATAAAAAAGGTGTTGCTTTTCGTGTCTTACTTGCTTGCGTTTTCGATTTACAACATTAGGTGGTAAGAAATAGAACGCTTATGATAAGCAGACTGTAGTAATTCAATAACAACTGTAAATATAAATTTATTTTGCAGGTTCTTTGTGTAAGTGTTTTTATGTACATATATATAAAGCGTTATAAAAATACTGCGATTGTCATATGCCGACTGTAACTACCAAATAACATCTACAAAAAAATTAAAGCTAACTGCACAACAACAATTACCAAGCAAATCTACAACAAAAACGCAGAGAGAATGACATGATCACAGCGATTGCGCAGCGTTAGAGGGGATGAACCGAATTGGCGGCGAAAAATAAATAGCACTTTGCTTGCTATTTTTTCTGTTTGCCTGTTATTTTTGCTTGCTATTTTCTCTGCTTTTTTGTAGATGTTTATATGTAGCTACAGTCAGCATACGACATCGAACTAATTTAGAAAACAGTTTATACATATGAATTAAGGAGTATATATATAATATTGGTAAATCTATTTGTTTTTAGTAAAAGTGTTATCGTATCGGAAATACATACATACATATATATACATACATACTAGGGCGGGTCAAATTCTGGCTCAGCGAAATTCGTAAAATACATGTAATTTCAAGACTTTTTTTCCACTACAGCATATACAAATTCTGAAAAAAAGCTGTGCGGACTTTCGTAAATAGATTCATACACATACATTCATACATTCATATTTTATAATTGAGAACAAAATCTATTTACGAAAGTCCGCACAGCTTTTTTTCAGAATTTGTATATGCTGTAGTGGAGAAAAAGTCTTGAAATTACATGTATTTTACGAATTTCGCTGAGCCAGACCTCCAAAAAATTCGTCCATACAAATTGACCTGCCCTAATACATACATATACATATATACATTTTTTCATTAAAGTCTGCTTATCCTAAGCATTCTATTTTTTAAACTGTTAAGCTTCAATTTCTTATATGAATTATATATAATTTATATGCTTTAGATATTTCTTAATTTTATAATATTCTATTTTTAATACACAACGCAATATAGAAATGGTGAACGTGTATATTGTGTTAGTGTCATGATATAAATAGATATAAATAAGCTTTAATTTTTTATATTAATTCAATAATGAAATAATTTAAATAAATTATTTAAATTATATGTATTTTTGATATGGTAATACTTTTGCTTAAAAGAAATAGTTTCAGTAATATATAAAAAGTTTAATAAATTGCTATAAGCTCTTAACAAAAATAAATCTAATTTCATATGCCGACTGTAGCTACACAATTAGAAACAACGTCTACAAAAAAGTTCCAGTTAACTGCGCCAACAACAATTACCAAGGAAATCTACAAACAAGGACGCACAGAGAAGAACAAGATCACAGCGGAATTTTTAGAACTTTTTGATTTTCATCTTCCGTCCGACCTGTCAAATCCATCCTACATGTACGATAGTCCGAAACCCCATATTAGCATGAAAATTCTTACATAGCAGTAAGGCGGTCGTGGCAGGACAACGTCTTCCAGGGAATACTAATATTTTATATACAGGTTTTCGCTTCGGTCGGCAGTCCCTTCACTGCTATACTTTTTTTTTCAATACACGCCTGTCAAATTAGAAAATAAAAGAACTGCGAGTTCTGTAGCCGCACGCCAAGCTCGGCATGTGATGTGGATTGTGTTTATAACATAAGAAATACATTGTTCTACAATATATTGACAGGCTACACGCCACCCGCCTGCAGCCCCAATTGTGTTTATAACATTTAAAGAAACTTTGGCAGTAATTAATCGTCAAATTTAAAAAAAAAATGTAATAATGTTAGGTTTGGCCGATTATAACTCAAAAAGTTAGTTTTATAGTTCTAAAGGTACGTACATACATTTATATAAAGCTTAATTTTTTATCTTTCCAAAATCGTATTCAAATTCGAAAATCGGTTATTCAAATCGTATTCAAATTCGAAAGCTGAGTTTATGATTGTTTAATTCGGAGAGTGCCAAAAAATCGGTTTTCTAACGGTAAAATTAAATTTTGGGGGGTGTATATACAATTTCAAGTATGGTGTTTTGTTACACTTGGCCAGATCTACAACTTGTCATTTCAAAAGTACATACGATTTTTTTTGTAACACCGTGTAATTAAATGTTTTCGGGCATGTGGAAACCGCTGATACATAGCGTAATCAGGACTAAATTTCCTACACTCTTCGCAGTAAATCCAATTGAGGAACGATACAGTTAGCAATCATGTCTCTGTACCGCTCTCCGTTGAGTTTAACGTTTTTACCATCATCATATGTGATCAAATATGGATCAATGATTCTCCTAGACCATAAAGCGGACCAAACGGTACCTTTTTCTTATGAACACCATTAAACGCACGTAATGCCCTTGATGCCCTTGATATATGATGAAATGTCAAACCAAACTAGCCTCAAAACCAATCGAGAAATGTCAAAAGTGTTGTCACAGAAAACATTGCTGCCAATTTTAAATTTACTAAAAGCGCCATGAGATTTATTCCAACATTTTTAGGGATTTTATTGCGACACTGCAGGAAACTTTTTTCCATTACGTTAAAAAAGGTTTATGTCTGAGATATCAAAAATTTTGGAAAGTACTGTAACAACAACAAGATAAGACTTCAGTTATTCCCAAAAGGAAGTATTAAAATTTAGTACAGCTACAGTTTAAGAAGCTTCCCGAACGAATGGAGCGAAGACTACAACCTTAAATGCAGATGTAGCCTTGCCATATTGAACATTTAGCTAATTCCTTAAAAAATAGTTTTTTTACACTACAATCTTTAACCGCATCGGCTATTTAGGCGGCTATTTTTAGAATACAACGAAATATTGTTCGATTGATTTTATTTTCAATACTTAAGGCAGACAGTTGGATGGAGTAACAATATCCAGTCATCCTACATTGAAGACTCATTCGATGCCTTGATTGATAATGATCGCCATAATGATGACAATCATAATAATGATTATGATGAAGTGACTGATATGAACGCTGCTGCTGATGATAATGAAGCTGTTTCTGTTGTTCTGGTTGATGTTTCTGTTGTTGGCCAAAGTTCATATCGCTGACAGGTGCTTGTAAGCCAAGCTGTTCACCAACTGGAAGTTAATTTTTTTTGCCTCTTTTCATAACACACAGATATTCACTCGCACTAGCACTAAAAAGGAAAAAGGAAAAAATTTGAGCATTAGTTGTTTTGATGAAAATCACAAAACTATTCAATAAAATGTATGCAATTGATTTGAATCATCGTCAGTGTTGCTGGCGGCTGAGGCAACCAGACTTTAACAAGTACATATATTTTTTCCGCTACGTTTCGCAAAATATTCAAAGTATCCCAGTTAAAGATAGAACGTGATGGTAGTAACAAACATAGTGAGGAACAGAAAATAAATGCTTCGAAATTCTGAAAAATCAATTTGAGTGGAAATTTCAGTCGAATAGGATTTTGCTTTCGATGCGATCCGTGCTTAGCAATAATTGTTAAAAATTCAAGTATTTTGTGATTGTGTTTTCCTTTTTAAAGACTTAAAACTAATATTGAACTGTTTTTGTAATTTTTATGCAGGTCTAAGGTGGTGAGCAACAAATCAAAGTTAGAAAAACTGGTCTTATTGATGGAGGCAAACTTTGACTGCAAAGGATATTTGTTTCAAAGTTCAGGCGACAAAGACATGGGAAGCAGAGAACTGCAAAAGCCTACTTGAAGTCTATTTCAAGTGCTTGCTAAAAATATTAGTTCAAGCTAGCTTGAGCTTGATAATTTTGTATCAAGTACAGCTTGTAATGGAATATAAATAACCCCACGACAGCTTGCAAGTATTCTAGTTTACAAGCGAACGGCACGAAGTTTCAAGTAAAGGAAAGCTTGAAAAGCTTGAAATTGAAGGCAAGTATCCCATTAAAGCAAGTATCCAAAAAATTGAATGAGCTTGTTTAGAGAGAGCTAAAGCGTAATAGGATTTTAAAGCGTAAGGACTTTAAGCAAGGTTGGAAGTTTTAGGGGTAAATGATTTCGAAGATTCTGTCAAACTTTAAAATTTAAGATGGCGGATAGAGTTGCCACCTAGATTTTTTTATTTTTGCAAATTCTTGTAATTTTGAAATTCTGACAACGGATTTGACTTCGAATATAATGTCACAGTTTTAAAATTTAAGATGGAGGTTAGGGTTGCCACCTAAATTTTTACCACAGTATTACCACCTAGTAATATGTATTTTTAAGAGTTTTAAACGTCATTTATCAGTGTTAAGGAGTCGCTGATTTCGAATCTAAATTTAGAATTTTAAAATTCAAGATGGTGGATAGGGTTTCTACCTTAATTTTTTGTAGTTTTTTTAATTCGGGGCTGGCAAAAAGAATGGTATACCGAAAATGGGTCGCTAAATTCGAATCCGTCGTCAGAATTTAAAAATTATAAAATTTTGAAATAATAGGGCTGCCACATAATAAAATGTCTTTTCAAGAGTTTTAAACGTCATTTATCAGTGTTAAGGGGTCGTTGAATTCGAATCTAAAGTCAGAATTTTAAAGTTCAAGATGGTGGATAGGGTTGCTAGCTTAATTTTTTGTAGTTTTATGAATTCGGGCCTGGCAAAAAAAAATATTACGCCAAAAATGGGTCGCTGAATCTGAATCCGTCGTCAGAATTTGTGGCAACCCCATTATTAAAAAATTTTATAATTTTGAAATTCTGACGATGGATTCGGATTCAGCGACCCACTTTTGGCATACCATTTTTTTTGCCAGCCCTGAGTTCATAAAACTACAAAAAATTAAGATGGCAACCTTATCCACCATCTTGAATTTTAAAATTCTGACTTTAGATTCGAAATCAGCGACTCCTTAGCACTGATAAATGACGTTTAAAACTCTTCAAAAGACATATTATTAGGTGGCAACCCTATTATTTTAAAATTTTATAATTTTTAAATTCTGACGGCGGAAATGCTTCTGGCGAAGATGGAATCTCCCTGAAGTTTGTTAAAGTTATAATGCCCTATGTGCTCAGCCCGCTTGCGCACATAATCAATCACATCTTCACAACGTCTTGCTATCCTGCTATCTGGAAGGTTGCAACTATTATACCAATTGCAAAAAAAACCAATGCGTGTGTTCCTTCCGACTTCCGACCTATAAGTGTATTGTCTTCCATTTCAAAGGTCTGTGAATCTCTAATGGCTGAACAGATATCAAACCACATAAACACGCTCGGCTTAATGTCCGATCTCCAGTCTGGGTTCCGCCGTGGTCATAGCTGCTCCTCTAACATCGTTAAAGTCTAAATCTAAAGTCATCTAAAGTAAAGAATACCCTTTGATTTGGGTAATTTGACTTTAATCTGCTTACTTGACTTTTCCAAAGCTTTCGATTCAGTGAACCATGACATTTTGTGCAAAAAACTTAAGTTTAATTTTGGTTTCTCTGATACTTCAGTTCGTCTTTTAAATACTTACTTAGGCGGAAGAACACAGAGAGTAAAAGTGGGGAATATTTTTTCTACATTTATGAATACTACTACTAGTGGAGTTCCTCAAGGCTCGGTTTTAGGCCCACTTCTGTTTTCTATGTTTATCAATGACATTTTCGATAAATGCAATAATGTAACAATGCATGCGCACGCTGATGACCTGCAATTATATTTGTCAAGACCTATTGGACTCATTGAAGATCTGTGTTTTAGAATTAATGAAGATTTAGATATAATTGCAGATTGGGCTAAAGCAAATAAACTTAAACTAAACCCCCTTAAATCTTATGGTCTACCGATCTCTAAAACACCTTTTACGAAGCTTCATTTTACCCCTATTCTCCTAAATGACGCTGAATTAAAAGTTGTCAGTAAGGCATCCAATCTTGGGTTTCAAATAAATAGTGCCCTGTCCTGTGAGGACCACATCAATTCCTGTGTCAGTAAAGTATACTATGTGTTAAGCAAACTAAGAATGACTGCAGCGTTTGTTCCTGTTGAAACGAGACGTAAACTGGTCTTACAACTGGTGATGCCAATTATCACTTATGCGGAAGTTGTTTATAGTAGTCTAGATTCGCGTTCATCCCACAAGTTGCTAGTCGCTTTGAATAACGCTGCACGTTATGTTTATGGTTTGAAGAAATTCGACCACGTATCGTTCTTTCGCACTAAGCTACTTGGACGATGCCTTCTACGTTATCTAGAAGCAAGAAATTGTATATATTTGCATAAAGTAATCTATTCATGTTGTCCACGCTACTTATATGAGAAACTTCAGTTCTGCCGTTCAAATAGAAGTTTAAACCTCTTGATTCCGAGCCACTATTATATAAACTCTAGCAGACTGTTTTTTCGTAGTGCAATAAGACTGTGGAATTCATTGCCAAATAACATTAAGGTCATTTCAAACCAAAGAGCTTTAAAGCATTTAATCTTTGAATATTTTTCATAAATCTATTCTTTTCTCTATTCCTACTACTTTTATTTTTTCCTACACACATATTGTTTAAATTCTGGTGTGTTCATTTATTTCTAGATCTTCATATTTTTATTGATTTTTAATTGTTTTCTTTAATAGATATATCTCAAAGTTGCAATTATTTAATTTTTACCATAAATTAATTCTTCAATTCAATTAAAATTTTAATTTTAACTTCTTCAATTACTTATAAGCTGTCGTATATTATTTTAACCTCTATTCTTAAAATAGTTGCAATTATTTAATTTGACTATAAATTTATTTTTTTATTCAAGTAAAGTTTTAATATAAATTTCTATAATTTCTTTAAAGCTGTTTTATATTATTTTAACCTTTGTTCTTAAAAAAAATAATCATAAATTTTTATTATGTTAATTAGTCAATAATACAATGTTGTTATTCCTCTTAATAATTTAATAATTTAATATTTTAGTTACTTTTTGTGCAGCATGTAAAAGAGACTGTATTCTTATATGCTAACGTTTTCTGCCTAATAAATTGAAATTGATTCAGCGACCCATTTTTGGTGTAACTTTTTTTTTGCCAAGCCCGAATTCATAAAACTACAAAAAATTAAGGTGGCAACCCTATCCACCATCTTGAATTTTAAAATTCTGACTTTAGATTCGAAATCAGCGACCCCTGAACACTCAAACACCCTGATGTTTGAAACACTTAAAAATACATATTATTAGGTGGCAATACTGTAGTAAAAATTTAGGTGGCAACTCTAACCTCCATCTTAAATTTTAAACTGTGACATTATATTCGAAATCAAATCCGTTGTCAGAATTTCAAAGTTACAAGAATTCGCAAAAATAAAAAAAATCTAGATGGCAACTCTATCCGCCATCTTAAATTTTAAAGTTTGACAGCATCTTCGAAATCATTTACCCCATAAAACTTCCAACCACGGAGTCCACAGAATCCGTAAAAGTCCTATTGCGCTTAAGCTCTCTCTAAACAAGCTCATTGAATTTTTTGGATACTTGCTTTAATTCAATAATTTGGATACTTGAAGAAACAAAATGAACGAAATTCACAATAGCGCTACTCTTTGTCGATCATAATAAGGGCCTTAGGTATCTTAAACGACCGAGTTTATGCAAAACATGTCTAGAATTAAATGATTATTTACTTGAAATATTGTTTAAAACCTATGCGTTATTGCTTATTCAATGTATTTAAGCAATGATATCTTACTTTCTTCACAGAATGACCTTTCATGTATTTTTCTACAAATAAACGGAATATGTATTTTCTTACCTATAGCCAATTCATAAAAAATTTAAGTTCATACTGACTTGAACACATTATGCCTTAATTAAAAAAAATACAGTTATAATGCCGTAAAGTCTTAAAGGGCCTTTCCGACTATTTTCAGGTATGATTTTTTAGATTCTGGTTTTATCAGAATTATAGAAAAACTTTAAAAAGATGAATATTATTTGGGTTTTAAATAATATTACACTTTTCTAATTTAATTTTAAGCGAAACTAATTGTAATAGCGAAATTGTACGCTAGCGTATAAATGTCAGATATGCAAATTGTGGCAACAAGACTATTTGATAACGCTGCCACACTAAGAGCAAGGTAAGGCAGTAACGTCAATCAATGTTAGTTTTGCTAGTTTTTGCTTGCTTGATGTAAGCAAACGTTGAACTATATTTATTGAGCTTGATGTTTTAGGTTACCCTAACTGTATTATTTTTGTATTTTTTTTTTTAATTTTTTGCAAATGTTTTTAAGCACATTTTTTTGTGTTTTGTTTTGACATTTGCAACATTACATCACAAGCTGGCAAGCAAAAAGCCAAAATCTGCCAAACAATCATTTAACGCGGCAAACAACTTTCGATTTCCTTTCAAATTTTTTTTTTACATTTCGTTTTTTTTTTCGGCACTCAGCTGATTTTGCCAGTTGTACGATATTTTCTTTAAGTTTTTGCTGATGTTGTGGATATGTTTCGGTTGGTGCCACACCTTGATGTGGTTTGGTTGATGGTGTGTTTGCCAGAATTCGTGGGCATAGTTTTGACAGACAATTTGTAACAGTTTTTATGATAATTAAACTAACTTACTAAGAACTCTGGTTGGAAAAATACGTATGAGACAACAAGAACGAAATCATAAATAAATCATAATATTTTGTAAAAAGCGTCCGCGTGGCAAAATTTTTAAACTAGCCCAAAAATTCAAGAATAAATTGAGACAGTTATATGAAAAATAAAAATTAAAAATGATATCTACAGAGTTGTTGTTTTTATTGTTGTTGTTGCCTTCTTCAAAATTACTTGATCTAAAAAGCTCATAAAATAAAATCATGTAAAAACTAAAAATGTTTTTTCAAAAAACTTTTGGACTCATTGTGAAACTCCTTTTTCTGTTAAGGAAAGGTTCACATTTGAAACCTTCGGAAACACTTTTCAACTAAAAAAGAGTTGCTTTTTTTATTAAAATAATAATATTTGGCGATTTTGGTGGCGATCGTAGCCTAGTGGGTAGAGTGCGTGGCCCCTAAGCTAAAGAACTGCGGTAGCCCGGGTTCAATTCCAGCTTCAGACAGAAAGTTTTTTCAATTGAAATAATTTTTCTGTTCGGTCGTCACCTCTCTGCAGACAACGGCAAACCTCAGAGAATAAAAATTGCCATGTAAAGCTTCTTGAGAACATAAGCCGTTCGGAGTCGGCATAAAACACGTAGGTCCAGTTCTCGGCCATTTGTGATCAAACATTTAATAACACGCACAACACAATTGATCAATAGAAGCTAGGTCAAAGTCCTTCCAAGGGCTGAAATGGCCAGTTTATTTTATTTTTTAATAATATTTTAAACTAATTTAAATAATTTTTATTTGGTAATATTAATTACCAATATTAATTTGGTAATATTAATTAAAAGATATGGGAGTTCAGGGGGTTCTAAGCCCCCCTTAGCAATCAAAAATTTTTTATATATTAAATGAAAGCACAGATATTCTAAATTATTTAATTACCATAAAATGAAGATAAATTGAAAATTGTTCAATGAACATGTCCAATTTTTTTAGCAGACATTTAGTTAAATATAATACAATATAAATGGTTTTCTTAATTGTTTTCCTATGTATTGTTATATAGCCAATATTTTTACAAAAAACTCGATTTTTAGAGGTTATTTCAAACCATTGCAACTCAAGGATAGCTATCTCTAGAGTTGAAATATTTGTGGAATTATCATAACATAAGCCAAGGATTATTTCGAGGAACTGGAAATGTATATATATGTTTTTCTTTTAAAATGTCTGTTTTCATTATTTTACTCAAAAAAATACTTGTCGTCCTGCACAATGAAACAATTGAATCGATTTTTTATATTTTTTGCTTCAGCAACCCATCCCCCGTCTCCCCATCACCCATCAGAATCCACAGCTTTGTAAACAGCTCACATTAGTTCAAATAGAAACTGAGTAGGGAAATTAACTCCATGGTATCACAATGGGCCTCATTGGCTTGATTGTTTCTGAAAAGTGACATCCACTTTAACCTAACCTAAGCCCCCCCTCGTGAAACACCTATCTACGGCGTTGTACACAGTATACAATTCTCAAGTACTCTTGTAGAAACGTGGCCATTAAAACATTGAGGAAATCTACCTTACACAGGACGTAGCCGTTAAAACATTGATGAAATCTATCTAACACAGTATCCAATGATGGGAGTAGATGCTGCTGAAAGCCGCGTTACATTGTCCTACTGTGTGTTAGTACATGTAAAAATTTTCATGTTTGATAGAATGTGAGATGGTATAAATAACGGAAATCAAAGTGTGTTCGAATTTGCTTTGATTATTTTTGGCATGTCATACTACATATTATTTTTAGGCTTGTTACTTATTTCATTACACACTTTATTCAATCAAAGATTTATTTTACCATAAAATTACTTGAAGTTAACTTTTCTTGTAAATCAAAAAGCTGCAAGCTACATACAACATGTCATCGAAATAAGTGAATTTTTTAAAGAAGTAAGCTAAATAAAATAAAAATTAGTTGCAAGAGAGTAATTAATAATCTGAAGTATTTAAAATATTATTTTATGTAATAAGGCATTTTCTGTTCCTTACGATCGAAATTGTGTCGACATCAGAAATAAAAAGAAGTCAGAGTACTTCGATTTTAAAAATAATATGACGAAAATAAGAAGTTTTTAATTTTTCTTGTTTCAGATATACTCAATATTTTCAATATTTTTTCGTTTCTGCTTAACTTGAAGCAGGAAGATATACTAAGAACCCTTGAAATAAATCCCACACAATTTTTAAACCTTAAAAATCACGGGAAACTGTTTGTTAGTTAAAGGGATAAACATTACCCTAAAATTTTAAATAATACTTACCTAATAAAAAAATTATTACACATTGCTCCTTAAATATTTTGCTTTTCAATGTCTTTAACAAAGTTAAATACCAAAAATTCATCAACAAAAATACTCATGTGGTGCAAAATGTTAAAGCCATGAGGTTAGCAGTGATATGGCAATGATACAAAGCAAGAACACTGAGTTGGCAGAAGTGGCACAGATAGCGCTTACAGGCAGCTAGCAACAGCTGTTTGCTGCGCATCGAATATATGACAGTCATTATTTGAATATTCAAACAAACTTATGTAACTACATTTGCTTATATGGAATGTGTGTGCTAACATGTGGGCTTGTAGAGCAACAAAATGCTTCAATGATGATTTTGGTGGTGATGATTTTGTTATTGTTAAGTGGGTGGTGACACTCAAACTGCCAAAGGATAGCGACAGCATCCGTAAATACAATTTATGGACAAGTGTGCTACTTGTACAAGGATAGAAATGCAAGTTTTGTCTCAATTTTTTCTTGTTAGCTTCAAGTAGGGACTTTTAGCAAGAAAAAGTAGGGACTTGTTTGTTTTTACAGATATTACAATAGAAGAGTAAAATATATTCGATAAAAGACGATTTGAAGTGCTTAAATGAAAGCCAAATAGATGGACAAAATATATTAAGGGTTCTCATCTAAGCATGTATAGCATTTAAACTTTTGATGAGCGATAAAGTGTAAATAGCGTAAATGTCGACAAAATGGCGGCTGCGGCTGCGGCTGCGACAATATTATGACTTTTTAAAATTTTAAATCTTTTAAAAACCTTCATTAACATAGAAAAATAAATAAAACGTGTTCATATTTACTTCAACTACTTTAAATATGTAATGATTAGCGCCAAAGACAACCCTCATTCACACACGTAGATTTACACACGTACTGTGAGCGTCAAAATAAAGTGTACAAAAGCAATTCTTATAATCAGGTTTTTATTTCAGACTTTTCATATATGACTACACTTATCTTTTTATATTTTTTAAATCAATATTCAATTCTCTATTTAATTAAAAAAAAAGAACAAAAAATTTTTACAACAAGAAAAGTAATCAAACAAAAACAGATTTCAGTCCATATATTACGCGTCAAAAAAAAGTGTACAAGCATTTGTTTTTCTTAATTGATAGTTGGTTAGTATTTGGTTGATTTTCCTTTTGCTTTTATAACAGCGCTTAGTCTTCGGGGCATTGATTCTACAAGTTTTTTTGTTACGTCAGAAGAAATTTTCTGCCACTCCTCCATTATAACGGATTTCAGCATATCCTTACTGCTAATTGTCCTTTTTCGGATTTGGCGATCTAGATACTCCCACAAATGCTCGATTTTGTTTAATTCCGGCGAGTGGGGGGGATGATCTAGTGTTTTGGGAGTGTGATAAAGCAGCCATTCTTTCACTATCTTTGCAGTGTGCTTGGGATCATTGTCCTGTTGGAATATCCAAGATCCCTGTAATCCCAATTTTTCCACACTGGTTAGCAAATTGTTTTTCTAAATATTCAGGTAGTCCATCTTATTCATTGTGCTTTCAATAAAAACCAAATTCCCAACTCCACTTGCCGCCATACATCCCCAGACCATCACCGAACCGCCTCCGTGCTTGACCGTTGTGATTAAGTTTTGATTTGTGAATGCAAGAAACAAATAAACAAGCAATTATAACGGTATTGTTAACGGTTTGGCATAGTTGAAATGCTACAGAAGAAAGCTGTACACTTTTTTTTTGACGCGCAAAATATGGATTATATTTTGTTTTTGCTTTACAACTTTTGTTGTTGTAAAGTTTTGTTGTTGTTTTTTTACAGTTAATAAGAGAATTGAATAACGATTTCAAAAATATAAAATGATAAGTTTAGTCATATATTAGAAGACAGAAATATAAACTTTATTATAACAAATGATTTTGTACACTTTATTTTGACGCTCACAGTAGTTTACACTACAAAATAGGCTCGGAAATGATGTTTACGCGCATGTAAGTTCACAAGATTTACAATGCTTACGGGTCAGCTACATGCTTAGATGCGAACCCTTACTATATTCTATTAAGTAGTTTTTGTTTTTTTTTAGTTATACAAGAGGGAGAGCTTTAAGGCCGAATAGTGTTTCATACCCTAATACCTAAACCCTGTTTCCGCATATTGAAATCCAGTCCTCTTCTGAGTTAAGCATTATGTTCTACAATGTTTCTGCTGTTGGTGACCTCCCTACCCTTCCAATTTACTCAAGTCTTTCTTTTGTGAATTTCGGACAGACGAAAAAACATGTTCTGTGTCTTCTATAACATTCCGTGCACAAAAAGAGCAAAACGGATTTTCGTCGTGTTGAAATCTATGTTAATAAGATTAAAAACACCCATTACAGTTAGTATTTTGGTAAGGAAGTAATCTACTTCCCCATGTCGTCTGCTTAGCCATCTTTCCATCTGCCAGCTATACTACGTCATCTTGATATTTTACACCTCAAGTGCTTTGAGATGTCTTGTGGGAGTGAATTACAGAGCATACTCTCCCTTGCCAAAAGGTCTATTGGGGGTCATATGGGGAAAGCGTACAGTAGTATAGATCGGAATAATCAATAGAATAATTAATAGGGCTGCTGTCTTTATCACTTGCATAAATAAGATGCTCCCTAAAGTTTAATCTGTGATCTAAAATGACGCCAAGATAGTTTTTATACCGCATTATATCCTCCTACCAATATTGTCACTGTTTATTACCTCATTTCTACTACTTATGAGCGCTGCCTTTTTTTTTTGCCCTGCCAGACTGAGCCCAGCTGTCTTCAGCCACTGCTGTACTGTGTTTATAGCCTGATTGCACTTCTCTTCAAATTCGTGTTGATGTTTTGCTATGACTACTAGCGCAATGCCATTTGCAAAACCTATAATCTGAGAACTAGCTGGTAGATTGAGTCGTAAGACTCCATCATACATGATATTCCAAAGAACAGGGCCCAGGACGGAACCTTGAGGAACTCCGCTAGTTGCTTTTTTTGTTAAAGTATCTACTTCTGTATCATAACAGAAAAATCTATATTTGAAATAGTTTCGTATAAGTCTCCTGAGATAGAAGGGAACGCCGAAGTGGACGAGAGATTTTAATATTCTGGACCAGTTCGCCGAATTAAATGCGTTTTTGATGTCGAGTGTTGTTACAAGACACTACTGTTTGTCACCAAACAACCACCACATGTCAATGATTGCCTCAAGAGCTATCTTTTTTCCTGCACCAATTGCATCAGTTGCCGAACGAGCTTTATGGAAGCCAAACTGTTGGGGGGGGGGAAAGATTTATAGCGTCTACAACTGACGACTCCAACCTATTGCTTCTCAATCGTTCGAGGATCTTACCAGCAGAGTCAGGCATGCATAAAGGACGGTAAGCCGGTAGATCCTCCGGCAAAACGGAATTCTTTGGGATCAATACCAGCTTTTGCCGCTTCTACACAAATGTGAAGACAACTTCCTTAAATCAGGCTTTATACAAGCCTATGAACACCTCAGTTTTTTGCTTTACAGCGATTCTAGGTATTTTATTTGGAACTCAATAAGGTCCAGGAGATTTTTTTATTGCTTTATCAATTTTAAGGAGCTCATTGTTGGTCACCGGCTGAATATCCTGCAGTTTTTCATTTCCTGTTTCAATTTCAAGTGTGTCAGGTTGTTCTGGAAATAGAGTGTGAACTATACTGTGCATCAGTGAGGGACAAGTTTCAGTTGGTTATCTAAGCACATTCAGTTTTTTCATGACGAGCTTGTATGCAAGGCCCAAAGGTTGCTGGTCAGCATCGTCACAAATTTGTTCGAAGCATCGGGACTTGCTCTTTTTAATCGCTTTCGTAAGTTGTGCTCTAGCGAGTTTGAAACGTATTTGGCATGGAAAGAAATCTACCGTACCTCCCGAATAATAGAATCCTCTATGTGTTTAACGTAGACCCCTACCGTGAAGGCTTAATTCTAAAGTGCTCTAAAGCTTGGAAACAATATCAAGCGTAGGCCAACTTTGGAATTCAAAAGATCCACCAGAAAGGTTCCTTTACTTTCATAGCTCATACCAACATTAGCTTTATATTAGACTCTATACATGACCGTGACACATTCGGCCACTAAAATTGTACATGACTAGGTTATTAAATAACTAAGGGTCATATCGGTATAAATACCGATATTATAACCCATTTTTCGACACGCAACTTTGTCCCCACGATCAAAGAAGGAAATCTTTGTCATGAAAACTAGGAAGCGATACCTACATCAAGACTTATGGTGCTATGTTATGGTATTCTATGTTATCAGACTCCCCTATCATTTATGGACACACCTCAGATTGTTTAGGTTCCCCCGTCACCTGTTTTCAAATTCCAAAGGTAACAGTATATTAATCCGGTAGTTGCTTACCTTCCTAACATTTACTGTTTGAAATGATCGAGAATTTATCTACTTCATTCTCTTAGTAATTTTAGGGAATTACCAACCCGAGTTCAACTAAGTGTAGCTCACACCAACCTTCCTGGTCTAACCACAGTCAGAGCGTATGGACCCCGAAGGACCAGCCCATGGCAGTCAATACCCGGGCTCAAGGTTCTACCAGACAAGGCTCTTCAACATCCCGTCTACATACCAAAAGTTCTTTGAACCATTTGTTTTGACTGTGACACCTTCATTCACTAGAATTGTACATGACTAGGTTAATATAACCATTGAACTCCCGGTAATATTATACCGAGAGAACCACAATCCTAATTACGCAACTTCGTAAGCTTAATTAAGGCTTCTTAAAAGCCTCTTTCAGAAAACTAGGAAGCGTGTGCCGTAGTATACCAATTGGCTTATACTCAGGTCAAGAATTCTATGCCTCTTACATAGAAACCTAGTTCTAAAACAAAGGTCTGCAGAACAACGATAGATCAGGTCTCCTCATCTTGATGGATGACTGCCCCCGCTCTTCAAGTTATATTGGGTTGATCGTCCTTCGAAAGCATGTTACAATAACAATGTTATGATAATTTAATACCAAAACCATGCTTCTCCAAGATTTGGCACCAACAAGCAAGGTTCAAGGTAAACCTTTTGTTTTACGGAAATCAGATGAACCTTCAAGAGCCGTGCCCCAAGAATGAACTCATTTTGAGATCAATTCATGGGCCGTGCCGCATCAATTGTCCACCTTATAACCAACCATCACAATTTAGTCCTGGCTTTGGACAGGCAGATTCCCCGAAGATCCTCTGGCGGGTTTCTCTCGAGTGACAGTAGATACGCCTTACTTTTGTGCAGCATCTTCGGAGGTTGGATATTTCGTCCGTCCACCAAAAGACTGGAACTCGTGATTGTTTCCACCACCCTTTCTAACTATTGAATCATCACATGGAACTTAAATGTGTGTCATCATTTGCGTAGATTTTTCTGTCGCAAAGTCAGATGACAGAGCCATGTCTGATAGCATGACCAGTAGGATGTCTGGGTTTTACGTGCTTACTTTATAACTCTTCTGGCTTGCTTGCATTCGTCTTGTAACGGTGTATTTTGTTTTGAAGAATCGCTCACGTGTCAGGATAATTAAGGCAGTAAGATGTTATTAACAAAAGTGAGGTCTATGATGGAACCTGTTCCTGCCCTTTCAAAAGTATTTTGCCGTTCCGTGTTTAGTATGGGTATTCAAGGACTTCAAACAATTCTAGAAGCGCTTGTCCTCTTGGTTTGGTTCTAGGGCATCCCCATTCAGTTGACCATGCGTTGAAGTCCCCTGCAATGACAACTGGGTGTCTTCTTATAGCGTAGTTTACAATTTCTTCAATTACCTTTTTGGGTTCATCTTAATTAAGGCTTCTTGCTAAGTAACAGCAAAAGACAAAGATTCCTTTCAATTTGGCCCTAACGAAGTCATTAACAGATTTCTGGTCCCTTATTTTTTACAGCTGCTGACCACAGCTCTATATGAAGGCTTTTCCGGAACTTTCGCTGATCTGGCCGCAATCCTTGTTTTTACGATATGACTCGCTAAGAATGGCGACATCAGCATTGTTTACTCCGACGTGTTGCTTCAACGACTTCACAGTGGCTTAGATTGAGCTGATATAGCCTTATTTTGCTTTACTCTCTCGCATGGCCTTCTGATAGAGCGGGCATTTGGTACTCGTAGTTGTATGTTTTGTGTCGGCTCGGTCGTTTGAGCTGCCACACCTAAAACAGACCTTTGCACCGTTTCACTTCTGCAGTTTGCTGCAACCGAAGTTCATGCACTTGAAGCAACTTCAGGAGTTTATTCTTGCTCTTATGCTCTACAAATATTAAGTAGTGAAAAATCTGTCTATAATTTTCGATAGTTGCATAGTATAAACATCCATGAAATAAAATATATATGGATATAAGGAACTAAAAAATCGCTACAAGTCATTAAGACTTTTATTCCAAATAAAGGTAAAATCCAAAAATGTGTATAAGTCTTTTTTTTGGGCGATTTTAATGGAATGTCAACAAGATTATTGTAATGGATCTAATGTATTTTTCTGTGCAAAAATGAATAAAAAATAATTTGAGTTTTAGAAAGACACTTACATAGTTAAATATTTACAAAAGTTTTGACTGAGCATAAAAACACAATATTTTAAATTAGTACAAAATTTCCCTTCCTTAAAGATAATGAAAAAGTTTGTAAGTTAAACTTCAATTAGGAGTAGAAGAAGACTTGCTTTCATGTTTGCTTGAAACTTTTACATATTTTTCACTTGATATCACTATCTCTTTCACTAATCAAAATTTCGTTTTCGAACGCATACAAAGTAGAATTGGTGAAACACATAAAATAACTGCTTTTAAAAATCTTTTCCCACTCCTTTTTTTTTTATTTTAGAATTAAAATTTTTCAAATTTCAGTTTTCAAATTTTTTAATGTTTAAACTATCAACTCACAGTGGCAACGCTTCATACAAAAGTTGGTCATAAATAGTAAAAATAAAGCTAAATACTTGAAATTCGGCACACATGCACGGAGAAAACTGTTTGCTAAATTTTTATTGTGCATAAGCAAAACTTGCTCTTGATTCACAGCCACTTTAAAAAAATGCTAAATTTTAGCAAAAATAAATCTATTTGCTATTTCAATTTATAATAACTAAGCAAATATTTGCTTGAATTAAGCAGAAATTTGCTATTCCAATTTATATTATCTAGGCAAATATTTGCTTGAATTAAGCAGAAATTTGCTATTCCAATTTATATTAACTAAGCAAATATTTGCTTGAATTAAGCAGAAATTTGCTATTCCAATTTATATTAACTAAGCAAATATTTGCTTGAATTAATTAAAAATTTGCTTTTGCAGTTTATAATAACCAATCAAATATTTGCTTGAATTTAATAAAAATTTTGCTTAGTTTTTATAAACTGATATTTGCTTGAAGTAAATCAAAATTTTGCTTTGTTATTATAAACTGAAAAAGCAAATTTTTACTTAATTCAAGCAAATATTTGCTTACTTTTTATAAAGTGCATATTTTTGAAGTGAAATAATTATTAACATATAATTAAATTGAAAAATTACTACCAACTGGAGCTTTGAACCTCAGCTGCGTGAGTGTAAGTGTATGGGCTTATCCATTCGACCATCGCAGTTGTTAACCAATCGTCGCCTAATTTTCTTCATTAAGAATAAACGTGTGCTCGTGTGTTTTGAAGAAATTTGCTTGAATTGAGTAAAAATTTGCTATTTGAGTTTATTATAACTTAGCAAATATTTGCTTAAATAAAGTAGAAATTTGCTATTCCAACTTATAATAACTAAGCAAATATTTGCTTGAATTAAGTAAAAATTTGCTTTTCAGTTTATAATAACTTAGCAAAATTTTGCTTGAGTTTAATCGAAATTTTGCTTTTTCCTAAGTACGCGAGGAGTGATTGCAATTTAGCAATCTTTTTCTAAAATCACATTGTGATTGAGCAAAGTTTTGCTGATTTGCTTTAAGCCAATTAACTTTCTACGTGTGCTTATTTTGATAACAAATATAAAAATTGTGAATTTGAAAAAATCCGCCCATAGACACGCCTATCTTCCATACAAAGAATTTCTTTGGACAAGGTCGTTTTCTGAAATGAAGTCTATTTGCTTCATATGGGGTATCGATTCTCACTAAATTGAACGCGTTGATTTCAAAAATGCTATAAATTTTGCGATATGATTTGTACTTTTTAAGATATGAAGAAAAAAATAATTCCTGAATAAAACCTGAAGTTTGGTTTTTGATATTATCATTTTGATAACGTAATACTAGGAAACATCCTATTATCATATTATACTGACTATACTAATGATGACTTTGTATGCATGTCATCATGTATCTTATGTCAAATGCATCAACTAAGTCAGTATATCATTATAAACTGCCTTCTATAAGTGAAAAAGACAACAATTTAACCAAAAAAAATTTTTTATATTTTATTTAATATCTTCTTCATTATAAATTTGAAGCATTTCTTGAACTTCTATTGCCAGTTCTTTATATTTTTTGTCACGTTTCATATGCATTTGGCTAACAAGAGGATCTGACAAAATAAGTAGGTGATAGAAAATGTCCTCGTTATTGGCTTTCTACTGCAACTTCTACTATTTAAGCCGTGTGTTCTTAAATATTATATTCGAAGCTTCCTAAAATTTTAATGAATACATTTTGTATTATTCTGCTTCCATGTATTAAAACTTTATGCACAAGCCTCAAACTTTGTTACATTTATTTCTTCTCCGCTAGCAAGATTCCCATTCCGCTTCAGAGAAGTGTCGCGCAGTGTTGCCATAATTTGTACTTAAATAGCCAGGCTGTATGAAATCCTCACTAATACCTAGCTCCTTTTTAAAATTGCTTTTTTTATGTTGCTTCCTTTGCTCTTTTGTAATTTTGTTTTCTCTTGAATCGAACTGTTTTGAAGTCGAGATTATATGATAGATACGTGAAATAATTGGGTTTGAAGAAGTTTTTATATATGCGGTAGGCGTGTAATTTGCCCGATTTCAAAAAATTTTTATAAAGCATTTTCCGTTGCTAGCCCAAATATCTGTGCAGAATTTCATTGTTATTAAATAATATTTACAAATTTTATGGCCATTTTGCGTCAGGATATATGTGCCTTGTGCTTGTCCTTGACCAGGTTAAAAAAAGTATTTTTACAAAAAATTGCGAATTATGCAAAAATTCATACATATTGTTTATAAATATTCCAATAGAAAAAACTTAATTTAAAAAATAGCGGGTAGTCTACGGCAGAAACTGAATTATGGGATTATTAAAGCAGGCTTTTATACATCTGCTAATAAAATATCTCAGATATACTTTGAGATACATTTCTTTTGTACTCCTAAAGTTTGCAAAATTCTCTAATTTTTCATTTTGAACTCTGATTTTTGCAAAAATCATTGAGCGGTAGTAAATTCATAAATTCCTTTACCATATTTTTGATGTAGAAAGATCAACTTTCAACTCGCCTTGTCACTAAACTCCGAGAGAGTTCTGAATTTTTACTTTTGATGTATCTTATCCTTAGAATTATCTGTAGATCGTCATAAACATTTTTAGTTTTACGAACATTATTATTTTTTTTCGTATTTATGGCCACGATTTCCCACTGTGCGACGATAGTAAAAATACAGTTTAGTTGTTATAAACAATCGATTGCCGAACTTTCTAGAGATTTCCACCTCTGCGATATAGCATGGAATCTTAGTACAAGACAATCATTAATTAATTCCATCTTACTGAAAAACAATTACATGTATTGGAAAATAGGGCATAGCACTTCCCATACAATTCGAGTCGTTAATATGAGTTCTTGAACTAGGTCCGATAGAGTATTGCAACTTGGTACAAGATCACCACTCACTAGCATCATCTAACTGAAAAGCAATTATGTTCAATACACATTCCATTATTATTCAATATAATTCTTGAAAAAGAAGGCGTTATATACGCCTCTAAATAACTATGAAATAGTAACTTTTGATTAATATGTTAAGATTCATATATTCGTAAACTATTTTGCATAGCTGTAACTACATTTTGAGTATTTTATTAGCATTTCTAGCTATTTCTTGACTTTACTCAATTAATGTTAAAGTAGTTACTCAATCAACTTCAACGAATTTAATCAGATGACTATTGTGCTATTACAGTTACAAAAATAAAAAACTTTTTTGTTTTTTGTAACTTACAATTTTTTAGAATGTTACATTTTTGAGTAAAAATCTGTCGGGTAAATTAGTATATATCAGCTTTAGTCGATTATTAATAAAGATTTGCTTCAATAGAAATTTACAAGAATTTATAATTGCGATTAAAATTTGACTGATTTATTTACTGAATATAATTAAAAACTTCTATATTTTCTTAACAATAGTTTTTTCATTAAAAAAGTAAATTGATAAACTAGATTAACTATAACTATAACAATATATGTATTGAAAGTTTTCTTTATGACCATGTTATTTATTATGTTGACTTTCTATGGTTTAAATAAAAATTCCAAATGTTTGATAGCTTAAATCATTCTTGATTTTAAATACAAATTCTAGTTGTTTGATAGGTTAAAATTGTTAATTGAGCTTTTAGGTTAGTTGTTTTTAGATTTGCCGAAAAATCTTCAGGCAAAATCTTCAAATGGTAAAGCCAAACCAAAAAAAAAAAAAACACTGAAACAGCCTGAAGATTTTCCAGTAAATCTAAAAACAACTTCAGTAACCATGCTTTGTTAGTGGCGAATTCCAACAGTATGTTTGACTCCACAATAACATAAGCATAAACTATAGTAAAGCAAAAAGAACAACAACAAGAAATATGAAATGGAGAAAAGCTGAGAAATTGACACTGAAATCTCATCACCTCTGTAGTGTAGTGCGCTAAAATACGCTTGCATGGCGACCACGGCCAGGGTTCGATTCCCGGCGGGTGGCATCACAAAGATTTCTGATGAAGCCTGTAGCAGGGCCGAAATTGCAATAAAATCAGCTAGTGATGTTTTCCTTTTCGTATTGTAAATGTTGTTATTGTTGTTTCTTTGGAAAAAATTCGTTAAAACAATTAATTAATCTAACCTGACCTAAAGCTCAATAAAAGATTTTAAACTAACAAACAACTAGAATTTGTATTTAAAATCAAGTATGATTTAAACTATCAAACATTTAGAATTTGTATTTAAGTCATAGAAAATCAACTTCGTTTAGAATAGTAAGCAAAATCTAAAAGTTTCTTTTAACCAAAGAGGAATGAAAGTAAAAAGCGAAGAAGAATCAAGGACCTGCTCCATTAATGCCTTACAATTCATTATTCCGACTTTTGTTTTTTTGTACACCTACTAAATAAAACAAGCTTAACAGACAAAACCACAAAAGAATAAAGGCAACAACAGAGAAATAATATTGTAAATCTATAAATAGTATCTCATAATTCTCTAAAGAGCAATCCTCTAAATGCAATTGAAAGAGTTTCAACAACAACAAAAACACAAAATTGAAAAAAAACATTATAATGACTGGGAATGCGTGATGTAATGGGCTGCAATGCAATTAACGATAATGATTTTGATCTATTGTTATGAGGTGGCAGCAGACAAAGTCTAATAACAAAACAACGCCAACAACTACAAACATTGTGCTCGAGTTCATCTCATGTGTTTATGCATTTGGCCTATTCGTTAAAAACGCAATTTTCACGATTACACAAAGTCATGTTTTGGCGATAAAATTTTAATGTTCAACATAATGGAATGAAGTTCAATTATGATCAATCATAAATGGAAAAGAAGCACAAGGAATAAAAAGAAGTATCTAAAAGATGGTTCGATTCGCTAAAGATTTCAATTTATTGCTTTGAAGTTTTTATAGAGTGTTGGCAGATTGCTAAAAAAAAATTAAATAAATTACTACTATGAATGAATCTTAAATGAATGCCACTTTGCAAGTGTGAAATTAATTATGTATGCAATTTTGAAGTACTTAATTGCATTCACTACCAGTTCAGCAATGAATGGAACGCAGAAATTCAAGGTAAAACTATATTTGAAGGGCTTGATGCTACAACATGATGTGCCCATAAAAATATTTAAATACTTTTAAATAATTAGCTTTGTAGATTTATTATTTTATCCACACAAGGAAACTTTTACAAATGAGTTTGAAATTTATAAATAGCCGAAATCTCTTCAGTGGAAGTTAGTTATTTATTTAGTGGTATGCGTATGAAGCCAGAAAAAATAGAATTTTTATCATTTGATTATTACACTTATTTCATAACCTGCACAATACAATTGACCTTAATGAGCTCTGTCAAAGTCCTTTCAACGACTGAGATCCATTTGCTTTTCTTTCGAAAAATATTTTAAAGTTATTTATTTATGTATTTATTTATTTATTTGGCCAAGCAAGGCAATATACTTATTCTAACAGGCTGTATTTTTATTTGTTTATTTTTTTTCCTCATCCCTTACCTTGTTTTGGTGTACAAAGACATGCTAATCAAAGTGGGCGTAATCCGCCCACCTGAACGACATGAATTCAAGAACACGTCAAAAAGAAAAGGAGATAAGAAAAGAAAAGGAACAGAAGGAACTTATAACTAACATATTTTATACAAAGTAGTAGAAAATATGAGTATTAAGCTACTGTGCTATCTTATAAAAAATAGAAGGAACTTATTACTTACATATTTTATACAAAGTAGTTGAAAATATCACTATTAAGCTACTGTGCTATCTTTTAATTAATAGGGAACAGTTATAGAGGCATGGATGGTGATTGGTGATCGTGATAAGGATGGATGCTTAGGGTGGAAAGAGGTGATTGGAGAGGGTACGCTTGAACATGTATTTAGACATAGGTGGTAGGTAGTGCTCGCTGATAGTATTAAATATTATAGAACATCTGTTAATTGGTTCTTTGAAAGCGTAGTAGTGTGGTGCTGTGACTCACACAGAAATCTTGTATGCCTAGTTCTCCTTATTGGGTCATTAATTGTTACTTTGTTGGAAATATATTCGCTGTCAATGTTTCAGGCAATGACATAAAATATAAAACATGAACAGAGTAGCGATCTTCTTGTTGACAACGGCATTAAGTTAATGGCTTACAGTCTGTGAACATATGGTGGCAGGTTTCTATAGTCCCGAGGGTTGTACGTGTCTCTCAAGGCAAAAAGTAAGAATTGTTTTTGGATAGATTCTATTCTATCAATATGCACTTCAAAACTTGGGTTCCATACTATGCAACAATATTCAAGAATTGGACGCACTAGTGTGCAATATAGGGTTTTAGTTATCCAGACGTTCTTGAATTCATTTGCACGTCTTTTAATGAATCCGAGAAGCTTGTTTGCCCTGGATGTGATATGATTGAAGTAAAGATTAAAGCGCAGCCTAGAATCTAGGATAACCCCAAGATCTGCAATGTGATTGATCCTTTTTAGTTCAACCCCATTTAGCTCAAAACTACTGTAAAGCATTTCTTTTTTACGGGAATAACTTATAACATAGCATTTATTTTCATTTAGAGAAAGCTTATTTTGATTACACCAGTTTTCCAGGGATACAAGTTTATTCTGTAAGAAAACTGTATCCACATCTGATTTAATGACATAATCATTTTTAAGTTGTCTGCGTATAAGAGATGTGGGATATCATACAAAACTTCAGATATATCTGCAATAAATATGTTAAAGAGGAGTGGACCGAGGTGAATTCCTTGGGGTACGCCTGATGAGACAATAATCTTATTAGATAGAGTACCCTGAAATTTGACATGTTGGGATCTTCCACTATAATAGGATATAAGCCATTTCAACGAAGAACCTGATATACCGAATTTACCTAATTTTTTAGTTAAGATTACGTGATCAACTCGATCAAATGCTTTACTAAAATCGGTGTATATAGAATCTATCTGATGACTTTTTTCCATATTGTTAAGAGCATCTGAAACCATTATTGTGAGGTTTGTAGTGGTTGATCGTCCTTTATGAAATCCGTGTTGTTGTTCATTTAAGTGTGGATTAACTATTTCAGTGAGCTTAGAACATAATATTTTTTCAAAAAGCTTAAGAATAGTTGACAATAAGGCAATACCTCTATAGTTTTGGATCGCACTCTTATCGCTATTCTTATAAATTGGTGTAAGATGAGATGACTTCCAAAAAGATGGAAAAGCACCTATTTGCAAAGACTTATTAAAAATAATATGTAATGGTGTAATTAATTGAGCTAGGTACTGAACAAGGAGAATTGGTGGAATAAGGTCCGGACCGGGAGACTTGTAGGGATCTAATTCATTTATAGAACTAATTATGTCCTCTTATGTAATATTGACTGTGAAAACCAAAGGGGACGTGTTGGAATACCGTAACGGGGTACGAATTGGGGTTGAAGGAGGACGAAATACTTCTTTAAAATGATCTGCAAAGAGATTACAGATCACTTGTGGGTTGGAAGAAGAAACATTACCTTTAAACATGGTTGTAGGATATCCGGCCGATTTACGCTTGACGTTTACAAAGTCGAAAAATTGTTTAGGGTCGTTAATAATTCTTTCACCAAACAAGTTGGTGTAAAATTTATATGCTTCTTCAGACTTTTTTGAAAACTCTTTAGACAGCTCTGCATATCTTGCCTTTAGTTCAGCACTTACAATGACGGTGTTTTTAACGATTTTGTAGAGACTATTTCTTTGATTTCTGAGTTGCCTAAGATTGGGATCAAGCCACGGTTCAGATAGTTTATTTCGTTTTTTTATTTTTGAAACAAAAGTATCAAGTACGGAAAAGATACTCTGATGGAAAAACGAAACAGCATCGTCCAAATCCAAGACTGATAGTTGTCCCAGTTAAAAGAATTCAGTTCATTTCTTATATTATTATAATCAGCGTTAAGAAAATCATACACTACAGAATTATTAAAGGATTGGGGAAGCAAGTAATTGAACTGTAAATGCATTGTGGTAAAGGGTATTTGAGAATAAATGATCTGCTTCACAGGTTGGAGTGACGTTGACTTCGTCGTATGAGTTAGTAAGAACTAAATCTAACCAACGTTCATTCTGGTTAGGGATGGGAGCTACTTGCAGACAATCGTTACAAAAGGTGCTAAGTAAATTAAAGTCGACCGAATTAGTAAGATTAATTGGAAGAAGGTGTTTGTCATTATCATCGGTAATAAAAGAAATATTGGGACGGTTAAAGTCTCCCAATATAATTATTTTATCTTCTTCGTATAAGTTGGCTGTAACTGTAGTTATAGTTTCACATAACTCATTGTATGAACTTTCTTTTGAGTTGGGAGGAATATATATTGCACCAATATATCTATATCGATTTAGATCTAGTATTATTCTTATTATTAGGAGTTCAAGGCAATTATGAGAGGATGTTGCATTTGTCTCACTAGACAAGGCATTGTGTGTGGCAATCAAAACTCCTCCACCACGTGAAAGACCTGTTTTTGTATAATTTCTATCATTACGGTATATTGTCCAATTACAATCAAGAATTTCCTCATTTTTGAATGTATCATTTAACCACGTTTCCGTAAAGACAAGATTATTGAAGTGACAAGATTCAGCATCAACAAAAAGTTTACTAAGTTTACCTCTCATACCACCACAGTTATGGTAGAATAAGTTTAAATTATTTGACGGGTTAGGCAGGTTTTGGGAGATTGGAGTCGTAATAGCGTGAGAGCTAGGAGCAGTAGTAGTTTTTTGTGCTAGTACGAAATCTTTGAAGGTGCCAAATCCGCTTTGAGTGTGTATGCGATGCGAATGCAGAGAGATCATTTTCAACATATTTTGGGGATAAGTTGAAGCTTTCATGGTAGTTTATGAAAATTTTCTTCAAATCTTTTGGCTCCGTTGGAAGACCTTCTTGATGTATCGAAACCATAACACTTGTTTTAGTTATACCATCTATACAAATAGAATCCTATTTGTTATACAGGTATGCCAGGTACAAGCGGACATTATCATATAAACGCCGGTCACAAAGACGAGACATGATAAATCGGCCTTCACTACTTATATCAGCCAGATTTTTTATTCATTTCGCTCGGGGGGTAGAAGAGAATCAATAAAAGGTGGTGGCGAGTCTACGAAGGGTGCATCTGAAGAGGGTGTTGCAGGTGATATTGGTTGATTTGTGGTGGATGGAATGGTTGAGGTTGTTGAAGTGGGCATCTGAGGATTAGCTTGGGTTGTAGATGTTGATGGAGCATGTGATTGTGAAGGGTTAAGAACGTGAGACCGAATAAAATTAGGATAACTTTATAACTTTTATTGGTATTTAAGTTATTGGTAGGAACGGTTGAAATTTGTAAAGGTCTAGAATCGGGGTTAAGGTTAAAAGAAATGCGTTTATTAACACGATTATTGAAATTGGGAAATACAGAAGTTTTGAAACTCCAGTTTTGATTAGGTTTAGATTGCTTATTTGTGGCCTTAAAAGGTTATTTAGTATTATTATTAACTATAAATTTATTAGGCATTTTAGAATTATTGATTTTTACTTTAGAATTGTTGTTGCTCACTATATTATTATTTTTTTAACTGATATGGCCTTACTATTTGTACTCTTATTTCTAGATGTATGTTTATGCTTATAACCACCATGTTTTTCCTTGTTACGCCATATTTACAGTCTCATTTGGGTCAGCTTAATGCTGTTTTCTGTCGAACTGTGGAACAACCATTCGTACTTGGAGGGAATCCCGATTTTAAAACAGCTAGCCTTTATCTTCTTGCAGTCAAGAGTCGTTATGCTAAAAAAACGTTTAAAAAAATGAACGAATCCAAGAAGCCTCTGCCAGATGTGGAGCACCTTTGATATAGAAAGAAGTGTGGCTTGACTGGTTTCCTATGTTTAGCCTCTCAATTTTGTTTTCCCATTCCGTTGTAGTCCACGATGTACCAAATTGTGTAATGAGCTGGTTAGGTAGAGTGCTGGTGGGATGAGAAAATTGATCCGAGATCATAGATACAGTCTGAGGAGTTACGGTTGAAATCAGAGTGGGAAAAGGTTGGGACACGAATGAATTTTCCGTTAATTCCTCAAGGATTGATCGTTGGTGAGGGGAACATTGCACAGGTTCATGCTGGATATTCTCTGAAATGAAATCAATATTGTTTGAAGCATGTTTGAGAACATCTGTTACATCTGCAAGCTCCAAGCGTGTTGCTGCTGTTTCATTGCCGACTTCGGTAACATTGTTAATTAATACCGAGAGAAGAGGATCTGAACATTGCTGTGTATGACTTGTTTTGGGCGAAGCGCTCTACAGTAGACTATCCATATCATTGCGTAGATGTGTAATTCTGTCATTGATCTGCTTAATGTTTGTTGACAGTGCCGTGGTCAGTACTTTGCTGAGGTTAACATTTAAAGGTTTTAAAATTTGTACAATGTTTTTAGTACTGGCTTCATTGATTTTTTTAGAGGACTCTTTTGATAACTCTATGCCGTTGTTTAAGTCTTCTGTTATGTTGATGATGTCGTCGAACTTAGATAATTCGCACTTTACATAGTTGAAAAACAATTTATTTTCAGATAAATCTGAATGTTAGATTCATTGAGGCATTTAACAGCAATCAAGACATGCGAAAGACAGATTTCATTGCATTCGTCACAGTAAAATTTAAAGTTGTTAAGGTACTCGTTTATGTACAATAGACTTCTTTTTGAAAGGCCCAGACAGGTGCCATGATAACTTTTGCCACAGATTCCCCCGCAGGCAACCATTTGTGCGTTAGAGTCAGCAGTTGTACAACCAGAGTTATTGCAAATTTTTTCCATTTCGATAGTTAAGTTTTTTTTTTAATATTTCAGCTCAATTTTAAAACACAATTGCTTTCAAAACACAATTTGTGATTTTTTTTTAGCACAAGTTAATTTTACTTTAAAAGAACGAAACACAATTTGTAGTGGAATATAAGTAAGTTGTTGTTGTTTTTGTTTTTGGTTAACTCCAAACAGCTGCAGAATTCGCACTTTTATTTTACTGTGACTCGAAGCTAATTAATATATTGTTGTTGTTGTTGTTTCTTTGGCTTTATTTATATTTAATTCAGTCGATTGGTTGAATAGCACAAAGAACTTTTGACCCAGTGAATTTTTTTTTTTTTTTTGCTATTAAGGTCTTTTCACTTATTTGTAATAAGGTCCACTGAGAGAAATCACACAAAATGAGAAAAATGAGGTTAATGAGAAAAATCAAACAAAAATCAAGTTAAAAACATATATTTGAAAATGTAAAAAATAAGCAAAAGCCCGGTTTTCAAACTGAAACTGCTCCCCTGAAACTGCTGTTGACAACTTCAGATCTGTTCTAAATGATAATGCTAACATTTTCTTTCTCTCTTCTACATTTTTTGGTGTCTTTTATTAATTTTTACATATTTCCAATGATTGCATGTTGTTGTTACTTTTCTAGCTACTGTCTTAAGACCGCTATGGCAAGCACAGGTTGTAGTCATCAGTCAAGTTTTGCAGAAGCAGTAACACGCGCTTCTCCTTCCATCCTCCTCAATTCAGGATGGTGTTCATTGAATGCTGGAGTGAGTAGTAATTAATTTTAATCGCATGTATTTATGCTAATTAATTGAAATTACAAGGTTTGCCGCGAAAATGGCAATCAATTTATACTAAATGCGTGGTAAATTATATAGTGTGTAGAAAAAAAGAAAATAATATTCTGAAATAAGCGAATAATATTTATCACAAGCAATCAGCGTAAGAATGTTTTATTGTATTATAGGCCAAATGAAGGCAATACACACCAAAGTATGAAATTATTTTTTATAAAATAAATCACATATGGTCAGAAAAACTGCAACCAGACTTAAATAAACTTTATAAACTGAGTTCATATTTCGCATTAGTATATTTAATACTTAATCATAAGGCAGCATAATCTTTAAGAAAAAATTTATTTAACCAATATTTAGCGACAGTTTCCCATAAGCTTTGAAAAATTTAAAAAATCAAATAAACAATCGAGTTTCTTTAAATCAACATTGCATTTTTTGTATACGATTTAAGGGCACATTCTCATCTAGAGACCCAAAACACAATGATGTTCTTGGTTTTTTTTTTTTTTTTCATAAAAGGAAGAAAATGAACAACTTCAGTCTTACTACAGTTATTTATTGATTCTTAAAGTGTAGGAAAATATTTTTTTGGTTCATAAAAGTGAAGTGCCAATACGCCGTCAAACGATACGTTAAAAAAAGGTTCCCTAACGGTCTCCATCGCAGAGCACGTTCATGTCCTCTGATATAAAAAAACAAAAAAATTTTATGATTTATATTATATTTATTGGAGCTTGAACCTTTAGTATTACTTAATAGTTGAAAATTACAAAAATGGTGAACATGTACATGAATTTTAAGTAGAGTTTTTTCACATTTTTCGCTCTTTGAAGTGCTCTAAAAAAACAACTGAATGTTATAACATAATGCGACCTGAAAAAAGATCTATTGTACCTCCTTCTCAATGCTCCGCTAGGTTGGCGGATTACAGAATTTCATCCAGACCCAGTTCTCTTATGGATTTGAGTATGATTTTAGGTTCAAGAGATTAAATTTTCTCTAGACCAGTGATGCTCAAAATTAGCTCTCGAGCTAAGAGGTTTTTCCAGCCAGGTATACTAGGGTGTTCCTTAGCTGTATGGAGGAAATTTTTTTTGAGATATGAACCGTAACTCCCCCTAGAAATGTTCCCTTAGATATAAGAACATGTTCTGCAAACAATTTTAAGAATCGGATAACAGGAAGGCGAGGTGTTTAGCCCCCAAAGTTGGACCATACCATTTATATGGGTAAAAAATTGTTTTCTTTTTAAAAATAATTAAAAATTATCATAATTAAATTTTTTTTAATGAACTAAATACATTATCATATTAAGCAAACAATTTACTTTCTAACTTTCTTTCGATTCGTCGAAATTGATTAAAAAATTCGAAATCTACAAAAATTATTAAAATAAACAAATTACTAAAATTTTTTGGCAGAAATTTTTATAAATTACGTAATTAAGTTTTGCTGTATAAGTATAAAATTATCTGTTTAACAAGCTATTATTTGTCTAAATCAGAAATAGGAAAACTACAACACATTTTGTCGAGCAAAAACAATATAGTTTTAGCGAAAATATCATCGAACTGAAGAGAAAATGTAGCGATTTCCGAAACAGGCTGTTTAGTCAGCTGTGTGAATGACGCTAAACAAAATTGTTAATGTTGTTGCCTTCTTTAAAACTTACTTGTTATTTACAATTAAAGACATGTTAAAAATTTAAAAAGAATAGATCATAACTAATCAAAAGAAAATATTTTCAATTGAAGTACATAATTAATTCTTTATTTAATTTTTTG
The DNA here is from genome assembly GCA_963920525.1 of Dichetophora obliterata. Lineage (NCBI taxonomy): Eukaryota > Metazoa > Arthropoda > Insecta > Diptera > Sciomyzidae > Dichetophora > Dichetophora obliterata. The sequence goes on from OY986436.1 coordinate 41,652,841, forward strand.
TAAATTTTCAACTGCTTATTAAGCATAAAATTATCTTTCCATCGAAATCTGTTGAAAAATAGGATAAATGCAAAATTTTTATAACTACTTTGTTAGATGTGTTTTACTGGAAAAATTGAATTTTTGACGACTTTTGACGAAATGTTTTAATTTCTTAATGAAATTTTCATAGCTAGCTAGAAATAGGCTAATTTTTTCACTTTTTTTATACCCTTGACTTTACAGAAAATTGCTGGTAGAGATCTCGACCGCTGGGATAATACAGCAATATATTTTCTATGAGTTGAATAATTTGAAATATAATAAAATAAATTTTCAGCAATGTTTATTATGAAAACGGGTTATTAATATAAATAAATATTAGAGCTTATGCTACAGGTAATAAAAAAAAATTACCAAAAAGCCATTATTAAAATATTAAATATTAAAAAGCTTTGTAATGCGTCGTTTTCATCCGATTTGGCTAATTATTCAACTTAATCTCTATTTTTTAATAAAAAATATATACATGAATTGAATTTCGTTACAAAACTCTAAAATTAACAAAACAGACGGACAGATGAACATGACTAAATCTACTCAGGAGATGATGCTTATCAAGAATATATATACTTTTCTATTCCTGCCACGCCTCCTTATCAGAGTTACAAACGGAATGACATAGTTAATATACAACGGGTATGCGAGGGGGTATAAAAAGATTAGAAAAAGTTGTGTTGCCACTAATTATCCCAGCGGTCGAGATCTCGACCAGTCATCTTCCACGTTGTCTGGCGATCAGATGGAATAGCTGTAATAAAGAAGTTTCTGGATTAAATTAATTTGATAAGCTATTTGATTTAATAACCCTTTTTTACTTTTTTTTATACAAGTAGTTACAATACCCGTAACTTTGAAAATAAGCTATTTTTGAACTATTTTTGTGCCTCCCAGGTAAGACTTTAAAAAGGCGTCAGATGGAATAAAAGTGTACGGTCGGGAAAGCTAAAACACCAAACTAAATAAATCATTAAAAAATTATTTAAATTCCAATACCTAATATTTTTAATTATATTATGATAAACGACAAAAGTTTGTGGTCGAGATCTCGACCGCTGACACAAAATGGGTTAAAAGCTTGAAACTTCCGACTTTTATATTTTTTTTGTAATATTTTCCATTCCAACGGAATTTTTAAAAAAATATCCTGAGGAATAGAAAAATGTATTAAGTTATTATGTTGAACTTATTTTTAAAAATAAAATATTGTTAACGATTCGGCAGAACGAGCACTAAAGCTCATGGAAGATTTTATTAAAGTCTTGTCACAAAACGAACAAAGAACTTCTCAGACGAAAAATTAACTAAAATCGTTTTATTAATGTATTGTTAGTGACGTATTGAGAATGACAAAGTCGTAACATAACTAAATGTTTCGTAGTTTACCCATTTGTTAACCGATTTAGAAAAATAAAAGCTTGTTGAATAGATATTTATATATTTTATTCATTTATATACTATACGATTAAAAAAATATTACGGATTTTTTAAAATTCTCGCAAAAATTTTTTTATTTATTTTTGTTTTCGCTCGACAAAAAATTTTATAGATTTAAAATTGTTTATACCAATTTTGACAAATAATAGCTCATTAGAAAGTTAATTTTATGCTCAGTATGATAATGTTTTTATTGAGTTAGCTAAAAATTTTTAATTATGATAATTTTTATTATTTTCAAAAAACAAACCTAGTTTTTTTCCACATAAACGGTATGGACCAACTTTGGGGGCGGGGCGCCACGCGTTCCTCTTATACGGTTCTTAAAATTTTTCGCAGAACGCGTTTTTATACCTAAAGGAATATTTCTAGGGGAGTTATGCTTTATAGCTTGAAGTTGATAAATAAGGAACACCATAATGTATACGTATATAAATTGTGGCGTCGCTAAAAATCTTCCAGTCTGCATGCAGACTCGAAGCAGGCATTGTCACGTCACTTTGGTTGCATGATTCAAATATAATTACGTAGTAAGCATATATCCAAAGGAATGATGCGATACGTATTTTTATTTGCTTACATTTGATAATTTAAAACGAAGCACTGTTTCATGTTTTCGTAGTTGGCAAGCTTAAAATAGTTTCATTTTGTGTGCATTTTGTTTTATACGTAAATTTTGTCTACAACAGGCTTTCTTAAAACTGCTGAAAAAAATACAGTAATAATATGCAACAAATAAATGATCGTATTTATTATGATTTCAAAATTTTTCAATTTGTGTCGGTTTATTATTATTTTTCTATGTAATGCTTTCAAAACGCTTTCAAAATGTTTTAACTTTAGATTTTGTTCAGTGAAAAGCTTTAAGCATTAACCATACATGCAAGCAGTTTAAGTTGTGTGCGTTTGGACATCACTGCTCTAGACTCAGCTCAAAGTAATCCAATGTTTGCTTTCGTCTGCGAGCCACAGCGTAGCAGTTTGTAAGTAAGTGTATTGGAGTCTTTTCAGCTTCTTAACATAAACATCAGTTGCTATCGGTTTCGATGCCCAATTTCTCCAATATCTGAGGGGAAGTTTATTTTGCCTAAGCTTTGGGAGGCTTTTCCAAAGGTTTGATCGTTTGTGTCTCTTCGCCCTTCTTAGTTCTTTTTTTATAGAATGTTTGCCCAATCCGCAGAATGGTTTTGGTCTTCCAAATTTTGTGGCTGCGCCCAGTCGCTCTAAGTCATCAGCTTCATCGTAACCTTGTATTCCATTTTGTCCTGGGACCCAGAGTATAGCAACTGTGTTGTTCTTGCCTAGTTCATTGAGTTTTTTAAGGCATTCCCATGTTATTCTCGACGATATTTAAAAGAAAACTACTGCTTTTATTGCCGCTTGGCTCTCCGACATCACAATTATATCCTGACCTTTGTATTTCCGATCCTAGTTGAATTGTGCACACAGCTGTACTGCTAGGATTTATGCTTGGAAGATACTGGGTGTTGTCCCCATAGGTTCAAAGTGCTTGGTTCTTGGCCCTCCTGCGCCTATACCTTCCAATGTTTTGAAGCCATCCGTATACCATGATATACTGTGTGGTTTCTTGACTTGAGATATTATTTCGCTGTCCCACTCTTTCTTGGTACAAAGCTTAATTTCGAAGTGTTTTTAGAGGTTATACCTTTTTACCTTTTAGGTATGTGCTTTGCAATATCCTCCTTCTCTCTACTGCTGATAGTTTTACCTAAACCTAAACCTCTGTAGCGAGGCATAGCAGAGCTCACTTTGCTACTCCCTTTATGAAGAGGTGTAAGGGGGTTCGGTCAAGAATTGCTTATTGTAGGCCAGGTCCTCATGGATCCTGTGATGCATATGCAGACCAGCCTCTGAACCTTTGTTAGCATATTCTGGTAATAGAAGTGTCATGTTTGTCTCCACTCTGCCTTAAAATAAAATGTAATAAATATTGTAACGTGACGTTACAAATATTACCTATACTTTTATACACTAGATAATCTATAATACTACATAAGTTGTATATATTATATTCATATTATATCACTTAATATTACTTTACTTAATTACTTAATTCATATTCCTACTTAGTACTATAAAAACGTCACAAATATTATATTATATTATATATATATATTTGTATTAACTTAAATATTTCTATTGATGATTAATAAAGCAGCAATAACATACAACCACACCACGACATCAGACCATAGAAACAAACACATGCTACATACCTACTTAATAAAACTAAAACAAACACATGCTACATACCTACTTAATAAAACTAACTGGCAACACCCAACCGCACTACGGCATGAGCCTCTAATTAATACACACACTACCCATGCATAGCCAGGCAGGCCAAAGACAACACACAACCACACTAATGCATAAGCCGCTAATTCATACCCATACTGCCTATCTATGAATAGCCAGACAGGCCAAAGACAAAACTAAACATATAATTCCCAACTGGTTTTCTGTCCAAATCGAATAAAAGGGCGACACAAAACCAACCAAAGCAGCATTACTTTAGGTAAGCTCGACGTAGTAACTCTATGGCGAGTCAGCTTGCTGGCTCTTCCCATACCGTTTCTACTTGAGATGTCGCACTTGCGGTGAGAACCTATACTTGGTTCGTCCAACGCAGTCGGCATACTCTGCATTTTTGGTCGCAGTGACTCAATGGTGAGCTAGCTTGCTGGTTCTTCCCTTTGAGTCTCTGTGGGAGGTGTCGCACCGGCGGTGAGAACCATCTTTGGTTCGTCCACCGCAGTCGGCATACTCTACGGGGGGGGTTTGCTTGGGTTTTGGCGCCGGGACTAGATGGCGAGCCAGCTCGCTGGTTCTTCCCTTTTAGTCTCTATTCGAAACGTCGCACTTGCGGTGAGAACTAGTCTCTGGTTCGTCCAACGCAGTCGACATACTTAAATGGGGGTTGTTTGGATTTGGTCACAGTAGCTCAATGGCGAGCCAGCTTGCTGGTTCTTCCCTTTGAGTACCTGTTTTAGACGTCGCACTTGCGGTGAGAACCAGTCTTTGGTTCGTCCAACGCAGTCGGCATACTATTATTAAATTGTTTATTGATTATATATATTTGCATGGTGCGAACTTCATAGAGGTTTTCCACCATGATTGTCTCTAAAAATATTAAATGTGAGCATTACTTTAGATTCTTTTAGGATACGAGCCCCTGGCAACAATGAACCACCGACTACCGCTCTACCGATTACCGAACTACCGATTGCTAATCTACCGATTACCGAAATACCGATTGCTAATCCACCGATTTACCGAATACCGATTTTGCCGTCAACTGGACTCACAACCTCCGACCGCCTACAACTGACCGCCTACATTCACTTTTACCCAAGCTACTGACGTCACGCTGCATTAAGTATTTTTAAGAAGAAAGTATCAATAAAATTTGAAATTGTAATATTAAAACCAACACCAACTGCGTTCTCATTTGTTGAAAGTTTGTGGATCTTTCACTCGATCCTGGCACGGCTGAGCTGACCTCAGCCATAAGATAAAACCACTGTTGCAAATGGCGCCCGAGCAGGGACCAAACTCCAACGCCGACTGTGGAAAAAAATCACCAGCCACCCACGACGAAGGAGTAGGTCAAACGCAAAAGAATATGAATACGCAGCAGCCACCTGACGCAACAGCCAATTCTGGCTTTCCACAGTCAAGTAAGGAAAGTCAGTATTTAACACCAGACTCAGTCGGCTGGGTATACCTATTAAAAAAGGAAAGACTCGTCAGTGAATGTCAGAAAATCGGATTAGAAACGGATGGTTGTATCGTCCAACAGTTGCGGCGGCAACTCATCGATTTTATCAAGAGCAAACGTAGCCGGAAGTCGACAGAAAACCTACTAAGGGATTTAGAAGAGGAAGTCACGAGGGACGAGAAAACTACCATTACTGCAAATGAAGAGATGTTGCTTGACGTTCTTCGCCCCGCTCGACCCACCCCAGTGACCCGTTTGTCGAGCGCTGAAATAATGTACACGGTGCAACGATGGGAGCTATACTTCGAGGGAGGAGACAACCTTCTAGAATTTCTTGAACGCATTGAAGAGCTGGCAGATTGTTACGATTTGGCTCTTAACTCACTGTTGCCATCACTTCCCGTAATTCTACGCGGCAAAGCTTTGCAGTGGTATAGAATAAAAAGGGATGCTATATCTTCATGGGATACGTTTAACAGCGAAATAAAGCAGTTCTTCATGCCGAAAAGATACCTCGCCCACCTTGAAGAAAGTATTTACCAGCGCAAACAAGGGCAGCGAGAAAAGGCAAGAGATTATATATTAGCCATCCAAACCCTCATCCGTCAGCACCCCCACCTGAAACTTCTCGATCATACTGACCGCATCTACGACGGCCTGCGAGTAGAATACAAATTATATGTCAGGCGTAGTGATTTTTTTTCGATAGACGACCTCATGGAAATGACCGATGAATACGAATTGTTAAAAAAGGATGAAGCAAAAACCAGCCGTCAACACCCAACCTTCTATCTAGGCAAAGACATGTCCTACAATAGAAGCACCCATTGTTGGCGATGTAAACAATATGGTCACCAACGCCATCATTGCAAGAGCACACAGAAAATACTCTTTTGCTCTTATTGTGGCAAAGAGGGCGTTTTCTCAAATTCCTGCAAATGTACCACTTCTGGTGCCACCGCCTCAGCAGAAAGTACCAAAAGTCAATACTACGTGGAAGTCGACATATTCGGATTAAGAACTCCGGCCTTGATAGACACTGGGGCAACCCTGACATATATCAACAAAACCATACAAGAACATTTGTTAGCACAGGGCATACACTCACGGAAACACGTACGAAGTGTACAATTGGTAGATAAAACCAACGTAATATGTAGTGAGGTCTTTCCAATGGAGATAGAGTACAACAGTCAGAAAACCCGAGTACTTGCATCATGTCTACCAACCTTGGCTGAGCCAGTAATTTTAGGGATGGACTTCCTGAATCATCGAAATATAACCATCATGTTGGATGGAGTTAGCCTACCGGCCCCGTCAAGCACTAACGACGCATCAATATTTCATCTTAATGCACTAAAGAGCAGAGAGTTCCTTACGTACGAACAGAACGCCACTTTAAACACCCTGCTTGAAGAAAATCTCAAAATCGAGCATAGAGTCACCGCACCTTACTCACCTCACGAAAACCCTACCAAGAGAACCAATCGGGTAGTAAAAACAATGATCGCTCAACGCACCGAAAACAACCACCGCCATTGGGACAGAGAACTACCAAAAATAGCCTTTGCAATAAATACCGCAACACACGAATCAACCAAATTCTCAGCAGCGGAAATAAATTTTGGGAGAAACCTGCCTATCCCAAATCAGCAGAGAGAGCTAAGCCAGACACCAGAAGAATATCCTCCCTCCCAGCCTAATATGGGTTCCTTATGGAAAGAGGTAAAAAGAAACATGGGCGTCGCATCTGACCAACAAAAAAAATACTACAATCTGCGGCGGCGAGTTTGGCGACCAACCTTCAATTCATTAGTTCTGCGACGGGACCACCCACTCTCATCAGCGATAGATTATTTTGCGCAAAAACTGGCTCCGAAGTTCTCGGGTCCTTACATCTTGCGTAAGTGGATCTCACACAATATCACGGAACTAGAAGACACCAAGAATCCCCGAAAGGCCCGAGTACGAGCACACCTGCAGCATCTAAAAGAATATCACCAGAGACCAGAAAAAACCAACGATTAACCGGGAAAGTTGTATTTTTATTTTTTCTTTGTTCATCTATTATTTCAGTATTTTTGCTTTATTTTATTTTGGTTTATTTTGCTCGATTAATCAACCTCATTATCAAGTTTTTTTCTCTTCTCTCCCAACTCCTTCTTTATCCTATCCCATGTCCTCACCACATACTCTCAAATGCATGGGCCATTGTTAATCAGTCTTCTTCTCTGTTTCGTTTCAGATCATCAAGATGGAACGTAAACTAACGCGACCAGTCGCGCCAGGCAAAATCGCGGCAGTACTGCGCCGAACCAGTATGCCCAAACCACCACGACCCTATGAGCCGCCTTTTGAGGCATCACGGCAGCCGGCAATCCCAAGGGCTCGGGTCGTAAAGATTCTAGCCTCGCGAGCAGGTCAGAGAGTACCATTGAGTAACCCTAGAGAAGAAGAAGCTATATTTATATATTTATATAATAAATATGATATATTTATTTATCACGCATAAAGAAATCCTCCTAAGTGGGGGGAGACTGTAACGTGACGTTACAAATATTACCTATACTTTTATACACTAGATAATCTATAATACTACATAAGTTGTATATATTATATTCATATTATATCACTTAATATTACTTTACTTAATTACTTAATTCATATTCCTACTTAGTACTATAAAAACGTCACAAATATTATATTATATTATATATATATATTTGTATTAACTTAAATATTTCTATTGATGATTAATAAAGCAGCAATAACATACAACCACACCACGACATCAGACCATAGAAACAAACACATGCTACATACCTACTTAATAAAACTAAAACAAACACATGCTACATACCTACTTAATAAAACTAACTGGCAACACCCAACCGCACTACGGCATGAGCCTCTAATTAATACACACACTACCCATGCATAGCCAGGCAGGCCAAAGACAACACACAACCACACTAATGCATAAGCCGCTAATTCATACCCATACTGCCTATCTATGAATAGCCAGACAGGCCAAAGACAAAACTAAACATATAATTCCCAACTGGTTTTCTGTCCAAATCGAATAAAAGGGCGACACAAAACCAACCAAAGCAGCATTACTTTAGGTAAGCTCGACGTAGTAACTCTATGGCGAGTCAGCTTGCTGGCTCTTCCCATACCGTTTCTACTTGAGATGTCGCACTTGCGGTGAGAACCTATACTTGGTTCGTCCAACGCAGTCGGCATACTCTGCATTTTTGGTCGCAGTGACTCAATGGTGAGCTAGCTTGCTGGTTCTTCCCTTTGAGTCTCTGTGGGAGGTGTCGCACCGGCGGTGAGAACCATCTTTGGTTCGTCCACCGCAGTCGGCATACTCTACGGGGGGGGTTTGCTTGGGTTTTGGCGCCGGGACTAGATGGCGAGCCAGCTCGCTGGTTCTTCCCTTTTAGTCTCTATTCGAAACGTCGCACTTGCGGTGAGAACTAGTCTCTGGTTCGTCCAACGCAGTCGACATACTTAAATGGGGGTTGTTTGGATTTGGTCACAGTAGCTCAATGGCGAGCCAGCTTGCTGGTTCTTCCCTTTGAGTACCTGTTTTAGACGTCGCACTTGCGGTGAGAACCAGTCTTTGGTTCGTCCAACGCAGTCGGCATACTTTTATTAAATTGTTTATTGATTATATATATTTGCATGGTGCGAACTTCATAGAGGTTTTCCAACATGATTGTCTCTAAAAATATTAAATGTGAGCATTACTTTAGATTCTTTTAGGATACGAGCCCCTGGCAACAATCAACCACCGACTACCGCTCTACCGATTACCGAACTACCGATTGCTAATCTACCGATTACCGAAATACCGATTGCTAATCCACCGATTTACCGAATACCGATTTTGCCGTCAACTGGACTCACAACCTCCGACCGCCTACAACTGACCGCCTACATTCACTTTTACCCAAGCTACTGACGTCACGCTGCATTAAGTATTTTTAAGAAGAAAGTATCAATAAAATTTGAAATTGTAATATTAAAACCAACACCAACTGCGTTCTCATTTGTGGATCTTTCACTCGATCCTGGCACGGCTGAGCTGACCTCAGCCATAAGATAAAACCACTGTTGCAATATTATGAATATTATTTTTAATTTAGTAATTTGTGTTTGTTAATAATTATTATAATACTATAAAAAATTAACTCAGTCTGCTATATTTACAATAATAATCCTGATATTTATTTATTGGTACGAAAAGGTACAGTTGTTTTGATGAGAATTTTTGTAATCTGAGAAAATATGCTAATAAAACTTTTTTAAATTGCTAAATTAAATTAAATTGCTAATTAAATTGCTAATTAAATTTTAACTTTTCTAAGAACACTTTACTGACCTAATATTTTAAGTGTTTACTGGAGAGTTAAATTTTTAATTTAAGGATTCATTTTATTTAGAATTTTAAATAAATAAATAAATAAATAAGTGACCAACTTAATCGCATCCTTTTAGTATAATCTAACTTATAACACGGTTATACACGGTTTCGGACCAGAGCACACGAAAGTGGTTCTATATATATTTTTGCACACTGTATTCAAATCTTAAGTCCGTTTTTCTCTATCATGTCGAGCTTAGGAGTTATAGGTAAACTTAAAAAATATTTATTTTTCTGATAACTAGACTATATCTTGTTAACGATTAAGCCTATTTTAAATGCCTTTCATGGGTTTGATTAAAAAATACAAGGCCGAACTATAACTGCTTACAAAAATTCATTGTCTTTTGTAATTTTAAAGATATCAGCCTTCAAAGTTCAAAAATTTTGAAATTGTTAAATTCTTTTCATGTTTGCAACCCTGTAATTTTTTTTCCTTTCATTTATTTTTAAGAACTTTCTTTAGTCAAGTAGAATATCTTAATGGCTTTTTATTTTTTGCCAATATCTTTGACAGTTTATGAGTTATTCAGAAAAACCTTAATTTTCAGCCGCTTGAAATTTTTTATAAAAACTTTATAGAGCTTTTATAAAAACTTTATAGAGCTTTTATAAAAATTTTTTATCACTTATAAAAAAATTTGCATTACCAATAAATTTGTAATAGTAATGGAAATTTTTATATTAATGCAAAAAAATTTGCATTCCCACTAATTTTTTAATGGTACTTACCGTTATAATGGAAGTTACCACTAAAATTTCAAAAAATTTCTACCAGTACAAAATGTTTTAAACATAAAATTCTGTAAGTGACGTGGTATCTTTTTCATTAAAAATTTGCTGATTAAGGAAACTCATTGAAAGGTTTACTAAAATATACAATATATAACGATAATGAAAAAAATATTGTCTGAGGAAGCAACTGTGAAATAAAAAACAAACTTTGATAGTAAATAACATTTATTGGCTTTATTTAATGCTAGCATATTCAATTTCGTGTCGCTAAGTTTTTGTCGTCGTGACCGATTGGTGATGTTTTTGCAATTTTAGTGGTAATGTAAATTTCTTCCGTTACCATTTAAAAGTTAGTGGTAGTGCAAATTTTGTGCATTAACATTAAAATTTTCCATTACCATTTAAAATTTAGTGATAATACAAATTTTTTTCCATTACCATTACATGCTAATGTTAATGCAATTTTTTTCCATTACCATTACATACTAATGGTAATGCAAATTTATCTTGCGTTACCACTAGGAAGTTAGTGGTAATGGAAATTTATTTTGCATTACCACTAGGTGGTTAATAGTAATGGAAAATTAATGGTAATGGAAAATACACATCTATGATATAATTGCTTTGAGCTTGCATTTTTTTTAATGAAACCTTTAAAAATACTACAAATAACCAATATTTAAAAGAAAATATTTTGTGCAGCATTAAAATGTAGTGTTTTTTGATAAGAAAATTGAAAAATCGAATTTATTTTGAATGTATAAACTCATTCTTGACATACTGCCAAAACATATCCTAGATCCCCAAACATCTCGTTATCAGCATCTTTTACAGTCTTCTCATCAATGCATAGCAATGCAATAGATAGCCGTATCATATAATGACGTTTCTTACTTCACAAGTTCATTCCAACAGCCAATCTTTGCAAGACTTGCTTGGCAAGCTTTTTAATTTGTTTGTAATTTTATTTTGTTGTTCTTGGAAGGTATTTATTTTAAGTATCTTACAGGTTTTCTGATTTTTAGGACTGTGATAAGTTTTAATTTCATGAATGCCTTCATTTCCATCTTTGGTTTGACTTTCGTTTTTAATTCTATGTTATATATTTGTAGCTTTTTATTTTACCTAAATTTATTGATTGCATCTACACGATGATTTTCATTCAGATTTTGACTGTTATTACGAAAGAGTTTCGTCTGGTTTTGTTGTTTTCAAACAAAGCAAAAGTACCGGGGTAATGCTACTTATTTATGAAACAGTTAAAATTTTTAGTATTTCTAAGAGACTGGATTGCATTAACTTTTTTTAATAAGGCTTCTCCTATGTAAACTTGACTTGTTGCTTGAATCAACTGTTTATCGTTAGCTCAAGTTTCACTCCGAAATAGGTAATTGGTAAAATAGTTTTTTCTACTCTGGAATTTAAATTACTTCTGGAACTAATTTGTGTGATTTTATTATACTGACAGAACCAAAATGAGGAAATTTAAGAGAAAATTAAAAATTTATAATTTTCGCATAACAAATCTCGACAAGCAAGCTTATTGCAATAATTTGTCTAGAACAAAGGAGAACAAGCTTCAAAAATAGTATAAACTGATAAATCATTAAATTCATTTTGCTTCCCTCACAGACAGTCAAACGCATCACCCACTTACTCTCAGTCAGGGAGCATAACTAAAATGACGTACCTAATAGGAAACACATGAAGTAAAAGCCTTTTCTTAGAAATCGAAAACTGAATGACATTATTAATTTTGCATGTAACACGTTGAAATTTTGCGTTTGCGTTGCCGTTTCGTGAAAATTTTACCAAAACTGGTCAATTTTGTAAACAGTGTAATATAGTTCCATTTTTATAAATTTTTGAAGTGACGAATTAAAAAAACAAAATTAAACAATTTATTTCTACGGAAATAGCACCACTGCCAGTTCATTAAAAGTTTGAACTCTTGAAAATACAGCTACATGCAACTAATTAGGGACAGTGGTTTTTGATATGTACAGCAATGCATACAATTTTTAAAACGCAACAAAATTCGTAGTAGCAATACTTTTTAAAAATGCAACTCTGGTACTTTCGAAAACACCACACAGGCATCACTTTTTTTACCGTTATTCTTAAGCAGTGAAGCCATTTGAAATTTGCATGCCCACACAAACTTTTGGAAGCATAAAGTATTTTTTGCTTGTTGCATTGTTTGCCATATTTGCACGAAAAACTCTCCTTGTGTATAGACAAAATAATTGAGTATCATCGGAAACGATGCTGCCTCGCCACTGGTTATTTGTCGAATGAGCTAAAGAGTATAAGAATACGTGTGACTCATAGCAAAGCATGTGCTTCATGGGGTGTCGACCACTGGTATAGAGTCACACAGCAGACTAGACAGACTATTTCGGAAGACGCTACCCTTTCCATCTTCAGTAGTATTGAGTGATTCAGCTGTGAACAACCTTCGGTTTCAGGTTTATGATTTCACACTTGTTCGAATAAACTCTTCGAATTATTATGATGTAAAGCAAAGCATTTTATTTTAGCTCAAGTCTAAAAGAGCGTATTCACTCTACAATAGCGTAAAATATCGCTGCTGGAGCATTTTTAGGATTCTCAGAGCTCCAACACGCTGAAATAGCGTGAAAAATAAAAAATATACCTTTTTTGAAAGAAACGCTTAATTTTTAACATAATTGAAGAAACCCTCTGCATAGTGTGTTTTTTTTAAATCGCCAATGAATGGCGTGAAATTTGTTGTAGTTACACAATTTGTTGTAGTGATTTTTCAAAAATTTTTAAGCTGAAAATTCATTAACTGCTTTTGCATATGCGTCCGTCTACTCGCTGGCGCATCTTACGCAAGAAATTTACGGCGAATTACAATACTTGCGTTTTGAGTTCAGAGTAAGGGCTATAAAATTATTTAATATGTTCCATGTTGTTCAAATGTCATTTTTAATGTATTAACAGTAAAATCTATCGAATTTTTTATATATAATAAAAAAAACTTTTAAAAATTAGCATAAAAAGCTATTTTAGTCAAATATCATATAAAAACTCATAAAAATCTTTAAACATTTTAACATTTTATTTTAAAACGGCATCCCTGATTTCTTCTCGCTATTCGTTATAGGTAAGTTATAAGCAGGGCACGGATTTTGATGACCTAAAAACTGCAAAAAATTACCCAACAAAATGGCAAAAATGACCTAAAAACTGCAGAAAATTACCTTAAAACTGACAAAAATTACCTAAAAAACGCAAATAATTGCATAAAAAATAAACAAAAAATTTGGCCTTAAAAATAAAACATTATTAAATTAAAATGTATTTTATACTAGCCTATCCTGAGTTTTTATCCAACACTTGTTTCATTTTTTTACATACCCTTTTGTCAGTTTCACCACGCGCAGAGCTTTTTTTTCATCGAAGTCTATAAACATTGGTACTCCTTTGTAGAGAGGTAATGTTTTTGATTGAAAGGACTCTAGTGTTAAAGGAATATGTTTAAAATTTTGCATTTGGACATTTTTTAGTACGAAAAAAAAATAAAAAAACATCCAAAAATAAAAATAAAATAACTTAAAAATCTCTAAAAATGACCAAAAAATTCCTTAATCTAGTAAAAATGACCTGAAAACTAAAAACGATGAAAAATGATGAAAAAGTGTCCTAAAAACTTTTCATATTTGGAATTTAGAAAACATAAATGGACGTCTTAAATAAGATGGAAATGTCTTAGAAGCAGCAGAAAAAAGATGACATGTCATCGAAATCTTAGCCTTGGTTATAAGTAACGGCATAAAACTCTCTCTCATAAGCTGGCACACATTCTATTGCATTGCGAGAGGGACGCATATGCAAACGCTGTTAATGAAATTCCAGCTTTAGAGTGTAACTTGCACGAATATTATTACCGCTTTTTACCGTGAACTTTTCTCTACTGGGTCGATAGATGTGAGTGCTTTTCCGGTGAAAATGAAAATGATGTAATCACTCAATTAAAAACCTTCGACAACTCAAACTTTAAGCGTTTTTTTCTTTTATTTTCCTGTTATATTTGATGTCAGAGTCAACAGTAAAAGACGATAAAACAGTGTGTTAAATGGACGCCATAACGTGAGCTTTTCGAGATTCCAGCAAAAGGCGTTATTAATAATTTGTTAAATTGTACAACCATGCTTCTGTGTGAGTTAACATTTTAATTGAATAATTAATTAGTACACATTTCTCGATTGTTTTGTTATAATTTTTAAAAATGCCTCAAGTTTGCCAGAAAAGCTGAAGTAGGCTCTTATCTGTTAAATTAAACCTATTAACCCATATAGCGCCGAAAATTTTGTTTCTTCAATTGAAATTTTACAAAACTTTAGTCTTCATGGGTTTCTAAACATTTTTTATTAAATCACATTTTTCATATTAGCTTTAAATTTCTCGGAATTGGTTGTCCTTTAAAAAGGACAGTAGCTTGATACACTACTTTAAATTTTTATTATTTTCAATATAAATGATAGAGATAACATATAAAACGACTATATTTTAAGTTGATATGTGATATGACAAGAAGCAATCCTTTGGATGTAAGTGACATTGCATTTGTTGCAAAAAGTTAGCCTTCTTTTGGCGATAAATGCAACGGGCTTAATGTTCCTTATGTTGTATCAAGTGACCTTGTCCATCAAATCTGGAGTACATATAAATGTTGGCGCTGGGTTTGCTTGAATTCCATTTTTGAGGATAATTTAAAAGATTCCAGTTATCCATTGGCAATTATTCTTCTTAACACTAAATGGTCCATTTTTCCACCATAGGAACGATATAACAACCAGTTATTTTGATCAGCCATGTCAATGACAGATAAGTGAAAGGTATCATTTTTTTCTCTTATAGAAGCCGACTACAACATCGGGATATACCGAACTTTCCAAATTGTTGAGACACACATTATCTTCATCGTATCTGTCTTCATCCGTTACATCAGCGTTAGCGTTTTCGGGGAGTGCTATGTAAATATTATCAAAAACCTCCTCATCACTTCATTGCTCAAGCTCTTCAAAAATTTCGTTTAAATACAACGGCTTTCGGTTAACAATACTGTAAAACACATTTAAAAATATATGAAATTAATATTACAAAAGTAGTATATTCTGCTTCTAAAAGGACAGTGTACTATGTCTAGCAATACAGCTTTATACTCACTATCCATTTATTTGTTGTACAACTAAGATGTTACTCTTATTAATTTTTTTACAAAACATTACAGTTAGGTGGATGTAAATGGTTTACTTACATATTTTTTCCATTGCGCACTATTAAAAAAAAAATCATTTTGCACAAGTCACTCAATTTGGATTTAAAATACGCGGAATCATTTCCGTCAAACGGTTTTTTTATCCCATTTACTTTGACGTTTTTAGTGGCCTTTAAATAGTACGATTGCGCTAAGTAGGTTAAGAAATTATCTGTGGGTATAATTTCTGAAGGTATGCTTTACTTTTTTAGACTTTGAAGATTTAACGCAATTTGCTCTTAAGAATCTTGTTATGAATATTACATTATCTAAAATTGACGTTATTTTGTACAGAAAATACTTAAATTTCGATAGATAAATTTGCAAATTCACATTTTTTTTCACAGCAGTACATAATTCTGAATATTATAATCCCTATGATAAACACTGTTGTTTTGAGCAGAGATAATAAGTACTTTCAATATCAGTTTCCATCTTGGAATAATTAAAACCAAAATTCGTAACCATGAGCTCACGGTTATTATAGTCATTACAATTTACAACAATAAATTAGTTAACTTCAGGTTCGAACTGACACATGTATGATATTTTTATTCAGAAAACTTTGCCATAGTTCTCAACACAAATTTTACTGCTGTAAATAACTTTAATTTATTAATAAGTGAGGCAAATCGAAAAAAACTTAAATCCTTTCAACGAGCAATAATTACTTTAACAGTCTTAAAGCCTGTGTTAAATAAAAAACCTTTAGCCACAAATCAAGCGAAGACATCTCTATATTTTAAATCATGCTGTTAACATCAGATCTATTTGTCTTCCTTACAAACTGGCCTAATGAGTTGCACCAGCCAATTTAAGGCGCGCTCTCGGCGGTTCTGTTTGAAATGTCTTTATAATATTTCCGTGCCTGTTGCTAACTTTAAGCCAACTAAATAGCCAAGACCAACAACAACTACAACAATACTTGAACAACAAAATCCTTGCTATATTTATTGTTGCAAATATTATGAATTATGGCTGAGAATGTGCACGCATTCGTACAAAGTTATAAATCTTGTTGCCTGGTGTTGACCACCGTTTGATTGCTACAACAATTGTTGAGGGTGTACTACAGTATGTGCTCATCGAATAATGACCAAGTAGTTTATTTTCGTATTAATAGCTTTTGAGAATAATTTTAAAAGTAGGGATATGATGAAAACCTGCTGAGTTGCATAACAAGAATTTAAAAAATTTTCAATATGAAATTGTAAGGAACGCAACGGTTTGAAGTTTTTAATGTGTTTTCTTTACAAATTTTTCGGTTAAAAAAAATATGTTTGTTCAGTTTTATTTAAGGTGACATTGCACGTTGGAAAATAAATAAAAACACTCAATTTAAAACATTTATTGTGAAAACACTATAATACAGAGAGAATAAAAATTTATTTAACGAATGTAAATAATCAAAAAAACATATTCCAAAAAGGTTTTTTTTTAATGCATCTGATTATCTCTAGATTTTGTAAAAAAAGTAGTCATTTTCAGCCGGGATCAAGATATTTTGGTCCCATTTTATCAAGCCTGCCCCAGTTAACTGGATGTCTTTGTTACATCTGATGTATCTTCTGTACTTCTTTTTAACCAGATATTATTTATTTCAGACCAGGATCTAATTTTTTGCACATTTAACATTAACCGTGCACCTATTGCTTTTGAAACTTTTTTCACGTATCGTAATTTCAAATCTGTTGATATTGGCAAACTGTATAGGGACTTATCTGAAATAAACTGGACTGATTATTGGTTCTTTGGACCAGTTGATGACAAGTTAAAATTTTTTGTTGATAATATCTTAAATCTTTTGGAATCCAATGTTCCAACAGGTCACCAACACAACCTGCCCCTGGTTTACAATGAATGTGATATTGGTTATAAAAAAACGCTACAAAGCCTATAACAAGTGGAAACGAAATCCAACTGAGGCCAATTGGGAAATATTTAGACCAGCAAGGAATGAAGCTACCTTTGCCGTTAGACTATCCAAAAAGCAATTTTATATATCTAAGCTAAGCCCAAATCTAATCTCCAAGTAGTTATGGAAAAATCTAAAAAGTATTGGTATTTGAAATAAAGGCTTGGAGGTCTGCCGTACTGATCCACATCTATTGAATGATTATTTCATCGCGAACTCGTTGACAGATGATAATGCCGAAAACACTAATAGAATAGTGCCTGTTGAGTTACCGTATGATTTCAATTCAAGAGATATAAATGAACTAGATGTTGCCCGCTGCATAAGAAAAATCAGTTCCAATTATATTGGTAAAAATGGTGTGTCGATCAAATTCAATATTCTTTTTTGCCCCATGTGGTCAGTCCACTTGGTCAGTCTACATACCATCAACCATTGCATCACTGCCTCTTGCTTTCCTACCAGCTGGAAAGTGGCTACAATTGTTCCGATTGCAAAAATTTAAAATGCACGCGAGCCTGGTGACTTCAGACCAATCAGCTTGTTATCATCGATTTCAAAATCATGTTTTGGCAGAGCAAATATGTGAACATATTCAATCTCTAGGCCTCATGTCTGATTTTCAGTCCGGCTTCCGTAAAGGTCATAGTTGTTTAACAGCTATTGTTAAAATCATGTATGACATCAGAGCTCCCTTCGATGATGGTGATCTGACCTTGCTTTGCCTTCTCGATTTTTCTAAGGCTTTCGATATAGTAAACCATAATATTTTATGCAAAAAATTCAAATTGCAGTTCGTTTTTTCTAAACCATCAGTTCGCCTTTTAAGTAGTTACTTAAATGGTAGGTCCTAGCGGGTCAGATTAGACAGCAACTTATCTGCGTATAAGCATATCACTAGCAGTGTCCCTCAAGGGTCGGTTTTGGGACACCTCCTGTTTGCCATGTTTATCAACGACATTTTTGCAAATGTATCTATGCATGCTTATGCTGATGACTTCCCTCGAAATCATATGTCTTGCCAATATTCAAAACACCATTCTTCAATCTAGAGTTTCATCCGATTATTCTAAATGATGCTGAGTTAAAAGTTGTAAGAAAAGCAAAAAACCTTGGTTTTATCTTGAATTCATCTCTTACCTGCAAGGATCATATTAATATGTGTGTAAGTAAGGTCTACTATGTATTAAGAAACTTAACAATGGCTGTACCGTATGTTCCCACCGAAACAAAACGTAAACTTGTCCTGCAAATTTTAATGCCAATAATTAGATACTCTGAAGTTGTGTATAGCAAGCAGGACTCAAAATCCTCTCATAAGCTGTTAGTTGTCTTGAATAATGCCGCTCACTTTGTCTATGGTCTGCAGATGCATGACCATGTCTCCTCACTTTCCCTCCGATTACTTGGCCGTAGCCTGAACAGTCATTTCGAAGCAAGAAATTGCATATTTTTGTACAAAATAATCTACTCACAATGTCCACGATATCTGTTTGCAAGACTTCAGTTCTGCAGGTCAAGTAGAAGTTTGAATCTCTTAATACTGCGTTTTAATTATAAAGCCTCAAATAGACTGTTTTTGTTAGCGAAATAAGGCTGTGGAACGCACTGCCCAACTATATAAAATTAGTCTTTAATAGATTAGCCTTTAAGCAATTGAAACTCAAATATTTTTCTTCTTTATTTAACTCAATTTTTAGTCTAAGCTCTATAATAACCTCTTATTTCATATTCAGTTAGCTTTAACATCTATTCTCAGTAAATCGATAATTCCATAAGTAAATTTATAGTAAGCTTACATCTTTAAAAAAAAAATGTTATTAGTTTTAACATCCGTCTATTAACATCTTATAAAAAAAATCATCTTATATGTCAACATGTTCTCAAATAAAATAAATCATTGTAATTCATATTTTCAGTTGGAAATTTTAGTTATTTATGATAATATTCTTAACTTTAAAATATTCAATATTTTTTTTAAGTAATATCCTGTTGTTATCTATTCATAAAATGCGGCGTGCAAAAACTTAAATTTTAAATGCTAACATTTTTTGCAAATAAATAAATAAAAAAAAAAAATAAATAACAAGAAAATTAAAATGCATAAAAATAAGGGTATTTGTTGCTGTACTAGAACTATTAAGCATGTTACAATTTGACCCCGCTACGGGGGCTGAAAATAACAGGGTTTTTGTAGAAAGTTACGATAAATTTATCCTATTGGGCCAAACTTAATAGTTATAATTTAAGTTGTAGCAACCTATTATAATCTTAATAATATTAACTTTATATTACTTTAATTTAATAATTATTAATTTTTTTTTTTGAAAAAAAATTGGACGGGCTTCGAAAAAGGGGCGGGGCATAACTAATAAAATACTTTATCTTGGCTAATATTGACACTAAGGCAATGTAATTTGGTACACGACTGGGTAAGATTTTTTCAAAGCCTGATGGAAAAATGGGAGGGGTTCGCAAAAGAAGCGTGTCTATAGATGGGATTTTACCCAGTATTTACCCGATATATGGGTATAAATTTAGATTCTAAAATTAAGGAAATAAAATATAACAGAAGAGAAAAGTTTGTTACTAATAACCTTTATTGGATTTAATGTGTGAAAATTTAGAGATTAATAATTCACATAAATTTCTCTGAGCAAATCATATTCTATCTTCATCAAGGTGAGGTCATGACCATACAAGAAAAGGTAGATTGTAGTATTAAAAATTAATTCTTATATTAACCATAGTATTAAACTAATTCCAAAGGGGTAAAAATTTCGCTGTAATATTTGAATTGTATTAAAATTGAATACTTAATTTTATTGAAATATAATACAACACGTCTCAAAACTAAAATACTATTCACCATAGTATTGATTCCAAGGGTATAAAATATCGTTGTAATAAAAAATGTTAGACAAAATAAGTTTAAAAATTTTGCAATCAATTGAGAAGTATTAAATTGAATACTTTTGTATTTAAAATCTCTGTAATACTTTGCTTGAGTTAAAATTTATTTCAAGATTTCTAATTTCTAACAGTTGACTCTGCTTAATGCGGCCAATTTTCGCTTTCTCATCGTTTTCAGATTTTCTATGAGCTGTTTTTAATGCGATTTAATGTTAAAACATAACGTTTCCAACCATGGACGTCCGCAAGGGGAAGGAGGCGCTTGCACCCCCCCCCTAGGCATTGAAAATTTTTTATATATCTTCATATTAAATCAAAAAGCCGTAAGTTTCAACTAAAACAGTTTAAGAGAGAAGCAAAAACTTTATAAATTGTAAGAGTGGTGTCTCAACCGCGACAAAAACGCGTAATATGAACACGGGCTAATAAGTTACGATACCATTTCATTAACCCTTGTTTCACAAATGCTTTTTAATACGTTTTATTAAAGTAAAAAAATTTTTCTACAAATTTTATTCGAAATATTCAGCCAAGGAT
Source organism: Dichetophora obliterata (assembly GCA_963920525.1). Classification (NCBI taxonomy): domain Eukaryota; kingdom Metazoa; phylum Arthropoda; class Insecta; order Diptera; family Sciomyzidae; genus Dichetophora; species Dichetophora obliterata. The sequence continues at coordinate 41,673,878 of OY986436.1, forward strand.
AGAATTCGCAGAATGGACACATTGGTACACATTTCGAATATTTTATTCGTATTCGTACAAAAAAGTGTATATTGAACGAATACATTTACAAATTATCCTAATACCTAGTTACGAAAAGACCTAACCTTCTGTTCAGCCGTGGTTTGAACTGCGGCTCTTTAGCTTATGGGCCACGTACTCTTCTACTAGGCTACGTCCACCTTGCAATCACACATTTCTTTATATTCGATAATTGTTCGACAAACCAGTCTAAATGATTTCAATTGTTCTTCGATTCTTTAAGGATTCTTGAATGATTTTTAAACTCAACTAAAACTTCGTACTATCTACGAATAATGCGAACGGTCAACCTACGAATGAATTTGTTAGTAAATACTACGAATGTAATGCAGAAAATTACGAATTCCTAAGAGAAATTGACGAATGCTAAGGAATGATATTATTTGTCGAAGATCATTCGTAGTAACAGATAGCAAGGGGCATTTCAATAACGGAAATAAAACTTTGACGATAAGCAAATTTATGTTTTACAGTCATTGTAAATAAGCAGAAGACAAAGTAAATAATTTAATAAAAAAATTAATGTTTTCCAAAAATCTGTTTATTTTTCTATCATAAAGTTGATAATATTTTCCCAACTTAATAAAATGACAAAAAATCCTGCAGCATTTAAATTAAAGCAAGTTGCAGCAATCTAGGCAAGAACAAAGCTTCTAATTTAAAAGCGAAAGAAAAAAATAAGGAAATTTAATAAAGTAGGCCAATTTTAAATCAAGGACTAATTTTTCAAAAAAATCTGATAACATATTCAGATTAAGCAAACGATTTTACATTGGAGTTTGTTATAGTCAAAAGTTTTTTAATGACGTACTGAAAAAAGGAAACTCGATTTAAAACATGCATTATACTTTTTCTAATTCACGTTTTTTAGCGGTACCCACCCAGCTTGAGAATTTTGTGGACTTTTTTTACTAGTCACATTCTTATACAGGGTTGCCAATATTCGAAGCGCCCATTTTATTTTTAAATAAATCAAAGAAACCACAATTTTTTGTCTGTTCGTCATGAATATCATTTAATTGGGTTCAAGTAGATTTGCTTACATTATTTCTTGAATATGATATCTCGTAAATGGTCGCCATTGGCCTCTACGACATATTGTGCCCGTTTTGCAGCATTTTCCATGGTTTTCTTCAACATTTCGATGGGAATGGCGGTTATTTCTTGACGGATGTTGGTTTTCAGCTCTTCTAGGGTCTTTGGCTTGTTAACGTAAACCTTTGATTTCAAATAACCCCACAAAAAGAAGTCTGGAGGCGTTAAATCTGGTGATCTTGGCGGCCAATCGAAATCACAATTTTTTGACATCAAACGACCAGGGAACATTTGCTTCAAAAAATCGATTGTAGTGCGGCTTGTGTGTGGTGGCGCGCCATCTTGTTGAAACCAGTAGTGCCTGATACGCTTTCGACGAACGATTGGCATGAAAAAATTGTTTATCATATCGCGATAACGCTCCTGATTGACAGTAACTCTGTGGCCATTATCATCTTCGAAAAAGAACGGCCTAATGAGCACAAACGCCGCACCAAACAGTGACTTTTGCATCGTGAAGAGGTACCTCTTGAATCTCTTGTGGATTTTCAGTGGCATAAATACGGCAATTTTGTTTGTTTACCGTTCCGTTCTACTGAAAATGAGCTTCATCGCTCATTGAGTTGAGTTTTCACTATTGACTTGTTTTGTTGAATGTAAATTTCAACAATTTTAGAGCGTTCGCGTGGCGTGTACTGTTACATTGTAAACATTTGCTTGGAATGACGCTTCAAACGCGGTATGTCATTAGTCGATTGGGCATCACTGCGGAAAGTTACAGTGTTGCCAGATGGGCGCTTCGAATATTGACAACCCTTATTATATCCTGGATTCAAAATCAAGCCTTCAGGGAAATTCTGGAATATGTTACGAAAATGTATGGAACCCAAAACCCATCTAATATACATGCACCTTTTTATATAAATTAAACTTTCGTTTATTAAATTTTCTTAAAAAAATATTTCTCGCTTAAAAGCGATCTTTATTGTATCAATTATAAACTAAGCTAAACTAACATTTTTCATATCTTTAATACTACACCTTAAGCTGCTCTGCCGCCAGTATTGTTTTTTTTTTTTTTTTTGGGGACACGATGTTGCTGACGTTGAGTCCCACGGTATGTTGAACTGCAGCGGATGCGCGTGTGTTGGAAAGCACGGTGTCAGCATATTATTCATTATTTGTAGAGTTTAATGTTTATCACCTTAACTATTCTCGTGTGTTGGAAACTACGGTGTCAGCATATTATTCATTATTTGTATTATTCATTATCCGTATTATTCAAGGTGCATGTTGAATTTAGTCCTTGTAATAACTTATTGATACAATTTTCTTTACTTAAATCTTCTAAATTTGTCATTTCTTTTTACTGCTTTTATTAATATATTATTATAAATTGCTTTCATAGTTGGTGGAATTTTTATGATATACATAAAATTCATATTATTATAGAGAACATTTACTTGAGCATATTCTAATGCTTCATCTATATTAGCGAAAGGCATATTTTCTTCTTTTAGTTTTTTAATCGTTTGCTTAAGTTCTATTTTATCTAACAACATTGAATTTATAATATTACTTTTTGCCCAAAGTATGGCATATTTTATATTTACTAATTCTTTTTTTATTAGTCTTAGCTTATTTTGAAACATAAATATTATATCGTCTATTAAAATAGTATCTTTCTTTATACTATTCATTATTTTATCTGTGGTCTGTATGACCTTATTTATTCGTTCATTGAATGATTTATTTATTACGATTTGTTTGTTATTGTTATCTGTCAGTTCGTCTAACGATTTTGTTACTATTTCCATGTCGTCATGGTCCGGTGTCCCTGCAAGGTATTTCCATGCTGTCCCTAAGATATTAAACTACCGTCTCTGTCTGCTAGGTTCAAATGGTTCTATCGTCCTTAGTATATCCATGGATTGTTGCAGTTCCAGTTGTAGTGTAGGGTAAAGAGTATTTGTCTTGGGAATATCCTGGTTAATAGTCGTCCTTGTTTGTTGTAACAACTTGTCGTACTGATTTAGGTCTATGAGATGGATGAATTTAAATGTTCCTTCTTGAATTTTGGCATTACCATCGTGAATGGTAACTATTTGGGTATCCGTGTAGTTGACTATGTGTGTATCGCATAAAACGGATTGGAATAAGAACCTGTGGATATAAAAGTTAGTTACGGATTAGATTTTTAAGAACGGTTTTTCCTGTCTTGTGATGTCTGTATTTTTCCTATCTTCTTTTACTATTTCTTTCTTGTATCTAGAAGAAAGCTTTGTACCTAAGCACAACCTTTACCTTTACAAAAATTGTTTCTCCGATTTCATAAACCTTGCTTAGTTTCCTTTTTTCATTGTAGAGTTTTAAATCTTTTTGTTGTTTTTTAACTATTGCTGCAATATTTTCTCTCCTTGCGTTCTCATACTGTTCGGGGTCTATGGATACTCTCCTACCGAAGAAAGCTTCTATTGTTTTTTTCTGAGTAGTTGAGTGAACAGTGCAGTTATACTCATATACTGCTCGTTCTAACAACTCCGTAAAGTTCCTATGAATGTGATCTGTTTTAAGGCAGCGCATTACCTCGGATAAGGTAGAATGAAAACGTTCTACCTGACCGTTTGCAGAGCTGGTGTAAGGGGGTGTCTTGTGAATTTCAATACCTAATTGGTCCTCTAGCATAAAACAGATGGATGCTGAGTTAAGGGACTTTTCGTTGTCCATGACTATTATTCTTGGTACTCCATATGCAAAAATGATTTTCCTTAGTGGTTCTCTGATATCTTCAATTGATTTTGAATTAATTTTGTGGGCTTGCGCATATTTGGTAAGTTTGTCTATGGCTGGGAGTACTAATTTCTTTTCGGTACTGTAAATGTCAATTTGTTTTATTTCACTCGCGTATTGTGGAATAAGTGTTGATGATATCGGAATCTTATTAGGGTGCCTGTCGTATTTACATTGTTTGTATATTTTACATTGTTTTAATACATTACTAATTTTAACACTCATTTTGGGAAAATAGAATTTTTCAAGTAACTGTTGCTTATTTTCGCGACTATTTCTATGTGCTTTTTTATGAATTTTTAATATTTCTTCTTCTAGTTCAGTTTCGTCTGTTAAATCTTGAACTTGGCTTTGCGTGTATCTGACTCTATAATAACTGAAATGTGTGGGGTAGATCGTTTGAATTTTTCCCATAATTTTTTCCCATAATTCGTTCTTCTGTTAAAATGCCATTAATGACATCTGGGTTGAGGTACCTTTTTAATATATCAATAAGATTATCCTCAGAATAACTATTTCGAACTATGACATACTTGTGATAACGCGGAAATGGAATTTTGAACTAATAACTAGGTTCTTCACCTTAAAGCAAAAATATTTGGTTTTTAAAAACTTTTATTGGGCATTCTAAGGTTTTCACCAGAACTTTCATCACTATGGGTGGCGGATATTAGAGAGTTTATTTGATCGACGCGGGGTGGTCTAGAGAGAGCATCGGCAATCACATTGCTTTTCCCAGGTGTGTAGTGAAGCTCATCATTATACTCTTCCAAGATGGCTTTCCATCTTCCAACCACCTAGTTAGTGTCCGACAACCTTTACAAAATAGGAATATGCGAATAAGTATCTTTGAGTGTTTTCGTAAGAAGACCTTATCGATAGGAAGAAGTGGAGAAAAATGTAGATAGGTTTTTACTATGTAGAACGAAAAAATGTAGAATGAAATTGAAAAATTAATGCTTCTATACAGCAGTGTGCAGCGCACTAAGCAACCAAATTTAATGAATGTGCAAGACAGAGAATATTTTCTGCGTACCTACTTATTTATTTCCTATTTTAGTATAGTAACCAATAGCTAATCATACGAACTTAATTACCAATTTTTATTTTAATACGACAAAAACCGTCTTAAAAATAGCATCTTTGTTGATTTGTGGTCGGTAAAAGAGGCTGTGACAACATTTTCTTCTTTCCTAAACCTTCGCATAGCAATTACGAACAAATGGAAATATTCAGAAGGAAATATTCAATTTGGTCCAGTCGTTTTCAAGTTTAAAGCATCCTAACAAATCACGATCCATTTTTATATTCATATATAGATTTCAATATCTGGATATAAATGGATTAAAAAATGAGCATTTAACATGAGCATAAAACATTTAGACCACAAAAAGAAACATGTTTTTCACGCAAGCACAACACTGTCTCTGCCGTAAATCCTTTTCATAAGATGCTCCTCTTAATTAGTTGCCTTGAAAGGGTTTTAACAGCTGATAGAGCGTCGCTCGTATTAAACTTAAATAAGATTAATTTACAACATTGAGTGGGCGTTTAAAGCAACCCATTTGTAGGGTTAAAATTTATTATTTAACATGAGTTTGACTCTGAACTATCGTACCTATAGTTTTGTGCGAGCCAAGTAGCCAGTTGCTTCGCTCATGAAAAGTTGCTACAATTTATGGTCATAAATCAGCCACTTGCCACGCTGCGGTTAGTTTTGTCATCTTGTGTGTGTGACAAAGTGCTAGATGTCATGTGGTTTTTGTGGTAATTTTAGAATGTTTTAAAAGTTTGTGTAAAGTTTAATGTTAGTGAATCATTAAGTGCTTATTAATTGTCTTCGTAAAATAGTTTAAATTAATGTGTTTTTAATAAAATTTTAAAGGGAAATATAATGAAATTTTTATTTGATCAAGAACTAGAATAAGACCTAGATTAAGGGAACTTATTTGAAGTACAAATAACTAAAGGTGAGGACCTGGTGCTGATCACAGGGAAAATCGCACCAGCTAAAAAAAATATAAGTTGGAGTACTATTTAACAGAGTTGTAAAAAATTACATTTATGGCATAAAAAACTGGCAGAGAATGCCAAAAAAATGATTTAACAAATGATGATCAGTTTCATGACCGCAAGTTTTAAAATCAGCAATCATTTTGAATTAAAAATCAATTGCTACAATTAAAGTCTTTTGATTTTTCACTGTGATCGAAGCTGTGCTCATTCAATTGCTATCAATTTGCAGTCAATGAAATCATGAGAAGTTAGTTTAAATCCTATTTCAAATCACTGAAGTAACTTCAAGTCAATTGAAGTCTTTTGAAACTCTTGAAAATTTTTGAAGTCATATTGTATGCAGAAGAATTTTTTTGCCAAAATTTAAAAGTAGAACGAATATTATTGTTATTTGGAGAAACACTAACCTAGAGACAAGAAAAAATGATAAATTCTAAATATTTTCACAAAAACGATACTCAAATAAAAAATGCAAAAAATTGAGGTTATTTTATTATTTTAAAATTGCAAAAAAAATTTATAAGTAGAAATAGTGCAAAAAAACGATCAAGTAGATTTTGCGGCATCGTGTTTACCGACTTCAAAAATTTTGTTTTCCAGAAAATGAATTTAAAGTTTTTTTTATCGAAAATCAAAATTAAAAAAATCAATAACAGAGTATAATTTTGTATTCTTACACAGAATCATAAATGACAGCTCCGTACAGTAAAATGCTGTCATTCAGGATGTTCAATGCATTTTTTGCTCTTGCTTGCGTTGCATTCTACCCTCGTTGCAGCTTGTTCGTCCGCTTTGGTTATTCATAATTCGTCAAATGCGCGCGCCCATTTGTGAGCACTTGGGCCTGTAGAGATGCCCATTTCATTCAAAAAGGACAACAAAGCAAAAGATCCTTCATTGAAAGCGCATGTTGTTGCAACTGTTGCATATGCTGCAATTTCAACAATGATTGCAGTACTGCCCACTGATTTTGAAGAGATTTTCCAAATAAGTTAATTAAACTCTCGTTGTTATTCTACGTGAAACCTCCAAGTCACCGATGCAAAAGTGCGTCCTTGCTCAAATCTTCGTAGATTGGTTTCATGGCTTCTGTAACATCTGAAGGAAGGGCACTGTAGCTGTGTTTGAATGAATCCAGTGTGCTTGCAGCTGCCGATTTTTACCATTCACCCCAAGAGTCCTCACCGCTCGGGCATTTGTCTTGCTGTGATTTTTTGTCTGTCGAGCAATAATGAAAGTTTGTTGCCCAAATTGCATTTTTCATTATTTCTACACAATCGTGATTGCATCGGATGGCCAGTTCATAATATACTTTCAATTTGTTGATCATTTTTGCAGTGAGTTTTGCTTTTCTAGAGAGACTTTTCTTTTTAATTAATTTTCCTTTTTTAGTTTCGTTATCGACCACAGTTGTTTTTACTAATTAACGTAAGTGCCCATTTTCTTCTGAACATGTCCAATGCATGCTTTCTTATTTATCGTGAAATCTTCACCATACGGTAGCATTTACCAAACCACTGTTTTGGAGTCGCCATCTCCTATATAAGTTTTATACATCACTCCAAAATTTTTCCAAAAGGCGATTGAACACTGTACAATGTCGTCTACTTCCATGTTGCCTGATGGACTAACATTGTTTTATTTTGCAGTTTCCGCTGTTGACGTGTTCTTTATGCCATTCTTTGAATTTATCAGTATCTAGCTTATTTACTCAAGTTTTGCATTGGTAGCAGTTAAAACTGTTGACTTCCCCATTCCGTCGCCTTGTTGCAATAGTTACTTTTTGATAAAAAAGACTCCGCTAAAATATCAAACCGCAAAATTTATTGCATCAATATAAGCCAAAGCCTAACGAAAACAAAACGATGATTTATTTCATAATGTGATTGCTTTGCGGCTGTTTTCAGTCTTTTACTAGACGGAACATATCGAGGCCCTTTGCACTTTTCACATGTCACTTTAATTTTGTAGGCTAACCCTTCCGATTTGCATGTGCGAAAAGACATTTCCCCATCACGATTTCTGCACTTCACTAATGTAGAAATAGTTCAAAACACTAAAAGGAAGTCTATCACTCCGTAATGTTTTTCCAAATCTTGCGCTACACTTTCTGTAGTACTCAGCTTAATTTTTTTTATGGACATTTCCACATCGTTATTTTCTCGTTGACGGATTTTTTTTTTTCGTTCAGTCGGCTCAAAATTTCACCAATTTTCTGCCGATCTTGTAATTTATTTTTGCATTTTTGCAAATAGATAAATATATCACAACACAAGACCGAAAAAAAATAAAAACGGAAAACTACTATACAATTTTAGCGTCTCTGCACACAACGGAAGTGTGTGTACCGGGCAACTGATTCATATACGATCTACCCTAAATATATACTATATAAAACTTCAGTTTACATACCTACAAATACACATAAATGTGTAACATAATTTGGAGATTGCAAAAGGACTTGAAGTAGAACTGAATTGCGCAGCTGCAAATCCTAACGATAATTCAACGTTGTCAGACATATATGTATAAAAATCGAGCATGAGATCCGCTCACTTAAAACGCTGTATCTTCGTTAGTTTTAGCACGATTTACTTTAAATTTTTAAAAAATACTCTTGAAATGTACATTCAGAACAAAATATAAAAAAAAAATGTTCCAAAATTTTTTTAAAACAGTACCATGCCCTTAAGGATAGCAATCAATTTAGTTATGCAGTCATTACTGCGAAATCAATTTCAATAAAATCAGCAATGACTTTAATTTTTCTATGAATTTAAGAGCTTAAATATGATTTCAGGAGTTCTTATGTTGAAGTCATTGCAATTCATTTCATTCATTTCCAAATTTTTTCAAACAATTTGATACAGATATTTTAAATTTCATTACCAGATATGTGATAGCGAGTGTAAAAATATAAGCAATTATTAGTTTTCAGAGAAAATGCAATCATAAAATCACTAAAAATAGCCAAATCTTTCGAATCGTTTTAATCTGTTTCAATCTAGCTATAAACAAAAATTTGCATTTGCCAATGGTGACGGGACATAACCCTAAAGGACATAATCCCAAACTTTAAATTTGGATTTGGGACTATGACCCAAATAACACCAAATGTGGGTTCTGACCTCTTGGGAGATTTGCCCTTTTACGGAATGTTGTTATTACTATTCCGTACAAGGAAAAGCAATTATTTATTTTGGGATTACGTCCTCTTTTTTTGTGGGCTTATGACCTTTTTGTAACTGGCCATAATGCCAAATCAAATATTTGGGATAATGTCTTCAAGGAAAGCGGACATAGCCCCAAATTTGATATTTCGGATTATGTCCCGTCACCTTTGCGAATAGCAACAGCAACCCCACCACGCAGCCAATTGCATCAACTGCAGCACATTGACCATAAGAACAGCAAAGCAATCAGCCAACAAAAACCAACAACAATAACTCAAGAGAACTCTCTAACAGCAACAGCAATATCAACAACAGCAACAATAGTTACAATAACACACACTATTTACCGTTAGACATTTATAATGCATACACCTTCGATTTATAGCTTCGTCATGATCGACCAAACGGTTGCTCTTCAGGAAACGATGCAAATCCCACTCATTGTCGTTTCTTCACCGGCGGCAGTTTCAATTAAGGTTTATCATAAATTAAGCAACAACAACATGTTTGCTGCAGCTAGTTGGCAGTAGGTGCTTATGTTAACAACAACATTGCTAACAAGCAATAAAAGTTGCTAACATAATCAACAAGCAAGAACATTCAATTTCTTTGCACCCGCTCAACGATGTTAATCACTGAGTCACTGTGGCCACATGAACGTTAGTTGATATGGGAGTAACAAGTTGGATACTCGGCAGAAACTTCTTAGCATTTACATCGAATTTTTCTCAAAAAAAAAAATTAATTTTTAAATTACATAACACAACCACTTATTTAATTTTTTTGTGGCTTGTGACATTATACTGATATGATAGTACTTTCTTATTAAAATTATTATCTTAAAATTCTTGAATTTATATTTTAATGACATTAGTTGGAAAAAAATGCATTCATGCAATAAAAAACTGGCACTGAATGCCAAGAAATGATTATAGTCATTCAATCATTTTTTGATTTTATGAGTTCAAGTTATGAAATCCACAATCATTATTTTGAAGCCATAACCTTAAAAGCAATTGGTAAAAATTTCTGTTGAAGTCTTTTGATTCATACACTCCGATTAAAGTCGTGTTTCTTGGAATCATTGATTGCATTTAATTGAATTCAATTCGTAGTTTATGGAATCATTAGAAGTCAGTTGAAATCATGTTTTGAATCAGTGACATTTTGAAAAAACTTGAAGTTTTGTGATTTATTGCATTCAAGAAATTTTTAAGTCATTTTGTATGCAGAATAATATTTGATTAATCAAGCAAAATTAGGACTTGAAAGTAAAGGCAGAACAACGATTTTTCTTTGAGGAGCACTTACTTAGATTGCCAAGTTCATTTTATTTTGCATTACATTTTTTGTGATGTTTTGCATTTTTGGCTTATTTGATTTTGTTTTTGAATTGAATTGATTTTGTTACATATGGGCATTTCCAAACTTGCGTTACGTACGGTTTGTACGAATAAATAAACAAAAAACACGAAAAAGTCTTATTTTAAAAATGTTCGTTTTATATTTTCGTAGTTATTAAGTAGCATTATATTAAGTAAAAACAATGAAAAGAATCGACCTACGAAATTTAAAGTTTAAAGGAAAATTTAAAGGGGGAAAAAATAAATACGGAACGATATCGAATGATATCCCTTTTTAGACGAAGATCATTCTTCTGAGCAACAGATGGCAAGTGGCATTTAAAGCAATAACGCATAAAAACGATGATGATGAATAAATATATATTTTTAAAGTCATTGTAAGCATCCAGAAAACAGCGCGAATTAAGTATTATAAAAAAAATTTCCCAAAAGACAGCTTAACAAAAAAAAAAAAACAACTTTTTTCTGTCATAAGAATGATCCAATTTCGATAAACTTTCATAAAATGTATTATTAAGAATGTATAATTAAGGGGTTAAGGACTAATTTTTGTGAAAATCTGATGGCATAAGCGAATTAATCGAACAATTTTGCATTAGAATATGGGCACATACACAGAAAAGTTTACCATGACCAAAAAATTAAAACTTATTTAAAACTTTTTGTCCTATGATTTTATCTAAGAGAAACATTTTAATTTCTTTTTACTTAAAGCAATTTAAACATAAATTAATTTACGTTGAAGGTCAAATCGTCCACACTATTTCACAAATGTAGTTTTTCTTTTTCGTACATGTTTAGTAAATGTTTCGTAACCTTTTTTATTTTAGTAAAAATGGAAGGCATTGGCTAGAGATAAAGAAAAAATGGTTGAGGATAGGAAAGGACAATATATTAAATTTGTTTCATTATTACTAAATTAAATAATTACTGAACTACCTAATTACTTAATTGCCCAATTCACCTACAGTGAAAATTTTATTAACGTAACGCCAGAGCAAAAAGCCTAATAAAAAAAAACCAGAAAAGATTTTTAAATTTGATCACTTGGAAAATAAACTTATATTAGTCACGTCTTATTCGTTCTGGTTTAACCCTTTAAACGAATAGATCGCATTAGTTAAACTTTTATAAGTTTTGCTTCTGACCGCTTGGAGCATTGTCGACAAACGATATGACCAAACGGCTGATTTCAAACCAATACAGCTACTGCTTTTAACCGCTTGGGGCATTGTCGACGATGATATGACCAATCAGCCCAGATTTTTCTTTTGACCAGTATTGGGTGACTATAAATCATGAAAACTAAAACAAAAAGCGACATCTACGGAGCCGTAGTGAAACGAAAAATAAGTTCAACGAGATGAGCCAGCTGCTGAGCAAGCTCATCTTTTTGTTAGTGCTCTGCATGTAACTTACAACCTTTTTGGTTTAACCAGAACGAATATAACACGCCTTATATGTCGTGGATTTTAAAATTTCCTTCGGTCATGATTTAATTAATTTTAAAAGATTTTAATTATTGAACTTGATATACATCAGTGTCTAGAAGCAGTAATCGCTTTTGACAGAACTGAGCTAAATGCACAAAATGCACTTCAAGCATCACCTTAGTCAAAGTTATAGCACAAAAGACCTAAAAAAAGCTTAAAAGTTATCACAACAAAAATGCAATTTTTGTAAAGATTTGCAGTTACTTTGATGTAATATTTGTTATATACAATTATTTGTAACTTTTCAAATAACATATCAAAAAATTGCAAAGGCATTATTTCGTATTTTATTTTTCATTACTTCTAAAGTTGTATTTATTTTATTTATCAGAGACCACTTTATAAAAGTGCCGTCAAAGAGTATAAATGAGTTACTCATTTATACTCTTTGGAATTTACAGCAAAATTTAGTATTTTAAAAAGACATGCATCCATCTGCGGTCATAAAAATAAAGACTCATCTATCGTTGACAGTAATTTCAGGATTGCAGTCTTCAAAACAACAGAGCAAGAAACATTCATTTTAGCAAAGCAGGTAGAAGTAGCAGGAATAATTTAGTAGCAGCAAAATTTAGCAATTTTACTAGTAGATTTGATGATAGGGAAAAAAAATGCCTTCCTGACTCAAATATTGCAAAAATAAAACAACTAAGGCCTGCAAATTTTCCGTATTGGAAAAAATGGTAAGCATCACGACAAAATCATCTTTTAGGCAAACCAAAAAAAGGCATCCGAAATCAATGACCCAGACCAGCAGGTTCACTGGGTGAGAATGATACCGACGTAGCTTTTTAACTGTAAATTCAAACTCTTCCCAATTTTTTGTTTACCTAACTTTTAAAACAATTATAATTTAAAAGAATCAATCAACTTGTTTTTAAATTTTTATATGCTAATAATTATTGAACAGTCTTTTTTTAAGTAACTGTTAAAAAAATCATAAAAAATTTGTATGGTAATAGCCCTCAAAATACAGTAATTTGTACCCCTTTCTTTACACGGTAATCTAAAACGCCTGAGTTGGCAACACTGCTGTTACGTGACGGTTTCTACTTAGTCTAACCACCACAAGCCGCGTAAAGAAATTTCGTTCCAAAAATTAAGATTTGTATACCTCCAAACTTTTTTCTTATCAAACCTACCGCCAATCTTCCTATAATTCTGGGGTTCCGATAAAACAAATGAAGAAAAATCTTTAAATTAATTCAGGTTGTATCCGAGTTGATTTAAAGAGGAGTCAAAAGTATGAAATGGTACTATTATTTTTTTTCACCCACAAATTTTCTTCTGAAATTAAAATTATCTGGGGTCCTTAAACAGAAAATGAAAAAAAAAAATTAGAATATACTGAAAATTCTAAAGATTCATAAAAATATTATGTGTAAGTTGTTTATTTAACAGAAATTTAATAGTTTGTACAAAACAATCTCAGGTAAAAATATTTTCTTGTTTCATACTTTTTAGAGAGCGCTTTTTAGAAGTCGGGTTTTAGTTTACTGAACTTATTTTTTATTTAAATTATTTTGTGGGTACAATATTTTATATAACCGAAAGTATTAACTACTTATTAATTATTTGATGATTAATTTATAAACAAAGATATTTATTATGGCACTTAAAATTTTTTAGTTCATGATTTTTGTCCTATTAAAGACGCGCTATATAATAAGCGCACTAAAAGAAAACGCTTACAACCATACCTGATTTATCAAACTATGATAAGTAGTTTAGAAGATAGGGGTTTAGTTAATTTTCTGTCCTCTAGAGGACGCTTTATTCTATTTAATGTGACAGCAAATAGTCTTTAACCAGCGAACGTGGAAAATGCTTTCAACGATACCTCATTTGTCAAAATATGATAAGTTTTTAGAAGTCAGTGAATTAGTTCACTTTCTGTCCTCTAGGGGGCACCATATTAAATTCAATTCTACGTCACATAGAATTTAGCCGCCGGACGAGGAAAACGCTTCCAACGATACCTCATTTGTCAAAATATGATAAGTAGTTTAGAAGTCAATGGATTGGTTTACTTTATGTTCTCTAGAGGGCGCTATATTAACCCGAAACACCCTGTCGTTCCCATATGGCAACGCAAACAAAAACACTTAAAATGTGCTTATTTTAGTTTAAACTATTTTATATTTTCGTTAATAGGTCATTCTGAAAATTAAAAAAAAATTTATTCAGAGTGATTCGGGCTAAATTCTTTGTGATGTTTATATAACCTATAACCAGCGGAAAATCAAAACTTTTCCAACAATACCACATTTGTTAAATTCTGATAAGTAGTTTAGAAGTTGACTTATATTGAATGTGACTTCATTCCTAGCGGACGATCAAAACGCTTCCAACGATACCTCTTTTGTGAAATTATGATAAGTAGTTTAGAAGTGAGGGGCTTAGTTGACTTTCTGTCCTCCAGAGGGCGACATATTAAATTTTATGTGACGTCACATGGCTTTTAGCCAGCGGACGATCAAAACGCTTTCAATGATATCTCATTTCTCAAATTACGATAAGTACACCCAAAAAAAAAAGCTTCGTACTATGTACAAAACAATTATTATATTCTACAAAGCTGTTTGTTCTTTTCAGCCTACGAACGACTTTGTAAATAATACAAATGACCGTTTGTATATTGTACAAAGAAATATTTGTATATTTTACAAAGCATTCGTTTCATCTACAAAGATACGAACAAATATACGAACGCTGCTGCCACCGCTTTGTATATTATCAAACAATGTTCGTTCAGTTCACAAATTTATATATTATAGATTTTTACAAACTAGCGTTTGTAGAATGTACAAAGATACGAATTCAAAATTTTTTTTCATGCGGCCAACACTACAAACGTTTGTACTATGTACAAAACATTTGTACATTCCACGAATAGCCTCTGTTTGTATTTCTACAAGATAGGGCTTATTTTACTTTCTGTCCTCTAGAGGGCGCTATATTTAATTGTATGTGACGTTGCATAACCTATAACTAGCGCACGGTGAAAACGCTTCTAACGATACCTCATTTGTCGAATTATAGTCGAATTATATATTTAGTTTAGAAGTTACGGTAGTTTAGAAGTTAGGGGCTTAGTTGATTTTTTGTCCTCTAGAGGGCGCTACATTAAACTTTGTGTGACGTCACATAACTTTTCTTCTTTGGACAATCAAAACGCTTCTAATGATACCTCATTTTCTTATGTTTCTAAAATTTTTTTTTTGCTAATGACTCTATGTCCGCTGGAGGGCGCTATATTAAATTAAATGTGACGTTATATAGCCATTAACCAGAAGACTATCAAAACGCTTCCAACGATAGCCCATTTGTCAAATTATGATAAGCAGTTTAGAAGTGAGAGTGGGACAGATGAACATACATACATACATACCGGTCAAACACATATACCTCTCCTTTTGCTTCGCCATAGTCGGGTAATAAAAAGGTAAGACTTCGTCGCACAGTGTAACGACCCATATAGTGGGAGGCCAAAAATAGAAGGAGTAGCTCAAAAATCATGAAAACCGCTTGGGGCATTGTCGACGATGATATGACCAATCAGCCCAGATTTTTCTTTTGACCAGTATTGGGTGACTATAAATCATGAAAACTAAAACAAAAAGCGACATCTACGGAGCCGTAGTGAAACGAAAAATAAGTTCAACGAGATGAGCCAGCTGCTGAGCAAGCTCATCTTTTTGTTAGTGCTCTGCATGTAACTTACAACCTTTTTGGTTTAACCAGAACGAATATAACACGCCTTATATGTCGTGGATTTTAAAATTTCCTTCGGTCATGATTTAATTAATTTTAAAAGATTTTAATTATTGAACTTGATATACATCAGTGTCTAGAAGCAGTAATCGCTTTTGACAGAACTGAGCTAAATGCACAAAATGCACTTCAAGCATCACCTTAGTCAAAGTTATAGCACAAAAGACCTAAAAAAAGCTTAAAAGTTATCACAACAAAAATGCAATTTTTGTAAAGATTTGCAGTTACTTTGATGTAATATTTGTTACATACAATTATTTGTAACTTTTCAAATAACATATCAAAAAATTGCAGAGGCATTATTTCGTATTTTATTTTTCATTACTTCTAAAGTTGTATTTATTTTATTTATCAGAGACCACTTTATAAAAGTGCCGTCAAAGAGTATAAATGAGTTACTCATTTATACTCTTTGGAATTTACAGCAAAATTTAGTATTTTAAAAAGACATGCATCCATCTGCGGTCATAAAAATAAAGACTCATCTATCGTTGACAGTAATTTCAGGATTGCAGTCTTCAAAACAACAGAGCAAGAAACATTCATTTTAGCAAAGCAGGTAGAAGTAGCAGGAATAATTTAGTAGCAGCAAAATTTAGCAATTTTACTAGTAGATTTGATGATAGGGACAAAAAAAATGCCTTCCTGACTCAAATATTGCAAAAATAAAACAACTAAGGCCTGCAAATTTTCCGTATTGGAAAAAATGGTAAGCATCACGACAAAATCATCTTTTAGGCAAACCAAAAAAAGGCATCCGAAATCAATGACCCAGACCAGCAGGTTCACTGGGTGAGAATGATACCGACGTAGCTTTTTAACTGTAAATTCAAACTCTTCCCAATTTTTTGTTTACCTTACTTTTAAAACAATTATAATTTAAAAGAATCAATCAACTTGTTTTTAAATTTTTATATGCTAATAATTATTGAACAGTCTTTTTTTAAGTAACTGTTAAAAAAATCATAAAAAATTTGTATGGTAATAGCCCTCAAAATACAGTAATTTGTACCCCTTTCTTTACACGGTAATCTAAAACGCCTGAGTTGGCAACACTGCTGTTACGTGACGGTTTCTACTTAGTCTAACCACCACAAGCCGCGTAAAGAAATTTCGTTCCAAAAATTAAGATTTGTATACCTCCAAACTTTTTTCTTATCAAACCTACCGCCAATCTTCCTATAATTCTGGGGTTCCGATAAAACAAATGAAGAAAAATCTTTAAATTAATTCAGGTTGTATCCGAGTTGATTTAAAGAGGAGTCAAAAGTATGAAATGGTACTATTATTTTTTTTCACCCACAAATTTTCTTCTGAAATTAAAATTATCTGGGGTCCTTAAACAGAAAATGAAAAAAAAAATTAGAATATACTGAAAATTCTAAAGATTCATAAAAATATTATGTGTAAGTTGTTTATTTAACAGAAATTTAATAGTTTGTACAAAACAATCTCAGGTAAAAATATTTTCTTGTTTCATACTTTTTAGAGAGCGCTTTTTAGAAGTCGGGTTTTAGTTTACTGAACTTATTTTTTATTTAAATTATTTTGTGGGTACAATATTTTATATAACCGAAAGTATTAACTACTTATTAATTATTTGATGATTAATTTATAAACAAAGATATTTATTATGGCACTTAAAATTTTTTAGTTCATGACTTTTTGTCCTATTGAAGACGCGCTATATAATAAGCGCACTAAAAAAAAAACGCTTACAACCATACCTGATTTATCAAACTATGATAAGTAGTTTAGAAGATAGGGGTTTAGTTAATTTTCTGTTCTCTAGAGGACGCTTTATTCTATTTAATGTGACAGCAAATAGTCTTTAACCAGCGAACGTGGAAAATGCTTTCAACGATACCTCATTTGTCAAAATATGATAAGTTTTTAGAAGTCAGTGAATTAGTTCACTTTCTATCCTTTAGGGGGCACCATATTAAATTCAATTCTACGTCACATAGAATTTAGCCGCCGGACGAGGAAAACGCTTCCAACGATACCTCATTTGTCAAAATATGATAAGTAGTTTAGAAGTCAATGGATTGGTTTACTTTATGTTCTCTAGAGGGCGCTATATTAACCCGAAACACCCTGTCGTTCCCATATGGCAACGCAAACACAAACACTTAAAATGTGCTTATTTTAGTTTAAACTATTTTATATTTTCGTTAATAGGTCATTCTGAAAATTTAAAAAAAAATTTATTCAGAGTGATTCGGGCTAAATTCTTTGTGATGTTTATATAACCTATAACCAGCGGAAAATCAAAACTTTTCCAACAATACCACATTTGTTAAATTCTGATAAGTAGTTTAGAAGTTGACTTATATTGAATGTGACTTCATTCCTAGCGGACGATCAAAACGCTTCCAACGATACCTCTTTTGTGAAATTATGATAAGTAGTTTAGAAGTGAGGGGCTTAGTTGACTTTCTGTCCTCCAGAGGGCGACATATTAAATTTTATGTGACGTCACATGGCTTTTAGCCAGCGGACGATCAAAACGCTTTCAATGATATCTCATTTCTCAAATTACGATAAGTACACCCAAAAAAAAAGCTTCGTACTATGTACAAAACAATTATTATATTCTACAAAGCTGTTTGTTCTTTTCAGCCTACGAACGACTTTGTAAATAATACAAATGACCGTTTGTATATTGTACAAAGAAATATTTGTATATTTTACAAAGCATTAGTTTCATCTACAAAGATACGAACAAATATACGAACGCTGCTGCCACCGCTTTGTATATTATCAAACAATGTTCGTTCAGTTCACAAATTTATATATTATAGATTTTTACAAACTAGCGTTTGTAGAATGTACAAAGATACGAATTCAAAATTTTTTTTCATGCGGCCAACACTACAAACGTTTGTACTATGTACAAAACATTTGTACATTCCACGAATAGCCTCTGTTTGTATTTCTACAAGATAGGGCTTATTTTACTTTCTGTCCTCTAGAGGGCGCTATATTCAATTGTATGTGACGTTGCATAACCTATAACCAGCGCACGGTGAAAACGCTTCTAACTATACCTCATTTGTCGAATTATAGTCGAATTATATATTTAGTTTAGAAGTTACGGTAGTTTAGAAGTTAGGGGCTTAGTTGATTTTTTGTCCTCTAGAGGGCGCTACATTAAACTTTGTGTGACGTCACATAACTTTTCTTCTTTGGACAATCAAAACGCTTCTAATGATACCTCATTTTCTTATGTTTCTAAAATTTTTTTTTTGCTAATGACTCTATGTCCGCTGGAGGGCGCTATATTAAATTTAATGTGACGTTATATAGCCATTAACCAGAAGACTATCAAAACGCTTCCAACGATAGCCCATTTGTCAAATTATGATAAGCAGTTTAGAAGTGAGAGTGGGACAGATGAACATACATACATACATACCGGTCAAACACATATACCTCTCCTTTTGCTTCGCCATAGTCGGGTAATAAAAAGGTAAGACTTCGTCGCACAGTGTAACGACCCATATAGCGGGAGGCCAAAAATAGAAGGAGTAGCTCAAAAATCATGAAATTTTGTGAAAATGAGTTTTATTGTAGAGGAATTATTCTCACAAAACTTCGTTCGCATTGAATGAATGCCGCGCCCACCTCCCATATAACCGAAATTAGTAACCTGGCATAGCTTCCCAAAAAATTATCCTTGATCAGTGATATTTGGTGCACATAGACTTGCAGCTGTAAAAATTTAACTTGAAAATTTACCAAATCGGCTGACTAACACGCCCACCTCCCATATAACCGAAATTAGTAATCTGGTATAAATACTCAAAAAATTACCAGGTCATTAAAATTTGCTACACATTGTTCTTTTGTAATTATAAATAGCTAGTGTGAAAATGAATCAAATCGGCTGACTTTACATATAACTGAAATCAGTAATCTGGTGAAGTACCACAAAAAATTATCCTACATCTGTAAAATTTTACATCTGTAAAATATAAGGGCTATGATACCCTCTTAAGTAAAATAGTCATATTTCCATTTGAGTAGTTTTGAGATACTTAGCTTTTACGTATTTTATTTTTCTAGAGTTAAAAATGGGTAATCTTAGCTTAACACAAAAATCAGAAACTCATTCATGGTTCTGAATCTGCTCTTTTCTGCATTTTGGAATTTTGGCGTTTGTGACTTCCTTTCGTAGGACGGCAGTATGTTAAGGAAGTGTTTTATTTGAAGGTTTTATGAAAAACAGATTATTTTTTATTTGAAAGCTTGTGAAAATTTTTTATATGAAAAATTTATTTTTTCATATAAAATTGCTCGTTTTAGCAAAAACATGCTCCACAAAACTGGACGTAAAGTCGTTATAATTGAATTTCGGCAAAAAAAGTGTTCGGAACATGTTGACAAAATATTAAAAATAGATATATTAATATATAAAAAAACAAACAAAAAATATGTTTTTCTTATTTTGTGGTTTGAACTGTGAAAATTTCGTTATTTTTTCATATAAAATTGCTCATTTTGTCCAAAACATGCTCCAGAAAAGTAGGCGTAAGGTCGCTTTTTTAAATTTCGGTAAACCAAGTTGCGGGAAAATATTAAAAAAGACTTGTTATAAGGCATTTTAAAATCAGAAATTAAAACAAAAATTCTGTTTTCTTTTTATTGTTTCTCAAAGTTTTTGTTTTTTCAGATTTCTAATACTTATCTTTAGTTTTACAAAATTTTTGTATGATTGCTTTTAATTAAATTTTTTTACTGAAACATATAAAATATATATAAGTTAATTTTTTTGCATACTTTTATTACTTCAATGTACGTTTTATTAAAAAATATATGAAGGGCTTATTGCAAAAACATGATATGCCACATAAGAAATATTTTGAAATAATCGGATCTGAAGTTTTGAGAAATTGTATTTTTGTATGAAGAATTGGAATTGAACACGTAAACTTTTACAAATAGATTAGAAAATTAATAAGAAATAGCCAAAATCTCTTCAGTTTTTGTTAGCAACGCATTGAGTCATGTATTCTGCCTGAAAAATAGATTTTTTAGATCATGTGGCTTATCACGTTATTGCAATAAGCCCTTCATATAGTGTCAAACTGTAAATAGAAAAAATTGTCGGCCTTTGTAGTCTAGTGGAGAGTGCGCTAGACTGTCATTCCAAAGGTCCCTGGTTCGAATCCGGGCTTTTCTACATTTTAGAATTATGGAAAAACTAAAAATCCACAAATAAATTGCGGAAAATGTGGAATTAAAGGAATGGAACAAACTAAAGTGCAGAAAATGCTTGCCGAGGTTAAGGCATAACACTAACCTCGGTTAAAAGCAATTAAAATTGTCTTTCACTGTTGTTTCACCTAATCAATAATTCACGTATGGTTCCAATCAATTCCTCTAAATAATCTATCCCTTTCCTTTCAGGTCAAAGACCAAACCTTGTTTGTATAAGGCGCATGCCTTGGTTCTTTGATCTTTAAAAGAAAAAAAAAAAAAAATTATCATATTTTCAATTGAATTTTGGAAGAGTGGTATTCCCGTAACTGTAAAGAAATCGCAAAGTCCCTTTAACACTCAAAATATTAATACTCTAAACTATGATTCTGCATATTTAGATTTACTAAGTAATAACTTTTTTCTCAAGTTATTTTTGGCTGCACTCGTTACACTGTGCGTTGCAGGCAGATGAAAAATATTTGTGAAGCTTACGGAGACAATGCTCTATCTAGAATAAATAAAAAGTAAAAAAAAATTTAAAAATAAGCTTTTATTTAAAAAGACGTGAACTAAAAATAAAAAAATAAATATAAGTGACATTTGTCATATATGCATACAGTAGGTATATTCTAGGTGCAGAAGAACCCCTTTCTTGGTTACTCATCATCATAGTATAAACGTACGTAAATTGGTAAGTTCTAAGGACTTATATAAATTTAGAATTTTTCACATACATTTATATTTAAAAGCTTTCACATACATTTATATTTAAAAGCTCTACTTGAAGGAAATTAACTGCCAAAATTTTAGCTGAATCAGCCCCGTAGTTTTGGAGCATTTGTATTGATTTGTGGGCGGTAGAAGGGGGTGTGTCAAACAATTTTATCATAATATTGCATTGTCACCGGACTTACATATGTATGCTAAATTTCAGCTTAATCGGATACCAACAAGTTGTAGAAAAGTGGCTTGCAAGTTTTGAAGACATACATACATACGAACGAAGCAAGTTAAATAAAAGCTTATAAAAACAGCAGCAAAGTGGTTTGCTCGTTTTAGATCTGATAATTTTGATGTTAAAAATGTACCTCGCTGTGGTCGGCCAATCACTTAAAAAGTCGATAAAATCATGGAAAAAATTGATACGACACATAAGCAGCGTGAACGTTGGTAGGAAAATAGGCATTCATTACCAAACAGCTATCAACCATTTGAAGAAAGCTGGATATACAAAGAAGCTTGATGTTTTGGTGACACATGATTCAATAGCAAAAAATTTAATTTACCGAATATCCATTTGCGAATCACAGCTAAAACGGAACGAAAACGAACCATTTCTAAAACAAATGATAACGAGTTATAAAAAGTGAATCTCGTACGCGATAATGTGCGAAAAAGATCATGGACGAAGCAAGGTGAAACTTCGCAAACGGTGGCAAAGTCAGGATTGACACTAAGAAAGCTGTTGTACGTCTAGTGGGATTGGAAAGAAATTATGCATTGTGAGCTTCTACAACCTGGTAAACCGATTAATTCTTTTCTCTACTGTCAACAATTAACGAGGTTAAGGTAAGTAATTCAATTAAAAAAGCCAGAATTGATCAAGAGAAAAAGTGTTGTGTTCAATCATGACAACGCCAGACCACACACATCTTTGATGACCTTTATGATGAGCTTTGCTAGGAAGTTTTGATGCACCCACCATATGCCCGGAACTTGCACCTTTAGATTATCATTTGTTTTGATCTCTGCAGAACTCTCGTAAAGGTGTAAATTTCAGGGACTCAAAATAACAATTATTTTTTTCAAGGAAGGCAAAAAGGTTGAAAAAATTAAGATTTATTATAAGAAAAAACGCATAACTATTATGTTAACAAAATATATTTTTGGGTTGTCAATAACCATTATCGCAACCAAACATTTTTTTGGTTGCCCGTAACCATTATTTCAACCAAAATTTTTTTTTTTGGTTGCCCATAACCATTATCTCAACCAAAATTTTTTTTGGTTGCCCATAATCATTACTGCAGCCGTGATTTTTTTTTTTGGTTGCCATTATCGCAATAATTTTTTTTTGCTATCCATCAACAAAATAGAAACTACCAAGTGAGTTTCATAAAAATTTTGGTCGCCATATTTTGATCCACCGTTTCGAATTTTTAGTTTTGAATACCAAATTCTAAATCAGCTACCCAAAAAACCCCTATACTTCAAATTGATACCATCTAATTTAGACTTTTGGCCAGAAAATGTACTATAGCTCAATGCAGTCCTGCAGACAAGGGGATTTTGTGGGTTCAACCTCCTTAGAGGGAAGAAATTTAAAAAAATTAAACCGCCACCGATTATGTTGATGGATAACAAAAAAATCTTTAATGCGATAATGGCAACCAAAAAGAAAAATTCGGCAGAAATAATGGTTATGGGTAACCAAAAAAAATTTTGGGTTGAGATAATGGTTATGGGCAACCAAAACAAAAATTTTTGTTGCGATAATGGTTGCGGGTAACCAAAAAAAACTTTTGTTGCGATAAAGGTTATGGGCAACCAAAAAAATTTTTGGTTGCGATAATGGTTATGGGTAACCAAAAAAAATTTTGGTTGTGATAATGGTTATGAGCAACCAAAAAAACATTTTTATTGCGATAATGGTTATTGTCAACCAGTATCAATAATGGTTGATAAATTAAAATTATCTGAATTTTTTTCCGCAATTGGTTATAACTGTTCTGCCCTGGTAAATTTAAATTCTCTGGAGGCCTGCAAAACGCACTTGGATCAGTTTTTCGCTCAGAAAAGCCAGAAGTTCTAAACTGATGGAATCATAGCTTTAGCCTAAAAACGACAAAAGGGTATCGATAAAAACGGAACATATTTGGTTTAACAAAGCTCGTTTCAAATATAAGAAAAAGTGTTTAACTTTTGGTCAAATCTGTAACCGAACTTTTTCGAATACCGAGAGTTCATATCTCTCTGCACTAGCAGGTTCTTATACTTTTTAATCCCAACATTTATTTTGGACATACCTACATACCCATTTATGCCACCCTTTTGCGAGTCCCTCACAAGAAACTGAAAATAAGAAAAACCCTATAGGAACAAACTAACTTGCTTTTAAAAACAACTAATTAAAAAACTAGTTGAAAATGAACTAGTTTATGAACAACTTTGAATTATATTAAGGCCGCATCCTCTTCAATTTTGAATAGTTTTTATTGCATTATATATGAACTAATTGAGAAACTACTTAAAAACAAGTGATTTAAAAACTACTTTGAATAATATTAAGGCGGCAACTACTTTGATTTTGACATGTTTTTATAGAAAATATTTATTATATTATAAGTTTATATATATTTAACAATGCTATTTCATTTAATATTATTAACTTTAGGTTTTCACTAATATATTTTTCAAAACAATAAAATAAATTATCTCTTTGATGTATAGAAATTTAAAATTTAAATGCTTTTATATTCATCTTCAGTAAGTGGAATATTAACTAGTTTTCAATTGAATTAT
The DNA here is from genome assembly GCA_963920525.1 of Dichetophora obliterata. NCBI lineage: Eukaryota > Metazoa > Arthropoda > Insecta > Diptera > Sciomyzidae > Dichetophora > Dichetophora obliterata. Next base: position 41,698,310 of record OY986436.1, read on the forward strand.
TTTAAAGTAATTAAAAAATAGGTTAAATTTAACTAATTTGTTAAGTGGTGTAAAATATATGCATTTTTCAATTGATTTTTTTTAAAGTAGTTAAAAAAATAATTTAAATTCAACTAATTTAACAAGTAAATGAAAACATATGCAGACGAAAGTCAATTAACTTATTTAGCGGTCATCACCATACAAAATATGTTAGTTCGTTCTATGGTAAAAAGTCAGAATTTCAATTAGTTGTGGTTGACAATATATTACATTTCCAACTACATTTAAATTAGTTGATTTTCCTACAGAGAAACTTCAGTAAATAAGTAATATATTACTGTAATTGAACCCTTAAGGGGTCAAGTGTTTCCTATTATTTTTTCAGATCCAAAAATTTTTCTGAACATACTAACCACCTATCTGCTAACAATTGGGAGCGATTCCGATACAAAAAACAAAGAATTTGGAAAAAGTTCCAAATTAAATCCAAAATTAGTCAAAATAATGAGCCGATCCTATTCTATGCTCACTCTCATCATGTCTTCTTAACGTTTCCACCCACTATCAAACATCCTTTTTAAATCACCTTACAACAAATTTGTCGTTTTGAATAAAAAATTTATGGGATTTGATTTTTAAGATCATAATATATTCCAAATATTTATAATTATAACTATATTTTTTATTAACATAAAATTTGTACATAAAATCTCATAAAATAACACATATAATTTAACAACACAAATTAATTTTGCAAAGTAATGGCAATGACAACATTCAAGCCGTTTATGATTCTTGTGTTTTTGGAAGTGGAAATTTGGGGGCTGTATCCTTGCAAATAGTTTGAGCTATAAATTCTACTATTGTGCGGGTAGGCCTTCCAGCCATTCCCTTTCTGAGATACTCGAAATCTGTTCCATTAGTGATCATAACATTCATAGCATCAATATGCATCCACTGGCCACAGGGTACGAATTCTCTCAGAAAAGCAGCAGCCTTACATGGTCGACCACCTCTTCCTGTACCGTAGTTCTGAACATCAGACGCACCACTTGATGTTACTCGATCGGTATAGTACCACCACAAGGGTAAGCGCCAAACACGATCGCCTGTATGCATGCTAGCGTGCTTAATCTGCTGCCAAAGGATTTCAGAATTGGTGAAGACACCGCATGCCGCCCCATCAAGAGTGTCGCGCATCATTCCCGAGCAAGTACCAATATCCAAAACAAATTTCGGACAAAAGTTCTGAGAGTACAGTAAAGCATCAGCCAACACGAGCACATCTTCGTGATTGGTTCCTTGAATTTCAATGGATTTGCCGTTCATTGATTTCACAATGTCACCGGGGCGGAATGAATTGCAGCCAACACTATTTTCGCAGAGGGGAATGAGACCACGTATGTTTACCGGAAGCCGAAGTTGAGCAATTGCGCGACACGTTGCCACAACCACTGCAGCTCCCGTCATATCACCTCGCATGTGATACAACTCCTGTATCTCTTTCAGACAAAGTCCACCTGTGTCGTAAGTAACTCCCTGGCCAACTAGCACAATTGGCCGTTCCTCCGCCTTAGTTCCATAGTAGCTCAGCTCTAGAAATATCGGCTGCTCGCATGAAGCCTTACCCACCGAGAGAAATGCGTGCATCATTTGACTTTCAGCCCAACCCTCGACTTTCACCTCCACGTTAACGCCAGACTTGCACAATACCTCGACCACATTTTGCGCAAAAAATGTTGGGGTAAGCAAGTTCGGTGGCATCTCTTGTAATTGCCGAGTCAAATTTTGAGCAGCAGCCTTGTGCAAACCAATACGCCAACCTTCAATATCGCATGGCACGTCTTTGTGCACGTATAGATCAATGGCTGGAGTTGTAATGCGTTTCTTTGGTTCCTTCAGTTCTTGGTACACATAAATGCCAAGGGATGCACCCTCAGCTGCAGACTCTGCATGTCCACAATCCTCAACTTGAATTTGAACAGTGTCTAACAAGGCCAATTCCATGCATGCCCTGGCCACTGAACGTCGAATGGCCTCCTTCTGCTCGTCTAACACTTCGTACGGATTGTAGCCGAGGCACTCCCTGCCCAGGCCCACTACGGCAACTACCGAATAAGAAGGAGTCTTATCGGGTTCCACGCCGAACAGCAAACGTGCTTCACCACGTTTCGGCATTGGGCCAGACATACGTAAGACATCCAGCAGTCGTCCGCCTGTCTTTTGAATATTGTAACGCCATGCTGTTGGCGTCAAAATACCTCCGTCGGTCTTGTCCTCTTCGTTCGAATAGACTCCAACGACAAGACCACGTGATGGAGAATCAGCACAGGTCTCCATATTTTGCAAAGCCAGCATCTGGTTTATGGCCTGTGACGCAAATCTGTGCAGTTTGATGCGTTTGGGCGGGCTGAGGATTGCATTGCAACAAATGGGTCTAAATAAGTTTTTAATAGAAAAAATTTTCATTTTTTTTAAAATATATTAAATAAAATTGCGCACTAAAGATTTTTTTGACTATTATTTCTCTACGATTAAATTTTTTATGACATTTTAGAAAAAAAACATAAGTTGCTCTGATATATTTTGACTCCTCCCGCTGGGAAGTTTTGAGTTATTTCAAGGTATATTAACCTTGAATATAATTGATTAATATACCTTGAATTATTTGAATTATTTGAATTATTTCGGTTTATTATTGTTTGTGTATTTGCTTCGGTGTCTTAAAGAAAAATGTTAAAATAGAAAAAGTAATGGAAGCTGGCGATATATTTATTTGTAAATGTGAGTATTATAGTAAACATCATCACTTTTGAACATTTTTTTATTGTTTAAAATATAATGTATGATATTTTATTAAACAGTTACTAAAGAATTTCTCTGTAAATAATTTTAACGACTTTTTTCATGAGAAAATACAAACTGATTAGAATTCACACATGAAAGGGCAACATAAAGCTTGTTATGTGAAAAGCATTCAAGGTAGGTGATAAAATTGCTCTTTCCTTGAACCAAGGTACAGACTGAGTACTTATATGATTAATTTCAGGATAACCATTACGTCTGTTCCCGTACTCTAAAGTTTTAGTCCAATTTACCAGTTTTACAGCTTTAGTCCGAAAAGCGTTCCAATGCTTGAAAAATGGTGCTATTGGTAAAAATGGTAAAAAGGTTTAATTGCTTAAAATCAGCTGTCTTCAAATTAGCAAAGAAAAAGCAAAACATAAAAAGTTCTTTGATATAAATACAAACTATTGGAATGGAAACCAGAAACATGTTAAATTGTAAAAAACAAAATGTAAAAGCTAATTTGAGAATTAATTTCAATATTGTAATACATATGAATGTGACAACTTTTCTTCATTTCGGCAAACGATTTTATTTGACAGTGTTCACAATTTTAGCCCGAAAAAGTTCTCGTGCTTTTTTGTGTTTTTATCTATTTTTGAGAGATTTTTTTCTTATTCTCGCGCTTTTGACAGTTTAATCGTTTTTAGGTCCTAAAAGTGCGGAAATAAACCTATTATCAATCAGTTCTTTAAAATCGTTTACCAAGATGCAAAGGTTGTAATTTTCCAGATTAATACGTTCATTTTCTTGTGGAAGCTGTCCGTTTCCTATTTTAAGCAACTATTGTAATATGCAAAAAATGGGTTTTCATTTGCAGAGAGCGATACTCTGATATTGATTTTAAGTTACAATTTAATCAAATATAGCCAAAGGTAAGCCCTTTTTTAAAAGAAGCATTAATTTCATCAGCACGTGTCCTTCTAGTCACGATAGGTAAGATTTGACTAAAGTCTCCTGCGAAAAAAATTGTACATGCACCAAAGTGCAAGTTTGAATTACGCAAATCTCGCATTGTTCTTTCTAATTTTTTGACGGACGTTTTGTTTGACATAGACAAGATACCACAAGAGAGCAACATGGAGTTTATTCAAGCTCTCGTAGCACAAACGCGTAAATAGCTAACGATAAAGAAATGCATTGCATTGTGGATAATTTTTGAAAAAACATAATTCTGTAATTAAAGGTACTTATTACTAAAATTTCCCAATTTATTATGCACACAAACCTTTCGGAAGAAATTACCTACAGAATGGTAAAAACCGCATCGAAATCCATTGCGTAGTTTAGAAGAAGTAAGTGAACAAACAAACATACACAAATAGCTTCTTTAATTTATGATATTTATAGATTATAGAAGATATACAGTACAGGCCATAGCCAGGATAAACTCAAGGGGGGGGGGAGGGGTGTTGATTAAAAAAATATCGACAAATCAAAAAGCATAGGCTTATGTTATATATACATATATTACAACAACAACACTCAGTTCGTACGCCTGATACAAAAAAGTTTGTTGTATTCTTAAAGCTTGAAATTTAATTTCTTAGACTGCGTTTATATTTTTTTTTGCAGAGCTGAGAGGTTTTGCTGAAAAATGCTTTGTTTATAAACATATAGAAAAAACTCAGTATTTATAGTGCAATCTGACTCCGAGCATAAAGCTACTTTTAAATGGTTTTTAGCGCTTATATCTCCATCTCGCTTACTTACACAAGCAGAAAGCGCACTATAAACACCAATAAGCTCAAGAAGCTATTTTGTGAAGCACCGAATAAGCGTTCGCTATGATATAAATAAACTCGGCAAAGCTGCTTAATGAATCAGCTTAAACCAAAGCATCCACTGTGAATGCGGCCTTAGGCTGCCCGCATAGTAAACGCCGAAGCAGGCAGGCAGGTAGGCAGGCCCTGCGAAGAAACGAGATAGAAATAACTTTTTTCTCTCTTGTTCACATAGTTTTCTTGCGCCTGTCTGCCTGCCTGTCCGCTTCGGCGCTTACTCTGCGGGCAGCCTTAGAAATGATATTTCAAGCTTTAAAAACACAAGAAACTTTGTTGCATCAAAAACATTTGTTTCTTAATATAAATAAAATTTAAAAGTTTTTATATTAAACAATTTTCAGGCGTACGAACTGAGTGTTGTTGGGGTAGTATAAACTTTATTATTATAACTTGGATTGATAAACTTTTAGAACTCGCCCACGAGCCCAATAACTATAGAATCGTTTTACAAGAATTTTCCCTAATATATGATCAAAGAAGTATCAAACATAAAAATCGGATGAAAAGTACCAAAGTTGTGATATTTTACTTTTCGTAAAAATTTATTTTCTTTCCAAATTTAAAAAAAAATATTTTCTTTCCAATATTTTCTGAAACAGCACTTAATACAAATACAAAAATTTTTGTAATTCCGTTTACATTTTTTCGCAACATTTTTAATTATGAGCTATCTAAATCAAGTAAGTTTTGAAGAAAACAACAACAACAACTCTGTATAGAGCCAATGACACAGCAGACTAGACAGACTGTTTTGGAAGGCACTACCTTTTCCATCTTCACTAGTCTTGAGGTATTAAGCTGTGACCAACCTCATTTTTAAGTTTTATATGATTTTACACTTGTTCAAATAAAGACTTCGAAATCATATGACGTTAAAGCAAAGGTTCTTATTTTAGGTCAAGCCTGAAACTGTACCAAAGATTTTGTCTGTTCTATTTGCTTCCTCCTTTCACTATTCTTCTTTGGAATTCAACGAATTGTTCGAAATGCACCAATCAATTGTGAGAGTCTTATTTCTTCCGCTAGAAAGCTAAGATTATTTTAAGTAATTAAAGATTAACTAAATTTTTTTTTCTTATTTGGTCAGGCTCTACCATAGAAAGTTAATTTTTTTATAATTAATTGTTTTCTTCTATTTTCGTAAAAGCTTTTTTTTGTAAAAGATTTCGTTTAAATATTTTTTTGCGTTAACGGGTTCGGATTCAGGGTTTATAAAAAAATGAACTTAAACCCATTTTTTCGGTTAAGTCCCTTCTCAATTTTTTCTTAAATTTTATAAAAATTAATTGAATTAATAATTACCGTATCTCTAATAAAGAGATAAAAAATTATCGTGAAAAAAGGATTATTTTTCAAAAAATTAAAACAATTTTAATCTCTGCACATCATATGAGATTTGCTTGCTTAAAAAATACTGACATTTAGAGCGTAGAGACTCTCTTTAAATTAATTTATGTAAGTAACCCGCTCTTACTTATGGAACTCACCACAGTTGCAATTTCTTGTGCAACACAAATATCAATACAACAATTCGTTGGAACACGGACCCACAGCTAGAATCACCTGTTTGGCTATGGCCTCGATGTGAGCAACATCGATTAAAGCGGCCTGTTGCATTTCAAAGATAAGCCAAGCTGCTGGCTGCTCTGCTGTGCCTCGACTGTTGCTGCTAGGCTTTGTGCAAAATCCGGGCACTGAGTGTATATTGTTTGAGTTTAATTGCCGTATTTTATTTCAATGGATGTTTTTTTACCCCTAACTGACACTGTAAAATCTGTGCGGGACAGAGTGGGTGGAGGTGCTTTTTTGAGCGCAGTTGGAACGTTGATTTGAGGTTAAGGTTGTGTTTAGTGCGGGGTTTGAGGCTACCTATGCAACATGTGTCTTAATAGGCAGCGTGGTAAAAGTAACGCTATTTTGTAGGGTGGCTCTCCTCCTTGGTTGAGGGTTGACTGTTACTTGTTGACTGGATGTTAAGGTTTAATATGTGGTTAGGGTTTTATACAGTGTTTTGCCGTGTTATTTTTTATTATTCTTTTTGAAGTGAAAAAACGTGTTGCTGCGTGTTGTAAAAAAAATGATGAATTTTAAGGGCGGCCAGTTAATGGTTGGTAATAAAACAAGCTCCAAGGCAGGCAAAGGTTTTTGGGTTGATTAAGATTTCTTATTTGGGAATTGATTAATTTAGGCAACTGTAACAAGGGATAAAACAACCGAAAGAGAACAGATGAAGTGAGCCGGAATTAAGAAGCATGATTTCTTCACCCTAGCTCTTAAGGGAGTTCTTGAAAATTTGTTACATTTTAAACAGTCTAAGCTGTTTAGAAGAGCATTTGCAAACTTAACAGCTCAATTATGATAAATAAGATTTCCTCGAGCATTGAAAGGTTTTAAACATCAACTGATGGCGCTTTGATGGTATAAATAAATGCTTTAGAAGCAGTTAACAGTAAGATTTAAGATTTGATATTTAAGATTTTGACCAAAAAATAATTTGGATGGAATAGTAGAACATTATCCTACTCTTTCCTGCTCTACAGAAGACCAGAGTAAAAGTGTTTGCAGACATGTATCTATGACTTAATTGACTTAGGTTGGGATTCTTGCCAATTCTTTTTTATATTCTTTAATATATTTTTTCCTTTACTTTCCACGCCTACATATAGGCTTTATAAACGGAGTACGCGTGTGGTATAAAATAAACACATGATTTTGGAGGAATTTATATCCTCCGTGACAAAATCTCGTTTGTACAACCTTCAAAGTATCATTTAAGATTTATTTGTGAACTCATGAACAAACTGTGTTAAGTTAGCAAAGTCAAATTTTGAACCGACGAAAACTGTGTTTAATATGTGCAAAAATGCAAAATAAAAAATAACGTAATTTAAAAATGGTAAGCCAAACAAAATCCAATGATTCAGCGATCACAAATCTAAAATCAGAATTTTGCAAATATCTATATTAATAAGGAAACGTGAGATATTTAAACTTTATCTGTTTAACTATACAAAAATCCTATGCAGAATTATTTTAAATGATTTTGCAAGAGAAATTACTAAGTTAGTTTGTAGTGGGTCCATGTGCACTGTGACCCATAGGATCTTTTCTGCATGCCCTTGATAAACTCTCCAGATTAAGGCTTTTAATAACTTTTAGCACTGTTTCTAGCTTGGTGCTCGAAATTGTTGATGGAGGTCCTAATGTCTCTCCAAAGTAAAGAAGTCTTAAACCGCAAATTGAAGGACATTAACGTAGAATAAGCTCTGAAGTTTATTTTTTCTCCTCGCATAGTCGCATAGAAATCTGATTCAGATAGGCCCATCTTTTTAAGATGGTATCTGAGTGAACAATGCCTTCGCTACCTGGAACTCACCACAATTCTATTTTATTCCTTTGACCCAGCGTATTTATTAGTTCGACGTAATTGCAAACTAGTATTGCTTCAAGTTCGTAGGGTTGCAGGCTCTTTAAGGCCGTTTGACTATCTTAAAGTATGTCGATACGTGCTCCCTTGGATTTCCTATGGAGACATTCCGTGACACATACTTCAATGGAAAACTGTCGTAAAAGAGGGTAGCCTAATTATTACAGACAAAGCTTCAGATGAGCACGTTTACATTGTCCCAGTGATACTAATGCACGTCATTCTTTGTAGCTCTGTCAGGTGGATAGCTGCTGTACGTTGTTGGACCTTGAGCAACCATGAGCAACTTATGCCGTATACGTAACCATAGGCCTAACATGTCATTTTCGGTTTGGGGCTCCACATTTTTCCATGGAGGCGTTGACAGGCAAAAAGCGCACGTGTTGCCCTGCCTGAAGTTGAATTTAAGTAGGAGCTTCAACAGAGCATCTTGTCAAAAATTGCTCCTAAGTATTTAATCTCATTTAAAAAGTCAATGACTTTTCCATCCGGGGTACGCCTTATCAGATTTTGGCTCCTTATCCTAGAGAACGGAACTAGAATTGTTTTGTCAGGATTTATGCTTAACCTTTTTTTTACACCAATTGGAAGCTATACGGAGGGCACTCTGCACTCCATCCAATGTTGTCGGTTCATGACTGCCCACACTTAATATACACGCAGAGAAAAAACATAGCTACAACAACCTTGTTTTAAGATGATCAGAGTATGATTCGGATTATGATTGTTGCTAACATGTTCTTAAACATGTAATTTTTTCTTTGATCAAGATAAAATGATTATAATAACTACAGGGTCCGCCATCTAACGTTTTTTTCAATTAGTGCTTATTTCGTGAATGGTAACACTTAGCTCATGTCTGATTTGACAGAGATTAGTTTTATCCTTCTGCTGAACGAATATGGTTGTGTATACGCTTGAACAACGCTGGGAAATATATTACTTTGAAAATCATGGTAATGTTGCAGAATGTGTGCGAAAATTGCGTACAGATTTTGGAAGAAGAGAAGCACCGTCAGCTCCGTATGTTCGTTATCTTGTGAAAAATGTGAAAGAAACTGGCATCCTCATCGATAAACCAAAGCGTGAAAAGCCAAAAGCAGTGCGTACACCCGAGAATATTGCTGCTGTGGCAGAAAGTGTGCGTGAAGCGCCATCAACATCAATTCGCCGTCGTTCTCAACAATTGAACATTTCGGAAACATCATTGAGATGAATTTTGCATAAAGACCTTGGTATGACGCCATACAAAGTCCAATTGGTTCAGGAGTTGAAGCCAACTGACCATCCAATGCGTTTTCGCTTCGCTAAGTGGACCTGCGATCGACTTACAGAAGATGCCGATTTTGCCAAAAAAAATCATCTTTTCAGATGAAGCTCATTTTGATCTTGGCGGGTATGTAAACAAGCAAAATTGTCGCATTTGGGGCACAGAAAACCCGCACGCATACATTGAAAAGCCGCTGCACCCAAAACGAGTCACTGTTTGGTGCGGATTTTGGTCCAGAGGCATAATTGGGCCATTTTTCTTCGAAAATGAGCAAGAAGTGGCCGTTACAGTCAATGGCGATCATTATCGGGCCATGTTGAACGAATTTTTGTTCACAAAAATTGAAGAGGAGAATATTGGCAACATTTGGTTTCAACAGGACGGCGCTACATGCCACACAGCCGAAGCTACACTCGATGTTTTGCGCCCTGTTTTTGAAGATCGCATTATCAGCCGCAGAGCTGATGTCGTTTGGCCACCTCGGAGCTGCGATTTGACACCGTTGGACTATTATTTGTGGGGTGCCCTCAAAGATAAGTGTTACGCCAATAAGCCAGAGACAATTGACGCTTTGAAGGACAATATTCATGAAGCCATTGGTGAAATACAGCTGCACACAATCGATAATGTGCTTAAAAATTGGACCGATCGTGTAGGCTACTGCATGGCCAGCCGAGGCAGCCATTTGAATGAAATTATTTTTCATTATTAACCGGAAGGATTGTACTTACAAACAAAAAAAGAAATTTGAGAAAATATCCAGTAGTTTTTTTTATAGAATTTAAAAAAAAAAGTTATTTGGCGGACCCTTTATATTTAGAAAATGAACTTTTTTGTAGCAACCAAAATATTATTGAAGCAATCATTATTCTCTTATTGGGTCGAAAATAGAATGATTCTAACAACTTTATTATGAATTTATTATTAGAGTCCAGAATATTATTCAAACAATAATTTTATTGCTGTTATTTTCCACACTATTAATTAAGATATCTCCAGAGGTTTGCCATTGTCTGGGCTGAACAGAAATATTAATTCAATTGAAAAATAAATAAATTTGATAAAATTTTCTGTCCGAGCTGGGGTTTGAACCTCGGCTTTTTCGCTTTCCAGTAAAAAAACATGAGATCGCTCCTATGAGGAGCAACAATAGAGCGCTGGTTTGCTGTTTTATTCGATCAAAAAGTGAGCACTTGTGCTCCTTTACTGTTTTATAAAATCAAAAGGCGAGCAATCAATGAAAAAAAGAACATGAAATGAGGCATGTGCTTTGTAAGAAACTCGATCATTATTTTCTGTGAAAAATCGACCATTGTAGTCCAGTGGAGAGTGCGTTAGACTAACAACCCAGAGGTCTCTGGTTCGACTCCGGGTTCGGGCATGGTTCTTTTCACTTTCTTTGTTCTTTTCTACTTTAAAGAATTATGGAGAAATTAACATCCACAACTAAATTGTGGAAAACGTATAATTAAAGGACAAGAACAACTAAGGGCTGAAAATGCTTGCCAAGGTTAAGGCATAACACACACTAGCAATTGAAAGCATAGTCTGTTTCGTTTAATCAATAATTCACATATGGTTCCAATCAATTCCTCTAGCTAATCTATCCCTTTCCTTTCACGTCAAAGACCAAACCTTGTTTGGATAAGGCGCATGTTGGTTCTTTGATCTTTTAAAAAAAAAAATATTTTAAATGTTCCTTTGCTGATCCATTTGGATCAGTTATTGATCGCTCCTTTTGAGCTCCTCTGGGATGTTAAAGGGAGCGCTACCCTTCCTAGGACATGCAATGTTAAAAGAGAACACAAAATACACCTAGCTTGGATCAATAAGGAGCACTCCACTGCTCCTCAGGGAGCACTCCCAGATCGCTCATAGGATAATCCACTTTTTTACTGGGTACGAGCCACGCACACTTCCAGTTGGCCACAGCCGCTACTACCGCTCGTCTGACTAATGCTATTCATAAATATGGTACATTAAGTGCATTTTCACTAAAATATCTATATGTGTGATAAACAAAATATGGTCAGAATTGCGAAATATATTTACGGTAAATAGAAATAGTATGTTTGCTACAATTAAAGTAAAAAATGTCACTTTTCTGCAAACTGCTTTTAGGATAATGCGATTTAAAACAAAACACAATAATTGAACAGTTGACAAACGAAACAGCACATAGCCAGGAATCGATAAAACTTATTGTGCCTAAATGAAGTGAAAGTTTTTCCTGCAAACTGTTCAGACATAATAAATTCTTTCGATTTTTGGTTATGTTCTGCTTCGTTTGCCAACAATCAAAGAATAGTTCAGACAAACATTCAAAATTCTTATATGTTTGTCCCTAAAATAATATTCACATTTATCATAATTGACAGAACTACAACATATTTGTTGCAACTAATAATTGAGGCAATCATAGTATTTTGATGATTTCAGTGATGTTATGATTTCAACTATCGTGTTATTTTTAGTACCACCATTAGAAAATCAAGACATTATTAAGGCAAAAATTTTTGTTTGCAGAAATAATACAGTAATTTTAGTAAAAAAATTATTATTGCAGTAATTATTTCTCAACCATGTCTTTTCTCTGCGTGTAACCAGATGATACGCTTATCCTTTGGTGTCAAAAGCCTGGTTGTTGAGACTTACGAGAAGTTCGTATACGACTATGGTCCACAGAGGAGGTGAGAGTAATGCTCCTTGAGGGCAAACTCTACTGGCATTGATTGTGTAACGAATTCCACCAAGCTCAATCGTTATGATTCTGCTTTTAAACATAATACGAACCCAGTGTATGATTAGAGATGGAATATTTTTAATCTGCATAGCTGTTTCGATCGCATTGTATGACGTGTATAATATACGTATAATATCTCGCTTTAATCTTATAAACGAGACGTGTACTGAGTCTATATTTTATGTGTTTATTAAAGTCTGCAATGTATTCAACACATAATTGAGTGTATTGAAAACACTTTTGATTTATTTAACAAAGTGAATTAAATGATATGTTACAACTACACGCTCACTGTACCCAATACATATAGCTCTCGTTGCGTTTCTATATAAGATGCAGTACATAGATTTAACATAGATGTCTCTGCACTGCATACATAAATTTTTCCCTTAGTGTGGTCTAATAAAAGGCTGGAATTAAAAATCCGAGTGAGTGAAGGGACAATGGAATCAATGCTTTGCTTTAATAGGCACGGGTAGATTTCATCATGTCCCAGAGGTCTTAGGTTTATTTTAGACCTTATATTTTCGGAAGAAAATTTATAGTTCAAAGAGATCATAGACCATAGATCATAGTATGGCTACATTCAATGAAAAAAACCTTATTCAAAATTTATCCGTTGGAAAGTGAAATTATGCGATTATGTTTATGATATTGAATATGTCAAAGTAAAATATAATAAAGCTGCTGAATATTTAAGTGGAATAGATGTAAATCCTTAAAATATTGAGAACGATAATTTAGAAGAAGATCAAAATTCAATGAACGCAACAATCCACAGTGGAATAAAAGAATTAAATGATCATATTAAAATTTCTGAATTATACAGACATCAAATTTGTATTGAAGAAAAATAATAGAGTTACACGAAATTAAAGTTGTCTATCCAAAGAGAAGAAGACTAATAACGCATATAACAAATATAAATAATGTTTATTTTAGTGTATTAAAAGAATTTATTTAAAAAATCTGGAATTACAGGTTTGTATTTTCTAAACGATGAATTAATTTTTGATGATATACATGTTGTTTTGATACTAGTAAAATTTACTATGCTTTTCTTTACTTTTCAACAGCTTTTAATGTATTTTATGTACCAACACTTCCTCTAAAACGAGTTTTGGAGCATATAAGTCGAATCGACTCACATTGGTTATTTCGTATACATCTTTTTAGGTTAGGTTATTTACTGGTTATTTAGAAGTTCCATTTATGTTTCCTAAATTCCAAATGTTGAAAGGTTTTAGGTAATTTTTTCGTAATTTTTCAACGTCTTTATCAGTTTTTGTTTTCGGGTATCTTTTACTAGTTTTAGTGCATTTTTTTGGTAATTTTTTTGCTATTTTAAGGATATTTTATTTTCATTTTATGAATTTGTAGTTTTAAGATAATTTTTCGGTTTTTAGGGTAATTTTTTAAGGTAATTTTGTAATTGTAATTAAAGTTATAAGTGTTAGATTGTCAATTCCATGAGTGACATGGTCGACACCTTCGAAAGTTTTGATGCCAGTATGTGCAGCGCAAAAGTCTTTTCTAATTGTGAGTTAAAGAGCCAAGTAGCTCACATAAAAGCAAATTTTCAACTTATTCCTTTAACGTGAGAATCCATTTAATCAAAAGCATTACCTCCAGAAAAAGGAGTAGCTTTGTTTAAGGACCTTGATTAAAGTATAAGCTCTGCGCGTGCTGAAACTGCCAAAAAGGTATAAAGAAAGATGAATAAAAGCTTAGTATATGCTAGCTATCGCTCTATTGCTAAAATATTGAGGGTAAATATTTCAATACTACACAATAGAAGAGGAACTTACATCCTATGACATATCGTCTTTTAAATATGCTCCTCTCGTCAGTGCAGATGTAGAAAGATATTTTTCTATTTATAAAAACACTTTGGCAGACAATCGATCCCATTTCATTTTTTAATAACTTTAATATATTAAATGTAAAAAATTAATTTCAAGTTAAGTAATTTTTATTTTATGGGTAATTTTTTAAGGTTTTTAGACCATTTTTGTCACTTTTTAGGTAATTTTTGCCTTTGTTTTTAGGTAATTTTTTGCAGTTTTTTAGGTCATCAAAATCCGAGCCCTGACGATTCATTAAGGGTTAATCGCTTTCTTGCTTCCGCCAATTCAAAGCCTTTGCCTAGGAGGATCCTAAAAGGCTCCTGAAAGCTTTATTTTTGAGCCACCCTCGGAGTTACCTATATATATTGTCGGCTGAGAGGCAAGCAGAGCCTCCTCTTCGTTAGTGTTAATGTCAGGAGCACATAGGGATCCTAGATCCTCGTTGAGCTCCGTGACATTCATTTGTTCAGCAGCGCCAATTGGACCAGTGCTCACTGAGGCTGTTGCTGCAATAGTGGCGTTTTCGGGTTGTAGTTGTGTCATTTGTTTTTGTAGTTGTGTTTATTTAATTTCCACGAGTACAGGGAAAGGAAGGTCAAATAAAAAAAATGTGAATTCGTTCCATATTGACATTTTTATTTTTCAAAGTTATATTGCAACATGTTTCTATTGTTTTTCATATGAGCTAAAGATGACCAATTTAGGTTGAGATTTGACGAAATGAGAGCATTTTGTATGGTAGCAACCATAGACATTAGACTATTTCAGAATAAATAACTTTATTAACTTTTGTACGGGTCAGGGGCTTAAATACTTAAAACGTGTAAAAACACACCATAAATTCTTTCAAAGGGATCCAAAATTTTTTAGGACATGCTTGAATTATTTAAAGTTTTTTTTTTAATTCAGTAACATAAATGCATTTTGTTTAGATTGTATACTTTTTTGAAATAACTTTATTTATTATTTTTTAGATATAAGGCTATTATGAAAACACGATGAGATACTTTTTCCAGCCAACCATACATAAGCAATTGCATTTTTTTAAATGTTCAATTTTTAGGACTTTAGTATCTAGGATCCTTTCTTAATGAAATAATTACATTTTAATTCTGAAGCTCCAAAGCTTAACCATGCATTTGACACACATTTTAAGTCCACAACTAAAGCCAACAATTATTTTTTAACATTAAATTATTACATGAATTTAATTGCGAGCTATAGATCAAGTAAGTTTTTAAGAAGGCAACAACAACAACAGCAACAACTCTGTATAGAGTCAATTGCTTAGCTGACTAGCCAGTAGAATATTGAAATAAATAAGAAGCAACTAGAACAGTTGGCAACCTTGGTAGAGTTGATGGCGGTGACTAGAAATAGCCTACTGCTTTAAATGTCGTATGATTAAGTGGCCAATTTGAACGTTCAATCAATTTGTTCAATATAGTTCAGATGAATGGATTCTAAAATGTGTGAAATCATAAACGACTTTAACAGTGAGTTGATCACAGCTTAATCACTCAAAGACTACTGAAGAGGAAATGTAGCGATTTTTGAAACAGTCTGTCTAGTCAGCTAAGTGATTGAACCTATATAGAGTTGTTGTTGTTGTTGTTGTTGTTGTTGCCTTCTTAAAAACTTACTTGATCTAAAGCTCGCATTTAAATTCATGTAAAAATTTAATAGGTCACAAATTAAATAATTTAACATTAAATATTAAATCTTAATAGAAAAAAAAAATTACTCCAATTTATTCCAACACTCTTCAAATTGACTCTTTCTTTGAATCAATTAAACATATGATCTAGTGAGGCAATTCATAAAAATCTCGAATACGGATATATGTCTTGTCGGTAAAGTTGCTGCAAAATTTTAACAAAAAAACACTTCCTTCTAATGAAAAAATAAGTCAGTGATTTTTTGCTAGCACCATGAAAAGTGAAATGATGAGGTTATGGAAAGAATTTGGCCTTCCAACAACACCAAAAAGATGTGTTATTCTTAAGACTGAAAAATTCTGTAGAAACATATTTCTTGTTTAAAATTATTGATATCAAAAATAACTTTGTAGAGGTAGATCTATCGTTGATGAAGTATAATACGGAATACATACATAGTTGCAATGTAATCAACAACTTGAAAACAACAAACTACACAGCTAAAGGGCTGTAGGCACGCTGACGAAAGTTGATGGACAAGTTGTAAAAAGTGATACATAAAGGGAGCTTTACATACAGGTTGTAAAGAAAAACTAAAAATCATTTCCCAATGCAAACAAGTGCACTTTCAATAAAAAAATTGTGCTTTACAACTTTTGTAATTAAAAAAAATATAGTTAAATAAAATACTTTCCTTATACTGTTGTTTGATAAAAATTCCAAAAGAGTAATTACGGAATTAAATTTTGGATTAAGAATTTTCTCGTATGCATGTTAATGGTCCAGTTAGCCTCGATGGCACAGCAGCGCATGCAACGCAGATAAGCAGCTAGCTCACAGCCAAATAAATGGTGATTATGCAAAGCATAGTAACATGGTCAAAATAAAACAATAAAAAAAAGAATACAACGATTATATTTTAATAAATTAACTGAACTTGGTCAAACAATTTTACAACTTCACATCTGTTTTGCCAAAACGTCAAATACATAAAAGAATACACAGAAATCAAAATGAATAGATCTTCTATGTTTATCTATTTAGTCAGAGATGCATTTCTGCTTTTATCTGAGCATTGTCATGCGTTGCCATGTTGAGCTTAATCAGATACACACAAATCCCACTAAACAGATTTCGATGTAACGCTTGTTAAGCCATGTACTGCTATGCCATGCAAGGCTAACTGGACCATTATAGCCCAAACAGAATAGGCATAGCCAACGCGTAGCGAGCTGTCGAAAACGTAGCCAACGAAATGTTGTGCACAGAATAGAATTTGTGTTGATAACGAAGATAGAGCTTTATGCTTACAATATTTTGCTATGTTTTACTAAATTAATAGATACAGCCTTTTGCATATAATAATTTGTTTGTTTTTTTACTAATTTGGACTAATATGTTTTAGTTAATTTTACGTTTTCTATTTTGAACTATGTATTTTGACATTTCAAAATGTTAAAAGTTAAAAGTTCGTCAACATTTTTGTGTCGGCTGCGTTCGCTACGTGTTGGTTATTTTCATTATGTTCATTTCATAGGGTCGCAAGGCAACCAACTTCTACGTTGACATTTCTTCTGTTGGCTGCGTGTTGGCTATGCTTATTCTGTTTGGGCTATTAAGCTTCGGAATACTTATATCTTGTTTTCATTAGGAAAAGATCCCAAACACCACAGTCCTCAGAAGTTAAAAATTTTTGAAAACAAAGTTTAATTGCAAATTTTACTATAATTAATATATGATTGATCATGTCTTCTGAATCTTGTAAAAAATATTATAAAGTGTATCAAAGAATTTTACACTCTAAAAAAATTTTTTATTTTACTGAACCAAAAAATACTTTGAATGGTTCGAGCATGTTCTAAAACTGATCCAATCGCAGTGGAAAAAATCATGTTGTGTTTGTAAATAATAAATGTGGAAAAAATAATTTTTATATTTTTTTGAATTAGTCTAATATGCAATGGAATCAGTGTTTGACGAAGAAAAAAAACACATAAAAATTTCCGCAGTTCAGCGAATTCTTATCTGATTTCGATGTTTTTGGATTCAATGGAAAAGTATTTTTAAGTGCAATTAATTTTTGAAAAAAAACACATGTCATTAATGGAACATTATTTAATATAAATTTGTAGAAACATCAATTTTGTTTTCTTAAATTAAAGAAAAATACAAGAATTTGCTTCGCTTTATTTTGTATTTTATCGAATTTATTTTTACATAGCCTTCTTTTACGTGAAATTCTTTTTCAATTTTCATGATTTTGTTTTTTATTGGGGGTTGGAATTAGTTTTAAAGGTTTTCTAAGAGATGGCGTAGCTATCAATAGATCGCATCGGGCACACCTGTGACTATATTCATTTCAAAGCACATTGTCTAAGCTTCATTTTTTAGTATGTGTCATTCCACTGAAGTGTAAACAACATATATTTTTTTCACTGTGAACATGTCGACTTTTGTTCCAACAAAACGCAATTTGCGGGAAGGTTTACTTTTGTGCTTCCATTTGAAGAAAAAAGCGGTTGAAGCACAACGTACGCTTATTGAGGCTTACGGGGACTATGCTCCATCGATATCTACTTGTGAGTACTGGTTCCGTCGGTTTAAAAGTGGTGATTTTGATACGGAAGACAAAGAGCGTCCGGGCCAGCCGAAAAAGTTTGAAGATGAGGAATTGGAGGCTTTGCTCGATGAAGACCCTTGTCAAACCCTTCAAGAATTGTCAGAATCATTGGGAGTCGACTTATCAACGGTCGGCAAACGCTTGAAGGCCATGGGAATGATTCAAAAGCAAGGAAATTGGGTGCCGTACCAGTTGAAGCCGAGAGACGTTGAACGGCGATTTTGCATGTGCGAACAACTGCTTCAACGGCATAAAAGGAAGAGTTTTTTGCATCGTATTGTCACTGGCGATGAAAAGTGGATCCATTATGATAATCCTAAGCGAAAAAAATCGTGGGGACCACCCGGCCATGCATCAACATCGAGAGCCAAGCCGAATATTCATGGCGCCAAGCTTATGCTGTGTATTTGGTGGGATCAGAAGGGTGTCGTGTACTATGAGCTGCTAAAACCTAACGAAACAATCACTGGGGAACGCTACCAACAACAATTGATGCAATTGAGCCGAGCATTAAAGGTTAAACGGCCGATGCCAAATTATATGCCAAAAGACACGACAAAGTGGTTTTTCAACATGACAACGCACGGCCACATGTTGCAAGAACCGTCAAGGAAACGTTGGAGGCGCTGAATTGGGATGTGCTACCCCACCCGCCTTATAGCCCAGACATAGCCCCTTCCGACTACCACCTATTCACATCGATGACGCATGGCTTGGCTGAGCAGCGCTTCACTTCTTACGAGGATACCAAAAAATGGGTCGATTCGTGGATTGCCTCAAAAGACGAATCATTCTTCCGGCGCGGAATCCATATGCTGCCAGAAAGATGGGAAAATGTTGTAGCTAACGATGGACAATACTTTGAATAATATACATTGTACCGTTGTTTCTAAATAAATGCTCAAAAACCGAAAAAAAACCTTTAAAATCAATTCCAACCCCCAATATTTCCAACAAGGTACATGGCTGTAAAATTTTAATAAATGTCGGCACAACAAAATTCGAACACTTCAACTTTAAAAATAAATACAAGGAATTTGTAACGACATTGAGAAGTCAAACTAGGTGCGATGAATTTACAACATGTCGCCCTTTAACAATTTTTATAAAGTTTGGATGTGCTTTTTCTTTTCATTAAATTCGTCACACTGTGTTATTTAAAAATTTAATTATTAAAAACATGCTAAAAATTGTATTTTCCATTGCAAGTCAAATAGGTAAAATGTGCCTGAAAGTTTTTAATTACTAAAAGTACATAGAACGGAATATTTTGCTAAGGATTTTTTTAAAATTGTGTTTAATGGTAGTTTTGTTGAATTTTAATGAAATAAATGTTATTTCTGTAAAATCAGAATACTTTGATCGATCAGAAAATGTCAACTTCTCATACTCCACTCTTTCTATCGAATAAAGTAATAGCTGTATCACTTTAAAAGAAAAACTTTCAAAAACAGTTTTCGAACAAATAGTACTTCATCCAAAAAAATAATTTCGTGTTTAGTTGTGTCTTGGCAAATTGGTTAAAGAAAAACTTCATAAAACTGCACACAATTTTTCTGTAAAAACGTAAGTGTTTACGTTTGTGTGCCTCCCATACAAAATCATATCAAAAAATTAATATAGATAATTACCAAATATACAATATTTCATTATCATAGTAGCACTTCTTCTATTTTTGTCCAACTTTTGTATGGGATCAACGCAGTGTGCGACGTTTTAGTGCTAAAAAATTCAAAAATAGTTCATTTACTAGTGCCGAAAATGTATATTTCTACCAGAAAGTTTGGCTCATAGGACGGTTGAGCTTAAGCATAAAGAGTAAACATGGTCCGCGTAAAGAGTAAACCTGTTTTCTTGTAAATAATAAAAATAAAAAAGATGATGGATTTTCACTCACCAGCAAGTCATGCGCGAGCCCTTCAAAACTTGGTCAGAACGGCCTGCCACCCACTACCACAACAACTACCACAATCAGACTCCAACACACCAAAATCATGTTCCAACTACAACGAACAAAATACAACCAGCCTGATTCAAACTTCTACGCTCTTTTGTGTGGTGAATATAAGCAACACAAACAGCAACAGATACAATTAATTGTATCTCAAAGTTACAGCATGGCCAAGAACATGTTGTTATTCATTTTCTTTTTTCATATATTTTCTTACTTTCGTAAATTCACCAACGTTTACACCAAGCTCACCTGCTGCTGCTAACGCTGTTGGCTGCCAACCACTAGAAGCTGGCTTTAGTTCCAATTCGAGTTTCATAGCGTGCGGTACATGAAAGAGTTAGTTAAAAAATCTATTAAAAAATAAATACCAGCTTTTTTTTTGTGAGATTGTGAGGAAAGTTTATTATAAAACAGTGGTGCAAAAAGTAATAAGAAAAATTTTACCTAAAAAAAGAAGAGCTACAAAGTAATTATTTGCATTCGCTACTCGGTTTATCTTGTATCTGCAGTAATGCATTTATTATTCACCATGTTTGTGTTGCGCTTAAATCGATGCCCGGGTAAACGTTGTCTGCTGGATTGCCATGTGCGCTGCTTTCTGCTCAATGAGCTAAGCTTTTGATGCCAAGTGCCAAGGGCCTAAATTACTGTTAAATCAGGCACGTAAATAAATAAAGCAAAGCAGAAGAAAAAAACGAATGCGTTTGAAACAGAAGAATAAGCAATAACAAGAAACAAAAGTGCAATAAAATCATTGTAGAAAAGTGCAGACAGCAAAGTAAAAAAAAATCAAATGAAAGCAAATAAAAGCAAATCAAGCAAAGTAAAGTAATACAATCAAACAAAACCAAAAACAACAGAACAAAATAAAATAAAGCCAGGCATAGAAAAAAGCAAGCGTAGGTATCTTCAAAGCCAAGTATCTCAAACAAAAAAGAATTGTGGCAACCTCCGCATTGTGTCTGTGAGATACTACACGATATCTGTAAACGTTTAGATTAATTTCTACTACAGTGCATTGCATCGGATCGCGTTCTAAATCGTTTTTAGAACGTGCGAATCCAGTGGATACTGTATCGCAGTACAAAAAATAAGCTAGTGATTTGTTGTTGTGTTTTTATCACAAAGTTTTTCAGTATTTCTTTAGTGATTTCGTTCTAATGCTGTTTTTTTTTTGCTGAGCTAAAATAGCTAAAAAGAGCTGAAATTCCAGGTAAAACTAATATTCTGTAAATTATTTAGTTTTTAAGCAACTAAAATCTAATAAGCCAGAGAGCTTTGCGCTAGTTTTTGTACAATTTTACTTAATTGTGAAATTCTATTTAAACTTATTTGTGTTAGCCAAAAAATTTGAATTGCCTCGACCGTTTTACATCTTCTGAATTTATAGCAAACAGGTTTGTTGCTTTTTTTTTTTGCTGATCTTATGTTCTTATTATGACATTTATAGTTCATTTATTTTAATTCTTCTCTACAACACGCTGATTTTATACCCACTTGTGTTGTGATTAAAGAAGCTTTTGCTGCTTTTTATTGCTTTTTTTTTTTGTTTTATTTAAATGCTCAGTAAGAAGTTCAGCTTAAACTCTAAAAATTGTATGTATTAGTTCTTGATTAAGCGGCATGGCGTTTTAAGTGTAAATCTTTTTGTTTTTACTGACTTATTTAACTGACTGAACTTTAAAATCGATAGAGACTGAGCCCAGGGCAGTAACTTCCTTTGCACGGAATATTTTAAAACATAACCAAATATAAAAATGATTTCAATCTACCAGTCACAAGTTCTTGTATATCAAATGAGTAAATAATATTTGAAATTAATCGTATTAAATAACTTAAAACAATGTTAAAGATACCTATCAGCAAGGGCGTCCGCAGAATTTGCTCTAGCGCGGGCTAAGGCATAAAGGAGTCTAGAATGCACATAAGGAAAATGTAACCTATATAATTCTACTTCCTGAGATTTTTGGTACTTATTTTGTTATCATGGTACGCCGGTTGACACACGCTTGTACACATAATAAAATTATATTGATTTTACAGATGGGGTAAAAATCTTTCTCTTATCAAGCCCTAAACATTTCTAAATTTAATTTTTTTTTTCATGTAATTTCAAAAATTTTTTCTCAACAAATATTTTTAGTAATTTAGTAAATTAAATAATGTGACGTCTCCTTTATCCTTAGGATTTCCTCTTTTCAAATAAGAAAAGAAAAATTTCCCAATATTTTTTTTAAATGAATAAAAGCAGCAAGATTTTTAGGCAATTTTTTTTCAGTTTTGGAGATTGCGAGCGGCGTGAACTTATCAGCTTTGGATTAATTAGGGTAAAATCCATATAATCTGCAAAAATTTAGAATTAGAGTTGTCGCTATTCTTGAAAAGTTCCTCGCATGGACATCAACTGACTTATTTCTTTTTTTAACATGCATCAGTTCTACCATCATGCAAGTTACTAAAACCTAGTTTGGAAACATACCTATTGTATGAATTATTTAAAAAGGCTTTTTAAATCCAAAACGTATGAATAAATATATTAGCAGGTA
Source organism: Dichetophora obliterata (assembly GCA_963920525.1). Classification (NCBI taxonomy): domain Eukaryota; kingdom Metazoa; phylum Arthropoda; class Insecta; order Diptera; family Sciomyzidae; genus Dichetophora; species Dichetophora obliterata. The sequence continues at coordinate 41,720,988 of OY986436.1, forward strand.
TATGTATAGAGGGGTTTTGGGGTCCATTCATTTTCGAAACATATTCCAAAACCTCCTTTCAAGGCTTGATTCTGAATCCTGGATACAATACAAGCACGTGACGCGAAAAAATCCGGAAAATTCTCAAAATGGGTTGACGCCTGTTAAAAAACGTGAATTTGAAGAAGTATGTTTCAAATCCAGTTTCCTATTTAAATTCTAGTCATAAAAAACTTTTTACCATAAGATATTTTAATGTAAAATTGTTTTCTCAACAAGAATTTACCATCAGATCTTTTTTTAAAATTAGTGCTTGATCTAAAATTAGCCTACTTTATTCAGAATTTACAGATTTTTTTCGCTTTTGAATTAGTAGCTTTGCCCTCGCCTAGATCGCTGTAGTTTTCTCAAATTAACATGCTGCAAGGTTGTCAGCAATTTTATTAGTTTACGAAAAATTAAAAAATTATCTAAATTGGATCATTTTAATGACACGAAAACGATTTTTTAGGCCGGTTTTTGGGAAAACATTAAGTTTTTATAATATATTTTATTTTGTTTTCTTCTTGTGTTTATTTACTTTAAAACATAAATTTGCTTGTTGTCCAAGTTCATATGCGTTATTGGCTTAAATGCCCCTTACCATCTGTTGCTCCAAGCAATGATCTTCGACTAATAGGGATATCATTCCTTATCATTCCTCTATTTCTGGAACGAATAATTTCGTAATTTCTTCCATTTACTAATAGCTTTGTACTATTTAGTATTAAGCTGGAAGATCATTCGATGCAGTTGCGTTTTTCCAGCTTACAGCTTGTGAATTTACGCAAGAAATTTATGGTAGAGTTCAATGATTGCGTTCGACGTTCAGAAAAAGCAGGGCTACACAGTTATTCCATATTTTATATGTTTTAAAATGGATTTTTAAATGTATTAACGCTGAAATATGTCACATTTTTTTGATTAATAAAAACAAGGACTTTAAAACATAAGCATAAAAAGAGGTTTTAGCCAAATATCAACTAAAAATATATCAACATTTTAATATATTAAAATTTTATTTTGAAGCGGCATCCCTGAAAGTTACTAGTTACTTTTATGTCTACTCGTTGTTCGCTCTTTGTACCGAGCTATCAAAAAGCGCATTTTACGCAAGAAAAGTTGAAAAATTTTCAGTTGAAAAATTTTCAACTTTCTTGCGTAAATTGCGTTTTCTCAGCATATGTTTTTACATACTTCAATCAAATTGCGCCAGCAAGTAGACGGACTCAAAACGCAACTGCATTCAATGAACTTTCAGCTTTAGTTGAGTTTAAAAAATTTACAACCGAAATCTCTCAGCCTGGTTTGTTGAACAATTACCGAATGTAAGGAAATGTATGATTGCAAGGTGGCCGTAGTCTTCTGAAAGGGTACGTGGCCTGTAAGTTAAAAAACCGTGGTTCAAACCCAGATCAGATAGAATTTTTTTTGTTATTAGTAAATGTAACAAATGTATTCGTACAATATACATTTGTTTCAGTACGAATTTGAATAAAATATTTTTAATATGTACCACACTACGTCTAATCTACGAATTATATTCATGACTGAAAACTACGAATAAAATTCGTAGAATGGACGCAGTTATTAGAAATATTTACACAAAATTTGTTGAATACGTATTGAAAAGTGCCTGTGAAACAAGGGTAAATGAAATGGTATCGTAACTTATTACTGCGATGGGTAGTTCTCTTCACAATATATTAACATATATAATGAAAATATCGTCACATAAAATCAAATAAGCTGGAAGTTACAATAAAGTCAAAGTCACCTTTTTGATTGATTATTGATGCACCTTGTCAAAATACATGTTCCTGCTAAATTTTACACTCCTGCCATTAAAACCGACGTTTTTATTAAAAAAGTTCAAAAATCCCTAAGTTTGAGCGCAACTTACAATTACAATAATAATTTAAAAAGTTTTTTGACTCTTCCGTAAAATTAATTGTAGCTTAGGGCTTTTTGATTCAATATGAAGATATTTAAAAAATTTTCACTGCCTATGCGGTGGGCATTTTTGCACCTTTCCCCCTGTGGATGCCTATCAAGGGGCTTTTAGTCATGTCATGCTTAAAAAAACAACGTCTTCAATTCCTAAAAGTAAAATAAGTGGCAAGGGAAGAACTCTTAGTATGTTTAAATGACAGTTTATTAAATATTAAAATATGTCCTTACATGCGTTAAATAAATCGCAGTAATTGTATAGCCCTAGCATATACAAATCGTAAATGAAAGAACACTTTTCAACTTAACTGAAATTTTTAAGTTTGAATATATAAAAATATTTTATCAACTAAAAAACCAAAAATGTTCAACCTTTCTTGGTTGATAGCAATATATGTATTGTAGACCGGATCGCTTTTATAAAAGGATAAAATAGTCCTTTCCGACAATATCAATTTACAGTGAATCCAATAAATAGTTTGTCTTTCGCAGCAGTTTTAACAAAATGTGTTTTTAAAAATAGTTAAAAATTTCATTTTTGGAGGTTAATAAGAGTTATTATACTCGTAAATAACAAGCAAAAACATGTTTTTTAACAAAAAAGACCGTATGGAAAATCAAAAATCACCAGTCAATTTTCTTCGATTTGAAAAAAAAGTATGCAGAAATTGTTTTTATGAGTTCTTCTAACTTTTGAGACCTCGTACAGCGGAAACTAAATTTCGATCCGGTCTAATGTATATTTACAAATATCAAACAAAATGACGACATTTTCAACCGTTAAGTTGACTTTAAGTTGACAACGTAATCGTTACGTTGAATTTTTCATCTCTTTTGTTAAAAATTATTTTAACCCGAGGGTGGAAATTTTCATTTTTAAAGTTAAATTTTTTCAACTACCATGGATGAGTTTTGCATCTTCATGTGGTTTCAAATTTATTTATTTTAAAAAACCAGAATTTTGTATTATTCAGAACCTTGTTTATGCAGCGCCTACTGAAAATTTTTTTATAGTACGATGTATTTATGTTATTGGAAAATTCGAAGTGATTAAGAGGACAACCGCCGCCTATTTATGGGTTAACAAAAATCAGCTATGTACATGTACCCTAGGGTTTTCCTTATTTTTCAACTTCAAGCTATAAAGCATGACTCCCCTAAAAATGTTCCTTTAGATATAAAAACGTGTTCTGCAAAAAAGTTTAAGAATCGGATAACGGAAAGGCAAGGCGCCCAGAACCCAAAGTTGATCCATACCATTTGTATGGCAAAAACTAGATTTTTTTTTTGGAAATAATACAAATTAGCATAATAAAATTTTTTTTTACCCCACTCAATACATTATCAATTTGAGCATAAAATTAACTTTCTAACGAGTTATCATTCGTCAAAATTGGTTAAAAAATTTTAAATCTATAAAATAATTTGTCGAGCGAAAACAAACAAATTAATACATTTTTTTGAGAAAATTTTATAAATTGCGTAATTAAATTTTTCAATCGTATAATATATAAACGAATTAAATATAGACATATCTGTTCAACTAGCAATTTTTTTCTAAATCGGTTAAGTATTGGGGAAAACTACAAAACATTTAGTTATGTAACGACCTTGTCATTCACAATACGTCACTAAAAATACATTAATAAAACGATTTAACTTTAAAAGAGTTGATTTTTCGTCTGGGAAGTTTTTGCGATTGTCTGATACAATTTGCAATATTTATTGCTATTCTTACTCGTTTTGTGACAAGACTTTATTAAAAACTTTCATGAGCTTCAGTGCTCGTTCTGCCGAATCGTTAACAATGTTTTATTTTTAAAAAAAATTTCAACATAATTTGATACATTTTTCTATTCCTCAGGATAATTTGTTAAAAAATCCGTTGGAATGGAAAATATTATAAAAAAATATAATAGTCGGAAGTTTTAAGCTTTTAACCCATTTTGTGTCAGCGGTCGAGATTTCGACCACAAACTTTTGTCGTTCATCATAATATAATTAAAAATATTAGGTATTGGAATTTAAATAATTTTTTAATGATTTATTTAGTTTGGTGTCTTAGCTTTCCCGACCGTTAACATTTATTCCATCTTACGCCTTTTTAAGGTCTTACCTGGGAGGCACAAAAATAGTTCAAAAATAGCTTATTTTTAAAGTTACGAGTATTGTAACTACTTGTATAAAAAAAAAGTAAAAAAGGGTTATTGGTTCAAATAGCCTCTCAAATAAATTGAATACACAGAAACTACTTTATTACAGCTATTCCATCTGATCGCCAGAAAACGTGGAAAATGACTAGTCGAGATCTCGACCGCTGGGATAATTAGTGGCAACACAACTTTTTCTAATCTTTTACCCCCTCGCATACCCCTTGTATATCAACTATGTCATTCCATTTGTAACTCTGATAAGGAGGCGTGGCAGAAATAGAAAAGTATATATATTCTTGATAAGCATCATCTCCTGAGTAGATTTAGTCATGTTCATCTGTCCGTCTGTTTTGTTAATTTTAGAGTTTTGTAACGAAATTCAATTCATGTATATACTTTTTATTAAAAAATAGAGATCAAGTTAAAAAAATTAGCCAAATCGTATGAAAACCTTTCTTTACAAAGATTCTTAATATTTAATAAATAAACAATAATAAAATTATTAACTAAATGGCTTTTTAGATATTTTTTTATTACCTGTATCATAAGCTCTCATATTTACTTATATGTATAACCCATTTTCATAATAAACATTGCTGAAAGTTTATTTTATTATATTTCATATTATTTTACTTATAGAAAATATATTGGTCTATTATCCCAGCGGTGGAGATCTCCACCAGCAATTTTCTGTAAAGTCAAGGGTACAAAAAAAGTAAAAAATTAGCTTATTTCTAGCTAGCTATGAAAATTTCATTAAGAAATTAAAACATTTATGTAGCCTTGCACAAAATGGGTTAAGGGTAAAAAGCTTTCTTCAAGTTTAAATATTATGTGGTAAAATTTGATTACCATTAACTTTTGAAAAAGTAATTTTTGCATCCAAAAGTCGTCAAAAACTCAATTTTTTTTCCAGTAGAACACATCTAACAAAGTAATAATAAAAATTTTGCAGTTTTCCCATTTTTCAACAGATTTCGATGGAAAAATAATGTTATGCTTAGTAAGCAACTGAAAATTTAAAAAAATTAAAAAAAAATAATTATTTACTTTAATTGAAAATATTTTGTTTTGATAATTTGAATTTTTACATGATTTTAATTATGAATATCAAGTAAGTTTAAAAAAGGCAACAACAACAACTCTGTAAAGAGTCATTCACATAGCAGACTAGACTGCCTGTTTCGGAAATCGCTTCATTTCCTCTTCAGTGCGCTGAAACTATTTAAAATATGAAACTATATAAAATGTTTGCAGAACATGTTTTTATACCTAAAATAACATTTCTAGTGGGAGTTACGGTTCATAACTCCATACAGCTAAGGAACACCCTAATGTACCCCTTAGACCTTATGTGCCTCGATAATCTCACCATCACACGGTCTATGCAAATACATTGCTAATATTTTAAAAAACTTGACAGTAGGATAGTCGTACAATATTAAAAACGCAATAGAATTTAAGAACAAAATCAACAACAATTTCATTGGTGAAAACGAAACGATGGTATCTTTTGACGTTATATCTTTGTTTCCAAGCTAAACAGTGGACTTTGCAATAAAAACAGTTGAAGAGAAGTGGAACAGGATATAAAAATTTACAAAAATATCAAAACTACAATTTATGGACATTTTAAAATTTTATGTTAAAGAAAACAACTATTTTAAGTACAACGACATGATCTTCAACCAGCTTTAAGGAATGCCCATGGGTTCTCAAATATCCCCAATAATAGCTTACATAGTCATGGAGGAGGTATTGGATATTTTTATGACGAAAAGCTCAAAACAATCCAGACTGATGACAAAATATGCGGACGACATTTGCTATAATACAGACTGAGGCAATAGAAGATACGTTCAAAATCCTTAATGCCTGCCATAGAACAATCAACTTCATCAAAGACGAAGAGAGTGAAGGACACTTGCCTTATTTAGACACCATGGTGGTAAAGAAAGGCAACATGTTGAAGACAGACTTGTACCAAAATCCTATATCATCAGGCAGACTCATCAACTACCACTCAAAACACCCTATGAAAACCATCATTGGTACAGCCATAAACTTTATTGATCAGGTCTTCAGACTCAGCGACAAAAATTTTTCACAAAGACAACAGACAACAAATAATACACTCACTCAGCCTGAACGATTTTCCAGAACAGACTACAAAACGACTACTAAGAAGAAATATCAACTAAAATATAAATATAGAAAACCCGGAACCCAAACGTTACAAAGGAGTAACATATGATCCTGGACTTACGGAAAAACTTAAAGAAACAGACATTTACAACAAAAACACTCACCTTGTTGCCCCTAAAACAAACAATACTTTGCGGAATCTTTACAGCAATACCAAAAACAAAATAGAAAATATGGACAAACTTAACTTAATTTACCAAATTAAATGTAAAGGTGGCGGATCCAATGTATGCGACCAAGTATATGTTGGAACAACTTAATCTAAATTACGGACAAGATTATCTACGCACAAATCGGACCTTAAATCGAAATGTGCCCAGAAAACAGCGCTTGCAGCTCATTGCATTAAAAAAGGACACTTACCGGACTTTGGCAACACAAAAATTTTAAAGCAAAAAAACAACTGCGCACGAAGGTACACGATTGAGATTTTGCACATCATTAATACACCAACATGTTTAAGACTGAATTCTTATATGGTTACGCGCATATTTATTAACACTTGTTGAGGAGGAAAATTACTTGACGATGACGCATGAAGCAAGACTAGTCTTGCGGCGCCAAATAAGTTATTCTTTATTATTTTTAAATATTAGTATTGTTTACAGTTTTTTATTTGAATTTGTTAAAATATTAATGTTTGATATTAAAAAGTGAGTGTAATTAAAAACGTTTGTATTTACCATAGCCCTGAAGACGGATTGAAATTCAACCCGAAATATTGGTAAATAAATTAAAAAAAAAAAACGAACAAAAACAACTCTAAAACTGTTAAAAAAAATAACAGTAAAAAGTAATCTAAAAAAGATATATTAAAATGATCTGCTAAGCAAGTAGGCGTCATGTGCATGGAGATAATTATTTTGCTTGAAACAAGCAAATGTTTTGCTTAAAAGCAAATCAGCAAAACCTTGGTCAATCACTGTGTGATTTTAGAAAAAGATTGCTAAATTGAAATTACTCCTCATGTATTTAGGAAAAAAAAATTATATTAAATTCAAGCAAATATTTGCTAAGCTATTATAATCTCAAAAAGCACATTTTTACTAAGCTCAAAGAAATGTTTGCTAAGTTATTATAAGCTCAAATATCAATTTTTTACTTAACTCAAGCAAATATTTGCTAAGTTATTATAAATTCAAATAGCCAATTTTTACTAAATTCAAGCTTATTTCTTTTAAACACACGAGCACTCGTTTATTCTTAATGAAGAAAATTAGGCGACGATTGGTTAACAACTGCGATGATCGAATGGATAAGCCCATGCACTTAAACTCACGCGACCGAGGTTCAAGTCTCCGGATATTGGAAATTTTGCAATTTAATTTAATGTTAATAATTATTTCACTTGAAAAGTATGCTAGATTCAGGAAAAACTAATCAAAATTTACTATTCCAATTTATAATATCTTAGCAAATATTTGCTTGAATTAAATAGAAATTTACTTTTGCTGTTGATAATAACTTATAATTATAAATAATAAGTACTAAACTATAATAACTATAAAATTTTGATAAACTGGAATAGCAAATCTTGATCAATTTTTGCTGAAATCTAGCACAATTTTCAAATGGCTGAGATTCAAGCGCTAGTTTTGCTTGACCACAATAAAAAGGTAGCAAACAGTTTTCTCCGTGTGGGCTTTTTAGCCTTGTAATTAATGCTTTCGCAAAATTTAAAAAGACAACTCGAAGAAAATATCAATTCTGTTTCGATTATCAATAACAGCTTAAGTCTGATTTCAAAGATTTGAGAAATATTGCTTCAAAGTTTTAAATCGGCATATAAGTTATATGCAAGGATCTTTTGTGATGCTAGAAGCTCCAGAATGTGGGTTTATAGTGCTATATGCGTAAAACATAGCGTTTACTTTCATAAGTAAACGAAAATTTTTTTGACAAATAATGTAAAAATTTTTTAGTCAAAAAAATTTGTAGGTGAGACTGGAATATTGTGTATCGCATTTTCATTATATCCTTAAACTCGTCAGAAATAACGATTCCTGAAAGTGTCAAAGCTTGATTCTGTAGTACGAGCAACTCTCTTTGAGTCGCAGTAGTTTGGTTTAATGGTATTACATTATACAAGTTATATCAGTTGGTGCAAAACTGAAGACTCAGAAGACTGATCGTCTCAGACAACACTAGAGGACCTGGTTCAAATAAGAGCTAAGTACATTTAAAATAAAAAAATTCTAAATTAATCACACTAACAAATTATCATTTAAATCGCTTCATCAAAAGCAGTCTGCAAAGTATTTTTTATTTTTTTTTTTAAATAGTTACAAGTGTTCGGGGCTGTGGCATCGAATGGATTTGCATCTTTTGCAAAAACTTATTCTTTCCAAAATACCTCGGTATCTATTTCAAGAACTGCAATTTTGCCAGTCGACCAACAGCAATATAATAAATATACCCAACTGTAAATATGTCAACTCTACCAGGCTTTTCCTCATTAATGCCGTTCGAATATGGAATAGTTTACTTAGTTTTATTAAATCTTTGGATATCAGGCCGTTTTTAATCACTTTTCTTAATAAATACCTATGTATATTGACACACCTCACGAACACATAAATATCTATGTATATTAACACACCTCACGAACAAAAATTGTTTGGCACAGTTGCTCAAGATAATCCTTGGCTTATGTAATGATGATTACAAAATTGGAATAAAGGCAAAGAAAACGAAATATTTATATTTTTATAATACTAAACCTTTAAAAAAATCGAAAATAATTTGTTTTGTAGTTATATAAAAATGTCCATTGTAGGTGCATACTATTTTGAGTGCGTACGGAAGATATAAAGTATGCAATACTTTTGTAATCAAGAGAGAAAACTACCTCATTTATTATTATAGTAAACTTCAATTACTTATTATAAACTTTAATAGTCAAATAATACTTTTTTTATATTAATTTTTTTATGTGTATTAAAATACTTTTGTTTCCTTTTAATAAAAAAAAATATTTGTAAAAACTTAAATTTTCATATTAATAACCAGTTTCGGTTTCGGCCGAATATTCGGGTTCGGTCTCGGTTTTGGCCAAAATTCCGGTTTCGGTCAGACACTAATGATTACCCAAATATTTCGACTTTAGCGATAGCCATCCGTGAACTGAAATGGTTTGAAATAACCTCTAATAATCAAGTTTTTTGAAAAAATATTGGCTGGTGTGCTAACTTAAAATTAAAAAACGGTCAGAAATATTGGTAATAAAAAAGTTCTTCCAATCTGCATTAAAAAAATATAAAATTTTTCCGCAGAACCAAAGATAATTCGGATTTTTACGATTTTTTTTACTTTTTTTTTATATTATTTTCACTTAAATTCAAATAACTTCATTATTTTTAATGCTATTCTCGTATTCAAGATACCGTTGGAAAGTTATGAGTGCTTGCGTTGATTTTCGAGCTACTTAAATCGATAAACATAAAAACCAAAATATTAATTATAAAATAAGCACCTCCTAAAATATATTGTAAGAAATTAAAAAAAAAAAGTAAAAGCAATTTAGGTATTTGAATTTTGAAAGTTTTTGTAAGGAAAGGAAATAAAACAAATCAAGAAATTCATGAAAAACAGCATTATCTTTAATCTGATTAAAAACATTAACAATTTTTTTATGCAGACTGTAAGAGCTTTTTCCGGCTGATAATTTCTGACTGTTTGTTTTTTACAACTATTACACAAGCCAATATTGTTACAAAAATTTTGAATTTCAGAGGTTATTTAAAACTATTTGAGCTCACAGATGGCTATCGTTAGAGTCAAAATATTTGGGAAATCATCATAAAATAAGCCATGGATTATTTTGAGCATTTGAACAATTTTTTTTTTCTATGGAGCGTGAGGCGCCTTAATGTATATAAATAAGAAACCAGATTTCTACTCCTATCTTTCTTTCTTTTTTTCCTTTTTTTATACCTTGCTTTGTATGTATTTTTTAATTTTTTTCTGTTTTTTTATATTTTTCTGTGAATTTATTTAAATATTTTCCTTACTTTAAATTAACAATATTGTTTTTTCATTATGAAATATATTATGATAAATATTATATTAAATTATGTTTAACATTAAATTATTTATTATCTAAGTTACTGCCTTTGTACAGCAAAAGAAATTATTCAATTATTCTTACTGTACTAATATGTTTAATAAATACATAAGTAAAATACAATTATAAAAAATATACCTTTGATCTCAGTGGTATTTTTATTTTTAATTTCTTTAAGTAAATGCATTGTTGAAACAACAATTCTCTTATTCAGTTCTTATTAATGGCAGCGATTTTTCTTCTTACTTATTTGAAATACTATTGTTATTTAACTGACAACTTTGGCTCTTATAGCAACAGTAGAAATTTTTTGATCTATTGACAACTCAATTGCTGTAATATGAAGGGACTGTTATTTTTATGCACAAAGCACTTGCGAAAATATTTAGAATTATGTCGGAATTTACGATTTTTTTTCTCATTGCGGTTACCAGTGAAATGCATATTAAATATTTGTGTTGTCCTTCATTTTGTGAAGGTGATTTTTTTTGTGAAAGCGAAATGATGCGACTATTTTAAATTTACTATTTGGCCTAAGAGAAGCATTGCAAGAAGCATCTTATTATTTTTTTCTGGTTATAGTTATTTATATTATTTTAATGGATGTTTTAAGTTCTTTATTTTTATTTGGTCCATTCGTTTATCTTGTGCAAACCAAGCTGATACTTCACTTTTGTCTTAAAAAAAATATTTGCTGAAATTTTAGATAAACTGAAGGGTCCATTTTTAAGAATTAATCTTAATTCTTGTATATTTCCGCTCATTCTTTGATGGTTTGTTTTATTTTATATTTTCTGATTATCCTAAAACTTGTATATCACATGTTTTTAACTTAAGTTCTGCTCGGAATAATACTTCCTCTCCATTCCACAATAAAGTCCACAATAAGTCGTAACAAATAAAACACACGCTCCTGCAATAAATTCCGTTTTTCATTTTCTCATTCCTTTAAAAGTTACTCCTACTTTAAGTGCTTCCTTTTATTTCGAGAAGCACCCACAAAATTTGGTACATCAACTAAAGCTGCAATAAGCAGAAAACGTTTCATTTAACAACAAGCTCGTCTGTTCTTTTTTTTTTAAACTTCGTCAACATTTTGGCAACACTCGACTGCGGGATTTACTTTAATCATCATCATTTTCAGCTTCAGTTGCAATGTTGACATGTCAGCGAATTTTGCGTGCTATGCAGCTTAATGCGATTAGTAGCAACAGCGCCATCTAGTTGTAGCTTTTTGGCGTCACGTATTGCAGGGACATTGAATAACATAATTTTTTTAAATTTCATCAAAAATTATATTGTAAGAAAAATCAGAGTCTGTGTGTGTGATTTGTTAATATGCATCAATTTTTGAATAAAAAAGGGAATTGACTTTAGAACAGAAAATTTTGCAATAAGCGATAAAATGTTTTTATCGGAATCGGGTTGGAGTCTTGGCAATAGAATTAACCCTTGGTTGCCACACTTTGCTATAGTAACAAAGCTGTCATACAGCTGTAATTCGAGGCCCTAAAAACTAAAATCACTTTTGAAGCTAGAGATTAAGATATTTTCACTTAACAATATGGTATATCAATGTTGCTTGATAGATGCTTTTGAAGTTGATCCTAACCTCAAATATTTTGTTTTAAATTAGAAAGTGGAGAAAACCTTACTGGTAGGAGAAAAGTTGTTTAAAAATTAGAAACTCAGCTTATGATAATTTTTTTTTTTACAATAAATAACAATAACAAGTTTTGAAAGATTCGAACCCACGGCATTTATCTTAAAAGCTGAATGCTACGTTTAGCCACATGTGAAATGAAATGCTAATACACACAATATGCTTCAAATACACAAGATCCTAATTCTGCATTAAATAATATATCATTGTAATAATTACACTCAGAAAAGAGTTTATCGGAATACGAGAAAAGAGGCATCATATCTAGAGAAAAATGGTAATGACTTTACTCAAGAGAGTGCTTTTCTCTAAATGTGATACCAAAAATTTCCTAAATATAGTTTAAAGCTTCCATAGGAAAGAGAAATATTTTCTCATCAATAAAATCACTTTCTCTTTAACAGAAAAATGTTTCTTTATAACAGGCTTTACCGTTTTCTTTATTGAGTCAATTTTTCCCGAAAATAGATAAATACAGTTATCCCCCTTATAACACGGTACTCTTAGAGCGCGTTTTCATATAACACGATTTCAAGTCCCTCGTATAACACGTGTTTTTCCCCATATAACGCGAGGATATCCCAAGTAATAGTTCTGTACTGTGAAAATTAGAACGATTTGTACGGCTCACAGTCAATTTCACGTACGTTTGCACATTGTGTCAATTGTGTTCTTATAAAATTATATTAAATTATTTCATTCTATTTTTGTTTCTAGTTTTTTAATTATAAGAACATTGATTAAACATATATCTGCTAAAAGGTGTAGAAGCTTTATTTTTTGTTTTTATTTTAAATAAAATATTTATTTCTTAGCTATGACAAGTGAAAAGGAAACAAAGCAAAAGTTAAAAAGGAAATTCATTTCTCTACAACAAAAAATTGATATTTTGGATCAGCTAAATAATGGTAAGAAATTAACAGCAATAGCAAAGGATCTGAAGCTAAACGAGTCAACAATACGAACAATTAAACAAAATGAAAGTAAAATTAGGAGTGCTGTAATATCTAGATCGTTGCAGACCTTAAGTAAATCTTCACGTGTAAAAGGTTCGTTAATACCAGAAACGGAAAAATGTCTGATGATTTGTATTGAAGATTGCAATCGAATTAATATTCCTCTAAATAGTTGTTTAATTAAAGCAAAAGCCCAAAAAAATTTTACTCATTTAAAGGAATTGGAAACTGTTCCTTCCAATGAGCCAAAATTAAGATTTGTTAGTAGTAATGGCTGGTTTGAAAGGTTTCGAAAAAGGTTTTCCTTGCATAATATTCAAATTCAAGGACAGCGCGCTTCAGCTGATTATGAAAGTGCTCAGAAATTTAAAGAAGAACTTCCGTAGATAATTGATGAAGGTGGATATACAGCAGACCAAGTTTATAATGCCGACGAAACTGGCTTATATTGGAAGAAAATGCCTAAGCGAACATATTTATCGAAAAACAAATGATCTGCAGCAGGGTTTAAGGCATCTAAAGAAAGGATAACCTTGCTTGTTTGTAGTAATGCATCTGGCGACCATTTAACAAAGCCAATGTTAATCAATCATTTCTTAAGCCCACGGGTAATGAAAGGTATTGACAAGACTACACTTCCCATTTACTGGAGAGCAAATAAAAAAGCATGGGTCACAGCTGCTATCTTTCAGGACTGGTTTTACAACTGCTTTGTAACAGAGGTCGAAAATTACTCGAAAACTAAAAATATCAGTTTCAAGGCTTTACTTCTGATAGACAATGCTCCAGGAGATCCAGTAGACCTAGTTCATCCAAACGTAAAAGTCCTTCTTATACCACCCAATACAACATCAATAATACAACCACTTGACCAGGGTATTATAAAAACACTTAAATCTTATTATATACGCAGAACACTTGAACTTATATTGGAAAAATTTGAATGCCATCCAGATATGAAATTACCTGAGATGTGGAAGGATTTCTCAATTTTAAAATGTGTGGAATTAATATTTCTATCTGTTCAAGAATTAAAGTCTTCGACATTAAACGCCTGTTGGAAAAATATTTGGCCTGAAATCGTTTTGCAAGAAAATTTTTTAGATTCTACAAGAATAAATATCGAACGTATAGTTAATATTGCTAGATCAGTGGGTGGAGAAGGATTTGATGACATAAATGAACGAGATATTTTTGAATTAATAAATAACGCTGAAGATTTAGATGTAGAAGAGCTTGTTCAATTAGCTGATACATCTGACGAAAATATTATAAACAGTGCTGAAGAAAGCTCAATGCAGATTCTTGAAGAAGTAGACGAAAATTTATGTATAGAAAACCTGGAAAATGTAGTAAAACTGGGCAAACAATTGGAAACACTTGTTTCAAATTGTGATTCTTCAGTGGAACGATCTACTGAATTTAAAATAAATCTTCATTATTCTCTTGCACCGTATGTAAGAATGCAGGAAAAATATAAAATACAAAACGAAGAACCATTAGATAGTGAAATTGTAATGAATTTTGACGAACCAGAAAATATGCTCTTAATTAAAAAAAATAACAAAAATTCAAATGGTGAATTCTTTGAGCATTCTATTAAAAAAAGATGTCGGTGGAACGTTATTTCCGATAGCTCCGACAGCGGATAAATATGTTATAAAACTGTTTTTTGAACTAATTTATTTGTAATTAACTGTTTTTTAGTAATATATGTATAAGTTTTTTATTTAAAATGTTTTTAGTTTGATTTTAATAAAACGCACATATTTCGTTCATAACAAAGTTTTTTCCTAATATTCCATATTAATAAAACATCCCTTTACTAAAAAAGTCAAACGTTAATCATTTGTTCATAACGCGTTATACGGGGTCTTACGAGCGCGCTACACGAGAATGCTCGTACCACGCGTTTTCCTACAAGGCGGAACGAACCAACCGTGTTATAGGGGAGATTACTGTATTTATTTAATTTTAAGTAATCTTTTCTTTAAATTAAATTTATAAATTCTCACAAAAAAACACTTTCTTCAAAAGATTCTCTACCAAGGAAAGAATCCAAATAGCAAAAATTATCTTCGGTACCACTTCTGATGACTGAGATATAAAACTTTGTATAAATTTTTTTTCAAAAAAATGAAAAATTGCATTCAAGTAAACATTGAAAAAAAAAAATTAACATGCACAAATTATTAGTTTGCCAAATTTAAGGAAAATGAAAACACTTTAATCAATACCACCAAAATTAAGACAATCAGATAACAATCAAAAGTTCTGTGCTATTTCGAGTGTACATTTAGATTTGAATATCCTTCACACAGGAACCTAAGGGTAGAAATCGAGATTGGCATATTTTTTGGCGAGATATTGATAGCCAAAGCTTTAATTTACTTTTGCTTTTTGACATATGTATGTAGTTTTTATTACAAAAATCAAAGCATTTTTAGGTCGTTTTTTTACTGTTTTTCTCAAAAAATAACTTTGTCCTTGCGCGAGAGGAAGACATTTTTTTTCTGAAAAATTTTCTTTGGTAGTTCTTTGTAACCCTATGCAACTTTTGAGAACTCTTAGAATGCTAAATTCGAAAAAAATTGTAATTCGATACGCCCTAATGAGCCCTTAGTTTTTAAAAAATACTATGCAAAACCCTTTTAGGGTTTTCTTACAATACACCAGTACAAATATGCTATGTTCTCCGCTTTTCCGTTAGAAAAATATGGTGCCTAGTACTATAGTAAAGTGAAATATTCAAAAACTAAACGCTTAAAAGTTGTTTGATTGGAGACAAATTTAAAATTGTTTGGCAGTGAATTCTGCAATCTGACTGCACTGACGTAAAACAGTCTGCTAGCATTTTTACAATTACGTCATGTTTTTTACGTCTCTGGTAAAGATACACAATTAGGTAATTTCACTTTTCATGGTGCAAATTGTGAAAAGTATTTTCCCTGCAATGAAACTTGTTGCTTTCATGAAAACTTATGATGAATCAGGCACCTGTTCGAAAACCTGTTTTAATATTGACTGTGTTAAAACTTTCAAATATCATGGCTAAGTACTGGACTGGAAAATGAATTCGAGTGATCACTCAGCTGCATTAAAAAATTATTTATTGTCAAGAACTAGGCAACTGTATCATTTAAACTGCTTTCTTGTATTTATTTTGGTATTGTTCAAAGTTAGATTATGAATTGGCCTGCTAGGGCGGTACACATTATAAAAGGATAAATCCACTTCTCACTCTTCAAAAATGTGCCAGTAGGTTGATAATTAAGAAAAGTCGTATTGTAAACAGTCTATCTCTTTTCAAAACTTTGAAAATTTTGCCTTTGAAGCATTTGACCACTTCAAGGTGTTGAAAATTTTTTTCTAAGGTCTGGCTATTCGTTAAACATTAGAAGTCATTCGAGTTATAATTTTAGAAGAAATAATAGGAATTTGGTTTCTGTTTCACCTCACAATCTGCAACACTTTCTACACTACTTTACTACTGTAGCCCCAAGAATTTTTAATAACCTTCCTTATAAAAGATGCCTTCGTAATAAACGTGCTTTTTTTGAAGAAGTAATTAATTGGCTTTTAAGTTTCTCGTATGAAAATATAAATACAATAGGTGTTATTATTTCTAGAATAACTTTTTGGATGTAATCAATAGGTATCGGATTTTTATGCAAAACGTATAAAAAAGTAGTGTCAAAAATCTAAAATATATAAATTTTATGCATAATTTTAACTCATTCTGATCAAATATGTTTATTTAATCAATATTAAATAGAAAATACAATTAATGTTGCTATCCTATCTTAACACAGGATTTGATTTAAAAATGATTTTGCTTAAAAATCCGATCCCTAGTAATCAATAACTGTACAAAATTCAAAGTTTTTATTATTATTTTTTTCCTCATATAACATGTTTTTCTTGATCTTTTAAATATTTTATTAGTTTTTATTTTATTCTTTTTCCCCCATACATATCCTCTATTTTCTCGATCTCTGAATTAGATTAATAAATATAAACTAAAATAATTTAAAATTATATTGATATTAAATTGTTTTAAAATTGTTTATTGATCCCTCACTATATTTATAATTTAATAGTTTTACATATGTGTAATTATGTATCTCATCCGCTTCTAGTGTTTATTATACTATAGGATGTAGATTATTCTTTATTGATGTTATTTATTTAAAAAAATGTTTTCTGTTTAGTATAAGTTTGACTTATTGCAAGAGTATGATAAGCCAAGCACAAAATATTTTGAAATCATCAACTGTAAAGTTTTAAAAAAATTTATTTTTGTATGTTGAAATGAAATTGAATACGGAAACTTTTACAAATAGGTTAGAAAATTATTAATCTCTTCAGTGGTTGTTGGCAATGCATTGAGTAATGTATTGAGGCTAAAAAAGTGATTTTTTGGTTCAAGTGGCTTATCAAGTTATTGCAATAAGCCCTTCAATTACAATAATGAATAAAAATGAATAAATGAAATAAAAGATATGAAAAATTGTAGATCGGTATCAAGAGGTTTATACTTCTGTTAAGCCTACAAAACTGGCGTTTTTCATACAGGTAATGTGGACAACGCGATTATATTATCTTATGCAAGAATATACAATTTCTCGCTTTAAAATACCGTAATAAACAATGAATTGGAAAACAATTTGTTGGACCTTCTAAATTTATTTCATATGTATCTAACGTTACTTTATGGGTGGGGAGGGGGTCAAAAAAAGGCTGACAATCGGCCAAGTAGTTTATGGACGAACCTAAGTGTTTTATACCAAACCTGCGTTCCGTTTATAACAGACTTAACTCAATTCAGTTTTTTTTTTTTTCGTCTAATAATGAGTTAAACTGGCTGCCTATAGTATTTTTCAGTTTTTCTACAAGACGGTTTTTTTTCTTCTTTCTAAATCGTTTTTCGCCACAATAATAAATGAGTAATGTGTCAATGTCACAGACTCGCCTGATGACGGGGGCTGGTTGCCTGTTGATTTGTTGTTAATGCCATGTAATCCTGGTACTTGTCATCGTAGACGATGATGTTTTTCTTTTGGTTTTAGATTTGCTAGTGTTGTTATTGTAACTTAAGTATTTGCCTTTTTGTAGCTCGAAAATAATTGAAAGGACGTTAAGTGGCAGTCAGTTCGTGGGCTTAAAGCTAACACTAGACTTATTATAGGATCAGCAAAAATATAAAATGTAAAATCTGGTATATTTTAAACAAATACATACCTTTGAAGATGTAAAGCAAATTCACTAAGAGTGGGACAGGGCGAAACGTACTGAATTAAGCAGACAGTCAGAGAAACAGGTAAAATCCATAAAATTAACTAATTTCATGGTAGATTTGTTGAAGCTGTAGTGGCTGAGTTAAAAGTTTATTAATGGAAATCTTTTAAAGCTGGGCACAAATAATAAATGTATCGCAATTTTGCTATTGTCCTATAAAAACAAGACTTTCAGAAGCTGTCTAAAATTTAACGTTGCCTTAATATCTTAATCAAACCACAAACGTACACATAGGCGTAACCAGGATTTTATTCAGGGGAGGGCCGGCCAATTATAGTTTCATGCAACTGATAAAAAAATTATTTTTTTAAAATATTGGCTTTATTGAGAAAAATATGAAATTAAACTCGAAACGATATTAAATTAAAGGCGATTTAGCAAAAGATGAAATCAGTATTCATCGGAGCAAATTTTCAGCAAAGCGGCTTAAAATATCATCATTCTTGAGAATCTCTTTTTTCTTTTGCACCAAATTTAAAAATATAACCAAAATAATTGAAGACAAAACATTTCAATTTTGTTCCAGTTATTTCTTGTGACCAGACAGCATCATTAGATCAACAAGCAGGTCTGTCATGAATGCGTCAGTTGTTTCTGCTGATGCTAGGTGCCACTGACTCGAAAGTGCTCTTTATAATTTTTTTGAGTATATTGACGACGGCGCATAGGTTTGTTTCTTAAAATCATACATTTGAGGAGTAACCCAAGTGCATTTGAGCATTTGCAATTTCTGCGATGTGCTCATTAAGGCACTTGCCACAATTGGTTTCGCAGAAACAGTCACTATTGCATGTGCTGCAGACGTAGATAGATTATTTTGCAATTAAAAGCTCGGAAGCGGGTGCAAGCAACTCATCTTCCTCGTCCATTCTGCTCTCATTGCCACTCAATTTTCTTTTCTTGACTGTAAAACAAATTGTTTAGAAAATAAACATAGATCCTATAATTTGCAGGAATGTTATATAAACTTACCACAAAAAAACTTTCTTATATATCCATTTATAAAGACGATTATAAATAAAAAAATGCATAAATAAATTCAATCAGACATTTCAATTTGAACAACTGATTTGGTGTCTATAGTTATGACCACGAACATTAGTGTTGCTGAAAAATCGACTGTCGAATTGTGCAGCACAGATTGTAATATACATATATGCTAGATTTACCAATCAGTTTAAATTAAAGCTTTTCATAAACTTTTTTATTAAATAATAAATGTATCAGCCCTAAGTTTGTGATAAAAAATAAATTAAACTATAATAAGTATTAAAAACTTCAACACTTTTTTAATCGCAGCGAAAACTGTTTTGAATTTCTTACCTTAATACTAAAAAAATTATTTTAATACTAATGCTAAAAAAACATACACACAATATTTTGCTGTTCCTCACATAAACTTTCCTCTCACAAGCTTATAGAAAGATATGGCAGTACGATTCTTTGTCTTTGCAGGGTAACTTATGTTAAACAATTCAATTGACAACTTTATGTCTTGTCCAGCACGTAGACAGAAATTTTCATGGGACAGGGCTGGGTATTATTTTTGCTTATAACTTCTGTCCAAGAACTGATCAAAGAGTAAGAACATATTTGCACAATATTGATTTCTTGCTGACCCAATTATTCATAGCTATGTTAGAACTCGATAGGTGGAACACAATAGGACGCCTACTTACTTAGTTGGCGTTACAACCGCATGTCGACCTTGACCCCATCTAAGAGCGTGCGCTAGTCATTTCTCGATTGCTGGCGCCAGTGGAAATTCCAAGCTTCGTCAGATTGTCCTCTATTTGATCTATCCAACGAAGATACGTTCGTCCTTTTCTGCGGTGACCGCTGCTTAGAACCGAATCAAATACTTTCTTTACTGGATCATCGACTTTCATGATCTGAACATGACCTAGAGAGGTTCGTCGAGACAGGGCTCTGCTTCTCAATTGTCTACTGAGCCCAAAGTTACACCTGTTGGCAGGAGCTATCCTTCGTTTGATCTCAATACTGATGTCGTTGGTTGAGTTAATGCTGGATTTCAGATAGACGAAGCCCTTCACCACCTCAAAAGAGGTATTGTCAACCTGAACGTAGGTTCCAAGACGCTGGGCTTGTTTGTTTCTTGACAACAAGTATTTCGTCTTATCTGCATTCACTGCAACATCCATTCGCCTTGACTCTTTTTCTAATCTGGAGAATTCTGCACTGACTTCGGGCGTATCATTGGCGTTGATATCGATGTCATCAGCATACGCAAGCAGCATAACACTATTGTAGAATATTGTGCCACTACGTCTCAGACTAGCAGCTCGGATGATCTTCTCCATCATAAAGTTGAAAAAGTCGTACGATAAATAATCACCTTGTCTAAAACCTACTTGGTAAAAATTAGTGGGGAGAAATTAGTCCTTCCCGATTTTTACTGCGTTGGTGGTATTGCTCAGTGCCATCCTGCAAAGTAATATTAGTTTTGGAGGAATACCAAATTCTGATATGGTGAAGTATAGGAGATTCTTTATTGGGCTTTCAAAGGCGGTTTTGTAGTCGACAAAAAGATGGTGGGTGTCAATTTTTTTTCTTACATTTTCAAATTTAGACAAGGGCCCTGATTTTAAAACAATCGGCAAGGCGTCTTATCCTTTGATAAAATTTTCGGGAATCATTCCTGTCACAATGCATTTTAATCTTCTCGTGTTCGCCCTTTTCTGCCTTTCTTATTTTCCGCCTATAAATACATATCCCTTCCCTCCTCTTCTATATGTATTGCTCCTTAGTAACGCGTGGTACAACCAATTGCAGAATGGCTTTATAGGCGGCGTCCTTTTATGCAGAGGCGTTGCGACACTACTGGTCGTACCCCTGGTTTCGACGAAGGCTGTTATCAAATAGTTGATTTTGTCTCAAAAAATAAGCCAACAGGTTTTTCAAATTTTTCGGTCTTTGTAGTCTAGTGAATAGTGCGCTAAATTGTGGAAAATGTGGAATTATAGGACAGGAACAACTGAGGGCTGGAAATGATTGCCGAGGTCACGGCATAACACTAGCCTCTAAAAATCTATCCCTTTCCTTTCAGGTCAAAGACCAAACGTTGTTTGTATAATGAGCATGCCTTGGTTGTTTGATATTTTTAAAGTAAAAAAAAATTTTTAAGTATTTAAGGAGGGGGTAAAGTAAATTCGGTCAAAAACATCATATTTTTATGAATTTTTTCCAAGAATATAGTTAGTATAAATTTGTTTATGAATAGATGATATAATTCTGTGAAATTTTCATTTAAAAATATGAAGAAATGAGGTGGTGACAGCAATTCTTAGTAGGCGTCTCAGAAAAAAGGTGGACACGAGAACTCATTACTGGATCATCGGAAATTAAGAATCAAACAAAATTTATTGGTTTATAAGTTTTTAAAGCTTTCGGGCTTTTATTTGTTTTTAATTTTTTGTAGTGCTTAGAAGAGACAAAATTAAAAAAAATATAAAAAAATCGACATCGTTACCTAGCTGATAGTGTAATAAAAGAGTGTTCAGAGTTTGAAAAATATCGGTACAGTGGATTTCCGACTTTGAAAACGCAAGTTGTGGGAAAATCGAGTTAAAGATTTACTTCCTTTGACCACATTATGGGAGGGACGTACACTCAAAATGCTCTATCTCCGTCAGTTTTTCTCTGATTGACTTGAAGATATAAAAACTAGTTAACCAAACTGCAGGGATGTTTAAAATTCAGTAAAACAATTTTTTTTTTTTTGGTTTCTTTCTTTATTCATTCATTCTATTTTCATTATCATAGTTTTTTATTGGACTGATGAAAACACAATTTTTATATAAGAAACATAATAATAAATATAAATAAACTGGCCATTTCAGCCCTTGGAGGGACTTTGACCTAGCTTCTATTGATCAATTGTATTGTGCGTGTTATTAAATGTTCGATCACAAATGATCGACAACTGGACCTACGTGTTTTATGCCGACTCCGAACGGCTGGCTTATGTTCTCAAGAAGCTTTACATGGCAATTTTTACTCTCTGAGGTTTGCCATTGTCTGCAGAGAGGTGACGACCGAGCAAAAAAATGAATTCAGTTGAAAAAACTTTCTGTCTGAGCTGGAATTGAACCCGGGCTACCGCGGTTCTTTTTAGCTTACGGGCTACGCACTCTATCCATTAGGCTACGGCCGCCACATAACCTAAAAAACATAACCTTTTCTAATGCCCTGGCCCCAATTTTGAAATATAGTTTTTTTATAAGTTGATAAAATATAACATAGATTATAAGATGGATACAATGTAAACAAAACCTGTTATATAACAGCTTAAGAAAATCAGTAAATAACGCAGTTTATCTTTTGTAGGTGCAAACAAAGTGGCACAGGCAAAAAACAAATTAAACACAATCACAATTCACATAATTAATCTTTTTACAATTTGCTTCACTTTTAAAAAAAAATTCAACAATATGATGATATTACGAAATTTTGGCAATATCAAAAAAATTGGCATTTAAGTTTTTGACCTTAAATAAGAGAGCTTTCCTCAAAAATTTCAAGGTACAAACCACCAAAAACTAGGCAAATTTTTCAAAAAGGTTATTTTCTTATATAAAATTTTAACTTTTTTTTCAGTCCAACAAGAAACATGAAAACACTTTTTACAATATTTGATTAGAAAAATGGGTTCAGGGAAATAACGCAAAATGAAATGACGCCCAAAATTTCCTTTTACTTCTACTGACCTACATCATGTACCACTAACCATTGAGCTCGAATTTTATGAATTTCCGTCTTTTAATAACAATAATTCTATAATCAGTTTTAATTATAATCTTTGTGACTTTAATATACTAAACAATCATTTTTAAAATATTGATTGGTTTTCTATGTTTAATGGTTCTGATGTAACGTCTTGCTTTAATGATTTTAAGGCCAAAATCTTTGAAATTTGTTATCAAAACATACCCTTAAACTCACACAGTTCATATAAACTTCCCTGGTTTACCAAAGGCTTAAAAAAGCTCAAAAATTTTAGAAATAAATTTTTTAATAGATATGAAGAAACAAATGATTCTAGAGCTTTTGATAAGTACCAGCACCATATGAGAGAGTTTAACTTTCTAAACAGATATCTTTATAATAAGAATACCCTAGACTTTGAATGTAACATAAATTCTAACCCTAAAGAGTTCTGGAGATATGTAAAATCAAAAAAAAAAAACTGCTCTAACATTCCATCTTCTGTTTTTTACAACGATAAAACAGCTAGTTGCGCAAATGCTGCTGCTGACCTTTTTGCTGAGTTTTTTCAGTCTAATTTTGTGACTGATAACGATGCTGCTGACTGTAGTTTTCCACAGATTCAAACTTCTATTGATTTTGGATCACTTTTAATCTCATTTGATGATATAATTAATGGAATTTCTGATCTGAAGCCATCAATGCAAACTGATATTGACGGAATGTCTTCTATATTGTTAAAAAGATGTTTGTCATTGGTTGACCCTATTATGACAATTTTCAATAAATCGCTTTCTTCGGGTTTATTTATTTCTGATTGGAAAATGGCTTTAGTAACACCAATATTTAAAAATGGTAATAAAAATGATGTATCTAATTAAAGACCAATTTCAAAACTTTCTTCTATTTCGAAACTCTTTGAGAGTATAATAAAAAACAAAATGTATTTTCAAATTAAGAGGTTAATTTCTCCTAACCAACACGGTTTTGTATCGGGACGCTCAACAGTATCTAACCTTGCAGTATTCACTGAAGATTGCATCTCTGCTTTCAGCAGGGGATATCAAGTGGATGCTATTTATACTGATTTTTCTAAGGCCTTTGGTAAGGTATTTCATAAATTCTTGGTTTCAAAACCATCAAACATGGGTTTTCACTCCATTTTTTTGAAATGGTTAAGGTCTTATTTAATTGGAAAAGTTAGCTATGTTGTAATTGACAATGTAAGATCTGCCCCTTTTGTTGCCTCTTCTGGTGTTCCACAAGGCAGCATTCTTGGCCCTTTACTTTTCAGTTTATTCATCAATGATATTGGTAGATGTTTTTCAAATGCCAGCTACCTACTATATGCAGATGATCTAAAATTGTATTCTACTATTGAAAATATATCTGATGCACATGATCTACAACAACAATTGTCAAATATATCTGCATGGTGTTCTAAAAACCGCCTTTCATTAAATATAAAAAAGTGTTTTCATATCTCGTTTTCAAAAACTCAAAATCCCATTAACACCTCATATTCTATTGATAGCCAAATAGAAATATCTGATTTGGGTGTGATTTTTGATATTAAGTTTTCTTTTGTTAGCCATATCAATTTTATTATACCTAAAGTATATGCGATGTATGCTTTTGTTCGTCGCAATAGTTCAGCTTTTATTGATCTATATACGCATAAAGCACTCTTTTCTGCTTTTTTGAGATCTAAGCTTGAATATGCATCGTTTATTTGGAGCCCTTACTATAGCTCTCATATTAATCGTATTGAATCATATTCAAAAATCATTTACACGATACGCTCTTAAGTCCTTAAATTTTGATCCAGCCCCTCATATAGTGCTCGGTGCTTATAAATTGGTTTGAAATCGCTACAAAGTAGAAGAACTATAATATCACTTTTATTTGTATCAGATGTAATTAAAGGGACAGTTGACTGCCCTCGATTATTGGAAATGATAACTTTCAGTATTCCAACAAGAAATCTCAGAAATTATGATCTTTTTTTTATTAAAATGCTCAGAACAAACTATGCGATTAATACTCCTTTGAATAGGACTCTCATAGAATATAATATGCTCTCTAATAATATTGCTATTGATTTTGCCATGACGAAGCAGGCGTTAAGTGTCCTAATAGATAGTTTCTATAGATGAATATACTATATTATAATATATTATACATAGAATATTATTTTCAAATCTTAAATTATTATCAAAAATTGTTAATCTTAATCTTAAAAAAGTGGTTTTCCCAAAAATTTTGTAGTTTATATATTTTAAGTGGCTTAGCCAAATATTTTGTAGTCAGTAAGCAACCTGTTCCAATGATGAATAAATAAATAAATAAATAAATAAAATAAATAATGAAATAAAGCCCAAAAATTTTCCATACAAAATTGGGCTTTATTTCATTTTTCTATTTTAGGCGTTATTTCATAATGAAATAAATTCCAAAAATTAAAAATGAAATAAAGCCCAAAAATTTTCCATACAAATTTTGGGCATTATTTCATTGAAATTGGGCTTTATTTCATTTTTTCTATTTGGGGTGTTACTTCATTATTATTCAGATATAACTCTTTTTATGTGAACTATTTGTCATCAAAATGTTCGATCAATTTCAAATTCCATTCAGAAGTACTGTAGACAGCGAAGCCGGTGTTGGACTTACTGAGGGTTGTAATCCCTAAGCAGCGGCCGAAGGCCGCCGATTATAAAGAGAATTATATCCAGAAGTACTGTAAAACAAAAAAGGGCATATCCGTATAAAGCCCGAATGGTCCTTATACGAAATGTGGTTTTGAAATTCCGTACAAGGAAAAACCATTTTATCGGCCAAATATCATTTTATGTGGTGGGTCAATATTTCATATTAAAAAAATATCCCGAATTTGGGCCTTATTTAATTTTTCGTTTTGTGTGCATTTTTCCAGAGGTCTAGAGCCTTCCCTGTGGCAACATGTTGTAACTTCGAAAGTTTTGAAGTTGTCGAAATTATCGAAAGTCGGTATGTTGTGACACTTTCGACAGGCGATATTTGCGATAAAATGTCACTTTGATTTGGTGGCAGTAATCTAGAAACGAAGTAAATATAAAAGCCTATATTTATTCAACTAAGTATGGTTTTATTTATTAATTAATGAACACAGAAGTGTTTAGCAATGATTTAAAGTTTATAAAATAATAAAGGAATTGGTTTTAATTAGAGTATATACATATATGGTAACCTTAGAACTGTTTGTTAAAATTAAGTTTCCTTTTTTTGCCAAACAATGTTATTTATTTAAAATAACTAATTTATCATATTTAGTGTCAATTAAATTTTTTCTTAATAACCTTTTTTTTATTTTTAATCACGTTTTTAACATGCCAAGTGTCAGAAAAAAACTTGCGAGCAGTTGTTTAATGTTCGAAAATAACTTCGAAACAAGCCAAATCGCCTGTCGAATGAAAATGTTACAACATTTGCCACGTTGAAAACTTCGCTTCAATGTTCGCTTCGACAGTGAAGTTACAACATGTCGCCACTGGTCGCTTTATGGTCGCGGTCAGAAGAACTACAATTGTTCTTTTTAATATTCTGAAAATAAGGACTTAATTGTTCATTTCCGTTTAGATTTTATTTCATAATGTACAAACTCCTAAATGTCAGGTTTTATCTCATCTTTTCTTTAGGTCTTATTTCACCAGGAATTAGGAGTTATTTCATCTTTCAACGCTAAGACTTATTTCATTTACTGTTAGGAGTTCTTTCATTAGGAGTTATTTCGCGGAGCCGGTAAAATTTTCCCAATTTTTTTCCAAAAAGATTTAGGGTTTTATTTTATTTTTGGTTTGGGCGTTATTTCATTTTTTGAGCTTTATTTCTTTTTGATTTTGGGCGTTATTTCATTTTTGTAAGCCCAAAATATTTTGGGTCTAATTTCATTTTTAGTTTGGGCGTTATTTCATTTTTTTGGGCTTTATTTAATTTTTTATTTTGGGCGTTATTTCATTTTTTATGCCCAAAATGTTTTAGGTTTTATTTCATTTTTAATTTTGGCGTTATTTCATTGGGCGTTATTTCCCTGAACCGAAAAATGTCCTTGTAGAAACTTCAGATAGCTATACCATTATTCGAATACTCATATATTTGAAAGATAGTTTGGCTAAAGAATTGATCAAAACCTTCTTCCCGGAAATGAACTTGTGTATTAGCTAATTAAATATACCATGCATAACAACAATAGTTCTCAGCTATTATATTTCTTCCCAAATATTTGCATATACATATCACGAATTTTATTTTATGCTAACTACAAACCGGCCATTGATTGAGTCGCAACATATGTAATTTTTTTTTCTTTCACTAACTTAGTGCTTGTTTGCGCTTTAGTGCAATCAACTTCATTCAAAATATTAAACAATATTTGGCTGTTGTTGTGGTTGCAAATCGTTATCTTCCCCCCCTCCGCCCCCCTTTAGCATGCTGAATAAACTGCAGCAATGAAGTCATGACTTCATGTTGATGACAATAACATCAGTAAAATAAACAACAAAAATAACAACTTTAAAAATTATCGAATATTTATATATATTCGTTTTTTATATAGTGTATATAAATATAATTTGTTGATGTGTTTGCAGTTGGTATGGCAGTTGTTATCGGTACATGTAACAGCAAAACGTACCAATTCGTAACAAAAGCATAAACGAAAATGCACGACTTGGGGTTATATTCCATTGAAACATTAACCCGCCAACTCGCTCACTCGTTCACTCAGACCCTGGCCATATGCATGCATGTGTTTTTCCTCTTTCCGCTCAATGCAGCGGCAGCAGCAGCATGGAAGTGAAGTTCAGCTGGTAGCCGTATTTAGCATCGGTCTCAATTTTTCATAGCATGAGCTAGTACAAAGCGTAGTTTTTACCCTTTTGTTTTTGTTGTTACTGCCGTTGTTGTTGTGAATCTTGTTGCTGCTATTATTTTCATTTTTGGTAATGCTGAATTTTGGTGTCCCTCGTGCGCACTCTAGCGGAACTTTTATGCACTGTTTTGGGTAGTTATTGTTGTAGTTCGCTATCTGTTGTTCTAGCATTCAGTTGGCTTTATTGTTGTTGCTGCTTTTGTTGGCATTGCTGTTTGTTGTCTAATTATGCTGGTTGGTATGTTTTGTGTTACATTGCAACAAAGCACGTTTAATCAATAGCCAAAGTTCGACTTCGAGTTAGGAAATGCAGTTTAATTTAGAGGAGAGCTTTTATAGTGGATAAAAAAATTCTCAATTTTGTCTGCAGTGCGAGAAAATTCATACTTAATTTCATAGAACAATCCATATTTTGTAAAATTTTTTGGTGCGAGTTTTTAAAATTTAATCACTGAGGATCCAAAAAGACTAAATATGGTGTCCATTCAGTTAGCTTCACCAATTCTTATTTATAATTTGAAACAAATATGCACTTAAATGTGCTCGATGTGTGCTATCATATTCCATACTAGATACAAAATCATTGTGAGTTTTATTTTTAAAGCTGCACACGATACGAATAGCACACTCAAAGCTGGTTATAGAATAGTACAAGATTAGCTCTTCTAAAGTATAACAAAATTTCACATTTTGAGAAGACATATAGGTATACTATAATGTCAATCTAACTGAAATTTTATGAGGTTGAAATTCAAATTTTTCCTATATAAAAATACTTTTTTAAGTAAAAAAGTGAAAATTTTTCACCTTCTTTGGTTAAAAAAAATATATGGGTCGTAGTTGAAATGAATTAATTTTTCAATCGCAACTTACAATTGCGAAGCGTAACGCAGCGTGCTTTTTTGAACTTGTCAGTTCATTGTCTATTGCTAAAAACGTTCCGGTGACGTTGTCAAAAATGTCGAGTTCTAAATTCAAAGACCACTGTTGCAATCTATTTCACGTTCAAAATTCATTGCTCCGTCAGTGTTCATTTCTCCACTCTCAAATTCTACCAGTTTTAAGAAAAATGGTTTGGCTTTTATTTTTAACAAAAAAAAAATCATTGGGTCCAGATTTAAAAGAAAGAAAAGGATTTGTTTGTTTTTTCGCAATCAAAATATAATAAGTATAATTTAGAATTGCTAATAATTCGAAAGCTAGGAAAAAGGCGCACATTTCTTGTTCCGGACATTGAAACCAGAGAACAGCTTGAGTGCATTCAAATGGCGTTTCGAATGTCTCGTCAATAAACGAGCACCGAATGTGCTTCCTGCATTTAAATTAATGCGCAAATGCATATACCAATCGCTGTTGATACGAATGCTTAGAGTGTGAGCGCTAGCGATTACGAACGTCTGCGACACAAGAATGTCAAACAAGGCAAGACATGAGGAACAATCGCCAAAAGCAAGGAAAATCCATGCTTTTATGCTCATTCGCACAAAGGAAAAATATTTGTTGCAGTGTTGCAATTTTTTTATTCTACGAATGTTGTTACCAGACACAAAAAATTGCAATATTTTAAAATAAGATTTTAATTAGAGTTATTATTGCACAATTTGGCGAAAAAATATGTCAACAATCAACTTCTGTGCTAATTCGACTGCGAGGTGGATAGCAAGAATCGAATACGATTAATATGAAAATTACTTTTATTAATATAGCCAATGGTATAAAAATATTTGTTTGAAGTCATAACATTTGATTGGAAAAAGATATTGGGGTTATTTTTTCATGTAAATTATTTTTGAGACATTAAATATAAAAACAACATTTTGGTATAAATAAATTTTGCCCAAAAAAATCATAGGGCAAAAAAAAAAGACAAAAACAGTTTAAAAATTTATGCCAAAACTGGAAGATTTTTTGCAAAAGAATGCCATGTCATATAAAAAGTAGTCATGAATTTTATATAATAGTACAGATGATTCCCCAAATATTTCGGCTGTAGCTATAGCCATCCGTGAGCTGGAATGGTTTAAAATCACCTCTAAAAATCAAGTTTTTGTAATAATATTGGCTGGTGTGGTAGTTTAAAAAATATAAACGGTCAGAAATAATAGTTATGAAAAAGTTCTTCCAATCAACATCAACAAACATTCTATTTTTGCATCCAGATTAATGAAAATGTTGTTTTCCGTGTATTTATTAATTATTTAATTACTTATTAATTATTTTTATTTACATACAAAAAAACATAATTATTTCAAATGCTATTTTCACTTTAAGGGAAGGTTTTGAGTGGCTGCAATTGATTGATTGATTCCTGGTCAGAATTCTGTGTATTGATTATATTAAAATTAAAATATTAATTATAAAATAAGCACATACTGAAAAATATTGTAAGAAATTAAAAAACAAAATACAACTTATGAAGATATTTTAATTTTAAAAGTTTTGTGTAAATCACATGAATTAAATTGCGAGCTTTAGATCAAGTAAGTTTTGTATTAATAATTTGAAATAAAATATATCAAAAATATGTATGAAAAAAGCATTATCTTTTATTCGATTGCATATATTTCAATTGTTGATGCAGATAGGAAGAGTTTTTTTCCGCCATATAATTTCTGGCAGTTTATTTCTTAAAACTATTACACCAACCAATATTTTGTCAAAAAACGTTATTTTTAGAGGCATTTCAAACCATTCCCTCACACGAATGGCTATCACTAGAATCGAAATATTTGAAGAATCTTCATAAATGCTTTTGCAACCAAGGATTATTTTGAGGAACTGACACAAACAACTTAACTTTCAGCCTTTAATATTCAACGCACAAAGATAAGATATATAATAAAATATAATGAGTTATGTGGCGAATAAAACGAATATTTTATTAAATATTCTTATAAAATATTTAATATAATTTTTTTTTACAAGATATTTATATTTTATCTAAAATTTTGTTTAATTATTTCTTATTATGTACTAAAAAATATTTTTATTATAGAAACAATAAAACAGCTGCATATCATAGAAAAAATATATTAATAACCAAGGCTCGTACTTTGATAACCTAAAAACTGACATAAGTGACATAAAAAACGCAAACAATTACATAAAAAAATTAAGAAAAAAAAGCCTTAAAAATAAAACATTACTAAACATGTTTTGCTGTAAGAAACTTAAATAAGTTTGCAGAATAAAGTTTCTATTAGTTTTTGGATGGTGATGTGAAAAATCTGACTAAATTAACGTGTACGTGTGATTTCACAAGTAGCGTGGACTACACCTAGTAGCACTACATTCAAAATTATTCTTAGTATAGAATTAGTGAATGAAATTAATAAAAAACTATTTATAACTAAAAAACAAGGTTTAACTAATTTCGAATTTAAAAATTTTTAAGATTTATACACTTGAGTCGTTATAATTGTGAGTTTCATTTACTGATGTTTTTTAAGGTTATTAATCAAGGATTAAGCAAACTCTTTTATACATTAAACTAATTTTTGTTTTCAGTTTTACTGTATCTACTATTAAACATAACCGATTTTTATTTAAATGTAACATAATTTTAAATTGTCCATATTCGCCGCTTTTGATAAATATCACAGACATCTATAATTTTGATCAAATCATATTTTACGCTTTTCTTGGACTTTTCTAAACATATTCTGGCACAAAGTTCTTGTAGAAATTTCGCAGTTCTTACACCCGAAATTAGAAGTATTTAATTAAATGAATCAAAATTAAAGACTGAAGTGTTTTTATCAGTTCGACTACACAACATAACCTAAAATTTTAGCCATTCTTTGACAAGTTAACAGTTGTACAAAATTTGTTTTATTAATAAATACATGCTCGTTTTAAAAGACTCCATACATTTGGGTTGAATACTCATTTTTCTGGGTTTTTTTTATACAATTGTTTAATAAAACTTTGCAGCACACGTCGCTTCTTTATAACAGTTGTCAGAAGGATCTCTTTCTAACTTACACAACTTAGCTCAGCTCTTGACATTTCCTAAACCTGCACTTTCTCACATTTATAAAAAAAAAAAACAAATTAATGACAAGTTTGTCAAACATTTTTTAATTGTGTTGGAGCTTTGGTAACGCTTGTCTTGAAGGGATAGTAATGTTCATTGAAAGCAAAACATTGCTGTTATTTTACCGACAAACTTTCAATAATTGTTTGTTTACTAATTTACGTCGCTTTTAAGATTAACTTTCATGCAAATTTTAGCTCAGCTTACTTTAAAAATTTACTGTCATAAAACTTGCTACTGGCAATACTGATTGCTCCACAGTAGAGAAAAGAAAACAATAAACTAAAAGGAACAAGCAGCACAAAGAAGAACGCGCTGCTAGAGAAGGTCAGAGAAGTATGGAAGCAACAAAAATTCATGCAGCAGCTGACACTCGAGCTTTAAGCGAAGCATCCGAATGATCTCTTGGTCTGGAGGCTGCCTTTGCATCAATTCGCAATCGTGACAAAGTGTGCTTTGCAGCAATCGTTGTTTACGAACTCGAGTGGTATATATGCATTTTTTTCTTGTGTGCGATTACGACTGACGACGATTGTTACTCGAGTGGCAAAAACTGACGAATGGTCTCATGCAAATCTCTTATTGAAACCATGTCCTATTTTATATATGTACGTAAGAAAAAATTCTTTTTGAAAAGTTTTATATTGAAATAAAAAATAAATATTAAAAATTTTAGACTAAAATTCATAAATAAAAAATAAAGTCCTGAAATGTGTTTGAAAATCCATAACTCAAGAAGGAAGCGTCCGATGTGCTTCGGGATTTTTTTGTTGTGTTTGTTATTATCAGGAGAAGGTTTGTATACACAATTTTTGCCTCACCCTCTTTCTCTGCCTACAAATCTATGAAAATGCCTTATTTTAGACGGTTTTGTGGTATGAGACTAAAATTTTGTGATTTAGTTTGTATTCTTACTGTCGGACACTGTAATTAAAATGGGTTTCCACGTCCCTTTATACCGCGTGGTATATCTCAGACGGTTTTAGTCGTTTAAGATTAAAATTTGGTAAATTAGTTCGTATGGTAACTTTCGGCAACTGTACTAAAAATGGGCGTGGTCCCACTAAGTTTAGGCACCTTTTACAGAGAATAAACGTGGGGAAAGTGAAGGGCGCCAGGTATAAACTAAATTAAGCTGAAATTTTGGCACTCAATTTGTTTAGACTACGAGATTGTTGAAGGGAAAAATTTTGCCACACCCTTCAACCTCCCACAAATCAACAAAAATGCTATATTTCGGACGGTATTGGTCATATTAGACTAAAATTTTGTACTTTTTTAATATGGTTACGTTAGGCAACTATTCTAAAAATGTATAAAATAAAAATGCTTTTCTTTTGTATAAAATTATTTAATATTCACAAAATATAAAATAAAAACTTTTGCCTATACTTTCGGGAGACATGAAGCTGCAGAGCAACGTTTGCCGGAGAATCTAGTGAAACTATAAAAAAAACTTTTTTAAAAAAAATGTTGGTGCCAAATTTTGTATGGAATGCCCACTTTATGGACAATTCCGCAAAAAGGGCCCATTTACAAATTCTCACAGTTTGAGTGATACGAAAAGATTTTTTGTTACTTTAAAATACTCCAGCTTTTTTTAAAACTTTTTTTAAGTTTATGTAACAGGTCATTAAATAAATTCATTTTGCCGGTGGAAATGCCCACAATAGGCCTAAAATGTCATTCCTGTAACCTGTCCTTGAACAAAATTATCACAATTCACAGAATGTAGCTTCCGAAAATTGTATTTCTACATTTTCTAGATGACATGGTCAAATATACCGTGTGCATTTTCTTCCATTCTAAATAATTATACAAATTTTTTAACATATGTTTTATCTACAAATTTTTTTCAATCGATGTTACCACTTTTTGAATTTCGCAAATTGGATTTTTGAAAAACTAAGAGACGAGTATCGTTTAAGCGCCCTCTCATCAGTATGGCTTTTTACACTCCTTATATTGATGTTTCAAAAATGCACCAGTGGTTTTGAGTGCGAATCTCAAGTCCAAAATTATAGTATGAATACCAAAATAAGTTATCATTTCTGTAACTGACTATGTATTCCGTTAGTGATAGACTTATATAAAATTTAGTATAACATATTAAAGTAGTTATCAAATAAATGATAAAAACGTGCGGAAAAGTGTTTTAGTTTTCTTTGATGCCTGCGATCTCCAAACAAAGACGATTTTGTCATTCCTGTAAGCGTCATTCCGGACATTTTGTGTCATTTCTGCAACCACTTAACAACACAAAATGCACTCAAATCAATTTCATGACGTCATACCGTGTGTCTCTAGCAATTTTAACTTACTTTGGGGCCAATAGTAAAAGGAAATCATAATGCTAGCTTTAAGTTATATTTTATCAGTTCTTCATTTTTCAATTGAAAAAGTTTACTTTTGGCGGAATTGCACATATGAATTATTTTAAAATATTTTTTTTAATTTTTGCTAAACGTACTATGTTCACTTAATACTTGGTATGAAAATTTACCAAAAAATCACCGAAAAAAGGAAAAAAAGTGAGGCTAGGCTTTCTTGCAAAAGTAAAAATAATAAATAAAAAAAAGGGAAGGATGACGTCATCTTTCAAAATAATTCCTGTTTTTTATTTTTATTTAAATTTATCGATCTCATATTTATTTTTTCTTTATAAAAAAACTGGAAACTCATTAACTTAGCTAAAAATTGTGAAAAAGTTGTCTGTAGAGCGTTTATAAAATATTGTATCACAGTGGAAAACTTTTATTATAAATCCGTTTGCGTAAAATAACACAGAAAATAACATTTATTGAAAGAAGTATTAAAAAAAAACTTGTATTCTCTAAGTACTATATGCATTATTGATGCAAACTTTTTTCAAAGATTGAAAAAGACAGAGACATAAAGCACTCTGATAAGCTTGGAGGATATCCTTGAAAACGTGTCGCTTGCAATATTCATAGGATATTTGCAGCCTTGCTAACATTTCCCTTTATAACGCGCCGGAACTTAAGTAAATGCCAGTGGAAAACAATGCCAGTCAAAATGTACAAAAGCTATGCGTTGCCTATGCATCAGAGACATACTCCTACACATTCTAACACACTTACACATAAAAATACATATAAAAATTATCTGTATTACTGCAATGGCATGCGGCATCCTTTTGCAGAGATACGCTGTTACTTTTGTTGACATAAGGCAAAAATTGCCATTTTTATAACAAAAGCCTTGCAAAAGACTTTAAAAAAGCTAACTGAAATGCACAGAGGAAATAAAAAATGGAAGCAGCAGCAAAATAGAAGTCCAAGTTTGCAAAAAGCATTGGCCCCAGACTCCGACTTCAGAGAAGAGAAAAATGGCATCAAGCTTTAAATAGCTTGTCCTGAAACAATTTCCACAAAATTTCAACATGTTTTCTTTAGTTCTAGTGAATTAAAGTACAGACTATAGATTTTCTCAAAAACTTCAATTAATGTCAAGTTCTCGTGAATTTTAAAAACTTACTTTGACAAATTTCTCTATAAACAAACTTATTTCAGTTCTCGATAATTTTGATCGGAAAATAGCATAAAGCTAAAGCAGAAACTTGTGCTGAAACGGATTTCACAAAAGTGCAATATATGCATGTTTTTTAATTATTGTGAATTTTAAAAGCTTAATTTGACAACTTTTTTTATAAGCTAAACTCATTTGAAGTTCTCGATAATTTAACATGCTTTGCAGTCTATTCTCTAATATATTTCTGATAATAGTATATTTATTTTTATCATTTTATATACCTTTACTGATAAAGTAAATTTCACTAGCAATGACAACGAATGAAAAAATTTAAATAATAAAAACTTATTTCGTAAAAGTTAATAAATTAAGGCGTTAAAAGAAATATGGCACTTAAATTTATTTACTTATTTATTTATTTGATTGCTAAACCTTAACAGGTTTTATAGCAAATTTAAAATTATAAAATAAGCTATTTAAGTTGATTTCTTGAGCTTAAAAATAATATACTGTGTTCTATTGCTTAAGTAAGATTCAATCCACTTTACCAACGGTATAGGAAATGCAACAAGATGTAATTTTAAGATCAATAGTTTGTGATTTACAACGTCAAAAGCTTTGCTAAAATTCGTGTAAATAACATCAGTCTGCATGCCTTTTCCAAAGTTTTCTATAGTTTTTGATGTAAATTCGAGAAGGTTAGTAACAGTGAATTTTCCAGAAAGGAATCCATGTTGGAAAGGAGACATTAAAGATTTAACGCTATGCGATAGTCATGATGTAACAATTGCCTCTAAAAGTTTAGGCAATGCGCTTAATTTTGCGATACCACGGTAGTTATCAATTAAAGACTTATTTCCGGATTTATGCAGCGGAATGATAAATGAATGCTTCCAGGCTGCAGGAAAATAGCAGGATTTCAATGATGAAGTAAATAGTAAAGAGATTGGAGTTACTAATTCTTCACAGCATTATTTTAATATACATGAAGGTATGTTATCAGGACCACTTTTATATGATGATTTAATATTTTTTAAAAATGATAAGACTGTGTTTGTGTCAATTATTGGGAAATAAATATCCCCAGATTGAATATTGAAAGGATAACTTAAATAATCATAGGACGATGATGAATAAGTCGTCTTGAAAAAGTCAGGAAAAAGATTGCAAATACTATTATCATTATCAGACTCAACAGAATTATACTTCATAAACGAAGGATAGGAATCAATCTTACGTTTTGTGTTAACAAAGTTCCAGAAGGATTTAGCATCAGTGATGTTTAATTTTACTTTTGTTAAGTAGATATTATAGGATTGTTTGCATAACTGTTGATAACTGTATTTAATCGAGATATAGCATCCAAAATCGCATATGTTATGTGTTTTTTGATATTTTTATAGTATTTAGATTTCAAGTTTCTCATTTTTTCTTAATTCATTTGTGTACCATACCGAACCCGATGTCAGAGAGGCTTTCCTTTGCGGAACAGCCTTAAGAAAACAATCATTGAGCGTTCTATTAAACGCATATACCGCATCATCAAGACTCTGAGAAGATAAACTATTTGTATTAATATTTAGAATAGAATTCCAGTTTATATTAGACATGTTATTCTTCAAAATCACGTAGTTTGTTTTTTTTTTAAAGTTAAACTCAATAGGCGGTTGAGAATCATAGTACTGCACAGATGGTTTTGGAAAATTTAAAATAATTTCTAATGTTGGATGATGAGAATCTCCGGGTGTAACCAGAAGATCTGATTTAGACACAGAAACGATATTGCTGTCATCAAAAAACACCAGATCAAGCAAACGATTATTTTTGTTAAAGATGCAGTTAAGTTGGAACAGGCCTTGGATTCAGAGCTCGTTTAAAAAATAATTATCGGATGAGCTTTCAGACGTAGGTAAAAATATTCCAGGAATTTCAGAATAGCAGTTCCAAGAAACGTTTGACAGGTTAAAATCTCCAGTTATTAAAATATGATCATTAGATTGCAGTTTTGAGCAAACTTTACTAATAGAAGCCAAATGTTTGCTATAAACTTCTAAGGTAGAAAGGGGAGGAATATATGAGCATGTAATAAAAAGGCTCAAGGAACCAAACTTAACATGAACAAGGATTCTGGAATTAATAACTCTTCAGAGAAATGTGTCGCTTTGACTGCAATCAACACACCCCCGTCTTTAGAGCAAATACCAGGAATGGAGTTTCTATCTTTGCGGTATATGCTAAATTTGTTGCACAGCATTTCAGTATTTAGAGTGTTAATATAAAAGCAATTATATTAAAGTGAAGGTTGTGACTCAAAATTAATATATTATTTAGTTTTGTGTTAATGCCACGAACGTTTTGGTAAAGAATAAGGAACTGAAAGCAACAATCTAGTTTTTTTGATTCTTGTTAAAAACCGGAAAAGTAGCCAAGGAAGTTGTAGGTCGAAGTCTAGAAATAAATTCATGCACCATCGTATTGTCAGGCCAAAACTTTTGATCCAATACCTTGTGAAAAAGATCACCAGGCAAAGATATTTTAAAAGAGGACGTAATACACTCGTATGAAAAATTGAATTTGTAAACAGAGATATTTTTATTTACAACATTCAGCTTAGAGTTTATATAGAATAACACGTCTTCACCGGATGTATCAGCTGCAAAACTAGAAACAAATATAGATTTTGCAGGCTCAATAATCTTCTTTATGAACAGGGGCTTTGATACTGCTGTTCGATATTTGTTTCGGTGTCGCTCCTGTAGAAACCGAAGTAATTTGAGAAGGTGCAGGGACCACATTTGAGGCAATACAAGTTTCAGCGTAAGTTTTTTTAGAAAGAGATAAAGTTACAGATGTGTTTTACATACATAAATTAATAAATGCAAAAATCTCCAAGACACTGAAATGAACCATCACTCACTAGTAAAAGTTCTAACTGATAAGAATTATGCAAAAGATAAAAGAAGGTTAGTAGGTATAAAATATTGTCATTCAAGTGCAGGGCCTTCAGAGCCCGTGAGGGGCCCTGGGCATGCATTTTTTGGAGCCCCCCCAACCTCTTTGAAAAAAGTTTTAGATGTATACACGACAAGTTTATTAAAAACTTGTCAAAAACTGGTTCAATATTAGATAAAACATTATTTGAGCACTGTTTTTTTAGCTTTTTGTTGTGAAAACGCATCTTTTATATCTGAAAAAATGAATTTTCTTGCTATACACGGATTTATGTTCAGCATGAAAAGGACATTTAAACGATTTTGTCAAATGGTCGGCCCAGAGGCGGATTTACTACAATCGGCGCTCTAGGTTTCAAAAAGTATGCCACCCTTACCGTGTTACCATGCATGTAAAATGTGTCGTGGCCATGACTTAATTTTAATATCAATATATTATTTTTAGTAGCAAAATATTTTGAAAAAAGGTATTTTAGGCTTCAAAGCAGGGAAAGTAGTAAGTTGTCCAAAGTAGTTAAAAGTATCGCTTTAAAAACATTTTTTACAGCAGACCCTTTTGCCGCCGCAAGGACGTATGAAAAGTCGCTAAACAAAAGAAAAATCATACAAAATCCGAAAACATATAGTTCTCATTTAAAATTTTTTTCTTCCGATTCCGTTATGATTTTTTTTTTTGTGTGTTTGGTATGCCAGAAAAACCACTTTAAAGATTTTTGAAAGAAGTCAAGTTCCTAAGATTTATCAATGCCCCTTTAAAGATTTATTAAAAAAATCAAATTAAAAAATATTACCAATGCATTTTATTGAAAAATCGTCTAATTTGAATTTTAGCGATTTTTTTTCGAAGATTAATATATTACAACTCTGGTAGTTTTTGTCAAATTTTCATGTTTAATAACTCATTTTGAAGAAAAATTAATTAATAAGAACGTGATGCGTACAAATCTTCTTCAAATTTCAAAAAAAGACAACTTTTTCCCATATTAATCAGATTTTAAACGTTAATATCACTTGTGGCACGTTTTAATATAAATATTTTTTTATAAATATTTCCCAATTTACTTCTGTTTTGTAGAGAAATAGAATTCCGTTCCGTTATTCATTACCTCTATGACCACTCAAAATAGGGACCACTCTAATATAAGCATGCATGTATCATCATCTAAAAAGATGGTATATTTCCTGAAAGATATTCTTTGGCTTGCAATTCTTCTTAAAGTTGACTGAGTGTATTCTTTTGGGAAATATAATTTTCTCATGCGATATTTCTTTCCAGAACGTTTTCTGAAATGTTCGTGCTGCTGACTGCAGGTCTTCGCAGGTTTCTTATATGATATTCTTAATTTCGGGGCCCCCTTTTGATGCGGAGCCCGGGGCTCTAGCCTCTTCTGCCCTCTCCTCTGATAAGGCCTGTTGAAGTATTCTTACTGTTTTTCCTGATTTCCTTATAATTCAAAGAGAAGCAAAAGGGGGAACATTTTTACATTCTGCTCAGTAGAAGTAGTAGCTTCTATATTTTTACTTTGGATTTTTCGATATGTTTAAAAATCAGTTATTTTAATCTCTACATCAATTTATTCTACATCAGCTTTCCGAAAATCCTAGTGTAACCTATTTCACATTCCATTAAAGTAGTTACAGAACTAATTTTTCATGAAATAATCTTCAACTGAAACACAAGCTTACCGCAAACCGTATTAAAACCTATCAAATCTACAGATATGGTAATCAGCTGCTCTCTCCTCTCAGTTGTACTCAGTTGTACTCAGCTCCTCTTACAATTGTACTTTTTCGTCTTTTTCAACATGTTTTAATACCCAATGACTATCATGGCTTCTTCTTGGATGTGTCATGTTGTTCCCTTTTTTGCAGATATGATATTTTATCCATTCAAACCCATACTTTTACTGTCTATTGAGTGTGCCGATTCAATTATGACAGGTACGTAGCCAGAATTTACCCAAAGGGGGCGATTTTGATTAAAAAAAAATAATGATAGTTTTTGATATCGATAAATCAAAAGATATTTTTATTTGAACATTAAATGTTTGCTCCCTCATAGACCAAGTTGTTGACGCCATAGACTAAAAATAGTCGATTTGATATAAAAATAAAATCTATAAAGTTTTGTGCCAATTGATAGATTTTTAAAACTAGCTCAAGAGACCATTAAATGGAGAAGCATTTTACAAGAGTTCAAAACATCTCTTGAAGAAAATTTAAAAAAAGGTATACATTTCGGTTTTAATGCAATTGTTCTTTGAAATGAGTTAACCAGCATAAAACTTGGATTCA
This sequence comes from Dichetophora obliterata, assembly GCA_963920525.1. Classification (NCBI taxonomy): domain Eukaryota; kingdom Metazoa; phylum Arthropoda; class Insecta; order Diptera; family Sciomyzidae; genus Dichetophora; species Dichetophora obliterata. The sequence continues at coordinate 41,761,702 of OY986436.1, forward strand.
AGTACCAGAGTTATGATATTTTACTTTTCGAAAAATGTTATTTTATTTCTTCTTTCAATAAAAAAAAATTGTAAAAATCCAAATTTGAGAAACTTCAATGAAATGTTGTTGAAATATTTTCTGAAACAACACTTAATACAAATAAGGAGTGTCTGTTCAAAAGTTCGTATTTAACATTTTTAAAAAAAACCTGTTTTTACTACGGTTTAGCACTTAACATATTTAATTTGCACAAAAAAATAACTTAAGAAAATCGTACATTTTTCCAATATTTTGTGCATAAAAGTTTATGTTTCTGTTCAGAAGGGCCTTAATATGCATACTGATAGATTGCTTTTGAAGATACTTGAACAAAAGGAACTTATAACGGTCTTATAAATTATTTTTTTAAAGACTTAATTTGAAGTTCCCTTTAAGGTAAGAAACTGATTATTCAATGAATGAAAGTCCTCAATGAATTCTCCTTACTACAATGAGAAACCGACGAAGAATGTAATCGTATTGAGCCTAACATAGGGCATAGGAATACTTACGTGTCTAGTGAATTAATTATTTCTGTGAAAACTTCTTATATATATTTTATTGTTGTGTTTATTTTATAAAATGCTTAAAAACCTTATCAAAAATGCCTATTCCTTCAGTGACTGCACAAAAGGACATATTTTTAGATTTGAAATCTCTATAACTTTAAAACAATTAAAATTTTTTTATCCATGCTCCACACAACAAATACTAGATTTTTTCTGTTTTCTTCAACTTCATACAATGTTTCAATAAGCTCTTTTGAACACACACCATAATCCCGGAATCCCCAAAAATACGAAAATGCAAAATTTGTAAAAAGGACATAATGGGTTGCTATAGCATAGTCTTTAACTATTTTGTGAAAAAAAATGACAAAAAAACAAAACTCGGGTCAAAATGTTATAGCTGTTGAAACGTAATGTTTTTCAAAAATCCTGAAAGTGCCTGTGTTTGTTCTTAAGAAATTTAAAAGAACTTTATTTATCATTAAAAATGTTTTCAATAATTTTAAAAAAGATTTCTGATTTTCGTTTAAAAAAAACTTCAGTACTAATTTATATAGTAGCTTTAAATATTTTAAAATAGCAACAACACCAAAGTAAAATATAAATGTTAAACATTTCAATTGACGTTACTAAACTAGTGAATAATACTCTTAATAAATTTTTATGTTCTAGTTATTAATTTTTGGGAAAAAACAACAAAGAATGTGAATGGACAGTGTTGATCACAAATGTATTTAGTTGGAACTGCGACCACATTAATAACAATTTGAAAATCAAAACTTTTTTATTGTTTTAATGAGTTGAAATGCGAAAGAAGACATTGTGGTATTTCGAAATTCGGTTGCGATGTCTTAAGCTTTAATAACAGCATCCTGTAGCTCTTCTTCCGCTACGTACGCTTATGCTTCTTATAATGTACCAATCATGACAGCCGCACCATCGTTCACTCACAAAACTGGCGATGCTATCAAAACTTCGCTTCTTCGAGCCGTAATATTACGGTTCTCAAAAAATTTAATATGCGAGGCTCTGACAACTTCCATAAGGGCTGTTAGATTCCTGTTTAAGAGATTCTCTGCCGGTTTTGACAACCTCACAGAAAGTGGTAAGAACTTTTAATGGTGAGAGGAATTCGTTTTTGATAGCCGAATTGTGGAGGGGTTATAACAGCGCCTTTTGCGATGGTGAGAGTAATTCGGTTTTGACAGCCGAGTTGTGGAGGGATCATAACAGCGCCTTTTGCGATGGTGAGAGGAATTCGGTTTTGACAGCCGAATTGTGGAGGGGTCATAACAGCGCCTTTTGCAATGGTGAGAGGAATTCGGTTTTGGTAGCCATAAATCCTTATGTTGAGGTTGTCAGAACTTTTTCTATTTAAGCTACTTACCTCTGCACTTTTAAGGTTATCACCGATTTCTTAATGCCGTTTGCTTAATAAAAGTGTTATTTTTAAATATTTTTATAAATTTTTATTTCAAATCATTTGAAAAAATATAACTTTTTTGATCAAATAAATATAAAATTATAATTGTTCATAGAACTTTACATACTATTTTTTTATGGAACTTTAAAAATCCCATATTATAAACGACAAACCATTAGCATGCATCTGAAACATGCTTACAAATAGTTTTAGACAGTGGAATTGTAAAATAGTCCATACCTTTTTCAATACAATAGGCATAATATTTATTATCAAAGTAAAGCGATTATCAAAGTAAATACTGATTAACTTTAAAAACAATTTTTTTAATATTTGCCAACAAGCTCGCTGCAAAGCCAAAACTAAAATGGAGAAATTTGTCTTTTGTGGTTTTAGTATCTTCAGTAAAAGCGTGAAAACCGTATTGAGGCTACAATAGCCGTATTGGAGTTTATCTACACGCAAGATTTAAAAGTTGGTTGCAGTAGCCACAATACTGAATGTATCACAACTGTTACCACAGCTCTTATTTTCAAACGACGCTCAACATAATTTTTGTTTTTTTTATGATTATTGCAGATTCAATTAGGGCTATGAGAGCTCTCATAAAGTGCTTGCAATAAACTTTCAGCTAAGGTGACTTCATTTCATATATAATAACTCTAGTATGGCTACTACAGCCTCATCTTTTTCATGGCAGCCGTGTACAAAATTCAATAATTCCCTGAGTGTAACCCTGCCCGAACATAAAATCGGAATCTATGCCGAAGTCCTTTGATTATCTATGATCTGAAAGCATAGGCCTCAATTCAGTTCAAAATTGAAGTGGCTTGCAACTTTTTACGCTGTTGCTTTGTAGTTGCCTTAATGCTAATATATTAGATTTTTATACTTTCTACACCCTAAGGGGGTTTTAACCCCTAAAACCCCCCTTTTCCACGGGCCTGAATTAAGGTTCTAACAACAGAAAAATAAAAAGTGTTTTATCGAGTTTTCACAATATCAGTGCCGTAACCTGTGAGGTACTTCTATTAAACATTATTTACCACCAACCTTGGTTTGGTCAAAGCCAAACAACAAAGACCCTTTTTTACACAGTGATACTTTAGAAATTATTAACAATAATATATTTTATTGCTTTAAATCTCATCTAAAAAGCTCACGTTTTATTCATTATCATCATGCTCACCATCATGACAGACACCTAGCATAAATGTTGGTTTCCTTCAGTCATTCTTTTGAGTTGGTTTCGATATCATAAAACTTATATTGCTTCATTCACATTGTTTTCCATTGTTCGTTTAATATTCTTGTTTTTTGTTTTCATTTTATGAGGTTTTCACATAATTAAAAAAAAATTACAAATGCTTACATCATATGTATGTAAAAGCAAGGTTTTTGTGGTGATGCTTAATATATGCTCTTAAGTTTCATACGAAATAGGGTGAGTAAAGGTAAACAATAAAATGCATATGATTAAAACTACTTTGGATTATATTGTTTTTGATATTAAAAACTGATCGATATCTTTTTAGACATATATTTGCAAGGACTTCTCAAAAAAACAAAAACAAATCACAATCAATGCTACCCGATGATACAATTATTGCATCATAAGCCATAAATTTAAAATTTTTAAATACTCAAATATAACATCAGTATCAAAAACTAGAAAAAACAAAAAGCCAGTTGATTCTATGAAAAGCAACAAAATAAGGAACCAGCAAATTATGAGCGTCAATAAAGTTTAAAACATAAATTTTTTAAAAATATTTTTATTTTTTATATCAGATAAAAAACATAAGAATTGATTTTGAGTTATAATCGGGCTCAAGGTCACTTTTTAATGTAAAACAAAATTGTATTGGTTTTTATTATTAATTTTATTTGGTAGGCGTACAGGATGACAAAACGAAGAGATATTGCCTTAAACTATATGGCGGTTGCTGCAATGAATGTTCTAAAATTTGTCGTTTCATCCCTAAAATGCTTACTTTTCGCTTAGAAGTAAAAAACTCGGTTAAGAAAAATTGTTTTCCTAAAAACCAAGCAAAAAATAGGTCCCATCTTGAATTTTTGATTGAAAATTTATTTAAATGAGGACAATCGCTTTCTCCGGGTCTACCGATCTTAGTAGCAAAATTTGGGCCGAAGTGCAAAACACCTTAAAACTTGTCCAAAATAATAAGTTCCATCTTGGATTTTGAATTTTTATGATAGCTTTATGATGATAGCTGATGGTAAAGGGATGATTTTACTTTTCATTTCGAAAATTCAGTATCGAAATAGACCGATAGAACAATAAGCCGGAACTTGAAGCATTGTCGATCGATTTTCAACATAAAAATACAATTTTTTGCTGAAATTCAGGATGAAACCTTTTCCCTTACTATAACTTTTTCATTTTTGCTGGCAAAACCCATTTTCCTGAACTGAGTATTTACTTTTAGACTAATTAACGGTATGAAGTACGATAGATAGAAATTTTTAGAATATGGATTATAATTATACCATCACCATCAATTATCACTAGGAAAGTCATCCCGGGATACCGGATGGTTTAAACTCCTTTAAATCCCGGGATTTTCTTGTTAGGATCCCTGGATTTTTAAATAAAAAATTTCTGTTACCAATATTCATGTAAATTTGCACCACCGGGAAGTCTGCTATGCATGTAAAAATTGTCAGATATTCTGACTTAGGAAATAATTTTGTGTTGTGATGAAGGCAATCGTGATCGAAACTTACAGATTGCTTACGATTATTTCTCCAACGGTGCTTCTCATCAGTGGGTAATATTTGTAATAAGATCCAAACGAAACTATCTAATAAATAATAAGACGCATTGATCAGCTTAATGTATTACTTTAAAAATAATAAAAAAAAAAATTAATTTTGAAAAGTCTTAAAAGTCTAGCCTTAATTTGCCTTAAACACAAAAAACTTACAGACAGAGTCTAACAATTTTTTTAACATATATATAATAATATCTTAATTATGATCACCGTTAAAAATAGAATTTGTGGTTGGGAACCTCCCACTATAGCTTTTTGTTATTATGCAAATAAATTAACTATCCAATTTAATTTATTAATACCTATATGGCATAAACAAATTTAACTTGCATTTTGAGATACCTCCATTTTTGCAATTAACTGGCTACCGATCAACTGTTTACGGAACCTTAAAAACCACGTTCGTTAAACATATTATTTGCTTAAAATTGCCACACTTTTGGTTTTTAGATAAAAAACAAAATATATAAAAGCCGCTCGGTAAAGTGTAGTATCAATACCACGGAGTTTTTTAACTGCTCTGAAAACAACGCAATTGTAAATACCCTTAATGTGTTTTGTTTTGTTTTGTTTTTGTTGCTTTATAAATGAATTAATTTACAATTTTAAGTTTGAGTAATAAATAATAAAATATTTTATTAAAAACGTTTTGAATTATTTACTTCTTAAAGTTTTCAACCCCGAACTAATCCCTGGATTGAGATTTTCAATCTCGATAATCCTGGGATCAAGAAAAGCTTCCGGGATTGGACTCCCTTAAACATATATATATGTACATTAAGGCGCCTCACAAAAAAAAAAAGCTGTGCGGGTCACCCCTCAAATTAGACGTTGGTTTATGTTATGATCATTCCCTTAATATTTCGGCTCTAGCGATAGCCGTTAGTTACCTAGAATGAGTCCTTCATTTTGTGCCTGATTTACTACTCCGAGATATCATTGGAAAGGTACTGACTGATGCTTTTTATTCCTGTCACTAATTTTCCCTTTTTTATTTGTTTCCTGGTAACTTTTTGTGAATTTTTTCGTGTTTAATATATTTTGAAATGACAAATGGTAAAAGAAGAAAGAAAAGAAGATGATTTCAATACGTTAGCTCTTAAATTTTAACAAATTCAGTCAATCAGGCTATTATACGACATCTTAAAAAATGGTATATAAGGGTAAATTAGTGACAACAGCAGCGGAAAACACCTTTCGGAGTACAAATTTTTAAAAAAATTGCAAACAAAAATATTTAAAAAATCACTGCTAAAAACTAAATAACTTTTGTGTTAGAACAGATTTCCAAAAAATTGATTGATGCAGGAATCTGTAATTCTTCGATTTACACTATTTGTGACAATTTATTTTACTAAAAATATCAAAGCAAAAAAAAAATTATCCATACAAAACGCGATTTTTAGAGGTTTTTTCGAACCATTCTAGCTAACTCATGGCTATCGCTAGAGACGAAATATTTGGGGAATCATCGTAACATAAGCCAAAGTTTATTTTGAGGAGGTGCCCGGACAACTTTTTTTTTTTCTTCCATAGAGAGTGAGGCGCCTTAATGTACATGCCGGTCAAACACATATTCGCCGTAGTCGGATAAAAAAATGAATAAAATGAATCGACTTATCATTAAAATTGATAAAATAAAGGTTGACGTTATAAAATCAGGATAAATTTTATGTTGGTATATAATATTTATTATTAATAATATCAAATCAGAAAACAAATTAACGACATATTTTAACAAAATATTTTTTATTACTTCTTGGAGCTCTTTGAGAATTGTTGTAAATTGATCACGGTTTTCTCAGTATGGTATTAGAAAGTTTCGTGTCATCATACTCGTTTTCATGACTCTATTAATGCATCTTGCAACTTGTTGTTAGTTTTGCATAATTTTACGTATGCGACTCAATTTCCAAGTGCAGGGTTTATATTGTATCTTTCTTCTCTTTTGCTTTATTTCCTTCCCAATATGCACAAAAACCTATGCGGATCAGTTTCGATACCGTTACGAGTTCGTCAGCGCGGAATTCGATCTTTTATGTTTCGACGGGCCTTCTTGAATTGTTAACAAATCTCTCACAACAATGGTCAAAACGTTAACTAAAATTTTGCAAGTTGCTAGCAAATTTTTTTTAATGACTTTATTTACGGCCAAAATATACGACCAGAAATTATAAAAGTACGAGTAAAACTAGGTATCATAAACATGCCACAGACTCAACGAGTAAATGGTGAACGATTAAACGAGTAAGAGTGAGCTCTGTGCTAATCGAGTTACGCGGATATATTAGGCAATGTTTTCTTTACTTACTAAAATGTTCAATGGATATGGGAAACTAAATTCAATCCATGTTATCCTAAAGCTCACCTTCAAACCGAATTAAACTACTTTGCAGAATTTGAATTTTTAAAGTAAAAATAATAATCAATTGTTTGAAAAAATAAGGAGAGTCATCCCTGAACTCACCAGCATTGCAATCATATGTTTGATAATTTATATTAATACTTGCATTTTTGCCATTTATGCTAGCCTCTTATAAAGTCGATCACAAAATAATATTTTTTGTTGTCATTTACGTTTGATTTCCTGCAAGAAGTTTTCGAATTTGAATGCATCAAACTTGTCTAGCGATCTTATATTTTTTACATCTTTTGCTAAAGTCGTATATATAACATATAATATTAAAATCTTATTATTTATAAAATAACGAGTCTTTCGCGAATTCGTGTTATTTAAAATAAGTGTCCGTCTCAAATCGAAAAAAGATTCCAGAACGAATTCGTATATGAAGTCCGTTCGAAGTCCCAGACGAATCCAAAAGAGTACAAAATACTATTTGCATTTTTGAGAACAGTTTCATACGAAAAGGGATGAATTTCGGATCCGAAACGCAACCCATTTCGGATAAAATATACGAAGAAGCGAGTCCATCTCGAATTCGAAACAGATCCGTATAGCACACTGGGTTGATACACAACTAGCTGAAACAGGAACAACAAGATTTTGTATGCAAAGCAAGATTAACAATAAACATTGAGTGATTTTAGCTGGCAGCATTTTTGTTTTCTTTCGTTGCAACGCATTGAATCAGCAACTATCTGTCTAGCACAGACAGACTGTGTGATTTTTGCACCATGATATGAGCTACTAAGATGAGGTATTAAATTTTACACCTAGATAGATGATGATCGTTATGTGTGAATATCACATGAGTGTGAATGTTACATAAACTTTTATTATATTCAAGATATTTTTAATCACTGCAAACATGGTCAATATTTCCAGTTGTCATAAAAAACTTGAGAATATAAGACTTCTGATGCTAGTCTTGGACTTTATTGATATTTTATCTAGATGTGTTTTAATTTTCATGTTTAAAATTCACGGTTTAGAATTGAAAAGGATAAGGTTGAAGGCTCATTAATTGTTTTCGGTAACTGCACCATAAGTAACCAAAAAGTTTTTGTTGATACACATATAACATTTCACACCTATCATGGCAATCATCACAACATTTGTGAATGTTTATATTATAACTTTTTGGAAATAATAAAAATGATTGTAATAATGAAAACACATAAAATAAAAATAATTTCTAGGCCTCAGACATAATTTACCCATTCTAAAATACTTCTGTTACTCAAACACTTAAGCTATTTAGACCAATAAATTATAACCTATCATTTTTGTCCATCTATGTAACATGGTAATGTGGTATGCTGGCAGCAACACACAAAATATTTACTCCAACATGTTGAATAAGAAAAACCAAATTGCTGCCCCTGTCAAAATGGCCACCCACTTCTTGTGTCGAAAATTTATTGAATCACATAATATCTATTTTGCACCATAATAAAAAAAAAGCAACAACAAAATAGAATAACCAAGAACTCTAACAAATTTAATAACATAAAATTTGGCCACTAAAAAACAGCCACAACCAAATCGCACCCTGGAAGCTAAGCGTAGCGCAGTTACAGTGCGCTACTCTTGCGGTATAATTATATTTTGCACGCACACGCAAGATCTAATGCGAGAGTGTTGCTTGACAACGCGTTCTAATAAAGCGGTCGGTGCTGCGCGCAACGAAGTTTTTATTGTGGGTGGGCGTAGCATTTGATAAGAAAGTGAAACAGAAAAGAAATAAATGCGGAAATATTTATTGGAGTAATAAACATGCCAATCTTGACGTTTATGATGACAATTGCAGTGGTCGAGTGTGGCAATTGCAGGTTTTTCAGGCTGCTTTTAATTTTCCACTCTAAATGTTTAAAATTTTTTGTTACTTTACCAAAAAAACTTCACTTTATATAAATTATTTTTTTATTCCATTCTAAACAGTATTTATTATGAGGATATATGTGTTATATGTATGTATATTGCAGTTAATCGATATGTTGTATAATAAAAAACAAACAAAAAACTAGGTCTTGTGTTTGTTTTTCATATTATGTCTATTTTATATGTTTATTTGGATAATTTTTCTATGTTATTTTAAAGAAAGTTGAATGGGCAAAATTTTATTTATCAATGAAATTATATTCGTTGGAAATTTAATAATAACTTTTCTATGATTTAAATACAAATTCTAAATGTTTGATAGTTTAAAACATTCTTGATTTTCACAAAATTCGAAAAACTCGTTAAAGCAATCAATTGTTTTAACCTGACCTAAAGCTCAATAAACGATTTTAAACTATCAAACAACTAGAATTTGTATTTAAAAGCAAGAATGATTTAAACTATCAAACCTTTAGAATCTGTATTTAAATCATAGAAAATCAACATAATAATAAGGTCATATAAAAACTTTCAATTGTAATCAAATGGTTGAGCTTGACCAAAAAAAAAACACTGAAACAGCCTGAAGATTTTTCAGCAAAATGCGCTAAAATGCGCTGGCACGGCGACCCATGCCCGGGTTCGATTCCCGGAGGTGGCATCACACAGATTTCTGAGGAAGCCTGTAGCAGGGCCGAAATTGCAATAAAATCAGCCAGTGATGTTTTCCTTTTCATATTGAAAAATGCTGTTGTTGTTGTTTTTTTGGAAAAAATTCGTTAGAGCAATTAATTGTTCTTACCTGACGTAAAACTCAAAAAACGATTTTAAACTATCAAACAACTAGAATTTGTATTAAAAATCAAGAATGATTTAAGCTATCAATCATTTAGAATTTGTACTTAAATCATAGAAAATTAACATTAATATATAATAAGATCATATTGAAAACATTTAATTGTAATTTTATAATAAAGATTTATAATTTTAGGATTTAAATAAATTTTATTTCTTATAAACCTACCTATAAAAACATTATTATAAACCCATTAAATATAAACACATAACAATATAGTTGAATTTTCACCTAGAAATTATAAATAAAAACAGGACTATTTTGAAATATTTTGTAACATTTTACTTAAAGATTTTTCTACTGAAAAATAAAAATGTAAAATTAAAACTAAGTGAAAATAATAGGGTCAGTATTGAAAATGTTTAAGCTTTTTCGTCACATATAAGTAGTGAATTAAATTAAAGGGAATTTCTTCATTTTTCCAAATTTAAATATGGTTAATAGGGAGGGGGACTGACGGGGGGAGGAAGAAGACTTTAAAAAAGAATATGCCTCCATGTAAAAACTCGACATAATAAATTTCGCCAAATAAAATGAGTGTAGGCGAGTAAACGTCCAAACTAACATGATTGCTATGCGTTTTGGTAATATTATTTTGAGCTCACCTGTAACTGAATTTTTAATGCATTGATTTTAATGTATTTTGAAATGTTCATATCAATTTATTCTTTTTATACATAAAGAAAAATAGTTTTCACGTATTGAATCAATATTTTGCTTGATTCTAGATTGTAGCAAATCCATCCTTATATACTTGTGTCTTAAATATTTATTTTAAATATTTTTCTTCATGCAGTGTCACCACCATCAAAAGTTCTATACACTTGTTAAAGTTTCTGCGGAGATCTTTGTCAAAATTGTACTGTTTCAAATTAAGAGCACTTTCTTAGGTGTATATTGCAATAAAATAAAACGTTATAATCTTTTTTTTTTGCTACCTAGGTAGATGGCGTTCCTTTCATAAACTTCTTTTACAACCTTGATTGCCTTGATGTATATAATTTATGTGTGAATAAAACTGATTTGAGAAATTGTACATGGTGCAACACAGCGGTTAAAAAAAAACATTACAGTTGTTTACCACTCTTATTTTCTTCGCAGAGTGATGCCATTTTAATGACAACTAACATTAAAATGATACAACTTGTAGAGGTTATTTTGTTATGAAAGTTTGTTGTGTTTTTTTTTTTTATTTTACTACGCTTGCGAGGTTTTAGTGTTAAAATAAGTTTTTGTGGCTAGTGTGCTTGACGAAAAACTTCTATTTAATGATATTTTAATGCTTAAAAGAAAAATTATATCATTTAAACCAACTGGTTATGACAGTTAATGACATTGACAAAATGTTAATGTCAAAATAAAGGCAAAAGTTTTGAAACATATTGTTATAAACGATGTGATGATAGCTTGAAAGCTGCTATTAACTGTCGCTGAGAGGAAAGATTTATTTTTTATTTTTCATCAATAAACTTTTATCGATTTCATGGGCATTGAACTGATGTCATTTCTGAATGATAAAATTATGCGTTGCTTATATATTAAAAAAAAATTTAACTTATCTGAAAGTTTGATCGTTTTAAAGAACAATTGCTTGAATTCATTGCTTATTTTTGACCAACAAAATATATAAGATCTGCTTTGAAATCGATTGATCTATGAGCAGATATTTTTTGTTGCATTTAGTTATTATGAGAATCATTGTTTTTGTAAATGTGTATGATTTTAATAAATTTTGTCCTTCAATAAATTGAGTAGTATTAATTTTTTATATTAAAGCAATTATTTACTGCGTCACAGAAGGTTAATCTTAAAAGTACTATCTTAGCTTTAAATAAAATGGTGCTATCTTTAACTGACGTCTTCAGTGAATGCTTCATCTTCAAATATGAAATCTTCAAATAACAAAAAGGTTTTCTTTTAATTAAGCTCACTACAAATTTTTTAAAAATAAAAGCAACATATTGTTAAAAAAAATAAATCTTAGAAAAATATTAGGAGACCTTCTTAAAAAAATTATGAAATAAACCTTTTAAAAATAGCAGCAAGGAAATAAGAGAAAACTTGCTAAATGAAACTAAAAAGAATTCGTTTAAAATTTAAACTTTTTGAAAACTAAGATGGAATCTTCTAATAAAACATGGAGAAATCATTTTCATAGGAAATCTTTTAAGAAAAATAAAAAAAAAATATTAATATAAAAACGAAACCTTTTTAATAATACAAAAAACGTTTAAGCCTTCTTTAGTTTGCTTTTTGGAAAACCATTTGAAATGTATTATTTATAATATCTTTTGGACTTTCAAACCATTACTTACAACACAAAAAAGAATTAGTTTACCATCTATCGATTAAAAGTTTATGATATTGTATTTTTCAGTTTTGTTTACAACTAAGAAAAAGTGAAATAAAAGGTTAATGCAAATTTTAAATCAATCATTGATCGAAATAATATTGATAAAAATTGACAAAAAAGAAAACAATATTTTGAAATCGTTAAAACTTTGTAAAAGCGTAGAAGCGTCGAAAAGGGCTGATTTGCTGAAATTATTTTGGTACAAATTTTTCCTATTAGAGAACAAAAACAGATTCTAGGGGTATTTATTTTTCTCGTTGAAATAAAATGTGTTCCCCCTCTTTTTGTCTTTTTAGTAATTTTCTACCTTTGGATCCCCCATAGTTCCTTGTTTTTTAAATCTGGTGCCAAAATAATTCCTCGGCCCTACTTTTCAAAATTTGAACGAAATCGTTCGATCAAAAACGAAGTTTGAACACTATGAATATTAACACAGTGAAGTATTTAAAGATAAAAAAAAAACTGTTCTTCTTTTGAACTACTTCACTTAGCTAAGATTCACAGTGCTGTAATTTTGTTTTGATCGATTTCGTTTTGTATAGTAAGGTTTTATGAGCCGACCAATTTTTTTTTGGAATTAGATTTCGAAAAAAGGAACCATTAGGAAGATTCTAGTACAAAAATAATGTAAAATTACAAAAAGGTCAAAATGAGGTGTTACTTTTCATTTCACGGAGAAAAAATACCCTTGGAATTCTTTTTTGTCCTCTTATAGAAAAAATCTTTGCAAACATAATTTTATCAAATCAGCTCACTCTAGAGCCGATAAACAAAACAGCATAAAGGTGATTTCATAGTTTCATGGTTTCCAATCACCACATAAGTTATACGAAAGGATATTTAGTGTCACAACTTTTGGTAAGGTCATACTAGAAGCTCCATGTTTTGTGTGTTTATCGTAGTACTTATATGCTTGGAACACAGCTACATACAATAAATCAGTTCTGTTTTAAGCCGGCTTAAGCTTTTATTGTTTATCGACACAGATATGGTAAATAAATAATTATAATATCATTAGTTTTTGGCGTTAGTTTAGTTGCATTACATTGTTTCCTTGTTTAGGCTGAAGAGCTTTAATTTTATTTTAAAGTCATTTTCTTTATAATTAATTTAAGAAGGGCTACTTTTGAATAAAGAAGACTTTATTTTATATAAAAATAGTAGAAATCTTAGAATTACAAGAAGAGTATTTTTATAATTAAATTAGATACGTATACAAAAAACCGTCGGTCTTTTTAGTCCAGTGAAGACTGTGCTAGACTATCAACGCAGAGGTCCCCGGTTTGAATCCAGGTTCGCGCATTGTTCTTTTCAATTTCTTTGTTCTTTACTACATTTAAGAATAATTGAAACAAAAAATCCACTGCTAAATTGTGGAAAATGTGGACTTATAAGACAGGATAAACTGAGGGCTGGAAATGCTTGCCGAGGTTAAGGCATAACACTAGCCTCGGTTATAAGCAATTCAAATTGTCTTTCACATTTGTTCTGCCTAATCAATAATTGGCGTATGGTACCAATCACTTCTTCCTCTTACAATTTATCCATTTCCTTTAAGGTCAAAGACCAAACGTTATTTGTATAAGGCACATGACTTGGTTCTTTGATCTTCCAAAAAAAAAATACATTTTATATATAATACATATATAATATGATGGTAATTTTGTCCTTTCTTTAATATACTTTTTTAATATTTATTAATGTCTCTAATGTCTTTTAAAAAAGGTTCTCTTCTTATTTCAAGGTAAATTACTTCACACAAATTTACTTACAATTTACGTATTACGATATAGTTATCGTAACAATGAAATTATATTTGTTGGAAATTTAATAATAACTTTTCTATGATTTAAATACAAATTCTAAATGTTTGATAATTTAAAACTTTCTTGATTTTCAAAAAATTCGAAAAACTCGTTAAAGCAATCAATTGTTTTAACCTGACCTAAAGTTCAATAAACGATTTTAAACTATCAAACAACTAGAATTTGTATTAAAAATCAAGAATGATTTAAACTATCAATCATTTAGAATTTGTACATAAATCATAGAAAATTAACATTAATATATAATAAGGTCATATTGAAAACTTTCAATTGTAGTTTTATAATAAAGATTTATAATTTTAGGATTTAAATAAATTTTATTTCTTATAAACCTACCTATAAAAACATTATTTTATACAATTTTATTAAATGAATAATTTTTATTTATTTAAAGTTTATTAATTTAAAAAAAAAATGTATAATAAATATAAGCCCATAACAATATAGATGAATTTTCATCTAGAAAATATAAATGAAAAAAGGACTATTTTGAAATATTTTGTTACATTTTACTTTAAGATTTTTCTACTGAAAAATAAAAATGTAAAATTAAAACTAAGTGAAAATAATAGAGTCAGTATTGAAAATGTTTAAGCTTTTGCGTCATATATAAGTAGTGAATTAAATTAAAGGGAATTTCTTAATTTTTTCAATTTTGTGGTTAGTAGGGAGGGGGACTGACGGGGGGGAGGAAGAAGACTCTAAAAAAGAATATGCCTCCATGTAAAAACTCGACAAAATAAATTTCGCCAAATAAAATGAGTGTAGGCGAGTAAACGTCCAAACTAACATGATTGCTATGCGTTTTGGTAATATTATTTTGAGCTCACCTGTAACTGAATTTTTAATGCATTGATTTGAATGTATTTTGAAATGTTCATATCAATTTATTATTTTTATACATAAAGAAAAATAGTTTTTTCGTATTGAATCAATATTTTGCTTGATTCTAGATTGTAGCAAATCCATCCTTATATACTTGTGTCTTAAATATTTATTTTAAATATTTTTCTTCATGCAGTGTCACCACCATCAAAAGTTCTATACACTTGTTAAAGTTTCTGCGGAGATCTTTGTCAAAATTGTACTGTTTCAAATTAAGAGCACTTTCTTAGGTGTATATTGCAATAAAATAAAACGTTATAATCTTTTTTTTTGCTACCTAGGTAGATGGCGTTCCTTTCATAAACTTCTTTTACAACCTTGATTGCCTTGATGTATATAATTTATGTGTGAATAAAACTGATTTAAGAAATTGTCCATGGTGCAAAACAGCGGTTAAAAAAAACATTACAGTTGTTTACCACTCTTATTTTCTTCGCAGAGTGATGCCATTTTAATGACAACTAACATTAAAATGATACAACTTGTAGAGGTTATTTTGTTATTTAAATTACTTCACACAAATTTACTTACGATTTACGTATTACGATATAGTTATCGTAACTATAACCTAACACTATAACCTAATTATAACAACTAGTGACTCTAAGAAATTTTTTTGTATTCTAATAAAACTCACTAAAAATCTTAGTCTCCATTACATGTGAAAATATCCTTCTGAATACAATTCACTACACTTTTTCTTTAAATGAGACATAAAAAAAAGTTATCATACTAAACAGGTTTCTTTTGAAAAAAATAGCGAATAAAAAGATATCGCCTGATTTTAAGATGTCTCCTTCTTCATAAATTTAAGAGAAAATTTTAACATACAAACAAGAAGGTTTTATAAAATTTGTTACTGGCTTTCGTTATTCCTCTAAGCCTAAAAACTATTAACCCTCCTGTGTATACGAAGGTACCCGTGTACCTTTTGCAATTTTAAAGGAACTATATACTGAGATCTTTAGTACCTTCTTAAAATGAATTTTTTATCAATACAGTTTTTATATTGAAAAGAAAATGTTTTGGCAAGTTTGTATGAAAGATTTTTAAGTACTACGCCTTCGTCTCATACGAAGGTACCCGGGTACCTTCGGGTAAAATACATGCGAATTCAAACTGCTATGGTCTTTGACGATTTTGTACGTTTAGAACAGTGTCGGGCAGCTTTGCACACTTGAGATAGTGTTTGTGCAGTAAAATATGTATTCATCTCACCTACAGAACGTTTCAAGCGAACGTGTTCAAGCGAATGTCAAGCAGATAAGGTCTGCGCTAGCGTGTTCCTTGAATATATTTTATTATATCTGTGTCGATGAGCAATAATAGCTTAAGTCGATTTAAGACAGAACTGAGATATTGATATAGTTGTGTTCCACGTATATATCATTATGAACACACAAAATCTAGAACTTCTAACATGACCTTAGCCAGAAATATGACGCAAAAACAAGACCCTTTCATATAACTTATATGGCGATTGAATACTTTGAAGCAAGATTTCTGGAAACTTTGAAATAAGACTTAAGCTGTTATTGCTCATCGACACAGATATAACGTAAGATTATACTGTATAAAATTTTATACATGCAAAAATTTTGGAAGTATGTATGAAAAAAAATTTTATTTTTAGAAAGTAAAGGCCGCACCATCAAAAAAGTAAAACTAAAAAATTATGCATTACAAGGCATTACGATAATTTGCATGGCCAATATAAGGTAATTAAGGGGCATGCGATGGAGAAATTAATTAATTATTTAAAAGCGACATGTCCACATATCATATTATATAGTGATGAGTTCTAAATACGTAAAATGAAAGCATCTTCCGCTGTCAGTTTGGCCTTGGCAAATCACAATAAGCAACATAAGCGTAATACAAAAACATATTTGTTATTTACTTTTAGCCTGCCTTTTTACATTTCCGTCTGCTTATCTTTATTTCACATTATCCGTCTGTCGGTCTGTTTCCTTTTAACACTCCGTCCACTACTTATTTATTTTATTTCGCAATACAAATCCGAGCAAAAAAATATCCCATAATGCCTAGTAAGATTTCTGCAAAAAGTGCTTTAGCACTAATTTGTTTTCAGTGTGAGCTTTAAAGCGCTACTTAATACATACTCAAGATGAAAAAGTATAGGTGTGCAAAGCTTCCCGACACTGGTTTAGAATATCATCTTCTGCTGTAATCAGGATGAAGGATTGCAAAGTTACTTTGGATATTTTCATTCACGTATAGTTTCTCTTATACAGATCTTAAAAAGGTACCCGGGTACCTTCGTATACACGAAAAGGGGAAATTCTTCGTATACACAATAGGGTAAAATACTACAAACTTCTGAAGTACAGGGTTGCCCATATTCGACGGACCCATGTTTTTTTTAAAAAAATCAAAGAAACAAATAAAAATTTGGCGGTTGGCAATCTTAATCATTTAATTTGTTCTAAGTAGATTTGTTTACATCAATTTTTGAATATGATATCTCTCAAATGGCCGCCTCTGGCGTTGATGGCGTATTGTGCCCTTTTTGCAGCATTTTCCATCGTTTTCGCCAACATTTCGGCCGGAATAGCGGCTATTTCTTCACGAATGTTGTCCTTGAGCTCTTCTACGGTCCTTGGCTTGTTAACGTAAACCTTTGACTTCAAATATCCCCACAAGAAGAAGTCAGGCGGCGTCAAATCGGGCGAACGCGGTGGCCAGTCCAAATCACCACTTTTCGACATCAAACGGCCCGGAAACAAATTCTTCAGAAAATCGATTGTTATGCGACTTGTGTGCGGTGGAGCGCCGTCTTGTTGAAACCAGAACTGCCTCATACGCTTTCAACGAATAATTGGCATCACAAAATTGGTCATCATGTCGCGATAACGCTCCTGGTTGATGGTAACAGCATGGCCATTTTCATTTTGGAAGAAAAACGGCCCAATGACCGTTTTCGCACTAACGCCGCACCAAACTGTGACTTTTTCGTCATGAAGAGGCACTTCTTGAATCTCCTGAGGATTTTCAGTGGCGTAAATACGGCAATTTTGCTTATTTACGGTCCCATTCAATGTGCACTTCTCACATTTTTTAATCTTTTAAAAGCACGTTGAGTTTTCACAATTGACTTCTTCTGTTGAATGTAAATTTCAACTATTTCAGAGCGCTCGCGTGGCGTGTATTGTTCAATTGTAAAAATCTGCTTGGACTGACGCTTCAAACGCGGTATGTCATTAAGCGATCTGACATCTCTGTCAAAAGTTATGGCGTTGCCAGATGGGTCCGTCGAATATGGGCAACCCTGTATATATAGTTTAGGTTTTTTCCGTGTACAGCGGCTAAATAGTTCAAGGCATTGATGAAAATCAGCGTGTTGCCAATTTATTATTGTTTTTTTTTTTGTGTTTATTTTTATACGTTTTGCTTGTTGTTGTTATTTTTTTTACTTAATGTATAGCTTTTGTCTCTCTCGCTTAATTATGTTCATTAAACACAGAGTGTGCTTTAAAGTTTCACAAAACTTCAACTCCTCTGACTTTACAAAGGCCGCACAAGCAATAGCCCGAAGTAAGCAACTGGTTGAGTTGCTGTTGTTTGTTGTTGTTGTTGTTGTTTCTGTAATTTGTGCTCTTGTACAAAAGACGATTTAAGCGGCTTTTCTATGTCTTTTTTGTTGTTGGTGGTGCTATTGTTGAAGTGAATGTTGCTGTTGTCGTTATTGTTGTTTTTACCTACTGACTCTGTATTGCATTATTTTATGTTAACTTTGTAATTTCTATTAGGCTCAATGTTTTTTTGCGGCTGCTTTTCAATAAAAGGATATTTCCGTGGACCCGTAGCCAGGACTTTGAATGGGGGTAGGGGCATTTTTATAACAAAAATGCATTGGTGTCAATATGAAATTAAAAGAATGTCATGGAACTTTTACATGCAGAATTAATTACATTAGTATAAGTTGGAAAGTTTTTTTTTTAATATCAGAGTTAAAATTTTAACCGTCTCTACTTTTTTATCGAGAATATTTTCAATTCTCAAATGAACAAAATTGATAATTTTATATTGTTCATTGAAAAAGTTATTGTAAGAAATTATTTTATAGTTACTTTTTATATTTTTGTAACCCATAAATTTAAAGAGTTGCCATTTCAGGATCTCGTGCTTGTTTTCTAAATGCACAACTAAAAAATATGAAAATTTTTGAATGTGATGTATTTTACAATTTTTGGGGAATACCATTTCGATCTCTGAGGTAGAAATTGCATTTCTATTAGTAAAAAACAAAAAAAAATATTTACAGATTAAGTACAGATTTTCAGCACTGATAAACATTTTTTTAAATATTCGTTATATTAAAAAATCAAAATAAATAAATAAATTTTAAAAACATAAAAGAATTATTCAAACTAAGACGTTCAATGGATGTCATGTCATGTACCACTATTCGCAATTTAAAAATGGTTTAAGGTTGAAAAACAATATTTTAAAATTTATTAATTTTTTGTTTGTAATTTTTTTTTTTAAAAATAGTGCTATAAAATAACTAATGTTGTAAAAATTTGGAAGGAAATTTTATTAAAATATTTTTTTTTATATAATATCAAATTACTTCGGTAAGGAAATTTTTATAAGCAATAATGATAATTATTGTTCTATTGCCTTTCCTAAAATAAGTTAAAAGATAAGCTTGAAATAACTTTTAGAAGACAATCTTATATATATTACGCAAAATTTGTCTGGCGTTAGACTTTTTAACTCCAAGTCCAATCTTAATAAATTTAGTATGGTTTGGTAGGTTAAAATCTGTAGATGTGCAAACTGGACATTTAATTTCTGAAATATTTATATTTTTAAAGTTATAGCGAGTTAAATTTTGCCTAAAAATATGTTAGGTATTTAGCGCCACCTATCGCCTAATAGCTACGAAACAGTTATACTGACGAATAATCTTTTACAATTTCACAGCCATGAATTAACATATTTATACAATATCAAAGTGATACTGTAATGATTTTTTTACATTTAAAAAAAGATTTCTAAACTGTTGGTCGGAAAATGTTTAAATTTTAAAAAATATACACAAAAAATGAATATGAAATTAAAAAATGGCCGCGTATATTGCAAAAAGGCCAAAATTTCGTTTCAATTTTGGTCAGTTGAAAATCTATTCAATAGCTTAAAATAAAATCTAGGTATGTTTCATCAACGCCACACGGGCTTACTAGTGAAAAATATTATGTTATATTAATCATTTGACAAAAAATTTTAGGCAAAAAAAAAAGATACGATCTTTTTCTCAATAAGGATGGCTGTAAGATAAGTCCATTTATTTTATCTCGCTTTTTAAACAAAATTTTTTTAAATAACTGTTTATGATAAAACACTAGGCTCAGAAAAGAGTCTACGTAGGCTGTTTGCGAAGTAAGTGACTTATGCATCACTGGCCCTGTATACTACCATGTTTTTATAGACTACTCTAAAATTTTGACAGTTATTAAAAGCACACAACCGCGTAAATTGCGACGAAAATGGAAAAAATTGAGTTTCTTGTACTCAGCATCACCGAAACTGGGGAAAGGCTTGATAAATACTATGGGGACTCTGCACCATCAATTTCAATGGTTTAAAAGTGGTTAACTGAATTTCGCTGTGGTCATACTAGCACAAGTGACGCTAAACGTTCAGTACAAAAGAGGTCGTCACAACAAAAAATCATTGATAAAATCCATGGAATGATATTGGACGATCGGAGAATAAAAATACGTTAGGTGGCTGAGACTGTAGGCATCCCAACTAAAACAGCTATTCGCGCGATGGTTGCCGCGATTGCTCACATTGGACCATAAGAGCAGTCATGCGACCTCTCCAAAGGAGTGTTTGCCGATGTTCAACCGCAACTCGAAGGAGCTTTTGCACCATTTCATAACCGTAAACAAAACATGGATACTTCACAATACAGTGTAATTTTCTGGGTGAACGTGCCCCAAAGAAGGCCAAGGTGGGTCTGTCAGCCAACAAGCTAATGGCGACAGTGTTTTTGGATGCATTCACATCGATTACCTTGAAAAGGGTAAAACGATCACCGGCGAATAATTTTGCGCAGCTCTTGGACAGCTTTGGCATTGATTTGAAATAAAAACTACTGCTCTTGGTGAAGAAAACGAGCTGTTACCATGACCACACACCAGCGCGCACGGAGTAGTTTTGCTAAGGAAAACATCCATAAATTGGGCAACGAACTGCTGCTACCCCATCCACTTTAATATCCAGATTTAGCCCCTTGCGACTGTTTTTTATTTCCAAACCTGAAGAAATGGCTCAGCGATAAGAGTTTTGGTGTGAAGTAAAGAGGTCATCACTAAAACAAACTCCTTTTTTGAGGACATTGATAAGACTTAAACTTTTAAAAAAATAAAATGGAAAAACGCTGGACTACATAAATTGATCTAAAGGGAGACTTTGTTGAGAAATAAAACGATTTTTTCCGAAAAATTACCTTTTATTCAAAAAGTCACTGACTTATAAAATTTTCCTTTAAAGTATATCATTTTGGCTTAAAATTGGTCAACTCCAACAGTTCTTCAGTTTTTCCGCGGATCATGATAAATTATTCAATTTCAAAACTGGCGAAGTTCATTTTTTTTAGTTGAAAGTTATCCAAGTCCGACTAGTTTAGTTTTAAAATTGCCAAGTTCAACTAGCTTATGGCGTTTTCTTTTCTCGAAAAAATTCTGCATTTTTTCTGCCTTCTTTGAGAATTACGCACTTTTTGTGTTCTTTTCTCAAAAAAATGTTGACCTCTCAAAATAAATCGTGTTCTTTTCTCAAAAATTTTGACCTGAAAAGTATAAAAAATGCAGAATTTTTGTACTCTCAAGATCAGCGGTTTGAGTTCTGCCCTCAAATGATACCACCTGAAGAAACAAAAAAGTGATATGTTTAGAAAATATTGAACATTGTATTGACATTTTATTAAACAGTGAGCTACTTTACAAAAATTTATTATAAGTCAACATAAAATGGCTGATATTAACGAAATAACCACATCAGTGGTCTGTTTTATTAAAAATTAATTGCTGGATTGCTATTTCACGGAAGATTTCTGCAATTTATTTGATGTTTCTCGATATAGCAGGGCAGCCAACACAAATTGAAATAGAAGTTGCATTTTTATGGTCTTTTCTCGACTAAGAACTGGTCAACATTTTTAGAGTTCAGGTCAAAATTAAAAAAATTCTGCGTTCTCAGAGGGTAGAATTTTTTGGCGAGAAAAGATAACGCCATTAGTTCAAAATTTGCTAAGCCCTATAAGTTTTCTTACCAGAACTCCGTTATTTGCTAAGGAATTAGGCATAGACATTTTTTTGCAAATCTACAATCCAATAAGTACTTTTTTATATATTTCAATGCACCTGTTCACGTGTTTCAGATTTTTACTCAATTCCATAAAAAGTGACCTGGGTTATTTTTTAAACTAAACGCCAAATATATAGTTGCCCTGATTTTTGTCGCAGTCAATGAACCCTTCATTAAACATTGGAAACTGTGTAATTTTATAATAATTCGAAAGCTTAAGGAATTAGGTAACATTGAGTAATTGGTCCTAGAGATATTGCAGTCCAAGCAATAGGTTGAAATTTCTATTTCGGTCTATGCGAAGCTGGATAAATCAGCTAGTAGTATTAAATTAAAATAAAGGGTATTTTTTATAAAGTGATACAACTTTAAGTTGGCATCACTGCTTTATTTGACCACCCCATTTAACAGCTGATAGTTGCCTATTGTTTAGTTTACTTTGACATTTTATTATGGAATGACTTACACCAGAGCAACGCGTGCAAATGGTGTAAATTTTTAATCAAAATAATGATTCTGTTCGTCAAACTTATCGTGCACTTCGTCCATTTTATGGCGTACATAATCGTCCTTCAGAGCTGCTAATTCGAAGAACAATAGATAGTTTTCGGACCACATTTACTATTACTGATAATGTGCATCCCGTGAGACGCCGAACAGTGCGCACTGAAGAACCTGTAGCCGCTGTACAGGAAAGCATTGAAGATGATCCTAATCAATCAATTTGTCGCCGTTCTCAGCAACTGGGGTTGTGTCCTTCCACTTTATGGACGATTTTACGAAAAGATCTTGGCTTAAAACTTTTCAAGATTCAACTAGTGCAGGAATAAAAGCCAAACGACCATCGTATGCGCCGCCAATTTGACGAATTGATATGACGAAGCACAAATTGATATTGATTTTGAATTTACATGGAAAATTTTATTTTCCGATGAAGCCCATTTTTGGTTGAATGGGTACGAAAATAAACAGAATTGTCGTATTTGGAGTGAGGAGAATCCACAAGCTTTTGTCGAAACAACATTACATCCACAGAAAATTACTGTTTGGTGCGCTTTATGGGCTGGCGGAGTCATTGGCCCATATGCCTTCAAAAACGATGATGGTCAGAATGTTACTGTCAATGGTGAACGGTATAGGAACATGATTCTAAGATTTATCGTCCCTCAATTAGCTGGCATTAATCTTGCTGATATGTGGTTCCAACAGGACGGAGCCACATGCCACACAGCGGGCGCTACAATTGATTTACTCAAGGAAACTTTTGATGAAAAAATAATTTCACGAAATCGCCCAATTAATTGACCCCAAAGATCGTGTGATTTAACCCCATTGCATAATTTTCTTTGTTTTTATGTAAAGTCACTTGTCTACGTCGATAAACCACAAAAAATTGAACACCTGCAAATCAACATTCGAAGAGTTATCGGCCAGATACGGCCGCAAATGGTGCGAAAAGTTTGTGAAAATTTGTGTTCCGGATTGCGCCTTGTACGCGCCAGTCGTGGCGGCCACATGGCCGAAATCATATTAAAGCAATAATGTCATAAAATTTTGTATCCAATAAAGTCCACTTTATTGATATTAAAAATATATTACTATATTTTATTATAATTTAAACTTGTATCACTCTATAAAAAACACCCTTTACCTAGATAGAGTACAGGAGTTTTTTGAAAAATGTCTTAAATTTTATTGGAAAACTTTATTTTTAAAATTGTAGCAATTTCATGAGAATAAATTGCTATTATTTTTTTGGATCCTTATTTACATTTTACTCGGTTCAATAAATTCGTTTTCTTTATGTTTTAGACTTGTAAGCTTTAAACATAAAACTCTAATGTTTCCATTGGATAAACTTTAACATGACTGCCATCAACGTCGTCATCATCTACTATGTTCTTAACTAACTTTGGAAATTTGCTATTCTACTTTTTTTTCTTTCTCTATAAGTCCACTTAACACTTTGGCCAACAATCGCTACTTTTCCTTTATTTGCTGTTGAAATCACCAAAACCAAATAAGAAAAACAAGGCAATCCCAGTAAATTTTCAAAAGTCGTGCCAAACGCTTGATTGGCTTTTTGTTATATTTATTTTTTTTTTCTTTTTTTGTGAAAATGTTGAAGCTTAAAAATGTGCTTCACTGCACACATTAATGTTTGAAGTCTTAAGTAAGCGTGATAGTGTTGATCTGTTTTTTATTTTTGTTTGTTTTTTTTCTGTTTTGTAAGGGAGATTAAGTGAGATACCAAGCTAAAAAGGTCAACGCTTCAGAGAACAGCTGTTGCTTTTTTTTGGCAGCGTTGACGCTTTGGTTGCCTGTTTTGCCTTTTATATCGATTGGCCAAAAGATTTTTTTTTTCTTACAATCTTAAGCTGAGCTTAAATTTCAGTGATGCACGTTTGTGTTGTTGAATTGATTATGATGATGATGTTGCTGATGTTGTTATTGTTGATTCTTTTTTTTATTGTTGTGGCCACTTTTAGTCACTTTAAGCTATAGCAGCTGTTTTATTAAAGATTTAACACTTGATTAAACATTTATTATACTAGTTGTTTTGATGTTTTTTTATTCTTTGTTATGGTAATAAAGATTTTGTAGGATTTTTCGATTTACTGGGGTATTTATTTTATTAATACTTTTGTCATATTACCTAAGCTTACCTTGGGATACGCTCTCAGCAAGGGTACTGCTTTTTTGGCGTTTAAACTCTCAATAGGGTTCAAACTTTAGAAAATAGTTCAATAAGGCTATCATTAGCAAAATATTATTCTTTTTAAAATATTGTACAAATCGAAAATATTATTTAAATATTTTCAAAAAATTTTTCTTTTGTCTAAAATAACATTCTTTTGAGAAATTTAAGGGCCGCTACTCAATGTCCGGTTAAGCTCTAATCAGAACTTTAACCAGCAGTTTGCAAAAAAGCTCCTTCTCAATGTTCGGTTAAAGTAAAAATGTCAGTTAAGTGCTGATTAGGTTAACGACAAGTTGTGGTTTCGGTTAGCTACGAATCGGAGGAACAGTTGATAAGAGTAAACAATTTTTCAATAAGAGTAAACAACAAGAAAAGGGAGAAAAACTGAGAAGTTGACACTGAAATCTCATCGCCTCTGTGGTGCAGAGTGCTAAGATGCGCTTGCACGAGGCAAGCACGGTATATCTCCCAATATCATTTTATGGATTTCAAACAACTTCTTAACTATTGAAATTGACGGTGCTGGTGGTGGTGGCTTTTTCTTTGAAATTCAAGAGGTTGACTGTGAAAGACAAACAAAAATCCATATGCTTTTCGTTAGGGGTATTCACACTGACTTGGGTAGCTGGGTAGATTGGCAAATGCCGTACATTTTGTTTTTGTAAAGTGTCATTGTACCAAAGAACCCATTTACCAATCTACTCTAGCTGACCCCCTCACTTATTTGGTTAGATTGATTTATTGCCAAATTGAGTACTTTTTCCATGTTTTACTACCTTTTGCAAGAATAGGCAATAATTAACCTAAGGGCATTCAATTCACAACATTTGTGGTCAAGGCTTTTATCTCGATAATAAAAAAAAATCCCACACCCCCTACTACCGCCCACAAATCAATAAAAACTCTATATTTCAGAAGAATTCGGTTGTATTGAACTAAAATTTTGTAATTTGGTTCGTATGGTTACTATGGGCAACTCAACTAAGAATGGGCATGGTCGAGCTATGACTTCGCCTACTTTTCAGAAAGCATTATAATTCCTGAGTTGTGCATGTTTTTTAATGAAACTTTGTGTGTATACATATGCTATGAGTCCAAGTGGTGGTTATAAACTATACATATAAATGTTGCCACACCCCCTTTTACTGTCCTCAATAATCAATCAATATAAATGCTTTATTTCGGTAGGTTTTAGTCATATTAGACTAAAATTTGGTAACTTAGTTCATATGGTTACTTTCGGAAACTGAACTAAAAATGGGCGTGGTTGCACTGCATTGCCAGTTCAGATATTTAAAATTATTTTTTCCGATTGTTATAAAAATTCTTATGTGGCAGTAGGGCGGTAAATTCTTATGTTTAATACACATAAAATGCGTATTACTAGTAAATGGTAAAATGCTGGGAAGTCCACTTTAAAAATGACTTGTATATAAAACAACTTGTTTTACGTCCAATTAATGGCCTACATTTTTCGCACAAAAAATGAAAAAAAAATTGGTGGCAATACTCTTCCAACTGTCTTTCATCTCTCATCAGATACATAAGTCGGGGAGATCAAACAAACGTACAGCGCTGCCCAAAACTATTCTACAAAGTGCTCAATAGCCATTTAGGGTGCTCGCAAAAATCAAAAGTACTCAATATACCCATACCCAACTGCCCAAGTCAGTGTGAATACCCCTAAAGAGTATTAACCTAAACTAGTTTACTGTCAAAGCAAGGACTCAAACCCAGAACTCGTATACGCAATAAGTTAAATTCGTGCTTTCATAAACATTCATACTTTTGGTAGTTTATGCAAAGTACGATTTTAACTTTTGGTACTACTATTGCAAAGTACGAATTTAACTCCTGGTACGAATATTCATGCTATTTAATTTTGACGAAACAATCCTAATACCCGAAACACAAACTTGGTATGTTATTGATACTACTATGCATGTTATTTATGCACCATTCTAACGATATATAGATATATTAAAACACTCTCAAGGCTTAAGACTATTTGATTCATTTAAATAACTTCTAAATGAAAAAAAAATCCTAATATCAGAAATAAAAGCTTGAAATGTTATGCATATTCTAGTACCAATCATTAGAAACATTTTGAAAAATTTTTTTAGGCCAAAATCTTGAAAGTGTACGAATGAATCATATTATTTGCCAAACCTTTAAGCATAAATAAAAAATATTTAAAGAAAACATGTTTCAATAATATTAATATATGCTCTTTTCTTTACAGCGCATCACTGAAAAAATATCACATTAAAAACTAACAAATTAATATCAAAATCAGTTCATTTAAAAACCATTCAAGTAAGTATTTTAATCAAAAAACAATTTTATTAAGAAATGTTTTTAGTTTCTCTTTTAAATTTCTACTCTCTCTTTTAAATTTAAAAATTTGGTAACTATTACATGAATTAAATTGCAAGCTTTAGATCAGGTAAGTTTTTAAGAGGGCAACAACAACAACAACAACAGCTCTGTATAGAATCAATCACTTAGCTGACTAGACAGTCTGATTCGGAAATCGCTACATATTCCTCTTCAGTAGTCTTTGAGTGATTAAGCTGTGCTCAACTCACTGTTTAAATTAGAATGTGACTTTGTAGATTTTGGAATTCATTCTTTTGAATTGTATGGCTGCTAATCATATGACATTTCAAAGCAGTAGGCAAAGCTCACAATTTAATTCATGTAATAATTTCATAGATCATAAAACTAATTAACTAAATTTGGTAACTATTTTTAAACTTAATCAACAATATATGAACATAATAAATATATCAACATTTTTGAAATAAAAATTGCTATGAAAATAAAAATATAAAGATAATAATAAGAGAAAGAAGCACTAGAAATCTTGAGCTAGAATATTTAATTTATTTATAAAGTTAACTTTGTGGAAATAGCTGAAAGCCAAAAATAGAAATAACATTATTCTACCAGAAAACCATACATAGTGAAGCTTGAAATTCAGTCTATCAAAAACCAACGACAACACCAACAACAACATTAATAAAATCATACTAAAATTGAATCCCCTGCAGATGTAGTCAACTGAACAAAAGACATTCTAGGTCTTCTTTAGAAAGAGCGCCAGTGTTGCCATTAAAAACCAAATTGTTGCTTAAGCAAACAGAGTAGGGATCAGATGTGCTGTGACACACATACAGACGCAAATATACACAAGCACAGCACAAGTTGTGGATATTCCAACAGGCAATTAGGCCAGGACTCTTTAAAGGCAGACATGTATTTATAGATGCTTTTGGTGACAAAACACATGACTTCCTCTCTGCACACCAACGAGCGTTGCTTCAGCATCTGTTGACAAAGGTTTACCAAAAGCGATATAACGTGAATTAAATTGAGGTTTGCATGTTTTTAAGTTATCTGTTTATCGTTTTAGCGCCCTTGAACTGATATTTTGTGTATTTGAAAAAATGCTAGCAGAAGCACTTGTTTTTACGCCTTTGATTTAGTTTTTTCTGATTTAGCTGTGTGTGAAGGATTTTTTAGTTTTGCCGTCCTAGTTTTACAGAATTAGTCAAATATTTTTTTTTAATATGTGTACAGTGAAAGCTCTCATAGACGGACGCTCTAATAACCGGAAATTTAGTATAAGCGGACACATTCTTAGGAACGATAAATTTTTGAATTTTTTTCCATAGAAATTGCTCTCCAATACACTGACTTTCCAATAAATGGACGCGGACACACAAACATGCCTTTTTATGAAAAAAAATCTCCCATAAGCGGACACGAAGCTCTAATAAGCGGACAATTTTTTCATTTTTAGAAAACAAACAGTACTGCTATTCTTCTTTTTTTTTGTTTTTGTTTTGTTTTGGTATTTTCGACAGTTCGACTTTTTTTTCTCTTTTTACGAAATTACTAATAATGTTTTATTATTAACCGCTTATGTTATGTATTCTATGTCCATTTCTCGGTGTTTATTTTCAAAACTTAAATTTTAAAATTTTTTCCGTTAATATACCCAAACTCGACATTTCCAAAAAGGTACACTTCTCGCAAAAAAATTCATAACGACAAGGTAATTTAATGTAATCGCATAATTTTTTGTGTCTGTTAAATATAGTTAAGAAAATATTTCCATAACATTTCAATGAAATTTTTTTCAAATTTGCATTTTTGCAATTTTTTCAATACAACAAAGAAAAACTTAAATTTTCTTTTCGAAAAGTAAAAAATTGCAACTCTAGTAGTTTTTGTCTAATTTAAATATTTGATAGCTTATTTAAAAGAAAAATTTAATAAAAAACGGGGCGGATACCGGTTTTTTAAAGATTATCACTTAAAAAACTCTAATTGGTATTCTTTGAAAAAATACTTTTCCCATATAAATTAGATTTTGCAACTTAAAGCCCGCAAGCGGTACGTTTAGATATCAATATTTTTCTTTGTAAAGGAATTAAACCTCGGTCCGTAATTCATTACTTTCGAAAGAATAATAAGGACCACTCTAGTGTACATATTTAAATTTCAATTTATTTTGTACTAGTTTTGTTTTTTGTCTATTGAAGAATTAAAATTATTTTAAATTAGAATATCGCAATGTCCATTTTTTTTAATTTGAATTTTTATATTATTTTTTACGACATTTCTCATCTCTTATATGCGGACAAAAAGTAAGTAACCATCGGTGTCCGCTTATGGGAGTTTTCTCTGTACTTGTATCGTTTTCAATTTTCAATCGTTCGGATTACTCTATAATTTTTAGCATTATAGATAATTTTTCGAAATTATGTTGTAGATGTGCTTTTAGAATACTTGTAGATGAAACTCTTCGTTATTTAAGCGTGCCGTAGTAAATTTTATGCTATACTATGTTCAAGAATTACAAAAACTTCTACTTAGCGCACATTGAATACTAGTTCTAATTTTGCCTGAAACCATCGATAGATCAAGTTACCTAGATCATTTGGTAGATGACAGTGTATTTATTTGATAGTTGGTTACTTTTCAAACAGTTGCTATTGAAATTATCTATAATACTATCTACCACCACTCTTTGAGTAATTCAAGGCAAATTACAAGCCCAAGTTGTACAAGGTTTAACTCTCCAACGACAGCCAGCACGAGATTTCTCGAGAATATCTAACGACAATCAATACCCTAGCAAAACCTTCCACCAGATAAGGCACCTGCACATTCAACAGATTAAATGTTCTTTAAAACATTTGTACGTGACCGTGACACCTTCGACCAATTTGTTGTGAATTACTTGATTGTAACAACCTTTAGTATCCAAGTACTTACTCCAGAAAACATGCGTACCGGTTTGCAGGGACGTATTTAGGGAAGCTTCAGGTGTTCTTACACAACCACCTCCCCCCCCAATACGGAACTTTTATACTTTTGATTTAAGATGATAAGCCCAGCTTAAGCATTCGCGGGCACTATGTCGCTGCACTTTTCGCGGGCTTTAATTGCTTTCAGCAGCACAGCAAAAGCAACGAAAATTTCTCTGCTTCGCACACTTTTCAAAAATTAACAAAAAAACTGGACAAAATTCATGAAAACGTTTTATAACCATAAAAACTAGAAGTAAATTAAAATTAATAAAAAATTAGACAGATTAATGATCAATAAAAAAAATTGGTGGCATTTATCCATGGTCCGATCTAAAACCGTTCGAAAAAAAAACAATAATGTGGCATATAATTTTCATCTAATTTATGGTAGCAGAGCTCGAATCTGGGGTAGTTTCTTCATAAACGTCAAAAAATTTGAATTTAATTCCTGTTTTCAAGAAGATAGAATCTGAAAAATATTATGAATATGCTTAAGTTTAAAAATCTTATAACTTTTTTTTATTGCTATTTTTTTTAAACTGAATTATTTTATTTTCTGGTGCCAACTGGTGCCAAATGAAAACGCCATATTTTAGTATAAACATACAGAATACTATAATATACCATTATTTTAGGTCGCTCGGTGATACATTTGCGAAATTGGTAATTATCAGGGCTAGGATTTCGATGATATGTCATCTTTTTCTGCTGCTTCTAAGACATTTCCTGGTTATTTGGAACGTCCGTTTATGTTTTCTTAATTAAAAATATGAAAAGTTTTTAGGTAATTTTTTCTTTATTTTTTCATCGGTTTTAGTTTTCAGGTCATTTTTTATAAGACTTAGGGCATTTTTTGTTAATTTTTTAATCATTTAAGTGTTATTTTAAAAGAGGTTTTTGCTTTTTTTTCGTACTAAAAAATGTAAAAATGCAAATAACATATTCCATCAACAATAGTCACTTCAATCAAAAACAATACCTCTCGAAAAAGGAGTAGCTTTGTTTATGGACCTCGATGAAAAAAAAAGATATGCGCGTGGTGAAACTGACGAAAGGGTATGTCGAAAGATGAAACAAGTGTTAGATAAAAACTCAGGATATGCTTATTTTAATTAACTCTAATGCTAAAATTATGCTCCATTGCTGAAATATTAGGGGGTAAAACTTTTAATGCTATGAAATTAGAAGAGGAACTTAAATCCGATGTCATATCGTCCTTTATATATATTCCTCTCGTCAGTGCAGAATTAGAAAGAATTTTTTCTGTTCACAGTAGCATTTTGCTACACAATCGACGTTCTCTTAAATTTAAAATGTACCTTGTAATTTTGTAATGTAACGCTATGTATAAAAATTATATAAAATAAGTGTAAAGTTTAGAAGTGCATTATTTATAAAGCTTTATTTTTTGTTTATTTTTTTTTTTGTAATTGTTTGCGTTTTTTAGGACATTTTTGCCAGTTTAATGAAAATATTTTTGTCAGTTTTAAGGTATTTTTACCAGTTTTTAAGTCATTTTTTCATATTTTTTATGTAATTTTTTGCAGTTTTTTAGTTCATCAAAATCCGAGCCCTGGTAATTATATATTAAAAATAAATAATAACATCCTTCGCCTTCACCTAGGATAAAAAATTTGTTTTGCTCCTTAATTTTTTATGACAATAACATTTCTGGTAAAAGTTTTTGGTTTTGGTAAAGCTTTTATTATAAAAACATAAAACTGCAAAAATACTACATTTCTGTCTCTTTGCCATCTTTTATGAATAAAGGAGCCATCGCACAGTGATGCGAGCCCATAAAGCGAGTGGGAAAAATTAGAAAAATGAACCGATATTGATGAAATTTCATATCTAGGTGGATTATGGTCTCCTAGAATCAAAAATAAGTTTGAAAACTGCAAAATTGTCAATTTCAGAATGTATATACAATATTAAAAGGAAAATGACTTAAGAAAAAAAAACATTATTTATTAAGCAAATATCAAGAATAATAAACAATAACAATAAAAAATATGAATATGAATGAATTTTCAAGAAATTTTTCAATTTTCTTCAATAAAATGCTTGAATAAAAATTTTCTAAATTTTCACACAAAATGTAGTTTTTTAATATCTTCTAAAAGTAAATTTGATTTATTTTCTGTCCCTTTTGATGAAAGCAAAGGTTCAGAATAAATCAACATATAAGAAAGAAGATTCTTGTTGGCGTGATTTGTGGAGTCTTTTCTTGTATGGGACAGCCTCATATTTTTATTATTTTTTGTCTCCATTATTCGCGGATAACCAGTAATCAACCAAATCACCTTTTTTTTTTTAAATGAAAGCATATTATAATTTCTTAAATTAAATTATATACAAATAATTTAAATTCAAAAGCTTAACTTTTAATATCTGTTTGAAAAATTGCACGGAATCAAAAAATAAACGTAAATCAACAACTTCTTCGTCGCTTAAATTAAAATATTTGTTTATATTTATTAAGCAATGTACGTAACAGGGAATATCAGAGTAAAAATTTGGATCCTAAAATCCCACAAAAAATTCGGAACCGTAAAACAAAAAACTAAAAAATATCCTCTATTACCTTTACAAACCCTCGTATACTGTAACTAAAATCATCAAATAAAAAAAAATCCTCCGGGATTCCGGGACCCTTAAATTTGAGTTCCCTAGTATATGCAAAACAATAATAATAATCTTGTGAGAGTGCACTCTCATGCACACATACAAACTGTTATTGTTTGTCAATTAATAAGTGCAGGTGTTACAACAAATCGCTAAGTAAGAAATAAGATTTTTTAAAATCGAAATTAAACTAATTTGAGGGAAAAAGAGTGGAAAAGTTATTTATAAGAGTGGCAACTCTTTAAATGTTACACACTGAATCCACTTAAAATATTTGATTGCATGCGAACTGTCAAATTGAATTTCATGATATATATCTCAAATGTAGACCACTCATATCATGAAAATGTTCATATCATGAAATTTATCTGTTGAAATATTTCTTGAGATATATTTCATGACATGAGCTGTCACTTTTCAGTAAAATATAATAAGTGTGTGTATTTTTAAGAACTTTTCAAGCAAAAAATATTGTAAAAGCATTACAAGAGTGAAAAAACATAAAATGGAATGGCGAATGGAAGAAATTATTAAGTTAATAAACTTTAACAAACAATTCCAAAATGAAATTTCATTAGATGAAGTGCCCACCTAAATATTATAGCATGAAATCTGGATATCATGAAATTCAATTTGACAGTACGCATGCAATCAAATATTGTAAGTGAAGACAGTGTGTAAGGTTCAAATATGTGTTTAAAAGAAAGACCCCAGATATGTTTTCCCAAAAATTAATTTTTTTCCATCAAACTTTGGCATTTTTCGTGTTTTTCAAATAAAAATAGTAGGTCATTGTAAGCTTTTTAAAAAAGTTTTAAGCAAACATTTTAAAATAATTATTTTTTTTTTGTATATCTATTAAAAGTCTTTCATAGTATTTTGTTTATTTGAATCGAATTGTGTTAGAAATGTATTTTTGGGAATTTTTCTTGCAGAAAGACTAAAACTGCTTTGTTTTATAACGGTTATTTTTTGCTTAAAAAGGTCAACTTTCCAAAGCTCCTACTAAAACAGGAAGTGGTAAATCAAAAAAATTTTGTGACAGTTTTCTGAGTGGATGCATTACCTTTCTAAAAATACTAATACTTTTCGAACTTTTGCCTATTGGGCGCATCACTGTGCAGCGCGGCAAATTTATATGTTTTGCTTTTTCTTACATTAAGTTTAATTGTTCTAAAAGAGATATCTAAACTTATTTTTATTTTAATATCACTTTCGTTTTTTAGAATTTTGGCCAGCTTTTTTAAATTTTAGACCTGTGTGCCTGCCGCAAGTTTCTTAAAACAAGGATACGCTGCTTATTTAGCTTTACATTGTGCATCTTTTGTATTAGATATTAAAAATATTTATTACATATATTAACACAAGTTCAAGCATTATTTACTTAGCTTAAGAAGAAGCTGCAATGTGTCCTTCATCTGCAATTAAAGCATTAAATGAAGGCAACAAAGAGTTTTTTTCGTCATTTTTTTTTCTTTTAAAAATAAATGCCACGATACCAATAACTACTTGTAATGCAGTAACTGGCTTGGAGTTGATGAGTGTTCATTGAAAATTTGAAAAGTTTTGCAGCAAAAAAGACCAGACTGTTGAATTTTTTATTATAAGCTTCAAATTTATTTCTTCCATACTTCACTACTTTCCTGTTGATTGTTATTCTTGCTTTTGTTATGTACCTATGACATTTAGTTTTTGGTATTTCTGATTTTATCTTTGTTTCGCTATTATGTTTTTATGATTTAATATATTGTTTATTTTTTATAAATTAAATGGAGTATTTTATAATATAAATATAAAGCATTATTTATAAATGGATTTTTTTGAGCATTAAGCATTAAAAATGAACCATATTTGTATTTTTTTTTTAGAAATGAAAAACATAAAAATTTATTTAAAAATAAGTTTTAAGTAAAAAAACTTATTTAAAAATCCCCCCTCCCCACGAAAAAATCCTATATACGGCCCTACCTGTCTGCTTGCTGCTATACTAAGGTCAAGAGTTACAATATCTATTTTTTATGTATTTTATTTAGCCCAAAAAAGGCTAATAAGTACATATTTATATATTTCATTTATTTATTTACAATGTATGATTTTTTAGCTAACGTTACTTCTTAAAAAACTTTCAGTTTTGATTTGAATTTCCAAAGATTCTTTACATTTTTTATTCTAATTGGAAGACTATAAAAGTAGTTAACTCCTTTATAAAATAGGCTGTTTTGGCAATTGCTCATTAAAAAATTTTGAACTCTGAAGATATGATTGCTAGGCAAATTATATGGTTGAACCTCAGCAATAATTCTCAATTGATTTCCTAAGTATTTGGTCAATTAGTTGTTCTTTATTTTGTATATAAATATCATGAAATTAAAAAAAAAAGTTCTAAAAACTAAGACCCGACTACTAAAAAGCACTCTCTAAAAAGTATGAAACAAGAAAATATTCCCACCTGAAATTGTTATGTACAAACTATTAAATTGTTTTTGTCTATTAAGTAAATAACTTACACATTATATATTTTATTGCATAAAATACTAATTTAAAGTGATGTTTAAAAGATATATGTGGTGTATGCCAGCTCATATATATTGTCATTTGTCACATTGGCACGCCCTCTAGATGAATAATGCACTTTGCCCTAAGGCTTTGGATCGCTTACTACTTCTAGAATGTATTGTTTTGGTAAGGTAGGTGGCTTACGACCACGGATATCTTTTAAACATCACTATATGTTATCACTAAATTATAAACAAACTGTTGTGAACAATTTTGTTGTGTCCACATCACTTTAAGACATATTCTGTTGAAGAAAAAGCTTAAAACAAATTCATTCAAAGCTTATCTGAATATTAAAAAAAAATTTTTGATATAAATGAGCATTATGGAATTGAACACAAGTGCTTAAATTTCTAAGACAAAACTACATTTTAACCAAACCGCTTTAATGTTTGATATCAAAAATAATAGCGAACTTTTTGCTTATTCAAGGATATTTGCAAAATTTTTCAAATTGAGAGCTTTTCTAGCTTTGTAATGAAAATGTATTCTGCAAGTTTTTACCGTTATCTACCATAATTATAGTAGAGTATCATTTTACATTTTAATTACTGTTCACTTGTATTCTGTTTTCTCTTCTCTTCTGCCAATATTTTTGCATTTGCATTTCTATTTCTACACCATAATTATTGCAAAAAGGGAGGTGAAAGAATACTAATATTCTCGCACGCATTCCCACACTTTTACTTAGAAACCTGATAATTGTAACAACCAGCTTTGTCTGTCATTCCTTCTATATTCACATTGTATAGCTTTGTTTTAGTAATTATAGCATAGCATGAAAAACAAAGAATTTGAACCTATTGTATTTGCACAGCTGCACTCTTCTCAGGTTCTACTATTGTGTTTTTCTACTCCTTTGTACTTTGTAAAACTTTCCTACTCTTACCTTACTGTTGTAATGTGATGTTTTTAATATCTGGTTTATTTGGGCCAAGCGAAGGCATGCAGCTTTTCAAGTTCAATTCTGGTCATTTTTAATCTACTTTAGAGTATTTGCTTTTATTATAAATTCCCCAAGGTTGGTGACAAGAAAGGTGACAGTACAAACTGTCAATTTTCTTTTTAGCCTAGAAATTTGTACAATTTTATAATATAAAAGTTTTCGACTGGCTTCTTATTTTATACTTTTTTGTGTTTCAATACTTTCCAAATATTTCCTAAGTATTGTTTCATTTATATCCGCTGGCTGCGCTGAATAGTAAAGCCACGAAGGCTCGAACGGTACAAAACTATATTTTAGCACTGAACAGTGAGTGCATCGCAATACCCACAACGTCACTCTTCGCTGGGTTACCGGACATAGTAATATCAAAGGAAACGGCGCAGCGGATGAACTGGCTAGGCGTGGAGTAACTGCAAGTTACAAATAGAGTTGATACAGGTGTGCACATTCCAATAAGCGTCATCAAAAATAGTATAGACTTTAAATCCAGAGATATTTCTTACACTAACTGGTCTTCCAGAGGTGACTGCAACATAGTTTAAAGGCTCTGGCCGGAGCTAAATGAGAAGAGAAGAGAAGATGAGAAGAGAAGAGAGCTTTTAGTCAAACGAGAAATCCAGATTCTTGTTGAATCCTGAGCCCCAAACTTCTGTCGGAGCTGCGAGGATCCGGAAAAGCAGAAACAATAACTCCAAATCTTCAGAATCAAAGACTTGGGGGTTCATAAAAAGCGCAGGTTGGTTTGAGGAATGAATTAGAATAATAGTCATAATAGAAAACATGGTAAAAAAGGTAAAAACACAAAAAATAAAAAATTAATTCGCAATGGACCTAAAGGCCCCATGGAAGCGCAAATAATGGTGCATGACCCTACTTACCTAACTTAACCTATATCCGCTGAGTGTTAGTCGACTTTTTTTTACAAAAAAAAATGTATCCAAAATTGGGTGAGTTTTTTTTAAACGTTCTAATTCGAAGTTAATAAATATAGAGTATTGTATCATAATATTTTGTACCAGTGCCAGTTTATCTATAAAATTTTGCAGCAATTGCAATATGGCATCACTGGTTTGGTGGCCTCCAAATTTTCGAAGCAAAAGAAAAATTTCAAATGGTATCATAATATACAATTTGTATTCATAAAAAAAAAGTAGTTGAATAACAATACGTGAAATAATTATATAATTTAGATTAATATAATTAATTTAGGTTTAGTCATATTTATTTAGTTACGATTTAGTTAGCTATGATACATCTCGCTGTGAGCGACTACGGTTCAAATGGTGGAGACACTCAAGATAACTGCGTTTGAAGGGAAGATACACTTTCGCTTAGAATTAACTACACCAAAAAAAAAATTGGTACAAACAATATTTTTCATTGGTATATCCGCCAATTTTACATTTTGTTTCATTCTTAAAACTTTTTTCTTTTACATGGGTTAAATTTATTGTTTTAAAAATTTATCCATTTTAAGTCAGTATAAGTCAGTAAAAGTCTTAAAAAAATTTTGAATCATAATAGGTTACTGTATAATCAAATGATATATATAAAATCTTTTATTTTATATTTTAAAATGTTGATTTAAAATTATTTGCCTTTTGAAGTTAAATGTTATAATGTTAAATGTGGTAAAAAATAAAATTTTTACATTTAAACAAACTCAAATGTTTAAGTTGAAATTAAAACAATGTTTAAATAAACGGTTCACAATCGTTAAAATTAAAAATCTGTGAAACATTTTAAAACTTTATTTTGGCCTCAAACAAGCCTTCAAAACTTGTTTTGAAAGGTTTGCCTTTCAACATTTCTTAACATTTTCAATCAGCATTTCATAGTTTTTGAGAAAACATTTTTTATTTGTTATTTCAAAATTTTTGTTTTTGATACAAAAGTTTTTTCTTTAATTTAAAATTTTTATAGTAAAATAAAAAGTGTTTTTGTCAAAATGCTAAATTGTTGATTTTAAATGCGGAATTTTTTTTAAGTGTACGTTCGAAGGGTGGAGACACCTTCGCTTAAGATAACTACGACTGAAGGTTTGAGACACCTTCACTTAAAATAACCTGTGTTCGAAGAGTGGATACACCACCGCTTTATAAAGCTGCACTTGAAAGATAAATACACTTTCACTTAGAGTGAACTGCGTTCGCAGGGTGGATACACCTTCGCTTAAGATATCTACGCTTGAAGGGTGAAACTACCTTCACTAATATATTCTCTCGTTGCATTGCTGTTCCACTGTTCTACTGTTTCGTTTTCCCTGCCTGTGTACATGTCTTTTCATGTCTGTATGTGTGTGTTTAGTGTTCATTCCCAGTAGTTCCAGTCTTGAAGAAATTTAAAATGAATCATGTACGATTTTTCCTAATCATTGACAAAACATGTTGATTTGGAGATACATTTTACTGACTAAAATTTCATAAAAATATTACAAATTCGTGCAAGAGCGCAATGCAGAGACGTCGGGATTTATCATGCGCGAACCCAATATCGAAATATTGAAGAAATTTCGCTAACGAACAATAGATAGAAACTTGAGGAAATTTTGTTAACAAATTGAAAATCGAAACGCTTAACAAAATTCGTGAAGGAATGCAATACCCAAACGTATAAGAAGTTTCGTTAAAATGGAAAAATGGACCGAAAGTGTTCTTTGATTTGGAAATGCCGCTCATGATAAAAATATTTGCCATTTTTGGAATCTACACCTCAAAAAACATAAAAAGTAGTGCATAAAAATAGATTAAATTATTTCGATGAGCGGATAAATAAACTATGAGAAATCATTAAACCAGGAAGTTTCGTGATTTTTTCTAAAGCTTAGTATGCTGTAGTAACGAAAATTTTTAGGCATATTTCTAAAAATTCTACATGCGAAATTTTGGTGTAGACTCAACACTAAAACATACTTACTGTAAGCTGTTTGTTGAATGTGTTAGTTGAACATTATTGTTGAATGTCAAATTTCCACGCCAATTAAATGTACGGACATATAAAATACAGCGAAATTTTTACATTTTAACTCTCCAATCAAGGTTGTGAACTTGGCTGCATTGAACAAATTTTTCAGTTCAACAGCGTACTAACAAACAAACTAATACATAAAAAATTATGAACTTTACATTTTATAGTTTTGAGCGCTCAAACGATCGTTCCTGAAACTGAGCGCTGCACAGACAAACGTCTTTTTTTTTGCTGCTTTGTAATGTATTTTGTCTGAAAATTTTTTTAAAGTCCAGCTCATGCAGAAAGATGCGGCCGTAGCATAGTGGGTAGAGTGCGTATCCCCTAAGCTAAAGAACCGCGGTAACCCGGGTTCAATTCCAGCTCAGACAGAATGGTTTTTCAAATGAATTCAATTGAATTGAGTCAGCATTAAACTCGTAGGTCTAGTTCTCGATCATTTGTGTTCAAAAATTTAATAAAACGCACAACACAATTGCTCAATAAAAGCTCGGTCAAAGCCCTTTCTAGTGCTGAAATGACAAATTTTTTTTTTCATGCAGAAAGTTACTTTAAGAAATTTTCATGAAAAGTTCGTCAATGATGCCGCGGACTACTGCGTTAATTCAATGTAATAACAAAATGTACTAACGACATATTTATAATATTTAATACTTTTTTATGTAAAATATTTATAACATTTGCGCTATGTATCTAATATTATAATTTTTTTTTATATATATAATCTGTGGGGCACAAATTGTTGTATAATGATTGTTGTACAACTTGTGTCTTCACAATATTTGTACTAAATCGTATTTCTGCACGAGTTAACTGCATTTACTTCGTCATTGGCGTAAGCCATCACCAAGCTATAGCTACAATAAAGAAAAAAATATATCTGCAAAATACTTCTTACAAATTTACTTAAAAATATAATGACTTGATTACATATTTCTTTTTATTTACAATGTTTCCGTGCTCTATTTTTATTGAAAAAAGTAGTCTGTATAAAAATATTTGCTTACGGGCTGGATTCACTTTCAAGTAATTTAAATAGAAGAAAATTGTTTTTTGATTACTTTTCAGTATCTTTTTAAAAAATATACTTTACTTGAGAGCTGGAAATAGGCCTTAAACCTCTAACCCCATACTTTATAGCTTTTACTTAGCTACTTCAGAAACCCTTGCAAAGCCATTTTCAACAATGTTTACCATACATTTATATAAAAAATAAAATTTGAAGTTATTAGGAGCAGCATAAGGTTTCTTAACTGAATTAAGAAAATATTTTTAAAAACTTAATTACTGTAAGTTATAATCTTTTAACATACATTTTTATACCAAGTATTTTTTAAATTTATGACAGCAAGCAAAATAAAAGCAAACCATTTGTCTTAATTTCTTAAGAATGTCAAGCCCCATTTCGTTTTAATCTAAGCTTACCATCAACACCGCGTAAAAATTTTCTGTACAAAAATTCATGCTAAGTGCCGTTTTTCAGTACTTGTTGCTATTTAATTTTTAATTTTTTCTTTTTTTGTCTGCGCGGGTTCCGTTTCCGTTTTGAGCGCAAAGCAATGAATTTTAATTTTTCTGTGGATAAGTTTTTTTTTGCTTTTCGCACCTTTTGTAAGTTTGCAAGAGCGTATGTTCGTGCTTGTGTGCGTGTGAACGAGCCCAGCGTGTCATATTGTAGTTGACGTGATTTACGTTTTTTTTTTCTTTAATCGCTGCAGACCAGCGTTGCCATATGATTGCGTATAAATGTCACCTTAAATGAGACTACAATTTTATTAGCAAAATTTTTTAACTCATTATAAATGCTGCATGGCTTGCGGTTTATTTGGTCTTATTCGAATGTAAAAATATTTTTTTAATTACATAAATTCGGTTCCGTAATTTTTTTTTTCTACGCAACCGTTATATGTTACATTTGTGCACGTATTTATAAAAGAAACGCAAACACTTTCTTGTGTTGAAATGGATTTTTTTTTAAAGGAGAAATAACTTTTGTTATATTTATAATATATGTTTATATTTTTGTTATTTTTCATTTATTTTTTATTAGTACATTAAGAACTAGGTTCTTTTATAGTACAAAGCTCAAAGACATAATTTGAATTAAATTTATTATAAAACATTTAGACTTAAATCTAAGGTAATTTAAATTTAGTATTATATAAATAAAAGTGTTATAAAAACATTTTAATTTTAAGCAAATGTAGATTCATAAGACAGATAAAACTTAAATTAAGAAAGAGCAAACAAGAGAGAGAGAGAGATAGAGAAAGAGAGAGGGATAGAGAAAGAGAGGGAGAGCGATATAGAGCTAGACGTGAGATATTTTGTTTAGTATTATGTGATAAAAAGTGCTTCAAAATAGCGTGTTTGAAGGGTGTTTTTGATGCTATGGATTTTAAGCTACTAGGCAATGATTTTCATAATCTAGCGGCATCAATAAAGAATAGTCTTGTGGAGTTTAGAAAGTTAAGACTAGGTATAATTATCACTTGGCTTCTATTTGACCGACTAAATTGCAGTTTTTCAAATAAGTAGAAAAGAGTTGTGAGGTGTATGAGTTTGTGTAAATATATGCAATTCCTGGCATTAGAGTAGCTTATTATATCGCTCCCAAGTATACAGTTTTTTAATTAAACTGAATGATCAAATTTATGTAAGCCGTAGACATAACGAGTAGCATGATTAAACGCGATCTGCAATTTAAGTTGAGACCGCGAGTCTAACTTACTGTACACAAATTCAAAATATGTTATGACGGGGACAACGAGCTGAATTAAAAGTTTACGTCTTAGATCAATTGGTTTTTATTATTACTTTGACATTAACAGCTCAATAACAAATTGGTAACAATCAGCTGTTACTTAAAATTTGTTGCCGGGCTGCCGGAAGGAAAAACTCATCATATGAATAATTTTGTTTAAACTGATTTTTCAAATAAAATCTTTTTGAAAATTAAAAAGCTGTTATTTTTGTTTTTTTGGTTTAAAGTTTATAATTTTTGTTAGTTTCCAAAAGAAAGTAGTCTATTATTACTTTGGTAAATATTGGTATCATATAAGAATGTGGCCATAAGTGTTTATAATTGAATGGAAATTCATTTTGTTGTACACCCAAAGTTGTTGAGGTATTGAAATTTTTCTAATTTTTCCTTTAACCCATTTCCGGCGGCTCC
This sequence comes from Dichetophora obliterata, assembly GCA_963920525.1. Taxonomy (NCBI): domain Eukaryota; kingdom Metazoa; phylum Arthropoda; class Insecta; order Diptera; family Sciomyzidae; genus Dichetophora; species Dichetophora obliterata. The sequence goes on from OY986436.1 coordinate 41,804,287, forward strand.
TTCACTACTGGGCCAAAATCGATGAAACTTCGTCCAAAGTCTGTATATGGCCCTAAACCTCAGTTGATCTCGTCATAAAGCCGATGACGGTCGTTTATCTTGTATTATTTTTGTTATTGTAATTTGTTTATATCAGTTTTTTTTAAACTCCTTGTGTGATGTATGGTGATTGAAAATTATTTTTAGTGTTAATAAGGTGAAGTCTATTATTTTCATGATGTAGTAGATTAATTTTTTAATGTTTTATTGTGGTGCATATATCGTTTTATTTATCGTCATAATTTGATAGCTGAGCTGCTGCTTATATACTTTTTTCTTTCTCTTTTTTTTTTTTTGCGTTCCTCTTTGTGCGTTATTTGTTTTTTTGCATAAACGGAGCACTGAGAATTGTTGTAATTGCTTTTAAACTGTTACATATTATATTAACCCATTAGTACTTAGTGGACATTATTTTTGCTCACATAAAATTTTTACAGTATAAACTCGATTACCGCAACTAATAGAAATTCGGGTAGTTGCAATAAACGCGGTTGTTGCGCAAACCGAGTTAAAAAATTTGTATGTATATTACCCTCGCTGTGCATGTGTTTTTGAAAGCATTTTTATGTGTATTAATAAACACTATTAATTTAGTAGATTTTTTTAACGTTTTATTAAAAAAAGAAACTTAAAAAATTCATATTAGTTCATATTCATATGTACATTAAGGGTGTCCAAAAAATAAAATTTGCTCCGATTTTGGATTTCTGGGCATTTTTTATTTCCTTTTTACCTATAAATTTAGCATGTAAATTTTAAGCTCGATAGCTTTATGTTTGATCGACCCGGATTGACTTTGAATGTACCGAATGTATGAAAAATATCGATATAAATAAAAATTTTGAATACAAACGTTGCCTTGAGTTATTTTTTTTACAAATTTTGCGATTTAAAAAATTTCTGGTTTAATTAACTTTCAAGCCATTAACTCAAATAAAAATACATGGAATAATTAGTTCATACAGTAAAAATATTTTATTTTTGTTAAATTAATTCCGACTTTTTATAAGATGGATAATTTTTGCGGTAAGATTCAACTACTTGAAGCAATATTTGTTTTTCTTCTTCATCGTATGTCAGAACTTTATTAAATCCTTCATGAATTTTACTCCCCTTTCAGCGGTATCATTAACGACAAAAAGGTCATTACAAAAAGTACGACCTTCTTCAAAATTATTGTTGTTTTCCCACGTCGATGGGTGAAAATTTAAAAAATCTGGCGATAGTCCAAAGCGAGTAAAAAAGTATTTCATTTTATGGGAAAAAAAAATCGCTCAAGTTACATAACGACAAAGATTCTGGATTTTCAATGCAACGCTCATTTTTTAATTGTATATTTGGACTTATAGAACGTAAGCATCGAACCATTTTGATCTTATCTTCGATTGAAACTTTTGAATCAAACAACGCTAGAGCTACCGATTCCTCTGACAAGTACCATAAATGGTTCTTAATTTTTTTTAAAATTACTTGTGATACATCTGAATCGATTTGAGCGTATTTCACAGCGTCTTTTACAAAATTTAAATCTTGACTGGGTGCTGCAATAGCATTCGTGCAACCAAACCAGGCTCTTATGTATATCCGTATCAAAAATATGCAAACGTCGCGTATTCCATTTAATTCTCTGGCAGATAACTTAAACTGCTGACGAAAAGCAAATATTTTTAAGCAATATATACCCTTTGCCATCCACCGCGCGTTACTTGTTGGACCAGGAGTGCGAAATTTTCTACATTCACCAAAGAAAATAAGGGCAAGTTCTAAGAATTCCTTGTAGTCGTCACGAATTTGGGACTCAGATATTCTTTGGGTGCAAAAGCTTTTTATGGCATTACACTCCATATCTTGAAATTTTTCACGAATAACCTTATCTTCCAAACCACTTTTAAATGAATTTTTGTCGATCGTTGTCCATTCCTTTGAAAATCTATCGAAAATGCAAACATCAGGAGCAGATGTCGATGATATTTTTAGTTCAAAAACACTTCGCGAAATAATTTCGTAGATATGGTGTCGGCAAGCAAAATTGAGTAACTTCCGATCCATAGACTTCTGTAAAAGAAAACATGCTCCAGCTTTGTCTCCAGTATTGCTGGAAGTGGTGTCGAATCCCATTGCAGAAACTCGATCGGAGATGTTCCATTTGACTAACATGTTGTAGACTGCAGCTGCTATATTTTCTCCACTAGAAGATGAAACTTTTGGAGCACCAAGGAACTTTGATGTTCCGTTCCAGCTCACAAGAATAGGAATTCTTTCAACTTTGTTGTTGCCAATCAAGTCTGGCAGCAACTTACCGTCCCAGTGCACAACCATTGAATCGCTAGTCTAAATATTACGTAAAATAAAAAATTATTCACTCAAAATTACGCTCATATAAAACGGAATTACATTTTCAATAAAGTTTGTCTGAATAATTTCTGATTCTTTTTGGCGGTTTTCTTGTCGAAGCCTATGAATCGTAGAACGACTTATAACAAGATCGTTATTGTTATGTCCCAACGCCTCCGCAGCTGCAGTTAAAATATGAACGGCGGCTCCATCAGAAACTTTACCATTATCGAGAGCAGAAAGTAAGCGTGGCGTCATCCAATGAACACGGTTTCTTTTTTCATTATCATTTTGAGGCAATTTTATTCTATAATCAGTGCTCTTTACGGATTCATGCTCAGAATCGTTTTCTAGATCGCTTATTTGACTGACATCTAGGTTCACTTTTAAAGAGTAGGAGATAGCAAGAAAAGAAAATACATTAGTATCATTATGGTAATTTTTGGTTCATATATAAAGTTGATAATTAATGGATTGAAAGTAGTAAAGTTAATACCAAAAATCAAGCATTTGAAGTAGCAATAAAACCTACTTGAAAGCTTATGGGTTTATTGCTTAACACTATTTAAATATGCATACTTACCACTTTCTTCCGTTATTTTCTGTTTTTTTCTTTGACGCTGCTCTTTTTCCTGACGTTCAAATGCCCTTTTTTCTCGCGCTAGCACAACCATATCAACACCAGCCAGGCATCCAGGACGGCCTTTTTGTCTCTGCAGGATTAAAAATTGCTTGTCCTCTTCAATTTTTATTTGTTGAAGCGCGTTCATGTGAGCTATATCGAACAAATCATCTAATCCTTCGACAAACTCATTTTCTGCTTCTTTAGGCAATCCTGATCGTTTAGAAGGAACATTTTTTTTAATATTTTTCCACTCTTCGTAAAGCTTCAATAAGAGTTCGGTACATTTATACACAGTGCGCGTGGGTATCCGAGCCTGTTGCCAAAAAATGAACGCTGCATCCACCGCTAACCTCGCACTTTCTTTCGATTGTATTTTAGCAAAGCGCATGTTATAAAAAACAACTTGAAGTACTTGTTTCTTTGAAGGCAGCTTAGCGCCAGTAATTTGATGTGAAACATTGCCTATTAAATCTATTGATCTCAACGCTACATTACTAAGACGAGTCGTAATCGGTGTATTAATTGATAAGCTCGATGTTGATGGCAAATCACACATTTTAATCAAAAACACTTATTTTAATTGACCACGCACACAAATTTCACAACTTAAACTCGCGATAACGATTGAATAATTTTTGTTCTTATCCACTGATAACTTTGCACACAATGAATAAGAAACTGTCTGACCAGAGCCATGTCGTTGTCGTGTCGGTGAGAGAGAATCGCTAAGAGTTGGCCCAGAATTGTAGCGTTGGCTTTGTCGTTTTGCTTTTATTCAAACTGCCATTGTTGATTTTCTTGAACTTGCTTCAGTGTTCTCATCGTACTCCGATTGAAGTTATAATTACTCCACTTCCATTTATTTCACTACTTTTTTCAATACTCTTCATATAAATTTACTGCATTTTCAACTTAAGGCTACTCCTTTCATTATTAGAGCAACTAGGAACACTGTTTACTCGCTACATTGGTTGACAGATTCTTCAAATTTGGTTATAGTGTGGCAACATTTTCAGAGAGAAACTGAGAGAGCTGTCAAATTAACGACAAAGAAAAAATAGAAACAGAAACATTTCTATTTTGGCGTTTTTGTTGTCGTATTCTGCCGCAATTTTCTCCCATAAGGTTTGCATTGAATCTGCCAAAGCTCTGCCTGCCGACACGACAACGACATGATTCTGGTCAGACAGTGATAGCACCAAGAATATTCATTCGAACCGCACCATAGCAACCGATTCCTACTTTGTGAAAAAAATCATCATAGCAACCGGCCAAACCTACTTTGTGAAAAAATTAAATGTAATGATATTGGCAATATGCATAGTCTTGGAAACAAGCTGCACTTATTTTTACATTTTTAATTGCTGTTAGTGAGAGTATTTAATTTTTAAACTGGTAAGACAATAATTTCATAAAAAAAGATAAATCGAGTATTTAAAAAAGAAAAAAAAACCGAAAAAGTTGTTTTCCCATTTTTTGAGATTTCAACGTCAATCCGGGTCGGTTAAACCTTGTCCAATCGTGGTCAAATTTTATTTCCCAAGCCTTACGGAATAGCGAAACCCAAAAATACCCGGAAATCAAACATTAGAATAGTTTTCATTTTACCCATACATGCTTGAACACCCTTAATGTACATACATACTTATTCTGTTTGGAGATCGAATTCAAATAAAAATATACTAACTTTATACCAAAATATATAAAGTTTAAAGATAATTTGTATTTACTTTTTAAAAAAATCAGATATTTTTGACTGTGTTTTTTTGATTGATATGTGTCCCTGCACAGCAGTTTCACGATGATTTTGAAGCATAAGAATATCCTTAAGATCCGTTCCATTTTCTTCAGCCCATTGAATGCAATTGTTATATGAATCAATAGCAGTCTGGTGGGTAATTCTTGAATGTTTTTGAACTTCAACAACATTGTCATCTGAGCTATTGATTTCTTGCACTTCATCTACATCTTCACTACAAAAATTCAAGCCGTTTTCAACGTTTTCAAATACACATTCATGGATTTCAGCATTAGAAATTATTTCTTCTGGCATGATTTCTCGAAAATAGTCTGAGACAAACAGCATTAACGCATTTTCTCTGACGACTTCTGCTCTTATTACACTAAGTGGTAAATTATCTTCATCTGTCCAGTGATTCTTAGGATACATAATCTTTTTCCAGCACTTCTTTATAATATCCGAAGGCAATTGATCCCATGCATTTGCAAGAAGACAAACTGCATCACGTAAGGAAAAAGCTTTTAATTTTTTCTTCGATATTTGAGCCTTTACTTCCAATTAAATGTGCTAAGAGGCTTTTCTTATAGTACAACTTTGTTATGTTAATATCATTTTGGTCCATTGGCTGAATAAGTGCTGTAAAATTTGGTGGCAAACACATGACTGTTATCAAACCATCGTCACTTTTTAACTCGCCATCTTTTGGATGGCATGGTGCATTATCCAGTAGCAACAACGCCGTCTTTTGAAGACCTTTTGATTGAAGAAATGACCTGACTTAAAAACAAAAATTCATGTCCTATGCTTTTCAAACAGATTTTTAATGCATACGTACCTCGGGAACAAACCTATCATGAAACCATTGCTCAAACAGCGCTAACGTCATCCATGCATTTTTGTTAGCCTTATAGACAACAGGATTGTTTTCAAAACCTTTAAAAGCTCGAGGATTTAATGATTTGCCGATAACAAACATTTTTACTTTGTGTAAGCCAGATGTGTTGGAGCAGGCTAAAAATGTTATCCGTTCCTTGCTAACTTTGCGCCCCGGTTGCAGATGCCTCATTAAAGCTTACAAGTGTTCTATTTGGCATTATTTTATGAAATAATCCAGACTCATCTGCATTATAGATTTGGTCCGGTGTTAGATTAAACTCTGATACTTTATCATGAAACTTTTGCAAAAAGGGCTCGATAAGTGTTGGTTTATTTGAGAGTTTTTCTCCACAAATTTTAAACATCCGAATACCATGTCGTTTTTTAAAATTTAAACACCATCCGTTGCTTGCATGGAAATTACCAGGTTTTTCTTGAATTTGTTTATGCAGTTGAATGGCCTTCGACTTTAAGATCTCTGCAGAAACTGGCAAATTTCGTTCTCTTTGCTTTAAAAACCATTTATATAGGGCTTTTTCCATTCTTGGATTTTCACAGGCTCTAATTACAACTCGCTTTCCTGGGCCGGATTCAGCATTTGAAACAAATTTAATTAATTTTGATTTGTTTTGCTTTATTCTGGTTATTGTTGATTTATGAACATTGTATTCCTGGCATAGTGCTTTCACCGATACGCTTTTTTCAAGCTTACTCAAAATTTCACTTTTTTGTTTAATTGAGAGTTTACTACACTTTATCGTTTTTGGCATTTTTATGCGCTTTTATTATGCAACTGATCGCAAAATGTTTTTCATGAAACTGATTAGAAACAAGACACTTGTTGCTTGTCAAAAAGTACGAAATATAGTGAAGAAAGTAACTCTCACTCTCTTGCACTCTTTATTTTATGTTATTGCTTATAATATGTACATACATAGAACAAGTACATATATACATGTAAACTTTGATGATTCTTTTTCTTCTCGTACGAAACTTTCTGTATTCCATACTGTGTGTGTTCCGAGAAACAACGATAAAATAACGACAAAACGCAAAGTTGGTACAGAAAAATAGAAAAAAAAATAGTTGCGTTTACAGAGGTAATTTTTTTTAAAGTTGCGTTGACTGAGTCTACAATGCTTTTAATTATGGTGTTGCGTTCATCGAGGAGTTGCGCATAACGAGAGTTGCGGTAGTCGAGTTTATACTGTAACTTTATTTTTTCGCTATGGATTATTTTTTTGTAAAAAATTTTGCTGCTTGTTCTTTAGACGAGCGATGCAAAAGCCAAAACATTCTGAGCCGTATGTTCAGTTGTTCTGGCCCATGTGGGCATTTGTTCCATACTTCATGTGCTGGGATCTCTAAGTCGTGTCTTGATGATTTAATCTCACCGTGATAAGGTCTAAGCTTTTCGGTGATAGTCTTAACGCTCTAAAGAAATTGTTACATTTTTTAACGAAGTAAGCACCTCACCAGAATTTATGATGAAAAGTCTTCATCGGTAAATATTTCGAACGCATTGTCTCAGACTCTTCCAGCCTCTTCTTCTGAGACTCAAATAATTTCATCTAAAAAAGACCAAAATATTTCGAAGAAAAAGATAAATAATTCCAAAAATAAAAATAATAAGCGGCGCATGACGCTTCCAGCCACTTAGAAATGAATCAGATCTCGGCTAAACCAGTGTTTACGCCAGTGTGAAATGAAATAACTAATGAGCGCAATAGTTCATTAAAATTTAAGAGCGTTGTCGAGAAAGAAAAAGGGTTTCATTTCACGCCTTCAGCCCAACACAACAAGTGAAAATGTATTGACGTTTGTCAAACATAACTAATTGGTAAGTCAGACTGCTTTCTGCTCATGCAAAAAAATTGGCAATAAACCGTCCCACGCATAATTTATTCTCACAGTGGCTACTGAAGAGTTTGCAACTGTTCTGAGCTCTAATCTCTGGGCTGATAATATCTTTGTTTCTGAGTTTAAGCCTAAGCACAGGTCTAGAAGGACGAATAATATCGCCAGTCAGATCCAAAAAAACTAAATAGGCTTTCCCTTTACTATCAAAATGTAAGGGGATTGCGTTCAAAGACGAGCGACATTTTTTTGTCAACTCAGAATTTTTCTAAAGATATTATCGCGTTAACTGAAACTTGGTTGAACGGAGGAATTACTGACTTAGAACTGACAATAGGTTTCAAGTATATAGGAAGGACAGACACGCGGACAATAAATCTGCAGTTGATGGTGGTGTCCTATTAGCTGTAAGGAACTCCTGTGTTAGTGCCTTTATTGATATTCCCTGTTCTGGTAATATCGAACTTATATGCGTTAAGGTTGTACATTGCAATTCTAATGTATATGTTATTAATGCTTACGTTCCTCCCAAGAGCAGTGTAGAGGTCTATGCAAGCCTTGTGGATTGCATAGAATTTATATTAAATTTACTTGACGTTAATGACGACATTTTATTGTTGGGCGATTTTAACTTGCCGGACTTAAAATGGCATTTTTGTGACGATGAAACACATTTTTGTGCATCTTATTCGAAGACACGCCAATAACATATATTTGTTGACAATATATGTTCTGACTTACAACAATTTAGTTGTATTTATAATAGTCTGGAAAGGCTGCTTGACCTAGTCTTAACTACAGACAGTAACAATGTCATTGTTCAGAAGGCACTTCGTGCTTTGACAACTATTGATAATTACCATCCATCTTTGAGTATTTGGTATAAATCTGATAGAGAGAATATGGTAAATTCAAGCTATGTTGACACAGTTTATGAATTCCATTTCAAAAAAGCTGACTTTTTGAAGTTGAATCATTTACTTTATAGTAAATTAAATACAATTACAGAATACATAAATAATAATAGCCTTAAGAGTTCAATAAATTTTTTCTATACGGAGCTCTTTGCCATGTTTTGTCAGTCTGTACCATATAGTCTCAAATTTGCGAAAATTTTTTCGTACCCTTGGTACACAGAAGATTTAAAGACTCTTCGCTACAATAGGAATAGCTTATGGAAGAAATATGTTTGTAGTTTTGACTCAAATGATCTAGAAACATACATACGCTTGTTTCTGGAATTTGAGAATTGCTCAGCTGCATTATATAATGAGTATTTGGATAATATGCAGCTGAGTATTTTGTCTGATCCAAGAAAATTTTGGGGATTTATAAATGTTAAGAAGAAGACAGATGGATTTCCTTCTTTCAAATTTCAGGGTGGATTTACTGACGATTCCACCATTATTTGTGGCCTATATGAACAACGCACCCAAAGTTTCTTTGGAGCATATATCTTTTACCTCAGAGGATATTTTTAAGTATATTGTATCAATCGATGAAGATTTTAGCGCTGGACCAGATGGGATTCCTGCCGCAGTATTAAAACAATGCAGCTCCATTTTGTGTCAACCACTCTCGTTTCTTTTAAATAAATCAATTTGTGAAAGTAATTTTTCTCTTTTCTAGAAAAAATCTTTTATCAGTCCTATTTACAAAAAAGGTTGCAGGAATGACGTCACTAATTGTAGGCCTATCGCTAAGTTGTCTTCGATTCCTAAACTTTTTGAGCGAATAGTGTACGATCGAGTAAAAATTCACTGTGGGCAAGTCATGACGACTCGTCTGCATGGTTTTGTTACTGGGAGATCCACTGTGTCTAATCTCCTCGATTTCACTACATTCTGCTTAAAATCTATTGATTCTGGTAGCCAGGTCGATTGCATTAACACTGACCTTAGCAAAGCTTTTGATAAATTACCACATAATCTAATTTTATTTAAACTTAAATTAATGGGATTTCCACAATATTTTGTAAACTGGATCAAATCATATTTGATGGAGCGATCTTATCAAATACGGTTCGAGGCGTGTTGTCTTCTGAATTTGTGGCAGGATCGAGTGTTCCTCAAGGAAGCCACCTTCTGCTTATTTTGGCAATTAATGATGTTACCCACGTCATCAAACACTCTCATTTGCTTATTTATGCAGATGATATGAAAATATACAGAACAATTGATTCTAATCAGTTCAGACCTGCTCCAGTCAGACTTGAACTCCTTTGAGGTTTGGTGTTCTAAAAATAACATGTTTTTAAATCCAGATAAATGTTAAACTATGACCTTTGCGTAAAAGGAACAATTTTATTTTTGATTACAAAATTAAAGATACTGCATTAAGTCGTGTAACTACCGTCAAAGACCTTGGTATATGTATGGATTCTAAATTGTCGTTTAACGTGCATATTGATGGAATTTGTAAAAAAGCGTCTTCTATGCTTGGTTTTATAAAACGGTGGGCCAAAGAGTTTTATAGCTTAATAACAACTACAACTCTGTATTATTGAATTGTGCATCCTCACTTGGAGTACGCAAGTCAAGTATGGTCCCCACATTACAATGTGCATGTTGATCGTATAGAAAGAATTCAAGAACGCTTTATTCAGTTTGCTCTAAGAGGCTTGAGTGGAACTGACACATTTAACCTTCCTCCATAAGAGTATCGTTTGAAATTATTTAAGATGCAATCTTTAAGTGAGAGAAGAAAATCTGTTGATATCGTCTATTAACACCAACTCATAACTGGTGTATTCGATTCTCCAGAACTTCTTTCTCTTATAAATTTTAACACTAACCGTACAAGCAGTACAAACTCTAACAACTTGATTTATTTACCATTTAGTAGAACAAATTATATGTTATCTGCTCCATTAAATCGCATGAGTACCTTTGTTAACATCTGTACCGTGTTTGATGTTAACTTGTCGAAGGGTCAACTCAAAAGTAGATTGAAAACTAATGTATGATTAGATCTATGTAAACGCATGGTAGTTGTTATGTCTTGAGTTGTCCCTGAGCCCAACCCATATTATGGTGGGTAAATTTTTCTCCCTTTTGATTTTTTTTACCACTTTTATCGATATCTTTGAGATATTTCAATGATATGTGGATTGGTTCTTAAAATGATCTATTGCGGAGAAAGTGCGAAAAAGCTGTAGTAGGTTAGGTTAGGTTGAGGCGGCAGCCGCTGTACGTGCTTAAAACCAAAACGCACGTACCACAGCTCACTTAGACCAGTGAGGTCCGTTGTGATACCGCTGCACACTTGGCCTTCAGTCCGAGTGGAACCACATTGAGCTCTTAATAAAGCTTGTTAGACGTTTGACGCTTGTCCCCGACAGGTCGTCAAGCTCCGAAAAGAAGAATGACCCCAAATGTTTATGCCTTCTTCTCGCAAGCGCGGGACAGGAACATAGAAGGTGGGAGATAGTTTAATCCTCCTCCTCGTCCCTGCAGCTTCTGCAGAAGTCATTAGTGATGACTCCCAATCTGGAGGCATGTCTGCCTATTAGGCAGTGCCCTGTGGTAACAGCCACTAACGTAGCCACCTCTGATCTTCCCAACGAGAGAAGGACTCTCGATCGCTTTGGGTTTAGAGTCGGCCAGATAAGCCTTGTTGTTCTGCATGTTGAGAGTTCAGCCCATCTTGAGTTGGCTTTAGATGTGGTGTACTCATTAAGTAGCATTTTGACAGTTGCCATCGGGATGCTCGGCGAGTTTCGACCCATTAGAGTCACCGATGTACCTTTCCTAGCAAGCTCGTCTGCTTTTTCATTTCCACGTATGCCCTTATGCCCAGGTACCCAGATTAAGCTGATGTCAAAGAACTTTGACATTTCGCCTAATGCAGCACGGCATTCTCTAGCTGTAGTAGGTGAACTCTATTGTTATTACATGTTATTAACTTTATTTGGCAAAATTTCTACCTCCACAGGTAAAGGCTGGACAGCCTGGTGAATTTTCGCACCACTACCTGCATCACATACGCAGCCGTACCTGCCCAGTTTAAACAGCAAACGGACTCTAAATTTTTTTAACATAAAATGTTATACTTATAAAAGTTACTATTGAAAAGTAATTTTCGATATTGCTATTTGAAATATTTTTTCCGAATTTTCAAAAATTAAAAAAAAACCCAAAAATTGGGAAGCGCCATGGACGTAAAATCCAAGTAAATGACCGAATCCACTTAAACCAAAAATAATGTATATTATCAAAACTCCTTACTAACATAATCCCTACAGTGCTACTTTTAAAAACCTTCATTAACATAGAAAAATAAATAAAACGCGTTCATATTTACTTCAACTACTTTAAATATGTAATAATTAGCGCCAAAGGCAACTCTCATTCACACACGTAGATTTACATGCTAGTTTACACTACAAAATAGGCTCGGAAATGATGTAAACTAACGCCCATACAAATTTTGACAGATAGTTTACGCGCATGTAAGTTCACAAGGCTTACAATGCTTACGGGTCAGTTACATGCTTAGATGAGAACCCTTTATGTTATTTTCCGAAATTCACATTTTAAAAATAAAATTGTCACATAAACTGATACTATAAAAATTTTCTTATTTTTGCTGGAGCCATATTATTAAAATAACTATTCTATGAAATCTCATAATCTCAAAAAGTATAACTTTTGTTTTCCGTTTCCACAGAATTTCTCAACATTAACATAAAAAATATAGTTTCAATGTTCAAATATTAATTGCTCAAACTATATATAAATGCTTTCTATTATAATGAGCAATGAGCTTTTATTTTAACTTTAATTTCATTTTTAATTAGCTGCTTATAGTGTCTGTCAGCTTTGTATGCTGACGATGATCTTCAACTTCTTCTACGTAATTCTTGTATCTAAATTTAATTGTTCACAACCGAACGTTAAATGTTAGTTTCACAGCTTTTTTTTATTTCTCTAGTTTTTTCAACATAATCGGATACTTTGACCGTCAAGCTATGCGAGCACAAATTTCAATGACATTGGCAGCTCTGGTGTAGTGTTTTTTTATATATAATTAATGTTTGATGCTTTAAATGTAATTTGAAAAGTTTGTCAAACCGATATAGAAATAAATGTGCGCTGCTTGAACGCAACGGTTAAGGGACAGACACACGACAGTCAGTTTGTAAGAAAAGCTGTTAAAGTTGAGACAACAAAACGAAAACACCATTTTTCACAAGATGAGCATTTTAAACAAGCTCAATTCACAATCAACAATGAACAAACAACAAAGGCAACAAAGCGTAACCAAGCATTCACACTGCAAAAAAAAATAACAATAAGTTGGAAGACTTTTAAAGGCTTTTGAAGTTAAAACACAAAATTGTTAATTTAAAGAATTAAAAACAACTTGAAATTTTATATCACTGTGTTGCCAACAATTGAATTAAACCAACTTGTTAGCAACTACCAAGAAAGTGTAATTTTGGCAAAAACAAAAACACTAAAAACAAAATATGAAAAGAAAAAATGCCCAAGCTCTATGGAAATTGAGAGGCAGAGGCAAAATATTAATGACACTCCCTACTGATACACAAAAAAAATTTAAAAGGGGTTTGGTTAATAAAGTAGAGTTCTATACAAGCAAGACCCAGAGCTGTCTGTCAACCTACAAGCGGACGGATTGCCTCTTAGCTCCCCTCAATATGAATGGTGTGGATTTAGTTTAATCAGCCGCTCTTGACGTTTTGGTCATGTTGATCCAATCTCATTTACGTGGGAATGATCAAATCTGTAATGTGTCGAAAGAAGCGACGAAATGCCTCGGTTTTTTAAAACGGTGTACAAAATGTTTCTCTTCAGCTGATCTTCGCATGATCTACACCGCTTATATCAGACCGAAAATGGATTACAATTCGCACATTTGGGCAGAGGCTTCAAAATCTTATTTGGAGCTTCTGAAACGAATTCAACGTCGTTAGTTAAATTATTGTTAAATTTCAGTTTAATAAGGTATTTTTTTTTGCATAAAAAAATTTTATAAAATGCTAGACCTTTCAATTTTAATTTGGGAATTATGTGTCCGGAAGCAATTAAAACTTAAGTCTAATTTTAATGTTCGAGAAATCTTTTTTAAAAATTTTCTATCAATACCAGGTTCTCTGGATTTTGTTTGATATATTTTTGGCTAGAATTACGCTAGAAGCTCCAGATTGCATGTTTCACACTCCATAGACAGCAATAGGTTAAAAGGGTGTAGATTTTTGTTTATTCTTTAAACCTTTTTTAAACTAACATTTTGAAAGAAAAACTTAAGCATTGAGCCTATTAATATTATGAGTAAATAAATGGGTATCAAAAACTAGTAAAAAATCATCTTCACGAAGTTTAAATACCCCCCACATCTGTATTTAAGTACATTCAAAGTTGTTAATGTTGTATTATTTTGTTGACGTCACATTTATAGGGCGTGGTTTTTATTAACACATTTCAAATCTAAAACTCAAAGTACATTTCAATTATCACAGTTAATGTGTAAATTATTAAGTTCAAACTATTATTATTGGTGTTTTTTGATTTGACGTATTATGATGACGTAACTTTGTATGGGAGGTAGTCGGAATTTTTTTTTATCAAATTCCTAACATCGAGTACATTGTTGTGATTAAAAATTATTTGCTACATTAAAGCCATTGTACTTGAATTGAAGTTGAATTTCACCAACTTAAGGAGATGTAACCGTTTTCATAAAGTTACTTTGTATTGGAGGTAGGCGTGATTTTCATACGATTTTTACAAATTTCATACTCAGAGTGCTTAATTATGGTGAAAGCTGGTGTGCAAAATTTGAAGTCATTATTTTAATTTTTGTAGAATGTAAAGAGATTTAAAGGTAAAATCACTTTGTATTGGAGGTAGGCATAATTTTTATCCGATTTCACTCATTTTCAAATTTAATATCTATTTTCAATTTTGATATTTCATCACAGATGGACATGATGAAATCGACTTGGGAGGTGATGCTGATCAAGAATATCTACCCTTTTTAGATCTGCCCGCCTCCTTATCGACGTTACAAACGGAATAACAAAGTTGATATATCCCTTTCGCAGTATGCATGGGGGTTAAAAAAAAATTTAATTTTCAACTTTTCCGATTTGGCTGAAATATTTGCATGTAGGCATAAAATTTTCGCTTTTTAAAAGTAGTTTCTTAGGGCCAGTTTTTCAGTACGTGTTTAAAGTCTAGTCAAATTAAACCGAGCTTAACTCACAAAACTTGGATGTTTAAACTCGGTTTATGCAAAAAAGATACACATTAGATGATTATTTCAGTCAATCTAACTTCAACGAATGATAAAATATCTAGTTAAACCGCATTTAAACGTCCAATTTTGGTGAGTTAAGCTAGGTTTAATTTGACTAAAGTTTAAACTTGTGCTGAAAAACTGGCGATTAGTTTCCCAAAATTTTTCTTAGTTTAGAAGATAAATCATTTTCCTGTTTCCGAAAACGTCATTTTGTTGGAAACTTATCAAAATTTAAGTTTTTATCACATTTCCATACAAAGTAACATCGTCATCAATATCGTCAATATTTCCATCGCATTTGAAATGTTGTTGTTGATTTCTCTGCTGCTGAATTAGTTCCGACGATAAATCAGTTCCGTCGCACGCTCCTACAAGTTCTTACTTTGTAAAGTTGCCATACCGTGATGTCTTGTCTACCGTGACTGGTGCACAGTCACTTCACCTCACTTTTATTTGAGCAAATTCAAAAAGCACAATAAAATAAACCTGTACAGCACGTTTGTTGTCTCTTATAAGTAGGGTGTTTGAGTGGGATGGTATTGCATGCTTGGTTGCCCATAAAATACTTTTGGGTTGTTTTAATTTTTTTTTTTTTAAATATATGATAAAGTATCCAACTTTTAGAGGGTCAACATTTTATTGTTGTAAATACCAATGTTCTTAGAATTGTAATTATTATGTAAGTGGCAGGTGTTTTTGTTATATTGTTTAGTTAATCGAGCTAGGGTGCGGTCTAAAATACTTACAATTATGCACAAATGGAACATAGAACAAAACTAATATAAGCAAAACGTGATAATAATTGAGAAGTTGCCACCTTTTTTCACTTGAGTGCATATATGGATATAGTTTGGCAACTAAAAGTGTTTCCAACAAAAGGGAAGTTGATTAAATAATGATGAATACTAGTATCGCCTGTGGTCGAAGTTCTAACACATCAAAAACGATTTGTCTTCTGTTTTTTTTTTAATTGTTATTGAAAAACGTTTATCATAGTAAAAAAAATTACATTGATAAATACTTTTGGCAAAAACATATCCACAACTTATTTTACGTACTCTGTGCTCGCAGAGTACGAGAATCAGAATGTTAAACAAATTTTCTTGTATCGATTGAGCTGATTATTGTTTATGTTTGCTTCTCATATTGTTTCGATGTTCATTTTGCCTTTTCTTAAATTTTCACGGAATTCTCGCGTCACACTTATTTTTTTAAGAAATGGGCAGCGGACGTTCGTTGTTTTTTTCATATACTAAAGTACTAATAGCGAAATTTTAGTGAAGTTAACCCGTTTTAGCAAATAAAATAATATATTTTAAAATCTTAATTGATTTGAGATCACTTGTTGCAAAAAAAATTATTTCAGTACAAACTTTTGGTACTTCAAAATCCTTGAAAAACATGAAAATATCACATTTTGGGCTCTGAATATATTTTTAGATCATTCAAAGCCCATTAAGTCCATAAATCATAAACCAATTCTCAATGGCTTAGCGTCAGGTCTGAAAGGGATAAAGGACGAACAAACAAACAAACTGTGTTGTCGTTTAGCAGCCGTTGAAAGTAGTCATGTCACCTTTTTTAAATAGCACTAACATACCAAATTTATTACATATTATATATTTTTGGCTACTTTGACTATGACTGTATGAAATATGGAATTTCTCTTAATTTGTGGATGTCGTTTCATGAGTAAGGGTTCCGTTAAAGTAAAGATTTTCCTCTACACAAAATGATTAAACGCACCTGAAGAAGTTTTCACTTCTAAACCTCAATTATTAACTCTTCAGGCGTTATAGGTCTCGCAGTTTCATTGTAGGTATAAAAAATATAATTGGTTACGTCATGTGTCTATTTACCACTGGGTTCATTGAATGAAATTACTTCATTCTGATCAGGTTATCAGTTCGAGAGAGTAATTAAGATACAGCAACAACAACAATACCACAGAACTCTGTTGAACTGTTCTGAGTCACTCTCTTCTCTCTCGAGTATGCTACAGCAACGATGTTCAACAGAGCTGTGTTGCTATTGGTTTGCACTGTCCCATTGGAAAAAAAAAGGTTTTTACATTTGCTCAGTTTTACCTATCTTAATGACAACTTATTCGAATAAAAATTATATTCTTCAAATGTACTCGAAAATAACTTTCCAACGATGTAAAATTTATGTGAACATGCTGACGTTAACACAGCTAAAATGGTACCAAAATTTTTTTGTTTGCATAATAATATACAGATATAGGTATTAAGTGAACGGTTTTAGAGAAATGATATTTTATACTGGTTCGTTTTTTATCATACGGTTTAATTTTTCCTCTGGCTACTCCTATGCATTTCTTATTACAAATTATAGTTATAGAATCTTAATAAGATGTATTTGATGTACAAAAAGTCATAAGTTAAGCTGACGACACAAAAATCAATATATTTGTAATTTTAAAAGCTTGAATCCGGTCAAATGGCCGTATTCGGTAGATTTAGTGTCAGAGTACATGAGCAAAGAAAATAGCATACAATATTTGAAAAATTGTTTTATTTGCTGGAACTCTTGTTAAGGCCATTTTGAATGCAGTTAAAAAATTTCTAATATAATATTCTAAATGAGATTTAAATTTTTCAAAAAATAACTAATAGCAAGAATATCGTCAACCAAATAACTCTTTCGAATCCTTATTATTATAAAAACTACTTGAATGATAGCAAAATAATTGAAACTTATATCGTTGTCATGAGGGAATATATGTATTAAAAAGCTTCTCAATAAAGGGTTCTTCTATTTCAACTACAGCGATCACAAGTTATATAAAGAAATAGCCTTGTTTTGTTAAGTAGGCACAATCAGCGTTATTGGGTTAATGTATTAGTAGATTCGAGTGCTAAAAAAAATTCATCAGCAAAAACCATCAAAACAGCATCAGCATAGAGCACCACTGACAGAAATAAAAACCTTTATTTGTAGGAAAAAAGTCTTATGTGTTTTTTGGCGGAATTACAGGGTGCGCAAAATTGATAAAACCAGCAAAAACGTCGAAAATCAATTTTTACTAAAACTCTTATCTCAAACATTTCTAAACCAAAAGTTAAGTTTCAACTATCGGTAAAAACGTAATAAATTGGACTTAAGTTTAAAAATAATTTTGTGAAATTTTGGTTTTTGGGTCTGCCATCCCTTGCGGTAAGGTAATTAATTTCGATGTAGGGGTGCAAGAACACCATTTAAAAAATTTTTATTAAAGCTTGCAAAATTACCTTTTCAACAATGTAAGACTTAGGGTTAATGAGATATGGTCATTTTTAAATCTAAACAAAAATATATTTTGATTAATAAAAGAATTTCTTAACCGAATTTAAAGTTTTAACTACAGTTGTAAAAGTAATTGAACGGACTTTAATCCAAAAATAGTTTTGGGAAAGTTTACATTATGCATTACACCAGAACAGATGACTGTACATAAGCAGGAGCAGGAGTTGAGATAATTGGATTATACGTGATGCAGATGCTTATGTGCACCCAAGGATGTGGAGAATTGAATATTTTTGGAGTCAGCGCACGGAAACGCTAACCTCCCACACAACCTACTATAGTCAAAACCATAAATTGGCTTAAACACGAGCTACAAAAATAAAATTTGGCAGAAGTGTGCAGTATCGAAATTTAGTTGTGTAGGGCGTGGTCCACCCACACAATTCCGACACCCACCTCCTACATCCTATTCAACCCACTATATTAAACTATAAAAACCCTGAAGTACCTTATAATTGTAATCCTTGATTCTTCTTGCCAACGTCTGCAGTTCCTCAGCTGCTGGCTTTGGTGTCGATTGTTTGCCAAAACAAAACTTGCTGAAACCCACATCAATTCGTGCTTTCGAGCACATTTGGTATTGCAACGCACGTAGGTCAAGCTCTGGGTGGTGAAAATTGCAATTAGGTGCATTTTATGCATTCTCTTTTCTGCTTTCTGCAAACGACCCCACTGATTGACCAACTAACTACCTGCTAAGTCCTTAGCTCTACGGTTGTAGGTGTATTATCCGGATTTCCTTTTTTACAATCTCCTCATCAGTGTGGCCACGAGCTTAAAAAAAAGAAAGCTAAAACTGCCAAAAAAAAAAGTCAAAACAAGCTAAATGACTTGAAAAAACAAGCTAAAAACAACCAGATATGTTTCATACAATTTTAAGGTTTTTATTTAATTTTTAACATTAGTTTATTTATAATATAGGTACTAGACCGTATCAAAATAAAATTCGCCGCATACCATCTAATTCGAAGCATATTTGGAAGGTAATTCCGAAGATTTTTGTTTATCAAACGTTTCGTCATATCTTCGAAATTTACAGTCCGATCTTAATATATGGTGTATCGATATTTTTGTCTTGAGAAGAGTATTTTTGTTTTGCTCCAAAGGTCATTAAACTCGAGTACCCCTTTTCCAAATCTCAGTTCTTACCATCCTTATGTACCACCAATGTCAGAAAATTTAAGCTCGCATAAAATAATTAACCTTTTCTTATGTAACTATTTCAATTATTCTAGTAGGTATATTTAAAAAAATTTTTAATTTATTTTGCCGAACGTAGGAACCGTTTCAAATTTTTCGTCATAGCTTCTGCATTTAGAGTTTGATCTTAAAGCATGATGCATGTATCGATGTTTGTGTTTTAAGGACACCAATTTTTTTGCTCCAAAGGTCAGTGATATCAAGTACTCCGTTCTAGTACTCTAAACTTCTAAAACATGATTTTTAAAAAAATGTAAATCAAATAAAAAGTTTTGAAACCGTTGCCCATCAATTTGAAGGTAATGCTGTCACTAGGCCTTTAAAACTAGCTTTACTTAACTTAAATTCACGAAGTGTTTTTAAAATGATATTTACAATGCTTGAATTCTAGTGCAATGTAGAATCTTCTAATTCTACCAATCGTAATATCGTATCGTTTTTTACAGAAATGTCAGTAGACTCGTCTATTATTATGCTGTAAAGACTATTTTCAATATCGGAAATTAATTGCGTAGTAAAATAGGACGACAGAATTTTTTTATAAGTACCCTGTAGTTTGGCTGATGGCAGCATATCCCTTTAGACATGCCATTTACTGGTATGGTCGAATGGGATAGAAGAATTGTAATGCCCATGGTAATGGACGTTGGGTCCGTTCGCCCCTGTCAATGACATCGATGTGTTAAAAGGACGTACAGAATACTAAGCCCAACCGCTTAGGGCCAATTTTTCAGTACGAGCTTAAACTCTAGTCAAATTACACTTAGGGTAAATCTGAGGTTACACTGAGGCAAGAAAGGAACACATTATATGATCATTTAAGTCAATTTAACTTCAACGAATGCTTAAATATCTAGTAAAACCGAGGTTAAACGTCCAATTTTGGTGAGCTTACCTCAGTTTTATTTGACTAGAGTTTAAGCTCGCACTGAAAAATTGGGCCTAAGGATATGTGAATTCTCATACGAAGTAGTTGGTCCACCGTACTACAGGGTAAAACTACGTTTTTGACACTTTGCCAAAAAGACAAAAAAAGCTATTTTCAAAAGGCAAAAAGGCTAAAAAAAAGCCATGAAGCTAAATCGTAAATTTACAGGCTAAACCGCTAAAAAACCAGTTAAATCTAGCCTGAAAAAGGCTAAAATGGCCACACAGCTCCTCATGGATCATTTACATAAACGACCTCACTGCTGTGTGGATTTTTGATTATAAATTGCGTGATATAATGAATTCATGTCCGATTCATTTTTTTGTCCGAAATTGTCCGAACAGCCGCATATTGATGAAGGACGAGAGCTTTATCAATTTCCTTAAATAGAAAGAACTCATCACTTGAAATAGCTTAAAAACTGTATTCCAAAATGTTCTTAGCGGCTATCGGGTGGACAATTGGCGCGTATTTGTGGAAGATATGCTGCAATCTTTCGAGAATATCGGCATACATATGTCACTGAAGGTGTATTTTTTGCATCACTACCAGAATCACTTTCATCGTCAATTGGCACCTGGATCCAACGAACATGGTGAGCGATTCCACTAGATTTCAGCCCAAATGGAACATTGGTTCAGTGCGAACTGGCTACCCATTTGGCAGTCCTTCGTTGAAATTTGTCAATGCACTTGGTCAATGTCGAATGACATTCCACTCCATCTTTTATTTTTTAACAAAAGCCACTGAAACTTCAATTCTTACTTATTATCATTATCATTTTTAAATTCTTAGAAATTTTATAGTTTGTGCAATAGTGGGTTGAATGGGAGGTGGGCATTTCCGTAGGCGTACTCCAAAAATATTCAATACTGCACATTCTTAGGTATACAAAACATCTTTACCACGTTTTTATAAGCTTTTATTTAACTTGCTTCGTTCGTATGTATGTCCTCAAAACTTGCAAGCCATTTTTCTACAACTTTTTGGTATCCGATTAAGCTGAAATTTAGCATATATATGTAAGTCTGGTGACAATGCAATATTATGATAAAATTTTTGCCACACCTCCTTTTACCGCCCACAAATCCTATACATAAATCCAAATAAAAATGCTATATCTCTAAAACTACCGGGCCGATTCAACTGAAATTTTGGCAACAAATTTCCTTCCAGTAGAGGATAATAAAGGAAAATTTTTTGCCACTCCCCCTTTTACCACCCACAAATCCATACAAATGCTATATCTGTTAAACTACGGGGCTGATTCAGGTGAAATTTAAACAGTAAAGTTTCATCAAATAAAGCATTGGTTTATGAAAAACATTTGGCCACACCCCCTTTTATTACCCACAAATCAAAAAAAAATGCTATATATCTAAAACAACGGGCCTGATTTTAAGATTATAACTTGCTTCGTTCGTATATATGTATGTTTGTATGCATGTATGTCCGTCAAAATTTACAAACCATTTTTCGCAATTTTGCAAACTTGTTGATATCCTTGTTAAGCTGAAATTTAACATTAACAGTCCGGTGACAATGAAATATTTTGACAAAAATTTGGCCACACCTCTTTCAACGCCCAGAAATCAATAAAAATGCTATATCTATATGCTATATCTATAACTTATATCTATGCTATACGTTTTGAAAATAAAAGATGTTAATAATAAACTTTTAAGACTAAAAAGTAAAAAATAAATAAAAAGAAAAAATTTTTTTTTTAAAAATAAGCGTTTATTTAAAAAAGATGTGAACTAAAAAGAAAAAAACTTTAAGCGACATTTGTCATATATGTATATATTAGGTAAATTTTAGGTGCAGAAGAACCCCTCTCTTGGTTACTCATCATCATAATATAAGCGTACGTAAATTGGTAACCTCTAAGGACTTATATAAATTTAGAATTTTTCAAATACATTTATATTTAAAAGCTTGAGGCACCGATGTCCGCGAGCCGCTATACAAGCTTACTACACATTATCAGTGGCATTGAATCTTTTAGTAAGCTTACTTGTATATTAACTGCTATCCATTATACAGGTTTACTACACACTATCAGTGCCTTAAGCTTTTAAATATAAATGTATTTGAAAAATTCTAAATTTATATAAGTCCTCAGAACTTACCAATTTACGTCCGCTTATATTATGATGATGAGTAACCAAGAGAGGGGGTTCTTCTGCACCTAGAATATACCTGATATATACATATATGACAAATTTCACTTAAAGTTATTTTTTCCTTTTTTGTTCACGTCTTTTTTAAATAAAAGCTTATTTTTAGAAATGTTTTTTTACTTTTTATTTTATGCAATTATTTCAACTCCTTCTGCTACTTATTTATCCTCACCTGTTCAGGTGTAGGATATAATAAGTGTGAACTTTCAACCCATATTATAACTTACTTAAATGTTAACTTTTAAAAATTCCGACATACGTGTCGTGTGTTGTCTCTTCTAATACGATCTTTAAGCACATATTATAATTTCGCAAAAACTGTTAAATTGTCATACCGTGAAATTAATTTTAATGCATTATTCTGTATCACGAACAAGCACACCAACGATGAGAAAGACACGAGAAGTAATACAATTTTGTATAGAAGAAAATATTGCTTCTCGTGTCTTTCTCATCGTTGGTGAGCATCTTCGTGATACAGAATAATGCAGTTAATTTATCTTAAAAATAAAAAAAATTAAAAAAATTTTCTGGACCATTCAAAAAAAATTTTATTAACTTTCATTTTCTTCTTTGCTTTTAAGATCGTCTTGTTCACGAGATATCTTAAGTAGTAGAATATTTTTGAATTTAAAAATTCTTTTTTCACATTATCTGCCTCTGTATCCAATGACTATAGACCTATTAGTATACTACCTACGCTGGGAAAGGTTTTGGAACGCATTATGGCCAACGAAATCGCTGACCCACATTAATACATTTAAGTTTTTATCGCCGCTACAGTTTGGTTTTAGAACTGGCCACAGTTTTTCTACAGCTGCTGTTAAAATCATAAACGATATCAGAATTTCTTACGACCAAAACTTTCTGACACTTCTTTGCCTTGTAGACTTTTCTAAAGCATTCGATTCAGTTAATCATAATCTACTTTGTCAAAAGCTTAGAAGCTACTTCATTTTTAGTTCTACTGCTGTAAATTTAGTTTTCAACTACCTGGAAGGGAGAATGCAACGGGAAATGCTTACTCATCACTCAGGCCGGTAGTTGATGGAGTTCCTCAAGGGTCTATTCTGGGCCCACTATTGTTCTCCATTTTCATCAATGTTATTTTCTCCGTCTGTAAATATGCAACTGTTCATGCTTATGCTGATGACATTCAGCTCTATCTCTCTCGACCTACTGGACTCTTAGAAGACTTGACCTTTAGACTTAACTTTGACTTAAGCTTATTGAATAACTGAGCTGTTACTAACATGCTACGTATTTATCCCCTGAAAACTAGTGTACTGCCCATTTCAAGAAATAACTCGTGATTCATTGATATCCCTCCCCTGTTTGTTGGAGTGGACCAAATTAAATTCGTAGACAAAGCGAAAAACTTAAGATTTATAATAAATTCAATATTTACTTTTACGGACCATGTTAACAACACAATAGGTAAAATATATGGGACATTACATTACTTACGCACCTCTTCAGATTACACGCCTCTTGAAACTCGTCGCAGACTAGTTATACAGTTAATCATGCCGCATACAACATTTTTTGATGTAGTTTATAGTCAGCTTGACTCACAGTCTCAGCATAAACTCTTGGTATCATTCAATAGTGCGGCTAGGTATGTGTATGGAGTTGATCGCTATGACAATATTTCTATACAAAGTAAAGGTATTCTTGGCTGTAGTTTATCTGAGTATTTAAACATTCGAAACATTTTATTTTTACACAAGCTAATGTATTCACAAAGCCCGGAATATCTTTACGAAAAATTGCAATTTTTCCAATCACAACGGTCAACGAATTTTGTTGTTCCTAGAGTACAATATCTGAACAGTAGTAGGTTCTTTTTTGTCAGCACCATTAGAATGTGGAATGCATTGCCTAACTCTTTAAAACGAACTGCCTCACGAACCAGCTTCAAACATGCTATATTTAAATACTTTAGCTCTTTAAATCAATAAATCTATTATTTTTCATAACTTTATCTATTCTATTTTCTCTATACTCCAAAATCCGAACTCTATTTTCAGTAATATTTACAAAAATATATTAAGATGTAAAATAATAATGTTAACTTGTTTTTGAAATATTTTATTATGTGTTAATTTTCCATATCATTTCTTTAAAGTTACATTATATATAACTCGCAACGATGTAACTTTAAGTTTAATATTTTGTTTTAATTTATTTATTCAAACTATGTTAATCTCTATGAAGTACTAAAAAAGACTGTGTCTTATTGTACACCAACACCATTTTAATAATAATAATAATAATAATAATAATAATAATTATTCTTGTTATTATATTAAGTGTTATTGCATTCGAAAGTTTTTCATATTTTACTACAGAATGTAGTGTTTTTGAAACAGTTTGGTATATTTTATTTAAGTATACTTTGAAAATTCTTAATTTTTAAATATTTATTGCTTAATAAATAATAATAAAAGTTGAAATGAAAAAATTCGTATATAAGAAATGCATGAAAGAAACTAAATTTAATCTGGAATTTTGAAAAAATTTAAACTCGATAGCCTCAAATATTTTTCAAGGTTATATTGAGCTTTAGGGCAAGTAATTTATGAAAGAAAGTAAGAACAACAACAACTCTGTAAAAGTAAATCCCACAGTAGACTAGACAGTCTGTTTCGGAAATAGCTGCATTTCCTTTTCAGTAGTCTTGAGTGATTCAGATGTTTTTCCCAAACTAAATAACATAACGATTGAAAGCTACTTTAAAAAACGACTTTAACCCTTAACTAAAGTGTCGTTTTTTAAGCGTTTGGTTTTTGAAAAATTAAAGAAAACACAAAATTTGCAAAAGTGAATGAAATATTTTATTATATCGATAAATCAATGCCTGTTATTGACTTTTTAAAGATTATTTCATGCAAAAATTGTCCGCGGTTATGATTCAGGCGGTCCATTATAAAAGTCCAATTTTGGCACACTTTCTGGCACTCCAATATTTCGGCCAGTGTCACACACACGTTTAATGATATCTTTCAAAGCAGCAATTGTGATTGACTTTTCTCAGTAGACAAAAGACGAGATGTACCCATATTTGCGGCCAATTGGTTGCGCCGAAACAAGATATGAATATACTCGCCTCTCAATTGGTTTATGGTATCGCATGCAGTGTGACATGTGGCACCTTTCTGTTGATACCAAGGGTCAACTAAGTCCAATTCTATCATTTTGGCCAAAAAAAGTCCATTGAACGGTACCTTGTTTCATTGACTATGACTTTGCGGCCGTCACACAGTGTAACGAGTGTGGCCAAAAATAACTTAAGAAAAAAGTTATTAATAAGTAAATCTAAATATGCAGAATCATAAATTAGAGTATAAATATTTTGAGTGTAAAAGGACTTTGCGATTTCTTTTTAGTTACGGGAATGCCAGTCTTCCAAAGGTCAATTGAAAATCTGATAAATTTTTTGTTTTTACAGTTTGACACTGTATATTTTTTTTAATAAGACGTAAATTTTAGTAATAAAATAATGCAAAAAATTAACTTATATTTATTTTATATGTTTTAGTAAAAAAAATTAATTAAAAGTAAGCACACAAAAAATTTTGTGCAGCTAAAGATAGGTCCTAGAAATCTAAAAAAATTAAAACTTTGAGAAATAATAAAAAGAAAAAAGCATTTATGTTTTATGTTTTAATTTAAATATGTCTTATATTACTTCTTCTTTTTCAACATATTCCCGAAACTTGGTGTGTCGAAACTTTAAAAAAAAACGATTTTACGCCTACTTTTCTGGAGCATGTTTTGAACAAAATGAGCAATTTTAATGAAAAAATCATGGTAGAATAACCAGGTAGATGCACTAGAAATACGCTCTCTCCGACAACAAAACAATAACAAAGGCGTAATTATAATGTCAAAATGAGCTGTTTTGAAAATGATATTAATTTTGACTTTTTTATTGGATGATTATCAATTATAATCAATTCTTAATTATAAAATATATAATTATTTTTTGCACTATACAGCTGTAGCTGTTCTTCCGATTAGCAACTAACCGGAACCTCAACTTGCCATTAACTTAACCGGCACTTAAGACCTAACCGAACATTGAGAAAATACTTTCTTGCTAACAGCCGGTCAAAGTTCCGATTAGTGCTTAACCGGACATTGAGAAAACGGCCTTTAATGTAGTAATTTCGCATGTTCCTTATTGCCGATCGGATCGAATTAAAAACGTAGCTGCAATCTTAAGGACAATTAATTTAATTTATTTTTTCAAAGTCCCAGCAAGTTATTAATTACATTTTAAACATTACAATTTGAAAATTACACAGAGCACAATTACTTGCAACACAATACACATAATTATTTTAAGATTATTTTTTGATTTTAGCACATCCGTTTCCATTCCGGTGGACTTAAACGTAAATAGCATGTACTTCCAAGCAGTTTATCTTGAGTATTTCAATTGCGGTAACTGCAAATGTTTAACGACAACTCAGGTTTGACAACGGCTTTACTGGACTGCCTATAACTTCCTCCCGTCGCGATAATTCCAAAACAATTCATCAATTGTTGGCAAATAAACAAACAATCGTCGATTTCATTAAATAAATTTAATTTTTTCAAACCGCAATTTCACTTGTCAAAATATATTTTGACAGTTTAAAGAAGCCGTACATAGCTTTACAAATAAATTGGTTACTGAACAATCGAAATAAGTAATCGAATGAAAATTATATTAAAAGTAAACTTTAATTTGCTTCATTTAAGGCAAAATTACAATTAGTTATATATTATATCTTAAAACACGGCTCATTTTATAAAATTTTTAAGATTTTTGTTTACTTTTTTTACATGTTCATACATAAAATCTGGGTACTCAATTGATTTATACGGTTACAAGTAAATTAAACATCCCTATGGCTGAACGAATAAACATAAATTGTCAATAGTGACATTATAGTTAAGCCAATGTTTTGCTCTCTCGTTTTTTGCTCTCCGAATTGCATCTACCTGGTTATTCTGCCATGGAAAAAATAATCATTTTTTCACAAAGTTCAAAAAACAAAATACGAAAAACAGCGTTTTTTATTGTATTTTTATATGTCTATAACCAATACTTTTTCAACATGTTCCCAAAATTTGGTTTGCAGAAACTCAATTATAACGACTTTACGCCCACTTTTGTGGAGCATATTTTGGCTAAAATGAGCAATTTTATATGAAAAAACAACTAAATTTTTACAAAGTTCAAAACACAAAATAAGAAAAACAACATTTTTGTTTTTTTTATATTCTAATTTATATATTATCAATATTTTCTCAGCATGTTCCCAAAATTTTCTTTGCCAAAACTCAATTATAACGACTTTACGCCCACTTTTGTGGAGCATGTTTCAGCGAAAATAACCAATTTTATATGCAAAAATATAGCTTATTTTCACAAGTTTTCAAATAAAAAAAAAATTAATTTGAATTAATAAAACATTCAAATAAAAAACTTCCTTAACATAGCCCTAATATTTTACAGAAGTAAAATTTTACAGATAAAGGATAGTTTTTTGTGGTACTTTTGGTAGTTGGGCCGATTTGATTAATTTTCACACTAGCTATTTATAATTACAAAAGAGCAATGCGTAGCAAAATTTTAATGATCTCGAATTATTTTTTGAGTGTTTATATCAGATTACTGATTTCGGTTATATGGGAGGTGGGTGTGTTAGTCTGCCGATTTGTTTCATTTTTAAATTAACTTTTTACAACTGCAAAATAATTATGTGCACCAAATTGCACTGATCTAGGATAATTTTTTGGGGAGCTATTCCAGATTACCGATTCTGGTTATATGGGTGGTGGGTGCGGTATTCATTCGATTCGAATGAAATTGTGTGAGAATAATTTCTCTACCATAAAACTAATTTTCACAAAATTTCGCGATTCGTGAGCAACTCCTTCTATTTTTGGATACTCGCTATATGGGCTGGTTACACTGTGCGTCATGACCTCTGAAGAAGTACGGTTTAAAGATGCCAATAAACCGCACAAAATAGTCCATTTTTCGGGATGCATTAGCAACTTTTGAACTTCCTCTGGCTGTTTGAATTTTTAATTTGAATTTATTGAGTATACATTAGTACAATAAGAACTATGTTCTTTTACAGTACAACAGATAGATATCAAACAATTTTGGTTGGATACAACAACAAATTAATAGATCTTGAAAAATGTATTTAATTAAAATATTTTAAAAATAAATCAAGAGTGTAATGACAAAAAGTGAATAATAATTAATTAAAATCTTAATAACTAACAATGTTTCAAATAGTAAGAAAACACAGAAAAAAGGCAAAAATAAGAAAATAGTGATAAAAGAAATTAATGAGTAAATAAAGATTGCCTAAAGATGCCCCTCGTCTATTATTCGAAGCTGTTCTTCAGAAGAAATTGGGTAATTCGGCTTCTTCACATAACCATTGAGCAAGAAATGAGCCTCGTCTCTGAAGACAATCTTTCAATAAACAAATTAATTTGCATCCAACATTTCTTGGGCCCATTCTAAACTTGGCTCTGTGGCAAGTCGCCTGGCCTCAACTCTTGCACCAGCTGTAGTTTGTAAGCCTTCAGACCAAGATCCTTACGTAAATTTATAGGTTTTCAAAATGGATAGACATGTCACGATCTTCATTGAAACCATAATGAAATTTTTCAAAAATATAATATATATTTTGAAATAAAATAGAATCTGTGTCATATTTGACACACAAAATTTTTTAATATGCAATACCTTGAAAAATATGATATAAAACAATTTCGATAGATCCATCCCACGGAAGTAATTATGTTAGATAAAATATCAAATGTAATAAAGGGTTAAGAAGCTTATTTATATAAATGAGCTTATTTATATTGTCAAAGTTTCTAAGAAGAAGTTATTAACATGAAAATAATTAATGTCAATTTGATTGCAGCAATATCCCATTTAGTTCACTCAAAACTACTTTGAATACAGATTAGCATTAAGGACAGCTCAATGGGAAATGTTTTCCATTCACAAAATCAACAGCATATAAAAGTGTCTGAATACTCAACAACAACAGAAACAACCTAAATAAAAAAAGTGAAAATGTCAAAACAAACTACAACTAATTTTATAGTCATGAGTTATTTACACGCAATGACTTTGACTTCTTAAACCCCATGACCCCATATGTATTAATGATTATTTGATTGTTATATTTTGAATTTTTCATAGTTTTGTTTAAATTCAACACTTGACAGCAGCTGTCATCGACCGATTTTAATGATAGCTCAGCATTTTTTGGTTTGTTGAGCCCACCTCACGTGACTCGTCAAAAAAGCTAAATTCTTTCAATTTACCTTTCTCAAATTTAACTCACGTGATTTTTATACCTACATAGTACCAGCCAAACATGTGCGATAAAAATAATTAAATTAATCATGAGGTGAAAACAATGCGACACCATAATAATAATAAATAAATGATGGCTGCGTTGAGATCTGTCAGTAAAGTCAACGTGCTATTTTTGACATTTTTATTTTGATGAATGCCCAGAAAATACTTAACTCATCGTAGCTTTGAGTGAGTATGTAGTTTTATGCGACCATGGGTTAAGCGTAAAAGCAAGTGATGATTATGGAAATTACGTAAAATTACGTAATAATATGTAAGCCATGCAATATGCCATACAATAATGTAATAACACGCGCCAATATTAATCAATTTTAATTAGTTTCTTCTGCCATGGCAGAAATTGTAGCCATGGGGCTCAGCAACAAAACTGTAGTAGTCTGCTGTGTGATTGACTCTATAAAGAGTTGTTGTTGTTGTTTCCATCTTCAAAACTTATTTCATCTAAATAGCTCATTATTAAAATCATGTGAAAATACAAAGAATATATAACAATTAATTAACAAAAATTAGCTTTCCATGGTAGAGCATAATAAGAAAACTTTAGTTGATGTTAAATTAATTAAATAATCTAAAACTAAGCAATTGATCGATTTCGGTCAAGGTCATGAATAACTGAATATCTGGTTGTGTCCAATAGCCAGTTTTCATTCAAACACTTAAGCTTTCAAGCAGAATAAAAAAGCTCTCACAACTCATTGGTGCATTTCGGCAAATTCGTTAAACTCCAAGAAAGAATAGTGAAAAGGAAGAGGCAAATAGAACAGACAAAATAACTTGTATGGTATAGCTTGACCTTAAAATGAAAATCCTTTTGCTTTAACGTCATATAATTCAGACGAGTTTATTCGAACAAAATTCAAATTATATAAAATTTAAACGAAGGGTTGGTTGGTAACAGCTTAATCACTCATGACTACTGATGATGGAAGTTTAGCTCCTTCCGCAACAGTCCGTCTAGTCTGCTGTGTGATAGACTCTATAAAGAGTTGTTGTTGTTGCCTTCTTCAAAACTTACTTGATCTAAATTTGGATATATATTTATTATTTAAAAAAATTTCAAAAACAAACAAAAATATTGAAATGATGAATTTTAACACAGTTTTATCTAATAAAAACATTATTTTTATTAGCAAAATAAATATATATAAATATAAATAAAATTAACATAGTTTTACTGTTTGAATGTTAAAGTTTTGTAAAAGATATATTTATTTTAATTAATGTTATTTTGTATAGCGAAATTTGTTATCTTGTTTTTGTAGTTTACTCTATTACTCTATTTGTAGTTTACAAACATTCTTTAAAATTAATCATTTGAAATTTGTGAAAAAATTTTTAAATTTTACTTTTTTTAAAAATTATTTTTTTAATATGGTTTTTTACTCTAAAACGAACAACTTAACGAACAATTTGTTCCTAAATGTTCCTTAGCAATACCTAAACGTTCTAAAAATTCTTTGAGCCATTGTTGAAAATTCCAACTTTTGTCATAATTTCATTCACTTTATTGCTTTCAGAAATAAAATTTCAGAAATCAAAAATTTCTGACGAGTTGAAGTGAGCGACCGTTTGTAATGTTTCGTTTTTTTCACATGCACTTGTCAAGGTAAAAATCGCCATTGCTTCACTTCGTTGCACAGTGAATCGCGTAGAACATGCGTGCTGAACAAAACTGATTTCCTCACTTTCAGAAAATAACTGTAAAAGTTGATGAGTAATTATCTAAAAAAGACGGTATTAAGAATTGTTTTTGTCACTCGATTATATGTATTGTGTAATAAGCAGTTTAAAACAGGTATTTTGTTTTAATTGTTTTATTATGATCATCAGTTGAACATAGTGTATTTTTTTTATATATAAAATAAATTTTTTTAAATGTGTGCAATGTAATTTCAAGTGGAATGTATGGCATATATTCTTATAAAAAGTAAGAAAATGGAGACATATTTGTGAAATTTTAAACACTACCAGAAGTGCTATTTCTGCATTATAAGTTTTTATTTTTAAACTTACAGATGGTGAAACTTATTTGACACCGCTTGGCACCAGTCTAATTTTTCAGCATATGTAGAATACGTGTTTATCCATTATTGTAAAACTGATTTGGAGCTTCGCATACGCTCGCTTCTTTTTTATTTCCATCTTTAAATGGGAATTGTATAAAATTTGGTGAAAATTTTCGAAGAGTTAAATTCGAAATCACTCATATTTAATACAAATTAAAAGAATTTTATAGCTAACGCTTTGATAAAACCTAGTTTCACAAATAAAATAAGCATATCAAATAGGGGCACGGTAGACACAGCTGTCACACAAAGTACAAATTAAAATAATCATTATGCATGTAGCAATTAAAAAATCCAAGAAAACAATTTTGTACAGCTAGCATATTCTACATGATTCACTGTACGATGGTGGGCTCGTTGCCAAAACAAATAATTTGGTTAAAAAATTTGTGTTTTCTGTCTTTTAATAAAAAAATAGTGCTAAAAAAGTAGATAACCTAAATTATATGAGTCGGTTACAATAGAACTAATGATAATTTTGTTCTTGCTCGCATACATTGCATCAGCTTTTAGGAGGGATTTGACAGAATGTTCTTCTTCTTATCGAAATTATCATTTTCACACTAACTCATTAAACAGATTTGCTTATGGTTACTGATCACATCTTTTCTTCGCAAATTTTCGGCTTTTATTTTTCATTAACTCAATAGGTGATTTAATTTTAGTAAACTTCGGAAAAATAAAACAACAACAATTGCACTGAAGTTTTCATAAATTTCAGTATTTTGGAAATTTCAGCAGTGAAGTGAAAATACCCTCATTATTTTTGAAGATTCCTAAAAGTGCCTAAAAAAATTTCAGGGACCGTAAATAACTGTTATCAAAAAATTTTTTTCAAAAAAATCATGTCTTGTAGATATCGCAGAAATATGAAGTCTTTATAAAACTGATCATATTGAAATATTTTTTTGAAATCGTTTTGATATTCAAAAAAGTCCTAAAATCAAACTTCAATTGTTATTTTTCAACAAAAAAAAATAAAAAAAAATTACTCTTAGAAAGTGATTTTTATTGCAGGAAAAAAAATAACAATTATTTCGGACTTTTCTTTTTTTCGTTTTGTATAATTTCTTAGATAGTAGTTAAATGAAATTTTTTTTAAATTTGTTTAAATTATGTTGTATTTTTTCCCTTCATATAATTGTTTTTTCCGAAAACCTCTTAAAAATACACAAAACGAAAACACACAAAACAAAATGTTTAATTAAAGGAAGACGCTGAAGTGATATCTTTTGAGCAGGCATTGATATATTGCTCCAAATAAATCTTTTATTCACTATTGAAAATTTTCTGGTTTTTCAAAATTTTCAAAAACCAAACACTTAAAAAATCACTCCTTATAAACCAGCCAGCACAATAACAATGGGCTCGTGTGTTTGTATTCTGTATAAAGTTTTTTTAGAGGTTTTCGAAAAAAGCAATTATATGGAGGGAAATATATTCTGTGTGGTAACACAGAATTAACACAAATTTAAAAAAAAAAATTAGTTTAACTACAATATCAAAGAAATTACACAAAAAGGATTTTTAATTCCAACAGAAAAAATAAAAGTCCCAAAATGATTTTTTTAAAAAACAGAAAAAGTAAAAGTCCGAAACTGATTTTTATTTTTTGACTGAAAACAATTGAACGAAAATGCTCTCTACGCGAAAAACACAGCGAAAATGAAAGAACACATCGACAAGCAACTCCTTAAATTATTTTCACAATAGTTTTTCCAATTTAATGAATGGGTTTTTAACTTTTTTTTTTAGCATTTCAAAATTTAATTTTAATAAACCGAAGTTTTTTTATATTATTCACATAATTTTGTTTAGGCTTAAACATACTAAACAAAAATACGCTTCAGTTTCCAAATAGACCTGTTTATGCTTCGTAAATCTCCTTCCATGAAGCCATTTAAACGGATTTTGTTTGAACATGTCCAAACGCTGTTAAGAAGTGAGAACACGTTCGTATTTTTGATTTATTATTTTCGAATCTTGCAGTCAACTTTCTCATACCCAAATGTTTATTTAAAGTTCAAACCTCCGACACACTTGATATGCCTACGGCTGTATTTATCTCACGCACTTTCACTTTCGGATTGTCTATTAAGAAATCGTGGATTTTTCTAGAGTGGTCACTGTTTTTGGTGCTCCCCCGGCGTGTTCATTTTTTGTGCTGATTCGACCTCTTTTGAACTCTGAAATCCAATATCTTACTAATAATATTTATCGAGCTTTTATTTTGTTGCTTTAGCACTTTTGTTACCCAAAAAATAATGCTTAATTAGGGCCCAAAATTCTTCTTTATCCATTTTTATCCAAACAATACTGAAAGTTATTAAATTAAAAACACTGTCACATCACTATTCATTGCCAGATCGATCTGGCATTTATGGTGCATTAATGTTAAGGTTGCCACCCGTAAAGAATGTCATTTTTTGAAGAGACCGGCAGCATCTTGAACGCTCTAGTAAATATTAAAAATTTTTACAAACACAATTTACTGCAATATTCCCTGTTAAAAAACACGATCTTTCTACAAAAAACGAATAAAGTCAGACTGTTATTTTAACAATGAAACGGAACTATCGATCTTAACAGCACAAACAATAATTTGACAACTAATTTGGGCATTACAATGTCACAACAGATACATATTTTTAAGTGGGTTTTGTTTATTATGCACTTATTAATGCTATAACTTTGCTGTAATCGAATTAAATCTAATAAACACTCTGTTTTTAGTAAAAATTTATTTTTGCATTAATAATTGTGAAAACAATTCAATACCAAGGTCAAGAAGATTAATATTAAATTAATTACAAACACTCAAAATAAGAAATTGTGCAGCCAACTCGAATTCTATGAAGTGAAATTCATTTTGATTGGTGTATTGACAAAATTTGTATGTAATAAAATTTGACTTTTGACATTGAGTTTGTATTTGATTTAGTATATTAGTGAAGAGTCACGTAAAATTGTATTTATTTTAATTTATTTTGTCTTATCCACCACTGCTTTCTTGACTTCAGCACTTTTGAATTATTTCATTCTGACAGGCAACAAAATAAATGAAAGGCTTAATCACATGATGGAATAATGAAGTCCATCAATTGGCATTACTATACATAATATTTTAATATATAAAGTTTGATTAGTTTTACAGAAATCACTTTTTGTACAAATTTGATAGAAGAAGATACAAAAGCAAAAAGATATTTTTGAAATGCCTACGCAAATACTTCAAAAAACTTTTGAGAGCTCCTTGCAAAAACTCATCCTTAAGAGTCAAAACTACGGCAAAAACATTCAGTGCTTGACTAAGAGCGAAGAACAAAGCAATATTAAGTTTAATTTAATTAAGAGGGTACGTGAGTAGCAGCAACAACTTTAGCAAAGCTCAACCAACAAAAGAGGAACGAACGATGGCTGCCAATTCCAATGACGTCATTTCCGGGCTTACAAACTCTAATAGCTCTAGCTGTTTACCTGGTCTTTTGCCAGTAGAAGCAATAACTGTAACAAGAACAACAGCTACAACAACAAAAATTTTCAAATCGCTGCCATAATAGCTGCAAAGCTGTGCAGCCAGATATCACGTGGCAAAAACACTTTTGTGGCAAGCTCTTAAATAATTGCGTTGGATTTAAATGCACCAAGCATGAGGATTGCCAAGCGTGAGAGTTGCCAAGCGTGAGGGCTGCGAAGGAATTCAATTATTTATATAATACGAATAGAGATAGTAAAAAAAAGAAAGTAAAGACGACAAAATAAAACAAAGATTTCTTCCAGACTGGCAGCCATGATAGTGAAATACTTTTTCATCATATCATATAATGGCTATTGCGTGATGTTTTCACTCTAACTGGCCTGAAGCTGAGTTTAATTTACTTAATTAATGCAGCCAAGTGTGTTTTGTCCTTTCAACAAAATTTGGATTTTTCATCACGTAACGTTAGAACAGTAAATTTTTGTATTCAAATGCGACATAGAATCGTTTTGCGTGTCATAGGCACGCCCCACAATGTAACACACGCCTCACAAAGCAAGTTGACTATAATAGAAGGAGTTCCGGTAGAGCAGTGTGTGGCAGGAATAATCCAAAACAAAACTACAAAATAACAATTAAATGTTTATCTTTAAAAAATTTGAATAACAAGTGTTTTATTGAATTTTTATTTTCGAATTATGAATAAATATTTTTTATTCGTTATTTTTAATTATTATTCAAAAATTTTGAATAAATTTAAAAATAAATTTTATTTTTAGCATAGTTTGAATCTTTAAAGTTTGAATTTTTAATAATATGGTTTAAGTTTGATTTAAGAACAACTCCTTTTTCAATCTTTTTGTCAGATTTTTTATGAGAACATGGAAGATTGACCATAGTTGCATAGGAGAAAAGACGTTTATTGGTGCCGATGATGGTAGTGTAGTATTGAATTTTAAAAAAGTTGTATGTAAGGAAAAAAAGTACTTGTTACTTCGAGTACAGAATTGGACGCAAGTAATTCGGTTTTTAAGCAACCACGGATAAGAAATCGAAGAACTCATTGTTGTAATGACTTTCTAATCTTATGAATTTGTATTTAGATTGATTTGTTTTACAGCAACAATCTCCTTCTTAAAAACGTTTATTAAGCGATGATTACTATAAGTATCAGTTGGACCAAACCATTTGTTTTTAAAGCGTGGGTATGACAATGTCGCCACAACTGCTGCCTCTGAATTAGGTGTTGCAAAGCTAAGAAGTTCTGAAAAACCGGAATTACCGCTGTAGTATAAGACATTGGCAATGAGCTCGCTATGCTCCCATTGCTGTCTTTTAAGCGTTTGTTATTTTTTCGGTGGCAAAATACAGGGAAATAAAATTCCATAATAAATACTAGCTTCACCCTGCAATATGTCCAATGCCCTTGCAAAATGTTCAGTTCACGTATTTTTTCTATATTTGTATGTTAGACTGGTTCTTATTTGTATGGAGAAAAAAATTTCGTTTGTTTTTCTTGAGCACCCTTTTATTTTGTTCCCATATATAAAAAACGCATACAAATAAGTTTCAAAGAAATTGGACTTTATTAACACGTGCCGCCAGGTAGAAATTCAAAAAATTTGGGTGAAATTTCGCATGGAGCATCACTGAAAATAATAAAAAGCTTAATTTAAAGGAAAAAATGCTGGAGTTATTTTTGGTGGAGTGCAATCGGCAAAAACGTCGAAAATCGATTTTTACTAGAATTCATATCTCAATCACTTCTTCACCGAATGTTAAGTTTCAAATACCATTAAAAAGGTAATTAAGCGCACTTTAATTTCAGAAAAAATTTTAACACTTTAAGCAATACCACCAAAATTTAGCGTCTAGTTTGACAAGATATTGTTAGTGAAAGTCTATATTTACTTTTGTTTTAATACATATGATAGAAACCCCTTCTTTTTTTTTCAATTCTGTACACCACCAATGATTTTCATAAAATGACAAACTTTTCAGTTTAACTTTTCCCTTTTATATATTCCAGGTGTACAGATCTGACGTCAAATTCTTTATGACAAAATTGAAAAGCACTTCAAACTGAATTGAGCAAGTATTTTTCTTTTGCTCTAACACGGCCATCCTGTAAAATCATCGCTCTCGATGAATTCAAAACTTCTTGTTTTCAAAACAATCATTTGTTTATTACAGAAAGAAAAAGCTAAAATCACAAGAAAACAACAGTTTACAGAAACCACAAATTCATTATTGCAAATTCCACGGCAGTAATCTGTCCTCTTGTATAATTAACCACCAGATATCCAGAGCTGTAAACAGAATCATTATTTCAGATGTTACTTCTTGAATCGCTACTCGGAGGCAATCTTAAGCTTGTTTGCAAATCAACACTTAACTGAGAGTTAATCTTAAGCGTGTTCAAAACTTCAACACCTAAACTGAAAGTTATGACTCAGAGGCAATCTTAAGCTTGTTCAAAACTTCAACACCTAAACTGAAAGTGATGACTCAGAGGCAATCTTAAGCTTGTTCAAAACTTCAATACCTAAACTGAAAGTTATGACTCAGAGGCAATCTTAAGCTTGTTCAAAACTTCAACACCTAACTGAAAGTTATGACTCAGAGGCAATCTTAAGCTTGTTCAAAACTTCAACACCTAAACTGAAAGTGATGACTCAGAGGCAATCTTAAGCTTGTTCAAAACTTCAATACCTAAACTGAAAGTTATGACTCAGAGGCAATCTTAAGCTTGTTCAAAACTTCAACACCTAACTGAAAGTTATGGCTCAGAGGTAATCTTAAGCTTGCTTAAAACTTCAACACATAAACTAAAAGTTATGATTCAGAGACAATCTTAAGCTTACTCATGAATTCGATTCTTATTGAATAAGGGATTTTGCAGAAAATTTTACCTTATATTAGTTACTAACATCCTTCTCGTCTTCACACTCGTCTCGTCTTAAAGGCCGAATGACCTCTCTTGCTGCAACAATAGAAGTTTTGCGGTTATCTTTCTTCAACTTATATCGATCATTGGGAAGGACACCAACTATTTCATAAGGACCACAATAATACGGCTGTAACTTCGATTTGCGCCTCTGATTACTACAATAGACAACCTTTTGTCCAATTTTTAATTGAGTTGGTTTGCATTTATTTTGATCAAATCTGATTTTCATTCGAGTTGCATTTAACTCTGCTCGTTTACTGGCAAGTTTTCGTATTTCTTCTACGTCGTCAAATTGTGGCTCAATTTCGAGCTCTGCTAAAAATGCACTAATATCTGGAGTCCGTCCCGATATACCTGTTAATACCTTCAACGGAGAAAATCCAGTTGTTTTATTAACCGTTGTATTAAGAGCTAGTTGTACACGACTGATATAACCAGTCCATTCGCCACATTTATCTAAATTAGTTCTCAACAAGTTAGCAACAGTGTCCACATAACGTTCCACTTGGCCATTAGCTCTACTAGCACCAGGAGCAATTAAATGATGTGTTATCCCCAACGACATGCAGAAGTTTTTAAACTCAGCACTAGTAAAATTAGTGCCTCTGTCACTTACAAGTTTGGCTGGAGCTCCAAATAGCATTACATAGTTATAAAACATTTGAACTGTTTCCGCAGCTGTAAGGGTTTTACAAGGGAATAAAACTGCAAATTTTGTAAAAGCATCAATCAAAATGAATATATAACGGTGGTCTTTTCCGTCAAATGGTCCCATAAAATCAGCATGAACCACATCGAATGGAATTGGCTTCTTTTCTATTGGGTGAAGTTCACACTGTTTCTTTCCAGACGGCCTTTTAGCCACCAGACAGATTAAACAAGAGTTCACAAATTTTCTGACATTTTTAGTCATATGCGGCATCCAAAAATGTTCTCGTATCTTCATAAGAGTCTTTTCCCATCCGACATGACAGTTTTCTTCATGGAAACGTCTCATTAATGACAATCGACATTGTTGGGGTACATAAAGTTTGTTAGTATTTTCCAGTTTCTTGTATAACAATCCATTTTTGAGTTTGAATTGCGTTGATGTGTTGGTATCGCCACTTTTAATTTTCTCTATGATTTCTAATGTACCTGGATCATTTTGCTGCTCAATATGTAACCATGTTTCGGACAAACTCTCAATTTGATAACAAAATTTTGTTGGCACATTTCGGCTAAGGTAATCTACATGTGATAAAGTCTTCCCTTTTCGGTATACAATCTCAAACTCAAAATCTTGAAGAAAAATCCACCAACGAGCAACGCGAGGAAGTAAATTCTTTTTTTCTTTTGTTGCCTTTAAAGCGTTACAGTCAGTAACTAACAAGAACTTAACACCGATAAGGTAATGCCTAAAATATTTCATCGCATTTACCACCGCAAGTGTCTCCAACTCATAACTATGATATTTTGCTTCATACGACTTGGTTGCCTGACTATAATAAGCAACTACATGCAATCTTCCATTAACTCGCTGAAATAAGATAGCTCCATATCCACTTGCACTTGCATCCGTATGCAGCTCTGTTGGAAGATCAGGATTAAACAATACTAATAATGGTCGAGTTGTAAGTTGTTCTACTATGTAATCTTTTGCTGCTTGACATTCATTACTCCATACAAATTCCGTATTATTTTTAGTCAATGCCGTGATACAGGCAGTTTTTGCAGCAAATTCTGGTACGAATTTTCGAAAATAATTCGCTAGCCCCATAAATTGACGTATTTGTTTAACATTACTTGGTGTCGGGGAACTCACTAACGCATCAATTTTGGTTTTGCTTGGTCGTATACCATCTCCAGATACTTCTCGTCCTAAGTAATCAATAGTAGTTTGAAGAAATTTACATTTATCCACGTTTAAGGAAAACCCACTTCCAACTAATGCCTTGAGTACAATATCAAGCTTTTCAAGACCTTCATCAATGGTTTTGGATGTTATTAACACATCATCCATGTATACCAAAGCCAATTTGCCTCGTAACTCACCCAAAGCCACGTTTATAGCCCTCTGGAAAACTGCAGGTGCATTAGCGAGACCAAATGGCATACACAAATATTCATAATGTCCATCGGGTGTGACAAAAGCAGTTTTTTCTATAGAATCCTCAGCAATTGGAATTTGGTGAAAACCAGATGCCATGTCCAATGATGTAAAATATTTATTTCCAGACAATTCGTCTAACTGATCTTCTATCCTCGGCAAAGGATAGCGATCCTTTACAGTTATTTTGTTTAGAGCTCTAAAATCTACACAAAGGCGATTCTGTCCATTTTTCTTTTTGACAAGAATCATTGGGCTCGCAAACGGTGAGTGACTCTCTCT
This sequence comes from Dichetophora obliterata, assembly GCA_963920525.1. NCBI lineage: Eukaryota > Metazoa > Arthropoda > Insecta > Diptera > Sciomyzidae > Dichetophora > Dichetophora obliterata. The sequence goes on from OY986436.1 coordinate 41,844,915, forward strand.
TATTATACCATTATTTATCAAATCTGCAACAATTTCTTTTGTTATCTGTCGCTCACTGTGTGCCATCCTATATGGCCTAAAGAAAATATTGGCATCTTTCGTTAAACGTATACTTAGGGATCCCGTAGTTACCCTTGCCGTAGGAAAACCCTCTATAAAGTGTTTGGAGTACTTATCCAAAATAACATTCAGCTCCTTTGTACGAGGCTTTGACATACTACCAATTGTGGTAGCAATATTTTTGCTTTTGAGACAAAAAGTTGACTTACTGCGATGTAAGTACGATCCATTGGCAGTAACCGTAATTGTAAGCGTAGGATCTTTCAAAATGTCTCTTCCAATAATAATTTCATTTTGCAAATGTTTTTTATCAATCAAATAAAGGCTTACCTCAACAATAAGATCTTCAAATTCTACAAATGTTTCAAGCCTTTCAGATAGTAAAATAGGTTCTCTCCCAATACCTTGCACAGACAGTAATTTTGTAGTTCTTTTTGCAGATATTTTGTCAGCAATGTCGGATCTTATCAACGAACAATCAGATCCCGTGTCGAGAAGACAATGATATAATTTTCCCTTAATAACCACTGGAGTGTAATTATCTGATACCAACGAAATCTTGCATAGATTTATTTGTTTTCGGTCAGCTCTTTGTTTAGCCCAGCAGGTTTGTTCATCGTGTCCAGATTTTCCGCAAAAAGAACACTTAATTTTGGTTTCTATGGGTTTGCTTGGTATTTTCTGTACAACCAATTCGCTTGTCTTTTGTTTTTCCGTGCAATGAGCTCTAATATGACCCTTTTTGCCGCATCCATAGCAACGTTTCTCATCATCTACGCGCCTACGTTTCAATGAATTAGGTAACTTGTCTTCTTTTTCAACATGGGATACTGGTTTATTCTCTTGTAAACGGCGCGTTATATTTTCTACTTTTCGCAAAGGTTTTTCTCGTATCGAAGACAAATGATTAATCAAACTTTGTACAGTAGATGGCATAACAAATGTAAGAGAATTTCTCAAACTCACCTCACTAATGCATCCGATAACAATTTTGACCATTTTGTCTTCTGGAATTTCAAAAGGTAATTGATTAATTTGGCAAACCTTTTCCATTACGAACTCCGTATAGGAAGCATATTCATTGCTTTCTGAGTTGGCAACCTTCCTGAGTTGTGTAATAATGTCTGTACCATTAGAAAAAGCGTGTATCAAAGAAGCACGTAAATCCGGCCAGCTATAAAGTTGATATCCGTACTTGTTGAACCATAATTTTGCCCTCCCAAGCAGAGAAACTTGTATTCTAGGCAAAATGTCAAAATTCTGCAAACCGTCTCGTTGTACCCTTGCATCAATATCCGTGCACCACTTCTGAATATCAACGCGGGTGTGATCCGGATCAAAACTCGGAAAACCCACCAACGCGCCGGTTGATTGTGACCATTGTGTGGATTCTAAAATTTTATTAATTGCTTCCACCGTAATTACAAAATTGTTAGATCTCAACTCTGGGCTTTCCTCCTGCAGATTCAAATTTTCTTGAATCTGACCTCTTAGATTGGAGTCATCTTCAGCCATCTTTCCAATAGAGTGTGGTGTAGGTTGAAGTAATCCCACTTCTGATGATAGAAACCCCTTCTTTTTTTTCAATTCTGTACACCACCAATGATTTTCATAAAATGACAAACTTTTCAGTTTAACTTTTCCCTTTTATATATTCCAGGTGTACAGATCTGACGTCAAATTCTTTATGACAAAATTGAAAAGCACTTCAAACTGAATTGAGCAAGTATTTTTCTTTTGCTCTAACACATATGTAGTTTTTCGTAAAAAAACAAAGCATTTGGAGATCGTTATTTTTTATTTTCTCAAAAACAAATTTGTCCTTGCGGGAGGGAAAGACAACCTTTTTTCCCTAATTTTTTTTTTGAGATCTTGACCACTTTTGCAACTTTTGAGACCCTTTAGAATGTGAAATTCGAAAAAATTGTGATTCAATACTCCCAAATGCTCATTCAGTCGCATTGCCTCTGTGTAAACTCCAAGCTCCGAGCGGCACGTGTTATTGTTGTAAAAAAAAACTTCTTTTTAGACGGTAAGGAACAAAAAATCGGATGCCCAACAATTTCTAAAATAAGGACCACCCTAATGTATATGTAAAATCACGTTCTTTAAGGAAGCTATTATATTTAATTCTTTTGTCAACTGAGTCATTTTATCCTTGGCCTTCAAATTCGTCACAGTGAGTAATATAACGAGTTCCATCGCCTTTTTCCTGGCCTGCACCAAGTATGTCCAAGAATCTTTTCTAATTTCTTGGCGGATCTAGGACTAGGATCAGAATCAATAACATCTCTTTCAACTCCAAATACCTTGAAAGCTTTAACAAAATTACACTGGTTATCAGTAACAGTTACTACCCTATCGGAAATTTTAAAGCACTTATTAAAAAGCACATAAAAAGTGCTTTATTCTACCTTTGCATAGTGCTTTTGTGAAGCGCTTTGCTCTCGCTGCGAGCTGAGTTGTAAAAAAGCTCTTTGCTTTCGCTTTTCTTAGTGCTTCAAAATAGTTTTTGTGATTACTTCGAATATCTTGTTGAATTCGATATCTACTTCGATACTACTGACACTCCCATCACTAGCATTCGTGTCATCACTAGCATTTTAGCATTCGAAAAGTTTAAAGTATAAGAAAGTGCATTAGAATATTGAAAAATAAATAATTAACTGAAAAAGTAAATAGTTTAATTGATAATATTATAATGTGATTAAAAAAGGTAATGAAATGAATGGCAAGTGATTAGGGTATTTAAAACGCCACTTTAAAAGATTGAACAAAGCCTTTTTTGGAATCATTTTCCGAAGCGAGCGCAAAGCACTTTTTTAACGATTTTTGAAGCGAGAACAAAGGTCTTTTTTGAAATCACTTTCCGAAGCGAGAGCAAAGCACTTTTTTAACGCTTTTTGAAGTGAGAACAAAGCACTTTTTTAACGCTTTTTGAAGCTAGAACAAAGCCCTTTTTGGAATCAATTTCCGAAGCGAGAGCAAAGCGCTCTTGCAAATCACCATCCGTTGCAAGAGCAAAGGTCTTTTTCCCAATGACATGGCAATGTTAAAAAAGGCGCTATTTAAAACGAGACCAAAGCGCTATTAAGATTTTGTTAAGAGCTTTCAAAGTACTTTCAAAGTGCTTTGTTTCCTAAAGGGTATTAACTTGCTTGTGTTAACACCATACTAAAAATGTTCTTCATTCATCATATCAGCTATTTTAGTGTGCGAATGTATGCCTTATAAGTGCCTGCAAGCAAGTGGTGCTGACTGCCTTTCAAGCTTATGCCTCATTTACACGAGTGACATATACTGACTTTAATAATGACTTAATGACATGTCATAGTGACGCTGCTATTTAGACGGCACAAAAAAGTGACTTGCCCAGAGCTTTGTCACTACGTTTCATTATATATTGGTTTCATTATATATTGACTTTCAAATTCATAATGATTTGACCAGCAAAGTAGGCGTTTACTTGAATGACAAAATTTATAATTCTCAAATACTGATAAAACAAAGAAGTTAAAAGTTATTTTACAAATGGAAGACAACAAAATAAAAGCTGTTTCTTATTCAGCATATTTATTAATTGAAGAGGACGAGGAGAAATAAGAACCTTTCAAGCTTGCGCGACCTGCCAGAAGTTTCTTGCGACCTGCCATCTTCTGAATAATACTGGCTGGGTTCACTTAAAAAAAGAAATGAAATAAAATATTGATTATGATTATTATTATTTAAACTCTTTAAATTTATACTTGCCAGTCCATTTTTAAACAAACAGTTAAATTTCTAGAAACAGTTAAACGCACTCTGTCAGTAAAGAATGCACTTTTTATGTTTTTCTTTAAATTGGTCACTATGAGAGTAGACGGGCTTACACGACGCTTACACGATGTCATTTAAGTGAAAAAACTAATGACATCTGATTTTAATCATTATTTTATGACTAAAATAATGAAACAAAATAACATCATTTACACGATAATGGCACTTAATGATGTAAAAAATGACAAATATGTCACTCGTGTAAATGAGGCATTATCGGTCGATATCCAATGGACTGTTACTCCAAAAAAGCTAAGTCACACAGTGTAACGAGGTCTATGGGATGAGGGACAAAAACAGAAAGAATCATCTTAGGTGCATGAAATTTATCACGTGTAATTATTTTATAAATATGCCACACAAATTTTCATTAAGATCGGACACGGCCTTCGCCTACATCCCATACAAAATTTACAATAAAAGTACAATATTTCGAGTTGTAGAAAGTGTAAAAACCAAATTAAATAATTTTTTTATTGGATACACAAAATGACCATTTAAAAATTTCATCTATATTTGCCACGCCCTTCATCCACCTCCCATACAAAATTAAGATTAAAAGTGCAACTCAAGTTGTAGAAGATATTAGAAAAAGAAGTTAACCATTTTTTATTACCTTCATTCACGCAATTATCATTTAAAATTTTCATTAAGATCTGCCAAGCTCCTTGCTTACCTCCCATACAAAATTAAGAATAAAAGTGCAATAACTGGAATTCTAAAAAGTATTAAAAATGAAATTAACTATTTTTGAACTACATTCTCATAACTATCATATAAAAAATTAATCAAGATATGCCATTCCCTTTTTTCCACCTCCCATATAAAATAAAGAATAAAAGTGCAATATCTCCACGTGTAAAAAGTGTCAGAAACAAAATTAATTAAATTTTTATTTACTTTATTTCCATAATTACCATATAAAAATTTCATCAAGATCTGTCACTCCCTTCGCCCACCTTCGATACAAAATGAAAAATAAAAATACAATATCTCCAGTTGTAGAAAGTAGAAGAAAGGAAATTAATTTGTTTATTTTTAACTGGTTTCACTTAATTATCATATAATTATTGTATTCAGATTGGCCACGTCTTTCACCCACCTCCCCCATGATATTCAATAAAATATGTATTTTTATTTTAAAGCATTGGATTGTTTAAATTTTACATAAATCTTAAGGATAAGAGAAAATAACAGAAAAAATATTGACTGACATCAGAATAATTCGTTAAGTTACTCGACACAAAGTCAGAGAAATCGAGATCAGAAATTAAATCAGTTTTGGAATCATTCGTATCATGATCTTCATTTAAAATGAATTCATTGTTTTTGTTATCATTATTTTGTTTTTTTTTCAATAGTTTTCTAAGAGAAAATATAAAAGGATCTGATGAAAGCAGTAACCCATGGAATATATCTATATTGTATAGTTCTCCAAAGTTTTTACGGGTATGATTTAAGCTTATTTTTCTAAGCTATTTATGACTAGCTTCTAAAACAATGCAGTTAATATTTTTACATATTTAAGCTTATGACCTTCACTACAATCTTACCCTCGAATGGTTGAAAATGACGGCGTAAAATTAAGGAGAGTAAATTGTAACCAAACTTAGCAATTTTAATGAACGTTGTAATCAAAACCTTAACAAACTCGAGATGCGTTTAACTCGAGAAATCTTTGCCCTGGCTGAAGACCACTTTTCATTTGACACCACCTAGCAAAAAGAAGATGCATGAATATTAAAAAAAAATAAAATTTTTAGGATATCGATTTTCGTATTATAAACGTAAAAAATTTCAATCCTCTATGCATTATTGCACAATAGAACCTTAAATTGAAGGCTTTTTTTCAAATCTGGAATGTCACCCAGTCATGTATTTTTTGGTATGCAATTTGTGCTCATTTTCGTCAAATCATACTTTAGAAAAGTGGTCATAAAATCCTTATTTGAAAGTAGTCTGAGACCAAATTTTGGAAATGTGTTGAGAAAGGCATACTTTAATATTGTACATACTTGAAAGTTAAACATAGAAAAATGTTTTTATTTTGTAATTTTGCTTCAAAATCTATGAAAAATTTGTTATTTTATTATATAAATTTGCGCATTTTCGTCAAAAAATGCTCCCGGAAACAGATCATAAAATTCTTAGCTTTTATTTTCGGCTTCCCAAATTTGGATAAAGTTTTAAGAAAAAGTTATTTTATATCAAATTAAAAAAAAAACAAAAAAACAAAAACACAAAAACGTTCTTTATTTTTTGATTGCGTTTGAAAATTTATGAAAAATTTTGTTTTTTTCATATAAATTTTAGCATGTACGTCAAAACATGCTTTAAAAGGTGGTCATAAAATCCTTATTGCAATGTAGTCTTAGACCAAATTGTGAGAATGTGTTAAGAAATTCTTGTGTTCAGATATACTTTAAAAAAATGTTTTTATTCTATAATTGTATATAGAAATTAAGGTTTATTTGGATTTCTAAGACTTTTTTATGTTACATAAAATTTTTTTATTTATATTTTAAAATTTTTTTTTTGGGCAAGAACTTGTAAAATATATATATTTTTAAAGTTTTGTGCATGAATTTTACTAAAATTTTTGGGATTTTGGAAAATATGCAGTACAAAACTGCAAGAACAAAAATTTCGTAAAATTTGCAAGGCTGCGTATAAAAACTGTAACTACCACAAATGGATGGATATCAAATAATCCTTTTAGATTCTTACTTTTATATTATAGATACTTAATTTTACGAGTTTATGAGTTTTTTTTCATACCTACTCTTGTCCACATCGTTACACTGTGTGTCGTTGAGATGTCCAAATGTCAGCAGTGGTACAAATATACTTTACCAACCGAAATTTTTCTTTACTTTCCGCGACATGAAGATGATATTGTTCATCAATTTCACGTCCAAGTCGCCTTCGGGAAATCTGTGAAACTAAATGAACTCCTTTACATATTTTTAAAAAAAAATTGGATTCTGAACAACTGAAAAAGGTACCAATGAACGTAGAATAAACTTGGTAATTTTTTTTATTCAAGTCTGCTTGATTTCATTTTTGTTTTTAAATGTAAAATATTTTTCGCTTTGCGAATTTTGATTCATTACTTCTTAAAATTTATATATTAATTGTAGTACTCTTCAACCGCTTGTTGGCCATGACATCATTTAAAATGGGAAATGAAATTTGAGGTATAGTTCCAATTTTTTAATTTTAACTAAAAGAGGCTTGCACTTAACACAAGAAGCACACACGTTGTGGCCATCATATTCTTGACTGATAATTTTGAAAAATTTACTTTTTAAAATGCGTGTCCTACAACTCTATCCTTCACTGTTGCAGGCATTATCCTGACTTGATAGCTGACGATCTACTGATATGGTGGTCGAAAAAAAAACTTTATAGATGCCGCTCATTTGATATATTCCAGATCAATTTGCTCTATTTATTTTTATTACCACACAACTTCACATAATGAATTACAAATAAAAGTTTTGAATAAATTATTTGAAACTCAAATGAAGAAGAAAATAAAAAATACTTGATACTGCCCAGTGAACCAAAACTTAAGTTTTTAAATTCATTTTTTAACCTTTTTGGGTAGAAACGTTCGTTTTCGGCACTCATAAATGGACAATTTTAGTATCATTCGTCGGACTAAAATGCCTCTCAAAAATTAACCTTACTTTGTTCGGAAATGAGTTCAAAAGGAAACATAAACTGCACTTTTTTATGTTCAGAAATGCATTAAAATAAGAACCATAGAAATGTTTTTTTCGGCTCTCAGAAATGAAACCTTTTTGGATCAATCGCCGGACGAAAATACCTCTCAGAAACAAACCTTTTTTTCTTCGGAAATGAGTTACAAAATGAACCATAAAAAAATTTTTTTCAGCACTTGGAAATGAACCCTTTTTGAATCAATCGCTGGACGAAAATTTTAAATTTAAGAAAGCAAAAAAGAAACATTAATGAATAATTTCTGAACTTATTTATGAACTACACAAAATACACAAAAATACATAAATATTCTTCATTTGCGAGGAATTTTTAGCTTTAAAATTATTCTTTTTGGCTCAAAATAAGTTTTTTATGAAATTTGCGAAAGTAGTACTGTTTTTAACTATGGTAAAAGTTTTCACGAATTTAATCTTTTATAGCAAACTCTTTTAAGCGACAAAATAAAAAAAAAATTCTATCCAAAAGCGTTCGCAAAACTTTCACCTTACGCAAAACGTTCGCTTATGGTTCAGTGGGTGAGTTCTTATTAAAAAAACAAAGAATAAATATTACTTTTTATTCGTTTTTTAACAAAGTTTTGATTAAGTAATGCCCTATACTGCGGTAAGATCATGAAATTTTAAAGGAATTAGTTTAAGAAAAAGAGAATTTTTAATACTGATATTTTCATCCCAGTTAACTATAATCGTGAATCTGGCGATAAACGGTCTGAATAAACGGTTCTGGCATTTGTATTTGGCATAACAATTTTTTTTTTATAGCATAAACTAGTTATTACTTTTTTTAAAAGCTGAGAGTAGATACATTTGCGCCATGGTTTTTGTATTACCATTCTAAAAAAATGTAACACTTATGTGCAAATAAAAAAAATTAAAAAATTAAGCTCAAATGCAAATGCAATTCATTAATTGACCCGAAACCGAATAAACTTTCAGTTGTGTACTATGAATGAAAATATTTCGTTACTAAATAATTTTGCTTTCTAAAATCCAAGCACTTACATTTTTTTGTCACTTATCTTCTCTGAGCAGCGAATACGATTGGGTATTCATTCGAACTCTATTATATTATGTAACATAATTCTGTTAATTTCGTTATTTGCTGCAAGTCACAATCAAGTGCTGCAATATATATACCTGTCTTTTGTTTTGAGTCGTGCTTTAATTGTAAAACATTTTTGTTTTTGTTTCCTATATATTTTATTTGTATTTCTTTGTTTATCTCACATTCCTTTCACTTTTGTTGTAACTTGCAATTGAAGTTTTTTACAAAAATTTATTATTTTCTATTACGCCGCTAGTTAGAGATACGTAAGTTTTTTATTGTGCGATAGTTAATTACATTTAAATCCATTAACATTTAGTTTTGCCGGTTTCATAAATATATATCCACTGCTTCAGCATTGAAGCATCTTTAGTGATGTAACTTAAATAGTATAATTTCAAGATTAAGTTCTTAAAATATATTCATAATTAACAAAATTTTATAAATTTAATAAATTGAAATAATGCCAATTACTATTGTACTTAATACAGATAAAGATATTTTTAGTTGAAACATCAAGTATCTTAAAACTTAACTTAATGTTACTGAATTAAGAGCTGGACAAAAAATCCTTATTTATATATAATGACAAAAAAAAAATAAAAAACATCGTAAAAGAAATCTTAGCGCGAAGTTTGAAGGAATCATTTTCTTCGCATAAAAATTGTGCTCTTTAGTTGATCTCTGATCAGAATTTTAATGGTAAAAAATAGCGATAAAAAGTTTTTATTAGAGCAATTGTCATTTTAACAGTTCATAAGAATACAACAAACTCAACTTTTATACAGTTTGTGCAATAAATAAACATTCAAAAATGTCTGCAAATAATACGTATAAAAAACAGAATTGGTATTAAAAATTGTGGCAAGGCAATAAAATACAACCACGCAGATATAAAATTGCTAACCACAATTTATGAACATAAAAGTTAGATATTGAAAGACCACCTTCGCAGCCACCAAGCACAAAAAACAAGACATGTTTTGACAATAAAAATAATAATGTAACCACAAATGTAGTTTAAAGTGACATAAAATGGTTGCTTTCAGTCACTGTTAAAGTAAGGGGAGAGTGGTGGAAGTGCCTGTAAAATGAAATGAAAACTTGGAAGAAGTTATTTGAGATTTGTTCGAAGTTGAAATACCCCCACAGACATGTTCAACTCTACTCATACGCACCTATGTATTCAAAGTTATGAAAACCAGGGTTCGTATTTGCTCACTCATGAAGCTTCATGAATATGAGGGAATTTTTTGTTCAAAAAAAAACGTGCTCATATTCATTTTCGTGAAGAGTTGAGCAATTTTTTTTTTTTTGCTCATGAACTGAAGAAGAGGAAAGCAGTTCGCGAACAAGGATATTTTTTATTTTTGCGAAGAATCTGCTGCTATCATGGCAGAACTAGAGAAGGTATATGCATTTCAGACTGCGTGCTCTTTCTCATATCCAAAATTGTCAAAGTCAGCTTTTTGCAAATGAGAAAAAAGGAAATCAATGGCCGCATTCAGCGGAGTCGACAGTTGGTAACTGGCTGTTGTGTTAAAATTCGCTGAAACACTGAAAGAACGCTGCAAATTTGAGTGAGAAATCTTTTTAATGAAATTATTTACATAATTCAATAGTTATAATTAAATTAAAAAATTGTCAACTTTTTTACGGTATCGCTACCATAACAGTTCTCAGCAGTTGACTTTGCAGAATTCAGCCAATTTTCGCTTTCTCGCCGGTTTCAGATTTTCTATAAGCTGTTAACTTCGTTTTGTCAGATTCGGCAGACTGTCTCTCCGAAATGCTTCTACCTTCTCTAATTTTACTATGGCTGCTATTCATCTCCTCTTCAGCCACTGTGCATGCGTATTAATAAAAAACTGTGGATATTTATTAAACTTTCCATAGAATGAAAGCAGACACTTTTTGATTGTATTCTTGTTGCCACGATGCTTAACATACATACACATAAACATTCAAGCCATTCATTCCAGGAAAAATCAGAAGGCTTCCATCTAAATCTGATAAAGAAACATACCCCACCATATCTTTTGGAAGCTTAAGGATAGTTTTGTATTTATGTTGTTTCCAAACCGCTTCTTTAAGAATGCATGTGGAATTTTTACTTATTGTCGAGAAATGACAACAGAAAATATTAATATCTTTGTTTCCTAGCCGCTTCCCTCCAGGAAAAATCGGAAGGCTTCCATTTAAAAGTGATAAAGGAACATTCCCCACCGTATCTTTTGGAAGCTTAAGGGTAGTTTTGTATTTATCTTGTTTCCAAACCGCTTCTTCAACAATGCATGTGCAAACTTTTATTTATTGTCAAGCAATGACAATAGAAAATATTAATATCATTGTTTTCTAGCCGCTTATTGTAGAATTCGGTAGTCTAGTGGTAGCGCGCTTGACTGTCGCTCAGGGGTTTCGGGTTCGAATCCTTGCCGGGCATTTTGATAAAAAGAAAAAGGAATGTTTACACTTTAATTTTCAAAACAGGGGAGAGGACTGCTTCCAATTCACTTTTGAGGACAGCGGAGAGGAATGTTTCCACATGACTTTTTAACACAGTGGGGAGGAATGTTTCCCTCTAATGACATGCTATGTAAAAAAGCAATAAAGTTTGCAACAAAGGGGAATGCTTCCTACTTTCCATGGAATGTTTTCTGGTAACATCCGGGAATGCTCACATTTCCTGGAGGGTTTCTATGCCTTACTTCAATAAAAAACAAATGATACGGAATGAACGAGAGTATATTCCGTTGACTTTACCACTTCGTGAACAATTAATGAATAAATGAAGAGCCAACGAACAACAAGTAGAAGAGATTTTTAGCAATAGTAGCAGCAGTAGAGATGAATAGAAATAGTTTCTTCGCAAGAGTAAAAATATTCTTGTTCACGAACTGGTTTCCTTTTCTTCAGTTTATGAACAAAAAAATCTGCTCAGCTCTTCACGAAAATGAGCTGCTCACTTTGATCTTTCTTCATATTCTTAAATGCTTTATAGACGCAGAAATGAGCAGTTGCTAACCCTGATAAAAACAAAACAAATTGACCTTTTTACCTCTTGAAAGGAATTTCACTGAACTTCTTATGATCAATTGTGTTGTGCGTGTTATTGAATGTTTGAACACAAATGATCGAGAACTGAGTAGCTGTAGTAGCTGTGCTCTAATTCTATTGCATAATTATGACTATTATTATAAGTATGATTATAATAAATAATTATTAGCAGTAATTTTAATTGATAGTCAACCGACTGATCCACTCTTCTGGTACGTTCGACCACAAACGGTTATGACAATTGTTAATTGCCAATTAGGTTTAGTTGTCTGACGAAATTGAAAATGCTTTACATTGTACCTAAAATAAACCCACTCACTGATCAAATAATAAAAACTAATTGCTAACTGCTATCGATAGATGATGAATAACGATCACGGTTAGAAAACCAAAAATAAAAACTTATTCAATGTTTGTAAAATATTATTATCTTCTCTAATGGATATCTTTTTACCGGTAATTCAAAGAAGTCACAAGTTAAATAATTATGGTTAAAAAATAGTCAAGCTAACGTAATTGAAAACTTTATCCTTTTCTCTTATCTTCAAGCCAACATCAAGATGTGACTTTTTTGGCTACCATAAATAAAAAAACAGACACATCTATAAAGTTAAATAGTACAAGCTGCTGCCAAATTCGGCAAGTTTGGCGGGCATTTTTAATGACAGTAACAGCCAAGAGCGTCTAAACGAATTTCTCTAGGGGGCCAGACGCTTATATAAAAAGTTCAAGTGTAATGAAACAGTTGCGCTTATAAAATAAAAAATATGTAAAGATTGTTTAAAAATTGTAATTTTTTTCAACACAAAAATAAAGTAGGTAAAAAAAATGATAAAAAATTTATTTGGTATTTATCACACTGAAGACTTGAGCTTTAGTATGTAATTAATATATAGTAAAAAGGTACCATGGCATTGCAAAAATATCCAAGTACGTGCGAAGTTATGCATTTATTTATAGTTTTAAAAAACATTTTGTAAATTAATTTCAAAAAATTTTCTGATAGTGATTTTTCTTTTTCATTTTTTTCTGTTCAAAATAGCAAAATTTAATGTATTGAAAAACAGGGCGACAAACGTTAAACCGCAACCGATTTTAAAGGAATTATACTTTAAATACAACTTTATCTTTGTAATGATTTTTTTATTTTATTTTCGGCTTATTCTCTTTTCCTCAATCTTCTTTTTAATTTTAAACTATATTGTTTTTTTTTTTTATTTTTACACTTTACCTCACTTTTTCAACGTTCTACGATAATTTTTTTAACTTTTTTAAATGCTTTCCGTTTATTATTAATATTCTTATCCTTATTCCTTTAACTTTCCAGTTGGATATAATACTGTTTTTGGCGTTAATGACAATCATAAGACTGTGATTGAAGTTATAGCATTTCAAAGCTAAAAGTTTTAATGACTTTAAACTAGATTACGTGCGACATGTCTTGCATAATCTTCTGTTGATGTCATTTGTGTATCGGAAACTTGGTTTCACGAGGACTTAAATGACTCCTATCTAAGCCTGAAACATTTCAAACTTTTCCGAAACAACAGACAAGACAAGAGAGGTGGTGGAGTTGCAATTTACTGTGAAGAACATCTAAATGTTAAGTTTTTTGGTAACGTAAGACAATCTGACATCTGAATTCCTAAACATTGAAATCTTAGGCAATGGTTTTAAAGTATTTATTTCATGCGTTTATAATCCTAACAGCCACAGCAACTCGGAACCCTTTTTCATGTCATTGGCAAAATATGCTATTGATTATGAAACCTTTGTTCTCTCTGGAGACTTGAACATAATTTGCTTCAACAGAACAATCTTTCTAACAGCTTTCTCGACCGTATTTCTGAAGTTTACTGTTACTTACTCTCTTATGCCCACTAGGTTTTCAAACAATTCCCTCCCGAGCCTGCTACACATTGTTATGGTATCTGATGAGTCTATTTTTCTTTTTGATCAAATTACGTTTTTATCTGATCACGACCTCCTCTTATGTGCGCTTAATATCTGCCTTGCACCTGTTGTGCCTGTGACTTACTTTTAATACCGTGACTTAAGGTTTATTGGCAGCAGCTCTTTATCCAATGATTTGTCATTAAAAAACTTGTCAGATTGCTGGTTTTTTAAATTCATTCGATGACAATAGGGCATCCAATTTCGGGACGCTTTTGCAATCCCGAGATTTCAGGGCTTGAAAAAAGCAATTCCGGGATCACGTGACTAGCCCGGGTTTAACAAAACTTAGAAAACGAGTTTTTTAGAAGAAGTAATATGAAGTTTCAAAGTAGTTATGCCTTGTTTTACAACACAAAACATAGCAGAAGATTTTGAAATACTAAAAAACACAGTTTCGATTAAATGTTTGGATAGTATTTATTGTTTACTTTTGAAAAACAAGGATAAAAAAAAAGCTAAATGAGATCATTCAGAAAGGTCATAAAATTAATGACAGAAAATTGTTTATTAATTTTAGTATTTTAAAGCAGAATTTTGTGATACTTTGTGATAGCTTGTTTAATGATTTTTTTTTTTAATTTTTTAAGGTCACATTTTAGTTTTTCTAAGTTAGTACTTTTGATTATTTGTAGGTTTATATAATTATATTTTTATATTTTTCACGTCATATAATGTGCAGCTAGTTAAAAAAAAATTTGGTTGTAGTAATTTTAAATTACATTTTAGTATTTTTAGGGAAAAATCATGTGTTTCAAACATTGTGTTATTTGGGACAGCTAGTTTAAGAAAGGTTTTTATTTTAAAACTTTTTAAGATCACATTCAGGTTTTTCTTTGGTATCATCATTGAATTTTTTGTACATGTTCTTCAAATTGAAAAAAAAATTGAATAGTATAATAATCTAAGTAAAAATTTTATTATATTTTGTACAGCTTGTTTAAAGAAGTTTTTTTTTTTTTTTAATTTTTAAGGTCACATTTCGGTATTTTTAAGTTAGTATCACGTCTTTTTTTTTACAGCTGGTTAAAAAACTATTTTTATTCTTGTACTATTAAAATCACGTTTCAGTATTAGTTAGGAAGTATCATATGTTTATATCATTAGGCCTTACCAATAGTCGATTTAATGCCAACTCTAAATTCAGTGTGAGCTTTTCTGACACTATTCCATAAAATTTCTTGTCAAAAAGCTTACACTAAATTTACAGCTCTATTCTGGCAAATTAACAACGTTACCCAGTATTTTTTAATATTTGTTTAAATAATATGTATTTTTTAATATGTGTTTGTTAACATTTTTGTTTTCAAGTCAAAAACTAAATTTTTTATGAAGTTGTCACTATCTGAAAAGCAGGTGATAATTCTTATCAAAATTTATTATGTTTTAATTTATAAAAATGACTATTTTTATGGAATATTTTGGGATTTTTTTCAAAAAGTTTTAGAAAGGTTTTTATTTTAAAATTTTTAAAAACACATATATTTTTTCTTAGGTAGTATCATTGAATTTTTTATTTTGTATCATCAATATTTTAGAATTTTTTTTTTATAGAGGCAATGCTTTGCAATCCCGGGACTAAGAAAATTCTGGGACCCCGGAATTGGATGCCCTAGATGACAAGCTTAAATTTTTTTTCATAAAGTTAATACTCTTTTTGACTCACATTTTCCCTTACGTAGGTGACGTGTCATAACTAATATTTACCCCTGGCTTACGCAGATTAAAGCAGCATTAAAAAATCGGCCAAAGATCTATTGTAAATGGAAGTGTAAACCCACTGCATTCCATTGGGATGAGCACAGGAGAGCTGGGAGCAGCTGTGGAGAAACTTTAAAGGTATTGGGATTTGCAACAAACACAGCAAAGCCAGTAGAATCCAATCATTCCCAAGATCCTAACCATTTGGACAATTTTTTTGTTGCTACTTCTACATCGAATGGTTTGCATACCACAGTTGATGATGATAGCAATAGTTATGATTCTGAATCTTCGAAGGAATATCAGTTTAAGGCAGTATGTGAATTGGATCTAGCTCGATACTTTAGCAAAATAAAATCGAATGCTTCTGGGGAAAATGGAATTTTCATTCATTTTATTAAGCTTATTTCACAATATGTCCTTAGTCCGCTTGCCCACATAATAAACCACTGCTTTACTACATCGCGCTATCCACAGAATTGGAAAGGAGCGGCTATTATACTTGTAGCGATAAAATCAAATGCTTGCGGCCCATGTGATTTTCGCCCAATAAGTCTTCTATCCTCGATATCCAAAGTATGTGTGAGGCGCTCAAGTCCGAGCAGATATCCAACCACTTCAGCACCTCATCTCATGTTGCACCTACAGTCTGGTTTTCGTCCTGGGCACAGTTGCTCTACTGCTTTGGTCAAAGTACTTGATGACATAAGGGTACCGTATGATTTGGGTGATCTGACACTGCCGTGCTTAAAAGATTTCTCTTAAGCTTTTGACACCGTCAGCCACTCTATCTTTTGCAAAAAACTTGATCAAAATTTTTGTTTCTCTAAATCTGCAGTGCGCTTCATAAAAAACTATTTGGTAGCTAGGTTTCAAAGAGTTCGGGTGGGACAAAATTTATCTTTGTTGAAGGGCACATCTAGTGGAGTATCTCAAGGCTATCAATACTCGGTCCATTGTTAGTCACCGTGTTCATAAATGACATCTTTAGCAAGTGTCACCACGTCGCAATGCATGCAAACGCTGATGACCTTCAACTTTATTTGTCCAGACTCATTGGCCTAGTTGAAGATTTATGCGCTAGAGTCAATAAGGACTTAACCGTGATATCAAATTGGGCTGTTGATGACATGCTCATGCTGAACCCCTTGAAATATTATGTGTTGCCAATTTCAAAAAACCTTTGCAACAAAAACATACCTCCAATTTTTCTTAACAACGTGAAGCTTTAACTAGTTTGTAAGGTCACTAATCTTGGATTTCAAATAAACTCTTATTTTTCCTACTGTGATCAAATCAATTCATGTATACAAAAGGTTTTCTATGTTCTTCGAAATCAGCGGAAGACATCAAATTTTGTGCCTTAAGAAACTAGGAAATAACTGGTATTGCACAAGATTTAAGTCGCCTTCAGAAATACAGCCCGCAATGTATATGGCTTAAGAACGTTTGGTCATATATCTGTAAAACAAAACAGTACAAATTTACTAGATTGGGGCCTACAAAGCTACCTTGAAGATAAACACAGCATTTTTCTACACCGGATGTTTTCCACACAAAAACATTCATACTTTTTTGAAGATATAGATTTTTGCAGGTCGAGCGAAAACATGAACCTTATGATCCGTAGCTATAACTTTGTAAACTCAAGTAGGTTGTTTTTCGTCAGTGATATAAGATGGTGGAATTCATTGCCTTACAATTCTTAAAGTATTTTCAATCATAATAATTTTAGCACTTAATTTTTGAATACTTCTCTTAACTTTTTTTATTCTTCTTTTCACGCCTGTATTTTATCTATCTTTAATTCTACATCTGTATCCTATTTCTAAGTCTATACAATATTTTTGTTTTTACTACTCTTATTTTATTGAGTCAAAATAAAAAAAAAATGATGTAGCTAATTACTAGATTTTTCTTTATTCTAATGCTATTTTTATTTTTATGTATCCCTATGTTGTTATCTTTAATATTCATAGCGGCATGCAAGAGATTACATCATATATCTTATGCCTTCCTCTGCTTCCCTATACTTGTTTTCTACACTTATTTCTCATTTTTTCATTATGAGTATATTTGCCCTTTCTACCAATTTTCAATCTACCAAGCACTGAATCGTTTTTAAGTGAACATCTTTAAATCTCTTAATATTTGTTAATACATAAGCATTTTATTTATTTTTTAGGCTTAAGTATATACGCTTATATTGTAACATTACCAACTTTGATGTATTATAAAAGAACTTGTTTCTAAAGTATTATACAAATAACGTTTTAAGACGAATTGAAGGAATTGAAATTGAATTGGGTCATATTTCAACAACTTTTGTTAAATAAACAGTAAAACAATAATTGATTTTTCAAGTAAATAAGTTATTACTTAAGTTTTGACAAGTTTATTTTATATAAGCAGCATGGGCCAGAGGTGCAGAAGGAAGTTTATTTCCGTTTTGCAGAAAAACGGCTTTAAGACTTGTTTTAAAGATGAAACTAGTAGGGATCAAAATCGATTTCCAAAATATTTATAACCCCATTTATATGATTGCAATACACCAAGTCTCCACCCTGAGAAAAGTCTTATCTGAAGCTCAAAAAGTATCATGATGTAGCAAATTTCATTCTGTTAATCGAGATACTTGTAGGTCTGGCTGCTTTTTTGACAAAGTTAAATCCCAAACTAAATCGTTTAAGTCATTTTGAGCTATTCACAGGGTTGCCACTTGTAAAGAAATTTAGTTACCAAAATTTGATAAAAAAGTTACCAAAATTAAATAAAAATTACCAAACTAAACAAAAATTTTCTTAAACATGGAAAATCAATAAAATTATAATTTTTGTTAATAAAAAACATTTATTCAACATTAAAATACTTAAAATTAATAGACAGATATAGCGGTAAAATAAATTTAGTTAATATCAAGTATTATATTTTTCTTGTTTAAAATTTCTTATTTTTAATAACTAAAAATCACAAAATAAGTAAAATTCATAATCTCACTAAAGAAAAAAATAAATATATATATATATAGAAAAAGTAGAACTTTTTCTTGTTTAAAATTTATTTATTATATTAATAAAAAATCACAAATAAGTAGTAAATTCAGGTAAACGTTATTTTTTTTATTAAAATGATATCCTAACTTATTTGTTTGAAATACGTAGGAACTAAAAAGTATACCGCATTCATTGGCAATGAATTTCGATTTTAAGAAAGTAAATGAATAAATACATTTTTTAATAACTAAAATCAGAAACTACACAGGTCGTTTGATTTGTAGGATATTAGTTCTAACTACGGGCACTGATTTTAAATATAAGGTAACTTTTTCACCATCACCTCAAGTTAAGGAGTTATGAAAAAATATGATATACAGTTCTTTTTCCAATAACTGCTTCTAAGCACAAACTATTGCATAGTATTTAAAGCTTTTGCTGATATCTTTTTACGTTTCAAAAAATATATTGTGAAAGAAACGAAAATTTTATTAAATTTATTCAAAGCAATTTAAAGCGACTGGAAAACTCTAACTTTTCAATAAATTACTTTAGAAATTTTTCCTGTAAATTTTTCATGTAATAAATTTTCGTTATTTCAAAATATATCTGGAATTATCCGTAATATTTGCAAAGGTAAAATGTATTCCTTACTCCTCAGACAAAAAAATTTTTATGATTCAGACAATTCACGGTAGCAAATATGTTTATTATGAAAAAGTTTTAAAATTTTTGATTTTTTCATAACTTTTCATTATCTTCAAAATAGATGACGAAAAAGAATTTATTTACAAAAATGGTTAGACCTAATCAGCCTTATCATGAATAATTTTTCACGCGGAATCGAAAAAGGTAGTTTTCATTTTTAAGATAAACATCAAGAACATTCAGGAAACTTAGTAAGGAAAAAAACAATATAGATCTTGCAAGCAAACAAACTGATTATTTTGAATTTTTTGGAAAAACTAAAGGGAAAAAAGTTACCAAAACTATAAAAAAATTACCAAATTACCAAGTCAAAAATTTTCTACCAAATTTGGTAATTAATTACCAAACTGGCAACCCTGGCTATTCAGTGTAACTTGGTTTCAATTTCTTCAAACTCAGAGTCATCGTCCTTATCAATAATATAACTTTTTTACATCTACTAAAGTATGGTGAGCATTTTCCCTCTTTATACCCCTGCGAATGCCCCTGGCAACAGTTGCTGCATTGCAGCGAACGTTAACAAGTCGATGACGTTGTCAACAGCTGTCAGTGTCATTAGCAGTAAAATAATAAAAACCAGTTTCAATGTGCAAGGAAGCTGAAAAAGATTAAGAGGAAAGCAGAAATGAAGCAATTAAAAGATAAAGAAATAGAAGAGAAAAAAATTAAGCTCAGAAAAACAGAGAACAACCCGAGCTTAAGTGAACTAAGAAGCAGAGTTAAGATCGTAGACTTGGCGGCTAACAAGTAATCGCCGTTATTAAGCTGCTGCAGTCCCTGGCTTTATTTATGTTTATTTTTTATTTTTTTTTACAGTCATAATTTTTGCTTCAGCCAGAGTTTGAAGCAACGTTGCAAATCGATTATTTCACAATTGTTGCTGTGTACGGGGCACTGGGGCATTAGCTGTTATTTTTGCGGATAACTTTTCTTGCTGTTATTGTGCCATTTTTATTTATTTTATTTTGCTTTCAAGCATTGCATTTTAACCGGTTTTAATTTTAGCATTAGGTTTTCTCTTACGCTTTATTAAGCGGTATTTGTTTATCTGCTTTTTCCGCTTCCGTTTGGATGAAAATTCAACTTTGAGTTGCGGATTAAAAAAAATCACAAAGAATGATTGAGTTTGTCTAGAAAAACATTTCTACATCGATGCTATATTAAAAACAGTTATAAATGTTAAAAATGTTAAAAAGAAAACTAATGTTAAAACCTGCAGATATATGATCACTTAACCTTCTGATTCGAAAAGCATCTATCAAATTTCTAAGATTGAATAAATTATGAATCACAAAAAATGTCATGCTGCTGTATTCCGATGACGAGATGCCACCTAAATGGAGGTTTCAACAGGACAACGATCCAAAATGCACTTCTAAAGTTTGTAAGGCCTGGTTGCAGAGCAATCATAGAAAGTTCTTGATTGACCTGCTCAATCACTCGATCTCAATCCAATTTAAAACATGTGGTATATCGTTAATATAAACATTAAAAGAGAAAATTGCAAAAATAAGGTAGATCAAGCTTTAAAAAAAGAATGGCAAGGAATTTCCCAGGATGTTATTGATAATTTCAAAACCTAAATGCCTAAAAGATATGAGTGTGTCATCCATAATAAAGGGCTCGCAACTTAATACTAATTTTAAAAGTTTTTGTTTAACATAAGTTTCTATTTTTGTTCGCTTAATTTTATGGTTTAAAATTATTTCTACGATATTAAATTTTTATTTATAAGACTTTGAATTTCTTAAAATTTTGTTTATCAATAATAATGGCATAAATAAATACAAAACATAACTCAATTACGTTGTTGTCATTGGCGTCAGAAGCGGGGGGAAAGGGGGGCAGTCGCCCCCCACTTTTTTAGCTAGATAAACAATTTAAAAGGAAAACTTCAAAAGTTATTCAAAATATCAGTTTTCTTACAACGATAATATTTTTTGTATATGTTTTCCTCTTCTATCTCTCTTCTTCATAAGCATGCTTGCGGATAACCATTTCCTTTCTCTGTGTTTGCAAAAAGATAGAACAAAATGTAGAGTTTCTACTGCAAACCCACCACTTCAGTTAAAAAGCACCCTTAAGTATGTAGTTAAATGCTTATTCATTTTGCAACTCTGGTAAGAAAAAATTTGGCATAATTACAAGCTCTCGAGCAGAACACATCCGGATAATAGCTAAGCAACTTTTAGATGCCCTAACAATTGAGCAGTAATTTTACATAGTTGTACAATATTGTACAATCGGCAGAAAAAAACCAAAAATTTCAACTATCGTTTTAACTTACGCATGGTACTACATGTTGTACAATCTGACATGTTGGTCCAATGTTTTGGACCATGCGAAAGCTCCTACTGTGAATTAGCTGATGAAAATCCACCTCGACGCTTTGAACAAACATCAAATCCGGTTCCTTCAGTACAGTTGCCATTATATGATAGTCTACGAAAAGATTATTTCGAAATTTTAGATCTTCTCTCAAATGAGATAACGGCTAGATTTGATTAAACAGGTTGATATTTTACTTTTTTTTTAATTTTGCATGTTTACACCAGCTTCACTCAACCGACTCACTTTGATTTAACATTCGGTGAGTCGGTTGAGTGAAGCTAGTGTAAACTGGCACTTTGTAAATCTTATTGTACATTTAAACAGATCTTGACACTCTAGAATCGTTGGAAAATATTGTAATCGAAGCCTTCAACGGAAAAGTGCCTTCTGAACAAAATCTAAAAACAAAACTAGATCTTTATGCAGATGACTTTGATGTGAGCGACCTCCACGCGCAACTTAAATTGCTGAAGCAATTGCCTGGCCAAACACCTTGAAATTGTAGTGGCATTGTATCCCAATTTGCAAAAAATTCGGATACTGTAAAAAAACTATTAAATTAAGTTGAAAAACTTATTGCTTTGCTTTTGACTGTGCCTGCATCAGCAGCTTCATCTGAGCGTTCTTTTAGTGCACTAAGATGACTTAAAACGTATCTTCGAGCAACTGTGACACAGAAACGACTCACTCATGCGGCACTTATACACATTCACAAAGATAAAACCGAAGAATTGAATTCGATGGAATTGGTGAAAGAGTTTGTTTCTCGCAAGGACAGAAGGAAACATTTAGGAATAACTTAAATTGATATAACTTCTTGTACCTAATTGCATTTAAACCATGTAAAGATATACCTAGTCATGCTTTATAAAAGCAACCATTATTTCTTATATTTTCATATTACCATATGAAAGATCCTTTAAAGAATGATCTCTAATATTGAAATTGGAAGAACTTTTAAAAATAATGAAATTTTAATATTTTTTATACATTTTTATATTTTTTTTTATTTTAAACTAAAATAAAAAATTTGTTTATTCACATTCATGTTTCTTTGAAGAAATTTTGGTGAACTTTTTTTGCACCACTATTTGTACTGCCCCCCATTTGTACTGCCCCCCCAGATGAAATTAGCTTCCGACGCGCTTGGTTGTTGTCATAAAAAACTTATGATATCAAAAAAAAGGCTTAGTAGAAGCTTAAGTTTTGGCAAATACTGTGTGTCAACAAGATTTATGTATGTAATAAAAATACATAATTATTACTTGCGATGTATATTTCGATATCCATATAGTTGTGCTTATATTATTTGAAACATTAACTTTAAAGGGAACGAACTATTATATCATATGATATGGTAAGGTGTAGTATATCGGAATCCTCGCCATCAGTCATGTTGGCATCTTGTTTTTTTTTATCGATGACTTAAATTTCTCACCACTTCCATAAAAAAAGCTTCATAACTTTTACTGTTTTATTGAATTTAATGTACAATTACTTGAATTTTTTCATGGCTCAAATTTATACATAGAACTCATCGTCATATTGTTTAAAAAGAGTGGATTATTGTGGCAAAAAATTTAACGAAATCTAAAACAATTGTTGGTAGAAAACAAATAGCAAACACTGCGATGTGCATGTTGTAGAACGCTTCATCTTAACAATCTTAATCTTAATATACAATATAAAAGCCAAGCACGCTGCTCCGTGCCCAATTCTCTCAAACAGTTTTAAAGAATGTTTAGCCTGAAAGTATGCATATCTTAATACATAAAAGGCAAGAATGCTGCTCCGCACACAGTATTCCTCAAACTGTATTTATTTTTTGACATACTGTTCTCAAAAAAGTTCAGCCTGAAATTATGCACAGAAAATCAGTGACAATATTGGGTTTTTACAATAATACGTTTTTGATCTAACTACCTCTTTTTTTCTCCCTTTATAAAAAAGTTTTGATGAATTTAATGAAATTCTTTTGATGGATTGTACCAAAAAATATAATTGTATCAGCCGCTAAGCGACACCTAAGATGCTACGTATATGTTTGCTGCAAAGCTAGTTGGTAAAGTTCAGTATGAATATGATTTTTATCAAACTACACTTTTTGCACTTTTTCACTTGAAGTAATTTTTCAACACTGCTTCAATACGTGAAGTGTTATTTAAAGTGGTATATTTGTATTTTGCAAAAAACAAGTGAATAAAAAATCAAACTTTAAAAAAAGAAAAAAGTGCTTTCGGCAAATGGTTCCAGAAAGGAAGTGTGCGGAGGACCTGTCGTAGGGCAGGCTTCTATACTAATGTCAAATAAAAGCTTTTGCATATTTTTAAAAATAATAAGAAAACAGAAACTTAAAGTACGAGATTTCATTGCGCATTTGACATAAAATTAAAATCATCAATATAAAGCGAATTGGGAAATACTTAAAAAAAAATTTTAACGAAATTTTTTCGTTAACGACATGTAGTTCCTTCAAATAAAACTGATTGTAACAAGAAGCTTTCGAAACTTAAAATAATATTTAATTTAATTTATCATGTCATGGAAATTTTTTCCCATGAAAACTAGTATGAGAAGAAAAAAAAAATATCTTGAAGATCTACGAAGCCACAAACCGACAAAATTTGCCTAGACATAAAAGCTACCTATGTATGTATAAAGGTTGCAAACAACTAAAGCAAACAATTGCCAAGAAGCAATAGAGGAATATGTATATGAGATATCAAATGTTATTGTATAATAGCAAACAAAACTAGAGTTATGAGTGTTATAATGCTAAAAAAAAAGTAATCCAAGAACGAGCTGTGGGCCTTCAAGCTGTTGTTGTTATTATTGTTGTTGATGCCGCAACCAGAGCAGCAAAGATCAGCTGCTACTCGTGTGGTAATGTCGTGGAGTAGACCAGGTTTTCTGTGGCATCGCTGCTCTTAGCTGTTCTTCTAGTTATTGTTGTTTTTGCTGTTGTTGCTTTTGCGGTGTTTGCATGAATGTCGACTTTTAGGCCAAGTCTGCTGTACCATAGGCAAAATAGCGGTTATTTTATGTATAAATAGATGACAAAGAACGGAGCAGAAAGAAGAAAGCAAAATAAATTGGCAACAACAACAATTTATGGCAACGTGCAGGGGCAACACGATGAGACCTCTCTGATGCTGATGCTGTTGCTGAATAATAATGCTATTGGTAATAATGATGATTTTGATGTTGATGATGGAGCCAGTGATATAGCCAATGATGGTGTTATTGATAATGAAGTGGTCTGTGTTCCTGTTGCTGTTATTATGCTATTAATGCTAATTATTATACCAGTATTGCTTATCAGAGTTGGTGAAACTATTGCGTCGTAAGTCATAATTAAGTTTATGATGATTATTATGATGTTTATTATTACGAAGAACAAAGCTATAGCGGAAAAAAAGAGTGCAAAGAGCAAGTGCTAGAAGAGTATAATAGGTATTAAAAAACGACAAAAAACTGTTGCTGTTGCAAAATATATATGTAGTTGCAGAAGGTTCAACAAAAACTAGACTAAGAAATTTAAGCACAAAAAGAAGCCATTAAAGAATTGTAGGCATTCAAGAAAAAAATTACTATAAACATCAGCCTAAGTATTAAAATAAATGTCAGAAATTGCTTTGAAGTCAGTTCACAGTGCGTAACAACTGCAATGTCTGTCAAAACTGCTGTTGCAGCACTCAAAGATCACCACAAAAATTACTTCGGGTGACATGCAACAGTTGTTAACAATAATAACAACAACAGCAACAATCAAACAACGGGCACTATAATAACAAAAATTTCCAGCGGCTTTAATACCAGCGACAATAACAACAACTACAACAACAACACCAACTGCAAAGACAGTAACAAAAGCAGCACCATCAATAGCACAGTTGCGTGCTATTGCAACAGACGTGTTGAGTTGGCAAGCTTAACATTAAAAGTGTTGCCAACTACATGCAAATAATCATATTCACTGGCGATGTTGATGATTGATGGAAACATCAGATAAATATTTAATAACCCTTTATTTACAACAGGATATAATTTCTTTTTGGCGTATCCATAATTTTAACGCATGAACAATTGTTCGGAAATCTGAAACTAAAAACAGAAAAAAACTCTTAATTACTACTTCTTTAAAACATCGATATAAAATTTTTTGCTATTTGCAATACTTTAAAAAAGCTTTTTTAAGAAATTCGTATTTTCGTAAATTCGTAATTAGAATAACTTTTTTTAATAATGATACTAAATTAAAAAATTTAATTTAAATTAATGTATTAATTAATTTAATAAATTTTTCGCTTGAATTTTGTATGAACATTTGGGAGGTATGAGAATAGGTCGTAAGGTATATTTCACTTTCCTACCCCCAGTCGGCGTGGCACCTCCCATACAACTCAATTTTGCGATATCGATTAGCTTTGGAGCTATAAGCCGCACATCCTCGGAATTCGGTATTCGACCACAATTCACTCGTGGCGCGTCACTGATAACATTTTATGGGACCTGGACAAAGGGGTGTGGCACCTCTCATACAACCCTAAATTTGCGATATCGAATAGC
This sequence comes from Dichetophora obliterata, assembly GCA_963920525.1. Classification (NCBI taxonomy): domain Eukaryota; kingdom Metazoa; phylum Arthropoda; class Insecta; order Diptera; family Sciomyzidae; genus Dichetophora; species Dichetophora obliterata. The sequence goes on from OY986436.1 coordinate 41,870,894, forward strand.
TTTGGAGTTATAGGCCGCACAGCCTAGGAATTCAGTATTCGACCACAATTTACACGTGGCGTCTCACTGATAACATTTTATGGGAGTTTTACAAAGGGTGTGGCACCTCCCATACAACCGAAATTTAAGAAATTCAACAGCTTTTGAGTTATAGGTCGCACAGCTATAGAATTCAGTATTCGACCACAATTTACATATACAGTTTCACAGATAACGTTTTATTCGCGTCTGGCAACGGGGCCGCGGCAGCAACGTGCCGGGTTTAAGCTAGTACTTAAATATAATTTATCTATAAAGATATTTCCCATCAACCTTTTCTTTTGTAGGTGGAAAACATTTCGTTCAAACAAAAGGTTATACGTTGCATTTGGGTTGATGATACTTTTTCAAGAATTTTTTCTTTACGAAACTTCTTCAAAGTATTTTTCTTATATTTACACGATATTTTAATAGGGGAACTATGTTGAACATTTTTTGAGTCTTATTATCTCATGCAGGAGTGGTCATTACTCCTTTAATCAATTTAGATGCTATGGCAGAAAATTTTTCAGTCATGAAATGAAGACAATTATGAGGAGTTGGCCAAAGTTTTCTCTACATATTAAGTCAAAAGAATTTTATCAATTTTATATAATCCTTATTGGTTAGAAAACTGTTGAAGAACTGTAAATGTTAAACATAAATCTGACAGATATTCTACGTCTATATTTAAAGGTAACGTAATTTCTTTTCTTTGAACATACAAGAGATTTGCAATCTTTACGCAGATCATTTTAAGGAGATTTTCTGTGTCTTTACAGAGTAAAACTTATAATCCCCCTCCTTTTTTAGAAATGGGCCGTCCCATAATTAATCATATTCAACAAACGCGAGATTAAATAAATAAAGGACCCGGCTCAGACATGTTACCTCCACGCTTACTAGTCTAATGTGTAGACACACCAACATAGGTTAGGTAAAAGTGGCTGCCTCATTGAGATACATTTAAGCCAAGTAGGTTTATTATGGTACTGCAGGGCTGATTTCTTTTCTCTATTTAAACTAATTTTAGCTGCTCACAAAGCTTAGGACTGGGTATACCGACAATTCGGAGAGTTTGTCAAGGTCCTTGAAAAACCAGTTGTTTAAGTGAAGGAATAGTTTTTCACCCAGCGCTGGGCAAGTGCAGAGGAAATGTGCTATAGATTCTTCCTCTTCTTCTTCTCTTAAGTTTCTGCAGAAGTCGTTGTGGGGGATGCTCAACCTCTGAGCTTGTCTGCCAATCAGACAGTGCCGTGTAAAGACTCCTACCATGGTACTGTTGTTGTCTTTACTAAGGGAAATGAGTTCTTAAGAACGCTTAAGGGCCAATTTGGGTCAGGTTTGCCTCGTTATGCTACACTTGTTTCCTGTAAACCATCTGTAGTTGGTTTTATTACAGGATTGCTCATGTCTAAGGAGTTTTCACGTAGTGTGAGGAAAACCAACTCTTGCCGTATCAGTAGATAACTGTTTGGTAGTGCCTGTGCGAGCGAGTTCATCTGCATTGCAGCTACCTAGAAAATCTTTATGTCCCGGAATTCAGAAAAGAAAGATCCTTAGCAGCTTTGCCATCTCATTTAGAGAATTTCGGCAGTTGAAAACTGTTTCAGATGTTATTTCAACAGTTCCTAGGGCTTTCAAAGTTGCTGGACTATCAGTATACAGATATCCATGGAAAATATCTAATTTATCTGGACCAAGTTAATGCTTTTTGTATAGCAGCGACTTCAGCTTGGAATACGCTGCAGTGGTCATGTGTTGTTTGGTGAAAGGTTTCCTAGTTCACAAACATCTCGAGAGGGAATTAATACAAGTTAAAGTTTATCAAAAAAATTTATCAAAAGTCACGTACTTTTGAATGTAGCACAGATTTTGTCTTCTAAGCGATTTCGACAGAATCTTGTGTTAACTTACATCAAAATTCCTGTTAAAAAATACTTTTTGTGTGATGTAGTTGATGGACCTGGGTATAGGAGGAAGACATTTTCTGAAACAAGAGTGCCCTAGCATTCCTTCTTTCCACTGGGAGAGGGCATCTAGGCGGATGGCTGTAGTAGCGGCCATCTATTTAGCTAGGATATCAAATGGTGTAAGATAGAGCATAATGTCTAATTCGACTGTCGGAATGGTTCTAAGTGCTCTTCTGATGCACAATTTAGCTGAACTCAGAACTTTACGAAGAAGGTTAAAGTGAGTATGTTTGTCGAGTGTTTGCTATCAGACGATAGCACCAAAGATCAAAATTTGCCTTATAGCTGCTACATACAGCCAGTAATACTTGGTTGTAGGCCCCTACCTGCTACACAACGCCTTTTTGCATAAATACAGGGTGATATTCGCTTTTTCTGCTCTCTCAAGCTACACTAATCTTGTACTTATGTATAGTACTTAACAAATCTCTACTCCTAAGTTCTTTACCATCGCATTGGAAAATCATGACTCTCAGCAATATATAATATTGGCAACAAAAGTTCTGTTGAAAATTATAGAGGAGTTGCCATATTCACGGCTATTCCAAAACTGTTCGAAAATGTTATATGCGCAAAACTAACATATATGTATTATAAATCCTCTACTCAATGAACAGCAACATGGTTTCTGTAAAGATAGATCAACTCACAACAAATCGCATGACTATAACATCTGATGTTTTAAATAAAATGAAAAAAGGACATCAAGTAGAGGAAATTTACTTACTTAAGCAAAGCTTTTGATCAAGTCGATCATGATATCTTGGCTTCCAAATTGAAAAGTTTGGTATCTAAGGCTCTTTGGCTCAATTGGCTGAAGTCCTATCTCCACGACAGGTCCCAATTCGTAAATCTTCAAGGTACCTATTCCAAACATATTTTAGTTAAATACGGCGTACCACAAAGTAGTCACCTATCTGATACACCAAGCAATGTCGCACTTTTAATGTATGCAGACGACCTAAAAATTCACCTTGTTGTTAAATCGGAAACAGATGTAATTTAGTTACAGTCAAGACTGTAATCCCTTGAGCACTGGTGAAGTCAAAAAATGCTAAATATAAATGTTTACAACTGCTGCGTAATAATCTTTTCCCATATATACTTAAAATCAAATGACAGTTACTTCCTCAATAGCATTGAACTTAAAAGAGTCATCCATAAAGTTGATTTTAGAGTAGTCTTGGAAAATAATTTGCGATTCAATTTACGTTGTAATAAAATTGTAACTAAGGCCAGGAAACAACATGGTTTTATAAAACTACGTGCATTACACTTGGCAGTAGTGCGCGCTCTTCTTGTATATGAATGCATTATTTTTAATCCTGCTTTTGAATCAAACGCAATTCCGGCTTTGTGCACTTAGACCCCCCCCCCCCCCTATGTATAACCACCGTGAGTACAAAGTATCGCTACCTTATGATTAAAGACTTAGCCTTCTAAATTAAATGCCCCTAATGTAAAGTCCATGTTTTACCTTCGATACCATTAACGGTGTTGTTGATAGCGAGTATATATCAAACAAGATACGATTTATTGACCCGAACAATTAATAAATAAAACAATACTTGGCTTATTTATAAATCTAAAGATTTGAAACCTTATTCTACATTTGAGCATGCCCTCTCCAGATATCTTTTCCCTACTTAAAGCCCAATAATCCTGCGCTCTTTCCTTATTGTAATTTTAGTCATTAAGAATTAAGTGCTATGATAATAAATACCCTGTTTTGTAAGCGTATCCTTTCTTATTCTCTATTCCCTTCTTAGATTTTTCCCATTCTTATCAAATAATATTCTTAGCTATACTAACATTTATAAAATATGTTAGTATGTAATTTTTTTCATTTTTTCTTTCTTCTCTCCTTTTCTTCTTGACGTGTTCTTGAATTCATGTCATTCAGGTAGGCAGATTACGCCCACTTTGATTTGCATGTCTTCGAACACCAAAACAAGGAAAGGGGTGAGGGCAAAAAAGAAAATGTTAGAATAATAAAATTGCCTTGCTTGGCCAATAAGCAAATAAATAAAAAAAAATTATAAAGTGGATACTCCATATATGTCCAAATACTAACAGAAAATAAGTAAATTAAATAAAAATACTCAATTTAGCTTTAAGTTTAAACAACAAAGAAATTGTAGTAAAAATAAATATTATTAGCTTACAATGCAAAACCAACATCGTTCACTATTTTCAAAGAGAATAAAATACGTAATATTAAATAAAGCGTAGCCTATAATTTATGCCGCATTACAAATTATAACAATTTATTAAAATAAATTCAAACTAAGCGCTAATGCAACATATAATAACTAAGTAAGGCGGTATCGAGACGAGCTTGAAAAAGATAAATGGTTTTCTGACTGAAGCGCGGCGTTACACTCTACTTTGCATGAAAAACGTTTAGGCGTTGAAATTATTCAGTCTTTCAACTTATTTAAAGTTTTAAAAGTTTAATTATAGTCAAAAGAAAAATAATACAACAAAAAAATGGAAAAATTGCTTGGTGGTGGGCACAGAAGATAGGTAATATTTCAAAAAATGATAAAGCTGATATAATTAATAAATGTGGGTTAACTGAGAAAATACCTGCGAGCTTTCTTAGCCACCTTTTGTATTGCATAGTTTTAACTACCAATCTTCAGTAATCTTTTTGCAATGATTTATTGTTGAGTGCGGTTCATTCAACTATGAAAAAAATATAAAAATTTAAAAACTATAACAAAACAATAACAACACGACTCTGCCATTCCAATAACATGCTTAGCTTTGAGAAGTCAGTCATCAAACGTAGGCAAGCATAGAAAATACAACAACAATAGCCAATTGGTCGGGTATGAAATACTTAAATATCCATTTCTTTTTCTGATACACACGATCAGCTTTGTTATTGATTAGCTGGCGCCGCGTGGTTGTTGCTTTTTGTATTGGTGAGTGTAGAATATTTCTTCCCACTGAAATCGATGATGCTAATAAAGAGCAAGATAAATTTGCGATTTATGGCAAAATTTTCGTGAGAATTTTTATTTCTAAGCAAAATGAATTAAATTGCGATTTAAATCTTAAATCGCTTACGAAAAATAAATATATATAAAAAGTAATGCGGTCGGGACCCCTTCAGGTTCCCCGAAGTTCCTTACACTTTTCCTTCAACTTCAAGTGTAATTCGAAATAAAATCTGTATATATTTATTTTTATTTAATTTATTATTCTTTATAATACTTTTTATATAATAATGTAAATGAACAATCAAATCAAAAAGTTAAATTTAATGTTATAGGGAAAAAAGATTATTTATTAAACTTAAGAATTAAAATTCTTATAAGAGATAAGCAGTTACCGTTGCACAACAAGGCGTTGAGCATTGAACATTCATAATGTTCTTCGTATGGAGCTTGAATTGATAAAAAAAACGGATTAAAAATTTGACTTTCTTGAAATAGAAAAAAATACATTGTTAGGATCCACCCTTGTGTCAAAAAAGTTTTTAAAATTCTTACAACAGATTAGAAATCAGCGACCAGCGCATCTACAAATCGTATAAAACAAAACCACATTTTTAGGGTTAACCCTGGTGTCAAAATGTTTTTTAATTCTATCATAAGATACGAAATTAGCGACCCCTTAATACTGCCAGCACATACACAAAGAGAATAAAGTAAATTAATACATTGTTAGGGTCTACCACAGTGTTAAAAATGTTTTTGAAATTCTAACATCAGATTCTACAAAGATTATATCAGATTATAGCGCATCTAAAAAGATTATAAAACAAAAACACCTTTTTAAGGTTCATCGAAGTGTTAAATTTTTCTTAATTCTATCTTAAGATTCGAATTTAGCTCCCACCTAATATTGCCAACACATACAAAAAGATTATAAAGCAAAAAAAGAAATTTTTAGGGTCTAGTGTGCACCCTAATTTTTGAAATTTCTACATCCAGTTTTAAATCAGTGACCCTTTAATACTGCCAGCACATAAACAAAGAGTATACAAGCTTTTTGAAATTTTTACATCAGGTTCGAAATCAGCGACCTCTGAAACTACTGGAACATATACAAATGTATAATCCAATTGATCACATTGTTAGGGTCCACTTTAGTGTACAATTTTTTTTTACATTCTAGCATAATATTTGAAATCAGCGATCTGCGCATCTACAAAGAGTATAAAACAAAAAAACATATTTAGGGTCCAACCTAGTTGTAAAAAAACTTTTTTCAAATTCTAAAACTCCTTAATACTGCCAGTACAAACACAAAAAGTAAAAAATAAAAACAACACATTTTGAGGGTCCACCCTAGTGTCAAGAAACTTTTTTGAAATTTTTACATCAGATAACACTGTATTACACACATTCGTTGCAGTTTCCATTTCTTAAAACTTAGTTGCAGCAAAGATCTTCACGTATGAGTTAAAACAAACACACAAATAGAAACAACAAATACGTTTCAACGAAAAATTCTACGTGTTAGAAACAGAGACACAGAGAGAAAAAGACAGTTGTGCACTCGCCTACTCATTTGTAAGTCTGCTCGAATCTCAACCCATCGGGGAAAAAAGCACTCCGAAAGGCCTTTTTGAGTGCTTGCAAGTCAGCTGAAAGCGCTGACCCAACGTATGACACACCATTGTAATTTTAACATTGCATGTAATTGAAAAAGAGCACTTCAATTTGGCTGACTATGAATTGCTTCAAAAGGCCTCCCATGCAAAGCTTTGGGTTCATCGAATTCTTCAGCAGTTCGTTATTATTTTTTATGCATTAGCGAAAAATCTGCATTTTGCTGAAACAATAACTACAGCAATGGTTTCAATTGAATTTTGCGATACCTCTCACACGTGCAATTGTATCAAACAACTGATTATTTGCATGCCGCGTTTTTTTTTTTTTTTCTTTGTTCGGTTTTTTATTCGTTTTTTCTTTTGTTCGTTTTTTCTTGTGTCCGCTACTGAGCGCTCTCAATATACTGTTCATTTGCACAACAACAAAAATAAGTGCTGACGTTTTGCTCCTGTAGGAACCCAATGTGCACAAAAACGGATACGGATCCGTTACGAACCCGTTACGAGTCCGTCAGTACGCACTACGCTTTCTTATGTTTCGACGGACCCGTTACGAACCCGTTATGAATCCGCCAAAAGAGTCTGAAACGGATTCGTATATGAAGTCCGTAACGGATTCGTATCTGAAGTCCGTTACGGACTCGTTTCTGAAGTCCGTTCTGAGTTCGAGGCGGATCCGAAAAAATGGAAAAAGCAATTCGTATTTTTGAGAGGAATCGCTCTTATGTTTTGACGGACCCGTTACGAACCCGTTACGAATCCGTCAAAAAATTACCACAACGTTAACATAAAAGACAGTCTTAAATTTGTTTTACAATTTCTTATTTTATTTTCAGTGGATTAGGGATACGAAATACAATTGTGTACTTATTTTTATTTTAAACAATTTTTTTATTTCACTAAGCTCGTGCTCCTCAAGCTCTCCTTCAAATCGAAGAAAAGTACTTGTCAGAATTTTTAAATAATTATCATTAGCGATCAAGTTAAATGTGACTATAGGATAGCCGTACAAAAGATATTTTTCGGAAACTTTTTTAATTGCGTGAATTTGGTACGCTTTGTCATTATAGCAGTAAAAGTTATTGGGATGCTTCAATGAAAAATAATGTTGAGCTGTTTGAAGAAACAAGTATGAGCCATCCTGGAACTCACAAACATTGTACTCGTTTGTTTGATATTTTGAATTATTTTTTTTACCATTTAAACTAGCCTCCACTACTCTCTTATAAATTTTATTGCAAAATAATTTTTTTGTTTTAATTAACGTTTAATTTCCTGCAAAAAGTTTTCAAATTTGAGTGCGCCAAACTTGTTTAGAGAACCTATATTTTGAACATATGTAGCTAAGTGCGTCAAACGAGTCCGTTGCGAGTTCGCATTATTTAAAAAAAAAAGAGTCTGAAACGTCTGTTTCGTATATGAAGTCCGAAATGGATTCGTATCTGAAGTCCGAAACAGATTCGTATCTGAAGTCCGAAACGGATTCGTATCTGAAGTCCGAAACGGATTCGTAACTGAAGTCCGAAACGGATTCGTATCTGAAGTCCGAAACGGATTCGTAACTGAAGTCCGTAACGGAGAGAGGAATTTCATACGAAAAAGGATCCGTTTCGGACAAAATGTACGAAGAAGTGAGTTCGTTACGGATTCGTTACAGATCCGTTTGGCACACTGGGAAGCTGCTGACATGCCGGCCCGTTGGGAATACTCGCACGCACACACACAGCGCACTCGCCTGCTAGATTGCAGTCTGCGCACAGCAATTTCACTGTTACGTGACAATTTCTACCAAATTACACCACCAAAGGAACTTCGTTCCAAAAACGACTGATGTGAACTCTTATTTTAAAACTTTCAAATGTTAACTCTAAAAGTTTTTATATTAAAACTCTGAACTGGTAGCTCTGTAAATACACCAAAAAAATATTTAGGATAAAATTACGAATAAATTCTTTGTAGAAATACAAACAGAGGCTATTCGTAGAATGCACAAATGTTTTGTACATAGCACAAACGTTTGAAGTGTTGACCACATGGAAAAAAAAATTTTAATTCGAAACTTCGTACATTCTACAAACGCTAGTTTGTAAAAATCTATTATGTATAATTTTGTGAACTGAACGAAAATTGCTTGATAATATACCAAACGGTGGCAGCAGCGTTCGTATATTTGTTCGTATCTTTTGTAGATAAAACGAAAGCGTTTGTAAAATATACAAATTTTTTTTTGTACAATGTATAAACAGTCTTTTGTATTCTTCACAAAGTCGTTCGTATGCTGAAAAGAATAAACAGCTTTGTAGAATATAATAATTGTTTTCTACATAGTACAAAGGTTTTTTTTTTTTTTGGGTGTAAATAGTATGTGACTATTGGTTCTATTAATATTTTTCGAATGGTCAATTTTAAATATTATCAAATTTCAAAGGCTTTTTTATTTTAATCAACACATTTCACGAGAAGAATAGAATTAAAGAAGATATCAATAAAATAGCAATCTTCCAATAGCCTTGGGAGTTTTTTTAGTGAATAAATTATAACCCAAATTTTTTTAATGCATAAATTTTAGATGTAAAACTAAACATTTGACCGTTTGGAGAAAAACTGGCCCCAAAACAATAAAGTTTAAATAAGTGAAGGGAAAACCTTTCAAATAAACACCGTTTACCGACGAAGGCTCATGCAAATACAAGCACAAAAAAAATTATAGAAAAACAATAACATAAAAATTACAATGCAAAAATGTATAAAATTAGGAAAGACACACACATTCATGAGTTAACCACAAATAAAACATACTCAAACCACAAATACAACAAACTTTCCTACATTTTTGCATAATACAGCTATTGTCCTGAGGATAGGCACGTGACAACGCATAAGTTCGAACCAAGAATTACTTAAATCTGTAAAATTTTTCTTCTTTTTTAATCTGTTTTTTTTTTTTCGTTGTCTATATTTTGGACTAACATAAGCAATAAAAACCATAGAAACTATACATATAGCGTCATCACTGAACAACACTAAATAAAAATTATTATTTTGTTGTTCGGCCAGAATGTAGGCAATAACATATGCAACAGCAAAAATATAACAAAGAAGTTTTTTTAATAACAGCATTAAAAGGAGACATAAAAATAAACAACAACCAAAGAAAAATTCGATGACTTTGCTTATTTCATTGGCTCGAGTTACTGTTTGTGTGTGGTTTAGTGTCTGCGTGCGTGTTACCCAGCTGATGTCTGCGTTTTTATGATGTGTTTAAAAATCCCAAAACACACAAACACTCAACAGTCACACATACACACTCACACACACACAGAGGTACATTAATGCTAGCAAGATTTATATTTATTTTATAAATATTTTTGTTGCCTGCTTTTTGGCATACCTTCCCAATGTGCACAAAAACGGATGCGGATCCGTTACGAACCCGTTACGAGTCCGTCAGTACGCACTACGCTTTCTTATGTTTCGACGGACCCGTTACGAACCCGTTACGAATCCGCTAAAAGAGTCTGAAACGGATTCGTATATAAAGTCCGAAACGGATTCGTATCTGAAGTCCGTTACGGATTCGTTTCTGAAGTCCGTTCTGAGTTCGAGGCGGATCCGAAAAAATGGAAAAAGCAATTCGTATTTTTGAGAGGAATCGCTCTTATGTTTTGACGGACCCGTTACGAACCCGTTACGAATCCGTCAAAAAAATTACCACAACGTTAACATAAAAGACAGTCTTATATTTGTTTTGCAACTTCTTATTTTATTTTCAGTGGATTAGGGATACGAAATACAATTGTGTACTTATTTTTATTTTAAACAACTTTTTTATTTCATTATGCTCGTGCTCCTCAAGCTCTCCTTCAAATCGAAGAAAAGTACTTGTCAGAATTTTTAAATAATTATCATTAGTGATCAAGTTAAATGTACACAAGATATATTTCGGAAACTTTTTTAATTGCGTGAATTTTGTACGCTTTGTCATTATTGCAGTTAAAGTTATTGGGATGCTTCAATGAAAAATAATGTTTAGCTGTTTGAAGAAAAAAGTATGAGCCATCCCGGAACTCACCAACATTGTACTCGTTTGTTTGATATTTTGAATTATTTTTTTACCATTTAAACTAGCCTCCACTACTCTCTTATAAATTTGATTACAAAATAATTATTTTTGTTTTAATTTACGTTTAATTTCCAGCAAAAAGTTTTCGAATTTGAATGCGTCAAACTTGTTAAGAGAACCTATATTTTTAACATCTGTAGCTAAATGCGTCAAACGAGTCCGTTGCGAGTTCGCATTATTTAAAAGAAAAGAGTCTGAAACGTCTGCTCGTATATGAAGTCCGAAATGGATTCGTATCTGAAGTCCGAAACGGATTCGTATCTGAAGCCCGAAACAGATTCGTATCTGAAGTCCGAAACGGATTCGTATCTGAAGTCCCAAACGGATTCGTATCTGAATTCCGAAACGGATTCGTAACTGAAGTCCGAAACGGATTCGTATCTGAAGTCCGAAACGGATTCGTAACTGAAGTCCGTAACGGAGAGAGGAATTTCATACGAAAAAGGATCCGTTCCGGATGCGAAACGCAATCCGTTTCGGACAAAATGTACGAAGAAGTGAGTTCGTTACGGATTCGTAACAGATCCGTTTGGCACACTGGGTTCATGTTGTTATTAATTTAAGAACGTGTGTTTTTGAGCGTGTGTGTGTGTTTGTGTTTCCGCTTTAAGCTCCCCAGTGGAAAAATCCATCTTTACATAATGCATTATTCCACACTTATTTTTCATCCGCGAGGCATGAAACCTCAATACCAAATGCCCATTACTTTTACACAGGCATGATCGGCATCGTTCGGATTTCCATACTAATGCACTTTATTTTATAAGGAGAATGTATGTATGAAAACGCAAGACATTTAAATCTCAAATGTACATATTCTATTCTAACCTTACCAATGACGGAAAATGTAAGCACTACTAACGTTTTCGCTTGCAAAAGAAGGTAAGCGTAGGTGACGCATTTTCTTTCTTACTGAATAAATGAGCATAGTAAATAAAACCAATAAATGAATTATTGTAAAAAATGATACAAAGAACTATAGATAATTTATTCCCTGCGCAACCAAAAAAATTTACTTCGCACATCATCATTGGCGCTCGTCAAATGTGACACTTGATGAATACATACAAAAGAAAATGTCAAAAATAGAAAATTAAACAACAAACGACACGAAGATAGCAAAATGAAAATAAAAAATAACTGTCAAAATTCTGTCGAACACATCAAGTAACGTAGCTGCTTTTTATGTAAAGGGGTAAAAAGAGGAGAAAACACCTCTACAAAATATGCAATTTCTTTTACAAACAGTACTAAACAAGAAATTTTCTTTATTTTGGACATGTGTTTTATTTAACGATATTTATTTAATTTCAGTAAAACAAGTTTACATAGGAAAATTTCGACATTTGAAAAACTTGACACCCTGTGAATAAATTGTGACTGCGGTTACAACAACGAGCACCACACACGTCACAGCAAAGATGGCGGAATTTTTATCATGTAAAAACTATTGTGTTTATTATAATAAAAATTATAAAATTATAAAAAGTGCATATTGACAGACAGAGATAACAGAGACAGAATTCAAATTACACAATACAAAGTACACAATAGACAACGAATACAAAGGCAAAGTAAAGAAAAATTACACATTTTAAAATTTAATAGTGTTATTTGTTTTCATATTTTGATATTTTTAATATTTTGTGATTTCGTATTTATATTATTTGATTTTTTTTTTTTCTATGATATTAACAGACAATGTTTCTGAACCGGCAATCAGCAGGCATTTGGTTTTTTTTCAGTAACTTATTTCATTGCACTTTTTACTAAACTTGATCTTTTTCAAGCAGTCGTTAAGAATAATATTTATATGGAAATGAGCACGCGAAGATAAAACCGGCTCAAACGAGCATTATTTTATTATTTGAAAACGTTTATTATTTGAAAGGTGATATAAATGTAACAAAAAAATACTTACTTTCGTATGATCCTATTTCTATCTTAATTAGCTAAAAGAAAACATGCAATATTTAGTAAGCACCTTACGATATTGCCCACTGGGTCATGCTATATCATGACGATTCCTTTTCTTTGTTTTACCTGGATATTTTCATTATTTGCACTTAGCTCTGGTAGTTATTTTGATGTTCTGGTTTTCTTACTGCTATTTACATATAAACATATGTCTTTCATGTTTGGTTTTGCAAAAACTTAAGTAGTGCCATGTCTTGGAGTAAGGAAATTTGGTTATTTGTATACCATGTATTGATCTAAACAAAGATGCAAAGGGTAATTTACACCGAATGGCTTAAATTTTAAAACTTGAGGGAGACACTCGTTCGGAGGTAGTCAAATTTATAATGTCTAAGATTTTTTATCGTCAGTATAATGCATCTTTAATATTCTTTTTCCAATGGGGGGAATATAAATGCATCTTCAAAGGTAAGAGAATATTGTTTTATTGAAAAATTCACTCGCTGTAACATGTGATTTGTACACCTTTTTCAATTTTGATATTAAAAAAAAAGTAAAACATTTTTTTTCATTAACATAATTTGTTTTTCCATCAATTAAAAAACCTTGAGAATAATCATTCAGTCAACAAAATTTTGAGGATAAAGAATTGATAGATAGTTGGTTAATTGGGACCAATTTCGATTGTTTTCACTTTTTACACTAAATATGGAGGTGGCCTTGATAGTCTAGTGGTTGTGCGCTTGACTGTCGCTCAGGGGTCCCAGGTTTGAATCCTGGCCGGGCCATGGTTCTACGCTATGACATTTCTTTCCTTATTTTCTAATCAAAGCAACTTTAAAACACATCAATGTACGACGAAAAGTTGTAGTTGGTGGTGATAGGAAAGTTTGTGGAAAGGAACGCTAAGTAACTTGATTTAACTGAGGTCAAGGCATGGCACTTGCTTCAGATTTAATATCATATTCTACAGCTTCTACAGTTTCTACAGCTTCTGCCACATTAAGAACACCTACACAAAAGTTTCACTTAATTACTCCCTTCTCCCAATCTGTGGTATTACAAAATACGAATAACTTGGTCTGAATGAGCTGGTCCTAAGGACCTGCCAACACCTTAACCTAACTTACCTAAACTACACTAAATATGTAGTACTAAAGAGTGCTATCAAAAAACCAAAACAGGACAAAATAAGTTAAAATTTTTCTTTGCTTAATTTTTAACAAATAAAAATTGCGTAGGAACGTTACGTGCGCGACCACGTAACTGCCCATATGTATGTTTTGCCAAATATATTTTTTTTTTTCTGTTTATATTTTATAAGTAGACTACCAAAAAGGTATTTATTAAGCAATCGTATTAAATCATATTAATTGACTTATGTGCTTTATTCAAATTTCTCATTATCGAAACATTTTTAAAATTCTGGAATTTAAATTTTTAGTTCCATTAGTTCTGGAAAACCTTTATTAAACAAACTGCACAAAATAGCAAGCTTTAAATTAAGTAACATCAGTTTTCAGCTTTCTGTCATTTATTATCTTATTAGTTATCATACGAAATTCAATTATATTGGCTTTTGGTCTATCAAACATATGCATAGAAATAAAATTTTATTAGTCAATATAATGTTTTCGTTAGTTAAAATTTTAAATACTGTCCAGCCTTGCAAGCGGATTTAAAGCCTTAAAAGCGGATGCAAAGCCAACAGCACAGGAAACAAGAAATTGAAATTCAAGATTACGACATGTCGTAAAGCGGAAAGGCTTGAATTCAATCCTGTCTGCGAAGCCTTTTTTGCATTAAAGCACTTCAGTTAACGCCTATTAGTGTGATTGTATGTGTGTGTTTACTTTTACTTGGTTGTATGCAAAATTAAATTGTACTTATGTATGAATGTGTATGTTTCGCAGTATATTTGTAATAGTCCCTGAGTAAAAACATGTTTAGCAAATATGGAAATGTTCAAAATCTGACAAAATGGCTTTTTATATTTGTTGCCTATTTTTAGGCTTTACATGAAAATGGTTTCAAATGAAAGTGTCTCGAAATGACTAAGCAAAAATATAAATTTTTGTATAAACAAAATAAATATATAAACAAACTTGTATTATGTGAATGTGTAAGTAGACATAAGAATAAGTGAAACATATTTTCGGAAGGATACAATTTAGTTATATTACTTTTTTGTACTTGTTCCATTTAAATTGTATAGATTTGTGTTTTTTTTTTTTGCAAAGGATTTTATTTAACCTATTTAAGATACAAATCAACATTTTCATAGTCGAAACTTCTTCAAAGTAAATCTTTGCGGATTCTTCATAGTAAAATATTGCAGAAATCCATAGTGGAGTATTTTTGAGGGAGCGATATTTCTGCACAAAATTTTAGCACCTATTCAAAGAAATTTGTAGTAGTTTTAAACATTCCAACAATTTTTTATGGAGCCGTATAATAAGGCATCTATCTCTGTTTATGTTTATGTTTATGTTTATGTTTATGTTTATGTTTATGTTTATGTTTATGTTTATGTTTATGCTTATGCTTATGTTTTTGTTTATGCTTATGTTAATGTTTATGTTTTTATTTATGTTTTTGTTTATGATTATGTTTGTGTTTAAATTAATGTTAATATTAATGTTAATATTAATTTTAATGTATTATAAATACTAATATAATGTAAATGTAATATTAATATTAATATGTTAATGTTAATGTTAATGTTAATGTTAATATTAATGTTAATGTTAATGTTAATGTTAATGTTAATGTTAATGTTAATGTTAATATTAATGTTAGTAGATAGGCTATGCCGATTCTGGCTCACTTCCGGTAAAAATAAGCGCCATCTAGCGGTGGTTGACGAAAAACCATTGCATACTTCTGGGGGAACGCTTGTTTGACAGCGTTGACGAGCTTGTTTGACAGCGTTGACGAAAAAAACATTGCATGCTTCTGGGGGAATGCTTGTTTGACAGCGTTGATGATCAACGATTTAAATTTTTCGTGGTGGCTGCGGAGGCGGAGGCAGCACCATCTAGCGTTTAGGTGAGGCGGAGACAGCGCCACCAGAAGTAATGCGTGTATGAGGTTTGTGTCTTGGCTTTCCACAACTTGAAAAAACAACCGCCAGATCTCTGCATGAATTAACCTTGAACTTGATAATACAAACCATGAACCTGACCATTCTCAACTATGTTGATACAGTCATGTGAAAATAAATAGGGACACCTATATTTTTATATTCGTAGCTGCATGAATTATATACAAGGTGCCCTAGATATAGCATTAATTCCCTCGGCTGGTGATTCTTCTTGATAAGGCGAGTGTAACACTTTATGGAGTTTCCTCCCATATTGTAAAACTTTCATGATACAGGGTGTTTTACGGTTATAGTACGTGTTTAGTATTATTGATCTAGAATCTAAACTACTCACCATAAAATAAAAAATAATATTTTGTATTTTAAACAAAATATCAACTTTTCCATCAATAAAAATTTTGCTAAAATTTTGAGATTATTCAACGAAATATCAAAAAATTTTGTATCTTTTGTTTTAGCGGAACTGTAATCGTCCAAATTTAAAATGTCTTTTTTTCATGTAAAAATACACTTAATCAACAGTATTTTTTAAATTCTAACTTTGGATAATAACAGCTTCGCTAAAACAAAAGATAGAAAATTTGTTGATATTTCGTTGAATAATCTCAAAATTTTTACTCCGCTACAGCACATGACACGACAGTGATTGATATACTGATGAAAAATTTAATATTTTTTCTAAAATATAAAATATTATCTTTTATTTTATGGTGAGTAGCTTAGATTCTAGATCTATAATACTAAGCACGTACCAAAACCGTAAAACACCCTGTATCTTGAAAGTTTTACAATGTGGGAGGAAACTCCATAAAGTTTTTTACTCGCCTTATCAGGAGAAACCACCACCCGAGGGATTTAATGCCATATCTGTTGCACATTGTATTTAATCCATGCAGCTTTAAATATAAAAATACAGGTGTCCCTATTTATTTTCACATGACTGTATATGTAAATAAAAATAAAAAACGTGTTGATTTTATCATTTTATTACATAACAATTTTGATTATTTTAAAATTGTGAAAAATAAGTAATTGTTTATTTAAATTATTCTTCGAATTTCGCTGGTAAGAGGTGAGTATTCGATTAAACGATCATGAATTACCAAACAGTATGCTGACGTTTTATCTGGAATTGGTTTACCTGCTTCAGTATCAAATTCAATCCGTATATCAATAGGTCCCACTTTAACTGCTTCATTTTGGTGTGTAACATCAACAACAATAAGCGGTGCAAAAGTCTTATATCCAACAACATCTAGCAATGGTTGAGTTTCCCTCATATAATAACTTTGTTGAAATTTTGTATACATATCATATAATACAGCATACTGTCCTGTTTCGAAGCGGGGTGTTTAAATCATTTTAATAAATTTAATATGAGTTGGCTGACTAATGTACAGTAAGCTGACGTTTTGTCTAGAATCGGTTTGTTTGCTTCGGTGTAAAACTCAATTCGTACATCAATAGGTCC
This sequence comes from Dichetophora obliterata, assembly GCA_963920525.1. Classification (NCBI taxonomy): domain Eukaryota; kingdom Metazoa; phylum Arthropoda; class Insecta; order Diptera; family Sciomyzidae; genus Dichetophora; species Dichetophora obliterata. The sequence continues at coordinate 41,888,066 of OY986436.1, forward strand.
TGTTTTAACTGCGTCATTTTGATGTGTTACATCAACAACAATAAGCGGTGCTGTTGCCTTATATTCATCAACATTGAGCGGATGTTGAAGAATTTATAGCGTAAATGATCATTATTTTTACTCTGGCTTAAAGTGAAGTCTTATAGAAATTTTTTCTCCTCGAAAATTAATAAGGTCACCGTCTTGATTTAAGACTTTTATCATTATGCTGTTTATTTGTTGACAGTTGACGGGTAAGTAAATGACATTTCGAGGTTTTTCATTTATTTTATATCCTGGTGAGACATCGAGAGGAAATTCGTGAATAGTATGAACTGATGTGTTGTTAGTATATGATCCGGTTGTCAAGTTGCATTCAATTCGTATTGTGTTTATATTTGTAATATTTAAAGGTAAATCAGATTCAAACTTTTTTCTAGTTTTATCTGACTGACCTATATGTATATATTCCGTTTTTTCTATCTCTTGTAACGGATCTATAGGATTTACTATCAACTTTCTTATACTGAATCCCAGCACCTGTCCTATACTGTTTGGTTTTGAAAAATCTATGTCCACGGAGGATACAATTTCAATTTTAAGAGTGTTGTTGTTTGATTTAATTTCCAGGAAAATTGAATCATCAAGGTCTCTTACGGCTGATTTCAAGAAAAACCCAATATCCTCAAATTCATATGAACCAACTGGTATTGTAATAGTATGCGGCCCGATATGAAATAAATTGTTGTGGACATCTACATTGGGTATAGAATTAAATGTTACAAAGTCTACAAGTCCGCAAACATATTTTGTTGCCAATTCAATTGGTGGAAAATATTTTCCAATAAGAGTTGATGTGGTTCCGCTTAAAGAGATTGTTAAAGACATTATGAGTAGTCGTAATGAACTGAGCATCTATACATATTTTTCCCCGATTTAGTATTAAATAATTACTAAAATAGTTTACAATTTTCTTTATTCATATTCAAATTAAATTTTGCTCAAAACATGAAGATACTAACTGACACTGATAGTGATATTGATACTTATATGATATTGATACTGATACTGATCGGGTGCTGATACTTATCTGATACTGATCTGATACTGATCTGATACTGATCTGATACTGATCAGATACTGATCAGATACTGATCTGATACTGATCTGATACTGATCTGATACTGATCTCATACTGATCTTATGCTGTTCTGATGATAATCTGATACTGATCTGATACTGTAGTAAACAGTTTTACAGTTAGATGTATTCATATTCAAATTAAATTTTGCTCAAAACATGAAGATACTAACTGACACTGATAGTGATATTGATACTTATCTGATATTGATGCTGATACTGATCGGGTGCTGATACTTATCTGATACTGATCAGATACTGATCTGATACTGATCAGATACTGATCAGATACTGATCTGATACTGATCTGATACTGATCTCATACTGATCTTATGCTGTTCTGATGATAATCTGATACTGATCTGATACTGTAGTAAACAGTTTTACAGTTAGATGTGGCAAGTCGTTAACAATTATTAATAACTAGTTGTCATAGTATTTCCGTTTAGTCCTACATCAACTCTCGATCGAAGACATATAAAAAGAATCTGTTGTCAACATTAAACATAAAAAATTGTAAGTTCTTGGGATTTCAGCTTTAATCATGAACGAAATATTAAATGTCCTTCAAAAACCAATATATGATGAGAGTATTATAAAGAGGGATTACCATAGCTACTCTCCATATTTAAAATCATTCAACAATAACGATGAGATTCGTATACCAATTCAAAATCAGGATCTCTTTGTCCTACCAAGTGAGAGTATGATTTACATTCATGGCTTCATAGTAAAACGTGAAGGTGGAAAAGATGTGCCAACAACAGGTGTGAAATTGAAAAATAACTTTGTGTCATATTTGTTTGATGAAATTCGATATGAAATTAATGGTTTTGAAGTTGATCGTACGCGCAATCTTGGAACTTCATCCACCATGAAAAATTTTGTATCATTGAATAAAGCTGAAAGCGATGCATTAAAAAACGCTGGTTGGTGCCCTGATGAAAGTCTAACTTTGGAAAAAAATCACTTTAGTTGCTGCATACCACTAAAAATGTTGATGGGATTTGCCGAAGATTACACTAAAATAATATTAAATTCGAAGCATGAGCTTATCCTTCAACGTTCTTCGTCTAATGATAGCTCATATTATCCTACTAATGCCGCAGATCAATTAAAATTGACAATACTGGATATAACATGGAAAATGCCTCACATACAACTATCGGACTTTTCGAAATTGGAAATGTACAAGATAATTAATAATGAAAACCCTATTTTAATGGCTTTTCGAAGTTGGGACTGTCATGTAAATCCTAGGATTTCAGAAAGTAAAAGTACAAAGGTTTTATGGAATTTAAAACTGAGTCAGCAAAATGAAAGACCTAGATTTCTTATTATTGGCCTACAAAATGAGAGGAGCAAAGAGGAAGGAAATACATTCGACCATTGTAATATAACTAATTTAAAAGTTCATTTAAACTCTGATTCATATCCCTATGATGATTTAAATACGCGCTTTGAAATGGGACAGTATGCTATTCTATATGATATGTATGCAAAATTTCAACAAAGTTATTATTATATGCGGGAACCTCAACCATTGCTCAATGTTGTTGAATATAAGGCAACAGCGCCGCTTATTGTTGTTGATGTAACACACCAAAATGAAGCAGTTAAAACAGGACCTATTGATGTACGAATTGAGTTTTACACCGAAGCAAACAAACCGATTCCAGACAAAACGTCAGCTTACTGTTTGGTAATCCATGATCGTTTAATTGAATACACTCCTCTAACAAAGGAAATCATAAGAATTATTTAATTATAGCAAATCAATAAAAGAACAATAATGATTCATATATAAATCAACTCGTTTTATTTTATTTATATCAGCATAGTTGCGTATGGTCATGGTTATGATATCGCTTTCAATCGTTAGCTTAATTTATTTTGCTGCTTTCATACTTTGTTTTTACATTAGTCAGCCAACTCATATTAAATTTATTAAAATGGGTTAATTCATGCAGAGATCTGGCGGTTGTTTTTTTCAAGTTGTGGAAAGCCAAGACACAAACCTCATACACGCATTACTTCTGGTGGCGCTGTCTCCGCCTCACCTAAACGCTAGATGGTGCTGCCTCCGCCTCCGCAGCCACCACGAAAAATTTAAATCGTTGATCATCAACGCTGTCAAACAAGCATTCCCCCAGAAGCATGCAATGTTTTTTTCGTCAACGCTGTCAAACAAGCTCGTCAACGCTGTCAAACAAGCGTTCCCCCAGAAGTATGCAATGGTTTTTCGTCAACCACCGCTAGATGGCGCTTATTTTTACCGGAAGTGAGCCAGAATCGGCATAGCCTATCTACTAATGTTAATGTTAATGTTAATATTAATGTTAATGTTAATGTTAATGTTAATGTTAATGTTAATGTTAATGTTAATGTTAATGTTAATGTTAATGTTAATGTTAATGTTAATGTTAATGTTAATGTTAATGTTAATGTTAATGTTAATGTTAATGTTAATGTTAATGTTAATGTTAATGTTAATGTTAATGTTAATGTTAATGTTAATGCTAATATTAATGTTAATGTTTATATTAATGTTAATGTTAATGTTAATGTTAATGTTTATGTTAATGTTAATGTTAATGTTAATGTTAATGTTAATGTTAATGTTAATGTTAATGTTAATGTTAATGTTAATGTTAATGTTAATGTTAATGTTAATGTTAATGTTAATGTTAATGTTAATGTTAATGTTAATGTTAATGTTATGTTATGTTATGTTATGTTATGTTATGTTATGTTATGTTATGTTATGTTATGTTATGTTATGTTATGTTATGTTATGTTATGTTATGTTATGTTATGTTATGTTATGTTATGTTATGTTATGTTATGTTATGTTATGTTATGTTATGTTATGTTATGTTATGTTATGTTATGTTATGTTATGTTATGTTATGTTATGTTATGTTATGTTATGTTATGTTATGTTATGTTATGTTATGTTATGTTATGTTATGTTATGTTATGTTATGTTATGTTATGTTATGTTATGTTATGTTATGTTATGTTATGTTATGTTATGTTATGTTATGTTATGTTATGTTATGTTATGTTATGTTATGTTATGTTATGTTATGTTATGTTATGTTATGTTATGTTATGTTATGTTATGTTATGTTATGTTATGTTATGTTATGTTATGTTATGTTATGTTATGTTATGTTATGTTATGTTATGTTATGTTATGTTATGTTATGTTATGTTATGTTATGTTATGTTATGTTATGTTATGTTATGTTATGTTATGTTATGTTATGTTATGTTATGTTATGTTATGTTATGTTATGTTATGTTATGTTATGTTATGTTATGTTATGTTATGTTATGTTATGTTATGTTATGTTATGTTATGTTATGTTATGTTATGTTATGTTATGTTATGTTATGTTATGTTATGTTATGTTATGTTATGTTATGTTATGTTATGTTATGTTATGTTATGTTATGTTATGTTATGTTATGTTATGTTATGTTATGTTATGTTATGTTATGTTATGTTATGTTATGTTATGTTATGTTATGTTATGTTATGTTATGTTATGTTATGTTATGTTATGTTATGTTATGTTATGTTATGTTATGTTATGTTATGTTATGTTATGTTATGTTATGTTATGTTATGTTATGTTATGTTATGTTATGTTATGTTATGTTATGTTATGTTATGTTATGTTATGTTATGTTATGTTATGTTATGTTATGTTATGTTATGTTATGTTATGTTATGTTATGTTATGTTATGTTATGTTATGTTATGTTATGTTATGTTATGTTATGTTATGTTATGTTATGTTATGTTATGTTATGTTATGTTATGTTATGTTATGTTATGTTATGTTATGTTATGTTATGTTATGTTATGTTATGTTATGTTATGTTATGTTATGTTATGTTATGTTATGTTATGTTATGTTATGTTATGTTATGTTATGTTATGTTATGTTATGTTATGTTATGTTATGTTATGTTATGTTATGTTATGTTATGTTATGTTATGTTATGTTATGTTATGTTATGTTATGTTATGTTATGTTATGTTATGTTATGTTATGTTATGTTATGTTATGTTATGTTATGTTATGTTATGTTATGTTATGTTATGTTATGTTATGTTATGTTATGTTATGTTATGTTATGTTATGTTATGTTATGTTATGTTATGTTATGTTATGTTATGTTATGTTATGTTATGTTATGTTATGTTATGTTATGTTATGTTATGTTATGTTATGTTATGTTATGTTATGTTATGTTATGTTATGTTATGTTATGTTATGTTATGTTATGTTTATGTTGAACGTTTAATGTTTAATGTTAATGTTCATGTTAATATTTTTGTTTGTTTATATGTTTATGTTCATATTAATATTTATGTTTATAAATATTGATGTTTATGTTTACATTTGTGTTAATGTTTATGTTTCTGTTTCAGTTTCTGGTTTTTTTTTCTGTCTATGTCTCTGTTAATGGTTATGTTTTCTCTTAAAGCTTATTTTTGTTTCCCCGAACAGATCAGAAAGGCAAAAGTTATTTTTTTTTTCAAGATACGATAAATGTTTGCAACTTCTCTGAAATCATTCTGGTTAGAAAACTTTTTTCGTACATCAAATTCCAAATCAACGTTCTGCCTACAAGTGTGCGCTTGAAAGCAAATGTTGCAGTCTCAATGAAAGACTGTAGCCCTTTACTCAATGAGCGACTTTAACCGAAATAATAGCTAAACAACAACTTTATGGTTCAGTTACGTCAAATAAATAATTTTTTTAGCAGTTTTATTTTAAGTTAATAATATTAAAATCACAAGAAAACTACATTCTTTGGTAGACGTTGTGCAAGAAACAATATCAAGAAGTAAAAAGAATTTTGATTAGAATTATTCTTGTTATATTACATACTTGTATTACAAATACAAAGTAATCAAACCGAAACTGAAACTGGTCCTAAATAAGAAAATTAAAGTTTTAACTATTTTTTTTTAATAAAAGTAAACAAAATTACTTTCATACACATAAGAAAAATATTTAATACAAAAAAAGTATTATTCGAATTTTGAAGTATATAATAATTAATTAAAGTTTACTTTAATATTAAATGAGATAATTTTTTATTATATTATATTTTTTATTACAAATGTATTGCATACTTTATATCTTCCGTACACACCCAAAATAGTATGTACCTACAATGTACATTTTTATAGAACTACAAAACCAAGTTTTTTGTTATTTTTAAAGGTTTTGTACTCGTATTATAAAAATAGAAATATGTCGTTTTCCTTCCCTTTCTCCACACACACAGAATTCGTTCAGAAGTTTAATTGATCAATTTTTTGCTTCAGTACCTATAAAACTTTAATATTTATTACAATAGAGATGATTAAATCGAAAATGACAGTATCGAACGCATAAAATTAATCAAAATGTTTTGCGCAAACAAAATATTACAGAAACTTTTGGTAAAAATTTCTTGCATCAGTAATTTAATTTAAATATATAAGTTTGTTTTAGTATAAATATTTACAACGCATTGCAGAAAACAAAATTTATGAACTCGTCTATAATTTGAATAACATTTTGGTTAATTTTATAAATTATTTACCTTAATATGGCCGAATAGCCGAAACTAGCCGAAATTAGCCGAAACTGACAAAAATTTTAAAATTTTTTAAAAAAACGGACACTAATTTTAACGAATGGATATTTATAAAATTCACTAAAGGTGTGTTGATTTTATCTTTATAAAAAAAGATATTTTAATCTAAAAATGCTTTTCCGAAAATTGAGTACTCCCTTTTTTACAATAAGAACCCAAATTAACAAAAAAAAAAATTCAGTTATATTTTTCACTAAATCAATCTTCATCGTTACAAAAATGTTTAGCGAAAAAACTAGCTGTGCACTAAAAAATTAAGTATATAATACTTTATTTTTAGCAATATATATATGTTACATTTTTTTTTTTAAAAAAAAGTACGCACGCATATACACAAACACCCCTTTATTTTCCAACAAGGAATGCTCCGATTAATACTTTTTTACACTTAAATATTTTGGACCCACAAGTGTATGAGTGAAAATAACTTTTCAATCAAGAGCTTTGTGAATACAATGGATGCATTGACGCAAATATACACACCCACGCGCTTTTAAACACACACAAAGCTATCACACATTATTATGAAGTGACAGCAAGCAAAGTAATTTGTCAAACTTTTTTTAAGAGCTTTTGCTCTTTTTGTAAGAAAGTATTTTTGTATTTTCAACAATGTTGCAATAAAAAAACAGCCAAATTGTTATATATTGTCGAACTTTTTTTGCATAATTATGATTAAAGTTTTTTCAGCTTTAAGTCTTATATTGTATGAGACTTAAGTAATTTTGTTTGCTATTTAAGCACTCAATCATGGTTAAGTAGCTAGCAAAAGATTGCTCTAATGTTTTTGTTCAAAGTAAGCCTAAGACTTATCTAAATAAACTACCAATTTTTAAAATTAATTTGTTTGAAAAATTCATCAAATATTGTATTAATTTTTCAAAGATATGATAATAGCTTGCAGTTAGCGAACTTGTTTTCTCATAATTTGTTCGCCCTTATAAACGTTTTGTTATCGTCAAATTTTCTTTTCTTTTTAATAAATACTATTATTAATATTTCTACACATTTAGTTGTGTTTTTTTTTTTATAACCAATATTTTTTCTTCTTCTAGTTTTCAGTTCATGCGAGGTTATATTAAAACACATATGGAGATATGCTAAATACCAGCTAACACAACAAATCTGACAAGGAATGCAAGCGTTCACTAAGAAAATTTAGCATGAAGTTAAATTCAAGCTACTGGCAAAATAACATTTACATTTGCTCATCGTTGCTGTTGTAGCAACCAACCAGAGTAAGTTTTTTTTTATTAAATAAAATAGTAGTATATCTGTTATAAACTCATTGTGCGCCACGGCGTATGAGTGCTTTTATTGCAAAGTTTTTCGTATCTTATTATTTAAATATTGAATATTGGCTAAATTTGCTATGATTGATGGGAGCATATGAAAGATTAATAAAATAATCAATGTGAGCTAAAAGCACAATGTATAAGAAATGAAAAAATATGTACGATAAGGACGAAACAGCTATGCCTTTTGAACAACAAAAACAATGTATTTTGTGAATCTTGAATTGAGTACTCAAGCTTTTGTTGTAAAAATTATATTAAATGATGATGAATAACTATGATGTGACCTGTTTCGCAAAGAAACGTCTTCTAAATTTTCTATTAAGTATCTGAGTTAAGATTTCGATGTGTTATAAATACTAAAACTTTTCTTTTCTACATAAGACTTATTACTATTTCTGCTTCCCTTTACCTTTGCTATTTCGTTCATAATCCTTTTTTCATTTCCTTCCAGCGTAAGGTCTTATCTCTTTGCAATTTCCTTAGCGATACTTATGCAAAGGAATACTTCCATGGTGAAGGTGGGGTGTCGTCGTTATAAGCTACTAGTAATATATACATATAAATATTTTAACTTCAACTTTTCCCTTTAAATGCATTTCAGTTTTTGTAACGTAAGAAAGAGGTCGACCCAAAATTTTTGAAATCGAACTGTAAGAAGGGGTAGGCAAATTGTATAAAGCGGTTGACATGAATTTCACGCGAAGTGTTCCCACTAATTCTATAATTTTCTAACAACTAAATACAGTTAACCGCCACAGTGACAAATCAGAGTAACCTGAGCTACTCTCTCAGAGATTTTTGTGCACATTAGTTATTAAAATAAATCTTAACTTTTGAGCTCCACTCGGGTCTTAGTCAAATCCAATGACGTCGAAATAATAAGTTTTCCTGAAATTAAATTTAGTATTTAAACTTTAGTCGGACTGATATTTTCTGAAATCGTAACATACATTTTTCCAAGATGAAAACCTCGCCTACCTCTCATATAAGGCAATAATTAAAAACGCTATATATTTTTGTTACTGAGACTTTATAAAAACCACTCTCTCAAAACTCTTAAATACATGCGTAAAATAAAAAAAAAATATTTATGACACGCCCCTCGCAAAAACAATATTTCAATGCAGATGATTTTTAAAATTTAAGCTTTAACGAGGTAAAAAAAAATAATAAAAAAGGATGACCATTTCGTCAGTATTAAAAAAATGGAGTGAACAAATTTTGGATTTTACAGCAAATTATTTCTGATTGTAAAATGGCGTATGCATTAGAAAACCTGTTTGTCAAACGGCGGCCATATTCGAACCAATTCGATTTAACCCATTAACGCCCATAGTTAAACGACGGTATATTTTTATGATCTTTTATTATAAATGTAATTAAATAGAGTAAAAGTAAGTTATAAAACAAAGAAAAAAATAGAGAGAAAAAATGTTAAAAAAATACCCTGTACACGGTTGCATTTTTTAGCACTTTTTGGTACACAATAAAACAAAATTTGATATTATTTCATCTTATTATAATAAATAACAATACAAACTTACCTCGAAATGCAAAATTCAATAAATATAAGCACAAATTTATAAGATCTGGTATAAACAATGCCCGGCATTTTCTACTCTTATTTCATGATTTGAAAGTATGAGAGAGTATCATAAAATAAAATGCACAAATTGATATTAATTTTCGCGGGAACCAAAAAATTTTTTTCTTTCATAACTACTCGTGACATCTTGACTCGATTTAAATATTCGATAAGATATTTAAAGTTGCATTCACGAATCATTTAAGCACCTGTACACGCGCGTGTACAGAGGGCGCAAATGAGTTAAGAAGCTAATTCGACAATTCGTCGAATGTGTTTAGGTTCTCTCAAACGATACTACATGTCGGATGTTCGATAAAGTAACGGGACTTTTTTCGTTGTTCCTACACACATCACACATGTCGGATGTAAATCATTATTTTTCAGCTGTCGAAGAGTAAACATAGAGTGTAAATAGTGTTTTTAACATTTATTTTTATATTTTTCACTTTATATACTCCAAGCCAACACGATTTTAGGTAAAGATAAAAAAATTTGCGTCAAAATATAACATTTGTTGAGTTCGGCAGTTTTGCCACGAGATGTGCTCCTCTGAAAAATTTTCATCAAATAAAAAAATAGACTAAGTTGAATGGCCACGCATACAAATGGAACTACATGTCGGATAAGCTTAGCAAAAAGTCAAAAATTTTTGACTTCCATCGGACATGTCCATCCGCCTTGATTTTACATGTGTGATGACTTGACAGGTCGGATGGACATGTAGTATCGTTTGAGGGGCACTTTTGCCTCTTGGCAAATATTTTTGATTCTCTCCTTCAAACGAAATGTTTGAAACGTTGGTGAAACGAAATGTTGGCGAAAAACAACAAAATTTCGTCGCGTGTTTGACGAACAGGTTGTTTTAATTTGAACGCTACTTCTTTCGAACAAGTTCGACCCGACATTTTGTTTGAAGAACATGTTCGCTAATGTGTTAAGAGGGATACCGGCAAAATCTTACAAATTTAAGAGCATACTTTTTGGCAGTGTGATAAAACGTGCGAAAACCGTTAAGCATACATTGCAATTCACTAAAATGCCGAAAATATACTAACTGCATTATTCCGTATCACGAAGCAGCACACCAACGACAAGCAAGGCACGATAAGCAATACTTTGTTCTATACGAAATTCTATTGCTTCTCGTTTCGTGATTGTCGTTGGTGTGCATTTTCTTTATAAAGCAGTAAATCAAATTTGTTACCGTACATAGTCTTACAACCGAAAAATACTCAAAACGAGTTTTGTTTGCAATTTGTTGCGAAAATGGCTGAAATGTGCTCGCTTTTGTTATTTGAAACATTTATGTTAAAGACCAATAAAATGTATTCCTTATATGAAATAGAAGTGCTGCGAAGTGCAGAGAAAGTTGTATTCTGCCAAAAATAAAGTTTCCCTCTTTTCCTTCACATCGATTTGCCTAAGGAATTAATTATAAAAATTAAAACTAAAAAAATGTTCGTCTATGTAGAAATGTTTTCCATTAGTGCTTTTAGTATATAAAAATAAAACATATTTTTCTTCGTTTGTATGTAATGACTCCTGAAAATTACCAATTTTTTAATGCATTAATCATGCGATTTTTCATGAAACTTTTACTTTGTACGAGTCTGCACAAAAAACTTTTGAATTTTTTTCCAAAGTATTTTGGAATCATGCTTATTAAACTATTCTTAAAAACCGCAAAGAAAAAATGCATAAAAATAGCTCATGAATGTTAGTATTTATTTCCACTTTTTAACCACTGAGTGCAGTCATCGTTTGGTCGATTAAGGGTTCATGTGGGGTGATGTGACGATTTCATTGACATAAATTACGATCTTTCATATTGCTCAAATTAAAGATACTTCACAAACCTTTAACGGATTAAAGTTAATTGATGTTCGTGTTAAATTTGTTCAAAATGCAGCTTTAGCCAAAGTGCACAGTTTTGAAAAAATTCGACAAGACCAATAAAATTTGACACTTTCTTTCTCAAAGAATTAAAACTATTTGCGTTTTAAATTCTAATCGCAAACACTATGCTTATAACTGTAGGCAGTGGTTTGTAAGAAATTGTAATTTAATGTACATAATAAAATGCAAACTACAGTATATAACTTAAGTGCAAGTTATAAACAATATTAAAACTATAAAACTATAGTTAAAAACTATTTTTATTTTTTAAAAAATATGTATTAAAAATTCTTAATAAGACCAAAATAAAAAATTTGCAAATAAAATATATATAAAGAGATTTTCATTGTTGCAAGCAAACTTAAATGAAATTTCGAAAAACTTAAAATTTAAACCAATTTTTGAATAATATATATGATTAATAATTATAATCGGCAAAAAAATGGTAATTTTAGTATTTTTATTGTAAAAAAAAAACTAATTTTCAAATAAAACAAGCTCTTTTGTGTTTCATTATTATAAAAAATATAGAATTATAATCAGATCAGAAATGTTTAAGCGCCTTTTGAAGAATTGACATTTTAAAATATTATTAAAAAATCCTTGTCCATAAAGTATAAAAATTAATTTTTTTTTGTGTTATTTTGAGAAGTACATCGTAGTTTTTATTTTTGTAGTTGGATGAACTGAAACACTGACATGCTTGTTTAGTTAGTCACCGAGTCTTATAGAAAAAATTAAAATATTTTAAAATATGCATATTTACGGGTTTGTGTAAAGGATAATGTGATGAATTTTACAGCTGAGAAGTTAAGACTGTTTACTTCGCAAAGCACATTTTTAATATTGAGCTTTGCGATCAAATATAAAAATTTACGAAATTTAAAAAAATTTGGCATTCACCCAACAAAACAAGTGCTTAAAAAAACATAGTTGGAAGGGAAAGCCTTGAATTCCATCCCTTCCACTTTCATACCCAGAAGGCATTCTTTTAACATATGCATAGAATGAATGCTTTCCTTAATCTTCTTAAGAAGTGCTTTCAGAACATTTTCAATGGAAGATTTCTTTGAACCCTTCAATGAAAGGATTCTAGAAGGTGTTTTTCAGAAGAACTTTAAGAAGGCATTCCATGAAATAGAATGCTTTTCGTGATATGAGGTTTAAAAAATCCCTGGGAAAATATCCCCTTTCCCGACATTCTCGCGATTTTGGTGTTGGAAATGAGAAGTGTTTGGATTTTTAAAAAAATTCCACCTAAAATATCCTTTTTCCTGGTTTCCAAATCATTTTGGTGTCGGAAGTAGTAAGTGATTGAGTTTATTTGGGGGTTTAAAAATTCCATGGAAAATATCTAAATAATATATTATAATTATATATAATTTGTTTACTTTAATTGAATTTAAATGCCATTTGAATATCTTCTAGAAGTAGGTTATAAGAATGTCTCTTGAAATAACTTCTTTATAAGGCTAAGTGAAGCACAGTTAAATCTATAGAATGTCTTCTGGAAGCAGTGTCCCTAAGAATGCATATCACATTTTCATCAAAAATTACTCTGGGCACTAGTCCTAAAAATATGACTAAGAGATAAACTAGTTTCTAGGAAGTTACCTTTCATAAGGCAAGATCTAATGTTTATTTTTCCACATTTTATAGACTCAAACGACCTATTAAAACCTTAGTATATTTATAAAAAACTGTAAAAAATTTACTGTAAATATTTGCAATGCTCTAATGTGATGTACGTCTTACATGAATTGTTGAACACTATAATATGAATTGAATTTTTAATATATAAATTGTGTTGATTATATTTTGTTTTGTTTTCGAATTATCTTTAATGACCTCAAACATATCTACGTTTAAATAAAATTTTAACAAAATCTAATTCTATCTATAATATCTTTGATATGCATATTCGGTACAGCTAAAACTATAAAATGCATTTTGATTTTTCCTTGACTGTTTTTGCATGAGACGACGATATTTGCGATAAGGTTTGAAACTATTTGCTGTTTTTTTATAACAATAACATTGAAGTTGATAGAAAGTGTTATCGAAATATCCTGTTCACCCACTTAAACGAGACGCTCATGCTTAAACTACTCAGCAGAAAATCTTTTCAGACCTCTCGTACTCCTTAATTTCTTAAAGCAAACAAACATCAGGCACAATGTTTCTAGTTGTGATCTTAGGAATAATATTTACTTATAATTTCAGAATCAGGTCTGAAGAAGCGAATAACTGTATTAAAAAAAAATCAGTGCAATCAAAAAGCATTAACGCCTCAGTCATGCCTGTTAGGCCAAAATTTCACCCTGAAAAGGCATGCCATTTCTTGCTCAATAGGATTCTATCTACCGACCTTAAACACTTTATGCACGAACCAAAATTAAACACTCACTTAGCATAGTACTCAACGTCAATCTGCGAAACTTGAATACAAATAACTTAGGACGCTGACAACTGCAGACGACGCGACACGAAGTCTACCAGCTCTTGAACATCATCTTAAAATAGCTATTCTTCGCACTTTGAAGAAGCAAATTTTTCAAATTAAATTTTTAATACTCTTGCAATTGACAGGACCAAGTTTGTATACAAGTCTTTTTCTTATTTTCTTTGCCACTCGCACTGACACAATGACACGCTGAAGGCCAATTTTAAGTCGAGAACACAGAAGAGCTTTAACAAGTTATTGTTTGCATACTCGTTAGCTTGTGTTGCCATTATTATTTTTGTTATTGATGATGTCATTGTTGTTATAGTTTTTTTTTTGTTTTTGTAACTGCTATTAGCTAAAATCTTAACATTTCAAGTTTTTGCTAACTTATTGAAGGAGTTTTAGAGTTTGTGTCAGGCGTGTACGCAGGGGGTTTTGGCGGCTATACCCTCTCCTGCCCCCCGAAATGAACGAATTTTAACGAGCTTTGAGAGAAATTTCAGCACAACATGGCAGCCGTTGTGTGTTTATAGTCACGACAAAGATCTTGATCAAAGTATATCAAAAATAAAGAGGCTCAATAATATACAGATAATATACAGAGCATAATATACAGAGTTAAAATTTTTTTTAATTACACTGAGGGTATGTGTGTTAAAATTAAATGAAACTGTGTTCATATTACATTAATTTGTTTTTAAAATAGAGCTTGAAACGATATCATTTAAGCAAAACTCAAGTGTTTGTACAGTTCAATTTAAAACAAAAGTTAGTTTTTTCAAATATACTTTTATTGTCAACATTTACAGCTTAAAATCATTTGTTTAAAAAAAACCTTTAAAACAAAAACTTTAGTATAGAAAACATATATTTTAAAACATAATTTTCTTGATTTTCTATGATTTAAATACAAATTCTAAATGTTTAATAGTTTAAATCCTACTTGATTTTAAATACAAATTCTAGTTGTTTGATAGTTTAAAGTCGTTTATTAAGCTTTAGGTCAGGTTAGAACAATTAATTGTTCTAACGAATTTTTCCAAAGAAACAGCAAGAACAACAACGTTATTAATATGAAAAGGAAAACATCACTAGCTGATTTCATTCATTCGAACAATTAATTGTTCTAACCTGACCTACAGCTCATAAAATGATTTTAAATGATCAAACAACTAGAATTCGTATTGAAAATCAAGTATGATTTAAGCTATCAAATATTTAGCATTTGTATTTAAATCATAGAAAATCAACATAATGAACACCAAGGCCATATAGAAAACTTTTTAAACATAATTTATAATATTGTTCTTAAATTTAAAACACTAAAGTTAAACCGCCATTTTTTCGATGCCAATTTGAACGATCAATGGATCAATGAACGATCAATGGAACCCCTCGAATATCATATTTTAACTCCATTCGATGAAGTTTGCGTTTTGGTGAGGCTTATTGAAATATTTTCAATATTAAAATAATAAATTAGTTTTTATTTCATCTGAAGTTCATTATTTGTAAAATCAATTTAAAAAATATTTTCACAAAATCAAATGTTAAATCGGGGTTTTTCTCAGCTTGGTCTAATTGTCTGGAAATTATTGTCAAAAATTCAACTGCACATAATTTTTCAGTTCCATCTCAGATAGCGACGTATTTTTAGTTATTGCAAAGAAATGCTAAGAGAAAATTATATAAAAAATAAATGAGTTGAAAATTTAATACGCTTATTTTAAATTGTTTTTTTTTACATAAGCGTTAAATTTCTATTTTAAAATTGTTTGTTTAATTTTTAAGTATGTTTTTATTCCTGGTGTAAATAATAAAAAAAATTTTCTAAAATAATTTTTGTGTTTGTTTTAAATGCATCTTCTTCTCTATAGGTGACATAAAAGAAGCAGTCCTTTTCCGCTGGTGTCAAGATATTTTGGTCCCAATTTATCGGAAACAAAAAAATTAAAGTGCATTTTAACAAAGGTACTTGTAGCTACAACCTATATTAGAATTATTCAGTTTGCCTCAATAGGAAACATTTAGCGCGATTTTTAAAAAAATGCTGTCATTTTTAACGCTACTGATTCCCGTACCGGGGGAAAATGTAACCAAGCCTTATTAAGGTTTTCGTAATCTTATTAATATACACTTTGATTTTTTTTTTTTGTGATAAATTGGGACCAAAATATCTTGACACCGGCTGAAAATAACTACTTTTTTATGCCACCTAGCAAGGAGAAGATGCGTTTTAAAACAAACAAAAATTTTAATTGAAAAATTTTTTTTTATTTAAATAAGTCTCTATGTATTGTAGTCTTTTCGCAATAAATATCAACGCTAGTTGATTTCGTTGAAAAATTTTTTACGCCATAACTTCTGAACCTTAAAGAACTCACTTTCATTTCATAACTTTAGAAAGGTAAATGGAACGTAAAAATAATGACAATAAAAAATAAAAAAATGAAAACAATGAAAATTAAATAAAAATTATAGCACCTGTTGCAAGCATGGTTTTTAAAATTTGAACTTAAAAATGGGTCATGTAACTGCAATTT
This sequence comes from Dichetophora obliterata, assembly GCA_963920525.1. Lineage (NCBI taxonomy): Eukaryota > Metazoa > Arthropoda > Insecta > Diptera > Sciomyzidae > Dichetophora > Dichetophora obliterata. Next base: position 41,904,623 of record OY986436.1, read on the forward strand.
TTTCAAAAACTTTATATTTTTCCCTCAAAATAAAATTTTCAATGATACCCTATTTACGAAAATCGCATTTAAATTGACTGAGCTACATTGCCTCAAAATAGAGCCTATTTTGGCATTCGTATGCATATGGGTCTGCGAAAAAACATTTCAAAATCTCAAACTCCGGATTTGGTTTTCTAAACAATAAACTAATCTAAGCACAAAATTTCAGGCAAATCGGAGTTGGTCAGTTCAACTGATATTACACTTCAATTTGAAATAGGCGACACATTAAAAACAATTTGCACCTACTTTGACCTACTTTGATGTTTAATACAATTTTTTTTTTTAAATAAAGTGGTTAAATAAATTTCTTGAAATATTTTTTTTTAATTTTGTATGAAAAATCATGCATTGATATTAAAGGCATTGTGCTGAATTTAAAAACGTGATGATTTTGTCAGTGTATACATTGATTTTAAAAATATTTTATTCCCCATATTTGTAGTCACTGCTTCAATCAGACAAATCGACCTGAAACGTTTATATATCTATACGTTTTATATGCATCAATAAGCCGATTCCTGAAGATTGGTGCAACGTTGCCGGTTTCAGTCGCTTTACTCAAGCGAAGACTCAAAACATGCATGAGAAGTAAAACTGGATAAAAAAGGCTCAATGGGTTAGCTCTTCTAAATATTCACAGGGATGTGGAAGTGACCAGTGGCGACCGTAGTCTAGTGGGTAGAGTGCGTGGCCCCTAAGCTAAAGCAGATTCAATTCCAGCTCAGACAGAAAGTTTTTCAATTTAATTAATTTTTCTGTTCGGTAGTCACCTCTCTGCAGACAATGGCAAACCTCAGAGAGTAAAAATTGCCATGTAAAGCTTCTTGAGAACATAAGCCGTTCGGAGTCGGCATAAAACACGTAGGTCATTTGTGATCAAACATTTAATAACACGCACAACACAATTGATCAATAGAAGCTAGGTCAAAGTCCTTTCAAGGGCTTAAATGGCCAGTTTATTTTTTTATATTATTTATGTGGAAGTGACCACGGAAGACATTTTAAATGCACCAGCCCGAAAAAAATTATATATATTATTATTATATATTATATAATAGTTGTGTTTTTTATAACTCGCTTAGGAAAAAACGCAGCTTATTGTATGAAAAGTCTCTTCATACTCTCTTAAATAAGCGACCTTTCATACAATAAGCGGTCGTTTTTTACAACCTGCTTAGAAAAAAACACAGCTAATATAAAAAAAATTGGAATAAGCCTAAAAAAAATTAAAAAACCCCACGAAATTTTTTTTCTGGGTACGCACCTGGTTTGTGTACACAAAGTTTTCCAGCTGTAGGCTTAAGTGTTGCTTCTGAGTGAAATTTGCATATTAGACTCATGTTTTCAATGGGCGACTGACTAGCAGCAGTTTCGAATGAACGTGAGGTAGGGCAAGCGGATAAGCTTAAGTATGAGCAGAATGTTAAAGTTACTTTAAACATAAACACATCTTTATGTGTTAAAAATACATAAGCAAAATAGTTTCTAAGCTGATTAAGTTATTGGTTCATATTAAAAAATTCAAAATCTCATGGATGAAATATGAACAAGATGTTCTTTGGTAAGCCTACTTAAAACCAGGTGCTGCTTATAAAACCATAAAATCATATGTTTATAAAAAAATGTATGTGCTGTGCTTTCCTCAATGTGCTCATGTCTCAAAGTTTCTGATCATTTTAACCGCGAATTACTATACGTATATTTTTCTTATCATTTCAAAATGACCTGTTAACAGCAAAAATTAAATGGTTTAAACTGAAATTAGCACATTTTAAGTGTTTGCGTAGCCATATGGCTACCACAAGTTGATCTGGGTAAAAGTTAAGAAGGTAGGAAAGTTTTTATAGAGGTTGTCTTAGCAATTTGATATAATTGAGGTAACGGCCTCAGCTTCGATATAACATGCTTCTACAGTTTTCTAGCACACTTAGAAAATCACAAAAAGTTTCTCTTGATTGCTCCCTTCTTTCTTTCTAAACATCAACAATCTGATTTTAGGAGGCCAATTCAGCCCAACACAGTGATTCGACTCCAAAAAAAGTTTAACAAAAATTAAAAAACTGGTTTTATCTTCATAAAATTTCATTAAGTTCATTTAGAGTTACTGATTTCAAAAATAAAATCAAATTCAATGCATAGCTACTATTGTTCTCCAAAACCGTGTTGGTATTCTAAATTTTCAGCATTTTAGAAATATAAAAATTCTAGATGCCTTTTCGCATAATGCTTTAAATTGTTTATTTTCAAAACTATATTTCTTTTCTCATAAGTTTTTTTAGTTTTCGAGATATAATTCTTTTTTATTGAGCCCGAATAAAAATATTAGTGGGAAAACAGCGCACAGTGTAGCATTTGATTAATCTAGGAGGACAAAAATAAAAAAAACACTTAAAAAAATTCTTTTTTTCTGTAAAATAAAGCTAGAGCACACAGGAAGCCTTGTCAAAAGTTTTAAAATGATTAGTTTAACCGATATACTAAAAACAGTTGTAAAACGGTTCCTTTTTTGTTTTTAAAATTATTTCAAACTCCAAGTTAGCTGTTTTTTTATTTAGAGCGCTGAAGTGGTAAGCTTTCAACATTTTTTTGTTATGAAAAACCTTTGTGAAGATATGAAGATTGTTTTCCAAACAATTAGTTACTTTATAAATCTAGGTTTTATTTAAAGTAGCGATGGAAAGAATAGCATAAATAAAAAAAATAAAAAGTTGGCTAACACTTTGATGGACTGCATACAAATTAAATTTGTAATTAAGTTTTGATCCAATTGATATTTCGTACAAAAATTAAGCTGAAAGTTTTAGCAAGTTTTCAAAATATTTGCATTTAGGAAGAGACCTTAATATCCAAGAAATTTGTATTTTTACAGCTGCAAATTGTTCCAAAAAAGGTATTATTTGTTATAACAGCGATGCAACAAATTAACATATGAAAAAGTAACGTGTGCATCTACATCAAAAATTACAACTTACTACGATTCGGTTTGTTGCTCAAACAAATGTATCAACATTGATTGTGTTAAGAGTTTTAAATACTAAGGTATCATTGTTGATTGGCGAGTAAATTGGTTGGACCATACAACTGCTTACAAAAGATATCTATTGGCTGCAAAAAGACAGCTTTTCTATTTAAAAACCTTTTGCTCCAAAAAGGTCTAACTTGTATCTACCATGGTATTTTTCAATCCAAGCTACAATATGGCTTATCTTCGTGGGATGGAACCAATAACAATATCCTTTACTCATATCGCAAAAACATGCCATTAGGATAGTGTAATAAAAGTCGACTTCATAGTAGTATACAACTTTTTAGAGAACTTAAAATCCTTCCCATAAAACATTTATATTTTTTCAAAGTATTGAAAATATTTTAGGTCAAGAAACTTAGCTTTGATTCCTCAGCACAATATATTAGCAATATAATAGCTATCCAACTATTTTCAAGGATTTTATAATTATGTTGCACCCAGGCTCTATAATAACTTTCCTTCTGCAATAAGAAATCATCGAAGCAAAAATAATTTTACTAACGGTGTAAAATCCTGGCTTTTTCAATTAAACTATGAAGCTGTTAATAGTCTTCTTGATTTGCAAGTATAAAGTTTTATTTTAATATATTCAATAAATGCTTTGAATTATTTTTTGTTACTTTTATATTAAATTGTTTATTATTTTAGCTTGTTTTTTCTCTTCATTTTTTTATTTCTTACTCTTCATTTATTATTTTTACTCATATCTTTTACTTGATTAATGGCATTATATTGTTAATACATATTTACCTTTTATAAAAATGCATTCGACACTAATTCCCTTGGAATTACAGAATGTAGTAATCAGTTTCAATAATTGTTTATATATAATTGTAAAAGTCATAAAAAATTGTACATTGTTCCTCAATTCTTATTTAAATGTATTTAAAAACTTAGTTATTAAGGTGATATTATTGTACATATGTAGATGTTGATTAGTAAACAAAATAAATAAATAAATAAATAAGTATGCATTTCCGAAAAGAAAGTTACAAAATTTTCTGTTGTTCTAATACAACTCAGTGCTTCGAAGTAAAAATTAAAAATTTGATTTTTTTTCTCTACAAAAGTGCATGGCCCGTATGCTATGGAACCGTGGTAGCCCAGATTCAATTTCCAACTCAGACAGAATGTTTTTCATTTGAATAAATATATCTGTTCGGTTGCCACCAAGGTATTCTATGTCGCAAATTTTGATTTTATAGGATGTGTCATGCCCCTTGTCGAACGCCCATCAGTTAAAAAATGTGGTAGAATACCAAATTTCGAGGCAGAGCCACCTATAATTCCAAAGCTATTCGATATTGCCAATTTTAGCTGCATTAGAGGTGCCACACCCACTTTATTCTTCCATAGCGTCCTTTCTTGGACTAATATGAACCCATAACGTTCAGAATTATGACAACTGAGCGATCCGTTCTCGAGTTATGAGCGCTCACTCGGATGGCAGTGTCTTTTATATAAATAGATTCAATGAAACACCCTGTTACTAAGAGGGTATTTGAGATAGACCCTAATATATATAAAATCAATTTTTTTTTAATAAGCCAAGGAATTATATTAAAAAATTTAGATTTTTATCCTGCTAGATTGGTCAAATCTAGTGTCCGGCCATTTTATAATATTCGGCCGAAACCGAAACTGGTTATTAATATGAAAATTTAAGTTTTTACAAATAATTTTTTTTTTATTTAAAGGATATAAAAGTACTTTTATGCACATAAGAAAAAAATTTAATATAAAAAAGTATTATTTGAATATTGAAGTTTATAATAATTAATTGAAGTTTACTATAATAATTAATTGAAGTTTACTATAATAATAAATGCGATCATTTTTTATTTTATTTTTTATTACAAAAGTATTGCATACTTTATATTTCCTGAACACACTCAAAAGCGTATTCACCTACAATACACAGTTCTATAGAACTACAAAACACAGTTTTTTGTTTTTTTATTAAAGTTTAGTACTCGTATTATAAAAATATAAATAAGTCATTTTCCTTTTCTTATTCCGTACACACAGAATTCGTTCAGAAGTTTAGTTATCAATTTTTTGCTTCAGTACCTATAAAACTTTAATATCAATTGCAAAAGAGATGATAAAGTCGACAATTATAGTGTCGAATGCATGAAATTAAACAAAATGTTTAGTGTTAACACAATAAATCAAATTATAGACGAATTCTTAATTTTTATTTTGTACATTGCGCTGTAAATATTTTTATTAAACCAAACTTTTATATTTGAATTAAATGACTGATGCAAGAAACTTTTACTAAAATACAGATTCTTAGAACATGTTTGACCCTTGTACGGCTGAGTGACTCATGTACAACTGCTGCACAGTGTGGGATTTGACTTGTGTCCGACAGAATATTCTGTTTCGGTTACGGCCAGCTTCTAGTTATAGAATATAGCTAGTTTCGGCTATTCGGCCATATTGAGGTCGAATGGCCAAAACTATTTGAAACTGATAAAAAGGGCCGAAACTGGCAGTCACCGAAACCGAATATTCGGTCGGACACTTGTCAAATCCCACACTGTGCAGCGGTTGTACATGAGCTACACAGCCGAACAAGGGTCAAACATGGTGCAAAAATATGTATTGTGGTAAAAATTTCTTGCATCAGTCATTTAATTCAACTTGGGGCCAAAGTTGAATATGGAGTTAGTTTAAAAAAGCTACTTATTTACATTGTAGAATAATCTCTGTTATGCCAATGTACTGCCGCTGTATGCCCGTTGTAGAGCCAAAGTTATTTCAAAGCGGCCTCTGTACGGCCACTGTAAGTACTCTGTATTACCGCTGTTTGGCCAAAAAGTTCTCGAAAGTCCGAGAAAAATATTTCAAATTAGGCCTTCTTCGGCCGCATTTTGGCCTTAGCAAAAGCTTTTCATTTTTACTTGGGAGAGCATTTTTACGCCACAAAATGCTATTTGACATAAACTGTACGATAACTGCGCTGCTTGAAAAACAAGTTGAAGCTATTTTTTAAAGTTTTGATTTTTTTTTCTTCTTCGTTGTTTTTTTTGCGACATAAAATTTCACATCTGGTTCCTCCCCGTCAAAATTTTTATTATTTTTAATTATTTCTTTTGAAGATAAAAGTTATGTCATAAAATTACCATGTATGCTATTAAGTCTGGATTTTTGTGAGTATGTTCTCGTGGCAAAAACTCACAACGATATCTAACAAAAATGTGTTAGAATAATTAATTTTTTGCCTTTTATTTCCATATCATCGTTTGTAACTAAATATGTTTTCCGTGAAAAAAATTTTTTGAGTTATCTTCCAATAAACGTGTTATTTGATATTCAAAATTTCAGTTTTCACTTACTTCATCTCAATCAAAAAATACAAATGACTGTGTAGAGTGATGTAGACAGAAGTGGGCCATGTTTTTATTTTCGGTTGTAAAATGGTGAAAAATTTAAATTTTACAAAAAAATTTTTTTTTAATCGCAAGAGTACCTCAAGACACAACTTTCCATCACAGCAGATTTCTTAAATTCAGTTGTAATGAATTTTCCTTTTTCATGTAAAAGAAAAGTGTATTTTCCGAGTTTTCCGAAATTGTAGGGAGAAGTGGGCCACCAAAATTTTTATCTGAAAAATGCTGCCATCTGTTTCAAATTCTTCTTCTAGGGGTTGTCAAATTTGCAAAATTCAAAATACTTGATGCGAAATGAGGGTCAAAAATTAAAAAAAACATGGACTTTAATAATGTTTATTCAATGTCTGGAAAAAGGAGTGATGAAGTAGAAATTACAAAGTTCTTGTGAAAAAAACATTTCTTAGTGATAAAGCATAGATCTTACTCGCAATTGACACACGTGAAGTCGGTGCGGTTGGTCATATCGACGCACTGTAAATGGAAAGATCGGTCGCAGATGTCGCACTCGATGGAATTTTTTTTTGTGAGCTTTGTCGGCATCAACTTAGTGCAAATCATACAAAAATCAATCGGAAATTTGTTGAAAACAAGTTTCAAGTAGCGTTGAAAGTTGATCTGCTAACATCGGCAGCAGCAGAAGCAACACGTTCCGATGTTTGATTTATCCTTACTTGCTTTATAGCAGCAATCAATTTTTCATAATTTACCACTTTTTTGGTGGTTTCCTTTTTTTTGGGGGGGGGGGGGGGCATAATGGCTAAAATGATAAAAATGAGTGAATAAGACATTTGACTAATTAATAAAAACACTTCATCGTGCAAAGAACGGCATTACTCAAGTGGCCCATGTCTGTCCACAAATAGTGGCCCACTTCTGCCTACAAGCCCCTTTTTTTGCATATGCATTCCACAAAAACACAACGTGAATGATGGGCAAAAATCACTTTGCATTACAAGGATAACATGTTTAACTAACATATTGCATATTTACCTGAGTATTTCTCGTAAAAATTCGATCACAAATCGTATGAAAGGGTACGAGGGTAAAAACTTTCTCGCCAAAATCTGCAGCACGTTTCTCTGGACAGTGCGAAAGCAGGTTAATAACCCACAAATGCTTATAAAAAGTGACCTTGGGTCAAAATACGATAATTAATGTGAGCGGTTTCACATAGATGTCACTAATCTTAAAATTACTTAGGTAGCCCACTCCAACCTGTGGCCCACGTCTGTCTACATCACCCTACATCTACATCACAAAAAAATTACATTTGTTGCATTACATTGTTGCATTTATCCAACAATTAAACAGTTATTGATTCGTAAAACTTCCTCACAAAAATAGATACTTTTAAGTATTTTTCTTTAATTCTTACCTCAATTCAAGTTCTCTAAAACAATAAATTTAAGTTCCTTGCTACAGATGATTAACTCAAATTTCTAGTTGTGTTTTATAAAAAAAAAAAAATTTATTGGTTTCAATATTTTAAAAAATGTGTTTTTATTAATAGTTTTTCCTAAAAAACCCTGACTTTCAAGAGGCGTAGTATCAAAACAAAAAAAAAAAAAATTTTGGTTCAGGAATTCACTTTACAGCGGTACCAGATTTATAAAATTTCATGATTATAAAAATTCTAATTACTGTTCACTAGACGAACCACAGTGCGCTATCTTAACGAAACATAATCCCAGCAAACTTTTTGATACAAGTGTGACATGCATTCTTAGGGACACTACTTCCAGAAGACATTCTAAAGATCCAATTGTGCTTCTTTTTAGCCTTATCGGGAAGTGCTTTCAAGAGGCATTCTCATAAACTACTTCTGAAAGGTATTCAAATAGCATTTAAATTCAGATAAAGCAAAAAATAAAGGAAAATATAATTATAATATGTATATGTTTTATATATTTTCCGTAAGATTTTTTACATCCCCGAAAAATCCCAAACACTTCTCATTTCCAACACCAAAATCGCTGGGAATAGGGATATTTTCCGTAGGATTTTTAAGCCCACGGAATGCTTTCTTAAAGTTCTCCTGGAAAACATTTCCTAGAATTCTTTTAGTAAGGGCTTTCCTTTCCACTTTAGCTTCTTTTGAAAGCACTTTTTTTGCTGGGGTTGTGTATAAGAACATATACTATAACTAAACTTTGTTAATTGTTGATACTTATATTATAAGTTATAATTACTGTAGACAAATAGTACTTAATTAACATCAACCATTACATTTTTTTATTTATTTTTATTAAAGGCCGATTGAAACAAATTTTAAGATAAAATTGATTAAAAATTGTATGACCTTCTGAGATAGCATTGATATAGCAGGTTTTAACCATTTGGTACAATTAAGTTTGTATAGAATAAGAAATGAAAAAAATGTATTAAAACTCCGATCTTCTTAGCTTTGTAGACCAAGTTCACATCTTAGGTAAATAATCTGTATAAACGACTAATTGTACGCAATTAGACAAATGTTTTCTTAACCATTTGATACTTACAAGATAAAGAGATAATAAAAAGGTTGTGTAACAAAATGCGTCTGCTCGTGGTCATGTGCAACCAAAACCCCTTTGTCATAAACCGTTATAACTCTTGTGTTTCAAAGTCAATTAAACAAGATTAGTTAAAATTTAATGACCTTAAATATAGCATTTAATATTTCGTAGACTTTGATACAGATAATTTTTTTTTTTAGATAAAACCAGCGTTCAGGAGATTTCGCAGTTAAATCCAGTTACTAAGCGATCCTCTTCACAAACTTTTCCTACCACCACTATCTACAACTCGTAGATTACTTCATAAATTGATGCGTTTTAAAGTTTTTGTTTTAATAGAAGAAAAGGAAAGAAAGGCTAATGCGTAGGACACAGTCCCAGTCAGGATTATCTGGTTGATAGTCAATAGTCAGCTGATAATTTTTTACAAATCCTTTTTTTTTAATTTAGTGGACTAAAGTCACGTCTAAGGACTTCATACACGAATTATTGATCCTAATCAGACAAACACTTTTGAGGCATTTTTCTTTGCATATATGTAGGTGCAAGAGAGTTATAAACGATAAATTGTAATGAATTTAAGCAAAAACTGAAAAAATTGCTATTCTCTTCAAAGTCTTTTAAAAAGTTTTTTTCTTAGAAAACTAATTTTTTTTTTCACTTATTAAAAAAAACTACATCAGAAATGATACAGATGAAAAATAGAAATTCTTTCAATGATATAAAAACTAGTAAGGACTGGGCCGAAGTTAAAATACCCCCACGGACGACGATTTTTTTTTCAAATTTCATACCTTAATTTTATATTAATTGTTAAAGGTTTTGTGCTAAATTTGAAGTCATTAGATACATTTTTGTGGAATTGAAAGAGATTTTACCATTTCGGTGAACTCACTTTGTATGGGAGGTAGACGTTATTTTTATTCGACTTTTATTAATTTTTCGCTAAAAATTCATATTAAAGGTTAAAGCTTATGTGCAAAATTTTAAGTCATTACATTAGTTTTTGTGGAATTAAAAGAGATTTTACCGTTTTGGGTAAGCCACTTTGTAAGCGAGGTAAGCGTGGTTATCATCCCATTATTACAAATTTCATACTCCAAGTTTATAATACATACTAAAGACGCAGTGCAAAATTTTAAGTCACTATATTAATTTTTGTAGATTTTAAAGAGATTTTACCGATTAGGGTAAGTCACTTTGTATGGGAGGTAGGCGTGGTTTTCATCCAATTTGACTCATTTTCGAACTTGACCTATATTTTTTAATAAAAATCTTACACCGTGTTACACACATTCTGTCCTATGAACCAAATTTACTTTTTCGGAAAAGGGATAAAAAATAAAAATACACGTGTATCGGCGATTTTCATGTACACGTCAGAATTTTTTTTTTTTAAGTTTGAAGTATATATTTTTTTAATGGTTATCGTTTTTTTTAAGGTTTCAGTTCATTAAAAAACCAATTTTATTATTATTTTTGTTTTATAAAAATAAAGAATTGTTACATTAAAAATTTTAATGTTTTTAAAGAAATTAAGGCCTTTTATTTTTGAGGTTGTAAGCATTTGCTTCAGTATCGCGACAAATAGACCAACAGTATTCGCCAAGCATATGCGTAATGTGTTTTCCTTTAAAGCTTAAAGTTTTAGTAATATTTTTGAAATTTTTACTTGGTGCGAATAAACCACAAACGTAACAAAAGTTATTTCGCGTCGGACACTGCATTTTTTTCAGATGAAATATATAGAAATACGTTTTCGCACAACAGAACTTAAAACAATATTGCAATTCCTTATTTCATCTGTCAGAAGGGGCCCTCAAACGATACTACATGTCCATCCGACCTGTCAAGTCATCACACATGTAGTATTGTTCGTGTGCAAGAAATCAAGGCGGATGGACATGTCCGATGGAAGTTGGATGGACATGTAGTATCGTTTGAGGGCCCCTAGACTAGTTGTAAGTGTTGTAAAAGTCAAAAACTGTTTAGTGTTAAAAGGTTACTATTGATTAACTACAACTATATCGAGTAGGATGGGTCAAAAAAATTTTTTTTTCCTAACGATTTAGTAGTTTAAAAATTTGGAGTCCCTTCAAGTTATGCTAAGAAAAGTGAAAAAAAATATTTTTTTTTTTAAATAATAAAAATTGGGGAAAATCTGAGAATTAATAAAAATTGTTTTTAAAAAATTTGACGTGCTACAGACATTTCCACGTGTCTGCCTGCAAAAAATCAGCTCGATTAGATCACTGAAAAAGGGTTAAAAATCGGTCCAAAGGCTTCCACACAGGCCACTACGAGCTTTATACTTCAAACTTAAAAAAAAAAATTCTGACGTGTACATGAAAATCGACGATACACGTGTATTTTTATTTTTTCCCCTCTTTCCGAATATGTGTGTTTGGTTCATAGGACAGAAAAAAATTCATTTTTTGCAACACCGTGTTATATATTGAATTTCGTTACGATAGCTTAAAAATTACGGTTGTTATCGTGACCACAGAAGGACGAACGGACAGACAGATAGACGGACATGGCTACATCGACTCATGAGGTGATGCTGATCAAGAATATATATACTTTTCTATACCGGCCACGCCTCCTTATCGGCGTTACAAACGAAGTTTCAAAGTTAATATACCCCCATTATGTTTTTTTTTTCAACGTGGGGGTATAAAAATTAGTTATAAAAGAGGGCAACTCTTACATAAACAATCCAAAAATATTACACTTTATCAAAAGTTTACTCAAAGGATGTGACTGAGATTTAATTAATTGCAGATTATCCCATATTTAATATTTTCATTTTTACTACTAGTATTTTGCTATCGCAGTGAATGACGATTAAAAAATTACGAAACTCATATTCTAATAATTTGAATAGGAATCAATATCCACAAGTCTAAAAATTTTGGACTACTTTTTAATTCAAACTTTGGTTTAAAGGAATTTATAATCCAAAAAAATACCATTTTTTAATCCCTACTTTAGTTTAGCTGGGTATCGAACCCACGTTCCTGAAAGCTTCCTTGCAATATTCATAAATATTGCCAAATAAGCGTAACCTTGTTAACAACTGAGTTGGACGAGTGAATAAGGTATTAGACCAGCACATCAGAAAGTGGCTGAATAGATAGCACCTAGATTAAAATCACTCATACGCCTAAGATAACCATTTTTCTAAATAATTTTTAACAAATAATAAAGTCATTATTAAGTAGTTTCTACGAAGTAAGGGTATCAAATATTTAGCCATTAATGTGTCTACACATCTTTGCATATGCTTCTCAGGCTATCTTCATTCTCACTGCCTAATACTTTATATTTTCGGTTCAGACTTTTTCATGAAATGTTCTCTGCTAATAGTTTCCTAACATAATGCTTACTTCTATCTTATTTTCTCCTTCACTATCGTCTACATTAAATGCACATGCTTTAGCTGCAAAGCAAATTTTCAGCATTCTTTAATATGAATTTCTCGCTTTCTGTCATTGCTTGGAAATAAGTCCCTTCGGGATTCCAAGCAAACATATTTGCTTGCTTAAATGCGCATCAAATCTAATGATATTAAATATTAATATTTTTTCTAAAAGTAAACAGGTAAGCTAAATACCTCTATTAATATGCGCTGCATATATATATATATTTATATTTTTATGTATATTTATAGGCATATTTTTTTGAAAAAAAGAAAAAAGATATGAAAGCAAAGCAAAACCATGAACGTCGCCAAGGATAAAAGCTCTGCAGTCAACTTTTAGCTGCTGCTAGGCGCTGCTAAGCTACTTGTTGAGTGTTATGGATTTTTTCATCCTCAAACTAGGTAGGAAATAGGTAGTTTGAGCAGCAACAGCAGGAGGTGGTCATATGCAGGGTATGCATTTGGAGCATAAAATCATAGGCTGGCTGAGTGGTCGCCATGTCATGCATAAAGCTGATATAAATGCAGCCGCAGGCATTTATATGCTCGGCAACTACACAATGAAATTAATTTTTTCTATCTGTGTGAGTGGTGGCGTCAGTACCTGTGTATGTGTGAGTGTGTAGTAGGTAGGTAGGATGGAACTGTGTTTGCTTGTGTATAAATAAATATTTTATTTTAGTTAACTTTTTGCATGGAATTCTAGGCTAAGGTCGCACGATCTGTCTGTTGGGCAGTTCGACTGTTGAAGGGTGGGATGATTTCAAGGCACCAAGTTTTGTCGTCGTTTGACTGTTGACTTTAATTTTTTCTTTTCATTTACTCTTGAATTTTTTTGTCTTGTTGAATCTTTTTTGCAACATCGTTATGTTGTCGCATCAACTGTATCAACATTTCTGATATATGCCCAAGTCCACTTTTATATGTAGATATGTCTACCATTTTTCATTTTACTGACATTTTACTCAACACATATGTTGAAAAATGCTAATTTATTTTTTCATTGAAGGTAAAAACTTTTGTTAAAATATTTAAAGGACAATTTTAAAATTGCAGCTGCCTTTCAGTTATTGCCAATTTCATTAAAACATTTTGTTTTGAAAACAACAAACGTATAGAAATATAAAAAAATACTGGTTAACAATTGTTAATCTACCAGAATAGGGATGTTAATTTAAATGTTTTTTTGTTCAAGATTGCAATTAAGGGACTTAATAGTTGGAACAATAGCGTTAGGTCAGTGCATGTATTTTTTCTTTTTTCTAAAATGTCTAAAATATTGATCATTCATTTAAAAAATTACTTAAAAGTTGCTTTTATTGTAAAAATAAAATCAAGTTAACATTGCACTTTTGACTACCTTCAGTTGACATAGCATTTATTTGCAAAAAGTCTTCTAGTTTTATGCACACAATTTTTAAACAATTTCTTTTTCAGTTTTTGGCCTTTTGATTTTTGGCGAAATTTATTCTTTACAAAATGGTTTTTTATATTTTTTACAAAATAGTCAAGTATCAAAACTAATTTATGTGAACAATTGACCCCAATATCTCTTTCGATGAAAAGTTATGACTTAAAGCTATATTTTATACCATTGACAATCTAGGTTTATTAATCTTGTATATGAATTGTATTCAAATTAGTTTTAATATAAGATCATATTAATTGTATACAATTCTTTCGCTTTCCACCTCGCAGCCGAATTAATATAAAAGTTAACTTTTAGTTTTCCTTCAAAAATGCAAAAAGCAGCGTAAAAGTCTGAACGTTCTGTACTTGGTGCCATCTGGTGAGAGAGTGACACAGCTCAAAGTTTAACACTATACCCCTTGTGCAATAGATTTCAGCATTTAAACAACAGATTTGATTGTGCTGTTTTATATTGGGCAAGAGGACTAATGTTCTTTAAAGCCTGCTAGCCCCTTGTTCAATAGATTTCAACATTTAAGCAACTGATTTAATTAACATTTACTAACATTTAAACAACGAATAATGATGTTTAAAACCTCCTTTAGCAACGCAGCCGCTAAAGTGGGTTTATGAATAAGGGGGTATATGTATATTAGAGTGTAACAACTTGGCTTGTTAAACAAGACGATATTATTATAATATTATTCTTGTGAGGTCGCAATTGACGAAGCCAGTGTTGGCTCCTGATCTACTCAATTGATTGATCAAATGATCGAGAACTGGTCTAACAAGTTTCTATTTCAACTAAAAATTACATTCTATTTGATTTGGGGATTAAACCCCGGCTACCGCAGTTCTTTAGCTTACAGACCACGTACTTTTCCTAGTAGGCTACAGCCATCACAATTTCGGGTACATAGAGTCGATAAAAAATCCTTGATCAACTTGCTTGAAATAAAGTTCAAAGAGACTTTGGTTGAAACGGTTTAATATTCAAAATATGACAATTCCAATAATTTTGAGTAACCGTCAAACAATTGAGGGTGTAAAAGGGTAAAGAATTTCAATAAAATTTCGGTTTTATATAAAAATGAACCCTCAAAATTTATATGGATTGAATTCTCGGCTTAGGGCAGCTGAGTGATTTTCACTTTTAGAAAGAAAATTTTTTGAGTACTACATATCTCTTTCGACTCCTTAATAAAACAGAATAAAAAATGAATTCGGTGACTTAAAAAACTCCTTTAACAAATCTCAAAAAATCAACAATATTTAAAAAATTTTCTATTGTAACATGGATGAAGAGAGCAAAGATTTTCATCAGTCAGTGTTTTTGGGTCCGAAAAACATTTCAACTTTAATTTCAGATTTGAGTAACTATACCAGGCTGAACGCAATAATTGCTTAAATCAAATAGTATAAAGCATTCAATAATATTGTAAAATTATACGAATGCATTTTTCATTTTTAACGGAGAAGTAAGAAGAATTGAATGGAAAATCATCATCATTGTTCATAAAACTAGTGTTGTTATTCAAAGTCACAAAAACTGCAACTTCGTCTCATTTCATTAATTAAGTTTTTATATTTTAAGTTCTTAGATTATTAGAACATATTTAATTTTTTCTTCTGTAAAGGACTGAAGCTTCTTATGTGTTTATTGAATGGTGACATTTTCTACATTGTTTTGAACCATAAACTAATATTATTTTATCTCACTGGCACTACTTACAAAATAAAAAATAAGCTTAACTGATTTGGAACAAACGGTTTTTTAAAAATCAGTTTAAAACTTTAAAAAATACTGTTTTCCATAACGACTTTCCATCTGTCAAACTTTATGTCATTTATGGAAATTAATGCTGAAATGATCAAAAGTTACCATACATTAAATGATAACGCTTTCACACAGTGTTAATTGCGCATTACAATTTTAGCCTGCTTTTTGTTGTCGGTATGTAGTTTGAAAATATATATAGGGGACAGGCTTGTAGGTTTACACCCTCAGGTTATTTATTTTATTCACTTTTTTTAATTTGAGTTAACTTCGGCGATTTTAATAATTTCTATCAACTTGGCTTTTTGCATAACTTTCGAAGTTCTAAGTTTTAATTTGTCAAGTTATAATTTGATTTTATCCAGTTTCGTTATTTTACAGCGGACGTTCTCAAAGTTAATGTTGAGCCAAATGTTCTAGTTTTGAAAATATACCAGGGAATTTTTTGATATTTTACGTCACATGATAAATTCAATTTCACCTGTTGTCTTTTTTGTTCAAAATGTATTCGACCCTAAACCAAATAAAAAAAGAGCCAACAGAAAGCAAAAGCGATCACCCAAGCCAACTATTTGTTAGGTGAATCTGAATTATTGGTAGAATGCGCACTATGTGAGAGTTTGTGGTATCGAAGGACAAACTGGATGCGTGGAATTAAATTGCCGATGATTACAACTCCTTTACAACCGGAATGGTTTGTTTTCTTGTTTGTGTGCTTCTATTTTTTTTTTAATATGTGTTTAATTAAATTAAGATGCGTATATAGGTATCATTACGCAAAAAATTAAAGTATGGCTTCTATCGTCTCAGTACAATGATGCAAAAAAATTAAAAAAAAACAGATGGCGATCCATTTTAAAAGGAGAGCGTAAAATTGTCTAAGCCATTGCACGAACTATCATTGCATAATTTATGTGATGATTGCTATCTTCTAACCTATGATAAAACCAAAGAGCAATGCAAATTCCATTATAGGAATGAATCGAGAAATGAGTTAATGTTAGTTTAATTTTATTAGAAAGGAAAATTTTCTATAATTATAATATATAAGTACATATAATTTTGTTTATTTTTACTTACATGTTGCACTGTAAAAGAACTTAGTTCTTACTTGTACTAATGCTATATAAAATAAATTATCATATAGAGATTGAAAAAAAACACTGTACGATCATCGGGACATATTGAACACTATTTAACATTTCAAAAAATATAACCGTTTAGCAAGGTACATTGGGGTATATGACAGCGTACATTGGGGTTGCATTCAAAACAATGCAACATTGCAAAAAAAATTCGTTTAGCAGCTCACATTGGGGTATTTGACCGACTTTGGCGACCAAAATTATTTTAATCGGTAGTTTCTATTGAAGTGTACTTATTATTTTAACCCTGTACGACCATTGAAACATATTCAACACTATTCAGCATTGCAAAAAAAATTGGTTTATTAGTGCACATTGGAGTATTTTACCAATTTAGGCGGCCACAATGTTTATATTCAACACTATTCAAAATTGCAAAAATTTTGTTTTTGCTTTCAAATCTGTTTTATAAAATTGACATTTAGCAGCCCAAATCGGTGAAATACCCCTATGTGCATTCCGAAAGGTGTTCACACCCGAAGATCGATTCCACAAATCCCTAATTTGAAAAGTGTGATCCTGCTGGCATCCCTAATTAGGACATTAGAACAATTTACATCCCAAGCGATTTCGATGAAATTTTCAATATAGGGGCTTACGGCGTCGAAAAATTCATCTAACTAGTTCTCTTTTTTTTTTGAGAAAATTCGTTTTTTTCTATGTTTTCATGCAAATAATTTCTATCGATTTCCATACATTTTCCTTTTCTTATGTATCAGGCATGAGTCATAACTTTATGCATGCTGTTGTTTGTAATATGAGCCCAGGTACTAGCCCAGGTACTAGCCCAGGTACTAGCCCAGGTACTAATATTTATATAATAAATATTATTTTGTCATTTGAATAAAACCCAATTTTCTTTCTTTACATCTAATCTTTTCATTTCTTACAATTTCAACTGCTTACGGGCCCAGTTAATTTTAAAAAGGAAATTTCAATTTGAATATAAAAACGGATAGCTATAGAAAGAATCGAGCTAAAAAACCTCAGCAGATTTTGAATCCCAAGAAGATAAAAGAAGAAGAGAAGCAGCCAAGAAGATGGAGAAGCTGATCGGAGCAAAGAACTAGAGTTCTTGGAAGTTCCAGATGGCTGTTATTCTCAAGTCCATGGTCGCTTACAGGGTAGTGGCAGGATGAAGCAGGAGACGCTGCACAAGTTGCACTGTTAAAGGACATAACAGATTAGAAGAAGGTAAAAGCATAAAGATGTATAGTAACAGTGGTCGGTAAAGTGATAATCCGTCATTTGGAGGGCTGTAAAAATTCGGAGGACATACAGACAAAACTACAATTACTTCACAAATTCAAATCTGATGTGAGTGTCCACATTTCCCAGTATTAATTCTATGACCTTAACAAATCACAATCAAGAAAGTAACAGAACGTATTGAATCGTATGTTTGCGAAAGTTGAGTTGGCAGAACTGTTCAAGGATCTGGGGAATCTAATTTTAAGCAAAATGGTCATCACAAAAATTCTAATGAAACTACCTGCAAGTTATAACCATTTTTAAAGTGCCTGGAAATCTACAGCAGAAGATAAGCAAACTTTAGAGAAATTGAAAAAAGTATTATATTGGAGCAGTCTCAAATGAATACTCGTGTCCAAAATGAAGTTTTTGCTTTTGCAGTTAAAAAAAATGCGCAACAAGAAAGTTCTGCAAAACATGGAAATCCCGGAAAATATTTTAGATAGAACGAAGTTGGACAAAAACGAGAACGTCAAAAATGGGAATCAAGCATTCAGTCAAAACAAAAATTAAATGCTTTCATTGGTGAAAGTAACTACAAAGTAATGGATGAAGATGAGTGCTGAAAAGTAGATTCTGGTGCATCAGAGCACATGGCAGCTCACCGAGAATGGTTTCGAGTTTTTAAGACATTTGACGAGTGTAAATACGTACGCATTGGTGATGGTTCTACACAAAAAGCAACAGGTCAAGGAGATATTGACGTAATGATGCAAAAGTCAAAAGGACGGCACCGAAAATATCTACAAAACGTGCTTTTTGTACCTGGCATTAAGGTCAATCTTTTTTCGGCGACAAATGCAATGAGTAAAGGGCATGTGATGCAATCAGATCAGAATCTTTGCAGGTTTATCAGAGACGGAGAAATAGAAGCCATTGGCGTTTTCAATGGAAGATTGTCCGAAATGAATATGCAAGTATTGAAAAAATGTAGCTCAAATGAAGTCAACAGCAGAAACTCTGCTGCAAACTTAGTACCATAATCATTTCTGCTATGGCATCAAAGGTTAGTGCATTAGAATATGATTCATGTAAAAGATGTGTTAAATCGCAGTGTATTTAATTTTAACTATGACAGCAAAGATTGTGAGAGATGCTGTTTTTGAAAGCGCCTGGCGACTGAATCCTAAAGTGACTACAGTCAATCGCCCCAGCGCGTGGAAATTTTAGTTTATTAAAGAGCTCTCGTGAAACGTTCACAATTTCCTGTTGTGTGTGTTATGGGTGTAGTTGACATTTTGACAAATCGAGGCCTTAATTTGGTAATCGCTTTTCCACTCCGATCAGAACATTATGAACTGTCGCAAAGCACACACCACTTAAATCTGCAATAGGCACCTGAATTTATTTCGATGCATAGTACCGAATTAAAATTAAAATATGGCTAATTTTTCTTCGTTCTCGTGATCTATGAAATCAGTATAAAATATACGACTAGACTTTTTGCGAGCCTATCAAATTAATTATAGAATATAGAAAACCGTTCGCCAGACGAATGCTCATCTTTGAAAATTTCCAGGATCATCAGTGTGGTACCTTTTTCCAATCGGAAACGATACACAAAATCATCGTTCTCCCCTTTTGTCTATATAAATTCGTGTCATCATTTTGTATTGACGACGACTTACTTCTAAGCATTGGTATTCATCTTTACTAGTTATACATCACTTCATAGTTAATTCTTCCAAATCAGCCCAGTTGATTCAATCGAAGCATTATGAGTACTTCAATGATGAAAAATTTTTTTCGGATAACTTCAAAAAAAATTAATTTACAAGACGCTAACAAAAACCCTTAGTTTGCTGTAAATAAAAAAAAAACACAAGCTAAAGCAAATACCTTACGTTAGGATACATAACTTTTGCTATTTTGGAAGTTACAAAAATCAAAAGTTGGCTTAAGTTATGGAATAGAAGTTGTTTTGGAATTTCAATTTCTCAAGATATAAATGTCAATATGCAGTGTAGCAAACTAATTGTTGTTATAAATTAAAAAAATCCCACTATTATTCTTAATTCTTAAGTTAAAACAAATTTTTAAACAGTTTTAAGCTTTTTTGGTCATAGCTTGGCGCAGAATAAATATTTTACGAATGTTAACATGTCATTCGAAAGAGGACCTCAGTTGCTGTAACTTTGGGCAAAAAATGGTCGGATTTGTTGAGGCATTTTTTGAAAAGGATTAAAATAGGATTGTAGGTTAGACACCACCTTGAAAGTAGCTTAAAATGTTGATTACTCTTGATATTCAAAATTTGTTGAATTTTGATTGTAGTTTGATTACTAAAAACATTTGATTTCTAAAATGTATTGAATTTTAATTGTAAGAACTGTTTTCTTTTGAAAAAACTTAAAAAAAAATTATTAAACTTTTAGACTTTTTTAAATTAAAGGATGTCTTTTTGCGACTGTCCATAATGAAAATTGAACTCAAATATCAACAAAGTTAATGTAATATTTTATTAAAGTACAATCTTAGCACTTAGCAGTTGGTTCAATGACGACTTCAAACGATCGCAGTATGCGAAA
Source organism: Dichetophora obliterata (assembly GCA_963920525.1). NCBI lineage: Eukaryota > Metazoa > Arthropoda > Insecta > Diptera > Sciomyzidae > Dichetophora > Dichetophora obliterata. The sequence goes on from OY986436.1 coordinate 41,925,127, forward strand.
AAAATAAAAAAATAGGTGTTCAACATTCAGTTCTAACAGTATTTTGAAAACCATCCAAAAAAATTTGCTAGTTCAGTTTATGTTTGGAAATTTCTTTGAATCTTAAAAAAAAAATAGTAAAATAAGGTCAACACAAGTTTTTCACCTTTGAAAACAACCGAAAATGTATCTCGTTAGGAATATAAAAAAAAAATCTTTTTTTTTAATTTTCACAATATTTTTCTCACACGACGCATTCACAAAAGTAAGTAACTACATATTTCGTCATTGTATTGAAGCCAACAAAATCTCCAAATAAAATTTTTTGAATGTAGCAGGCAAAACGCGGTGTTTCTACGACGAATTACACAAAAAGGAGAGTGCGGCTACCGTTACAATATTTCTTGCACAGTTCAGACGATTTATTAACTATAGACGAACTATATTTTCGGGGGTGAACCAAACCAATCTCAAACGATATTTGACAACAATAACAAAATCCCAAGTCGCTTTTTGATCTACTACGTCACAAACATTTTATACAGTGGTTTTTACTTTTTTGGTCAAAAATGGAATTAAACAATATGAAATATTATATGTCAAAATTAATTCAAGGTGGTTCTTGTCTTCGGAAACCTAAATTAAAATTTTCCGGGGAATATTTTTTCGGAATTTAACCTCCTAGCTCCTTCCAGTATGGGTCAATTTGACCCTTCTTTTGGAAAAGCCCCTATCAGACAACTTTTGAGGGAGGTCAAAGGTTAAAACCTTCCAAAAAATATTCTTCAGAAAAGTTCACTAAGGGACACCCGAGACAAGTAACCTCTACGAGTTAAAGGATTCACATAAAAAATGGACCGAAAAGATAATACATTTATTTTTAAACAACTATTGGATCGAGCGATAATAATATCTTCATTTAGCAATAAATTTGTAATATTATGACCGGTCCAGCGTAACGGTGTGAAGCTATAATTATATTCGTAATACTTTATAAGTTATAGTATCAAATTACGTAAGTTGTACATTTTAAGGTGGCTTAGGTTAGAATTTGAATAAAAGGGAATTGAGTAATTTAATTAAAATTGTGATGAAATTGTGAAAAGGATGTAACGGAGATGCTCAATGCGTTCGAGAAACTTGGCGTGAATATGTCGCTAAAAATTGATTTTTTCACTAAAATCTAGGGAATAAAGGGAACGATTTCATCAAGTATTCTTGCCATTTGAAATGCGGTAATTCTAAATTAAACTTTCCTTACAATCAACACTTTTGTACCAGATGGGATTATTTCCATTTTAACAGATACAGACAAAAGAAAACACTAGATGCAGTTCTGGCTGAAATTTGTTGGTGGTCCAAAACAACATATGAAGAAATTAATAAAAGCAGGAGTGAAGACGAATTTCAAGAAATAGATATAAGCCTCTATTAAGTATATTATATTTCATGCCATAACAGTGATAATGATATGGATACTGTTTAAAAAAAACATTAAAATTACTTAACATGAAAATAAATGTATTATCTTTTCGGTTCGCATTTTATGTGTATCCTTTAACACGTAGACGTTACTTGTCTCGGGTGACCCCTAGTGAAATTTTCTGGAGAATATTTTTTGGAAGGTTTAAACCTTTGACCTCCCTCAAAAGTTGTCTGATAGGGTCTTTTCCAAAAGAAGGGTCAAATTGACCCATACTGGAAGGAGCTAGGGGGTTCCCAAAAAATATTCCGAAGACAAGAACCGTGGCGACCGTAGCCTAGTGGGTAGAGTGCGTGACCCCTAAGCTAAAGAACCGCGGTAACCAGCTCAGACAGAAAGTTTTTATTGAAATAATTTTTCTGTTCGGTCGTCACCTCTCTGCAGACAATGGCAAACCTCAGAGAGTAAAAATTGCCATGTAAAGCTTCTTGAGAACATAAGCCGTTCGGAGTCGGCATAAAACACGTAGGTCCAGTTCTCGGTCATTTGTGATCAAACATTTAATAACACGCACAATGCAATTGATCAATAGAAGCTAGGTCAAAGTCCTTCCAAGGGCTGAAATGGCCAGTTTATTTTTTTTATATATTTTTTTTTATATATAATTTTTCATATCGTTTAATTCCATTTTTGACCAAAAAAGTCAAATTTGAAAGCACTGTAAAAATTATTTGTGACGTAGTGGAGCAAAAAGAGACTTTGGCTTTTGTTATTGATGTAAAATACTATCATTTGAGATTGATTTGTGCAAATTACTTCTCAGGGATTTTAATTTTTTTTTTTTTTTGAATTTTTCAATTTTGTAACGCAAGTTTTAAATAAAAGGCTGAGTTCCTAAATGCATTAACTCGTCAATTCCCAGTGTCATCTGTAGGTGACAGAGATTGAAGAATTTATTTATCCTATAAAACAAAAAAAAAATGAGAAAAAATTTACTACTACTATAAAGTAAACACACGGTAGTATTTATATTTTTTTTTTGGCAACCCTGATGCATACATCATCTGTCAAATTATTCATTTCGCTCAAACAGTTTTGAAATTTTTGTGCGTCGAAGTGGTTTTGAAACTTTTTATTGTTATAAAATTGCCAAAGGGGTAATTTTCTGTAATACTTGTTTTTGCAAATTGTTGTTATTGAATGTAACGTGCAATAGAAATGTACTTGTAATAGAAATAAGTAATATTCATCTTATTACCATATTAAGTTAAAAGTATAAATTACGCCCCGTGTCACCTGTAGGTGACACCCCCCTTACAAAAAAAAAATAAGGGATGTACATTTTTTTTCTTATTTTTCAGGTTTTAAATATCTAAACACGTCAATTAACACACAAAAAATAATATTCTGCCATCAGACAGAAGCATGGGAATTGACGGGTTAATACAATGTATCAGTATGTATTTTTTTTAATCGGCCCGAAACTTATAGCCAAAACTGTGCAACTATATTTTTTTAAAGAATATCAACATAGTTGAGCAGTTTTCGTTTTTAAACTTAGCACCAATCCAAAATAAAACACACTGGTGCATTGCATAAATGCATTTAGGAACTCAGCCAAACTTACACTGTGTGATGTCTGGTGGGGCTATATGCTATGCTTTTTCTCTCTTCAAAACATGAAAAGTAAAATCTTACAAAAAAAATCTATGTTGACAGTTGAAATCGCACTGTTCCTAAAGCAAGAAATGTCAAATATAGCCAATTGCCCAATCTACAAATCTGTCCAACCTCTCCCCTAATATACATATCTCACGAAAAGTAAACTTTTTCTCTTTATATAAATGATTATCTCAATGATTGAAGTTCGATTAATATTTGCGAGTCTTTTTCTTAATTTTTTATTAGAAATGGAGAAATTCTCACACTAATTTTTTCAAATAACTTTTTTCTGAGTGCCATAAACTCAAATTTCACATCGAATCATTTCAGTGTTAATATCATATTACTCTGGCTGTATATACTTTAAAATTCACTTTTGGTGTATTTTAGAGCTGAATATTTTCATTTTCACTACCATGAGTATAAAAACAAATTACGACTAATTGTAAGTTTATGTATGTGTCAAAAGAATTTAAGCACAAGTACAAAATTTATTCTCATACTTTTTTTAGTCACTTCCGTTTCATTTCCTGGACTTACACTCCGAGCAGAGATTTCACTTCAAAAAGCTTAAAATGTAATTATTTATTTTGCAGAAATCTTTTTACCTAAAAAAAAACTAAATGAGGGTAAAATTAACCTATCAACAATTTTTTACATTTCTAATATTAGTCATTTGGTAGAATGCAATTTTAAAATTTTCGCTTTCATAAACGGCTTAAAAAAAATGAACGCCCACTCAACATTTCATCTTAATTAAACCAAAGCGGAAACAATTAAAACCAACAACAACAAAAAGGATGCAGCTTTGCGAAATATTCAAACACAATTTAGCCAAAGTGGTGCAGTATACAATAACAAAAGAAAATGAAAATATATTAAAACCAAAAAGCCTCTTCAAAGTAAATGAAGTAACAAAGGAAGTCATTATTATAACAAGAACGGACGTTTGATACTCGGAAAGGATGAGGCAAAAAATTTTTTTTAACTGTTTTGTTTCTGCATCTGAAGGATAATTAAAAAAGGGATAGCTTGCAAGTAGGGCAACTTGGTCGAAATGGTATCGGTTGATCGTTAAAATTCCAGCACTCTGTGGTTGTAGCAACTTTTTTTAATATATTTAATCATTGCAGTTTAATTAACAAGAAAAAATTGTGTTGCATTTATCAACATTTTTTTTCTCCTACACTCTTAATGCATAAGCAGAGAAGCAGTTAAAATTCTTTGAATTCATAGGCAAGAATTTATAAGAATTCCGTATTGAAAGTATTTTTTTTTTTTTGCTTGTAGACGATGGAGGAAAAAAGCATGAACATAGTCTTGCTTAACCAATTAATGCCCACTACCAGAACCCTTTGAGTTTAGCTTTTGAAATGTTCAGCATAAACTTGAATTAATATTAACGGAAAACTCTGAAGTTTAAAAAAAAATCTAATGATTTGAGTGTCGCAAAGCGTATGATCATAAACACATAAGGGGTCTGTAAGTAGAGATATTGTATAACAAAAAACTTAAAGAAATTAAAATATTAATAATTTGGAAAATTTTTATTTCGTAGCGTAGGCGTTCAATTTTAACCTCATGCACTTTCTAATTATATTTCCTTTTTGTTGATATATATATAAAACGAAATAACTTACCTGAGTAGGATTTCTCACTTTTTCTTTAAATACTGCACGAACTGGCGCAAAAAAGTAAACAAAAAGCCATTCAGTGTAAATTTTATAACTTTTTTTTTGGGAAAAAAAACATACTGTTGGCTTTCTCACATGTTGGAAGCAAAAGATTTACAGTGGCTGCGGATTTTTGGGGAATTTTTAAAAAATTCTGTTATAGCGTATGATACGTTGTCATTAATGGGTTAAGCGATGAGTTTCATAGAGAAAAAATATGAAATTCTAAATGAGAAAGAGTTTTCAAAAAATATCCAACTTCAATTGAATACTATTTTATAAAATAGTTAATAAAGATAAAAAGTTGATTACGCTTTCAAAAGCATTCCATACGTACCAACTACACTGCACGAAATAAGTATGTGCCGATTTGCTTGGAAAAAAAAATCAGCCCAACACCGATTTAAAAGTAAGAGAAATTCTTAAAAACTATTTCGGCTTCATTTTTTTTTTAACCGGAAAAACCCCAGTGGAGCAATTTTGGTTTTCCCCTTTTTGGCCAAAAAATCATGTTTTTTTAATGTGACTTCTTTTCTTCTTCAAAATGCATATCCAAGATTAGCAAAATAATAAAGATTTTGATCGTTCACAATTTTGGATAAAAAATATGTATAATCTTTTTTTCTTTACAAACTCTTTTGACATTCCAAAAAATTTACATTTCATCATTTTCGAAAAGGCGGATTTTTTTAAACTCCTGTATAATATGTATTTTTCATGGTATTCACATGAATTTTGGCTTATTGAACAGGTATTCAGCTCTCCTTTTTATTGATTTATTGTATATTGTGGTTTTTATAAAATTGTCGATGCTATTTTTAACGAAATAATGTGAGTGTTTCAAAAGCCATTATTAAAACAAAATTAAAACAAGATTTTTCGTAAATCGAATTTAATCTTGCATAACTTAAATCTAAATATACCAATATTTGTCTAAATCGAACAGTAATTGTTACAATTCAATAATAATTGAGCTGAAAAAAACACTTTAAATATCGATTTATCATGTTGTATATATTTGTGTTGGTTAAGACACACTATACGAAAGACTAATGGAAAGAAGAGCTCAATACATTGGCGTCGGAAGCGGGGGGGCAAGGTGGGCAGTTGCCCCCTCACTTTTTTAGCTAGATAAATAATTTAAAAGGAAAAGTTATTCAAAATATCAGTTTTTTTACAACGATAATATTTTTGTATTATATATTTTCCTCTTCTTTCTCTCTTCTTCATGTTCATGTGAAGAAATTTTGGTGAACTTTTTTTGCACTACCATTTGTACTGCCCCCCCATTTCTACTGCCCCCCAGATGAAATTCGCTTCCGACGCGATTGGCTCAATACCTTTCGAATAAGCCATGTGAATATCATGTTAAGTTTATATTTTTTAGGCGTTTAAAAACTGCTTGTTCGAAAATGTCGAAATATCGATTTTTTGGGGTCTCAAAAAAGTTTTTAAAGGAAAAAAATTTAAAATTTTTTTGTAGCCAAAATTGGTGTACGATCCTGGGTATGTTTTCTGAAGAAAAAAAAAAAGTTACATGCAAAAAACATGATTTTTTGGTCAAAAAAGGAGGTTACGGAGAATCAAAACTGCTTTATGGGGATTTCTAAGATCCAAAAAACAATTATGCCGAAATAGTTATTCTTAATAACAAACCTTAAGAGTCCATTTAACTTTTGATTCGGTGTCCGGCTGATTTTTTTTTTCTCAATACAAATAGATCCGGCATGCTGCTCATAAATCACATGCATAAAAGTCTGTTCCCGTACTTTAGTAGCAAAAACTTGCAAATTACAAAATTTGATAGAGTAAGCAAAGAAATTGTCTCTGAGCAATAAAATTGCAAAAATTACTGTAACGCAAATAGAACTCTCAGTCATTTCTTTAATAAAAATTCTATATTTTGGATATTTTTTTGTAAAATATATTAAAATTTACTCACTGACAATTCAGATTGCTTTTGTTAAGACCTTTATTTGGCCTTTTGAACAAAAAAAAATATAAGTTAAATATATTTAAAAACAGTGGACATATTTGCATGGAAATTCAAAATAGTGATTTTCAATTCGATTTTTGCTATTTTTTTCCAAAAAATGTCTACAGTTTTCTAAACGCTTTACTTCGCAGTAGTTCCGTTCCTAAAGAAATCGTAAATGAATAATGCGTAAATGAATAATGAAATTTCGTTTATGAAGTGAAAACCGAAAGTTTTATAAAAATAAAAATTAAATTGCTTATATTGTAGTAGTAGGCTTATAGGCTAGAAGTTTCCACAATTTAGTTGTGAATTGTTTGTTTCAATAATTCTTAAATGAAGTAAATCGGATTCAAAGCGGGGACCCCTGAGTTGATAGTCTAGAGCACTCTTTGCTAGACCACAACGGCCGACAAGGAAGGAGAACATGTGTTTCTGATTTGTAGGTTCGTTTTCTTTTTCTTTTTTTTTTTTGTGAACACGAGACAGATGCGTTAAAGAATTTTCGACAAGCAGCACAAGAGAAAAGAGTTCTGTGAGCTCTGACTTACCTTTGTTGCATTGTTCTTTTTGTTTCTTTATTGTTGACGAACACAATGCAGATGAGTTAAAGAATATTATTTAAGTATGTTATTGACGAATACAAAACAGACACGTGTAAAAATATTCTGCAAGTTAAGCTTATGCAGCAAATTTCTTTAAGAAATCACCAAAGACCAATTCTTCGATGATGCCCGAGACTGCTGGGTTCTACCGTGCGTTTCGGCCACACACATACTTTATTTTTTTTTTTTTTGCTTTTGTTTCGCTGTGCTAGCTGAGCACAAAAAGAGAAGAGTAAAGAGCAAAATGGAGTTTATTGAAGCTTTTGCAACACAAACGCATGAAAAAACACGATTAAGCAATGGCATCTGGGATGAGTTCTTAAAAAACTTATCACTTTTAAATAAAATTTTAATATTTTATTAAATATTTTATATTTTGAAACTATTTTCATAAAAACTGGCTCAGTACTTTTAAAGTTAAGTGGTAAAAGAAAATTTGCACTTAAATTTTATATAATAGTGTGATAAATTACACTGTGTAACGTTTTTGAGGTCATCGTTTTGGGACTTAGGTTTGATAATCTCTCGTGAAAGTACTTGCCAAAACTAGAAATTCTGCATCATTACTTTTGCCTACTTACGTTTAAATAAAAGATTTACGATGTCATCCATTTTTTGAGTCAAAGTGTATTTTGAGCACTTTTTCGATATTTTGACATCATTTTTTTGCGATTAACCGTAAAAAATACAGCTGATATACCCGATGTTACTCGAGAGTAATTTATATAAAATTTTTAATATACACCGCTCGGTTAAATGTTTTTTTAAACTTTGGAATTTTGAAAAACATGTTGAATTTTAAGCTTGAGACCACTATAAAAATATTATTTAAACAACTTACCGTGCTTTTTTAACAAAGAAATAATTTTATCACTGTTTTTTCACAATCAAAAATTATTTTTTAGTTTTAAACTGAATTTACTGGTTACTGGTAAAAATTTTACTTGCACTTCGCATATGGAATTTAAATTTGTAAAAAAAAGGAAAATGAGCACTAAAATTCCTAAATTTTCTATTAGTTTTTCCAGTTGGAAAAAAACAATTTGTTTGTGTCTAAAATAACAAATAAAATTAACTGAGTCTGATAGTTAATTTCTTAAATTTTCAGAATTCCTTTTTTAGCGAAAAATTGTACAGCCGTTTCTTAATGTACATTAGCAAAAATGTATATGTTAAGAAAGCAGTCGCTTTTTATTTTCCAATTATAGTAAATACAGCAACCTGTTAAAATATTATCGACGTAAACAGTTGATCGACATAAGTCCAGCTGCAAAAACTGCAAGAGCAGTGCAAGAATTGCCATTATGTTTTTTGCTGCAAGTTTAGGATGAGTGCGAAAAGAACTAAATTGACTAACAGTTACCGACATTTCTAAATTATTGGAACCGTGTTGGTAATGCAGTGCTTACTTCTAATTTAGAACATTTTCCAGCATACTTTTCACGGCTGAAGCTTACAGCCCTATTCTGGCAATTAAACAAACTGTTAACCAGTATTTTGAATATTTCTATGTGTTTGTTGTCTTCAAAACAAAATTATAAGCTCAAAAAACAAAATTTTTTAATGAAATTGTCAATAACTGAAAAGCAGTTGAAAATTTTTATCAAATTTTTTATTTTTGAGCTTCAAATTTTGTTTTGAAATCAAAAAATTACAACAAGCACATAGAAGTATTCAAAATACTGGTTAACATTTTGTTATTTTGCCGGAATAGGGCTGTTAGTATGCTATAGGGACGAATATTTTTAGGCATAAAATTCTACACGTAAATTTTTGGTGTAGACTCTACACTAACACATACTTACCATAACGTGTTTGTTGAATGTGTTAGTTGAACATTATTGTTGAATGTCAAATTTCTACGACAGTTAAATGTATCGACATATAAAAAGCAGTGAAATTTTGGCATTTTAACTCTCAAATCATGTTTGTAATCTTGGCCGCAAAAATATAGGCATTCTAATATATGGAAGATTTTTTAGGATAGAGAATTTATAATATAGCTGGATGAAAAAATAGATTTTTAGCCATAACTTTTGATTGGAAAGAGTTATGGGGTAATTTTTTCACATAAATTATTTTTGAGACTTGACTTTTTTGTTAAAAAATACTAAAACAACATTTTGGAAAAAATAAATTTTGCGAAAAAAACAAAGGGGTTTGTTTTGATGACAAAAACTGTTAAATAATTTTTTCGCTTAGCTGGAAGAATTTTTGCAAATAAATAATTTGTCATATAAAAGGTAGCCAGATGTACAATTTTTAATTAATTTCATTTTGACTAAAAAAATCAATTTTTGAGTCATTTCTTAATTAAAAAGTCAATATTTTGGACATTTTTTGACATAGTTATAAAAAATATATATACTGACGTAACGGCACAGTTCAGCCAATTTTTGTAAAGTGTTTTTTTTTTTTAACTTTTGAACTAAAAAATTTGAATGATATATATTAATGGACAGCGGAGATATTTGCATCGAAAGACCAAGCTTTGGTTTACATGTTGGTTTTTTTTTCTCAATCTTAGGTAATGTTAATGTTAATGTTGTGTGGTGGAGATGCGTACTGCGACCTAAATGAGATCTATTGTACCTCCTTCTCAAAGCTCCGCTGGGTTTGCGGATTACAGAATTTCATCCAGCCCTATTTCTCTAATGAATTTGAGAATATTCTTAGGTTCAAGGGATGAAACCTGCTCTAGACTCAGCTCATAATTCCCCAGTGCTAGTTTACGTCTGCGAGCCACGGCGTCGCAGTTTGTAAGTAGGTGTATTGGAGTCTCCTCTGCTTCTTCACAGAAACGGCAGTTACTATCGGTCTCTATGCCCAATTTCATCAGGTGGTATTTGAGTTTACAGTGTCCTGTCAGGAACCCCGTTAGAATCCTAAGATTCGGTTTGCCTAAGCTTATGCACAATTTTGCTCTCCGAGTGTTAAAATCTCTGAGGAGCAATTTGGATTGTCTTAGCTTTGGGAGGCTTTTCCAAAGGTTTGATCGTTTATGCCTCTCCTCCCTTCTTAGTTCTTCTTTTATAGAATGTGTGCCCAATCCGCAGAATGGTTCTGGCCCTATAAATTTTGTGGCTGCACCCTGTCGTGCTAGTCCATCGGCTTCTTCGTTACCCTGTATTCCTTTGTGTCCTGGGACCCAAAGTATAGTAACAGTGTTATTCTTGCCTAGTTCGTTGAGATGGTAATCAATCTTAGGTAACGATGTTTTATGAAAAAGTCGCTGTACTGAAAATCTCTACATTTTTTGATATATAGATGTCAAAATGACAAAAGAATTTTAAAATTAATACACAAAAACCTCCGATCATAAAAAGTATTATAATATCAAAATTACCGTTTCAGAGAGGGCGTGGCAAAAACTAAGTATGTAACATTTTAAGTTAGCATTCACTTAATATGAATACCAAGTTTGAGCGAAATCTGTTGAGCCGTTTAGATTTGTATAAAGGCCAAACAAACAGAAAATTAGTTTTATTACTATAGATTGTTTTGTTTTCTGAAGCAGGTTTTGATTAAAAAAAAAATCCAAATAAACTTATTCGAAAAAACTACATATTGTGTCTCAAAATCGTAAAAATATCCCTTTTACCATCTTAACGTGGCGTATGAGTAACATTTATTTCAAGTTCCTATTGAATACTTTGCACGCAGCTTTTATTGAATTCCATGAAAAATGTTAATTTTATCGCCAAGTCATCACTGCAAGTAGATTGAATTATAACAAAGCAAACAATTTCAACTGGGTCACCACTTGAAAAACACTAAACATCACTTTAAAAACACTTGACTCAGAAATAATCAAACTATATGTATTGCATGTGACTTTGAGCGTCTGAAAGACTCGAGTGACTTTCAGTTCATTGTCAACAATGCAGCAAGAGCTTTCGTCTACTTTCTTAGAATAATAGGATGAACTTTTTACGTTACAAAACTAAGTCCCAAAACGATGAAAAAAGTTGCACAGTGATATGAATAGGGATGGCAGCGATTAATCATTTGATTAAATCAATTGATTATTTCCGTTCAATTTACAATAGAATTGTATCATAATTTTATGTTTTTTTAATCGATTAATAATAGATATAATAAAAATGTACTAAAAATAATCGCAAAAATTATTACGGGAATTATAAATTCTGTAGTTATGCAAATTGCAAACAAACGTAAAAATTGGTAAAATTACTTGCAACTCTACTCTTAAGATCCCCTAGCATTGGCTTCAGTTATGAAGTTCTTACGTAATAAAATAACCTGAGCAGATGATTTCAAAGAAGCGCATAGTGACTCGTCGTTAGAATCAGTAGAAAGTGAGTTCGAATTTTGGGCCCTTCATACATCTCTAGTACACAAACGAAGGCGAAAAGCTGGTGCTACGACCACCCAGACAACAAAACGGTAATTTAAACTTTTGTTTTTGCACACATTGTTAAATAATAAATAATTATTTTTAACATTAAAAATACACCCTGTCATTTTTTAATTAGTTAAGGCCAATTCAAAAGTAAATTAGATGATATTTATTATGAAAAAAATTAATATTGCTTTAAGTTAACAATACCATTTTAAAGGTTAAATTAATCGATTATTTGACAAAAATTGCATTTAATTTTTTTTTTACTTATGATAAATCACATGATTGATTAATCAATTAATTTGTTTTATTTGCCATCCCTAGATATAAATTTGGAATAAATTTTATTAGTACGCAACGTTAAAATTGTAAAAAAGAAAAAATTTTACGATTTTGAGGCACAGTAAGTAATTTTTTCGGGTAAGTTTGTTTCGCATTTATTTTTCTAATTCGATATCTAAAACTTTGCTTTGGACACCAAAAAATTATTCACTATGGTTAACATTGAAATGGTCATGTCAAAATATCGAAAAAGTGCTCAAAATCCACTTAATGCCTAAAAATGGATGACATCGTAAATCTCTTATATGAACACAAGTAGGCAAAATTAATGATGCAGAATTTCTAGTTTTGGCAAGTACTTTCACAAGAGATTAACAAAACTGACTCCCAAAATTATGATTTGCACTGTGTTATTATCTGGTTATGATTGATTGAGTTAAAAAAACGCTTAGTGATTACAGTAGTTACAGTTTTGTTTTGCCAGAAATTGATGTACGCTGAAAAAGTGGCACTAAAATAAATTGCAAAAAAACTAAAGCAGTCAAAGAAATTTTTACTTTTCATTCTTCATTTCAATTACGAACATTTAAAAAAAATTTCTTCCGCTAGCTGAAATTTTACAATCATGTTGACTGATTTCATGAAGTGGCTGCCGATAATAGAATGTCCAACATTCAATCCAATTGTCAGTTATTGTTTCTGCTCTATTTTAATTAATCTTTTTTAATACCAGAAAATAAATTTTGGTGGAACAATAAAACAGAGAAGAAAAAAAATATCTCAATAACAAATTGCCACTTAATGGTTCAAAAAAATTCATAACTTTACTTCTTATACAGGCGCCCAATTCTCTGGTCTATATTTTTATGCATAAAATTTGCTAAGTTGACAAGTTTTTTAGCTGCTAAGAAAACAATTTAAGTGCTTAAGTTTTAACCATTAACCAGAAATGTTAGTCAGTGATTTATTTATTTTTAAGCAAAGAACATGCTCATAAAAAAATCAACATACATTCTAAACAAGTAGTAAAAATAACATCAAGTCTGCCAAATATGGCTCAATGACTGATTGTTGGCATGCAATGCGTGCATGTTTGACACAAAAGTAGCAAACAAGTTGTTTTTGTATTAAATGTGTCACAGTTGTGCTTAATAAGGTATGTATTTGTTTGTTTTTCCCAACAAGTAACAATTTTTGGTTAAAGGCTACAAATAAAGAAAACTAATTAATTTAATTGAAAACGTAAAGAATGCCAAGGCACGGCCAGTGACGTCATTTAATTTAAATTTATTTAAAAGAAAAAACATTATTAAAGTATCAAGAGTAAGAGTTGTGAGAATGTGTTGTGCGAAACATGACATTTTATTTATTACTACAGTAAAACTTTGCGTATAATAGTATTTTCATATTCTTTTATGGAAAAAATTTTGTAATCCAACGAAAATAATTTTAATTATTGCTGAACGGTTTGTTTGCTTTAAGCCTACAAAATGTGAGAGATTTTCAGAGCTCTAAAAAGCATTCAACCAAGGCAACTTAAAATGAATGGTCACCATCACACACTCCCACCCACAACTTAATTACACCACTTTCAAACAAAAGTCGCATCCTGCCTAGTTAGTAGGTATTACTTGCATACATACATAAGTATGTATGTATATTCAAGAGTTGGTGCACAGTTAAGCCAAACATGAGCCTGTCTGTTTGTCTGTCTGTCGGTCTACTTGTATTGTTAGTTGCTGCTTTGTGTTAAAATTGGGACTGGTTGTTGAATTCAAATATTTTACAGCAGCAATATCAGCATTAATTACTGCCAACGAGACTGATTGGTTGGTCGACTGAGAAATTCATGTTGACTGATTTTATGAAGTGGCTGCCGATAATAGAATATCCAACATTCACTCCAATAGTCAGTTATTGTTTCTGATCTATTTTAATTAATCTTTTTTTATACGAGAAAATTAATTTTAAAATAAACTGTTTACTGTTCGGTCAAATGTGCTTTTAGCTATTGCGATTTACAACGTTCAGATAATTCTAGTTTGTAGCTGTTTTTAATTATTTAGCTTATTAAAGAAATATATGTTATAATTAATAATTATTTAAGATAAGAGTTATTTTTAATTTTTTCTTATTTAATTATTATTTAGGTAAAAGTTATTTGCTACAAGCTGTAAGTCTTAACAAGTATAGAATGTATAGGCAGACTATATAAGTGGAAATAAGCAAAGATTAAAAACAGAAAATTTTTTATCAATTTGACGGGAAGGTAAAATTAATCTTTACCCCAAAACACGCAAGAAGAAATCAAAATGAACTTAACATTAAGTCGCAAACAATTCTACTCTTACCACCAGCACTCTGGAGCTAGCAAAAAATCATACATTTAAAACACATGGAAGCACAGGCGCGAATAACGTTTTAAGCGACAAAAAGTAAATTGTTCACAATACGAATAAAACCTTTTAAATGAAGCAAACAGTTTCTAGATATTTGATTTTAATACTTTATGAAAAAGCTTAGGTAAAAAAAACAATTTTAGTAAAAAAAGAATTGTTTAATGATCATATTTTGTTAGTAAATTACGTATTTTTAATGTATAAAATGGAAAAACGTTACATATCCAAAACCCATTGGTTGTTAAAACGTTATTCCACTTTGCAAAGCAGAGGGTGTGATTACTTTTAAAGCATTATTCAGGCAATTAAAGCATACCCTTATAAGAAGACTTATTTCATTGGATCCTTTTCGTTAAATGAAATGTAAATGATAGAAATTAAAAATTTATTTATGAAAAACACCTGAATAACAAAAAGTCAACATTTATTTGAAGAACTTAAAAGAAAATATTTTAAAACCTTCAACAAAATATATGTGTTTGATTTCGAACACAAACTTAATCTTTTTTTTTAATTTAACTGCAGATTGATTTCTAGAACTCGGCGTAATTTTCAGGTAAATATGAAGTCATAGCAAGGATGTTCTTTTTATTTTTGTCACTTACTTGAATGGGTCCTTTTCTAAGAACTGGCATCGTATAATTTGATAAGTTTTGAATTACTTCGTACAATTCGATTAAAGATGTTAAAAAAGCTATTTGTTCATTTTCCTTTTTTTATAGAATTTAAAATAATGTTTCTTTATTGCACTTATGCTAAATTTTTTTGCAAGGAAAGAACTATATACAATCAAAAATATATATAATAGCAATTTAATTACCTAAAAACGTAATATGAACTTACAACGTTATTCCATATTACCTGCTCTGGACCGTTTTTGGAGGTATACTTATTATTTTAAAAAATGTATTCATTCCCAAAATTTTTCACTCTTTTTTTATTATTATCAATTAAATTTTGAACATTGGACTTCATTTTTGTGCATCTTTTGCACTTACCAATTACGTTAGATAATTCAACTCTAATAATTTTGGATGTAACTTACAAAGTTTACAAAGTTCACAAAGTCCACTGACTGACACTTTCTTATTGCTTTGTAATAGCGATAAGGTGCATATTTCTGGATGATTTGGTGTTAAAGCAATGTAAGAGAGTCATGTTAACGATAATCTGCAATAAAATCGGTTTTGCAAAAAGTGGATTCTACAACGTTACTCACGGCTGTGCTTCAATTGTCGGTATGCCATCAAGACCAGAGGCTTTATTTATGTTGAGATCTGTAAGGACCCCTTTAACGGCCTTACTCTGTAATGCGTTTTGAAAAGCAAATGCGATTCGAAAACAAAATCAAACCATGTAAATACATGAATTAACATTACTAAATGGCAGTTACTTCGACCTCTGCTTTAAAATACTCTTTTTGTCTGCATTGAATTGGAACTAATCAAAAACTTGTCAAAAAACAAACAGAAGACCCTCAAGAAAGGGCCGTTGCTGCTTGCTATCCTTGAGAGTAAAATTTTGTGCAAACAATTCAGTCAAAACGTTTGCTATATCAGCTGAGCCAGTGAAGATCTGGACAGAGAAGAAACTATTTTCAAATGCTAGTTTCAAATGCTAGTTACAGCGGTTCCTTGCTTTGATGTGAAATCTTTTGATGATGTCTGTATGTATGTATGTATTGTGGTGTGATATGTGTTGTGTATAGTGTAAAGAGAAGAAAAAATTATAAGTCTGATATTTAAATGCCAGGCTTAAGCTTTCTTTATGTGATGGCTAAAAAACCGATCTTTAATCCTATATTTCTAAATCTGGACTTAAAGCTTATTAATTTGATGGCTGAAAAGCCACTCTCACCATACAATGAAAAGACTTCACGTTTTGCAGTGCAGTGCGTTGAATCACCTTTTTTTATTAATTTAAAAGTATTGATATTTATAATAAAAAAAAACAGTATTTTCTAAAATTAAATTTTCCCCGTATTATTAAGTCGGAGTATTTACTTGGTGGACATTTAAATTTTGCTAAATTTGACAAAATTTATCGTGGCCAATAAGAAAATTTAACTTAAATACAATTAATGAAAATAATTTCAACGAGTTCAAAAACCTGGCCTTGAAAAAAACAAAGCGTTTTGATTGTCCGATGAAGAAAAGTTATGTGACATCACATAGAGTTTAATATAGCGCCCTCTAGTGGACATAAAGTCAACTAAGCCCCTAACTTCTTTTCTTTCATACTTCAATTGTGGGCATTGAAATCTCCTGACACAAGACACAATGATCTCACTGTCAAGAAACAACCATAGAATATGCAATATGGTCATTTCCACAGAAAAGCCTACCGTGACAAAAAATTAAAGCTTATTAAAAACTTATTATTTTATGATATTATCTAAGAGAAACTTTTTCATTTTATTATTTATAGCAATATACGAGTATACATAAATTCATTTACAATGATGATCAAATCGTCTCAACTGTTGCCAAATGCAGTTTTTTTATTTGTAAATAACTATTAAATGTTTTTTAAACTTTTTTGTTTTAGTAAAAAGGGAAGGCAGTGGTTAAAGATAATGAAAAAATGGTTTTAACAACGAAAGGACAATATATTAAATTTATTTTTTAATTACTTAATTACATAATTACTTAACTATATAATTACTTAATTAGCCAATTGATCTACAATGGAAATTTAAGTTACATTAACAATGGAATTGGAACACTAGTAACGTAACGCCAGATCAAAAAGCTTAATAAAAAAAACAGAAAAGATTTTTAAATTTGATCACTTGGAAAATAAACTGATGTTATTTCCAACTCTTCTAGTCATAAATCACGTCCGTTTTTTTAACATAACGGCAGCACATACATATTTTTGCTTATATATGTAAATCCTTAGGGTAGATTGTTGTCAGTGTTTTTATTTAATATAGTGCTACTAAATTGCTACGCAAATATAAATAAACCTTTTCCAATAAAACTTTTTCTTTCTACTTTTTAATATTTCTTCGTACAAATCGTACGTAACGTCAGTTTGGAAATGCCCATATCGAATCAGAGTACAGTTTGGAAAACTTGAATGAAACAGAAATTAAACAAATAAGAGTGAAGCTATATGAACCTAACCCCATTGAGCTAAGCTCTGGATCGTTCACGTTCAGACTCTTCTCACACTAGTAAGCTACATCTGTTCTTATAAAAAGGCAATGTCCCTATGGGAAGAAAACGATTTCAGTAAGCACTAGCCAAGTTTATTTAAATTAAGCCAATAGCATGAATTAAACTGCGAACTTTAGATCAAGTAAGTTTTTAAGAAGGCAACAACAACAACTCTGTATAGAGTCAATCACTTAGCTGAATAGACAGTCTGTTTCAGAAATCACTATATTTTCCTCTTCAGTAGTATTTGAGTGATTAAGCTGTGATCAACTCACTTTTTAACTTTGTATATGACTTCACAGATTTAGGAATTCATTCTTTTGAATTGTATGGCTGCTAATCATATGACATTTTAAAGCAGTAGGCTATTAATAGCATTGGCAGCAAGTTTTTATATATTTGGCTGACTTCGTAAACGTATTTATGTCATGCATTAGTGTGTTTTATTTTGAATTGGTCCGAACCTTATTCACCAAAACTGCTCAACTCTGGTGATATTCCTTAAAATAGTACAGTTGCGGAGTTTTGGTTAATCAGCTTTGAACCAATTCAAAATAAAACACACTGACGCGCTGCATCAATGCGTTTACGAAGCCAGCTGTTCTTTTAAATTATTTTGTAATATATCATAAACAATAATATTAAATAATTAAATAAAAAAAAAACATATTACACTGTGCGGCCTGAAAATCTGTATTAAATTATTTCAAAGTTTTTCCCCGTGCTTATTTTGCTTATTAACTTATTCAACTTCGCTTTTTAATGAGACTAAGTACTTACGGGTGACTTTTGACATGCAATTTTACCGTCCATATGAAGATACTTGAAACCTTCGCAGATGACCTATTTCTAAAAATCCCAGGCAGAATGCTGCTAAAGTTAAACTTCTCGAAACTCTACAGGGTCGTTATACCCAGCAGGCGACTGTGGAGGAGTAATTGCCTCATGGGTGATCCTGGCTCACAGCAGTGGTTTACTGATGGGTCAAAATTTGAAAATGGAGTAACGAGAGCGAGAATCTATTTCCTTATTCAAAAAGCTCTTTCAATGGGATATACGCCAACCATTTTCCAGGCGAAAGTATATGCAATTGAGGAATGTGTATGAAATGTCTCCGTACAAAATTTAAGGGGCACATATCAGCATACTTTTGAATAGTCAAGCGGCCTTAAAGGCCCTTTAACCTATGAGCTTGAATTAAGACTAGTTTCCAATTACGTCGAATTACTAAGTGCACTGGGACAAAGCAGTAAAATAGAATTATGGTGGGTAGCAGGTAATGAAGGATAAAAAGGAGCATATCGAACTCTTTCTGGCCCCAAACCGTTCTGTAGTCTGGCTTACATTCTCGAAAAGGTTAGGATCTAAGAAAATAAAAAATTTCAGTGCCCCGCGAACAATACTAAAGGCCAGAGGCAAGCTAAGATATTTTTAACTCTCAGTGAAGCAAAATTGAAAGACTTACTCAAGCTAATTAGAGCAGTCCTAATAATTTTTGGCTAGCTATCTCACAGGTCACTGTTCACTCAGGTACAATCTTAAAAAGATGGGTCTATCTGAACCATACGTCTGCAGACTATGCAAGGAGAAGGAAGCAACTCCAGAGCACATTTTATGTGAATGTCCGGCAATTTGCAGTCTTAGATTTCTACACTTTGGAGAGATATTAGTGCCTATATCAAAAATTTGGAACACTAAGCCAGAAACATTGCTCAATTTATAAAAACCTAACTCTGAAGAGTTGATCAAATTCCAACATAAATCAGTTAGCTAACAATCAAGTTTTTTCCACTGTACAAAACGAAACAATCCGCTTTCTTTACGACTTTTTTTAGAACCTACTCATTTCTCATACCATGTTCTCATGAGATTTCTCATACCAAAGTTAAGTTAAAAACTTTGATATTATCAAATACAACACAATACTACTACATATGTTACAAAAATACTACATATATTAAAATCCCTCAATGGTATAACATCAATTAGCTCTTCAAATTAAGGACAATGAAAATTAAGGCAATTACTGTACGAAATCGAACTATGTATTTGTGTCGACCATGAACTTGTTAGAACAGGAAGCAGTTAAAATGGTAGAAATACGAAGTAGTCAAAAAGTTGCAACTACAGACTAGCAAAAACTGTTACCACAACAAAATCAATAACAAAAACAAATACAATGAAATATCAACAATTCCCTGAATGGCAATAATTACGATGTCAGACTAAGTACAATCTCCTGGCACACATGCAAGATATTTAAGTCACATCATGTGAGTAGAAAATAGCAGAAGCAAAACAACGACAAGTCAGAAATTACAAAAACAACGATAATGACCAAAGTAACTGTTATATAAACGTTTGGCATTGCAGAAATGGAACGAAAAGGTACTTGAAAACTCGTGAATTTAATAGTTCTTAAGTTTTGCTAAGAAAATGCTTAACGTAAGGAGATAATGTCTTAAATCAAGTGCAAAAAAATCTAATTCAATAAAACAATTAATTAATTTCATAAATCATTACATATTTTTCCTTCTGTTATAATGTAAAAACTTTCAGTTATTTAAATCTGTTTGTTTTCTGTTAATTTCTCAAACTTAACAGTATTGCTTAAATCGCGTATAATAATGAATATAGCAAAACATTTATTTGTCGATGTAATTCAGATTTTACGTGAGCAACCATAAGTTACAGAAACTGATTACAAAATCTTACACATCTTTAATCTATGAACTCAACTCACACACTTATTCACTCGAACGAGTCAAAACAAAATTGCAAATAAGGTCAGTCTAGGTCCATGCATGGTTGGGTGGCGGTGACGACCTCGCTTCCACCTACAATAAATCACCTCCAGGTTGGAACGATTGCTCTCGAGAAAACCAATGGATTATAAAAAATTCAAATGAGATTTTTTTCCTTAGCTGTTGTATATTTTCTTTTTTACCTTTTCTTTACAATATTGTTCGCATGGAACGTATGGGTGGCAATAATTTCTGCATACTGTCAATGTTGAATTTCATCAGTCGTGTGGCAGCAGAGTTGAGCTCCTCTGGTGACATTGTGCATTCATCATTTACGGTAACGTAATCAAAGGCTAGTAATGGACGAGAGTCTGATGTATGACTTTAACATGTTGCAATTTAATGACAAAACTGTATATAAAGAAGCAGAAGAGAATAATTGATATTTATTAATAATGTAAATGTATAGAAGATTATTCTTTTCCAAAAACTTGTTAATCCATTTTCATTTAAAAAAAATCGCTTTTAAATACACAAAATTAAAGCACGAACAAAGATATTCAATAAGACCACACAAAAAAATTAGTATCTGTTCATTACATAACCTATGAACATTGTTTGTACATCTATAGTACTATACAGTATCTATTTTCTATAATACAATTATATTTTTCAAGGTTTCAGAGCTTTTAGTTGGACAGTTTTAAGCCAGCCTAAAATCAATTTTCATAACAATCTCTCTGTACTTGGCAACTGACAAAAGCTCTTACATTCTTAATGAATCTCCATCCAGTTGCAAAACTATTAATAAACATTTAATGGCAAATATCTGCAACTAAGTTATGGAAATGTTGTTCTATTTTTGGTAGTGGGCCATAAAAAATGCTGTAAATAAGAGAAACTAACACAAAATAAAATAAATTATGAAAGAAAGCAAAAGACATAGGGTATAGAATACAGAATATGCTATAGATATTGATAAAAGATATAGATATAGATATAGATATAGATATAGATATAGATATAGATATAGATATAGATATAGATATAGATATAGATATAGATATAGATATAGATATAGATATAGATATAGATATAGATATAGATATAGATATAGATATAGATATAGATATAGATATAGATATAGATATAGATATAGATATAGATATAGATATAGATATAGATATAGATATAGATATAGATATAGATATAGATATAGATATAGATATAGATATAGATATAGATATAGATATAGATATAGATATAGATATAGATATAGATATAGATATAGATATAGATATAGATATAGATATAGATATAGATATAGATATAGATATAGATATAGATATAGATATAGATATAGATATAGATATAGATATAGATATAGATATAGATATAGATATAGATATAGATATAGATATAGATATAGATATAGATATAGATATAGATATAGATATAGATATAGATATAGATATAGATATAGATATAGATATAGATATAGATATAGATATAGATATAGATATAGATATAGATATAGATATAGATATAGATATAGATATAGATATAGATATAGATATAGATATAGATATAGATATAGATATAGATATAGATATAGATATAGATATAGATATAGATATAGATATAGATATAGATATAGATATAGATATAGATATAGATATAGATATAGATATAGATATAGATATAGATATAGATATAGATATAGATATAGATATAGATATAGATATAGATATAGATATAGATATAGATATAGATATAGATATAGATATAGATATAGATATAGATATAGATATAGATATAGATATAGATATAGATATAGATATAGATATAGATATAGATATAGATATAGATATAGATATAGATATAGATATAGATATAGATATAGATATAGATATAGATATAGATATAGATATAGATATAGATATAGATATAGATATAGATATAGATATAGATATAGATATAGATATAGATATAGATATAGATATAGATATAGATATAGATATAGATATAGATATAGATATAGATATAGATATAGATATAGATATAGATATAGATATAGATATAGATATAGATATAGATATAGATATAGATATAGATATAGATATAGATATAGATATAGATATAGATATAGATATAGATATAGATATAGATATAGATATAGATATAGATATAGATATAGATATAGATATAGATATAGATATAGATATAGATATAGATATAGATATAGATATAGATATAGATATAGATATAGATATAGATATAGATATAGATATAGATATAGATATAGATATAGATATAGATATAGATATAGATATAGATATAGATATAGATATAGATATAGATATAGATATAGATATAGATATAGATATAGATATAGATATAGATATAGATATAGATATAGATATAGATATAGATATAGATATAGATATAGATATAGATATAGATATAGATATAGATATAGATATAGATATAGATATAGATATAGATATAGATATAGATATAGATATAGATATAGATATAGATATAGATATAGATATAGATATAGATATAGATATAGATATAGATATAGATATAGATATAGATATAGATATAGATATAGATATAGATATAGATATAGATATAGATATAGATATAGATATAGATATAGATATAGATATAGATATAGATATAGATATAGATATAGATATAGATATAGATAAAAGGAGAGAAGAAAGAAGTGCTAGCAAAATACTTCTTAAACTACTTCTTTGTTTCTTAAAGTTGTTTCATTTCTCACTGTAGGCAGTTCTAGTTTTGCAGGTGTTGCAAAACACTTGCATTAGAGGTAAGTAAAATTTTATGAGAATCATCTTTATTTTTGTTATCCTGCATTAATAAAAATCATTTTTAGTGGAAAGTATATTAGTACATGAGCGATCAACTTATGAAATATTCATTTGGAAATTTGAAATAACGGCAGTGTAAAGATTAATAATTGCTTATAAGTAGAGAAGAGTAAAATATGCAAATGCATACTTCGTATGCTTCTGAATATTTTGAAACTTTTTAGCTAGTTTTGCCGTGTTGCAACGTTCGTGCTTAAAAAAGCATGTTTGGCATTTCTATAGAAAAGTGTACCGCTACCTTAAAAAATTAAGACTTCGAACAAATGTTATGATATTATATAAAAGACATATTTTAGTTTTCTTAATGTAAGCAATTTATACAAAAATTCATTTATCATGACGGTCAAATCGTCTACTCTGTTTCACATATGTAGATTTTCTTTTTCGCGAATTTTTAGTGAATGTTTGTTAATTTTTTTTTTTAGTAAAAATGGAAGGCATTGGCTAAAGATAATGAGAAAATGGTTAAGGCAAGCAATGAAAAATATACTAAATTTGTTTTTTATAAGTTACATAAAAACCTAATTACTTAATTACCCAATTGGACTAAAATGAAAATTTAAGTTAAAACGGATCGTAACGTAACTTAACGTTAAGTAAAGTAGCGTAACATAACGTAAGGCCAGATCAAAAAGCCTAATAAAAATAAACCAGAGAAGCTTTTTAAATTTTAAAACTTTGAAAACAAATTTTTTATTATTATTTGAAATCCTTCTGACAAAAACTGTATACAAAAAGTCTCGCCCAATTCAGAGAGTTTTGAAAAATTTTGTAATCCAAGTCAAAAATCACTTATGTGTTATGTTACGTAACGCTAGCACATATTTTTGCTTATATCTTTAAATCCTTAGGGTCTATTGTTGTCATTGTTTTTACTTTATATAGTGCTACTTAATTAAAACTCAAGTATAAAAAAGTTTTTTAAAAATTAGAATTTTTTATGCTTTGTTTTTAGTATTTTTATAATAATAAAACTTTGCTTTTATGCGTACGTAAAACCAGTTTGGAAATGCTCATATTGCAACTGTTCTTAGACATGCGATATTACGTTCTGGCAATTTTTTTTTTAATCTGTTAAATATGTCATGGAAGAAACATTATGTAGTTATTTGGCCTTTATTAAATCTAACTTTTCGATAATTCATTGCTCACAAACCTCTTAAGAAACGAAAAGTTTGGCGCTTTCGTCTAGTTTCACCATTTCGTCCCGAGTGGTACACTTACAGCTGCGGTCAAAATAATAGCAGTACCCTTATATTCAGACATGTTTGGATAAATATTACTAGTCTACAAATTTCGGATCCGGTAAGTCCATTTTCATTCCTATATGTACTTTCAACACTCGTTCCAACTCCGTACTCAGTTTCCTCCTATATTGTAAAATTTTGAAGATACAGGGTGTTTCACGTTTTTGGCACGTGTTTAGTATTATTGATCTAGTATCTAAACTACTCACCATAATATAAAAAATATTATTTTGTATTTTAGAAAAAGTATCAAATTTTCTATTTATATATCAACCACTATCGTGTCATGTGCTGTAGCGGAGCTTAAATTTTGAAATTTTCGAACTTCAATTTATCAAAAAATTTTGTATATTTTATTTTATCGGAGCTGTTATCATTCACAGTTAGAATTTAGAAAAAACTGTTGGGTAAGTGTATTATTACATGAAAAAATGGCATTTTAAATTTGGACGGTTACAGTTCCGCTAAAACAAAATATACAAAATTTGTTGATATTTCGTTGGATAATCTCAGAATTTTAGCTTCACTACGGCACATGACACGATAGTGGTTGATACATTGATGGAAAAGTTGATAATTTTTCAAAAGTACAAAATAATACTTTTTATTTTATGGTGAGTAGTTTAGATTCGAGATAAATAATACTAAACACTTGCCAAAAACGTGAAACACCCTGTATCTTGAAAATTTTACAATATAGGAGGAAACTGAATACGGAATTGGAACGAATATTGAAAATACATATAGGAATGAAAATGGACTTACCGGACCCGAAATTCGTAGACTAGTATTATTTATCCAAACATGTCTGAATATAAGGGTGCTGCTATTATTTTGACCGCAACTGTATGTACCAGCACCAAGCAGTTTTTAGCTTATCTTATCTATTGGAACAATTATGTATCACAACTCTCCCTCCCTCTACGGACCTCCTTAAACAATTTTCTAACTTTTAAATTGAAAATAGCTATTCTAAGTTAGTATTTGGATTAAGGGGGAAAAATTCATATTCAGGGATGAGAGGGTTAAAAGTGTTTAAAGATGTTAAGTGATCTCAGAAAAAGTTAAAAGAAAAAATGTCTGAATAAACTCAATTCCGTTTTCAGGCGTAATGTATGGTTTAAGGACATTTTGATTGTTGAAAAACTTCTTTTTTAAAATAAAGAAGCTTTTAATAAATATACGAGTAAGCTTAATCCCAATAAATTGTCATATTTAAGATATGCATCCTACGGTGTTGAGCGATGTTAAAAGAAAAACGTTTTTATGGTAAATTTAAATCAGCATTTGGTTGTTTTTTAAGCTTTGTAAATGAATCAGCAAGCTAAAATGAACTCCTTTTTTTTTGTTTCTATTAATACCTAAGATTAATTCGAACGCTCAAAGCTATTAATAAATCCATAAATGCATTGCATAAAGACTTTTCTTATACATTTTTTAGATTCTTTTTTAAGTGAAAACTTCTTTAGAAGAGGGTAGAGGGCAGAGGGTAAATCTTTGCGTCATCATTGCAGCGAGTAGCTTTCATCATCAAGTCTGCGAATCGCTTTCGTCAACAAGAGAGCGAGTAAGTAGCATTCGTCATCAATACAGACAGCGCGTAGCTTTCGTCTATAAGCTTGACACTGATTATTACAGTGCTTCCACAACTTAGATTGTGTAATTACTCTAGTGCTTCTCAAACTTTTTCAGATTTGATTTATTCCAGTGCTTGTCAAACTGTTACTCTAAAGATTTTAAAACTCTTACTCCAGTGACTTTTGAACTGTTGGTTGTAGTGGCTCTCAAACTGTTGGAATTTTCACTTTGTGAAAGCAGTCACCATCTAATTGACGCACTAACGTTTCTGAATTGTGTAGGGTTCTAACTGTCGTGATTTTTTGTGATTGACTTTCACTTTGTGCAGGGTGAGTACAATATGCCGCCTAAAGGCGACCCGGCAATTGTCCAGGCAAGGCTGTTCCTTAGACTGTATCACCTTGTATGGTAAAAATAAACCCATTTTGACCCCGCCTCAATCATTAGACATTTAAAAGACGTTTTAAAAAAAAAATTTTTTTAAATGGTCCCTATGGTGCTTTTTTCTTGTTTTCGTTTTATCTTCTGTGTTTCTTGTCCGATCCCAAACATTTTTCAAATATGTGTTTATTGTTTTCTTGCAAATTTTTTCTGATTTTTTTTTCGTGAAACTTGTTTTTTTTTTAAATTATCACCCACCTTATCTCAGTTGCTACCATATTAAGAAATCCCAAAAAGACAAATAATTAAGGCTCAAAAAAAATCATTAAGACCATGAAAACAAATAATATCGATAAAATTCATTTTTGGAGCAGTTCTAAACGATTTTTCCCAAAACTAACACTTTCGAAATGTTCGCCACTCACACTCGAATTTTTATTAATTTTCTAAATCGTTACGGGATTCAAGCTGGCTGTAGCGCTCGTAGCTGTCAAGCTTCGCGAAAATGTGCCCCAAACGATTTTCGTCAGTGACTGCTGGGGCAGACTTGTGCACAATTTGGACGTAACGTTCGGTGTTTTGCGAGTGACAAGGATAATTTGTGAAAAACATATAACATGATAAATACGATTTAATATATGACGTCAAAATTAAGCATTTATTTCATAAAAAAATGTCTGCTATAATGCTCTACATTTTTTTTTATGCATGATTTTATTAGTTAAACTTACTCTCAACGAAAAATAATCGTCAACTTTCATAAACAATTAGAGATTTTATTAGAACTTTACTAAATATCGAAATTCATATAGAAAATGTTTTTGCAATCTTCAACACTTGATATAACTGACTTTTATTATTTGTCTTATGAGAACAGTTGTGATTGAAAAAGCCAAGTTATTTGTTTAATAAAAAGTCGAGTATGAGTGACGATCATTTCGAAAGTGTTATTTTTGGGATAAAATCGGTCGGAACTGCACCAAATATAAATTTTATGGATATCATTTGTTTCCATGGTCTTAATGATTTTTTGTGAGCTTTAGTTATTTGCTCTTTTTAGATTTTGTTAACATAGTAGCAACTGAGATAAGGTGGGTGATAATTTAAAAAAAAAAAGATTCGCGAAAAAAAACAGAAAAAATTTGCAAAAAAAAACAATAAACTGATATTATATGAAAAATGTTTAGGATCGGACAAGAAATACAGAAGATATTACGAAAACAAGAAAAAAGCACCATAGGGACCATTTAAAAAAAAAATATTTTAAAGTTTCTTATAAATGTCTAACGATTGAGGTGGGGCCAAATATATGCTCGTTTTGGTGATACGGTCTACTGTTCCTGCTTCAGGAAAACCTTTAATTGGTATTGGTATGGGTGTAAAAGGGCCTAGCTTAGTGTAAGCTGATGGTTAATTTAGACCCGGGTTGTTAGCACTGGTAATTTTCCAGAAAAGGGTGCCCCTAAAAGGCAACTTAATGGTGGTGAGGAGCCCATGGAGATAGAACGTCGGAATTTAAAGGCCCTAGAGCTGGATAAGTCCAATATTTCGATTGCTGTTCAAAATCTGCTGTTTCAATAATGGGTAGGACCCCCAAAGCATAAGACTGTGTGAAATCTTCGTCAAAGCTTCCAAATCGGCGAAGAAGGCTGTGAACAAGAAAGGTAAGAAAGCTGCGGTGTCTGCCATGTCTAATGTCAGAAAATTTAATTTAATTT
The DNA here is from genome assembly GCA_963920525.1 of Dichetophora obliterata. Classification (NCBI taxonomy): domain Eukaryota; kingdom Metazoa; phylum Arthropoda; class Insecta; order Diptera; family Sciomyzidae; genus Dichetophora; species Dichetophora obliterata. Next base: position 41,953,220 of record OY986436.1, read on the forward strand.
CGGGTAACCTATTTAGAGTAGCACTCGAATGTGAAATGAGAGGTAAGCATTTCTAAGTGCTTAATGGGGTTGCTAGCCGCTATTAAAAAATGATTTTAGAGGTCATTATCGAAAATGAGCGTCTGGAGCTGTTTCAGGCAATGAAATTTAGTTCGTCTCCTGTTGTAGGCGTTCAGAGTAGCGCATTTGCGACCGCTCTTCTGGTGGCACAGGCTGTTCTACCTGTGTCCTTCCCAGCTGTTCTGCAGTCAAAGTCAGTAGAGACATGGTCCATGGTTGTGCGCAGGAAGCTGGGGCAAAATCAAAGGAGGTTGTTGACGCGATGGTTAAGGAGGTTGGCCCCACTTTTGAAGTAACATGGTGAAGCTTAATGCAAAAATGCATTACATTGCCGAAATCGCTCTTTCAGGGAATTGCCATTGACGCAATTATTGTTATCGATGGATTGTCCAATTTAAAGAAGCATAGTTGAGTGTCAGAATTCTAGACATTAATAAGCATAACAATTATCCAATTCAATTTTCAGGGAGTATATGCAGTCATGTATGACCTTGGGCATATATTGTTAGAAAATTGTGTTAGTTTTGCAAAGTTTAATAATGTAATAAAAACACTATCTTTATATAAAATATTTCGAAAGAAATAATCAAACGGAAAGAGAACACAAATATAAATTTTTTTCCGATTAGCATGAAAATTTGTATATAGCAGTAAGGGGGTCCGTTGGCAGGACAATTTCTGCCCGGGAATGCTAGTATTTTATAAATAAGTTTTCACTGCGGTCGGTAGTCCCCTGTATTTTTTATATACTTACCTGTTTATACTTTTTATGCTTTTATACTGCTATACTTTTTTTCAGTTTAAAACGTCACTCCGAACGGTAAAAATATAGGAGCTCCTATTTGTGGTTAAAACAACCTCTTCCTTACCACCGTAAATATTCGTACTTTTACATTGGACACCCTGTATATTCAGTTCCAAAACATTTTTCATTTTGTGTTATTTTTACTATTATAAAAGTATATCAGTATATCGCCTAAAATCTACTTTTATATCCTCAGTTCACATAGGACTTTAATAAATTGTTTAAGAAAATAAAAGTTTAAAAAAAATAATTTCACTTTTTTTAAAGGTTTTTAAATTCATTCGTAGGGAAAAAGTTGTAATTTGAAATTTGTCTTCGTTTTTTTGTCTTTAACCTTCAGTCCATCTTCGTGTGCCTTTATTTGTCTTTGAAATGACTTTGTTCATCTTTGGTTTTGTTCGTTAGTTGTCGGTTCATCTTCGTTTGGCTTCGTTTTTTATCCAAATTATATCACATTCGGTCCAGTCGTTCATGCGTTATTGAGCCATATATATTTTATTAGCCTCTTTATCGATCGTATTCACTTTTCTGACTATCTTCTTTTCGTGGGTCGGTGAATCTTCATAAAAAATTGCATCCATTAAAATGACTTCAGGGCTATACCTATCAACAAAATCCAAATCAAAACAAAATTTAAGACTGGGATATATTTTGTTCAGAAGTTTTTTGATCTTTAAAATAATTTTTTGTCCGAACAAAATTTTCATTTCAATAAATTAGCAACCTTTATGTACTACCTTAATGTACTACACCAAACCTTCAAAACGTGTTTTATGCATTTATCGCGTTTAAGATCCAAAACACAACTTATTTTGAATGTTTTACCATACAAAATTTAAAACACCTCACAGCGCGTTTTATTATAAAACACCATTAAAACACTGTAAAGGTCGAAGCATGTCATGGTAAAAATTAAAGGTGGCAGCACCTCAAGCTGTCAAAGCTTAATTTTTTACGAAAATGAGCAAAATAAAAACAAAAATGAAACAGTAAGGAAATATAAACGTCAAACTAAAACGTAAAAAAAGAGTTGTAAAAAGTTTTGAGATAAAACACAATAGCGATAAAACATGTTTTAGTTTCGGTGTAAATGTATTATTAAGACGTGACAAAAAAAGATTGATTTGTCAATGAGTAACATATGTCACTTTGATAACAATTTGACAACAACAATAACACGATGACAATAATGACTTACACTTCATTGTGTTTTACATATGTGCCAGTAATCAAATTAAGCAAAGAGTTGAACTGAACTTTAATACAATTGATTAGTTAATAGTTTCTGGAAGATTTTATAGTTTTTAGAAGAAGTAGAAAATTTTTTTTAATTTTAAGAAAATATAAATTTGATATAAAAACTGTGAAATTTAAAAAAAAGGAGAAGAAATTTTAAATTTAAATGCTTATTGTAGGGTATCCGTGTAAAATAGAATAATGGCGTTTTCTTTTCTTGTCAAAAAATTCTGCCCTCTAAGAGTGCAGACTTTTTTAAATTTTAACCTGAACTCAAACAATTTTGACCTATTATTGGTCGAGAAAAGATCAGAAAAAATGCATAATTTTTTTAATGATGCTGTGTTGGCTACACTGTTGTTTACTTTTGAGAAATATATTTAAATGCTAGACAGCAAATGCGAACAGTTTCGAGAGTATCTTACGAAAAAACGAAACTAAGAAAATTATCTTATATATTTCTTCTTTCATAACATTGTTTTCAATAATAGAAAATCATAAGATCTTCATTATTGGATGAGGACGAAGACTTTTTAAGCAACTCTTTTATAATAACATTAATTGCAGACCCAACTGTTGCGTTTATATTTGCCACATAACAATTTTTATAATATTTATTTTGTCATCCTTGAAAAAGCTTAAACTTTAATGAAATGTTTATGATAATGTTTAATGTTTTCCTATCATATCACTTTTTTGTTCATTCAGTTGTTAGCATTTGAGGGCAGAATTTTAAAACCGTCGATCTTGAGAGTGCAAAAATTCTGCATTTTTTCTACTTCTGATGTCAACATTTTCGAGAAAAGAGCACGATTCCATTTTAGAGGTCAGAATTTTTTCTGAGAAAAGAACGGAAAAAATACATAGTTTTTTTAAAAAAAGAAAACGCCATAAGTTATTAGGTTGTTACTTGAAAGTATCATCCATACATTTTTTTAAATATATCTTTAGGGCTTAGCAAAGGCGAGGAATAGGAGATTTTTTTCTTAGAGTCGGCCACTTAAATTATAAAAGCTAAATTCAATTTTATAAATCGCAATATCATACAGCTCAAATCCTTCAGAAGATGATGTACATCGCATAAGAAAAAGTTTTACATCAAAGGCAAACATAGCTTTCCTATTTCCTTAACATAAGTACGAGTATAAGCATAAATTTAATTGAAACCAATTTAAATATATTTTTACATAAACTTTTTAACATAAAAATTATCAATCATAAAAAACAACAATAATATCAACATCAAAGAAGTATTTGCTTATACATATAAGGTAAAAATTTCATTGAAATATTTGAAGATTTTCTGTTTTCTTTGATGCTGTAAAGTGTCATATTGTATCTAATGAACTAATTTTCCTTCTGTTGATGACATTCAGATAAATTTGCTCAGTCTGAAGCAATGCATATATTTATATCATTCAAAGTGTTAACTCTGCTTTTACTTCTTTTCACATCGCTGAACTTATTTCTGAACTTATAACATTCACGATAACTTAATTAGCTTAAAGCAGTATATACTTATAGTTTCTTGAATATTATTTGCTTCTTTTAATAAATAAGAACGTTATGATGTGTTATATATGATTATATGTACAGGGTTGCCCATATTCGACGGACCCATGTTTTTTTTAAAAAAATCAAAGAAAAAAATAAAAATTTGGCGGTTGGCAATCTTAATCATTTAATTTGTTCCAAGTAGATTTGTTTACATCGATTTTTGAATATGATATCTCTCAAATGGCCGCCTCTGGCGTTGATGGCGTATTGTGCCCTTTTTGCAGCATTTTCCATCGTTTTCGCCAACATTTCGGCCGGAATAGCGGCTATTTCTTCACGAATGTTGTCCTTGAGCTCTTCTACCGTCCTTGGCTTGTTAACGTAAACCTTTGACTTCAAATATCCCCACAAGAAGAAGTCAGGCGGCGTCAAATCGGGCGAACGCGGTGGCCAGTCCAAATCACCACTTTTCGACATCAAACGGCCCGGAAACAAATTCTTCAGAAAATCGATTGTTATGCGACTTGTGTGCGGTGGAGCGCCGTCTTGTTGAAACCAGAACTGCCTCATACGCTTTCGACGAATAATTGGCATCACAAAATTGGTCATCATGTCGCGATAACGCTCCTGGTTGATGGTAACAGCATGGCCATTTTCATTTTGGAAGAAAAACGGCCCAATGACCGTTTTCGCACTAACGCCGCACCAAACTGTAACTTCTTCTTCATGAAGAGGCACTTCTTGAATCTCCTGAGGATTTTCAGTGGCGTAAATACGGCAATTTTGTTTGTTTACCGTTCCACTTTCCGTTTCCATTCACTTTATTTATTTTTTTGAAAGCACGTTGAGTTTTCACTATTGACTTGTTTTGTTGAATGTAAATTTCAACAATTTTAGAGCGTTCGCGTAGCGTGTATTGTTCCATGGTAAAAATCTGCTTGGACTGACGCTTCAAACGCGGTATGTCATTAAGCGATCTGACATCTCTGTCAAAAGTTATGGCGTTGCCAGATGAGTCCGTCGAATATGGGCAACCCTGTATGTTTTTCCAAACAACTTAGAAATGTTCAGAAGAATATAAGTATAACAAAAATATCTCTTTCCTTTATATATAGCTTAAATTTATTTAAATTTCTACTTCTTGTTCTCAAAATCTCATTTTGTTTTTTTTTCACAAAAACAAAAGTAATGACATCTTTACCTTACAAAAACTTACAACTTCCTAAATTCGAGCAAAACTTAGTAAAACTAACTATTTTGTCAATTTTATCAGTTTTCTTAATGCAGTTGTGTCTGAAAAGGTTAGCAAAAAAGGATATTTATAATTTTTGCAATTACTTTTACAATTTTACTGACTTAATAATAGTAAGTTTACTAAGACCGCATAAAACTAATGTTTATTGCTCATTACTGAATCGAGCCACATACAAAAAATTTTTGGATTTGAAAAATTGAGTCATACACAATCCAAAAATGAACAGCTTAAGATAAAAAGATACATGTTGTGAATCGGCTCTATGTAATAAAACCCCATACTTCTTTAATTTAAGACAGCATTCAAATAATTTGGGTGGTATTTCCTCTATTGGAGCTTTATTTTATTTTTTAAAACGGGCGTCACATTTTCGGAAAAAACTTAACCCATTTTTCTTTTTTGGGTCTTATATTATTTTTGATATGATTTCTATACGACCATGAAAAGCTTAAGAATCACTGTGCTAAACTAGAGATTTTTTGGCGCCTGCTACACGCTGAATATTTATTCAACGCGATCGATCCAGTATCGCAATATTTATTGTACGTTGAGCATACAATATTGATGGATCGTGATCCATTTCGTTATATATATAAATATTTTGAAATATGGATCCCGGATTGTGATCCAAATATCACAATAAATATTGAACATGTAAAAATTTTAGTGAAATTTATTCCAATTCTTTAATTTTATGAACAAAATTTCGATGAAAAAAATTTTTTTGCGTATTTTTATTCAAGTTTGCTTCAAAACAGTGACAAAACATTTTTTAAAATTATGATTTAAAATGCCAAACAGACTGTTGGACTACATTATAATAACATAAGCATAAACTAAAGTAAAGCAAAATAAAAACTACAAAAGGAAATATGAAAGGGAGAAAAACAGAGAAATTGATACTGAAATCTCATCGTCTCTGTGGTGTAATGCACTAAAATGCGCACTAAAACAGAGAAATTGACACTGAAATCTCATCGTCTCTGTGGTGTAGTGCACTAAAATGAGCTTGCACGGCCCGGGTTTGATTCCCGCTGGTGGAATCACAAAGATTTCTGAAGAAGCAGGGCCGAAATTGCAATGAAATCAGCTAGTGATGTTTTCCTATTCATATTGAAAATGTTGTTGTTGTTGTTTCTTTTGAAAAAATACGTTAGAGCAATTAACTGTTCTAACATGACCTAAAGCTCAATAAACGATGTTAAGCTATCAAACAAATAGAATTTGTATTTAAAATCAAGAATGATTTAAACTATCAAACATTTAGAATTATTGAAAATCAACATAATAAATAACAAAGTCATATAGAAAAACTTTCATTAAAATTGTGTTTGGATATTAGTATTGGCTTTGAAGTTCTTTGCTTTATTCGATAAATTAAACGGACGACCCGTTTTTAAATTGCAATCTTTTGGATATTCGACTTTAAAAAAATTTCCAAATAACTTATTCTAAATTAAGATAAGAAACTACAGTTTTTTCAAAAATTTTCTTTTAAAAAAACTCTATTTCTATTTTTATATTTTTGCTGTAATATACTAGAACACATAAAAAAATATACAGTGACTCATTTACAAATTTTTCTATTTGTCGCTTAGCGTTATTTTTAATGTCAAACGCAAAAACGAGACCCAATCAAAAATCCTAAGTACGCAATAAAATTACCCATAAAGCAAGAAAATCAAAGTGTTTAGCTGTGTTATCAATAATAAGAAAAAAATCATTGCAAAGGTTCAGCTTTTCCAAATATTAAGCAAATGATTTAATCAAATTTTCACCGTTTTCACTTTTCTTTGATGTTGTCTTGTGTCACATTGCTTATTACGAAAACATTTTCTTTTAATGTTGCCGTCGTTTGGATTAATTTACACATGCTCAAGTCTGGCCCGCATGCCCCTTTATAAAATTTTTTTATTGCTAACAACAACTCTGTATTTGCGCTTATCGAGAAGCAAGACGATAAACCAAAACCAAGAACACAATCTTCACTCAACGACGCACAGTGTCTCAGCTCCATATAAGCCGCCGACAAAAATTGACGGAGTTGTCGCAGGATCATGAAATTTCGTGAAAATGATTTCTACGGCAAGAGAACTATTCACACAAAATTCCGTCGAAATAGGATGAATGAAATGCTCGCCTCCCATATAACCGAAATCGGTAATCTGGTAGATTTCATTAAAATATTATCTTAGAATAGTATTCTCTTTGAGTCAACATTTGGAAAAATAATGTCCAAACTTTATTTTAATGTACATGAATGAGAAGTTTTGGCAAGTTTTTTGGTCATTCAGTTGTTATATATTTAATTTCTTCAAATTTTTTAAAATCGCTTCATTACTTTCCAGAATTTCATCTAAATAAAAAAACGTAATGAAGGAGTTATAAATATGATAAAATTCTAAGCACTTAAAAAAGTTATTGATTTTACTCCTGCAGTTGTAAGTTATAGGCGTTAAAGATTTGTAAGATTTGATTGAATTGTTAAATCGCTTGTTGGTATATCGATTACGAAATTGCAAAATATATGAAACAAATTTAGTTAAATTTAGTTAGGGCGTTAGGGTTTGCCCTTTAACAGCCTCCCGATGTGGTACAAAAACCTTAGGTGACTAAAAAAACTAACTTTATATACTCAATACACATTAAAAATAAAATAAAAAATAAAAACAAACATTTTATATAAAAATAAAAAAATAATTAAATATACGAAAATCATAACTCTTTTATTGGGCTCCCATAATTAGGGGTCGCATAGGCTCCAAAGGGAAAAATGTTCATCTTGCAAACAAATGGGGATAGACACCCTCTTTGTGTTTAAGGTGGACCCCTGCCGTGTAGGCTTACTTCTACGGTGCTCAATCGCATGGGACCGATATTAAGCGTCGACCAACATCCCTTCGGAATTCAAAGAATCTACCAGACAGGTTCCCCTAATTTCACAGCCACAGACCAAGATTGAAAGTTCTTTTAAACTATGTACATAACCATGACAGCTTCAGCTACTAAAATTGTACATAACTAGGATATTTAAGTAAAAAAAAATGGGTCATACCTAATGTTACCAACTATACTTACTTTGTAAGTATCATACTTATTTTCAGCTTCATATACTTACTAAAATTCCATACTTATAAGTATACTTACTTTTAAGATTTATACTTAACTATGCTTACTTTTCAGCTCCGGTTGAACGTTTTTGTTTGCAAAAGCGGAAAAAGTTTGAAAATTGTAACCAACAGCGTTAAAAATACAGACTCTGGTGTCAATTTTATTTTTAAAAAATAATATTGAATACAGCTGTGTCGAATTTTACAATTTTTTAAAGACAAGACCTGATATATTAAGGGTGTAGTCTAGTTCGTGGGCTAAAAAATAGGATATTTTTGGGAATTTCTCGTGAGCTTGCTATGAAAGATATGTTTATATAAGTTGTTAGGAATGATAAATGAAGTCTTCATTTACAAAAATAAAAAAAATTTTTAAAAAATGTTTTTTAATAATTTGAAGGCAGCTCGGCTCCCACACGATATTTCGGCATCTGTTTATCTGAAACAAAAAGCCAAACTGTTTTAGATTCAATATGACAATGACTATAAAATAGACTATTAATATTTATTTTTAGCAATTGTTGTTAACTTTAAGTAACAAAAACCATTTTATTTGCTGTTCAGCTGTTATTTGTAAAAAAAAAAAAGAAGTAATAATCAATCTTTTAACACGATTATAGTCTATTTTGTAAGTTGTTTTGTGTTAAATATGTGGTTAAAATTTCAGAAGGATCAGCTCACCGGAGAATTAGTGTGGGGCGTCCGTGAAAACGCAGTTTTGAGAAAAACGATCTTAAAGTTTTTTAAATGCGTTCTAACATGAGTTCAGGTAGAGAAAGCTTTGGGTTGAAAAAATTACTTATACTGCTCGGATCATCATACAAAATTAATACAATATTCTTAGATATATATATATATACAATACATTCGAAAAATGTAAAAAACAGAAAAAATTTTCGAAAGTGACCAATTAGACTTTACCCTTAAATAAAATTTACAGCCAAGACAAATACGATTTCAAATACGAAATAGAAAAAAGCAAATTAATGTAGCGCCTTAATTCAGTGACAGTGAGAGCGAATAATGATAACTTTTCTTTGGTCTCTGTATACATTTGAATTTGATTTTTTTTTTTATTTAACTACAGTACAGTCTCGTTAATCCAGACACATATAATTTTGGTTTATGTCCGTATTACTGAATGTGTCCGGAAAACAGAAAGCTGAAAAATTTGTTAAAAAAATTTGAGTACATTTGAATGCATAGTTGAGCCTTATTAATTCAAACGCTTTTACTTAGAAATTTTTGTAAATAAATTACATATACTAACATAAATAATGAATAATAATAATAAATTAATATTGTTTCACAAAAATACTTTTACATAATTGCGGATGCTCGCTCGCCTTGGCTGATATTTTTTTCTTTCCCTGGAAAAAAATTAGTCAATTATTTTGCCTTTTCTTTGATTAAATTTAATTTTATCCTCCTTAAAAGTGATCCCTGGAAAGATTGCGACACATATTTTTAAATTTTGTCCTTATTTTTATTTATATCAAAAATTGTAGATTTTCGATTTTCACAGTTTCAATAAAATCTAAAATTTTACACCTCTAAAAGATTTATCGTTTTAAACTTAATCTACTTAAACTTAAATTTTAATATTCACACTATTATCAACATGTAGACAAAAATTCACTGCGTAAACTAAATGAACTGAATGATAATATGCAAGTAAATAACCCTTGTTCTCACAAAAAGCCCAGTTAACTCAACAAAATACATTTGAAAAGACAACTTTCACTTGATTTACATAGCGACAGTATATTTGTAAACCAAACATGCTCGATTTTGTTTCTTGTCCAAACTATAGAGGTAAAATATCTAAAATGTACGAAGTGTAAAGATGTCCGTACTACTGCAAAGTCCGGAATTGCGAGTGTCCGGATAAGCGAGACTATACTGTACTTTAAAAGTGCGTATAACTTTTAACTTTTTGTTATGCTTTTGTTTGTTTTTAAACAATTTTATGTATTAGAAATATATATGAATTTCAAATATATAAAATTAATATTTTGTTTTTTTTTTTTTATCTGAAGGCTTTTTGGTTTTAGATAGATGCATACACAAAACTTTTTAAGGAGAACAAAAAGATGGTGTGACAATATTTAAAGAATATTGTGGGTTCTATTGATTTTAACAAAAATTAGTAAATTGTATCAAAAAATATTCAATTTATTTTTCTGAGGTAGAATACTTATTTATACTTATTTAAAAAAATTATACTTACTAATACTTACTTTTCAGTGTTCTAAGAAGCAAATATACTTATTTTTTAATAACATGAGTTGATAGCACTAGTCATACCTAGTATAAATACCGATAATTTAGCCAATTTTTTTGGCACGCAACTTCGTTATCATATTCAGTAATTTGCCAGATCTTTGTTATGAAAACTAGGAGGCGATACCATACCACTAAACCTATGATACTGTTGCTTATGGTAATCAGGTTTCCCACCAATTGATGGACACTATTCAGATTGCTTAGGTTTCCCCGTCACCTGTCCTCAAATTCCAAAGGTAATAGTTTATTGATCCGGTATTTGCTTATCTTCCTAACATTTACTGTTTAAAATTATCGAAAATTCTATCTACCATCACTCTCTTAGTAATTTACGGAAGTTATCAACCCGAGTAAAACAATGTGTAACTTGCACCGACCTTTATAGTCTCCAACCATAGCCAGTACGAATGAAACCGCGAAGGACCACAGACCATGACAATCAATACCCGGGCAAAAGGTTCCGTCATCAAGGCTCTTCAACATACCGTCCACAGACTAAAAGTTCTTAGAACATTTATATTTGACTGTGACACCTTCAGTCACTAGAATTGTACATGCCTAGGTTAAAGTAGCCTGTGGTTTGCCGATAATTTAATACCGCAGGAGAACCACAATTCTATTTACGTAACTTCGTTAGTTTAATTAAGGATTCTTAAAATCCTTTTCGAAAAACTTGGAAGCATTCCGTAGTATATCTTGACACTTTACTAGGTCAAGGATTGCTATGTCTCTTTTATAGAACCCTAATTCTAAAACAAAAGTCTGCATCCAACGATAGATCAGGTTTCATCGTCTTGATGGATGACTGCCCCCGTACTTCAAGTTATATTGGATTGATCGTTTATCGAAAGCATTATAATTATGTATGTTATGATAACTTAATACCATAACCATGCCTTCTCCAAGATTTAACACCAACAACCAAAGTTCAAGGTGAACCTTTTGTTTTACAGAAGTCAGATGAATCATTCAAGAGCCGTGCTTCAAGAATGAATTTATTTTGAGATCAATTCATGGGCCGTGCCCCGTGTCTCGTGCTTATTAATGGGGCCAGTCATACATATGAACCTTCTACGTCTCTCCCTTAAAGTGGAATATTCATTCAATTACCAGTAAGTTAGGGGTTATCCTTGAGCCGCCTCTCGATGTAGTACGGAAACCGTAAGTGATCCGAAGAAATTGACTTCAAAGTCGGTTTTAGTGACCTCCAAAAAACTAAATAAAGTCGTTACACCCTACGGGTTTTTTCTTGTTGTACAGTGTTTTTAAAGCAGGTTTACACTTTGCATACTTTGCCCCAGCTGTTTGAAAGGGCTGGTTTACATATTGCATATTTTTAGAAATTTCGCGATCGATACACCAACCAACGATTTAACGATTCTCAGATGAGTTTATTCAAACAAGAGTCAACTCATATAAAATTTAAACATTGGGTTGCTTGGTTACAGCTTAATCACTCAAGACTACAGAAGATGGTAAGAGAAGCTACTTCTGAAACAGTGTTTCAAGACTGCTGTGTGATTGACTCTATATAGGTTAATGTTGCCTTCTTCAGAATTCGAGAGTAGATCACAATTAATTATCAATTTTATCAATTTTTCAAGTAACAATTTTTATCAATTGTTATTAGATTGTATGGAAAAAAATGAGCCCAGTCAAGGCAGCAATTATTTTAAACAAAATCTGGTCTTATATTAAATAAGATATCTTATTTTAAAGGTTAATATGTGTGCTTTCAAACACTGTATGAACTTGTTCTGCATTTTAGTCAAAACCATGATCCATAAAATTGCCCATAACTTCTTTATTTTTAAGTTGTGCCGCTAGACTATTTGGTAAACTCTTAAGAAGACTTTTAATAAAGGTTTATTGAAATATAAAAACAAATAAAAATACGTTTATTATTTTTTGCGTTTCAAACTTTTGGAAACTTCATGTAAATTAAGGCATTTTAGCAAAATCATGCTCCATAACATTGCAAAAAACTTCTTTATTTTTGAGTTGCGCATCCAGACTTTCTAGTAAGCTCTTAATAAGGCTTTGAATAATGTTATATTGAAATATAAAAACAAAAATACTAAAATAAGTTACTTCTTTTTTGCGTTTTAAACTCTTAAAAATTTTTGCAATTTTCCCACACAAAATCTCAAATTTGTGCAAAAAGGTGCACTGTAATATTTTCTGTAACTTCTGTGTTTGAGAATTGTTGCTAGCCAAATTTTAGAGATATATTAAGAAAGTATTGTTTAAAGATATCAATGAATTAAAAAAATCGCAAAATTTTTCTTAAGTTTTTTACAAATAATAAATTTATGGTTATTTTAGTTTTTAGGATATTTTTTGATATAACAGATTTTATTTCTATTGAACGATTTTAATACAAACAATTTAACAATACTATGTCATATATGTGTTGAAATTATTTTGCATAGTCATAATATGAAAAGTTTTATCCTGTTTTAGAATTTACGGTTAATGTCTTTAATTTTTTAAGTCAAGTTGTGGGGGTGTGGCATATCCACAAAAGATAAGATATAGAAAAGTCCTTTTATATTCAAGATAACTTTAGTCTTAGCTATGACTCTGTACACTTAGTTTGTTTAATTTGCTACCTTAAATATTTGTGAACTTTTATACGCACCCGCGACACTGTGCAACACTGGCACTTATTCGGTAGTCTCCCATTGCTTGTAGTTTAACGCACAACTTTTTTTGTTTTTGCATATGAATTTTGATATTGAATTGAAATTCATTGTTTGCAGTTTTTGTATATTTTGTGTTTTCTTAAATAGCATCGGCACTTCAATAAAATTCCGTGAGCTCCATTGATTTGCAAAGTAAATTAATTTCCCGGGATTTCGCGATTTTAAATTCATAATCTTTAAATTGAACTTATATTTTTATTTCATAAGTAGATTTAATTCTGAAAGTTTAAGCAAAAAGAAGGTGGTCAAAATTTTTGTTCTACAAAAATAAGGAAAATATAGCTAAAAATGAGTCTAAAACATCGCTGGGCGCCCCATAGCTCACTGAGCGCTCTTTGAACGTAACTTTTCACATGTACACAAAACTCATAACAGAAGATAATATAATTCAGGCGTTCGCTAATGGTGATGCTGTAAATACCTATGATGGAAATTTTATGTGCACTATGTACACTTAAAAAACCAGCTTTTTGGTTTGTAGATTCATAATTCTTATGCATCTATTTTTTATTTTTGTAAAGGGTCCGCCAAATAACTTTCTTTTTTGAAAATCCTATAAAAAAATCTACTGGATATTTTCTCAAATTTCTTTTCTTATTTGAAAGTACAATCCTTCCGGTTAATAATGGAAAATAATTTCATTCAAATGGCTGCCTCGGCTGGCCATGCAGTAGCCTACACGATCGGTCCAATTTTTAAGCACATTATCGATTGTGTGCAGCTGTATTTCACCAATTGCTTTACGAATATTGTCCTTTAAAGCGTCAATTGTCTCTGGCTTGTCGGCGTAACACTTATCTTTGAGGGCACCCCACAAATAGTAGTCCAACGGTGTCAAACCGCAGCTCCGAGGTGGCCAAACGACATCAGCTCTGCGGCTGATAATGCGATCTCCAAAAACAGGGCGCAAAACATCGAGTGTAGCTTCGGCTGTGTGGCACGTAGCGCCGTCCTGTTGAAACAAAATGTTGCCAATATAATCCTCTTTAATTTTTGTGAACAACATGGCCCGATAACGATCGCCATTGACTGTAACGGCCACTCCTTGCTCATTTTCGAAGAAAAATGGCTCAATTATTCCTCTGGACCAAAATCCGCACCAAACAGTGACTCGTTTTGGGTGCAGCGGCTTTTCAATGTATGCGTGCGGGTTTTTTGTGCCCCAAATTCGACAATTTTGCTTGTTTACATACCCGCTAAGATTAAAATGAGCTTCATCTGAAAAGATGATTTTTTTGGCAAAATCGGCATCTTCTGTAAGTCGATCGCAGGCCCACTTCCTAGCGTTGTTCAAGCGTAAACACAACCTATATTCGTTTAGCGGAAGGATAAAACTAATTATCTGTCAAATCAGACATGAGCTAAGTGTTACCATTCACGAAATAAGCACTAGTTGAAAAAAAAAACGTTATATGGCGGATCAAATGGAATTTTATTGAAAAAATAATTGTTCTTTTTAGACTACTTTGGTTTCATTCTTTCATTGATTCTGAGTTGTTTTGGGCCTGATTTTGAGTTGATTTACGGCCATGACCACTTGATGTTGATGTTACCGGCGTATCATCCATTCTTTGGTTTCAGCAATAAGGTTGTCGACGAATCATTTTGAATTGAAATATTAAAAAAACGCAATCTGTTTAAGTCAGAGCTAATTTGCTTAATTAAAAACTTAAGAGAATGACAATTAAAAACTAATAAGAAATTATCTTCGACTGAATCGAAGTTAAAATACCCACTGCAGTATTTTTAGTTATTTGAAGTCTTGAATGTTGCATTATTTTGATGATGCCACTTTTATTGGCCGTGGATTTTATCCAAATATTTCACATTTGAAACTCATAGTCCTTTTTATTTATTAAAGCCTTTGTATGCCACAGCAAATTCAAACATTACTTATTTTTGAAATGTAAAAAGCTTTTACTATTATGATTACGTCATTTTGTATTTTCAGTTTTTTTTTTTTAATTTCAAACACCGAATGGATAGTTAAAATTTGAAGTTGTAAGATTAATTTAAGATTAAGTTGTAAGATTTTACCGTTTTGGTAAATTCACTTTGCATGGGAGGTAGACGTGATTTTTATTCGATTTTTTGCAAATTTCAAATGTGCAAAATTTGAAGTCACTAGATTAATTTTTGTGAGATTTAAAGAGATTTACCTTTTTGCTAACCTCACTATGTATGGGAGGTAGCCGTTTTTTTCATTCTATTTTTCCAAATTTCATACTTAAAGTATTACTGTTTGTATCTTGATATTTTATTTTATTTTCTCCATGTTTTTTTCAGCTCCAACCAAACCAAATAAGTTGCATTTCGATTTATCGCTAAACACAATAATTTCCTAAAATATATCCGGCTTTTCCAAGCTCTGCTTAGAAAAATACAACCTTTTTCATTGATTTGATCAGCATTGACACTTTGCAGTGTTTTTTCTAATGATTGATAAAGTCAGATAAGTCCTTTTTTCAATTTATCAATTCACTTCACTGCAGAAACCTTAGAATTTTTGAGAACGGCAGCGATGACATTGAGCTCTTCGCGTAGTGTTAAGATCTTGGGTCATCCTGATCATTGTTTTGTTTTCAAATTGACATTGCTGACATTTGACAAAGGATTTTGAATGAATTTTGAATGATGAACATAAAAATCGTTTGAGAATGGTTTTTGTTATGAGTGTACGTAAACTTTTTTAATTCACTGTATCTGAACTTACTTCTTGAATTTCAACAATAGAGATAACTTAATTAACTTACAAGTACTCAGTCGCTAGATTAACAGAAAATTATAGGTGTTAATTTGTTATTAAATATTTTTGTAATTGCAACTATTGTATCTGAGGCATTTAAATCATCTTTTTTACGTAACAAATTCTGTAGTTTTTGATTGTTTGTGTTGCTGATTAAAGTGATTCCGAGCAACAACAAATGTACGTGCAGTTTATACAAAAGTTTACAAGGCATTGTTGTTTAGTTGTTGTTTTTGTTTTTGCTGCTCTTTTCGTTCATCTTGCCCACAATTTTTTACTAGCTATTAATTGTTTTTGCCATTAAATAGCCGGTAGCAGCAAGCAACGAAGCGGAAGTTTTATCAGAATCAGTAACAGAAGTGGAATCAAAAACAACCACAGCAACAACAACAAAAAAAAAATAAGAACAACTCGCAGCTTACCAGAGTTTGGTATTTGTTCTGATGAATAGAATCTCTAATTGATTTCGCTGAAAATGTCTGAGAAATAAAAGGGAAAATTTATGATTGCCATTGTTCATGGAAATAAATAAAAATAAAAAATGCCAAAGAATTCAGATTTCAAAAAATGAAAAATGCTGAATAAACTGTAGTAAAGTTAATAAATATTTTAGGTTACTGTAAGAAAATAGTATATTAAAAAACCATAGAAAGGTCTGTTTGAAGAGGCCAAGGAAATTACAAAATTAAGATGGAAGCAATTAAAATATTTTTAATTTTTCTTGGTGGGAAGAAATATAATACTTTATGACTTCCAAGCAAAAAAACTTGATTAAAATGTCAGTAGCTTATTTCTAGATGGGCGAATGAATGAATTGAGATGGGCGAGAACAAATGAGCAAATGGCTCTCAATGTTTGTTAAAGAATACAATTATGGCATATTTGAAATGACTTTAGTGTTTAATGAATGTCTGCTAAAGATATTAAGAATGATTTGGGTAGAAATTAACTTAAGCTTGGGCTTTGAACAAGCTTATAAAAGTTTTAAAAATTTTGTTCCTAAAGCTCAGATAGAAAATTCATTAAAACTTGAATACTTTAGCCGTATGACTTTAAACTTAATTAATTTCACTTGACTTAACTAAAAGTTTTAAAAACAATTTTTTTTTTTGTTTGTTTAAATAACATAATACTCAAAAAATATTCACAACAATGAGATGAAAAAATTATTTTCCATATAAACATTGCCATTAAATGAATTCAACACCATTGAATTGAAGTGTACACTGAATTTCAAAACTCATTCAATTAAAAATAATTCAAATAGGTAAATCTCACACTAGCACTGACACAAGCATTCACATAACAAACACTTATATTCACAAAATATTTTAACATTTCCAACTTTACGCATATTACAAGTTTTAAAATTTTCACATATAAACTAGATATACAAAAGCTATGCAAAAACAACTACAACAATAACATTTGCCACCTCTAAGGCAGAAAAACTATTTGTGGTTTATGATATTGATATCCCAATGAACCATTTAGAAATTTTGATTGAATAAGGCTTTAATACAATATAAAAAACCAAGCCTTTTCCAAGCACGCCTGAAAAACCTTTGTTGCATAGCTAATAAATTTCCAAGTTGTTTAACAGAACCATTGCGTAAAACACAAGATGTTACCCAATCAGCCAATTAGAAATAGTGATTGGATTTAGCTTATATACAATACAAAAACCAAGCCTTTTCCAAGCCTTTTCCTAGCTTGAAAAAAATTTGCGAAGGTAAATTTCCAATTGGCTTTACAGAACTGTTGCGTAAAACACAAAAAGTTAGTTTTGTATAGTAATACTTGAAGTAAAGTATTAAAACCGAGTAAAAATTAAAACTTTTTTAGCTAAGCCAAAACAGCGGCCGAACAAGGCCTAATTTTAAAAATTTTCCGTTTATTTTCTGGACTTTTTGGCCAAACAGTGACCGTACAGATGCCGTTTTTGAATAATCGTGACTGTACAACTGGCGAACAGCGGCCGAACAGTGATTATTTTACAATGAAAATGAAACTTTACACACAAAAAAGGGCCACACACAAGTGGCGATACCATCAACATCAGCATAGTCGAATAAGGCTTGCTTTTGTTGGTCCGCATACGTTTGCTATTTAATAAGAGCTTAAAAAGAGTTTGTGGCATACAACGGTCATAAAACTTAATTTAGGCCTTGCACGGCCCTTGTTGGCCCCAACTTTTGACCGCTAGGCTTTTTGGACTATTTTAAGGCCATGTTCGACCATTGTACGGCCCATGCTCACCCACTGTTCGCCCTGTAATATATTTTCTTGGGAAAGGTAATTATTTTGCAACTATTTTTGGGATTCAAGCACACAGTGATTTTTTAATATTTCTTCAAAAAAATGTTTGTTTGTTTTCAGTATCTTCAGTATCACTAGGGCTGCCAGGTTTTTTTTTTAAAAAAATCGGGATTTTACAAAAAAAAATCGGGCCACAAGCAAAAAAATCGGGACAGAGACTCAATCGTTCAGTACGCTTAGAATAACAAAAAAAAACTTTAAATACGTTTACTGAAAATCGATTTTTTTCGAGTTGTATGTAACTTTAAAAAAGAAATTTTAAATTTTAAACAAAAATCAGTGAAACAGAACTTTAATAAATGAATATAGAAACAAATTAAACTTATATTTTTACTTTCCCATATTAATGTCTGAAAATTCAAAACTTGTATTTTATAATGTATTTTACAAAATGCACTTATTGCTTTTTTCGTTTTGTTTTCTTTCGTTCATGCTATGTTTGATTGCTAAAAAAGGATGCGATATGTTGAACTTGCGATAACGAACATCGTGGGTGAAAATGAGCAAAGCAAAATTAACAATATCCACAAAGAATGATGTTATTGTTTTATTCGCTCCCTTTTTCTTTATTTCACGCACTGTTCGGTTGCTTGAAAAGTATGCGATTCGGTGCAATTAATTAGTGGCGTACAAAAAATCTGTACAAATTTAGTCATGAAGAAATGAAAACGTAGGAAGTATTTGTAAAAAATAGTGAAAATATTACAAAATAAAATTGTTTTTCAAGAAATCGGGACATTTGGCGTCCCGCGTGAGGTCTTCGTGGGACGCACATTTTTAAGGCTGAAAATCGGGACAACCCGCATGGAGATCGGGACCTGGCAGCCCTAATCGTCACCTACATGCTAAAACCATGAATGTGCTTTTTTATAGTTTATGGGAAAACGAGTTTAAAGATTTAAAGGAAAGGGAAGTACAATTTTTGAAATTAACCGAATGGTAAGTATTTAGTTACTTAACAATAGTTTAAAATTTAGCTGGCCTACCTCTCTCCAAAGAGATTTAAAGACACATTCATTGTTTTGGCGTGCAGAAAATTTTCAATTTATGCAACTTTCATCGTTACAAAGAATCGAGTAATATAGTATGAATGTTGATGATCTGTTATTCATTGATACTTTGGCTTGCAGATATGTGGGCGTTAGGTCCCTCGATTTATGATTTAAATTTGGTTGGTCTTCCTCACTCCAAAGGAATTTAGAACATATTCATTATTTTGGCGGGCACAAAAATTCCAATTTAAACTTTCATGCTTCAAAGAATCGAGTAATGAGTAAGATATGTTTTTTTATTTTTGATACTTTGGCTTGCAGATATGTGGGTATTCCTCGATTTATGATTTAAATTTGGCTGCCCTACTTCACTCCTAAAGTATTTTAGAACACATTCATTGTTTTGGCATGCAGAAAAATTCCAATTTTGTTTAAATGATTGTGCCAGAACAATGAATGTAGCCATTAATTTTTTTGAGATGATAAAAATATTAAAAAAAAAACACATTCATTGATTTAGAACTGTAGTATTACGGCAAATCTGATCCACATTCCTATTCCATATGTTGATACAACGTTCCTTATAAAAAATTTCATCAGAAACAGCAATAAACCCAAAATCGAATTTTTTCACATTCATAGTTTCGACATGCAGGGGACGGATATATATTTTCTTTCTAAAAAAAAAAGTAAATTTTCCGAAAAAAAAATCATTCGAGTTTCAGTGTATGGTTGTCAATGTCAACGTCAGCATCAATTCTTTGTCGACATCACTTCAAGACAATACCAACATCACTTCAACACAATACAGGTATTTGCTAACATTTTGGGTTGAAGTTGACGTCAACGTGTTATCGATAATTCCAAACAAACAAATACATTATGCATTTTATTCGTTATTCTTTAGAATTTCTTTTTCAATTTGTTGATATATATATTTTTTTGTGTAGGATTCAAGTGAAAATTCAAGCGATGAGGAAAGAAAACAGATCCTTAGGCTTGAGGGAAAAGTTATAAGGCAAAAAGCAGGGATTTTTAATTTACCGGATATCCAGTATGTGCAGGATTTTGTTTTTTTAATAAATTTTTAGCCAAAATGGTTTTCAAAATGTGTCTAACAATTATGTTTATTTTTCTTTACTAAAGATTTATTTATTGTTTTCAAATTAAAAAAACAACATTTAAATTCCTTTTTGATAAAATAGAAAGTGAAAAGGGATAAGCGGTCAACATTCATTTCCAATAAAATGAACTTAGCTACATTTAGGTTTTTTGCGCAAAGATCGTATCAGCTAAGTGTTGGCAATGAATTCAATCTTGCGTTGTCACAACCTACCGTTTCTATAATTTTAGCAGAGACACTTGAAGTCTTAGAGAGGGTCATATGCCCACTTTTTATTAATTTTGAAATGTCTGATGAAAAAAAAATTTTGCAAAATTGATGTTTTTTGAGAAGGCAGAATTTCCTGGAATTATTGCCTGCTTAGATGGAACGCGGGCGATTAGGAAACTGGGGGCGATGGAATAATGTAACATGTCTGACTGTCTCAACCTGGCGAGGCCAGCATAATCTTTGTGAAATCGTCTCAAGTCGACTCAAACCTCCACGTGGTGTTTCCTGGGCAACGTCAAAACTGACAACCGTTAGTTTGGCGGCTAATCTGAGCGGCGGGCCTCCCTAGGCTTAAAATAGGTTGTGCGTCGGGTTTGAAGCCCACCCGTAAAAACCAATTTCAATGAAAACAAACAAGAATAGAAGAAAAATGATCCCCAAATCTGATGACGACTACCGCAAACGAAAAACTGATAATGATTTACGGATATGCACCTGGAATGTCCGAACCCTTAATTGGGAAGGTGCCTCTATCCAACTGACTGATGTCTTGGAAAGATACAAAGCTGATATCACTGCTATCCAAGAAATGCGATGGAAGGGACAGGGTTGCATTCGGCATGCACCCTGTGATATCTACTACAGCGGCCATGCGGAGAAGCACGAGTTTGGATGCGGATTTGTAGTTGGCAAGAGACTACGGCCCCACGTCCTGCGATTCACACCTGTGAACGAACGACTTGCCATAATCCGCATCAAGGTTAGATTTTTCAATATAAGCCTAATATGTGCGCACGCTCCGACAGAAGACAAGGACGACGAGATCAAGGAAATTTTCTACGAGCGCCTTGAAAATGCTTACGAGCGCTGCCCCCGTCACGACGTAAAAATCGTGCTTGGTGACTTCAACGCTAAGGTGGGCAAGGAAAATATTTTTGGTCCAACAGTCGGAAAGTTCAGCCTCCACGACAACACCTCCGATAACGGAATGAGGCTGATTGACTTCGCCGCAGCACGAAACATGGTCGTAAGTAGCACTAGATTCAAGCATCTCAATATTCATAAAGCCACCTGGATGTCCCCTGATCAAAAAACCAAGAATCAAATTGATCACGTTTTGATCGACGGAAGGCACTCTTCCAGTGTATTGGATGTACGCACGATCCGTGGTGCAAACATTGACTCGGATCACTATCTTGTTGCAGCCAAGATCCGTACACGTCTATGCGCAGCTAAGAATACGCGCAACCCTACACAGAGAAAGCTAGACGTCGATAAGCTGCAATCAAAACAGACAGCCGATGCTTTTGCCACTCGACTCTCACTCCTGCTTCAAAGCACTCCTCCAATCGATGATATATGCGCGCAGTGGACTCACATTTCCAACTCCATGCGTGCGGCTGCTGAAGAGGTGATTGGCTACCAACGCCCTAGCCGAAACCAGTGGTACGACCAGGAGTGTCGCGACGCCACTGCAGAGAAAGACGCCGCCTACAAAGCCACCCTGCAGTCGGTTGTAACGCGCGCTGCTAAGGAGCGATACAAAGAAAAGAGGAGGGAAGAGAGACATATTTTCAGGCGGAAAAAAAGAGAGGCAGAAAAGCGCGAGCAGGAGAAGATTGAGATGTATGGTGACAGGAATGAGGCCCGAAAATTTTTCGAAAAAATAAGACGCCTTGCCGATGGTTTTAAAACCGGGGCCTCTTCCTGCAAGGATGAAAACGGGAATCTAGTGACAGATGTCCAGAGTATACTGACGTTATGGAGGGAACACTTCTCTAAGCTTCTAAATGGTGACGCTGACAACAATCCCGCCAATAGAGATGATATTCCGGAAACCCCAATTTTGGATGACAGCGTTGAGGTTCCGCTGCCCGACTATGATGAAGTTCTGACAGCTATAGCTCGGCTTAAAAATAACAAAGCCGCGGGAGCTGATGGCTTACCTGCTGAGTTGTTTAAGAACGGAGGCGAAGCTCTACTTAAATGCATTCACGAGCTTCTATGCAGAATATGGTCGGAAGAATGCATTCCGAACGATTGGAATCTCAGCGTGCTCTGCTCAATCCACAAGAAAGGCGATCCCACTATCTGTGCCAATTACCGTGGGATAAGCCTTCTTAATATCGCATATAAGGTCCTGTCGAGCGTTTTATGTGAAAGATTGAAGCCCATTGTAAACGAACTGATCGGACCTTATCAGTGTGGCTTCAGACCTGGAAAGTCCACCATCGACCAGATTTTCACGCTACGACAAATCTTGGAGAAGACTCAAGAAAAACAAGTCGACACCCACCATCTTTTTGTCGACTACAAAGCCGCCTTCGACAGCCCAATAAGGAAGCACCTGTACTCCACCATGTCTGAATTTGGTATTCCTGCAAAACTAATACGACTTTGCAGGATGACACTGAGCAACACCAGCAGCGCAGTTAAAATCGGGAAGGACCTCTCCCCACCATTTATTACCAAACGAGGTTTCAGACAAGGTGATTCCTTATCGTGCGACTTTTTCAACCTAATGATGGAAAAGATCATCCGAGCTGCTGATCTGAGACGTAGTGGCACAATATTCTACAAGAGTGTTATGCTGCTTGCGTATGCTGATGACATCGATATCATTGGCCATAATACGCGCGAAGTCAGTGCAGCATTTTCCAGATTAGAAAGAGAGTCAAGTCGAATGGGTCTGGCAGTGAATGCAGACAAGACGAAATACTTAGTGTCAACAAACAAACAGTCCCAGCGTCTTGGAACCCACGTTACCGTTGACAATACCTCCTTCGAGGTTGTGAAGAACTTCGTTTATCTGGGATCCAGCATTAATTCTACCAACGACATCAGCATTGAGATCAAACGAAGAATAACTCTTGCCAACAGGTGTTACTTTGGGCTCAGTAGGCAATTGAGAAGCAGAGCCCTCTCTCGACGAACGAAAATCACGCTCTATAAATCGCTCATCATGCCCGTCCTACTTTACGCATCACAAACCTGGACGCTGAGCAGTTTAGATGAAAAGACTTTAGGAGCATTCGAGAGAAAGATTCTTCGTAAGATCTACGGACCAATCTGCGTCAATGGCGAGTACCGAATACGGTGGAATGATGAACTGTATGAGCTGTACGCTGACATCGACATAGTCAAGCGCATTAAAATCGAGCGGCTTCGCTGGCTTGGTCATGTTCAGCGCATGAAAGACGATGCTCCAGTGAAGAAAACATTCGATTCGGTACCCAGCGGCGGTCAACGCAGAAGAGGACGACCGCATCTTCGTTGGAAAGACCAAGTAGAGGACAACCTGACGAAGCTTGGAATTTCCAACTGGCGCCAGCAAGCGAAAGACAGAAATGGCTGGCGCAAATTCTTAGATGAGGCCAAGACCGACATACGGTTGTAGCGCCAACTAAGTAAGTAAGTAAGTTAGATGGAACGCACATAAGAATTGCAGCACCTATAAAGCAGAACAAACAACAGGAAACGATTTTTCAGATTAAATGCAATGATTGTATGATATAATGGCGCATTCAGTTTGTTGGAATGTTATGTGGAATATTAGCTCTGCAAAACGAGTTTTAAGCGAACGGTATGAAGCCAGTGAGAGAAACTATTGGCTATTAGGTAACAATTTTAAAACAAAAATGTGATGTTTAATTTCCATTCGAACTGTTTGAAAAAAACTTGATGTTACAGGTGATGCAGGGTATCCTTTCGAGCAGTATTTAATGCCACCTAATCGGTCAGCTACAGAAAGAAGTGCCGAGGCTTTGTTCAATAGCAAACATGCAAAAGCGCGAAATAATATTGAACCATTGGTATACTTAAAAGCCGGTTTCGCTGCCTACTCGGAGCTCGACAGTTGCATTATCAGCCTGCTAAGGCCACACAAATTGCAAACGTATGTGCTGCTTTGCATAGCGTTTGCGTCACATATAGTTCAACAATATTAGGCGATGATTCACCAAAAAATGCTGAAAATCTCAAGAAAATTGCAAAGTTGATGCTGCAGATATTTCCCAAAATGTTGAAGCTTCAGAAATACGTAATCAAGTTAAGGAAAGTTTTTTATAAGTTACATACAAATAAAAAAAAAATACAGTAACCAATAAAATTTTACTGATTACTGAAAAACAAACCAAAAAGTTCTTCAAAGCATGTACTATATATGAAGATTAATAAATATATACGCCTAACAAAAAAATCATAATTAATTACTATCAAAACCTAAAAGTTTTTCAAAGCGTATAGAATACATGGAGATCAGTAAATAAATAAGCCTAACAAAAAAGTAATCACATCACTGCTTATATTGCACGTCAAGGATCTCTAATTCTTTTTTTAATTCCATTTTTTTCTTCTTAAGCTTAATTTCTGATTGGAATAATTGTTCTTCTCTTTCCTGTTGCCTTTCCATTATTTGCATTTTTTTTTCCTCTACTTCCAGCAATTTTCGTTGGTAGTGTGATGAATCTTTTAAAACATTTTTAATAGAAACAAAGGTAGTGGATAATTCTGTGAGAGTAGCAGACATTTGTGTCAATACATCGTCATTTCGTTTTCTCTTTCTACTAGCAGGAGTAGCTGATTCTGGAATCTGCATTGTAGATTCATTTGCTGACCGTAAAGGCGATTTGCCGCCAAGAACTTAAAAATCAGTCTCAATAGCTTTATATTGAACATCTTCCACAACAATTCCGATAACTTGATCTTCCACAGCAATTTCTTCAAATTCACCAACGGGACTGACTCCTTGGGACTCAGTTGTTTTTCAAATTAGAGTAGATTGACGACCTCTTCTTCGAGTGGGGTTAAGGCCATTTGTTTATAACGTCCACCACCTGTCGCACGACACTCAGCTTTATTGTGAACAATTTTTTTTATCTTGCACTTAAAATCTCGCTAAACCTTCACATTAAATAAAAATCGATGAAAAAATACAAATTGAAATTTTTTAAACTTTGATCTTTGTTACCTTTGCCAACCATCTCCGTCTCTTAGTGGTGGTCCCAAAGCATTCAATTTTGCTGAGATATCTTGCCACTGCTCCTTGAAGTTAGAGGGAATAGTTCTCCTATTAAATCCTTTGGCAAGATTCGGATTTTTACTCAATTTGGCAACTTGCATTGCAAACTGCGCTGAATTTGTTATTTTTACAAATTTTTAATTATTTTTGGAAGTTATATAAATTTTTGAAGTTATAAAAAAATAATAATTTTACTTACAAAATTTTTGCCACAAAAAGTTGTAGGTATTTAAAAAATTTGTGCCGTCCTATCAGTCATTAGAAAAAACTGTGTTGACAAAATTTGTGTCGTTTCATGTCAACATCAATGTCAATGTTGCTTATCCAATACAAAAATAGTGCCAATAGTTATCGATATTCATCAATATTGACAACGCCAATACCAATTCGTCAACGTCAATGCTAATTGTGTTAACATTGACTATCATAATAGGGGTAAATATTTATTAACAACATTTCAGTTTTAGTTTCTTCACAAGAATACATAACCAATATCAGTATGAAGAAAGTTAGCTCATCAAATGTGTGTGAGTGACATGATTATTATCCTGGCTTTCCTACACAAAACAATTCGCCAAAAAAAATACTCAATAAATTTGCTTGATATTTTAACAATATGTTTCGAATTTTAACTGTATTATTTAATATAAAAAATTTTAACTTCTATTCTTATTTTCTAACTTTTAGTTAAGTTTAGTATTCTTAACTTTTTATGGAGCAAGTACTTATTTTTCGGGAAATATCATGTAAAGTCATGAAGTTAATGATTTTAATAAGAAAACCCAAATTGAAAACTTATTTGTTCAATTTATTCGGATTGGTAAAAACAAGTGAAATAATAAAGTTGCCCATAAAATTTGCATATATGTTTTTTACGAATGCGAATTTTACATGGTTAAGTCAAAAAAACTCCATATATTTTATACTTTCTGTCTTAGAATCATATTCTTCAGTTTGTGGCCGATATGCAAAAATTATTTATCATAAAGTGTTTAATTAGGTATTTATTAGGTTTGTTACAGTTCCGTTACATGGACATACAAAGGGTTAAAGTAACCTTACTTCAAGTAATATTATAATTAGCTTCTTTTTTATTTGTTCCGATATAATTTTACAACACAGCTTGTAAATTTATTACGCAGACAAGTGTTTTCTAATGTTTGGAAAATGCTTCAATTCTTCTGTTATAAGTAAGCTTATTTATTACAAACACTATTACACAATGACCGATTGGGTGGGATGTTTCAACACGGATGTAACTATATGTGATTGGTTTTGTTAGTAATATTTTTATTTCGTTATTTAACATGCTGCTTTTAATATTTTGTTTTTTTGTTTTTCTAAAAACTTTTCTCCGCACTATCGCACGGATTAAATCGTATGTAAAATGGAAAAAAAAAAACATTTTTCAAATATCACAAGTTTTTGAATTTTATAGCTAGTAAACTTTTCATAGTTGAACTGATATCTTAATTCTTAATCAGCATGCATGAAAATGCTTGCATTACTATAGTTTATATGAAATAAAATAAATTGCCCATTTCAGCCCTAGAAAGAACTTTGACCGAGCTTCTATTGATCAATTGTGTTGTGCATGTTATTAAATGTTCGAACACAAAAGATCGAGAACTGAACCAATGAGTTTAATGCCGAACGGCTCCGAACGGCTTATGTTCTCAAGAAGCTTTGCATGGCAATTTTTACTTTCTGAGGTTTGCCATTGTCTGAAGAGGTCTGCAGAGAGGTCAATTAAATCGAACAGAACAATTTTTTAATGATATTGTCACTATCTGAAAAGCAGTTTACAATTTTTTATCAAAATTTATTATATCTGAGCTTTAAATTTTGTTTTGAAATAACCAGAATAGAGCAGTTAAATACTTAAAACTCTCTTTCTTTAAAAGTCTCTTTTATCAAAAAAAAAATCCGAAGTGATAATACATCTGTACCAAATATGTAGTTTAGTTTAACAGACTTTTGTTTTATTTAAAAATTTATGGAAATAGTTTTCAGTTTGTTTAAGTAAAAATTTCATTTTTTTTTAAAGTAAAGATTGTTTGTTTTCGATTAAAGCTATATTGTTATGTTTGGAAGGTTTTAAATATTTAAATAAATTTTTTTAAGCAAATACATGTCTTGAAACTTAAAAGTCCTTTGCCTTTAATTTTATGTGTTAAAAACAAAAGAGCCAAGAGAAAAATTTAGAACTCAGTTTTACTATCCTTTGTCTCTGATTTCACGTGAATATGGTTTACTTTGTGTGAAAAAAGTTCTGTCGGATGGTGTTATCAATTTGTGGTTATAATCAACAATAATAAAATACATTCAATATAATGTATGATTAAAGTATATGGCAATATTTCTAATAGTGAAAATAATCCAAAAGTTACCAATATGGTCATAACACGTAACCGTGATCGACTATCAACGTTCGACAAGCGCCACTCTCCGTGCGCACGTTCTTCAATTGGCCGGTAAATCCATCAAAGGCGTGTTGTGTCCTTCCTCTATCAGCTTTCGCTTTCAGCACCTTTTTCATTGAAGTTTCTTCAACCATACGATGAACATAACCCACCCAGCTTAGTCGCTGAATAACGAAAAACTGCCTAGCAAAAAAAACTATGAAAAACTAGGAAAAATATGATACCGTTGAAAATTTCTGAATTATAAAAATATTACATCCCGTAGTAAAAATAAAAACTTTTTTAGCTAAGGCCAAACAGCGGCCTTGTTTTAAATATTTCGGCAGGACTTTTTTGCCAAACAGCGGCCGTATTCTTGGTTGTACAGCGGGCGTACATTAGGTGAGCAGTGATTATTAACACGTTTTTATTAACTTCACTTCTTGTCCGTCCCGTACAAATATTGGAATTCTCAGAACTCAGAAATGTAGCACTATGACAACACAACAGTCACTTATTTTCTTGTCTGTGAGTTAATTTGTTTGGCTAAAATGCGAAATTATTTGATACATACATGAATATTAAAAATTAAACAAAAATACTTAAAAGCTCATTGACATTTTTAAATTTCAAAAATTCACAACAATAGTGAATTTTTTACCTCATTTAGAAAAAGGTGTGAGTTCTGTAGCTCATGACGTAAAGCGATTGATTTACAACCATAAGGTAGTGAGTTCGAGACTCAACAATAAGAACGGATTTTTTTTTATTTTTTTTTTTTTACAAATGCAAATTTTGAAATTCACCACTGAGGGTGGAAAAAAATTGTAACAAAGTAGTATAATAAAATTTTTTGAGTTCTGTAGCTCAGAGCACGGGCGCTTGTTTTATAATCGTAAGATTGTGAGTTCGAGCCTGAACACTGTATTTTTTCCGGTATTTTGACGTAGAATTACGTCTTACAGCGCTGTTTGTATGGGGGTCTTTTCACGAATTTTTTCAAAGTGATATTTGACACTTTGGGGTATACCTACAGCCTTTAATATTCATCGTACAAAGAAAAAAAATGCCAAAATATCAGTTTTAGTGGGAATAAAACGAATATCTAATAAAATTGCAAAATTTTAGAAGATGAAAAATTCATATATTCGTATGAGAAATGCATAAGCTGCTTAGCTGCAGTAGCTGTTTTTAAGGTTGTTGTTCTTGTTGTGTTTGCTTGTTTGATTCGTAATCACGTCGTTCGCTGTTGTGCTGCTTATGTTGTTGTTGTTGTTTTTATTAATATGTATGTAAAACATACATACATAAATACTCATCAGTTGCTTTCATTTTTTTTTGTTATGCCGTGGATATGCTAGCCAAACATGAACATTTTTTGTTGTTATTGTTTCACGTATAAAATGAAGAAATGAACTTTTTCTCATATTCATTTTCTCGCTCTCGGACCGAACATTTTGATTGCTGATTGAAACGCCAAACATGCCGAACTTTCCAGTATTGGCTGTAGTCATTTTGTATAATAGCATCAAAAAAGTAGGTAAAAGTATTAAAAAGTGAAGTTGATTGTGTCTTAAAGTAACCCTAAACATAAACAGCTAGCTAGCATATCAGATATATGCAAACCATTTTGTTTAAGATATTATAATAAAAATTCAGAGTAAGTAATATCAGTTCATATATTTTAATTCGTTAATTTTAAGTACAAAAATGCAAATTAGGGCTGTGCTTTTTTGTGTTTTGACATACTATTACATATAAAGCAACTGTGCCACCAATCATAGCATAACCACCAAACAAACATTTCAGCGAAGAGAACAAATTAACAAAAATGTGCATGTTTGGCTAGCATAACCACGGCATTACCCAGATGGCCAATCGGCTCGGTTGAAAAAGGTGTGCACTTTTAAAAGCACTGAAGCGGACCGTTTCGTTGTCAGCAAACTATGCAATATGTGTTTCATATAAGCGTACCATCTATTAAGTTGTATATTAATGTTGATTTTCTATGATATAATACAAATTCTAAATGTTAAATAGTTTAAATCATTCTTGATTTTAGATACAAATGCTAGTTGTACAATACTTTAAAATCGTTGAAATTGCAAATAAAATTAAGCTTTAGGTCAGGTTAGAACAATTAATTGCTCTAACGAATTTTTTCCAAAGAAACAACAACAACAACATTTTCAATATGAAAAGGAAAACATCACTAGCTGATTAATTAGTTATCTGTTTGATTAAAGTTAGAGCAATAAATTGTTCTTAACTGACTTAAAGCTCAATAAACGATTTTAAACTATCAAACAACTAGAATTTGTATTTAAAATCAAGAATGATTTAAACTATCAAACATTTAGAAATTGTATTTAAATCAAAGAAAATCCACATAATAAATAACAAGGTCATATAGAAAACTTCAAGTTGTATATTAATTTTATTTGTTGTTAAACAATTGTAACCTTTTCTTAAAATAGTTTTTATTAAGTTTCAACAATAAACTAAACAATAAACGGCAACTCATCTGATTCAGAGTTTTTTGGCGAACGGGTAAAAAAGAGAGGGAAAAAAGACAAGAACAAACGACGCATCAAGCGAATATGGCATAAATTTAAATTCGAATCTTGATGAATATAAAAAAGGACTTTACAATTATATAGAAAACGGTTTAAAGGTACAAAAACATGTTGTTTTCATACCACCATATCAGACGCTGCCGTTTTAAGTACCGTTTAGCTGGCACAGTAACACTCATGGCTTGTTGGGTTGTAATGCAATAGAGAATACAGATGCATGAAGCTAGAGAGCCAGTATGTGGCTACAAAAAAATGTATTACTACAAGCGAAGGTTGCCAGTTAAAATTTGAAACAATTCCAACAAAAACTTAGTTTTTCACATTAACATAAATTAAATACAACAAAAATTACCATGGTAAAGATAAACAAAAAAGTTTCCACTGCAATAAAAAAATATCAAAAAAAAGGCACAGTTTCGATAGTATCGTAAGTATAGACGTAGAATTCCTTTTTAAATTGTAATAGAGAAAAAAATCTGTTTTTTTCATTTATATTTTTCTAAATTATTCAAAAACGTTTCATCTTGTAAATAAAAAGTATTCAAAAACAAATTTGTTGTTGCTGTTGCCTTCTTTAAACTTATTTGATCTAAAAAGCTCACAATTAAATTCATGTAAAAATTTGTTTTGTTTTATAAAAAGTTTTCGTTTGATATTTTTAGTGATGAATTTGATGTTAATTTTTTATGTTGGTTACAACTAAATGTAATTCAAAGTTGCGTTAAATAAATGGAAATAAATATCGAAAAAATTTTAACTATTAATTTTTCCTGTAGTAAAGAACATTAACATATATAATATATACATCAAACGAAAAGTCAAATCAACGAAATCAAGTAAGTTTGAAGAAGGCAACAACAACAAAAAATTCGTTTTTGAATAATTTTTATTTAGAAGATGAAATGTTTTAAAATAGTTTTGAAATATATAAATAAAAAAAACCAGAATTTTTCTCTATTACTGTATCGAAACTGTGTATTTTTTTTTTTGTTTGTTTTATTTTCAATATTTAAAGAGCTATTTCAGTTTCTTGAACAAATTCTTTTGTCACCTTCTTTGGTGAATATTTGAAAACTCTAATTTTTGACAAAAACTAAAGATCAGAAATTAGTTATTTAAAAAAAAATTTTTTTTAATATAACACGTTTTTAAAACGAACTAAAAAGTATACAATAATACTAATAAAAACTTGGGGTGCATGCTATTGAGGATAATAACCCTGCATCACTAACCTTAGCAAACTTGAATCTACCATCTATGCAAGGACTTCTATCCTGACAGTCAAGACAGGAGAACTAAAAACCCCACTCTAGGAGAAATTATTTTATACTTTTTAGTTCGTTTTTTTACTTAAATTTTTTTTACTTAAATAATTTTCCACAATGCAAATGAGTAGCTTTTTTTAACTTACTTCAAACACAAAACATTTGAAAATTATTTGTTTGTTGTTTTAATTAAATTTTTTAATGCAACATTTTTGATGTATAGAAAAAAATCCCGATAATCTATCTCAACAGAATGAAAGATATTTAAAAACCGAACATTTTTCAATGAAAAGTTTTGTATATTTATATATCTTTTTTTGTTCCTAAAATTAATGTTAAATTTTTTATCAAAATTAATTTATCAATAAAAATTGTGAAAAATATGAAATAAAAATCGAAAATTTTTCGAAAGAGATTGATAGATTATTCAGAAATTAAAAAAAAAATATGCAGCTAGCTCTAGTTTCACCACCAAAAAATCAATGTGGGTGGACCAGTATGGCTTTATTTCACTGTGCGCAGTAAGCATGAAGTATCTGGTTTTATTAGAACTCTTTAATTAGCCCTATACTTTATGTATATGTACTTTATCAAAAGCTTCAGCAAAGCTCAACACTCAAGTCAGCACACAAGCAAAAGCATTACATGTTACACTTACGTTCAAAAACGCTGCCCACCCTAAATTCAAAACACCTACGCAGCATGACGCACAGATTCACACAGACACAAATTTCTTTGTACAGATTTTCGCATGCCATTCGTTTGTTTGTCAAGCTGTGAACAAATGTGAAAAACGTGATTTTTCGGTCACGCTGACTTTGCTGTAAATGCTTTATGTATTTGTGTGTGTTAGTGTCTGCGTGTGTGTGAGTGTCTGTGAGTCTAACAAGAATGCACACAATAACTGAAATAACGAGAAAAAAGGTTTATTTATTGTATTTATTTTGCCTTGACCATGACAACGCTAACGCCAACGGCAAGGACATTGTTAATCACGTGCTTTGTGTGTTAGCTTCTGTGTTCCTACACATTCCTACACATTTAAACAGCTATAAAAAGTATAAAAATCACACACACACATATCCAAGTATACTAACATACACACGCAGAGCAAGCAAATAAATGCAATGTAGTGCTTGCATAAGCACAATCTAAATAAACTCAGCATAAGCATGACCTAACAAAACGATTAAATACAATAATCCTTTTTTATATCAAGCAAGCATGTTGAGTCAAGTAAGTGTAAAACTTTTGTTAAAAGTAATTTAATTTAATTTAATTATAAGGACATTTCCGCAGAAAAGTCAACCATGAACAAAAAATTAAATATATTAAAAACTTATTAATTTATGATATTAGCTAAGAGAAACATTTTAATTTTATTAATTTAAGCAATTTGTACATAAATTAATTTACCATACTGATCAAATTGTCTGCACTGTTTCACAAATGTAGTTTTTTTTTCGTAAATGTTATTAAATGTTTTGTAAACTTTTTGTTTTAGTAACAATGGAAAGCAATTGGCTAAAAATAATGAAAACATGGTTGTGGTAAGGAAAAAAATATATTAAATTTGTTTTTAATAATTATAATACATAATAACTTAACTACGTAATCACTTAATTACCCAATGAGACTACAATGGAAATTTAAGTAACATTACACCAGTAACG
Source organism: Dichetophora obliterata (assembly GCA_963920525.1). Classification (NCBI taxonomy): domain Eukaryota; kingdom Metazoa; phylum Arthropoda; class Insecta; order Diptera; family Sciomyzidae; genus Dichetophora; species Dichetophora obliterata. The sequence continues at coordinate 41,986,500 of OY986436.1, forward strand.
TCACGCCAGACCAAAAATCCTAACAAAAAAACAACAAGAGAAGATTTTTAATTTCATCACTTGAAAAATTAACTTATAATATTTCAAATACTTCTAAAAAGGTTGTATACAAAAAGTCTTCCCAATTCAGAGAGTTCAGCAAATTTTGTAATCCAAGTCAAAAATCAGTTCTGTTTCTTGTAACGTAGCACCAGTACATATTTTTGCTTTATTTGTTTTTTGTTTATTCTGATGAAATAAACTTAATTAAAATTAATATATATAATACTTGCTGATTTACCCGGCTTTGCACAGGTCTGGAGAAAAAAGAACTTAATATTAATAGTTTTTAACATTATTGTTGAAAAAATACTAACATAATATTAATATAAAACTGTAGCACTAACTTTAATCATAATGAATAAATCGGTCACTTGTGGTGTTGTTGCCAAATATCATCTAATGCAGAGAGTTGTTTACTAAATTAAGTTGTTAACTGTAGCACTAACTTTGAGAGAGTGGTTTACTGAATTAAGTTGTTAACTGTAGCACTAACTTTCATCATAATGAATAAATCGGTCACTTGTGGTATTGTTGCCAAATATCATCTAATGCAGAGAGTTGTTAACTAAGTTTTCACTGGCACTAAAGATGTAAACATTGCATTCGAAGGCAAGCTAACGTTGGATCACACTTGATATTGGAGCTGGTTAAAGCCATCATTGCAAGGACAGTTTTTCGAAACAACACTTTGTAGTCTAGTTGAGAGTGCGCTAGACTGTCAATCCAGAGTTCCCTGATTCGAATACGGGTTCGGGTATGGTTCTTTTTACTTTCTTTGTTCTCTCTTACATTTAAGAATTATGGAAAACTAAAAATCCACAGCTAAATTGTGGAAAATGTGGCATTAAAGGACATAAACAACTAAGGGCTGGAAATGCATGCCGAGGTTAAGGAATTACACTAGCCTAAGTTAAAAGCAATTCAATTTTTCTTTCACGGTTTCGCCTAATCAATAATTCACGTATGGTTCCAATCAATTCCTCTAAATAATCTATAATGACCTTTCAGGTCAAAGACCAAACCTTCTTTGTATAAGGCGCATGCCTTGGTTCTTTGATCTTTTAAAAAAAACACTCTGCATTTGTGGCTGGCTACAGATGCATTTGTGACTGGATAATACGGTGGTCGCTACTAAGTAATGAGGATTTTTTTTAGTTAACACTGATGAAATAACTTCCACTTCACAGTGTGGAAGTGTAGGTCGGCGCAGTCGCACTTGATTTCATACCTTTAAGCTGGTGAACAGAATGTTTGCAAGGTTATGCACTTATTCTTTTCCGATACGAAGAGAAGTGTACCTGTGGTATGTGGTAGTGGTCGTTGGCAACGATTTATTTTTTATGCTTACTTATGCTTAGTAGGATTTTTCTTGAAACAACATCGTAGAAGAAGTGGAGCAGTGGTCGCACTTTGGAAATTTCTAAGCTGGCTGATATTGTTATCGCTGCAATAATCCATTATCGCTAACTTATGCTAAGATGTGTCTTTCTTGGCACGAACTAACGTACTAACCTGGTCTAATACAGTGCTTTAATCGCTATTGACAAAGTTTTTTGATAATTGTATCATCTGACTCAATACTGTTGTAGGCAGTTGCTTATCCGAGAAACAATTTGTGTCCATACCAAACTACTCAGACTTAATTTTATTTTTAAAAGCTACGAGTAGTAACGAAAAACTGCGAAGTTTATGAAAAAAAATTAATCGCACATTGATATTAATCCGAATACAAACGAGCTTCAGCGAACAGAACCCGAGAAAAAAAATTGTATATTGTGTCAATTAAGTAGCTGATATGTATCGAAACTGGCCTGTGTCTTAACTATAATGTACCCGAAAAATACCCAACAAGTACCTTAAAAGGTACCTAAAATAGTACCGTAGTAAGTCTGTTTTATGTCAATAAAGTGTTCAAAAATGAGCGACTATATTCGGACACAATAAACTGACGAGTGCCCGAATCGGTCTTCGTTCGTACATTGTGCCTGCCCAAGGTGTTCCAGAAATAGCACTTCTTTCGGTGCAGAGGTCGGACATTTACCGACATGGGCACCGGCCATATATCAGATACTTGATTGATACAAAATATGAAATTGTTTCTCGGGTTACAGTCTTGAGGTTAAACTTTATACAATTATAGCTAGCTGATATGCTTAAATGCAATCTGCACTTTTTAAAGCTATGAAGCTTTCTTAACCTTACAGCATTTCCAGTATATCCAATAGAAACGCATGTGGTGGTCATGTTGATAACGTTTAGTGAAGTCCAACTGTCCGGAAATATAATTTAATAATCGCGACTATTATTATTAACGAATAGCGGATATTTAAAGTCTAACTTTCAGCAATAATATTTGATGGTCTTTAGTTTAGAGCCAGGGAACCGGAGGCGAGCCTTTACATGGTAACGTGTCTGACTGTCTTAACATGACGAAGCCAGCCGACCATGTGAAATCGTCTCAAGTTGACTGAAACCCCAAAACGGTGTTTCCTGGGCAACGTCAAACTGGCAACCATCAGTGGTGGCTAATCTGAGCGGCGAGTGTCGGGTTACAGGTTTTTTTTTAGACTGAACCAACGCTCAGGGAATGCCCCCTATAAATGCATAAGCATTGTGTTGATTCGAAATATAGTTAGTTGGAGGGTGGAAAGATGGAGTAGTCGAGTTTTAACCCCACCCGTAAAACCCATTTCAATGAAAACAAATAAGAATAGCAGAAAACTGATCCCCAAATCTGATGGCGACTACCGCAAACGAAAAACTGGTTATGATTTACGGATATGCACCTGGAATGTCTGAACCCTTAATTGGGAAGGTGACTCTATCCAACTGACTGATGTCTTGAAAAGATACAAAGCTGATATCACTGCTTTCCAAGAAATGCGATGGAAGGCACAGGGTTGCATTCGGCATGCACCCTGTGATGTCTACTACAGCGGCCATACGGAGAAGAATGAATTTGGATGCGGATTTGTAGGTGGCAAGATACTATGGCCCCACGTCTTGCTATTCACACTTGTGAACGAAGGGCTTGCCATAATCCGCATCAAGGTTAAATTTTTTAATATAGTCCTAATATGTGCGCACGCTCCGACAGAAGACAAGGACGATGAGACCAAAGCAACTTTCTACGAGTGCCTTGAAGACGCTTACAAGTGATGCCCCTTCACGACGTAAAAATCGTTCCTGGTCACTTCAACGCTAAGATGGGCAAGGAAAATATATTTGGTCCAACAGTCGGAAAGTTCAGCCTCCATGGCAACACCTCCGATAAAGGAAAGAGGCTGATTGACTTCGCCACAGCACAAATGATGGTCGTAAGAAGCACTAGATTTAAGCATCTCAATATTTAGAAGGTCACCAGAAAACAGAAAAACCAAAAACAAAATTGATCTCGTTTTGATCGACGGAAGGTACTCTTTCAGTGTATTGGATGTACGCACGATCCGTGGTGCAAACATTGACTCGGATCATTATCTTGTTGCAGCCAAGATCCGTACACGTCTGTGCGCAGCCAAGAATGCACGCAACCCTACACAGAGAAAGCTACACGTCGACAAGCTGAACTCAAAACAGACAGCCGAAGATTTTGCCGCTCGACTCTAACTCTTGCTTCAAAGCACTCCTCCAATCGATGATATATGCGCACAGTGGACACACATTTCCCACTCTATGCGTGCGGCTGCTGAAGAGGTGATTAGCTACCACCGCCCTTGTGGAAACCAGTGCTACGACCAGGAAAGACACCGCCTACAAAGCAACCCTGCAGTCAGTTGTAACGCGCTCTACTAAGGAGCGATACAAAGAGAAGAGGAGGAAAGAGAGACGTATTATCAGGCGGAAAAAAGGGAGGCAGAAAATCGTGAGCATAAGAATATTGAGATGTATAACGACAGTTATGAGGCCCAAAAATTTTTCAAAAAAATAAAACACCTTGCCGATGGTTTTAAAACCGGGGTCTGTTCCTGCAAGGATGAAAACAGAAATCTAGTGACAGATGTCCAGAGTAAACTGACATTATGGAGGGAACTTTTCTCTAAGATTCTAAATGGCGGCACTGACAACAATCCCGCTAATAGAGATGACATCCCGGAAACCTCAATTATGGGTGACAGCGTCGAGGTTCCGCTGCCTGACTATGGTGGAGTTCTGACAGCTTAGCTCAGCTTAAAAGTAAAAAACCAGCGGAAGCTGATGGCTTATCTTCTGAGCTGTTTAAGAACGGTGCTGTATAGTTTCTATTTAAATGCATTCATGAGCTTCTATGCAGAATATGGTCAGAAGAATGCATTCCGAACGATTGAAATATCAGTGAGCTATGCTCAAACCACAAGAAAGGCGATCCCACTATTTGTGCCAATTACAGTGGGATAAGTTTTTATGTAAAAGATCAAGCTTTTTATGTGAAAGATTGAAGCCCATTGTAAACCAACTGGTTGGATCTTATCAGTGTGATATCAGACCTGGAAACTTCACCATCGACCAGATTTTCACGCTTCGACATATCCTGGAGAAGACCCATGAAAAGCAAATCGACACCCACCATCTTTTTGTCGACTGCAAAAAGTCCGCCTTCGACAGCCGAATAAGGAATTACATTTACTCCACCATGTCTAAATTTGGTATTCCTGTAAAACTAATATGACTTTGCACTACTCACACACCACTACTACATTTTATTTCAATCTACCACATTTTTGAGTCCAATCTGCCACTTAACATTTTTTTCAAGTCCCTACACTGAGCAGAGCCCTCTTTCGATGAACAAAAATCGTGCTCTATAAATCGCACATCATGCCCGTCCTACTTTACGCATCACAAACCTAGACGCTGAGCATTTAAGATGAAAAGACTTTAGAAGCCTTCGAAAGAAAGATTCTTCGTAAGATCTACGGACCGATTTGCGTCAATGGCAAGTACCGAATACGGTGGAATGATGAACTGTACGAGCTATACGCTGACATCGACATAGTCAAGCGCATTACAACCGAGCGGCTTCGCTGGCTAGGTCATGTTCAGCGCATGAAAGATTATGCTCCAGTGAAGAAAATATTCGATTCGGTACCCAACGGCGGTCAACGCAGAGGAGGACGACCGCATCTCCATTGGAAAGACCAAGTAGAGGACAACCTGACGAAGCTTGGAATTTTCAACTGGCGCCAGCATACGAGAGACAGAAATGGGTGGCGCCAGATTCTTAGGTGAGGTCAAGATCGACATACGGTTGTATCGCCTACTACGTAAGTAAGAAAGTTAGTTCAGAGCCTCTTTGTACACTACATTTAAGGATTTTCCTTCCAATGCAAAGATTATAAGACTATTTCTGAGCTTCCTCGAGAACATGCAACGTATTGTCGTCCAAGCGAAAAGAACTTATCGGTTAAATCAATTCCTGCTATCTTTAATGACTGCCCCTATGGTTTATTATTGTCATAGCAAAGTATACCTTTAGAGAAAATTGTATCCTTCTAAACTAGGACTAGTGCAGCTAGTCAGTATTTTTGCTTCTATGACGTTTCTGTGGAGAGATTTTACCTGCAGTCTTGTTCCAGTACAGAGCTTTGTTGAATGAAGATTTCGCAACAACATAATAGTAGCTCGTATTTTAGGTTAAATAATGTTTGCTGGAAGTCCTGGAGGATTCAGCGTGTTTAGAAATTCCACAGGGTATTGAACTACATCATGCTTTTACGCTACCGTATCCAGCATAAGACCTAAGCACAATTTCGTTAATAATAGCAGCACTATCGTTCTAAGAAAAAAAGAGTGGTTTGCTCACAGAACCAATATATGCTTTGGTCTTTTATGTCAGCGATATCTGGATAAATGCAAATAATGAGATCTTCAATGTTCTTCTTAACTATTACCAAATCAGTAGAAATTTTCACTTTACTCCAAAAACAGAATACTGTCCATTCCCTTTTTCGTGCAGATGCAGAGGCCATATATAAGATATTTTTAAACATGTCATTACCTCATCAAAAGAACAGAGGCTCCTCCCACCACATTACTGTTTACTTTATATTATTTCAGTGTTGTGCTCAGTGCCTCAAAGGCTCTTTTATAAGCCATAGTACTTTCTTTTGAATATTGTACAGTGGAGTCTCGGAAGTAAAAAGATTGATAATATGTTTAAAAGTAGCACAGGCTCTTTTGCCTCCCTCCAATAACTCCAGAAGTGGCTTACAAGATATATTTTTAACGTTTATTTTTATACCGTAAGGCCAATGCTATAAAAACATATATTTTTAGCTTTACATTTTGATTGAAAACAGATATTGGGGTAATTTTTTCCCAAAAATTATTTTTATAACTTAAGGGGACTGTAAACACCTGGATTTTTCAAAAACAAAATTTTTGAAATGTAAATTTTTTAAGAATCGATATCTTATTGATATAATATCTTACAAGATATCTTACTGAAACTTTGCATATTTATTTTTATGTAAAAATAGAATACATAAAAAAATTTTGCATTTTTCCAGCGTGTTTTTTTTTTGGCTGCTGCAGGTTTTTGAAAATTACATCAAAAAATCACGGCGGGCGTGATTTTGTCTCACCGGTACATCTGGAAAAAAAATAAAAACAGGGTTTTAATCAGCATCAAAGCCGCTATAGATTGAACTTAAATAATGTTTTTAGCAAAAATTGACAAAATGGCGGCATTTTTTCAAAATTAGCCAATTTTTTTAACCAAAAAATCCCCGGAAAACCAAAAATACTTTACCGATCTTTCTATCCGTAGTTCAATCTATAGACTTACATGTGTACAATAACAGATTTAAATTTCAGAACGATTAGTTTTAAACCTTCACTATTAAACATAGAAATTAATTTTGAATTTTATATTGTTAAAAATAGCTTCTTTGAGATCTTTTCAGCAAGAATCAATCATAAAAAAAATTTGATTTTTTAAAAATTCAGGTGTTATTTGCCTTCTCAACTATTTTTTGTTAAAATATAAAAACTAAATTTTGGAGAAAATAAATTTCGCCAAAAAAATCATATGGTACCTTTTGTCTTGACGACAAAAACAGTTTATCAATAAAAAAACTGGAAAGGTTTTTGCAAAGAAATGATATATCATATGATAGGTATTCAGAAAAGCAATATTTACTTGTTATTTTTTCAACAAAAACCACTTTTGAGTAAAATGTTAATATTTTGGACATTTTTTGAAAAAAGATAACAAATATATTCACTTACTAACGGTACAGTTAAAACTATTTTTATTTAACAATTTTATTAAAAATTTCAAAAAACTAATTTTTACAAAATATATTCCAAAAAAGCGGAGATACTAGCATCGAAAAACAAAAAGGAGATTTTCATAAAAATTTTTTTTTCATTTTCAGGTTAGGATATTTGTCGATAAAGTCGTTATAATAAAAATTTCTACAATTCTAAAGATATGTGAATGTCTTTAGTCTCAGAATAACTGAATTGTTCTTAAAAAAAATTTACCATAAAAACTCCATTGCTAAAAACTAATCAAATAACAAAATTAACGTTAGTTAAGAAGAGGCGGATGAGGCGTGATCAAAACTAAGTATATCACAATCTAATCTAATCTCCTCAATAGAGCGGCTTAGTTTTACAGACTTGAAATTATTTTAAATTTTGTGACAAATTTAAAAACCACATTTTAACCTTTTACAAGTCGAATCGGAAAAATTCAAGAAAAATTTGAAGACTTGATTATTTGAAGTGTAAAATAAATTTACACAAAATACAAAATGTTCATAAAATTCGTTGTGGATGTCAGCATTTATATTTGTTCAAAGTATACCCATAATATTTATATTTAGCGTTTTCTCTTCCGAATTTAAATGAATGTAAAAAATTTCGAAAACATTTTTTTAAATGCTTTTCAGCTTTTATGTAAAAAAAAATAAAATAATATACATTGAAAATTCTTGGTAATATAGAGGATTCAAAATAAACCTGCTTTTAACAAATTTAAGGTAATCAGTGCGTCCACGTTACTAAAGACATCCGCCAACCAACTTTCATCTAGCTACGTCTTATGGTTCTGGGCTGTCTGCTGATGAGTCAGTCAGGACAAGCTGTTTTATATACACTCAACTCTCTTTTTACACAATAGATACGTTCCTAAGAAAAATGTGTAAAAAAATTCGTGTAAAAAAATACGAGCGGCATTTAGTAAATTTGGGGATGTGTTCCAAGGCTTTGAGAAATCGTGTAAGTTGAAAAACCTTTAAATTTTAGCTCACAAAACCGTGCAAAAAAGTACTGATTTCAATATAATATACAATTATATTAAACAAAAACAATTAATTTCTATAAAAAAATAAAAGAAGTAAGTGTACAACGTGAAAAAAAGACTATAGAAATCGGTTGCTCCCCGAAACTTATAAAAGTAAACCAGTGGTCGGCAAAATTTTCAAAATTTTTAAGTCACTAACACACACGTGTGGGCATAAACTGATCATATTGAAATACAGTATGAAATTAGGTGGTTTAAATTTCCTGTAGTATTGTTTAAATTTTAAATTTCCCGTAGTATTTATTTTTTTTTTTTAGAACGAACAGAATCTTCTTTTATGTTTACCAACTGTATATGAATCAGTAAGGATAATTTATTAAAAAAAAAATAAAATTAAATGAGCTGAAGATGTCATTTATAAAAAGCAACGGCTTAACTCTTTTAAAGGTTCAATAAAATTTAAGAAGCTCATAAAAAGCAATGCTCTCATGAGAATAAGCTTTTGTCTCCTACAATCACATTAGCTGCCTGCAAGCCTCGTTAGCTCAGTTCTCGATTAAAGTAAGAACTTAATTAGTTTTTGACCGATAACCACATTTTGCTTGTTTCGACAGTGTGCTTGTAAACCAATTCCGCTTCTGTTAGCTATAAAACGCAGTTTATGGTGCATAACACCAGCTGAACCATTTAATAAAGACTGAATTAAGTGTGCTGTTATCGGTGACCAACGTAGTTAGATAAGCGACACACAGTGGGACAAAGTCCTAATGTTCCATCCAAATTAATGTTCTGCTCGCAGAATTTGAGCTAGCGGTATAATTTTAATTCGAAATGTTAGTTATTGAATTATTTATCAAGCTAACTGAACGAATTTTCAACTCCATTTTCTTTTTTTCTATGATTTTTAACCCATTAAAGACTGCTCATAGATTCCGCCGTACGATTTTTTTCAAAATTTATCAGGAAGCTTATATAGGCCATAGAAGTTGCTTCGCAAAATTTCAGGTTTGTAACTGTCACCGTATTTGAGACCTGCATTGGGTATTTAAAAACCCAATCGGCTAATCCAGGTTCTTGGTGTTAATAAAAATTTGCATATATGGCAACATTCTTTTGTCATAATGAACACCTGATAAACAGAGGATACTAGAGGCAAACTGACCACGAATTTTTCCCTCGATCTTTCCATTTTCTAATTTTCTACATAGCTTTATATATGGATTTTGTCATTTTTGAAAATCACACATCGTCGATCTCGAAAAGGAACATTTAATTCTATGAATTTCGTTTCACATTGTAAAGACAATAAATAGTTTCATTTTTCCGAAATGTTTTAAAAAAAAATTATTTTGATATCTCCTACCACTTTCGAGATATGGCTTTTTTCGTAAGCACTGTTTTATGGGTATTTAAATACCCATTGATCATTAATGGGTTCAGGAAAAATAGAACCTTACCTAAAAACCAGTTTTTTAAATTAAAATTTAAGTGCTAATTTTAAGAACATGATATGCCACATCAAAAATATTTTGAAATAATCAGCTGTAAAGTTTTGAAAAAATTTATTTTTGTTTGAAAAAATGGAATTGTACAAGGAATCTTTTAGACATGGATTCGATATTTAAGTTATATAAAGTTATATATCGAGCAAAAAAACGATTTTATATCTTATGGCTTATCACGTAATTGCAATAAGCACTTCAATTGAATTTAAAGGCTGAGCTCAAAATTCGAAATTTTTATTTAGTTATACATTCCAATGAATAGTTCTAATGAATTAATAGTTTATGAGCAGTTTTTAATTTATCTAGTAAACTGTTTAGCTGAACTTTCGACTTTAAATTTCGACTTTAATTTTCCATTTTCCAAAAGTATTTATAATTTTGATTTTTAAAAAATGAAAAAAAAATTTGATTGATTTTTACTTTAATAGTAATAGAACACCTTACAAAAAAAAGTTTGTTTTATTAATAAATGTTGAGAATACGATATCGTTGGCTTAATTCTAATAAGATGTAAGTCAAAATTGGGCAAAGTAACGTTTATTAGCGGTATAGGTTGATTGGTCAAAACTAAATCTAGGTTCTTTTTTAGTTTTTAATGTTTGTAAAGGGTGTTTTTTATAAAGTAATACAACTTTGAGTTAGCATCACTGCTTTATTTGACCACCCATTAAACAGCTGATAGTTGTTTTTTGTTTAGTTTGCTTTGACATTTCATTATGTATTGACTTACACCAGAGCAACGCGTGCAAATTGTGGAAATTTTTCATCAAAATAATGGTCCACTTCGTCCATTTTATGGCGTATAGAGCTGCTAATTCGAAGAACAATAGATCGTTTTCGGACCACATTTACTGTTACTGATAATGTGCATCCAGTGAGACGCCGAACAGTGCGCACTGAAGAATCTGTAGCCGCTGTACAGGAAAGCATTGAAGATGATCCTAATCAATCAATTCGTCGCCGTTCTCAGCAACTGGGGTTGTGTCCTTCCACTTTATGGAAGATTTTACGAAAAGATCTTGGCTTAAAACCTTTCAAGATTCAACTTGTGCAGTATTTAAAGCCAAACGACCATCGTATGCGCCGCCAATTCGGCGAATAGGCTGAAGCACAAATTGATATTGATTTTGAATTTTCATGGAAAATTTTATTTTCCGATGAAGCCCATTTTTGGTTGAATGGGTACGTAAATAAACAGAATATTTGTCGTATTTGGAGTGGGGAGAATCCACAAGCTTTTGTCGAAACACCATTACATCCACAGAAAATTACTGTTTGGTGCGCTTTATGGGCTGGCGGAGTCATTGGCCCATATGCCTTCAAAAACGATGATGGTCAGAATGTTACTGTCAATGGTGAACGGTATAGGAACATGTTTCGAAGTTTTTTCGTACCTCAATTAGCTGGCATTAATCTTGCTGATATGTGGTTCCAACAGGACGGAGCCACATGCCACACAGCGGGCGCTACAATTGATTTACTCAAGGAAACTTTTGACGAAAAATAATTTCATGAAATGGCCCAATTAATTGGCCCCCAAAATTGTGTGATTTAACCCCATTGGATTATTTTCTTTGGGGTTATGTAAAGTCACTTATCTACGATGATAAACCACAAACAATTGAACACCTGGAAATCAACATTCGAAGAATTATCGGCGAGATAAGGCCGCAAATGCTGCGAAAAGTTTGTGAAAATTGGTGTTCCAGATTGCGCCTTGAATGCGCCAGCCGTGGCGGCCATATGGCCAAAATCATATTTCAACATTAATGTCATAAAATTTTCTATCCAATAAAGCCCAATTCATTGATATAAAAAATATATTATTATGTTTTATTATAATTTAAACTTGTACCACTCTATAAAAAACACCTTTTATGAAAAAAGGGAGGTAGAACGTTTGAAAAAGTACATTATCGTATGAACTTCACACATATTATAGACATTTTTTTTTCCTCCTGAAGAATAGATAATTTTTACTTACGTCGTATTAGAACTAGGCCGACGATATAAAATATGCTAAATTTCTTAGAATTCATTGATCGGGTAAAAATTTTATTTGTTAAATCCTATACTGCCTCAAGTAAATTTTTTTCTGTGAAAACTCACACGCTTACTTAATTTTATAAAAACTTTTATTAAATTTTAAAACAAAATTTAATACGTCTCTTTTTAAAAATGTAGTTTTTTTTTTCATTTTATAGGCATTTTTTTCTTTTTTGCTTCAAAAATTTTAAGAATTAAAAATAAAGTTCTCATTGAAATTAATGAAATTTCATAATTTCCTATAGCTGAAAATTTCCCAACCTTAAAGTTAAATTTATTTTTACGTAAATAAAATATGTCTTTTGTCTTAGTGATATCTGTTATTCTATATCTTCGCTGCGCCAACATAAATGGTTATGTGTTTTTCAGCAACTTTCCAGAATAGCATGAGAACTGATTTTTTTTCAGAGCATTTCTACTATTGCGAGCACATAGCTTTTTAGATCACTTCTAAACCAAAAGATATCTAAAAGAATGGCAAATGCAGAAGTATAGTCAAAAGATAGTGTTAATAAAATATGGAATAAAAAATAATTGATAAAAAGCACATTACCGTTTTTACAAAACATATGTACATTAAGGCGCTTCACGCTACATATATGTATAAAAAATATATAAAAAAAGTTCTTCGGCACAAATGCTTCAATTTCACAATGTGCTTATGTGTAGGCTTCCTGGAATTTCGTTAAAAACGTTCCTTTTTTGAGCAAAAACCCACTTTTTTATGGGAAAGTTTTTGTTCCTAAGAATTTTCAAAAATATTTCAAATTAAAATTAAAGCTTCAATAATGATTAATATCAGCATAAAACATTTTGAAATATCTGCGCGTTTTGGATTTTTTTTTTTTTGTGACTTTTTTTGGATGCGTTTTTATGTGATTTAGACCTCAGTCGGCATAACTGCGCCATTTCTTTTCCGATTATCTTCGTAAGCCACATTGGGAAAGGTAATAAAATTCGCTAGATATATCTTTAATCATGCCAGGAAGGTTATAATCTAAGTTTATCAAAATCAAATCAAATTAAAAATAACAAATAAAAAACAAAAAACAAAAAACAATAAAAACCAACTAAAACCTTTGAAGACGAGGATCTTTTATCCGTCCTTGGAAAGCTGTAAAAGGTGTTTGTGGATTGGACCGGTCTAAATCTGCTGTCTCAATGATGGGCAAGACCCCAAACGCACAAGACTATGTGAAATCTGCGTCAAAGCTTCCAGAATCGGCGGAGAAGGCTGTAAACAAGAAAGATCCATTTGGCATGAATAATGTCAGAAAAATTAAATTACTTTCGGGTAACCAATTTAAAGTAGCACTCGAATGTAGAATGAGTATTTCCAGGCGTTTACTGTAATTGCTCTGAAGAAATGATCTCAGATTTGTATGAACGTCTGGAGCTGTTTCAGGCAATGAAAATTAGTTCGTCTCCTGTGGTAGGCGTTCAAAGTAGCGCATTTGCGACCGCTCTTCCAATGTAACAGGCTGCTCTGCCTATGTCCTTACCAGCTGCTCAGCAGGCAAAGCTGGTTGAGACATGCCGTCAGGGCATGTATTGTTAGGAAATGGTGGTAGTTTTGCACTGATTCAGGAGCCATATGCAACCAAATGTTGTATTAGAGGCCTCCCTGCTGGCATGCGGGTGTTTTTTTATCTCAGAGCGAACTCTGCCGTTTTTTTTTTTGTGAGACCTTGAAATCATGAGAAAACATTAACATTTTTTTCTATTAGCATGAAAATTCGTATATTAAGTAAGACGGTCCGTGGCAGGACAAAGTTTTTCAGGGTATGCTAGTATTTTATATTTAAGTTTTAACTTCGGTCGGCAGTTCCCTCACTGCTATCGTTTTTTTTAACTCTCATTTTTTAATTTTATTTATTTTAAATAGATTTACAAGTAACACTACTACAGACGTGTACTTAAGGGCCCCCGGGAGTTATTTGAAAAACAGTAGACACTTTTATAAAATTTTTGTTTTCATTTATTAAATTTTTGACCTTTTTTATATTAGATTATTGGTAGTTAAACGAGCTATAGGTCAGATTTTTTTTTTTCTTAATTTATTTAATATAAATTTAAATTCCAATATTTCGTTTTTCGTTGAAAAACATCATCAGGGAAAACACTAAAATATATACAATAATTACAAATTACAATATAATCACATAACATAATATTTAAAATACATGAACTTACAAAAATTAAATAAATATACTGAATTTACATTGATTTTTTAAAAAAACATTTGAGAAACGATATGACAAAAAACATAAGAACATCTAGCATAAGTAAACAACACTTGACGACGGACTTTGATGACTAATTATTGTTAGTTTTGTCTTATAATGTTTTGTTTATTTGTTTGCTCTTTATTTATTAGGTGTCTGTAGATGTGAGCGCAATTGTCCGTGTCAGTCTTAAAATTCAATCTCAATTGTTTAGGGACGTTAATAATGTGTAGCATTTCAAGCATGTATCGTCTCCTATAATTTTTCTCTTGCTGCAGAACTTTTGTTTTGTCAAAGTCAGGAGCGTGTCCAGACTTCGTACAATGGGCTGCTAATGCTGTTTTTTGTTCTAAAGGTTTGTCCAGTGCTTTAAAGTCTGACTTATGTCCTGCTATTCTCGTCCGTAATTTAGTTTTTGTTGTTCCAACATATACCTTTTCGCATAAATTGGATCCGTCACCTTTGCACGGAATTTGATATATCAAATTCGATTTGTCCTGCTTGTCAAGTTTACATTTAGTGTTCGTGTAAAGTGTTTGTAAAGTGTTTGATGTTTTAAAAGCTATTCTAAACTGGTCCTTATTAAAAATGTTGGACTTTTTAAACTTCTCTGAAAAACCGGGAATATATGTCATGCTTTTATAAGTTTTAGGGGGGTCGTTTGTCGTCACTTTTTCGTTTACTGTTCTTTCTTTATGTTTAACAATTTTTTTAATTAAATATTCCGGAAAGCAGTTTTTCTTTAATATATCTTTAATTTTAATCGCATTGTCCTTATGGAATTTTTTGTCACTTATTTCGAAAACCCGGTTTGTAAAATTTTTAGCTGTATTAATTATTATATTTTTTGGATGTTTTGAGTGAAAATTAATTATTCGTCCTGTTGCCGTTGGTTTTTGATACCAATTTATTTCTATTTTATTGTTTTTTCTCATAAGTAATGTGTCAAGATAAGGTAGTTTATTGTCAGTTTCATTTTCTAAAGTGAACTTTATTCTCCTATGGTATGAATTTAGTGCGTTTAAAGTGTTTTGGATTTGGTCATATCTAACTATCGCAAAAAGGTCGTCTACATATTTGGTAACTAATTTTGGTTTCACTGGGAGATCGTCTAAACATTTATCTAAAAGGTCTTCCATTACTACGTCCGCTACTATTGGTGATGCAGGTGATCCCATGGCCGTGCCTCGTAGTTGTAAATAAATTTTGTTGTCATATTTTAAATATCTAGCGTCTTTTATACAAAGTAATAAAATGTCAGAAAATTGTTTTTTGGTCATATTTGTGTATTTTTCTATTATTGTCCATTTTCTTTCTATTGTGTTTATAGCGAAGTCAACTGGGATACTAGGGAAAAGTGATACTACGTCGAATGATATTAGTCTCTCATCGTCTGAAATGTATATGTTATTAAGTTTGTTCTTTAGGTCCAGTGCGTCTTTTATGTTGTACTTAGATGTTACCGTTAACTTATTCAATATTTTCACTAAATATTTGCTGAGTTCGTGTGTTGGAGAGTTGATGGACGAACAAATTGGTCTCAATGGCATGTTCGGTTTGTGCAGCTTTGGTAGTCCATATATTCTTGGTGCCGTTGCAGTAGTTGTTGTCATCTTTAATTTTTCATAGTCCGAGATCAAATTATTTTTGAATAGAATGTCGACTAAATTGTTATTTTTCTGTTGCAAAGCCGTTGTTGGGTCCCTTTTAACTTCCTTGTATGTTGCAATGTCTCTTAATAAAATTCTAATTTTCTTGTCGTAATCCACTTTTTTCATCGCTACAGTTTTGTTTCCCTTGTCTGCATTCACAATTATAATGTCTTTATTTTCTTTGAGGAATCGTCTAGTTTTGCCCACTGTATCTAAGATCAGCTTGTCTCTTGTGTCCAAATGTATGCGTGTTACATGGTTTTCCATCAGTGTAGTCAGTTTTCTTAAGTCTTATTTTATTTTAGACCAAAATTTTTTATTGCATTGTTTAACAGACCTTTTCTGGCAAATTGACAAATAGTCAACCAGTATTTTAAATATTTCCATGTGTTTGCCGAAATTTTTTATTTCAAAACAAAATTTTTTAATAAAATTGTTCCTATCTGAAAAGCAGTTGAGAATTTTCATCAAAATTTATTATTATTGAGTTTCAAATTTTGTTTTGAAATAAAACAAAAATTACAGCAAACACATAGAAATATTAAAAATACTGGTTGACTATGATCAAGTTTCCAGAATAGGGCTTTTAAAAATATTGAAAATACTAGTTGACTATTTGACAAATTTGCCAGAATGGGGTTGTTAGTTTCCTGAGTTGTAATAATCCTTTCGGTAACACAGTTTCAAAATCTAAAATCTTTTTGCTGAACAGCTATTAAGCAACTTGACTTGAGTTTTTTTAAGACTATCATCTGAATCTTCTGATTGTATTAGTAAAAGAAATTAAAATTTCTAGCAAGCATGAAATATTTTTAAAAATACTTTGTTCCAATCATAATTTTTAAAAATTAAGTTTTCACATATTTTTTCATATTTTTTTTCATATTAAAACTATTGAGTATAGTAAGATTAGTTCGTCGACGATAGTTATATCGACTAGAGTTAAAATCAATATTGAAGCACTGTAGTATAGTAAATTTTTTACTATGCAATATTTACAAGCCGACGATAATGAAAATAGTGCTTTCCACAACTAGTTTAGTCAATAATTACGTCAATAATGGTTTACATTATGAAAAGCATTATACTTTCTCTATCTTATTCAAAGATTCACAAATATAAAAAAGGAAAATGCTTACAACACGGTTTGCTTGAATAATTTCATAATAAATTTATGAACAAATGAATCTGTTGCTTTGTTGTCTATGCAAAACTAGCCGCTAGCTATATTAATTTTTGAACACAAAAACCTGATAACAACTTCAGACAATAATATTATCAACATTGTGTATTGCCATGCCTGTTGGCTGCTTGTTTCACCCACTCATGGTTTATTTATTTGTTTCAGCTTATCCTGCGCTATATTATTTTACCCTGAGCTCAATTAAATTGCGGAAAATTCAATTTTGCAAGAATGAAACTTTATCTGCCTTTTATGTATTTGAGAATCAGAAGTTTTGTTAGTGATTGTGACAAGTAACTTATTGCTGCAAAACGACGCAGTTAGAAGTCAATAAATGTAGCATTTTTTTAGTTACAATTTTTGTATTCAATATAAAACTAAACTATATTCATAAATTTGCGCTCCAACACTTCAGCGTTGCAAATGAAACTGACAGATAAACAAATTCATAGCTTATTTCTGAGTAGTTATTAGAATATCAATATCACTGAATGAAGATAATAGATAAAGTAACATATCTAAATATGTATGAATCATTCAGAAAGTTTTCATAAGTTTTAATATAAATAAAATAGAAGCGATAAAATAAATTCAACCCACAGCAGTTTCAACCCACTTTTAATTAAAAACTTCTATGAAACTTACCACAAGGACAACTTTGAGCAAAACTAACGCAAAAATATTCGCTCATTTCATGTCGGAGTTGTACTTTTTGTGTTTTTTGCTTGCGTAAAACTCAAAATGCATTTATTGCTAGGCAAAAACTTTAACTTTGTCGCCTCAAAATATAAATTACAGAATTTGCATGCAATCTTTGAGGGTTGTTTTCTACGGTTCTGTGAGAAGCTTACAAAATCTATCAAGTTAAAGATTAGTATGGGTACTATATTGAATGAGCTGATGAAGGACTTAAAGAAAAATGTAGTAGTTCTTTATAAGCTCACATAGTAAGCCAATTCACAAATGATGCAAGAGCTTGTAAAAATTTCGATTATGAGCTGCTTCTAAATTTGCAAAGGATTTAGTTCACAAGCATAACACAGGGCAAAAACTGCAAAATTAGTCTTTGTCAAAGGATTCTGGTAGGGAAAAACGGGATATGTCTCGACACTCCTGTTCACATCTATGAAGTCTAGTTGTACAAATGTTTTCCATAATCCTTATACTTATGCTAGTCTTACTTATCCGTTGTCTTTATCCTTATCCAGATGCATGTTCTATTCTGTGTACTAGCCTTTGTTCTTATCCTTGATCTAATTGTTGTCCTTAATCTTGACCAAATCTTTGTCCAAATGCTTGTCCTAATTCTAGTCCTAGTCATGTTCTTTCACATGTTCTTGTCCAACTTCATTTATATTTATTTTTAGTTTCATTAATATTTTTCTTTTTATTCTTTTTTTATATTTTTATTCGTTTTCTTATATTTTCATTTCCTTATATTAATTTTTATTTTTATTTTTTATGTTTATATATTTTTTTATTTTTTTTTATTGTTATTTTTACCATTATTTAATATGTTTATGTTCATGTTTATGTTTATGTTTATGTTTATGTTTATGTTTATGTTTATTTTTATTTTTATTTTTATTTTTATTTTTATTTTTATTTTTATTTGTATTTGTATTTTTATTTTTATTTTTATTTTTATTTTTATTTTTATTTTTATTTTTATTTTTATTTTTATTTTTATTTTTATTTTTATTTTTATTTTTATTTTTATTTTTATTTTTATTTTTATTTTTATTTTTATTTTTATTTTTATTTTTATTTTTATTTTTATTTTTATTTTAATTTTTATTTTTATTTTTATTTTTATTTTAATTTTAATTTTAATTTTAATTTTAATTTTAATTTTAATTTTAATTTTAATTTTAATTTTAATTTTAATTTTAATTTTAATTTTAATTTTAATTTTAATTTTAATTTTAATTTTAATTTTAATTTTAATTTTAATTTTAATTTTAATTTTAATTTTAATTTTAATTTTAATTTTAATTTTAATTTTAATTTTAATTTTAATTTTAATTTTAATTTTAATTTTAATTTTAATTTTAATTTTAATTTTAATTTTAATTTTAATTTTAATTTTAATTTTAATTTTAATTTTAATTTTAATTTTAATTTTAATTTTAATTTTAATTTTAATTTTAATTTTAATTTTAATTTTAATTTTAATTTTAATTTTAATTTTAATTTTAATTTTAATTTTAATTTTAATTTTAATTTTAATTTTAATTTTAATTTTAATTTTAATTTTAATTTTAATTTTAATTTTAATTTTAATTTTAATTTTAATTTTAATTTTAATTTTAATTTTAATTTTAATTTTAATTTTAATTTTAATTTTAATTTTAATTTTAATTTTAATTTTAATTTTAATTTTAATTTTAATTTTAATTTTAATTTTAATTTTAATTTTAATTTTAATTTTAATTTTAATTTTAATTTTAATTTTAATTTTAATTTTAATTTTAATTTTAATTTTAATTTTAATTTTAATTTTAATTTTAATTTTAATTTTAATTTTAATTTTAATTTTAATTTTAATTTTAATTTTAATTTTAATTTTAATTTTAATTTTAATTTTAATTTTAATTTTAATTTTAATTTTAATTTTAATTTTAATTTTAATTTTAATTTTAATTTTAATTTTAATTTTAATTTTAATTTTAATTTTAATTTTAATTTTAATTTTAATTTTAATTTTAATTTTAATTTTAATTTTAATTTTAATTTTAATTTTAATTTTAATTTTAATTTTAATTTTAATTTTAATTTTAATTTTAATTTTAATTTTAATTTTAATTTTAATTTTAATTTTAATTTTAATTTTAATTTTAATTTTAATTTTAATTTTAATTTTAATTTTAATTTTAATTTTAATTTTAATTTTAATTTTAATTTTAATTTTAATTTTAATTTTAATTTTAATTTTAATTTTAATTTTAATTTTAATTTTAATTTTAATTTTAATTTTAATTTTAATTTTAATTTTAATTTTAATTTTAATTTTAATTTTAATTTTAATTTTAATTTTAATTTTAATTTTAATTTTAATTTTAATTTTAATTTTAATTTTAATTTTAATTTTAATTTTAATTTTAATTTTAATTTTAATTTTAATTTTAATTTTAATTTTAATTTTAATTTTAATTTTAATTTTAATTTTAATTTTAATTTTAATTTTAATTTTAATTTTAATTTTAATTTTAATTTTAATTTTAATTTTAATTTTAATTTTAATTTTAATTTTAATTTTAATTTTAATTTTAATTTTAATTTTAATTTTAATTTTAATTTTAATTTTAATTTTAATTTTAATTTTAATTTTAATTTTAATTTTAATTTTAATTTTAATTTTAATTTTAATTTTAATTTTAATTTTAATTTTAATTTTAATTTTAATTTTAATTTTAATTTTAATTTTAATTTTAATTTTAATTTTAATTTTAATTTTAATTTTAATTTTAATTTTAATTTTAATTTTAATTTTAATTTTAATTTTAATTTTAATTTTAATTTTAATTTTAATTTTAATTTTAATTTTAATTTTAATTTTAATTTTAATTTTAATTTTAATTTTAATTTTAATTTTAATTTTAATTTTAATTTTAATTTTAATTTTAATTTTAATTTTAATTTTAATTTTAATTTTAATTTTAATTTTAATTTTAATTTTAATTTTAATTTTAATTTTAATTTTAATTTTAATTTTAATTTTAATTTTAATTTTAATTTTAATTTTAATTTTAATTTTAATTTTAATTTTAATTTTAATTTTAATTTTAATTTTAATTTTAATTTTAATTTTAATTTTAATTTTAATTTTAATTTTAATTTTAATTTTAATTTTAATTTTAATTTTAATTTTAATTTTAATTTTAATTTTAATTTTAATTTTAATTTTAATTTTAATTTTAATTTTAATTTTAATTTTAATTTTAATTTTAATTTTAATTTTAATTTTAATTTTAATTTTAATTTTAATTTTAATTTTAATTTTAATTTTAATTTTAATTTTAATTTTAATTTTAATTTTAATTTTAATTTTAATTTTAATTTTAATTTTAATTTTAATTTTAATTTTAATTTTAATTTTAATTTTAATTTTAATTTTAATTTTAATTTTAATTTTAATTTTAATTTTAATTTTAATTTTAATTTTAATTTTAATTTTAATTTTAATTTTAATTTTAATTTTAATTTTAATTTTAATTTTAATTTTAATTTTAATTTTAATTTTAATTTTAATTTTAATTTTAATTTTAATTTTAATTTTAATTTTAATTTTAATTTTAATTTTAATTTTAATTTTAATTTTAATTTTAATTTTAATTTTAATTTTAATTTTAATTTTAATTTTAATTTTAATTTTAATTTTAATTTTAATTTTAATTTTAATTTTAATTTTAATTTTAATTTTAATTTTAATTTTAATTTTAATTTTAATTTTAATTTTAATTTTAATTTTAATTTTAATTTTAATTTTAATTTTAATTTTAATTTTAATTTTAATTTTAATTTTAATTTTAATTTTAATTTTAATTTTAATTTTAATTTTAATTTTAATTTTAATTTTAATTTTAATTTTAATTTTAATTTTAATTTTAATTTTAATTTTAATTTTAATTTTAATTTTAATTTTAATTTTAATTTTAATTTTAATTTTAATTTTAATTTTAATTTTAATTTTAATTTTAATTTTAATTTTAATTTTAATTTTAATTTTAATTTTAATTTTAATTTTAATTTTAATTTTAATTTTAATTTTAATTTTAATTTTAATTTTAATTTTAATTTTAATTTTAATTTTAATTTTAATTTTAATTTTAATTTTAATTTTAATTTTAATTTTAATTTTAATTTTAATTTTAATTTTAATTTTAATTTTAATTTTAATTTTAATTTTAATTTTAATTTTAATTTTAATTTTAATTTTAATTTTAATTTTAATTTTAATTTTAATTTTAATTTTAATTTTAATTTTAATTTTAATTTTAATTTTAATTTTAATTTTAATTTTAATTTTAATTTTAATTTTAATTTTAATTTTAATTTTAATTTTAATTTTAATTTTAATTTTAATTTTAATTTTAATTTTAATTTTAATTTTAATTTTAATTTTAATTTTAATTTTAATTTTAATTTTAATTTTAATTTTAATTTTAATTTTAATTTTAATTTTAATTTTAATTTTAATTTTAATTTTAATTTTAATTTTAATTTTAATTTTAATTTTAATTTTAATTTTAATTTTAATTTTAATTTTAATTTTAATTTTAATTTTAATTTTAATTTTAATTTTAATTTTAATTTTAATTTTAATTTTAATTTTAATTTTAATTTTAATTTTAATTTTAATTTTAATTTTAATTTTAATTTTAATTTTAATTTTAATTTTAATTTTAATTTTAATTTTAATTTTAATTTTAATTTTAATTTTAATTTTAATTTTAATTTTAATTTTAATTTTAATTTTAATTTTAATTTTAATTTTAATTTTAATTTTAATTTTAATTTTAATTTTAATTTTAATTTTAATTTTAATTTTAATTTTAATTTTAATTTTAATTTTAATTTTAATTTTAATTTTAATTTTAATTTTAATTTTAATTTTAATTTTAATTTTAATTTTAATTTTAATTTTAATTTTAATTTTAATTTTAATTTTAATTTTAATTTTAATTTTAATTTTAATTTTAATTTTAATTTTAATTTTAATTTTAATTTTAATTTTAATTTTAATTTTAATTTTAATTTTAATTTTAATTTTAATTTTAATTTTAATTTTAATTTTAATTTTAATTTTAATTTTAATTTTAATTTTAATTTTAATTTTAATTTTAATTTTAATTTTAATTTTAATTTTAATTTTAATTTTAATTTTAATTTTAATTTTAATTTTAATTTTAATTTTAATTTTAATTAAAGTTTTTTCTAAATGACCTCTATATTAATTATGTTGACTTTATATGATTTAAATACAAATTCTAAATGTTTGATAGTTTAAATCATACTTGATTTTAAATACAAATTCTAGTTGTTTGATAGTTTAAAATCGTTTATTGAGCTTAAGGTCAAAGTTAGAACAATTAATTGTTCTAACGAATTTTTCCAAAGAAACAACAACAACAACAAAGTTTTTTTTCAATATGAAAAGGAAAAAATCACTAGCTGATCTGATTGCAATTTCTACTCTGCTAAAAGCGTCATCAGAAATCTTTGTGATACCCGTGCAAGCGCGCGTTAACGTACTGCACCATCGGGGCGATGAGATTTGAAGCGTCAATTTCTCAGTTTTTCCTCCATTTCATAATGTCACATTTGTTGTTGTATTTCTGTTTTACTTTAGTTTCTATGCTTATGTTATTATATGTAGTCCAACAGCCTGCTGGAAGTCTGCACTAACAAAGCATGTTTACTGAAGTTGTTTTTAGAATTTTTGCTGATTTTGTTTTCAGCTGTTTCCGTTTGGTCGAGCTCTACCATTTGATTAAAGTTTTTTCTAAATGACCTCTATATTAATTATGTTGACTTTATATGATTTAAATACAAATTCTAAATGTTTGATAGTTTAAATCATACTTGATTTTAAATACAAATTCTAGTTGTTTGATAGTTTAAAATCGTTTATTGAGCTTAAGGTCAAAGTTAGAACAATTAATTGTTCTAACGAATTTTTCCAAAGAAACAACAACAACAACAAAGTTTTTTTTCAATATGAAAAGGAAAAAATCACTAGCTGATCTGATTGCAATTTCTACTCTGCTAAAAGCGTCATCAGAAATCTTTGTGATACCCGTGCAAGCGCGCGTTAACGTACTGCACCATCGGGGCGATGAGATTTGAAGCGTCAATTTCTCAGTTTTTCCTCCATTTCATAATGTCACATTTGTTGTTGTATTTCTGTTTTACTTTAGTTTCTATGCTTATGTTATTATATGTAGTCCAACAGCCTGCTGGAAGTCTGCACTAACAAAGCATGTTTACTGAAGTTGTTTTTAGAATTTTTGCTGATTTTGTTTTCAGCTGTTTCCGTTTGGTCGAGCTCTACCATTTGATTAAAGTTTTTTCTAAATGACCTCTATATTAATTATGTTGACTTTATATGATTTAAATACAAATTCTAAATGTTTGATAGTTTAAATCATACTTGATTTTAAATACAAATTCTAGTTGTTTGATAGTTTAAAATCGTTTATTGAGCTTAAGGTCAAAGTTAGAACAATTAATTGTTCTAACGAATTTTTCCAAAGAAACAACAACAACAACAAAGTTTTTTTTTCAATATGAAAAGGAAAAAATCACTAGCTGATCTGATTGCAATTTCTACTCTGCTAAAAGCGTCATCAGAAATCTTTGTGATACCCGTGCAAGCGCGCGTTAACGTACTGCACCATCGGGGCGATGAGATTTGAAGCGTCAATTTCTCAGTTTTTCCTCCATTTCATAATGTCACATTTGTTGTTGTATTTCTGTTTTACTTTAGTTTCTATGCTTATGTTATTATATGTAGTCCAACAGCCTGCTGGAAGTCTGCACTAACAAAGCATGTTTACTGAAGTTGTTTTTAGAATTTTTGCTGATTTTGTTTTCAGCTGTTTCCGTTTGGTCGAGCTCTACCATTTGATTAAAGTTTTTTCTAAATGACCTCTATATTAATTATGTTGACTTTATATGATTTAAATACAAATTCTAAATGTTTGATAGTTTAAATCATACTTGATTTTAAATACAAATTCTAGTTGTTTGATAGTTTAAAATCGTTTATTGAGCTTAAGGTCAAAGTTAGAACAATTAATTGTTCTAACGAATTTTTCCAAAGAAACAACAACAACAACAAAGTTTTTTTTCAATATGAAAAGGAAAAAATCACTAGCTGATCTGATTGCAATTTCTACTCTGCTAAAAGCGTCATCAGAAATCTTTGTGATACCCGTGCAAGCGCGCGTTAACGTACTGCACCATCGGGGCGATGAGATTTGAAGCGTCAATTTCTCAGTTTTTCCTCCATTTCATAATGTCACATTTGTTGTTGTATTTCTGTTTTACTTTAGTTTCTATGCTTATGTTATTATATGTAGTCCAACAGCCTGCTGGAAGTCTGCACTAACAAAGCATGTTTACTGAAGTTGTTTTTAGAATTTTTGCTGATTTTGTTTTCAGCTGTTTCCGTTTGGTCGAGCTCTACCATTTGATTAAAGTTTTTTCTAAATGACCTCTATATTAATTATGTTGACTTTATATGATTTAAATACAAATTCTAAATGTTTGATAGTTTAAATCATACTTGATTTTAAATACAAATTCTAGTTGTTTGATAGTTTAAAATCGTTTATTGAGCTTAAGGTCAAAGTTAGAACAATTAATTGTTCTAACGAATTTTTCCAAAGAAACAACAACAACAACAAAGTTTTTTTTTTTTCTCTTGCAATCAGATCAGCTAGTGATTTTTTCCTTTTCATATTGAAAAAAAACTTTGTTGTTGTTGTTGTTTCTTTGGAAAAATTCGTTAGAACAATTAATTGTTCTAACTTTGACCTTAAGCTCAATAAACGATTTTAAACTATCAAACAACTAGAATTTGTATTTAAAATCAAGTATGATTTAAACTATCAAACATTTAGAATTTGTATTTAAATCATATAAAGTCAACATAATTAATATAGAGGTCATTTAGAAAAAACTTTAATCAAATGGTAGAGCTCGACCAAACGGAAACAGCTGAAAACAAAATCAGCAAAAATTCTAAAAACAACTTCAGTAAACATGCTTTGTTAGTGCAGACTTCCAGCAGGCTGTTGGACTACATATAATAACATAAGCATAGAAACTAAAGTAAAACAGAAATACAACAACAAATGTGACATTATGAAATGGAGGAAAAACTGAGAAATTGACGCTTCAAATCTCATCGCCCCGATGGTGCAGTACGTTAACGCGCGCTTGCACGGGTATCACAAAGATTTCTGATGACGCTTTTAGCAGAGTAGAAATTGCAATCAGATCAGCTAGTGATTTTTTCCTTTTCATATTGAAAAAAAAACTTTGTTGTTGTTGTTGTTTCTTTGGAAAAATTCGTTAGAACAATTAATTGTTCTAACTTTGACCTTAAGCTCAATAAACGATTTTAAACTATCAAACAACTAGAATTTGTATTTAAAATCAAGTATGATTTAAACTATCAAACATTTAGAATTTGTATTTAAATCATATAAAGTCAACATATTTAATTTTAATTTTAATTTTAATTTTAATTTTAATTTTAATTTTAATTTTAATTTTAATTTTAATTTTAATTTTAATTTTAATTTTAATTTTAATTTTAATTTTAATTTTAATTTTAATTTTAATTTTAATTTTAATTTTAATTTTAATTTTAATTTTAATTTTAATTTTAATTTTAATTTTAATTTTAATTTTAATTTTAATTTTAA